>CM075066.1:70403352-72803352 GCA_037428765.1 Rubia yunnanensis | reverse complement strand
TAGAGGCCTACCTATTTTCTGAGATAAAAACCTTGGACTCGGAAGGTGTTATGACCATTGGCACACCTATAGAGAGGCTCACCTATTTTTGTAAACTCTTTTTCATGCCCACATACCCGTCATTATGACCTAACAATTGCATAGCTATCCTCAATTTCTCCGCTTAAACTAAGTAGGTAAAGCGTATTAAGTGAATGAGAATGGACTATCTTTTTAGAAAATAACACATGCAACACGCTTAACAAAATGAAGGGAATTTTTTTAAAGCAACCCATACACTGCCTAAAACATGCCCAAAAGGTGCACAAAATTTACAAAAATATTGTCTGGTGTGCACCCCATTTGCACAAATATTGCTGAATGTGCACATCATTTGCACAAAAAATAGCCCAAAGTATTTTTAAAAACCAAATGACAAAAAACAAAATATGTGCCTAATTAGTATTATTAGGATTCTTGAAACTATGTAAATGGTCGAGAATATTGCAAGAAGTTTGAAAAAAAATGAAGGAAAGTTGCCCAAGTTTATAAAAAATGAAAGTGAGAAATAGAACGATAGTAAATTAGCATGTCTATCCTCGCCCTTCCTTCTCCGTTATGCATTTTCGGCACTCATTATCATCAACTTATTTATTGAAGCCAACTAGTTAGAGTTAGTGAAGTGAAAACATCTTGAGCTTGGGCCCATGAAGCTTCACCCGACTGATTGTTTTGAAGTCCAAGGTCATCAATTGATGACATAGTGACATCAAAGTCTGCAGCCCCGAACCTTACAACTTCATTTTCCACGTCTTGAGCTAGGACCCCTAGAACTTCATCCGACTGATTATTTTGAGGTATGAGGCCATTAGTTGATGGGTGAGTGGCATCAATACCTTCAGCCTCAACCCCTGCAGCTTCATTTTGAAGCCCTTATATCATTGCTAGATCTTGTGATTCATCCCTCCTAGGATTAAGAATGCTTTGTGATTATACATGGCAAAAAACACACTATGTTAGAGGCCCACCTATTTTCGAACTCAAAACCTTGGATTCAAAATGTTGTTATGACCATAGGCACACCTATCGAGAGGCCCACCTATTTTTTAACTCTTTTTCAGGCACATATGCCCGTTGGTATGGCCCAACAATTGCATAGTTATCCTCAATTGCTCCACTTAAACCAAGTTGGCAAGGAAGATTAAGTGAATGAGAATGGATTTATTTGTTTTTTTAAAAAAAAAACACATGCAACACGCTTAACAAAATGAAGGAAAGTTTTTTTTAAACCAACCCAAAGACTGCACAAAACATGTCTAAAAGGTGCACAAAATTTACACAAATATAGCCTGACTGTGCACCCCATTTGCACAAATATTGCCAAATGTACACATCATTTGTACAAAAAATGGCCCAAAGTATTTAAGAAAGCCCAATGACAAAAAACAAAGTTGTGCCTAATTAGTATTACAAGGATTCCTAAAACTACGTAAATGGTCGAGAATATTGCAAGAAGTTTGAAAAACAAATGGTGGAAAGTTTCCTGAGTATACAGAAAATGAAAGTAAAAATAGGACGATAGTAAATCAACATGTCTATCCTCACCCTTCCTTCTCTATTTTGCAGTTTCGACACTCATAATCATCAACCTGTTTATTGTTGAATGGAGAGATTATTTGAAAGTCAACGGAAAACAAATTGTATTCATAATAGTGAATAGATGCTAAACAAATAAAACACTAACCTCTTTGTCACTACTTATCCTAGGCTAAATTGTTTTTTTGGTCCCCTTAATATTATGCAGTACCTCATTTTGGTCCCCAAGGCCAATACCGCGTTTGTTCAGCAATTAACATGCCGAAATTGATTTGTTTGGTCCCCGGAAGTGGTTTTCAGGTAAAGTCAATGGTAAAATTGCTCAAAATATGTAAAATGACCATTATACCCATGAGTTAAAAAAATCAAAAAAGATAGAAAATCAGACGTCTTCTTAGATTCCAAATCCGCTGCTGCCTGACGCAAAGTCGATGGCGCCGCCATTGCCTAACTCTGATTGGCCCTTTTCTCCATTGATCTCCCTTGGAAATGAGGGTCTTTGCTCTGATTGGCCTCAACAACTGTGTCTCCTCCGTCTATGGTTCAATACTCCCTCTCTATCTCCTTCATCTCCCACCACCAGCGCCACCGCAACATTGCCGTCGGGAGCTTCATCGAGTGCCTCAACTACCCCGCCATCACCCCCATCCCCAGCCTCTCCGTCGACCACCCCTACCTGGGTTAACTCGACTCACCACCTTAAATCCCTCACCGCCGGTGTGTTGGAAATAATGGGCGCAATCGAATCCTGAGCTAGATTTCTTTAAAATTGAACTCATCTTAGCATACGGTGCTGAAGAAGAAGAAGATTCAAGCGAAGACAATTCACAAACTATAGAATTATTTGCATCTAGTTCTTCTCTACTCAGCTCGAGCGAGAATTGGCAGCAACAAGAAATATTTTCATGGAGAAGAGACGAAGAAGAGTGGTGCCCATGAGCTTGATCTATTCCAGTGGCCTGGCGAAGAGACAGATTAAAGCCATCGGGATAACCAAAGGGGTACGCCGTCGCCGGGATAGGAAAATAATTACGAAAAATGTTTTTATAGGAAAATAATTGAAAATGTTTTTAAGTAGTAAAATTAGTAAAATAACCCTAGCTATATCGGAAAACCATTCTGGTTTACCTGAAAACTGCCTTTGAGACCAAACAAATTATTTTATATTTGTTGATTGCTGAACAAAGGCGTATTGACCTTTGGGACCAAAAGATGTTATGCATTATATTTAGGGGACCAAAAAAAATTTAGTCTTTATCCTAATAACTCATAGGTGATTAAAAATACTCATCCTAATTACGTCTAGGTTGCTCATTAAGAGCCCTTATCCTAAGAGAATGGTAGACTGGTTTCCCTTGATGCTGCTCAGGATTCCCATCTCTGTGACACACAACTCTGAAAATAAAGCACACAATGCACATTTATGCTGAGCAAAACATAGGAAATTAACAATAAGTAAATGTGAATTTAATTTTTCCTGGGAAGCCTATTGGCTAGTAGTCGTTCATTGTAGATAGGTTGTACAAGTGAAAACTCGTAATTAGTTGAAATGGTAAACATGAAAATCCAATAAATGTGACCTTGAAGTATTCTTTTGTTTGGATTATAAAAAACTACATGAAGATGATATTTCTCAGACATCATTAACATAAGAAAAAGGATCTTGTTGTTAATTTTTGAACCAAACGAAAACAGTCATACATCTAGAGCTATTAAAATAATTTAGATTAAATTGTGTGAATGAGATCTAAAAATATTATGTTGTAGGAAAGAGATCGTGAAACTAGTATCAGTACATCGTTTCTCCTCATCGATGAACGCCAAAGCCTACTAGCTTGAGTTATTAAAGCGACAACATCTTGAGCTTAGGCCCCTGAAGCTTCATCCAACTGATTGTTTTAAAGTCCAAGGTTGTCAGTTGATGGCTGAGTGGCCTCAATACCTTCAAGCTCGACCCCTGCAGATTTATTTTGTACTCCTTGTACCATTGTTGGATATCGTGCTTCATCCCTCATAGGACTAAGAATGCTTTGTGATAATACATGGCAAAAAAATAGATCGTGTTAGTGAACGCATAAACTTATATACATAAATGATACAATAGTTTAGATAGTTTAGGGTCCATATTTTGGTGATGAATCCAAACGTAACTGAATATAGAAAGAGAAAATACATATGACAAAGCAAAACATGCAAGTTTGATTTGAGAAACAAAGAATCAAAGATTTTTTGGAACATCAACGAACAATGGTGTTAGGCGAGTAGGGTCTAGGTCAGGTAGACGCGACCCTAAACCCAACCCAAAAAAATATAACTTGACTTGAATCCAACCATGTCCCATAGAGTATGAAAATATTAGACCCATGTCCAATCCCGATGGGTCTTACGGGTCATGGGTCTAAAATAGGTCCTAAACGGGTTTAACTTTTTTTTTCTTTCTTTTTCAGCAAATAAAGCATCTATTATCCTAAATCTTAAACTTAATATGCACCTGAATTAAGTTTTCAAGAAAATCATATTAAAAAGTCTAAAATCATACAAAATATTTAATATACGATAGATATTTGTTGAATCAAGAATAAAAATACAAGGTTCTAAACATATTTTTACTTGACATAAAATATAAATAAAATTATTCATGTCTTCTTCGAGTGATTTAGGGTAAATATATATAGTCATTTATATAGTTATGCTTGTGCTAACCACGGGTAGGCCTGAGTCTTAATATTTTAGACTCAAACCGCTTCTTTTAAATTCATATCCATACCCAACCCGTACCTAATGGGCCTAAAATAAATCGAACCTACATCCGACCCAATGGATCTAGACCTTTTACATTTGGGTCGGGTCTTGGACCCATACTCATGATGCATAGAAAAAAAGTGTTTAGTACATGTTTTGAGGATATATATATATATATATATATGTGTGTGTGTGTGTGTATATATAATCACTAAACTATGCACACATCAAACAAAGTGTTGAATAAATACTAGTTTCAGTTACCTTGTAGGCTCCAACGGTAATGGAACCTTAACCACTATAATGCTGCCTGTTTCTTCATAGTGAATCATTGGAACATGCTATAGACAAGATTTTTATATTTAGCCAAAACAATAATAATCGTAATAATAATACGTGGTCCTTCAAATAGAGTACCATGTAAATATCTATCAAATTGACATTAAAGAAAAGTTAATGACTTATAATCTCTATGTAAAGCAAAATAAGCCATATCTCTAATGGACTAAAGATATCATGATATTTGTTGACTGTATCTTTAATACAATCCACAGATTCCTGCAAGTTGAAAAATGAAGTAGGAGCTTAAAATCATATGAGATATAAGAAGTGGATTCTAATTAACTAGGGTGACCCACTAGATTACATAGTACCAATGAAATGCATATTCAGGTTCTTTTACTTGGTTGACATCGTTTATGTAAACACCGCCTTGAAAGACCACATTCGACCCCTCAGTATTCTCTCTTGAAACAATGATGATGAGTTATGTCAATCACACTGTGGGTGTTTTTAGATTTTCAAGGTAAAAGTAGATCAAAAAGTTGTAACTTTGTAACACAAACAAAGGAACTTTAAGAAAACTAAGACTACTTGTTTTCTTTAAAAAAAAGTACTAGAACTCGTATAAGATAACTCAACCCTTGTAATGAAACTTAGCAATTAGTACTTCAACTTAATTTTACCTCTAGACACTTCATATATAAACAAAATAGACCTCTATCTAGGAGGATAAAATTAGGAACTTACATAGTAATGTTATGCATCTTAGATATTGCTAAAATTGAGAAAATATCACCAGTACAAGAAAATAATTTAAAAGAACATACACATAAGAATGAAAAAATTATCCAGTGATGCATTTTCAATTTCAGATTAAAATGCAAAAATATCAATATAAGTCATTCCACAACAATAATTTCTATGCTTTGCTCACAAATTCTAAGTGTAGACCCTTCTTGACCCAGCATGAATGAGAGCTTCTATGCATTAAATTTGATGGCTTAATTAAGTAATAGAGTTATGTGCAAAACAATAATATTTTAAGCTATCCTTCATACCTAAGGTTCAGCTCTCTTTAACAAAACGTAAGTTGAAACATGCAACAAATAAAAAGAGGTGAAAAATAGAAGCAACCAACATCTGTTGCAACATTGAAAGCTATGGTTACTACCCTTTACTCCAAGGAGATGATGGCATGATTCTTCCTATATGATGGTGTAATTAACTATTAGAGTGATGCAACACCAACGTAGCTTAGGTTTAGAACGGATATTAGGTGTAGAAATTGACTTTAGAGTAGGTAAACAAAGGAAAACTATGGAAACTCAAGGAAACAAATATAAATTTAGGAATCACTCCTAAACCCTAGGCGTCACACCTCGGGGTATTTTAAGCGTCGCACCTCAAAGTTAACTGCATCACATAACTTATAATCACAATGTCAATTGCAAGAAAATTATTAAACTCATTATGTCTGCATGCCTCAGAGAGAGGTACATTACTTATAATTAAAAACTAATCCTGTAGGTAAAGGAATTTCCCTCTAATTTTACTAAACAAACAATATCCATTCTAAAAACTAAAATGAAACAAGATAAAACCATTATTAAATCAACTCACAATCTGATAATAAGAAACTAACAAATAAAAACCTTTTAAACTATGAAATACTATTCCCGATTACTACACACGTGAATAGTTTTCTAGAAAATAACTACTTAAGTTCCATTCTCATTCATCATCCTTTTCACCGGCTTGAAAAATCTAGACAATGACAAGTTTAGCTATTGATCTTTTCATAAAGACCAAGGAATATAGGCTGCAATTCAGAACCAGTAAACCACTTACAATTTTTACATAGATGTCCTTTCCAACGAACTAGATATTTTGGGCCATGCACTAGTTTAGGAGGTTTTATGATTAGTGGAGTTTTGGTCATCATTTTCTAAACTTCTTTTAAAACTTTGACTGTGACCATACTCTTTTAAAATTCACCTTCCTTCAAACGACTTGTTATAGGAGCCATGATAGAGCTAAATCCCTTTTATAAATATCCAATAAAATGTTGCTAATCCATAAAACTTTGAACCTCACGTATTGAAGTGGGAAATGACCACTCAATTGCCTTGATAAAAAACAACAAAACCTAAGAAAACTACCCTTGACGTCATGAAAATTGCACTTGTTTATATTCACGTAGAACTTTTTCCGTCGAAGAACTCTAAATACTTGGTAGAGGTGATTAAGGTGCTTTTCCTTGCATTTCCTATAGATCAAGATATCATAAAAATGAAAATAAAAACTAGAAAATTTTCAATAAAGGGCTAAAATACTTGGGTCATAGTTCTCATAAACATGCTTGATGCATTTGAAAGCCCAAAAGTAGGGATGACAAGTTTTGGTAGAGGTCTACCCCCTATCCAGATATGGAGGTAGTTGTGATAGGGGTGGGTGGGGTGGGGCAGGGGGTGGGGGTATGGATATGAAAATGATACCCGCCATGGGTAGTGAGTTGGACATGGATATTAGTTCACATTTTGATCTGGTCCATTTTGACCCTTCATAAAACAGGTCAAAATGGGTCATACCCATATATTTTAATTACTCATATTATATGACAGATATTCGACCTGTCCACCCATTGCCACCCCTATTGGCATCCATCGGTGCAACATCTCACGAAATCATTAGAGGAGTTGAATAATGTCTAACATATCAAATTAAAAGAGGTAAGCCTAATAACCACCGAGAAAAAGAAAAATTAAGATGAATTTTAATTGCAAACAACTACATCAATTGTAAAATATTTTGGTCTTATATCTGAGACTTACACATCTTCTTCTCTGGGAAAAACACATTGAATACGACTTTAGACACAGTCACACACGTCACATACACATACACATACAACCTCACCAAAATAACTCATTTCAAAGTTTAGTGGAGTATTGTATGTACATGCTTTAATTTGGAATCACACTACTACAAACTAGATCTATCGTAGCACTCTGTCATTGCAACACTTATTCAAAATGTTACAATAGCTTATAAAGTGTTACTTAACCTTTTGAAAAGTATTATCTAAAATTTAAAAAGTATTACGTTAGATCTAATGTAACATCGCCTAGGGTAATACTTGTAAAAGTGTTACTTTAGGTTCAAAGGTTTAAGTAACACTTTATAAGCTATTGCAATATTTTGAATAAGTGTTGCAAGGAAAGTGTTACGATAGCTCTAATTTGTATCGGCGTAAATTCCTATACTACTACTTTGGACATAACCACTCGATAACTGTTAGAATAAGTCAAGTTGTTGATTAGATTTGATTATGTTATAGATGGAGTTGTTGACTGGACTAGAGTTATACTAGTACTAACCTTCTTTTATTCTTCATTTATTCTTATCAGTAATACGAAATTCGTTACGAAAAATTACTCTTTCAATAACTACTTTAAGATTTCCAAATCCACTCTTCACCCAGATTCCAAATTACAATCTCAGTTACTTCCAAATCATGACTATGTACTAACAGTGGTGTATTAATTTAAGAGTGGGTCTCCTGACAGGCGGCCTGTCCATAAGCTTATGAACAGTCCAGGGACCAATTTGCAATTAACACCAATTATACAAATTTCATATTTAGATGCGCGGCCTTTTTCCCCCAAATTTAGACACGCAACCTATACAACTTCTCCATCTGATTCTCTGCTTCCCCTCTTCCGTTCATCCACCAACGGTGGGCAGCAACTCATCCACCGCCCCAGCCTTCACCAAAAAATCCTTCAATGTCATCAGCTCATCCATCGCATCCTCCTTGCACTCCACCTTCCTCAGCCTCAGTTGCTCCATCGCTTTGCCTGCCACACGTCATCCACCGGTCTTCTCTTCACCGGTGATGACAAGACTGAGTCGCCGATCGAAGCAATCATATCGAAGGCATCCAAGTGAGCCATATCCTTGTGCAGAAGACTCTTGGGAGCTACGGATTGAGCCTCATTGGATGCGGAGTAGAGTTAATTGTTATTACTGCAGGTCTAATTTGATTTTCTTTGGACAATGTCTATTCAATTCTTTGCAGGACGACAGCGCCACACCGATCTCGGAAGCCGAGAAGCAGCAGATTAAGGCACTGATCATCTCCTTGATGTTGAGCGTGAGTCCTAGGATTCAGGCGCAACTTAGCGAGGTATTTTCGGTTATCGGTAAGCATGATTTTTATAAAGCCTGGTCCACTTGTTGCCGGAGCTGGTTGCTAGCAGAGTTGTCTCCTGATAATTTCGAGAGGCGGGGGAGGGAGATTGAGGGCGATTAGGAGAACGTGTTGAACCTTTGCACCGAGAAGGTCTTATTTGTGTGACAAGCTCACGATCTCGTAAGTTGTTGGTATTGCATTCAGTTTTTCGCCATCGCTGTGTTGCTAGATAATCCTATGTGTTTGTCAAGTTTTTAGTCCCAATGTAAGAAATGCTTTGGCTGAATACACATATTCTGTATCTGTTTCCATTCAGATAGATAGCCACATAAAGTGCCTCGACGAGGATCTCAACAACTTTGCAGATGATCTCAAGCAAGGTTCTATTTTCATAACAGTCCCCGGGACCTATTAGACATTGATTGGATATTGGACTTGATTGTTGTAACTTGTAGATGGTATTGTTAACATCTGTCTTCTCTTCTGGTTTCTATTACAAAAGGAAAATTGCCTCCTGATCAACCAGCTATTCTTCCAGCCCTGCCACTAGTCCCCAAAAATGAATGATATTGTTGTTGAAAATTCTGAATGTGTGAATTCTGCTGCTATGGACATGTAAAAAATATGTGGCAAATATTCAAAAAGAAAAATAAATGCTGCTAAAAATTTTTGTATATACTATGCATATGTTACCTTACAATACGTATTGTTTGTATTAAAACATGCACTTGTTTTAAAATCTCTGAATATGAATTATGAAACTTTTCTAGGAGATCATGTATTAGTTAAGTTATGAATCGCATCTGTTTTGTTAAAACATGAATATGTTAGTCTACACCTAGTATACGTTATAGTTTACACAGACAAATAAGACTAAAATTTGACAATTTAACATTTTCGTATTAAAATTACTTTACAACAATTATTGTTTAAATAAAAACATGCATATGATTTCTTAAAAGTTCAGTGTCATCTTCATATGAATTTTTCTCGTGTCGGAACATCTTGTGGAGTCCAATGTTCAATGTTGTCCGATTCCTTAAAGTTAAAAACAAAAAAAACTTTAGAACCAACACATTGGATATTTACATGTGCAGCATATAAGCAAGCAAGTACAATTTATAATTCAAAATGAACAATAATCAACAATGAAAGTAAAAGTCAAATACAATGAAACTAACAAGTACATATTGGATTCTAACAAATGCAATATATAAGTAAACAGATGCAATTCTTAATTCAAAATGAACAACCAACAACAAAAAAATTTAAATAGTCATACACAACACAACTAACAAGTACACACAAGATACTAACAGATGCAACATATAAGTAAAGATATGCAACTCATTATTCAAAACGTACAACAAACAACAAGTGAAAATAAAAGGCCATAGACAACACAACTAACAAGTACACATTAAACACTAACTGGTGCAATATATAAGTAAACAGATGCAGTTCGAAATTCAAAACGAACAATCAGCAAAAAAGAGAAGGAAAAAAAGGTCACTCACAAACGGTCATAGACAGTACAACTAACAAGTACACGTTGAATACTAACATATGCAACATATAAGTAAACAGATGCAACTTGTAATTCAAAACGAATGGTCAGCGAAAAAGCAAAGGAAAATAAGGTCGTTCACAGTACAACTAACATGTACACATTGGATAATAACAGCTGCAACATATAAACAAAGTAGTGCACCTCGTAATTTCATAAAACGTAGAAGACCACCAATTCAAAAATGAGTCAAAAGGCATCAATTTTCACAATAAAAAGACATATCCAATGACGTTAACATTGGCCGCCACAAATTCTACAATTTTACATACTCGTCCTTGAATGAAATTAAGTGAAACTAAAAAAGATGACTAATTTATATTGAATACTCGTCCTTGTATAAAAGTAAGTGAAACTAAAAAAGATGACTAATTTATCTTGAAAGATAAGGTTTCCTTGTTGTCTATGATTAGACTCATATTCACTGTATATGATATTCTAGTTGTACTAATTTCTTGGCTCTAAGCCTGTAAATTTGTTGCACTTGTACTCTTAAAGTGAACATACACTGTGATGGTTGCAAGCACAAAGTGAAAAAGATATTGCAGAAAATTGAGGGTAAGTGACTAGCTTCAGCTCTAATTTGTCAATTGATTGGCTTTCGTTCTGTTTTCTAGTTTGTAATTGGTTCTTTGTATGAATGTCTTATTACTGATTTGTTGGCACCTTTGCATTTGGCAATAGTTTATGCTGTTAAAATAGATGTAGACCAAAGTATTTAGACCATAGATGTTAAATTTATGCTCCTCCTCTTCCGCTGCCACCTCAAACTCTTGCCACCGGAAAGCGCTGTCACCGAAGCGATAAATTAACTGCTCGGCTCCAATGTTTAGGCACCGGCGGGGGGTAATTTCCTCGTACCTAAACTCCAACTCAGACCAAGATCCCCAGCGGCAGGCGCAACATTGAGACATAAGCAGGGGCAGCGCTGGATGAGAAAACGGAGTATAAATTCCTAGTTGTGACTTGTGAGGAAAACAGAGAGAGAGAGTTATCCCGTCGACCCTGCTTACTGGATGAGCAGCAATCTTGAGGCCTTCCTGCCACCGGCGCCGCTGATATGAAATTGGAATCGCCGAAATTAGGGCTATCCCCGCTGAGCATATACCAGGCGACGCATAGCATAAAGCGCTGGGACAACACCCTATACAACTTCCTCCGATCAATCTACGAGGAATATGTTTTCGTGGGCAAGATCTCTCAGCTATGGCCGGAGCTCCCCCTGCTGGCCAACCTCTAAATGTGTACGGACATCGATGAGTACAAATAACGATGGATCTAAACTATTGGGCTTTGGCCAGTGATTTCCTTTTTTTATTAATTCAAGCCATCCCTGGCTTATCTATAAGCTTATGGACCTGCTGCATTTCCTGAGAATTTCCCTTAGTTTAAAGTGATCAGAATCAGGCGAAGGTTTCTTAGGCTATCTCATTTAGTATTTCATTTCTCGACTCTAATGCACTTTAATCCTTCACTATGTTGAAAATGTCTTGTGCTTTTGGTGACGGCAGAAGGAGCCCAGAGGTGGGCGATGCGGGAACCCGTTTCCAATGTCTCGACGCGTTTCTGATCAAGACGCCCCGTGGCCCTTCCAGAATTGCTTGAGCACCAATGGAATCGCATGACCAGTAAACGTCGACTCCTAGGTGGCTCGCCTGAGCGTAGATCGCTGAATCTAAGAGTTGAACCCCCAAAACTTCTTTAGGTTGTTGCTCGGAAGATTCGAGGCACTCTGGTGTCGGCGAGTCCCCAACAACGGCTAATACGTGGCCACAGAGAGGGTTATCCACCGGTGGGGAACTAGAAAAGGCTCATCAGCAGGAGAAGTTTCGACGGAGGCGAGTTTGACCTGACCCTAGCAGGACGGAGAGGAGGAGGGGGGATGTACAGGGGTTGTGGGGCAGGCCGTCTGAAGTGGTGGGCGGCTGGAGCTAGAGAGAGTTCTTTGGACTGTGCTTTTGGAGTTTGATATACGTATGACATTCAGTAGGAGCGAACTCTAATTCAAAACACAACATTTAGGTTAACCCTGAACAATCAAGCAATGTAAACATAATAGTATATGGCTGCAATCTGTATAATAAGAAATTATTTCATATTATATGTTCATCATTTGCTAGTAACAACATATATAGCAACAGTTACTGCTGCTGCAGCAGCTCTCTTTTGTACAGCATGACCAGAGATTTAGCTTTGGACATTTTGGAACACAACATGATGATGTACAATTAGTATTGCTAAAGCAGTTACAGCAACAACATGAAGCGCATTTAGGCATGCTACAGCTGCAAGATGGCATTCTAAAGCACGGACATCGACATTTAGGACAAGAGGTGCAGCAACAGCAGTTCTTGGGTTTTGTACACTTGAAACATGATGAGCAAGAGATACATTCACAGTCACATAGGTTGCAGGAACACGGAGAACACCACCGCTTTCGAGCTTTAGGAGTGCACCCATTGCAGCAAATCCATGACAGGCTGAAGCAGGAGGATGATCCACTGCACAACACAATACAGATAACCTTTAGGATACTTGTTTCAACTTTCAATGAAACAAAAGAATCATGTTCTTGGAAAATGGAAGATACTTTCTGCCCTTGTGGCAGAAACTATTATGATTTTAATTTGAGTCTATTCTATGTAAGAGCTACAAACTTCATTATACTTGAATACAAATGCTTGCAATACTGTAAGCAGTATAACCAGTAGACTGTCCTAAGGTAATCTAATCTGATGCTAATACAGAGATAGATAATTGATGCAGTCGAATTGAGTACTTGATAGAAATCAAAGAATCCATCAGCACTACAACGAATCTAAAAGATCTCGGCCCCCCTCACATGCCAACATGGAAATATGTCCACAGAATAAATGGAGGATCCCGACATTATGTCACAGCCTAACCTAGGCTCTGATACCATCCTAGAACCAATTGGTATTAAGTGGAGTTCGCCCGAGATCTCATTTAAACTAACAATATAGGATAGTTTCAACAATATGCAGGTGAAAGAATGTACGATAAACAAGATTTCCAGCTTTTCCAGTTTCTTTAGATGATTTAATTTGTCAAAAGAGTAAAATGAAGACCAAATGATGACAAGTGCAACATACCAGAGCCATCTCCAAAGCCAGCAAGATTTACGGACTCTCTTAGTTCTGCTAGAAAAAAGAAATGACAACTGAGACTGGAGCCATTATGAATTGCCAGTGGAAAATTAACAATATTGAAAGCTTAATTACGTTGGCGTGAGAGGATCTGAATTCGACGATACAAATTCTGCAACCCTGTTTACAATGTCAATGAAGCATGCCACCAATTTAGAAAGCAGCATATCATTGATATCAAGACTGAAGCAAATTTTTTGAAAGGGAACAACTTACTCTTTACAGGCTTTGGAAGCAGGTTGAAGACTTGCAACAAATTTAAGCTCGTCCTGCTTAAAATAAATTTGTCATCAGAACTACATCAGAGTTGAATTGAAGAAAGAAAAAAAAATTGATTATCAGAAACTAGATATGCCGGAGATATATTTAGAACCATAGTAATTTGTAAGATGTGAAACTTCAATGGCAAACAGAACTAATCCTCTAGGAGAGCAAATGATCTCATACATTGTGTCCTGGCTACAACCACAGAAGTGGAAAATAACTAAGAAAATCCCTTGTTTCCAATAAATGGCCAACTAAGTTGCCAAGTACAGCCAACCATCTATCCTACAGTGTTGCCTTGACTATAAGGAACATACCTTGCAATCCCGTTCGATCGCGACACTTTCTAAGGAACATATCTTGCAATCGTGTTCGTGTTCGGTTGGAAACACACTCTATATTGTTAATTTTAAATTTAACAGGTCTTTATTGAACATACAATGTGTCTCCACTGTTCAGTTGCAAACAATTTGATGATGTCACATTCTGGAAAACCAGTCCCTTGCATTCATGTCAAATATTACTTTAGTAACAAGGTGTGCATTGACTTGTCATTCATCTTTACTGTTCTTTACTCTTTAGGCCTGCTTGTCAGGGGAAACAGATGCAAGATGGATGAACATCTCAACTTCACCTACTAGTTTTAAAAGGGCAATAAAAATCACCTACTACTTTCTCTGTTCATCAAGAATGGTAACTATGGTATAAAACCAAGTAGTACTTCCTCTTCATCAATTAATGAGTGAATGCTTAGTTGCATGCAAACACAAAGAAGAAAATACAAAAAAGAGCCATACAGGCAATTGCAATATTACAAGAACTTAAATGCGAAAACAGGAAAACTTTGGACAAATCATCCTAGTATCAAGATTCTGTAATTATGATTTAGTACTATTCTGCGACCCAATGACCCAATGGTAGTTCCAATTTAGGGCAAATCAAATGGCCCCACTACTTTTCACACAAATGAAACTGTACCACTAATAGCTAAAGCTTCTGATTAAGCAGGAGTATTAAACACAGACAAAGAAAACAGACAAATTTAAGTTAACAACTTTGCTCCCAATTAGATGCCCTAATCAATTCACAATCTTCCAAGTGCATCACCACCAAGTAAAAAACGCCAAATTTATGCACTAAACATCTTTCAAACAGTAAGCAGCATGAAGGGAAAAAACCCATGGAAGAATAAAAATGAAGTACAGACAGACCTCAAGAAAGCTGATTTCTCTCTCAAGCATCTGAACTTTGGCCAGCTCACGCCTCTTGCCATACAAATCTGGATACTGGGGCGGTGACTTAGGCCTAGGCGGAGGCAGTGAGGGCACTTTAGCCACAGCAGCTACACTGGGCATTCCTACCATTTCTTCCCCAAACATCAGTACTAGTGCAGTATTCAGCAGCAGAGAGACAAACACAAAAGAGGACCAGCCCACATCCGGAAAAAGCACCCCTCCTCAGGAAATGTAACCAAGAGGGGTGAAAGATTTGATTTTTTTTTTCCCCCGAAAAAAGCACTGATAACGGTCAGCAAATGTAAATAGCAAGAGCCCAAATCCCCATAGAGGGCACAGGCGCCAGTGGCAGAGGTAGGGATGGAGGAGGAGGAAATGAGGTTTAAGGGATCATATTAATAATTTGTGCATTTGAAGTGGAGTAGGAAGTTGAAGAAAGAGGTATTTAGGGGGTCCAGATTGCAGAGGGGCTAGACCCCAGAGGCCACAAAAGCCCAGACCCCAAAAAGCTCTGTCACATAACAACAATGACAGCACTCAGCTGCGTCTGCTGCCGTGACAGAACTCGCAGTACAAGTATGCGTACACACCTCACCAAAATCACCTACTACTATTATTACTGCTTCTTAAATGCATCACAAATACAAGGGATTCAAAGGGTTGACTAAATGGTTTAATGTTGTTTACGCATATTTTAATGGCTATTACAGGGAGTGGATGGTTTATTAATGGTGTGGCAGAGGAGGGAGGAGAAAGGGCGGAATGGGAGTGGTGGAGTGTGGCGGTGGGCGGAGGGAGTGGATGGTTAAAGTAAGAGGTGTCTCTTTCGGCGGTGCGTGACTCGATGGCAGCGTCGGGCGTTAGACTTTTGCATGGTTAGAGAGAGAGGGGGAGAAAATGGCAGACGATCGCACGTGATTGCAGAGAGCATTGCAGCTGCGGAAGATGAACAGAGCACCAAAATATAGAGTGAACTCTATCAACTGTTCAACCCTACTGGGGTGTATTTCAAAAAATCTTTTTCATTCAAGGAGAGATCACTAATTATATCAAATTATATTTTAAAAAAACACAAAATTTAAAGGCAGAGTTATGGAAATAGAGTTCGTCTCTTGAAAGACGGTCTTTCCATAAGTTATGGAAAGACCAAGGTTTAAAGTGTAAATTAGAAGAAATTAAGATAAAATTTTTGGGTTGCATAAACCGGGTTATAAATTTTATAACTACTACATGTTTCATACTAAAACTTTAATATTGCAACTAAGATCTTTTACCTTTTATTATTCTAATCAAACCCCGTCTTTCCATAAGCCTATGGAAAGACCGTTTTTCCCAAGACTTTGCCATGGAAATATGAGGTTTAACTAGAATAGAAATAAAAGGTAAAAAGATTTTAGTTGCAACATTAAAATTTTATTATGCAACGTATAGTAGTTATAAAGTTTATAACCCGATTCATTTCTTTTAATTTGCACTTTAAACCTTTGTCTTTCCATGAGTTATGAAAATGCTTTCTTTCAATAGACGGACTCAAATCTAAATATAGGTTGAGAATTCTAAATGCAAGTAATACGGATAACATAGTACTCATTCATTAAGTTTACCTGCATTTAGAAATTCTCAACATGTATTTATATTTGTCCCAAAAAAATATTGAACTCATAGTACTAAACTAAGGCGCGGTCTAGTTCGGCTCAAACAGAGATGAGTTGTGTTGATGAATTTATTGGAGTTGAGAACAATTAAGAAGAGTTGAGAGGAGTTGTGTTGAGTTGATTGGAGCTGAGTTGAGAAGAGTTAAGAGGAGATGAGAGGAGCTGAGAAGAGCTAAGTTGAGTTGAGTTGAGTTGAGATGATTGGCGTTGGGTTGAGCTGATTAGAGCTAAATTAAACTGAATTAATTGCCGATGAACTAAACTGAACCTAATGAACTAAACTAAATCAAAATGAAAGTAACCGAATCTAATTGAACTTAACTAAGTCAAATTGAACTAAATTGAATCAAATTGATCGAATCAAACTGAACTGAACTGAAACAACTAAATCAAACTGAACTACATTGAATTGAAATGAGCCGAACTGCATCAAAATGAACACAACTGAATAAAGCTGAAATGAAATGAATCACACTGAACTGAACTGAAGCAAATTGAAGTGGACGGAGTCTAACAGAACGAAAGTGAATCAATCCGAACATGAGTGATTAAACTAAACCAAACTAAATAAAACTTAACTGAACAAAAAAATAATTAAAGAAGATAATGGTTAAATTATATTACATGTTAATAATTAATAATAAAATGTGATATAAATTATAGTGCATGTGCATTGAATAATTTATTTAAAAATTTAATATATGATGTAAATTTTATAATGTAATTATAGAATTTGAACACTGGCCTTATCGAGTTTGAATTGAAATCTATATTTTTTTATAATTGTGAACATTTCAGAAATATAATAAATGCAATTATTAATAATATGACGTTTATGTGAAATATATTAGAAGTATTAATTATTGTTTGTAGAAAATAAGAAATGCAATACTACAAATTTATGGTTAGGGAGCGCAAATTTTAAAACCAAACAACGTCAAATACATCACACCTGCAAGCATATAATCATTCGACATGTTGCGACAATGTACTCGAGAAACCCCCGTAGCATTGGTACTAATGCGCACAAGATGTACGGACAAGCTGTATACTTCCATAGTTTACTACCATAATTAATAATTTAGATAAAATTTCTAAATGTGATAATTATCTCCCTTTTCTCATTATTTACATTTTAATTTTAACCGTATTCAATTCTAGTAAAATTCATAGTTAAATTTTAACACCCAGGTGAAACATAATTAAATAATTTTAAAATTAAGATTTTAAAATTTCATGGTTTTAATAATTACAATATAATATTTTAATTGTAAATATCTTAAATTAAACGTATATAATAGTATGTATGCTTTTCGTAATCACAATAATTATAATAATTCATACAGTCAAATATGAACAACATTTAATATAAGTTTCATATTTAAAATAGATTAAAGAATTTTCTAAATTAAAAAGATTTAAATGGAGTTGACTATAGACGATATGAAATTATTAAAGCTGAGTTGATTAGATCTGAGAAGAGCTGAGTTGAGTGGAGTTAATAAGAACTAAGTTGAGAATAGCTGAGAAGAGTTGATTAGAGCTGAGAAGAGTTGAGAAGAGCTAAGTTGGGTTAACTGAAGCTGAGCTGAATTGAGAAGAGTTGAGAAAAGTTGAGTTGAGTTGATTGGAGCTTAAGTTGAACTGGACAAGGCCTAATACTAGTAGATATGATCATTTTATTCATATAAAATCCAAGTAAAACTTGAAAAGCTCATCTCCTTTAAATTCATTATAATAGTTGAGAACATCCCTTCTTAAAATCATCATCACGGAACTTAGAGCCAACAGAATTGTGGTTTGAACTTTGGACCATCCTATTATAGAGATGGTGGGTTAACTACTGAATGAATGCCTAATTCATTATGAAATCGTTTCCTATTGCACCAATATTGAAGGGTTGTTAAACAAGTGATCTTTGTAATACGCACTAGGAAACAAAACTTGGAAAAGACCAAGAAGAGACCAAGGGCCGAAGTGGAGGAAACTGAATCCATCAACATTGTATTGTTAACTAGGTGGAAAAAAGCGATCCTGACAATGAAGAAGAGGGGAGTTCAAGAGGAAATCAGGGAAAAATCGGTGATCAAGTTCAATAGGTGCCAGCTCAAGAAAAAGGGGGATGAGGAATGGGGGAATTCAGAGGGTTCCAGCAGGCCTGTCCCACAACAGCCCGCCGATCACCCATGAGGACATTGGTCTAAAACTGCAGGGCATTAACAATGCCCCTACGAAGGTTGTGCTGAACAAATTATTGTGACTGCACCAACCCAAAATTTTATGTTTGTTTGAAACAAAGGCAACATTATCATTCATGGAACGGTGGCAACAAACAACTAGGTTCTGGAATGGTTGACACACTCCCATAGTTGGTTCAGTAGGGGCGATATAACTTTTATGGTTTTCTTATGTTAAGATAGAAGTAGTTAGCTCTAGTAGTAACTTTATTCTAGCTAAATATATAGGACAACAAGGGTTTTATTGGTTATAGTATTTTATTTATGGATAGGGTGGCCAGTTGGGATCAGATTAATGAAAGAATGCCCTGTTCTTAGTACCTAGTTGTTCTACTAGGTGATTTTCATCAGATATTTCCTTCCAAGGATAAGTTAGGAAGGAATAATTTCCAGCCTACAGATAATTCACAGAGACTCACTCAAATTCAGGATTACCATCATTTCACATAGCTTCATAAAAGACAATGTTATACGTGGACAAATAATATAAGGGCTCGGAATTGTATCTACAGAAGTTAGACAAATATTTTGCAAATGAAAGATGGAGAAGAAGAATTCCTACATCATACTTGCAGAATTTACCTATGGTACAGTAATATCATGGGTCGTATGTTCTCCATCTTCAGTCTCAACAAAGAAAGCAACGGATATACATTAGATATGAAGCATTCTGGATCCATTGTCAGCAGCCACATATCATCGTGGATTCTATTTGAAATTATTAGTTTGTCCAAGAATCCTCCACAGAAGGTCACAAATACTACAAATGACACTTCATGAATTATCAACATGGAGTGAATAGAGCTATGGAAACATGGATAAAAAAAATAAAACAACTAAACATAGCTCTTGAAAAACGTTGAGAAAAATATAGTTCAATGGAAGGCTCCCGCTCACTTTAAACTGAATTGGATGGCTCAGTGCTCAAGAATGGAAATGCAATAATCAATTTTATCATCAGAGATCGTAATGGGAAGATAGTACTATCAGTTGCAAAGAAAATCCCAACTTGTAACAGTCTTCAAGCAGAGGTAAAAGCGCTCCAATATGATGTGAATGTCGTTCACAATTGTGGGATTAGACACATTCAAATTGAATGCGATTCAGAATTGCTGGTGAAAATAGTGAGAACAGATCTTAAAATCCCTTGGCAGGGTATTAATGATATTCGTCAAGTCTGGGAGCTTCTTCATCAGATGAACTAGACTATTTCCCACTTCTATAGAGAAGCCAACAATGTTGTTGATGCATTGGTGAGGATTGCAAGTGCTAAAATGGTAAACTCTTTATTTGTTTTTGCAGGTCTGCCTCAAGAAATAAAGGGGATGATTCATCTCGACTCGATTTTGTTTCCATATATTAAGAAAATGTAATCAAGAATATACAGAACTCCTTTATTATTACATGGTTTTGTATTCTTTTGGACATTAGGAGATATTTTGTAACCTTTCCACGTCTTTATGTGAGCTTGAGAATCTTAGGACTAGATTAGAACCATGTATAGATGAAGGATTATCAACCTTTATTCACAGAGGTGAGACTTTATGTCCCCCTTTTTCTTCGTATTTTTATTTTTATCATTAATTAATGGGTAGGAGCCTGTCAAACCCCTCACCATAGCAGGTGATTTTTTTTTTCTAAAAAAGAAACAAATTTAAAAGAAAACATTATATTAAGGGACAATGTTGATATACCCATTTCATATGGTTATATTAGGACTTTTAGGACTCACTTTTGTGCTCTAGATATGACATTTTCCTTGAAATCCTCTAAGGAGAGTTAAAAACGACTTTTACGCTTTTATTACTTTTCTAGAGGATTTTGTGTGACAAGGCAATTTGTTTGAAGACTTTAAAGAATGCATTTGAAGATTTAAAGACTTGAAGACTTGTATTTGAGCTTTTGAAGACTTGAAGAATTGAAGATAAGTGAAGTGAAGAGGAGAACTTGAAACAAAAAGAAGAAGAAAAATCAAGATGCTGAAACTAGGCTCGATCGCGACTCGCGACAAACCCTTCACGACCCCCGACGGACGTATGGCCAGAAACTTTCTTACTTTTTTGTACTATAAATACTCACATTATCCTCTCCTCTTCACAACCTTCTTCTTCCTACAATTTTTCTGGGTTCAAAACCTAGTTATCTTTTCTTTCTTTTCTTAATTTTTGTAAGTTAATCATGTCTTTTAAATATCTAGGTTAGTTTAATCTTGGGAGCACTTGATTAAGACTTCCAAATCCATGTCTTGAGAATCATTTTTATCTATCTATTGCTTTCTCTATTATGCATTTATTGAGCTTTGAATGTGGATTGTTAATGGCATTAATGTTGTTGGAAGTTTGAGTATATGAATTGCTTGTATGATTACTTGTTAGGGTTGGGAGAAAGTAGCTAATTCCCCCCCCCCTTCTTGATAGGAATCCAAGAGTATGATTTAGAGCTTTTGATTGTGTTGATGAATTGATAATTGCTAAATGAATATAATAATGTTGAACTCTTTGTCACGTTTTTTTCTTGTAGCAAATGAGAGAAGCCTATGAATGTCGATCATTCTTGACTAATCTTGTATAAATACATGAATTGTTTAAATGCTTAGACACGGTGTAGTGTTTATAAGTTTTTCCAAGCTTGTTGATTCTTCGTGCTAAATGCCATCTATGGGATACTATTATTTATGTTTCGACTACGGGAATCATTGGTGAGGTTTGGCAAGAGATGTCGAATCCACTCTTGCAAACTACTATCTAAGAAAGATAGAAGTTTAGTCTTCACAATAAGTAGTGAAAGTAATAAATAGGTTGCAAAGTCCTTGTCACTAGCAAAGGCTTTCTTGTCTTAGCAAAGGATTTTCATGCCAAAGAGCTAAGGAATTCGTCACTTTCCTAACACCCTAACACTTAAATCATACAAACACTTCCTATTCTCAAACAACTCATAGCATAAATGAAGTAAAACATAGCATTCATATGTTCTTAATGCTATGTTTTACTTCATTTATGCCATGTGTTGTTTGAGAATAGGAAGTGTTTGCATGATTTAAGTGTTAGGGTGTTAGGAAAGTGACGAATTTCTTAGCTCCTTGGCATGAAAATCCAAGAACATGAACTTATAACTTCTTGTGCTTAATGTGTTGTGATTCTTGCTAGATAAGTATGTTAATGTGGATTTTTCTCATATTTATCCTATAGATGCAATGAAAGGTTGAATCTTGAATGTGGTTTGTTCTAGGTTTAGCCCAATGAATGCTATGTTTGGTTAAATGGCTATGTATTTGGTAGAAGGCTTGTTGTTATCAAGTCTATGGTCTTTCGTGTGAAATGTCGATGATGAAATACCTCTATGGCGTGGTTTGCCTAGAGTGATTGTCAACGAGGTTTGCAAATGGTCGTTGTTTGTCTTTGCAAATTACTATTAAGAAGGAATGAATGTTGATCTTTCATTGGGAAGTTTTGGCATTCCCCATAGGTAACAAATGTGATAGAATGAGTGAATGGTTCAATGATCTACATTTGGTTTGGAAGTGAATGTCAATTGCCACCAAGGCTTTGTCTTTTGTAGTTTTAAACCTCTTTTACTTGCTTACTATATATATATATATATATATATATATATATATATATATATATATATATATATATATATATATATATATATATATATACTTCTAGCCTAATATAAGCCTTATATGTTTAAATGCCTAAAAAAATCTCTCTTTTTTGTGGATGACCCAAATTTGTCACTATCTACTTAATTGTATTTAGTAAGCATAAAAGGGATTATAAATTATAACTTTAAGAGACTTTGTAAGCAACATGACATAAATTTGGTTGTTCTTTCACTATTTAGTAAGCAACAACTTAACTTGGTTGTTCTTTTGTTGCTTACTATGTTATTAGCATATTTACGGCTTATAAAGAGGAACGAATTCCCCGATTTGCCAGATGTCGAATTAGATATTTTTAGGGAAAAAAAAATGCAAAACATTATATTGACATGGGAATCCAAACTGAAGCATTGAGTTTAGGGTGTGGGGCGGGTGTATTGGCATAAATTTTAATGAGCGGCTTATCTGATTCGCAATATGTTCATAAAATTATACATAACCCACTTATTTTTTACTTTATATATAATATTTATTAAATTACTTATAAAATTTAAAATTTTTTAAAATATTTATTATATCTTATATTTTTATAATTTTACCTTTCATGCATATTATTACTTTTTTTTTAACCAAAATATGCAATAGAAAATTAGATGACGAAACATATGTTCTGCAAAACTTAAGATCTCTTCAAATTCAACAAATGGGAAGAAGGTTTCTCCATCAATAGCAAAACTTGTCTCCATCAAAAGCTAGATAGCACAAACTAACAGCACTGCATAAATCTTCGAAAAGAGACCACATATAAAAGGGAATCAGCCCTATATAACTATTCCCACTTAAGCCTTCCTTGCAAGCTGAGACTCCGGCTCCTTCTTCACCGACTCTTCTTTCTCGGACAAGGTCAACTCGATGTGACAAGGGGAAGACATGTAAGGATTGATTCTTCCATGAGCACGGTAGGTCCTGCGTCTTTGCTTTGAGCTTGGTTCACCTGAATGTGGGAGATGAAGAGTGAATCCACATCCAAACCCTTGACCTCAGCATTGTTCTCAGCGTTCTTCAGCAAATTCAAAATGAATTTGGCAGACTTAACAGGCCAGCGACCCTGTCCATTTGAGTGCCTGTTCTTGGCCTGAGCAGTACGTCCCACACCTCTGCAGAAGCGTGTGAAGGGGATGGCTTGTTTGTGGACCAAGACATCCTCCAGATACCTCTTGGCCTTAGTCAAGGGCAGCTTGCGGATGGCGTGTGCGGTTTCCCTTGTGTTCTTGAAGTGAACACGAAGATCAGATCCCCTAGCCTTGCATGACTTGGTCGGATTGTCAGGCTCCTGCGAGTACTTCACCATCTTGGGCGGCGAAGAGAAATGGAGCTGCAGTACTGACTAGGGTTTATGAGGAGCTTAAATGCATATTATTACTCGTTTTAACTTATAAAATATAATATTTAAATTTTATAAAAAAAATACATTATTTAAGGTAAAAGCCCCCATGGACTATCCATAACCTTATGGAAAGACTAAGGTTTAAATTACAAATTAGAAGAAATTGAGATAAAATTTTCGGGTTGCATGAATCGGGTTATAAACTTTATAACTAGTACACATTGCATAATAAATTCTTAATATTGCAACTAAGATCTTTTACCTTTTATTATTTTAATTAAACCCCATTTTTTCATACGTCTATGGAAACACGGTCTTTCCCAAGACTTTGCCTTAATTAAATCTTTAATATTTCAACCATTATATTTTAATGTTGAGATGGTCTCCTGTGAGGCAGTCTAACTTTAGGAGGGACTTTTATGTAATTATAACTAATTCTAGCTCATGGACTTATCTCTTCTCTAATAATATTACAAGGACCTATCTCTAATATTTTTTCTTGAGCTTTTTTGTCCAATTCTTCCCATCACTTTCTCCCCATTTGCAATCTGCACAAAAATATCAATTTTTTAAAAAAAATGCAAAAAATCAATATGATCATCGAACTGAAAATTGTAAACATCAGGCACAACAAGCAAAAAATCAACGGAAAATCCTAAAACATTAACTAAAAAATTGCAGCCAAAAATATTTAAAAAGTCAAATTAAATAGCAAAAAATATGTAAAAAATAAACAAAAAATTGAAAAAGCGTCAACTACAACTAACAAAACATCAACAAAAAATCATAAATTGAAAATTATAAAAACATCAACAGTAATAAACTGAAAATCATAAAAACATCAACAGTCATAAACTAAAAACCATAAAAACATCAACAAAACTTTAATTATCAATTTTTTAAAAAAACAACAAGCATCTACCAATACACCCAAAATTTAAAAACACCAATTCCTATCACCTAAACTTCGCACAGAAAAAGAAAAACATCAACATAAGAAAAAACAATACTACAAAACATCAACCTATATCACCCTAAAACTACGAACATCAAATCCTATCACTTAAAACCCACATAGAAAATGAAAAATATCAACATGAGAGGAAAAATATAAACAAAACATCGACTCATATCAGCTAAATCTCACCCGAAAATGGAAAACATCAACCCGAGAGGAAAAAACATCAACAAAAAGGCTACGGTACCTCGAGAGTATAAATTCTCCACTCTGAAAATCACAAAACAAACAATTACTTTTTAGAAAAAAAGTGCAAATATCAATCTATATCACCCAAAAACTACAGATCCTCATCCGTAAAATGAAAAACATCAACATAAGAAAAAAGAAACTACAAACATCAACTCCTATTACCAAAACCTCAGCCGAAAAATGAAAAACATCAACATGAGAAAATAAAAAAAACTACAAATATCAATCCATATCAACCAGTAAAAACAACAAAACATCAACTCATATCAATTAAACCTCACCCGAATAATGAAAAACATCAACATGAGAAAATAAAAAAAAACTACAAATATCAATCCATATCAACCAGTAAAAACAACAAAACATCAACTCATATCAATTAAACCTCACCCGAATAATGAAAAACATCAACATAAGAGAAAAAGAGCTACAAACATCAACCAAAAGCTACAATCCTTCAAGAATAAAAATTATTCAAAAAAAGGACCTGGTGGGATTTGAACCTAGGCCTCTAACCTGAAAGGCTAAAGCAATAACCACTACACCAAAGACTCGTTATTGAACATACTCAGTCAAATAATATTAAACCTCAGCATGTACATCAAGAACATAAACTCTTCAAAATAAATGTCATAGTGGGATTCGAACTAGACCTCTAACCTCAACAAAAAGAGCATTAACCACTAGACCAAACAATCTTTGCTGATAATATGCTCAATCAAGTGAATATTAAACCTCAGCAGTTCTTGAAAAAATTAAAACAAAATATTAAACCTCACCTCTCATAAGGAGAATCTCAGTCGTCCATTGTTGTCGTTGCCACCTCTATTTGTCGTTGTTGTCGCCACCGGTCTGCCGTCCGCTGTGATCACCATCCACACGTGTTAACAAGCACAATCTTCTTCCTCACTGAGGATCATGGATCTCACGTGCCTAAAGAATGACCGCAACGTTCATTGCCTCACCATATATGTGCATTGTATTGCCTTGCATCGTCGTCGTCGTTGCTGCCTGCAAACCCTATCGCATGTCGCCATTGCCTCACTCTGCCAAAAACATAATGTGGATGTGTCACTATCGCTCCTCCGACGTCCTCCGCCGCAGAAGCTTGCCATTTCATCGATCTCACCACGGAAGAAGACAAAGAAGCACAGTGGTAAAATGTAGAGCGGCGGTTCTCGATCGAGAGCGGTTGCACAACAGTGGCATAGTCAGCGGAAGAAGAAGAATCGTTGGTAGAATAAGAAGAATCTCTGGTGGTTTCCTTAGCTCCGCCACAACGCTGATAGAAGAAGAAGAAGCGTGGTGGTTGAGCGGTGACGGTTACTGTTGATCGGAGGAGAAGTGGTAGTTTGTTGATCGGAGGAGAAGTGGTAGTTTGTTGATCGGAGAAGAAGGGATGAAATGAAAAATAAAAATGAAAATTATATATATTATATATATAGCATTTTGATAGTTGCAGAATAGGTCCCTAAATTTATTAGCATTTTTTTAAAAAACCTATTCCAAATGAAATTTATAATAATTGCACATTAAACCCCGGCCTAAAGTTTTGGCTGTTCAAAACAAGACTTTGTATTTAATTAATAAAAAATTCAAATGTTTCTTTTCTAAAATTATAATTTTAACAAGACCAAGTGACTTCAGCTGCCCCATAACTATCACAATCATCCACCCTCAACCCTCTAATTTTTCTGCAACACTTTTGGTCCCTCAATGAGCAAATGAGCTGGTTTTTTTAGATAGTTATGGGACCAAAAGAGTTTTAAAAAATGGCCAGGACTCAACAGTTCTGCAAGTTGAGAGACGAATAGTATTGAATGGAAATTGGAAGGAATGGTCGTCGAGCTTGACAGCTGTATCGAAGAGGCTCATATAATAGTAGAGGTAGAGTTGACAAAGGGCCTCGAGATTGAGATCAGGGTTGGGAAAGGTAGGAAAATTGACCTTGCAATCAATCTGGGGAGAGAATCGAGAAAATGGGAATGAGGAGAACCCGGTGTTTCACAGGGTGATTAATGTTATTAATGGTATCGTTGGTGAAAGGTCTTCAAACATGATCATGAAAGCTTACTTGCGTCACATCCCAGTTGGGGAATCACGAAATAAGTGATTGCGAGCAGATGAAACTATAACATTTTAGGAGGCAGACACGATCCCCGATCAGACCTCGCATGCAAATCCTATGGTTATTTTAGCAAATGTTGGAAATTCTTTGATTATGAGGGTATTTATAGATGATGTAAGTGGTGTGAAAGTGATGTTTGCACACTGCTTTGATCAACTGGACATAGGCCGTAGCAACTTGAAAAGGTCTACTTTGTCATTGTACGGATCTGGGTTTCCATTGGGGGAAATTACTTCAGCGGTGAGGATAGTGAATAGAGAGAAATGAGTGACAATAAATTGTACATTTGCAGTCATTGATGCCTATTCACCATATAACGCAATTCGTGGCCGTCTGTGGATGTGTCAAGCTCGAGCTGTATGGTCCTCGTACCACTTGATGATGAATTTCCCTACAAAAAAAGGATAAAAACTATTCGAGGGGACCAGCTGGCAGCAAAGAGTTTTATTCTTACAGAAGTGAAAGGTGCAAGAAAGGTAGCTTTGGTCCATGGGGGAATCTGGTCCTGCTGATTAACCTTCCTCCACCCGGACATCGGTAAAACACACGAGGAGGACTTATAGTTCTGCACCCTGATCTCACTGTTATGCTGCCTAGAGGGTATTTAGCGACAATCCATGGGCTTGTCCACAAGGATGCTAGGACTCAAGTACTAGTTAAAAAACAACCTTGTGCGGGTCATCAATCTGCACGAGTGAAAGGAACTACTAGTAATGTAAACATACAATTGAGGGGGGGGGGGGGGTTGGTATTTTCAACTAACTACTGCAAAGCATTAAATTAAAAAAACAAGTAAACTGTTTATACTATGCACATGAGAATCATTTAGAAACACGGTAGTTCTAATGCTTCAATCCTCGATTCATTCACATAAAGACTTACAAAAGACCTATTAGTGTATTCATAACACGTGGTGTGGCTGATGACATACACTTCCCCATCCCTGTCATGGTGGGTGCGCTTTCAACCCTTCATCAACACCGCCATCGTAATTAGGGGAATACAGCGAGGTCCAACCATCATTGTAGGTCCGTTTCTCCCCCGTGCTATTACGTCTAATGAAACTACTTCTCTCGGATCCTACATACGCTAGGCTTGAAGATCGTAGGCACCTTATTTGTGATACTAGTGTTTCAACACAGCACCTACCTTGCTACTATTAGCTATCTCTAACCGCAGCCTCTCAAACAACAGTTACGAAAAAAGCTAAGACTGGTGCGATGACAAATAGGTCAGAGCATTCTTGAATCTCCCATGCACACACCCACGCAGACGTGTTCTCCCCTACCCACTCTAACATCCAGGTTTCTCTTTCCAATGGGGCATCAATAATTGCACCATACATGAACATAGCCCAAAGTGTGTGCTTATATGTGGTGTATTATTCAAGAATTTATAACATTCAAGAACAATAACAATAATATCATAAACACAAGGATATGGTGAATCTAATAAATCTCAATAAGCATTTAGAACATACCAAGTGCCAAAATGAATCCCAAGCTAAAAATATACTCTACAAAGGTTAGATCCATGGAAAATATTAGGTTAGATGCCATAAATCTAGAAAATAAGATGAAAAGAAAGAGATAAGAAAAAGAAAAAGGAAAGAGAAGAAGAACTCTCATCTTCCTTCTATCTAAACTACAGAGAGAAAATAATCTACATTATGCCTACTTGATAATCTACTTCCTAATCTATTTCGTAATAGTTTAGTAGAAGATGATGACTCCTATATATTGAAGTAGGAGATTGGGCCTAAAAATAAGCCAAAAATTGCAAAACCCAAGGTCAGCCGCCAAGGCTTCACGAGCCAACACGGATGTCATGGTCCGTGAAGCATTCAAGCACGAGGCATGGGATCTGGTGTGGACTATTAAGCATTCATAGTCACGGTCCATAGGATCCGGCGCTGTCCGTGAAGCTTCTCTCGTGCCACGGTCTATCAAGGTTTTCACGAACCACGAACATTACACAGTTTTTGGTCAGAAGTTCTCACGGCCAGTGAAGGTTTCACAGACCGCGAAGAGTACATGGTCTCGCTCAGAAGTTTTCTTTGTGTTCCGTGAAGGTTTTCATGGCCCAGCTTCATACTTAGCCAAATCTTCAATTCTTCATCTCCATACTCCACGGTCTGGGGTTTTTGTCATGGCTCGACGCCTTTGCCTCATGAATGTCTCATGCATGTCTTCACAAAACCCCTAGAACTCTTGTGTAGTGCGGCCTGTGTGCTTTGTCACAGGTTGTTGGTGCTTGACCATGGGCGGTCTGTGACCGGCCGCTGATGTTCGTCGGCTGAACTTCGTTTGCTTGCTATGGGTGAACCGTTAGTCCGGATTGGGAATTCTAGTAGTCAATTTTGTAGTACTCAAGAAGAAAAATCCAATGGAACCAGCCCTAGATAGTTCTCGGAATAAGGAAACACTCCTCGGAACACGATTCACCATTTTCTCCTTTGATCGTCTTGAACTTTGAAGCCACTTATCTTTGGCTCTAATCTCTTTCTACCATGCGTTGATGTTCATGGCCTTCATCTTCTGCCATTCTATTCTGAATGGCCTTCACCTCTTCTTCGATTATTGCAAACAGCCTTCAATCTTCTACCACGCTTATGAACAGTCTTCACATAGAATGTAACCAAAAAGTCCCCACGAACGACCTACTAAAGATGATCACAAGGAAGATCAAGGAGCCCGTGGAAACAAGATGTCTATTAGTACCAATTAAGTCTACAAAATGTGGGATTTAGACAAGAAAATAAAACATGGCCGTCTAAACCCCTTGTCACGTAAGCTCAACTAATACTAGCAATCCACCAACTAAAACTAACCAAAAAGTATGCCAAATGCAATGGTTAATGCACGCAAAATGAAGCAGATCAGACTCCCCATGCTTAAACCTTTATTCGTCCTCGAGTAAATCTAAGACAAGAAAAAGAATCAAGTGAAATGTAGCATGCAAGCATAAGTTAACTGGGGCATTCAACTCATACCAAGCTACCCTAGTTCTCTCAAACAAGTGGAAATACTCACAATTGTCACACTCCTCGAATATCCTAAAGTAACCTATCCACCCAAAATAAAATGTGGAAAAAGGTAAGCCAAAAAGATAAGTGTCAAGCTAGCTTACTTATCCCAAAATGATCCCAAAGCCATCAAAGAGTCGTCTCCAAAAACAGTCCACCGCGAAAGCATGCATTCAACCTAGTTTTTTATTTTCTCTCATTTTTCCTAGGATCCCTTTCAGGTTTTCATCCTAGCTTTAACACACAAAGGGTACTCACTTCTCACCTTTTTCCACACAGCCTCTCACTTGCCTAGACTCATAAGTCTAGCTGGGCCAAGCCTATCACTTTTACCTAGGTCTTTAGATCTAGCTGGGCCAAGCGTATCACTTTTACCTAGGTCTTTAGATCTATCTGGGCTTTTCTCAAAGTTACCCAAGTTGCCCTTTTGGGTTTTAGACTTTTCTAGGTTTTTAAATAATTTTTTTTCATTATTTAAAATTTCAAAATGCTCTTATAAGAGCTATTAACTACATAGAAAGAATTAAAAACTATAAGTGCTATCTAATCCCCTTCCCCACTCTTAAAGCTTGCATTTTCCTCAATGCATATACAAAATCAAAGAACACATTGCAAGGGAAAGAAACAGGAGAGCACTTATAATGAAAAGGAACACTAAAATCTACCCTTGATGGCACAATTATGGAATGTAAAGAACAAAATATCATCACCCTTAATATACAACCCCAAACCTCTAATCAAGAAATTTCAATCTAACTTCTATCATGCATCACAAATCAAATAAGGAATTGAATCACAATGGAGAGTTACCTCTTAGGTCTCGATGTGTGTGTCTCAAGGGTTTTGAGGGTAGGTGGGTTTTGAGTGGCATTTGGGTAGTGGTAGGGAAGAAATGGTGATAAGGTGGTGTAGGGAAGTATGTGAGCTTCATGGGCCATTCACGTCTACACACCCCATGCATATGGGGTTTGGTTCTCCTCCTTGTCCACCATTTTGAGCATCATGAACCATGTACGTCTACATGGTCCATAAGTTGGACTCCCCATTTGCTCACCTTCCTACCATATACTTCCTACAAAACAAACATGCACACCAAGTGTAATCGTGTCCCAAAAATAAAAATAAGTTACAAATAGAAATTCACACCAAAAATGCTAAACTAATCTAATTTTTTCAAGTCTCGGGTTGCCTCCCTAGAAGCTCCGTATATTTAAGGTTTTCGGTACGACCCTAATGTTATCCATAGGGTGCAGGTTTGTACCCCATCACCTTAGATAACAAAAAATGAAGAGCATGGGGGTAAGAATCTTCCAAGGGGAAAACATAGTAGAAGAGGAGTCAACCTTAGAGGGAATAGGTAGTTTGGAAGCTTAGAATATTCAATTGGCTTCCTGATGGTTTCCTTTAAGGCTTTTGAAATTATGGGTGTAGGTTCTATAGGTGGAGGTAGGGGTGCAAATAAGTAATATGGAAAATTAAGTATAATCACCCCTTCCTAAACTTCTTCACTCTCAACAAACCTTTCCCCATCTCCTTTAGATTCATCTACCAAAATTTCACATTTAACTAGGGATGGTTCATTTTTAGAAAATAGGATTTCTAGTTGGTTCACCCTATTCATCAAAATAAGCACTTTCCCTTCAACTTTCTCAATGCTTGAGAATAGTTGAGTTCCTAAATCGCTAATCTCGCTAAGCACTTGTGATTGGAATAAGTCACTACTCTTGGTCACATTTTCTATAGCTTGCAAAATTTCTACTCAATTTGATTTGGGAACCAATCCTAGGGATTGGTTTTGGGGCACCGAGTAAGTTGGTGAATTCCAACTATCTAACACAGAGTGTTGGTTTTCCAATGCATTTCCATCCCATGAATTCGAGTTACCACTAAAACTTGAATTTGGAGAGTCATGGTATGGGTAACAATCTTGTCCCATCGGCCTTTGGAACCAATAACTCGTACCTCTCTCTCAATTTTGCTCATCCAAGAGCAAGACTCCGTGGGGTGATCGCAATGACATATCCTACAAAATATCGCTCTTTGAGCCACTCTTCTCCCATAGTCACTCAATCTTAGGTAACACCCTATAGGAATATCACAATGACACACCCTACAAAGTGCCCTTCGTTGAGTACTTTTCCACATTTTTTAAACACCAACAAAGAAAACACACAAAATTGGGAATCGTAGTTCAAGAGTCTTCGGTTTTCACCAAGAGCTCATGCAATACCTACTCTGGAAAACAAAAACAAGAAAACGATAAAAGCAATACTAATTACTCACTAACACATTATGTTTAACTAATACCCAAACTAAAGAGCATCTCTGGCAATGGTGCCAAAATTCTTTAACCTGCCTCCACCGGGCCATCGTAAAAACATGCGCGGAGGACTTATGGGTCAAGAAGATGAAATTTATAGTTCTGCACCCGGATCTAACCGCTATACTACCTAGAGGGTAGTTAGCGGCAAGCCCTGGGCTTGTCCACAAGGATGTTAGGGCTCAGGTACTAGTTAAAACACAACCTTGTGCGGGTTATCAATCTGCATGAGTGAAAGAGACAACTAGTAATGTAAACATGCAATTGGGAGGGAGGGAGGTTTGGTATTTTCAACTAACAACTACAAAACATGAAATTAACATATAAGTAAACTACTTACACTAGGAACTTGGGAATTATTTAGCGACATGATAGCTCTAATGCTTCAATCCTCAATTCATTCACTTAAAATACTTACAAAAGACCTATCAGTGTGTTCACAACACGTGGTTTGGCCGATGACATACACTTCCCTATCCTAGTCACGGTGGGTGCACTCGCAACCCTCCATTGGCATCACCATCGAAATTAAAGGAGTACAACGAGGTCCGACCATTGTTGTAGGTCTGTTTCTACCCCGTGCTATTAAATCCTGGGCTTTCACCATGAATGCAACTACTCCTCCTGGGTCATATATACACTAGGCCCGAGGATCGTCGACACCTTATCTGTGATACTAGGGTTTCATCACAACACCTAGCTTGCTACTATTAGCTGTCTCTACACGCAACCTCTTAGATGACAGTTACGAAGTCAGCTAAGACTGGTGCGATGACAAATAGGTTAGAGCATTCTCGAATCCCTCGTGCACACACCCACGCGGACGTGTTCTCCCCTACCCATTCTAACATCCATGTTTCTCTTCCCAATTGGGCATCAATAATTGCACCATACATGAATATATCCCACAGTGTGTGCTTATATGTGGTGTAGTATTCATGCATTTATAACATTCAAGAACAATCACAATAATATCGTAAACACAAGGATGGGGTGAATCTAATAAATCTCAATAAGCATTTAGAACATACCAAGTGCCAAAATGAATCCCAAGCTAAAATGCTACTCTATAAAGGTTAGATCCATGGAAAATATTAGGTTAGATGTCATAGATCTAGAAAATAATATGAAAAGAAAAAGATAAGAAAAAAGAAGGAAGGAGAAGAAGAACTCTCCTCTTCCTTCTATCTAAACTAGAAAGAGAAAGTAATCTACATTATGTCTACTTGATAATCAGCTTCCTAATCTAATTCCTAATAGTTTAGTAGAAGACTAAGACTCCTATATATAGAAGTAGGAGATTGGGCCTAAAATAGGCCAAAAATAGCAAAACCTAGGTCAGCCACCAAGGCCTCACAGACCGGCACAGATGTCACAGTCTGTGAAGCATTCAAGTATGGGGCATGGGATCTCGCACAGATTGTGAAGCATTCATAGCCGTGGTCCATGGGATCCGATGCAGACCGTGAAGTTTCTCTCATGCCACGGTCCGTGTAAGTTTTCACAGACCGCGAACAGTACACAATTTTTGCTCAGAAGTGCTCATGGTCCGTGAAGATTTTCACGGACCGTGAAGAGTACATGGTCTTGCTCAGAAGTTTTCTTCATGGTTTATGAAGGTTTTCACGGCCCGGCTCCATACTTAGACAAATCTTTTTTTCATCTCCAAGCTCCATGGTCCAGGGTCTTTGTCATTGCTCGGTGCCTTTGCCTCATGAAGTCCCGTGCAGGTCTTCATGGAACTCCTAGAACTCCGGTGTAGTGCAGCCCTTGTGCTTTGTCACGGGCCATCGGTGCTTGGACATAGGTGGTCCGTGACTGGCCGCTGGTGATTCGTCGGCTAAACTTCATTTGCTTGCTACAGGTGAACCGTTAGTCCGAATCGGGAGTTCTAGAAGTCAATTTTTTAGTACTCGAGAAGATAAATCCAATGAACAAGCTTTGAAGGCTAATTCTTCCTAGATCTTTCTTAGAATAAGGAAACACTCCTCGGACCACGATTCACCTTTTTCTCATTTGACCGTCTTGAACTTCGAAGCCACTTATCTTTGTCTCCAATATCTTTCTACCACATGTTGATGTTTGTTGCCTTCACATTCTACCATTCTAATATGAATGGCCTTCGCCTCTTCTACCGTTCTTGCAAATGGCCTTTAATCTTCTACCACCCTTGTGAATGGCCTTCACATAGAATTTAACTAAAAAGTACCCACGGGTGACCTACTAAAGATAATCACAAGAAATATCAAGGAGCCGGTGGATACAAGATGTCTATTAGTACCAATTAAATCTACAAAATGCAGGATTTAGACAAGAAAACCAAACATGGTTGTCTAAATCCCTTGTCACATAAACTCAACTAGCACTAGCAATCCACCAACTAAAACTAACCAAAAATTATTCCAAATGCAAAGGCTAACACATGCAAAGTAAATCAAATCACTGATACATAGCAGGTTTCTGCTCGAGACCTAGGCACAGTAGCTGCTGGAAAGCTTATGCTAGAGGGTATAAAGGAAAAGTTGAAGGTTCTACTTGATGGCTATGGTGATATATTCTCATGGATTACTTCTGATCTCGAGGGAGTACCTTCAGAATTGGTAGTTTATAGGCTAAACATCGATCCATCAATAAAGCCAACAAAGCAGAAGAGGATGTTTGCTTCGGAGATAGTAGAGGAAATCAAGGTAGAAGTTGAGAAATTTCTTAAAGCAAAATTTATCGATGAGGTGTATTATCCTTAGTGGTTAGCTAATCCGGTGATGGTCCCAAAGCTTGATGGTGCATGGAGAATGTGTATTGATTTCACCAATTTGAACAAATGTTGCCCAAAGGACAGATTTCCACTGCCACCCATTGATAAGTTAGTAGAAGTTATAGCTGGGTATCAAGTGCAGCCTTTCTTTAATGCTCATAATGGGTATCATCAGATATTGATGGCTGAAGAAATTATAGAAAAAAATTCATTCATCACGGATGTGGGGACGTTCTGCTCCAAGAAGATGACGTTTGGGCTTAAGAATGCAAGTGCGACTTACCAGCGGCTGGTAAATAAGGTGTTCAAGAAACAAATTGTCAAGAATATGGAAATATATGAAGATGATATGGTCGTAAAGAGTAGGATTCATGATCAGTTTCAGGAGTATTTGAAAGAAACGTTCGATGAGCTACGACAGTCGAACCTAAAACTCAATCCAGCCAAATATCTGATCGGAGTAGGAGCCTAAAATTTCTTGGGATTCATGGTTTCAGGAAGGGGTAAATATGTTAACCCTAGGAAAGTTGAAGCCCTAGTGAACATGAAGTCTCTACAGACGATGAAGGATGTCCAAAAACTAACTAGATCTTTAGCAGCTCTAGGCTGATTTCTATCAAACGGCCTAGAGAAACACTTGCCATTCTCTAATGTGCTAAGAAAGGCAAACAAGGTCAAGTGGACTAAGAATTGTGAGGAGGCATTTTTAAGGAATTGAAAGAGCACTTTCGAATGTTGTCGACACTTATAAAACCTGAAAGGGGTGAGGTGTTGTACCTCTACATATCTACGTCCCCTACGGCTATTAGTGCAGTATTGGGAAATAAAAAGAAAGGTAACAAAATCCAATAAATTTTTTGAGTCAGGCTCTGCGAGGACTAGAGACAAGGTACACAGCTCTCGAGAGGTTAATTCTTGCCTTGGTTCATGCAGCACAAAGGTTGCATCCTTATCTTCAAGGGCATACTATAGTAATCCTTACCAATCACCCGATTAGGAAAATACTTCTAAAACAGGAAGCCTCGAGAAGAATGATGAAGTGGGCAGTAAAATTGGGGGAGCGTGATATACAATTTCACCCAAGAACTGCGATTAAGGGTTAAGCCCTCGCAGATTTCATTATGGATACTATGGAGCCTATAAAGTTGGATAGAGTGCATAATGAGAAAGTTTGGAAGTTGTATGTTGATGGTTCTTTCTGTTCAGGGGGTAGTGGAGCAGGAGTGTTGGTCACTAGTCCCGAGGTGTTAATTATCCATACCTATTGCACTTCAAATTTAAAGCCACAAATAATAAAGCTGAGTATGAGGCCTTAATCACTGATCATCGTTTGGCGAAGGAGCTCAAGGTAGAAAATTTAGATGTTTTTAATGACTCGCAGATCGTAGTCCAACAAATCAAATGGGATACGAGGCAAGAGAGTGTAGTTTTCAATGGTATTTAGAGGTGGTGAAACCCCTCGCGAATGGATTTCAAAAATGTACTCTGACACAGGTACCGAGGGAAGATAATCATAAAGCAGATGCTCTGAGTAAGATTGCTTCCTTCGACCTTAGAGTTTAGTCACAAAATAGTTGATGATGGAGACGTTGAATAAGTGTAGTTTCAAGGAGCAGGAGGTGATGATCATGGAGAAGGAAGAGTCATAGATGACACCTATTGTCAACTACCATCGAGAGGGAATTCTGTTTGAAGGGGCCATCGAAGCAAGAATGATAAGATTGAAAGCTCCAAAATATGTATTGCAGCATGGATTTTTATATTAGCAGGGCTATCTTCAACCACTTCTTTAATGTGTTACCCCTTTTGAGGCTGACTATTTAATCAGAGAAGTACATGGATGGATATGTGGAAGCCATCGGGGGGCTAGATCTATTGCAAAGAGGCTTATTTGAGTAGGATATTATTGGCCTATGATGTTTAATGATGCTAACAGGTATATCCAAGCTTGCCCTCACTGCTAGAAGCAAGCACCCATTACTCATGTTCCTCAGGAAGAGGTGATGAATATACATAGTTCATAGCCTTTTAATAAGTGAGGGATCAATCTTGTAGGGCCATTTCCAGAAGCACCAGGTCGATTCAGATATCTCATTGTGGCCATTGACTACTTAACAAAGTGGATGGAGGCGGAGCCCTTGACTAATATAAAATGGAAATCGGTGATTGCCTTTTGTTGGAAGAACATTATTTGTCGTTTTGGCATACCTAAGACCATAATAATTGATAATGGGACACAGTTTGCCCATGACCAATTTAAAAAATAGTGCGAGGAGTACAAAATACAATAGAAGGTTATGTTAGTGTATCATCCTCAAGCGAACGGTCAAGTGGAGGTCACCAATCATACCATCGTTAATGGAATCCGGGCAAGGCTCGAGGGTGATGAAGGGAATTGGATATGTGAACTACTAAGTGTCTTATGGGCCTATAAAACATCTAAATCATCTGCTACTAGAGAAACTCCATATAGCTTGGTTTATGGTTCTGAGGCTATAATTCTTGCAGAAATCAGAATACCAAGTCCAAGGGTGATTGCGGTTTCTAAGGACAAAATGAAATTGTTGAATGGACCTCGAAGTAGTGGAAGAGAAATGGGAGTTGGCATCCCTACATGAAGCAAAAGTGAAAGAGAAAGTTAAACGGTACTATGATCGGAGGGTCCAAAAAGTACAGTTCAGACTAGGAGATCTTGTTATGAGGAAGAATGAAAAAAGTCGGTGAGAGCCCAATGGGAAATTAGCAGCAAACTGGGAAGGACCGTACAAGGTAATCGAAGCATATCATTGAGGTAACTAGACACTTAAAGGTATGAATGGGGATCTAATTCCAAGGAAATGGAATATTGTAAACCTGCAGAAATATCATCGAAACGCTTGGCCTTGGTGTATCTCAAAACGCTGTACCAAAGTCCAAATTTGTACGATGTATGTCGAAACACTACATCAAAAGTTGGAGTTGTACGATATAAGTTGAAATGCTGCACCTTGTGATATTTGTATGGTGTATGCTGAAACGCTTCAACTAGTGAGATTTGTATGGTGTAAGTTGAAAAGTTGCACCTAGTGAGATTTGTACGATGTATGTTGAAACACTGCATCGAGTGACTTGTATGATGTATGTTGAAACGCTGCATCGAGTGATCTCTCTAATGTAGGTTGAAACGCTGGATCGAGTGATTTTTATGATGCATGTTTAAACGTTGCATCGAAGGTTGAATTTCTGGGATGAATGCTAAAACGCTGCTCCCAAAAGTTGATTGAGTAAAACTTGCGCATTAAAGTATTAAAATCACCTCTAATTATTGTATAATGAAACATTATGGTTGATGGTTTATAATGATTAATCGAACAATAGATACAACATGTCCTATTTCGAAGGAACTAATTTCTTTAAACTTTTCTCAATCTTCTTGGCCTTGATACCCATGGCTTGACCCAAATCTCAAATCATTCCCTCCTCTAGATAATCAGATAGATCAAGAGGGTTGTGATTGTGGGGTTGCTGGGAGGATACATCATCATGCCTTGAAGGTTCATCAAAAATATTGAAAGACACATCATATCTGCCTCTGTTACTCTTATGCTTGAATTTCCCTTGATTTTCACTTCCGTGAGAAATTTGAGGGCGTGTGGTCTTCGCCCTTGAGCTAGTATCATGCACCTATGGAAATCTTTTAACCAATCAGAAATTTCATCGAAAACTTTCCTTTCGTAAGAAGTTCCTTTGATCAGTACTTGGCGTCTTTTGGCCCAATTGTAAGTAGCTTGGATGAGAAAGCCTGGAATATCCTTAATAATTTTTAGGTGTAAAAATTCGTGGTATAATCCATCAGCTCGAAGGTTGTCCGCATAAAGTTTAATAGTAGATTTCAACTCTTTATTCTCTTCCTCCAGGAGGGAAACTACATCAGGTAAGTGGGGATCTGAATAATATAATTTAGTATTTGCATAGAGCGAGAGAAAATTCAGCCCTTTATTCTTCTCCAGCAACCTAGAATTCTCATCAGACAGGGTTTAACACAACTTAGCATTCTCAGCCAGTGCTTTGGAAAGCTCCTTGTTCTTCTCGAAGGTAATATGATGTTCTTTCACAGCTTTGACGACTTGAGCCCTAAACCTGTTAGTCTTACCCATGTAATACTCGAGCTGAGTTTGAGAAAGAGAGAGCTGCCTGACATCTGATAAACATCGAGATAATGAGCCAAATTGGCAGATAATATCATGAACAACTTCCTGGTGACTCTTTTCAAGGGGTTTGCAGTCCTCTTCAACTATGTCGAGTGCTATCACTTTATTTCCATTCCTTTTTCCCTCCAAGTTACTTAGAGTACTTGGCAAGGAATGATGAGTTAGTTAGATTTTCCCTAGTGGCATCTAGTTCCTTTTTAGTTTTGACGAGTTTCTTCCTCGTGTCTGAGCATTGCGATAAGCAATAAGGAAAAGATTATTGAAATGTGAAGATAGATTGACAAATTAAAGATGTTCCATTAATTCGTACGAAGCAAAAGAATAATCTGTAAAAAGAAAAAGATACATATGGGAAAAATCATACATTCCCTTCTCTATCTTCAGCATTTTCTTTGTCCTTCACTCCAGCGCGCCTCAGGGTTCTCAGGCTTCCCCTGCTCAAATTCCTCCTTCTCAATTCCCTTTTTGGAAGCCTCAACTTTCGGATTAACTAGTATAGCATAACAGGGATAAAGGCACATTCAATTTGGTCAAGCTCTTTTACAATGAAGAACTTCTTTGACTCCTTGATGTACACGAGGAGTCAAAGCTTCAAACCGCTATACATAGTAGTTTCTTTCCACTTTACAAGCACCTGCTCGTCAGCGAGTCGTTCACAAGCTTAGCTAGCATATCAGCATACTCTTGAGGCACCTTGGAGGTAATTTCAGACACCACCTTGTTGCATCCGATTTGCTTAGCAGTCTTCAACATTTTAATGAACAACCCCTCGAACTCTAGAGTCTTAACCACCTTGTTGGTATAAGACTCGAGGAGGGAATGTTGAGCAGCAGGAATAAGTTTTTGTTGCAAGCATAGCTTTTTATTTATAAAATTCTTTGAGTTTTGTTTCTCATATTCGAGATCTTTCTTGAGTCGCTCTATTTCAGTATTAGCACCAGAAAGTTTCTCTCGAAGATTGTGGCACTCGACCTCAAGCTTGTTGCGCATAAATTGCACTACAGACTCGACAGGAGTCTTCAACAGGGAAAAGTTGTCTTGGGGAGGAGTGGAACACCGCAGAAGCCTGGTCATCACCAAAGTGTGAGAATTATCATATGCAGTTGTTTGAAAATAATTATATGTAAATGTCAGACTTACGAAAGAATCTTGCTTAAATCCCCCAAGAAATATAGGGATAAGGAAGGAGCCACAACACTTTTTGAACCTGATTGAGTGTGAGGGGGAGTAAAGACAGTGTCATCATCCAGCCTAGGCCTTTTGGGAGTAGGACTTGACCCAGGTGTTTGCTCCTTCGAAGGATGAGAGACTTCAATAGGGGGTCTCTCAAAGAGTATCATCAGAAGCTGCCATTGATAAGGCAGCTTGGACTTTGGGGGTAGCTTGAGGTACCTTAGTCAGAGCATTTAGGATGTTCACTGAAAAACAAAAGCAGAAAATGGTTAACAAGAAAGTCAAACAAATGCTAAAGAAAAATATTCTTGAATACATGTATGACTCAGAAACTATTCTAAGGACACCTTTTGAAGACCCTAGGGAATGTGGTTCTCAATGGGGTTTTTTAAGGATCGTGTAGACACACTTTCTTCATTCTCACGATTCCTTCATCCCATGCTAGGCTTGATGTGTAGGTTTGAATGATCCCGGGCCAAACACTTGAAGTTTTGTTGAGAAACAAAACAATATATATCTTCGTATATATCAACATGACACTCTAACCCTCCTCCTTTCTCATTTCGACGATAAACTGCATTCATATGTAAAATGGCCCTTTGTTGGAGGTGGTCACGTCACCTTGAAGGGTAGTTGGGACTGAATATCCCTTATTAGAGTTTTCTTTAACATAGGCATTCCATCGAGGAACTCGATGTGGACCGCTGCAATCAAATGTGTAAGCCACATCCCGCCAGTCTGCAGTATTCGAGGAAGGAAGGATGATCCTTTTTTCGGCACGCCTACTGGACAAGGTATATGTATGAGCTGCATCTCTACAGGCTGATAGAAAGTATAAAGTTCAAAGAAATCCATACCGGGGTGCGATGTTAAGCTCTTTTCATATGGTCATAAAAGCCATAACGACAACTACAACATTAGGATGAAACTGGGCAATGCTGGCATTGAATTCCTTCAGAAATTTTGAGAAAATAGGAGGTAAAGGAAAACATAAGCCCTTTCTAATATGTCGATGGAACACTATGGATTTGTCAACCGCCAAGGTGGTTGGAGACTCATCCTCTTCGAGGGGTGCTAACTTAACGTCATCTGGTATACGGTGCTGAGGGGGAGGGTAGAAATAAGTTTTGACACCTTCGAGGCCATCATATATGGCTCTATTCCATAATCGTTATTGCTAGGTGTAGAAACCTCTTTCTCCTTATGCTTCCTGACTAATAATTTCTTCCTTTGAGGAGTCGTCAAAGAAGTTTCCTCTAATTTGTCACCCCCGGATTTGGAAGGCCTTAATAAACCCTTTCATTTCCCGTGTTTTAGTTGTGATGAAATCTTCCGGGAAGATCCTTCCCCAGAAAGGTTATCTTTTTCAGAGGCGAACTTAGTATCATCTTTAAGATCACCGCTTCCTGAAATAGTCCGCTCTAATGATTGAATGGACTTTTCTCCATTAGAGTGCTCAAGGATGCGACCCCCCTCGCCAGGATTCATCTCTATACTAGAATCTAAATGTCTATAGGGGCTGGGAGATTCGGAAGCCATTGGAAGGTAAAGAGAATATATGGATGAACTAACTTGTAGGAGAATTTGGGAATTGAAAGAGAATGCTGAGAGAGGAAGGATTGTGAGAGGTCTGCTTCAAATACCCGTAAGATAGAAGTGGGAAGGGCGATAATGACGATTTTTATTGAGATAATGGGGGCTGGAATTACCAAAAAAGGTGATGATCACCTTGAAAAGAGAGAAAATGTGAAAAGTATGAAAACATGGGAAGAGACGTTACTATTAATTCCAACGCGGTAAAAGATTTTCCGTCTAGTGAGTTTTCACGCATCGCACTTGCGCCTTTTTGAATTCAAAAGGGAGAAAAGTTTTTAAGAAAACTTAAGTGCTCCAATTGTTTCAAAGCAATCGAATCTCGCCTTTTGAATACTTCGAACATAATTGTGCTTCAAGTTTTTTGGGAGTTTTTTATAATACTCTTCTGAGTTGGGCCTTGGCTCACTATGAAGGAAGTACTTCGGTCAAGCCCAATCTCATTAACGACATTCACAGTCAATGCAGGTGGATGATGCGGAGATAATTGTACAGAGAGTTAGTGTTCCGATTACATACAATTGTTCTTAGGGTTCTAGCATATAAATATCAAGGCATGTCTCTTGTTAGGATTTCATTTACTATTCACATCAGTCAATCTTTACTGACTTAGTGATCAGAGAGTTTTTCCAAGCTCCAAAATTTGTTTATTGCAGATCATAGCCAAGAACTCGAAAACGGATCTTGATCGGATTCTAGACACATCAATAAAAGGGGAAAATATAGGCGGGATAGTGGGGGTAGTGCATTGAAAACACTTTGTTGAGTTTATATTTTCACGCTGAATCCCATGTAGGAAACACTTTTGTTTTGTTCACGCTCAACACTTTAAATGTATACTAGTACAGAGAAAGAGAGAGGATATGAATAAGAAAATGCACAAAAACTGATGTGAGAGAGAATCCATAAAAATTAGAACCCAAAACAAAATGGTCAGAAAATTATGACTGCCGGCCACTACTCTCTCTGCCTAGTACTGCTAACTGTGTTAAGCTGCCACCCACTTCAAAAAAAGATAAAAGTCAGCATTGCTGGGAATAAGTTTTCACAGCGAGTAAATTCCCTTTTCCTGAATTAGACTACTTCCATTTCTGCAAGCCAAGGGATAATTAGTTAGGGATAAACCAGTTGGTTGAGTGGGAATTTACTTGCTTCTTGTTTGTCCGAAAACTACAAAGTCGTTGCAGCACTGTTTTCATATGAGGAAGCCACCGAAAGGCGACATGGAAAGTGGGAGTCCGAGTTATCTGCAATTACCAATTCTTTTGCTTTCTAGTATGAAGCTGCACTGTCACTTTCACGCCTTGCTCAAATAAGGAAAGCATTATAACTGTTTTTTTTGGGTTTCGTAACTTACGTTTTCTATCACTTTGTAATTCAAATTATAGTGAATTGCTATTTCACGTCCTGTATTTTACTTGATTATGCCCTGTATTTATACTATTTAACATATAATATGTATTTTTAATTTAATTTAAATAATTATATAATTTAAATTACTTAATATTAATTTATTTATATAATTCAGCCGCCGCCACCGCTCCGCCGCCGCCGCTCTCCTTCTCCTCCGCCGCCGCCGCTCTCCTTCTCCTCCGGTCTGTTCATCTTCTCCGCCGCCGCTCCTTCTCCTCCGCTTCTTCTCCACCGCGCCGTCTCCTCCGCTTCTCCTCCTTCTCCTCCGGTCTCCTGCTCCGCCGCTGCTCCTTCTCCTCCGCTTCTCCTCCGCCGCGCCGTCTCCTCCTTCTCCTCCGGTCTCCTTCTCCGTTCTCCGTCTCCGTTCTCCGTCTCCGTTCTCCGTCTCCGTTCTCCGTCTCCGTTCTCCGTCTCCGTTCTCCGTCTCCGTTCTCCGTCTCCGTTCTCCGTCTCCGTTCTCCTCACCCGACCCGGCCCGGCTCTCCTCGCCCTAGCCCGACCCGGCTCTCCTCGCCGGTTCGCCTCGCCCTTGCCCTTGCCTGAACCGGCCCCGTTCTCCTCGCCCTCCTGTCGAACCGGGATCGGTCCCGCTCTCCTCGCCCTCCTGGCGAACCGGGATCGGTCCCGTTCTCCTCGCCCTCATGGCGAACCGGGCTCCCGTTCTCCACCGCTTCTCCGCCACTTCTCCCTTTCTCCGCCGGCGGTGCTAGGGTTTCCCTCGAGGACGATGGAGGATGGTGGGGCTAGCTTCGATCGACGGCGGGTGGAGCTCGATGGCGACGAAGGAGGAGAGACGGAGGGGCTAGGGTTTCGATCGACGGTGCTAGCTTCGATCGACGGCGGGTGGAGCTCGATGGCGACGAAGGAGGAGAGACGGAGGGGCTAGGGTTTCGATCGACGGGGACGAAGGAGGAGGAATGGCGGGGACGAGGCGAAGGTAGGACGGCGGCGGGGCTAGGGGTTTTACTGCGGACGAGGACGGCGGAGGAGGCACGGTGGTGGCGGTGGTGAGACCGCCGGAGAAGACGAAGAAGTGGAGCAGAAGGGACGGCGGCGGCGGAGAAGCGGTCAGCGGCGGCGGACCGGCAGAGCATCGGCGGCGGACCGGCAGAGCATCGGCGGCGGACCGGCAGAGCATCGGCGGCGGACCGGCGGAGCAGCGGCGGTGGTTTCTATTTTTATTTTTGTTTTTTAATTTTGTTTTATTTTGAAAATTTAATATTGGTATTATACGTGTATATACGTATTAGGGCGTGAAGTAGTAAAATACAGGGCGTGATATAGCAATACCCAAATTATATGGTATTTATGGGGGTATTCTGAGCACCATTTCCACAAATTTTTTGGGTATTTTATATTGTGTGAATGTACATCCTTTTATATATGTTAATGTGCATTGTTATAATTTAATAGGATTATTGTATAAATTTTGAAATGTTCAAATATTAGTATTATAATATACATTGAATACTCCCTCCGTCCTGGTAAAATTGCTCGATTTCCTTTTTACTCCGTCCCACTATAAATTGTCTAATCTCAAAAACTGTCTTATTTGGCAAAAATTTGGCTTCTGAATTTTCAAAGTTACCCTTGCTAAATTTATAAATTTCAACTCATCATTTTAAAAACATAACACTTTGTTACACCTCATTAACACTAAATAACATTTTAATCCATTACTACCACTAAACCCTAGTCATTACCATACTAAAACTAAAATCATATTACATTTACCATCCATCACTGCCCGTAACTCCCAATGAAATCCCAGCTCTCAACTACCCTCATTTATGATCACACCGTTCCACCTCTCTTCATTTTCTATATTCTATCCCAACGATCACACTTCCTCACTCTCTCTGCAACCTTTCGTTCTCTCTCACTCTCACCCATCTCTCCACCAAAACCCTAGATGACGAGCTGCCCTCTCCGACGGTAAGCCAAAAAACCAACCAAAACTTGTGTTCGCCATTAACGGTCGTTGCTTCATGAGTTTAAAATCTTCTTACCAATACAAATCCCACCCATTAACTTCAATTTTAGGGGTGCGGACTTTGAAATTGACAATCCTTTAATCGATTTGACTGATTCATAAGCGGAGGAAGAATGGGATGATTTTACCGACTAGTTCACATTAATCTCGTCTATATCCCGGATTCTGAAGCTTTGAACGACGAATGCGAGATTACACCTGCTTTTAAGGATTTTATTTGTGGCCTTTTGGTGCACCCCGCTCTCGTCTGCGATGATGCTCAGTTTGAGCCGGCGGTGGCAAAGGGGAGGGAAATGGTGAGGGCTATACACGGTGGCTGCCGGAACTGACAGACCTACGGTGGCGCTTTGGTGCATGGCCTTTCCGTGTATCCGATTTGACCCTAGCTTCCATGGCAGCGTCGCTTGTTAGCTCCGACTGGGTGGAGTTCGAGTGGAGCGACACTCTTGACGACATCCGGTTATGGGTTGCCGGAAAAAAAATCCCAAACGCCCTTCTTCTGCCTAAGAAATGGTATAAACCTACCCATTTGACTTTATTTTTCTATTTATTTACTTGTTAGTGTTGTTTTTAGTGTCAAACCCTAGAGTGAAATTATTCTGATTGTTAGGGTTTTTAAATCTGATTTGTAGTTATGAGGCATGTTTAGGTTATTTTTATTGCTATTTTAGGGCATTTAAATGATTGAAACTGAAACCCTAGTTTACTTTGTGTGTTGTATAGTAATGTTTTTATTTTTTCCGGTATTGTTCTCTTTTTTAATGTGATTAATTGTGTTGCTTTGTTGCAGGTTCAAGGCAGCAACGGCTTTAAGCCCCCACATGATGGTTGCGTGGAATCAAATTTTGGGGGGTTTTGTTTGATTTCTTCAATCAAGTTCAAAGTTTCATTCACGCCTAATTTGTGATATGCCTGAGTTTGTTAGCTCAGTTGTGCTTGTATGCTATGACATTATGTGGCCGAGTATGTTAGCTCGATTGTGCTTGTATGTTGTGACATTATGTGGCCGAGTATGTTAGCTCGAATGTGCTTGTATGTTGTGACATTATGCGGCCGAGTATGTTAGCTCGGTTTTTTATTATGTGATGTGACTTTGTTTTGAAGGGTATGTTAGTTCGGATGTTGATTCTTTGCCGTGACATTATGCGGTTGAGTATGTTAGCTCGATTGTTGTAACTATGAATTTCATTACCTCACTAGATCGTGCTGAAATGATATTGTGGTGCTAAGTGTGTTGGTATAGTTGTACGTTAAATCTGAACATGTGTTGGCGAGCTTCTTTGGATTTTCTAAACAGGTTCCAACACCAAAAGTTGTGCTTGTTCATTGATATAAGACTGACTGGTGTTGGGACCATAAATTAATTTCATCAATGGTGCTAAGCTAGGCCTAAAACATAAAAAATTTGTGAGGTGTTGCTAACTGTATGTATGATGTGTGTTTCTTGTGTAATGCAACCATTGGTCTTGAACCAGTATGACATCATTTCATTTGTCATTGATTTTACCATTGCCGCTCACATAACCTAACCGGCTAGAGTAAAATAAAACCATTAACGTGATAACAATATTTTTAAAACAGTGTCTCATACAAAATGGTTGGGTGTGGCAGCATAAACATACTCACTGATTACAACACATTTACAATATAAGCAAAAGCATGCAACACTATCATTACACAAAATATATCTGACCTGAAAAGTTAACCTTGGTCCTGGTTCCCATCTAGTGTGTCCAATTCTATCAAAATCTTCGCAATTTTCTCTGTCCTGTTTTTGTTTCTTACAAAATGAACACATTCCCTCGCTAGAGTTATATCCGTATCTAAGTCATTATGAAGTAGCCCAATACATGCTAGTGCATCCTTTTTATGTGTGGAACTGAATACCTGTTGTCTCCCTTGCATTACATCACTTCAATCATCACGGCCTGTAATTAGATAAATATTTTATTATTAGTATCAGCCCTCATTTCCTCGTAGGCTTTCTCCACAACCTCTACTGGTTGATCCACTGTTTTGCATGCTCTTTCCCATAGGAGACTTTGAATTGATCGGAAAAAACTCAGGTCTAGTATGTTGAGGTCTAGAGAGTTTGGTGGCTGTGAATCCATGATTATTTAGAACCCATCAGAGTTAGCCGCCCTTAGGGATGCATCATTTTGCTTATTTTGTGTGCTGGTGCATTGTCTTGTTACATCCAAATTTGGAAGGGGTGTTCAAATTGTCCGACCCGACCCATTTTGACCCAATCCATTTGGGTTGAGTTGGGTCAATTACCCATTTGGGTCAAGTGGGTTGGGTTAAATGGGTTGGGTTGGATTTTGACCCCAAATCGACCCGTTTTGACCCATTTGCAATTTTGTCCCATTTTCTTAAAAAAATATCATTAAAAATTTTAGTTTAATACAATATAGCCACCATTAATTTACTTCATAAACAACTTTAACATTCTTGAAAAAAATATTTATACATCTAAATTAATAATAAATTATAAAAAATATATTATTTTTATATATTTTTGTAGATTTGGGTCGACCCATGACCTAGTCCGACCCAAAACTATGGGAGTTTTGACCCGACCCGACCCATTTGACCCTAAATTTTGGGTCAATTTGGGCTAGGACACTAACCCGCCCCGACCCATGACCAGCCCTAATATTTCCTTGCTTGACCTGGGTGGCCATTTACGTTTGATTGCTGAAATTATTTCATTCACTAGGCATGTTGTCATTACATCCCTACTTACTTTAACTTTGGCCTTTGTCTCGATGGTACTTCTTGGTCTATTCTTTCTCTTTTCTTTGCTAGTACCTTGTCAATAAGTGGGAATATGCCGATCTTGCCATCGAAAATTACATCACCATTTTCAGAAATAATAGGCCTAACTACAGCACAAATGAACATAACTTTTTGTATGTAGCCTTTATGTTGACATGTTCTGTACAGATTATCTTCCTCTTGGAAAAGAGTGTAATTTACAGATTGTTGGGACAGAAAAAACCAATTTTCATCAAGGTGTATGACATTATACATGCTTCTTAATTTAAATGTACTTGAATGCCTTTCAAACCTGAGTTTACAAGCATTTATATTCAACCTGTTCCACTTTGTTTGCTTCCCTTAGATGAGGCTTGATAGCATTGTTGTGTTTTCTAAGTTTGCCATTCTTTATGAGTATGTGAATCGTGCTCTTGCTTACATTGCAGTGGTTTGCTACCCTCCTGTAAGTCTTTCTTAAGAGTAATGGAATTGACTTGAATGATTCTGCATCCAAAACCTTGTTTGTTGTTCTCACTGCTCCTGGTCATTTGCTCACCATATTTACAGGTACTCTAACTGCAACCTGATCCTTCAAGGTTCCCTAGATCCAAGTCACCGTCTGTAATGCTATGTTCCATATTTCAGCTGCCTCAGTAGCTTTGTTATAGCCCACACGTCCATTTTTAAGGGACCATAAGGAACTGAGCTATATCGTTGCGCTCCTCAGTAGACAAATTCTTCTCCTGCATTTTCTGGGAAAAGTCTCCGAAAAAACAAGCCCCAAAATCTGCTCGATGATGAACTTGAGAGCTTAGAGGAAAAAAGGAGAAGAAGATGAGCAAGGTGGAGCTTCATTGCTGTATTTATAGTAGTGTTAAGTTTTTTTTCCTTTTTTCGTAGAGTAGCTGTAGGTTGTTAGGTGGAATAGCACTATAATTTTAGTTTTCCTCTTTTTTTGTCCAGATACGTTGAAAATGACGGAAGTATTAATGGTAATTGTATTTTGAGCCCATTTCAGATTTTGAATTTTTTTTGTTAACCGTGCTAACGCTAGCGGTACTATAGTGAACATCAGCACGCATAAACTACCAATCTGCCCCAAGCTGAATTACCTGCTCAACTTTTCTTAGTGTTTGAGCCAAAAGCAATTCAACAATATATAGCGGGGCAAAGGGAGTATATATATTGTATGTACATGGTACATCAAGGATATGGTGTAACAATTGACTTTGTAATTACACTCACCATTCCTTTCTACTTATTTGTACTTCAATTCATCATAAATTATTTCAACTTCTTTTTAAAAAATTAATTTAGTTTTATTTAAATTAATTTTAATTTATTACTAATATTAATATTAATATAGAAATAACGATAATAATTGTAACACATATGATATAAAACAACACTCTTACCATCTTAGTTATACTTGTACAAAAAAATCATATTTTTCAATAAATATGTTTGACCGTTAATATATTTTCAACTACTTATTATAGCAGTGCTATAACGGGACAGGGGGAGTGTATATATTGTATGTGCATGGTACATCAGGGATATGGTTTAATAATTGACTTTGTAATTATGCTCACTGTTCTTTCCTACTTATTTGTACTTCAATTCATCATAAATTATTTCAACTTCTTTTTAAAAATTTAATTTAGTGCTATTTAAATTAATTTTAATTTATTGCGAACAATAATATTAATATAGAAATAACGATAATTACTAACACATATGATATAAAATGATACTCTTACTATCTTAGTTATACTTGTACAAAAAAATCACAGTTTTCAATAAATATGTTTGACCGTTAATATTTTCAACTACTTATTATAGCAGCGCATAAAACATTGATATTTAAAAACTGCTTGTTACCATGAATCTAACAGTACGTATGAAATTGGGGAAGGCTATGGAGAAAACAATTGCAAGAAGAGGTGGAATTGGGGAAGACTGTGGAGAAAGAGATTGATGTACTGGAGGGAGGAATGGAGAAGCTGGGATTATAAGGTGTTTTGTAGGATGTCCAAACTACTTCATCAACACACAAAAGAGTAGGGGATAGGCTAGCATAAATGCCAATGATGGATTTGATTGGAAAATAAGAAAGGAAGATTTCAGATGGGATTATCTTGAAGCTCGGGAAGGAGACTAGATTGAAGTGTGCAAGAAGAATATTTGGAAGTAAAAGAGATCAAAACATGGAGATCAGTTTTGAAAATTGGATTGGGGGAGGTACAATACTATCAGTCAGTTGAAATTGAAGGGCTTGCAATGGGAGAAATTACTATTAGGAAGTTCAGATTTTGGGAAACAAAAATACTAAGGTTTAGCTTTGACGCACAGGTGAGTTCATGGTCAAAGAAGAAGTGCTGGAAAGAGAGATTGCTTACTTTGATGGTAAACCTATGTTGTTGAAAGACTGGGATCAGAGTGAGGATATTGAAGAGAGAAAGATTGTTCCTGTATGGATTCGGTTGTCATATCATCCACTAAGATACTGGAAACCGAAGATTATTAGCAAGATGGTTAGTTCGATTGGTAAACCTATAACTTGGATTGGGCCACTCAAGAGAAAAAAAGGTAAGACTATGCAAGGGTGCATGTTCAAATGCAGATCAATGATAAGCTGCCTGATAAACTATTTTTTTTAAATGAGAACAAAGTTATTGCCAGTCAGGAGATCAAGTTTGAATGGAAACCAATGAAGTGTGAGAAGTGCGGATTAGTTGGTCACAGTATGGATATGTACACGTTGAAAGAAAAAATTGAGATCAAACAGCAAGTTAGAAACGTGTATGTGCATGTAGGAAGAAATGATAAAAAAGACTTGATTCAGAGAAAGGAAGAACTGAAGGAAGGAGAAATCATGAAACAAAAGGACGATGGATTCAAAATAGTGGAAAGTAAAATGGAAACTGCTAAGGAAAAGAAGGTTGTTCATGAATACTCAGGAAGCTCAGGGAGTAGGGACAACATTTACACTCTTTTAACTGATCCACCTGATGAATAACAAACTTGCTTACTAGAATATGTGGTCTATATACATGTGACAAACATGGGAGGATTAAAAACTTTTGTATGTTGAATCACAAAGGGTCTTTGTGTTTGCTGGAAACTAAAGTAAAGGCAGAAAAATCAACAAAAAGAATATGGAAAAGGATTCGATTAGGTTGGGATATAGTTACTAATGATTATACTGCAGGAGAAAGGATTTGGTTGGGATGGAGAAGTGACTATTTTATCACGAATTGGTGAATGTAGGGGATCAGTGGATGGACTTGGAAGGATAAATTAAGAACAAAAACACGAGATTCGATTTGACAGTAGTGTATATGCACCAAACTATAGAAAAGAGAAAAAGTATGAGAGATTTTATCAAAGAGCAGGGATGTAGAGGTGGTAACCCTGGCTCATAATAAGAGATTTTAACTCCCCCCTAGAACTTGGGGAAGGAGAATGAGGAAATGAAGTAGATGATAAAGAAATATTATATTTTCAAGAGTGATGCAACTGAATCATCTGTAAGTGATCAGAACTATTGGGCAACAATTCACCTGCAGTAATAGAAGAGGAGTTGGTGAGCTGATTCAAATAAAAATAGACAGGGGCATGGTCAATTAGGAATGGATAAAAAATGTGGAACAATCCTTTGGTGAAGTAAAGCTTGAAAGTCTCTCGGATCATCACCCTATTGTTCTGAGCTGGAAAAAGGAAGTGTGTAAAGAAAGAAGAAATTTAAAGTATTACAATATGTGACAGCATCACCACAATTCATGGGGACAATTAAAGCAGTTTGGAGAAATATGGAATCAATGAAAGAAGTGGAACAACTTTCAAAGGAGATGGTGGAGCCTTTAGAAAATTTTAATAGAATTTTTTAAAAAGAATTAGAGAAAGGATAGTACGAGCAAGGTAATACATGCAAGGAATGTATGGCATAAAGAATAAAATATATTTAATGAGAATCCATGGAATGAGGAGAGATGGAGAAATGAGTTTGAAGACATGAAAGGGTTAGAAGAAGTTGAATATAAGTATTTGCAGTAGAGAGCAAAGGTACAAAATCTATATGAAGGTGACATACCAACTAAATTGTTCTATGCAACTATGAGAACTAGCCAGTACTTAAATTAAATTTTGAATGCCAAGGCAGGATTATCAAACCAAGATCAGATTGAGGAGCATCTGAGGAAGCAATTTGAAAACCATCTGGGAGTCGCTATGGAAATATGAGAATTAGAGGAGGACTTGGACAACTGGGGTGAATTATTAAGCATCAAACAGCAAGCTGTGCTGATTAGGCATGTTACAGAAAAGGAAATCAAGAAAGATTTATGGGGAATATAGCCTGACAAGAGCCCATGGAGGGATGGTTTTACAAGCCAGTTTTTAAGTAAAACCTGGGAAATTACAGGTGAAAGTTTCATCAAAGTTTTGCAAAAAATAATCTAGGGGTGATACCTGAACTGTTAAATCAGGTAGTCATTTTGCTTATCCCAAAGGAAAAATAACCTCAGCTAGCCACGTACTACAGGATATCCCGTTGTTAGTATTGTATAAGGTGAAAACAAAGGTTTATGCACTAAATTGTGCGAGACACTGCCTATTGTGATAAGTCAGAACAGAAATGCATTTGTTAGGGATAGACACATATCATATAACATTTTGCTGACACAGAAGTTGCTGCATAAGTACAATGTAGGTGGTATGAAAAATAGTTGTGTAGTTAAGGTTGATATAAGCAAGGCTTTTGACTGCATAAAGTAGTAGTTTTTAATCATGTGGTTGGAGTTGTTGAAGTTTCCTGATTTGATAATATACTTAATAAGAATAAGCACAATGAATTCATCTTTTTGTAGGTCATTGAATGGTAGATACTCAGAGAGTTTCTTAGGAAAGAGAGGGGTGAAACAAGAGGACCCTTTGTCCCCTTTGTTATTTGTACTGAGCATGGAATATCTCACCAGGATGGTGAAGAAGGAATATCAAAAAAAAAATTTATAATCACCAAAAATGCAAGAAAATTGGAATTCACACTTTACTGTTTGCAGATGATCTGCTTAATTTCAGTGCAGCAAATGAGACGTCTATGAAAGGGGTGAAAAGAACCTTGGAGAGGTTTATGAAAGTCTTGGGTCTAGCCATTAGTGATCACAAATAAAAAATATACTTTTCCAGGATGGATGATGAACAGAATAACCTATTAGTGGGACATCTGAAGGTAGAAAGAGGGGAGTTTTCGATGCAATATCTGGGACTTCCATTGTCAAATGTGAAATGGAGGAAATTTTATTGTGAGGAATTAGTAGATAAGATTAAGAGAAAATTGTACAGCTAGAATTCTGGGAACTTATCCTATGTAAGAAAAACACAAATGACTAATGTAGTCTTATTGAGCATATCTAGCTACTGGGCTAGTATACTCAGTATACCAGAGGAGGTAAATGAGAATTTTGTGGTAATTTGTAGATCCTTTTTGTGGGAAAGAGAAGAAAACCATAGGGGATATACACCTGCTTATTGGGAAACTGTTTGCATAAGTAAAATTTCAGAAGGCTTAGGGATGATGGATCCTTCAATATGGAATAAGGTTGCCTTATGTAAACTTATTTGAGATTTAAATACATGCTTACTATATAAATAAATAAGGGTTGAAGGACAGTAAAAGTATGGAAGGGAACAGCTGGAACTGGAAGATGCTCCGTAGCCTGAAGTATAAATACTTGGAAACACTAGAGAAATGCACTGATAAAGCAGGAAACTGATGATCCGAATAATCTATGATGAGATTAAGGGAGTGAGAAGGGAAAATACTTATGCAAAGGTGATATGGCATAAGAAACTATTACTGAAACACAAAATCTTTATATGGATGATGTTGAAGGGATGTTTACCAAAGGTAGACATATTGTGCAGATTTGGAATACTTGGGCAACAACAAAACTACAGTTTGTACAGTAAAAAACTTGAAACAACAACACATTTTTTTACAAAATGTGAATATGTCAAAGAAATTTTAAAGTTATTGAATCTAGAAGACATAGAAAATATGAGGCAGCTAACGAAACAAATGATAAGGAAAGTAAGGAGAAAGCATGAATGGAAGATAACTTTGATGATTACTGTGTTGTATAGAGCATGGAATGAGAGGAACAAGAGGATTTTTAGCATGGAGACAATTAAATCAGGAACTATAGCTGCCCAAATAAAAACTGAATGCAAATGGAGATCAAGAAATTAGAAATTATCTTGTCCCTAGCTTATGATGTAAAAAGTTGACGCAGCATTCTACGTGCGATTCTACGTGCGATTTCTCCAAAACGATACTTTCTACGTCGTTTCATTCTTGCTCCGTACCTTCTCTCCTACCTTTCTCTGGTTTTCATCTGATAACGGCTATATACTCGTTCTGATACCTCTCTTCCGCCGCTATGGCGGCTCCGCCGTCTGGTAGCGGTGGCTACGGAGGAGGGAAATCCTTCCTCCAGGCCCTTGCTAATCGCCCACCGCCCCTTCATGATTCCCTCCCCTCGAACCCGGAGATTAAACCTAAAGTCCAATTCAAAGGGGAGATTGCGTGCTTTGTCACCCGCAAGGATGCTGATACTCTTGCCTCTCACTACAGCAATTCTTTGATCGGTAAGTTTGCCAGGGGGAAGCCGACGATGATTCAACTAAACAATGCTTTTAATTCTGTAGGTTTTAAAGGCAAGTTCCAGATTGGCTCGATTGACTTCCGGCACATCCTCATTCGATTCCAAGAAAAGGAAGATTACCAACGATTCTGGCTCAAAGGACAATGGTCTTTTAATAACTCTCAAATGAAGGTCCTCAAATGGACTCCTGACTTTTCACCGGAGGCAGAATCGTCGATTGTGCCGGTATGGGTATCAATCCCTCAAGTTCCTGTTTATTTTTATAACTCCTCTATGCTTGAAGTTATTGGGAATCAAATTGGGAAATTTATTAAAGTCGATGCTGCTACTGAGGCTCTGTCTAGGCCTTCTTGTGTCAAAATGTGTGTGGAAGTCGACCTAAAAAATAAATTACCAACACATATCAGAGTGGGAATTGAAGAGGAAGGTAATGAATTTAATGTGCGCAAACTACCTCTAGAATTTGAGGATATCCCACCCTATTGTTTCCACTGCAAATGTATAGGTCATGAGGATAATTATTGTGTATATTTACATCCTGAACTTAAGAGAATTTGGACTAAAAAACCAGAGCTCAATATAATGAAAACATCTGACGCTCAACAGAATATCCATGCTGTTCAGTCTAATGGGTCTACTAATCTAAATCAGGTTGACTCTCTTAAAGCAGGGAGCTCTAGAGTTTCCATAATTGAAAAACAGAAAAATTTTCAAACCCAGAAACTGATATATGTTCCTAAGAAACTCTCTAATGCTGAGCAGGGCACTAATAAGACTAATCATTGTGGCTCTGATCCCCTAATGGCTCCACAGATTTCACTGGTTCCTGAGGATGTGACAAATGATCTGCCAGTACATATTGGTAGGAATGATCTTATTACTTGTTCTAATGAGTTGTCATGTCATGAAGAGAGCCAAGCATTGACAATAGGAAAAGATTCTGTGAATGATGAATTGATCCCACAGCTTAGTAAGGTAATGCTGGTCCCTCCTCATGACATAACAGCAAAAGGTAATGATCTTAACACATGTATTAATCAGAATGCTCATATAGTCTCTGGAGGAGATCTTTCCTCCCAGTTTTTAGATGGGGGTACCTCTGATCCAACTTCTTCCCCTCCTGTTCCCTCCTCTGTTTATAGTCCAACTGTGCATTTGAACAAGATATCTCAATCTGATCCTACTAACCTTAGGAAAGTTTTTGCTAAGGATGATTTGCATGGTAAGCGAGGTAGGTCTTTCTCCCCTTTTAGTTCCATTATTGCTGCAAAAAACTTTATTTTTTCTCAGCAGAAACATAAGGAAAATAGGTTCTCTCTTTTGGCTGATGATGAGGCATCGGCTGATGATCTACACATTACTGAGGATTCTTTACAAACTGATATGCTGGATGGAGTTTCCCTCTCAGCCTCCCTAGATAAAAATGATGATCTGGAGAACAAGGTTAGTCCCTCTCCCCCTCTCCAAGGTAAGATGAGGTCTGATAACTCTGAAAGGAAAAACTCAAAAAAAAGGAAATGATTCCTTTTTTTCACAGAAGAATATCATCATGACCAGATCAAAAAGCTCCTCTAATGTATCCCCATGAATAGTACATCCAATAAGCTTAAAATGTTGGTTTGGAACATTAGGGGCATGGACACATCCATACTAAGGCTCTGTAATCTTTCACATAGGCATAAATTTGATCTTATTTGCCTAATAGAGCCTAAACATGATAACTCTCAATGTGATTCATATAGACAGAGGCTGAAATTTGATTACTGTCTCTCAGCCAATAGTGGTCAAATCTGGTTGTTCTGGTCATCAAGTTTAACACTAATGGTTAAAAATGATAATCTGCAGTTTCTAGCAGTTAACTTGAGTTGTGCTAAGCTTAATAAATCATTGGATGTCTTTTTCATTTATGGTCTAAGGACTAGAATTGGAAGGCTTCCCCTTTGGTCAGACCTAAGCTCGTATAGTCACTCTGAATCCCTATTTGTAGGAGATTTTAATGCCATTTCTTCTATTAATGAGTACAAAGGTCCATCCTCTCCAAATTTAGGTAGCATAAGGGACTTTAATGGTTTCATAAATGGTTTGGCTTTGGAAGAAATTAACACTTCTGGAAATTTGTTTACCTGGTCAAATAACAGACTAAGATCTCCCACAATTAAAAGATTGGATAGAGGTTTGTGCACTCAATCTTGGTCCTCATGTTTTACTGATTCTTCTATTCAGATACTAAATAGAGCTAGCTCAGATCATAGTCCTTTGTTATTAACTGTAGGTAGTGACTCTCCTTCATGTCCTAAGCCTTTTAGATTTCTTAATACATGGTATAAGAGGAAAGAGCTTAATGAAGTCATTAAACAAAACTGGGATATCCCTGTAAATAATACTGGAATGTTAGCTTTTTATCTTAAGTTAGTCAGACTTAAAAGGATTCTCAAAATCTGGAACAAGGAAAAATTTGGCAACATTCATGATAATGTGATCCAAGCTGAACTAACATTACAGGCTCAAGAATCTTTAACTGATATTTCAGGATCTTTGCCAGATCAGGTTAAACTGAAAGAGGCTAGGGCTAGGTTAGTTTTGGCATTGTCTGAACAGAAAAATTACTGGAAACACAAGGCCAAAGTAAAATGGTTGCAAGAGGGAGATAACAACACCAGTTTCTACCATAATTCTGTAAAGGAAAGAAATAATAGACTGAAAATTACAAAGATAAGGAGCAAAAATGGACAGTGGCTAGACAATACTCATGATATTGAACTGGAGGCAATTAATTACTATCAGGAACTTCTGAGTGAGGAATCTCCCACCTTTAGCTCTCCTTTTCAGTATCATTTTCTAAATCATATCCCATGTTTGGTCACTGAGGCTGATAACGATAATCTACTGCTGCCAGTTTCTTTGGAAGAGCTTAAAAAGACTGTCTTTAGTTTGAATAAATCTAGCAGTCCTGGTCCGGACGGTTACACTGCTAAATTTTATATCAAGTCTTGGGACATCATTGCTACAGATCTGCTAAGTGCGGTTCAGGATTTTTTATCTTCATCTATTATGCCTAGGGGTATAGGAAGCACATGGATTACCGTTATCCCAAAAAAGAAAACACCAACTTCCTTTGATGATTACAGGCCTATAAGTCTCTCTAATGTGATTAATAAGATTTGCTCTAAAGTGCTTATGGAGAGACTTAAAGCTATTATGCCTAAATTAATCTCCCCTAACCAAACAGCATTCCTACATGGCAGGGACATTTCAGACAATGTCATTTATTTACAGGAAATGGTAAGGCTGCTTAATAGGAAGAGAAGGGAACCTAATTGCATAATAAAATTAGATCTCAAAAAGGCTTTTGATAGGGTTAGATGGTCTTTTCTATATAAAGTACTTGCTAAACTTGGTTTTCATCCAAAATTCATTTTCTCAATTATGAAAAACCTTTCACAAGCTTGGTTCTCTGTTCTTATTAATGGCAAGCCTTGTGGTTTTTTCCAATCTTCTAGGGGTATTAAGCAAGGGGATCCTCTATCCCCATTTTTGTTTAATATTTTCTCTGAGTCATTTTCCAGGAGTCTGGATTATATATTTCAAAGTGGTAAGCTTTCACCCTATGACCTGCCAGGTAATCCTCCAAGAATTTCACACTTATCATATGCTGATGACACTGTCATTTTCTTTAAAGCAAATAACTTAACTCTGGTTAGATTAAAAGCCTTTCTATCTACCTTTGAAGAAGTCACTGGACAATCAATCAATTATAGTAAGAGTGACATTTTCATAGGTAAGCATGCTACTGTTCAAAGGGTAAATCACATTAAGAGAATTATGGGAATGAAAATTGGTGTTTTTCCATTCATGTATCTAGGTGTTCCAATTTTTACTGGTGCTGCAAAGAAGATTTACTTTCAACCCCTTTTTGAGCAGATTGATAGTAGGATTGGTAATTGGAAAAATAGGTGGATAACTACTGGTGGTAAAATTATATTGATTGAATCCTGTATTTATTCCATTCCCCAGCATATCTGGCAAGTAATTAAGCCTACAAGTTTGATTGTTTCCACCATTGAAAAAAAAATTGAGTAGATTTTTTTGGGGGGAGAATGAGCATAAACCAAAAAGAGCATGGAGAAAATGGACTGCTCTCTGTGCATCAACTGATCAAAATGGCTTGGGTTTTAGAAGTATAAAGACAATTGTTAAAACTTGTTCTGTAAAGTTGTGGTGGAAATTTCAGTTGGCAGATACTTTATGGTCTCACTTGTTGGCTAACCTTCCACCATCTTACAGAACCTCCCCTAATTGGAAAAGAATTTGCTCAGTTAATTCTTGGGCAGAAGCTAACTCCAGGGTAATAATTGGAAATGGTGAATGCAATTTCTGGACTGCAAATTGGCTAGGGATTGGGATTTTATCTGATTTGTGTGATCAAAACAGTATAGGAATTGATGAGAACTGTTCTGTTGCTGAATTTATAGCCAATAAATCTAGCCTTATACCTTTAATTCAACCATTTCTGCCCCCTGATATTACTACTCTTTTGCAGGACTCAAAAACATTACCTCATAGACCTGATAGATTAATCTGGAAGCCAGGTGCTGATGGTAATTTCTCTTTCAAAGCTACTTATTTGTTACTTTGTAACAACTCAGGTCAGTATGCATCTCCACTTCATTTCTGGAACTCCAGATTTGAGAAAAAAGTATCTGTGTTTATGTGGAAAGTGACAAACTCTTATCTTCCTTTTGATAATACCCTTAAAAATCTCAGAATCAGTTTGGCCTCTAAATGCTGTATGTGTAATTTACATGAGGATGACCTAGACAATTTCTTTAACTCCTGTGAGTTTTCCTTGAATGTTTGGAAATCTATACATCAGTTTATGGGAATTAGGGATAGGGAATTTCATTCTGTGTGGGACAGATTATCTGGTTACTTATCCTTCCCCACCCTATCTAAATTACATTCCATTATTGTGAGAACTGCAGCAATTTATACCTTTTGGAATTTATGGAAGATGAGGAATAGATTTATTTTTGATTCAGTTAAGCCCTCATCTTCCATAGTGCTTCAGCAGATTAGAGATCAAATTTTCTATTCATTCTCTGCTAAACCAGTATATATAGTCTCTCCTCTTGATCTCAGTATTGCAAACCACTCCTACTTGCCTCTCATTAAAAGACCCCCAAAGCCTAAAATCTGGAAAATTGCATGGGTCAGACCAAAACTTGGTCTTAAAGTAAATGTGGATGCTGCTTGGTGCTGTAAGACGAATAAGTGTGGCCTTAGTATGATCATTAGAGACTGTCGAGGGAGTTTTAAGGAAGCTTATACCTCATTTACTAAAGCAAAATCTCCCATAGAAGCTGAGTTAAAAGCTATTTTGTTTGCTATCCAATTTTCCACTCCTCTGTCCACTGTTTGCATGGAATCAGACTGCCTTAATGCTGTGCTATATGCTACTGCTCCATTAAGATCTCCCTGGGAATTGTTTGGTTTAGCAGATGAGATTCATTTTTCGTTGGGTGATATACACATTATGCATATATTTAGGGAAGCCAATCAGGTTGCTCATTTGCTGGCAAAAACTTGCTTGTTACAAAAATGTAATTTGGCTTTTCCTAATTTTTCTTTGCTTCCTAACCTAGTCCAGAGCTTAGTTAGGCTGGACCAAATGAATACTCCTTCTCTGCGGATTGCCTCTAGTTCGGATGCTACTCAGTTAAAATTTTTCTTGCAGATCAAATGTTGATATCAGGCTTCATGCTAAGATGGACCCCTGCTGCCTCCAGTTTGTTTTGAAGATGGTTCTGTCCATCATGGACTGTTGCTGCCTTCGGTTGATTCGGACCTGGATGGTTTGGTTACTCTTGTTGCTCAGGGTGGATATCTTCATTTTGAATTTTTTCTACTGCCCAGCTCTCTTTTTGGTATATATCTTTTAGCTAGGATGGATAGTCATCTGCAAATAGCTAGATTAGGTTTTGACTTCTACTTCATGCCAGTGATGGAGGTTTGCTCTTTATTTATGTGGAGAGGGTTTCGACTGCCTTGTGTTTTCTTCTTGGATTCACTAATAAGTTTCGATCCTTTCCACCATAGATAAAGAGGCCTCTCCTCCGACTTGATGCTAATATGTATCTTTCATTCTTTTGGGAGCAACAAGCGTTGCTCTGATAGCCAGTGATCATTCATGTATATCCTACTATTGCTTCGGCTTTTCTTTATTGTCTATTTTTTGGGTTCCGGAAGGCCTAATAGAATTTCCCCCATCTACGGATGGTTTTTAATTAAAAAAAAAAGAATGCAAATGGAGACAAAAGTAAAACTGGAAAGATCTAGTTGAGGAAAATGAAATTCTTGAAGAAGATGAGGTTGTATAGGGCAATATAAAAAGTTTAATAATGTTGGAAGTTTGTATTTTGAAAGAAATAGAGATTGCAAAGGGCTAGAAGTGAAAGCCTATAATTGCTTTTCTGGTTTGATTTGGTTAATATACATAAAAGTTCATTAAAAAAAATCTAATCTATCATGTTGAAAAACAATATTAATGTATGGAGACAAATACATACTTATTCAATAACATAAACACAAATAATATCAAACGAAAAGTAGTGTTTTCCTATCTCCCCGTGATGAAAAAATTGGAAAAAGAAAATTGGAAAAAAAGTAAAACTTTTTAGGGTGTCCTGTGTGTTGAAAATATTTATTATTATTTTAAAATGCTTGGTATGATTTGATTTGATTAATCTCCAATTTTCGTGTGGAAAATCATTATTAATATATTGTTGATTACTTTTTAAAATAAAAATTAAACTATTGTTATGATTAAATGAATATTCAATTACAATTTTAATATGAATGGTTAGAGCATCCACAATAATAGTATACTTAAGGAGCACTTCTTAAGTGTCACATCATGAATCTTGATTTAAAGAATAGGTAAGAACCAACTACCAACATTGGAAAGTACTTCTTAAGCACTTTTTTTCCAAATTATAATTAATTAAAAATACAAAACAAAGTATCAATCATTGGTTGGTTGGCATTGCAAAAATAAAGAGTTACACACTCCTTAGATAAGGAGCAACTCCTTATTAAGGAATGGTTCTTAAAACTCCACAATGGTGCTCCTTAAATAAGGAGTGCTCCTTATTAAGAAAATTTAGTCAAAGAGTTTTCTTAATAAGGAACACTCCTTATTTAAGGAGGACCGTTATGGATTTTTAAAAATTACTCCTTAACAATGAGTTGCTCCTTAATTAAGGAGTTTGTACTTCTTTATTTTTGAAATGGCCAACCAACTAACGATTGACACCTGTAAATTGTCATGGCTTATTTTGTATTTTTACCAAATACATCAATTTCCTTTCTAAGTCATAAAATCAATTTAGTTTTTTTTTTTGTTTTGGAATATATTTAGTTGAACATATATTTCCAAACATTTTGGAAAGAAGGATCAAATGTAGTTTTTATTTTAAAATATTATCATACTAATATTAATATTGATAATTTTAAATCGGATATAAACTTAATATAAAATATTATTTTGGGAAAAGTCTAGGGAAAGATCTCATTTCCATAGGCATATGGAAAGATGACGTTGAATTAGAATTATTGAAACGTAAAAGGTTTAAGTTGGAATATTAAAAAAATTATTATGCAACGTGCTGTAGTTATAAGTTTATGACCTGATTAATGCAACCCAAAAATTTTATCTGAATTTCTTCTAACTTGCAGTTTAAACCTTGGTCTTTCTATACAGTGGCGGAACCAAGAAAAAATTTGAGGGGGGGGGGGGGGGGTGCTGAACAACACATGCATCTTCCAGGCGGACAAATTCCCTTCCTGGGCGGAACCCTTTCAATTTAATTGAGTTGGAGCAGACAAAGACATGGGAACCGATCTCCTTGGGTACTCCAGGCATGTCCTCTAGTTTCTAGGTAAAAGCCTTCCTGTTGTCCCTTAGCACCTTTACCAGCTTATCTTTCACCTCAGGGGGAGTAATGCTCCCGCTTATACCGACTGGTGGCGGTTCAACTGTACAGCTTCCACCTCAGCTCCTACCTCTGCCAGGTCACTTTTGTATGTACTCATGATCATCCTGACAGGTTTAGCCTCGCTAACCTGTCCCTTATGACTGTTATTCTCTTCTTCTTATTTTCTCTTGCTGAGAGCCACTCTGTGGCATTCTCTGGCCTTTTGTTGATTTCCCCTGACTGAGGCTATCCCCTCTCTGGTTGGGAATTTCAGGAGTAGATGCGGGTTGGCACTATACCCTTTAGTAGTGCCAACGTCGGCTTGCCCAACATTAGGTTGTTCGGGTTGTTTGCCTTCACAATTATAAACTTCATATCTACAGTTTTGATCCTATCTCCTCCCCCCTCCCCTCATATGTGGGATCAGTATGGTTCCTTCGGGCCATACTGTCATGTTTGCAAAATCCACTAGTGGGGTCTCCGTTGGCTCTAGTTTCTTCCTGGTGTTCTTGTCCAGCTTCTTGGAGCAATTCCAATACCTAATTTTGGTCGGGCTTCCACTGTCTACATATGGCCGATGAATTCTATTATCCATCACTCACCTTTATCACTAATGTATCACCGCCTGCCGATTTGTCCTGCACTGGGTCATTGGAATCGAACATTATTGCTTCGTTTGCGCCGGGCTTCCTGTCTGCTGGCGTCTGCCTGCATCGTGCCTTTTGCTGGAATTCTATCCTTCCTCTAGTGCTTCTGTCTATGATGGCGTACATATTCATCACTGTCAGTGTCCTGCTGTCCTCCGTGGGTGAACTATCCCTCCTCCTATTGCTCCTTTCTTCCTCTATCTCAGCCCGAGCCACCTCCTTTCCTTTATCCGGTTTTGCTCCTTATCGGGGCTCCTTGTTCTGGCCCGCCCCCCTTCCTGCCTATGGGGGTTCTCGTGCTTATTCTTACTCTAGTAAGTGGCTTTGTTATGGTCCCTAACACTCATTTCCAAGTGTGCCAACTCGCCACTTTGCACGAACTCTTCTATGTTATGCTTCAGGTGGATCCAGTTTTTTGTGTCAAACCATGATCATCATGATAGTCGGAGAACTAGGAATTTTTCCTCTTATTAGGGTCCTTCCTTATTTTTGGCGGCACATCCAGTATACCTTACCATGCGTACAAGGCAAAGATTTTCTTAGGCGTCTTAATGAGCGGTGTAAAAACTCTCTCCAGTTTGTTAAACCTACTGGGCACCCCCCCCCTTGGCACATTCAACCTTTTTTTCTTTCCGTCCCCGTCTGTCTCGACCCTTTGCTTCCCATGACCGCCTTGTGCTTCCTTTCTCCTCTTGTCGGCTAGGTCTACCTTGTTGAAGTTGCCAACTCTTTTCATTAGCTCATTGATCGTCCCTGGTGGGTTCAGGGTGCAATTCCTCAGTAACAGCTCAAGCCTCAAACCATTTATGAACGTGTCGATGAGGAACCGATTGCTCCTGTCCTCCACTTGGTTAGCCTCACCATTGAAATGCTCAGTGTATCTGCTGGCTTCTGCATGATGGCTAGCAGCTCAGAGCATGTCTTTTGGAATTTATTTCTCTGCATGAACCGCGCCAAGAACTTTTGTTCCAACTGGCTGAAGCTATCAATTGTCCCATTCTCCAAGTTCTTAAACCACACCCTAGTTGCTGCTATTAGAGTGGTGGCAAACACATTGCACCAGATGGATTACAGTATCGCAAAGGTAGCCATGTTGGTGCAAAAATGTATGCGGGTGGTCCTCCAAGTCTGCTTCCTCGTTATACTGCCCCAAGTTCGCTGGTATCTTCAACTTTGGGTCCACCGTGAATGTTTGAATCCTTTTGGTGAAGGGGCCTTATTTTGAAGGCAGTGGGAGACCAACTTCTACTTTTTCCCAAAAACTAGTTTCTGCTTCTTAAAGAAATGCTTTTTTGGCAGTTTATCAAACACTAAAAATATGCTTAACTTATGAGCAAAGCACTTATAAGTCTGCCAAACACACCATATTATATGTAAGTGTAAGGGTCATTAATGCAAATGAAAATGAATCTTGATTTGTACTAAATTGTAAGTATACATTATACAAACTAAGCCTAATGTTACACTTTCCTCACTACACTTATTTAAAATGTTCTAATAGCTTATTAAGTGTTACTTAAACTTTTGAAAAGTGTAACAAAAGTATTACCTAAATTTTAAAAAGTGCTACGTTAGATCTAATGTAACATCGCCTAAGGTAATACATGTAAAAGTGTTACTTTAGGTTCAAAGTGTTCCAATAGCACCTAAAGTAACACTTTTACAAGTATTACCTTAGGCGATATTACATTAGATCTAACGTAATACTTTTTAAATTTTAGGTAACACTTTTGTAACCCTTTTCAAAAGTTTAAGTAACACTTTATAAGCTATTGGCACATTTTAAATAATTGTTGCGAGGATTGTGTTACGATAGATCTAATTTGTAGTATGAAAATATAAATCCCTGAAAGATAAAACTTTAAATTATATTTATATGATATAATGATTAAAATGTGATAAGGTAATATAATAATATTTAAATGAATTAAATCATTATTAATATTATTATTGTTTCAGTAAATAAAGAAAAAATTATGTCATTTTGCCAAAGGAATAATCAGATATATACAAAATTATTAATGTGAATATGACCAGCCCAACCTAACTTAGCTAAAACTAAGCATGTGAAGTGATCAACCCACTAAACTAGGAAAATACGCCCATCCCACTATGACTTAAACACAACGAGGCCACTAACTGGTACACATGGAAAATAGCAGAAGATACCACTCACCACAACACCGCATAAACGGACCACGATCCAAAGGTGAGAACGTAATAATTGGACCATGATCCCACCATCAAACAGTTATAAATAGAGACAAGAAACACCGGAAGAAGTAAGTTACAATTACTCAAGATATATATATATATACATATATATATAATGGTGTCATGCTGACTTGAGTGTCAGATTTTTCTCTCTAGGGGCATTTGTAGGTACTCAAGGAGGAAAAGACTCATATTGAGCTTATTATTAGCACTATCATCATTAAGAAAGAATTCCTCGCATCAGTGGTGCCATCTGTGGGGACATATTTTTCTCCTTTTTGAGTATTGATAATTCCTGAAAAAATCCAAAGTCTATGCAAGATCTGCCGCCAGCATAGTAGAAACAGAAAGAAAATTGATAATATTTTTGTACCCTCGTGAGCAAATAAGTGAAGGACCAAGGCAACCTTGCCGAGAAAATTTTCAACAAAGGTACGTTCGCACAATCACAAATTTATTCTTGCTATGGACACCTGTAAGAATGGTACATTTTTTTGTTACAATTTATTCCTATTATAGAGTAGGCACATGATACTAGACAACGCGGAAACGAAATGCATATAGAGGCTTATATTAAACAGGTCGCTTGGCTGCAGAGTTATACAAACTAAATTCGGATTGAATTAGTGAAAATTGAAATTGTAAGCATAAAGTTAGTTCTCCCCAATCAAACGAAGCCACATAATAATCGATTAACTAATTAAGCAACAAGAGCGAGGATAACTAATAACGAGATATCTTTAGCAATAAATATATGGCTAATAGGATGCGTCCCCAAGAATAAGAACAACAACGCTTGGTCAGGTCAAATGGCCGTGGTTCGTACTTTTTTTCATGAAAACCCCTCCCCTTTTGATCGCACCTATTCACAGATCTAATTCATAGAAAGTTTCAATAAGCAAGATATATTATAACTACAACTAGACTTACTGCCTATTCCCTCCTAGAAAAAAAAATACTAAAAAAGAAGCAAATATAAGCGATGCTCAAACATAATGCACACAAATAAATAACTTATAGTATAATTTTAAGAACCTCAAAAATATTGTATTCAATTGAATCTTATTTCATACGAAAACAAAAAATTCAAAAAAATATCCTTGCTTAAATGGAGGAAATGTCTCTATAGAAAGGATTACATATTGTCATCTCCAAGCCTATTACATAAAAATAAGAATGTGTAATTCCCCTGTAGTTATTGCAAAGAAGATCGTAATGACCCCTTGAAGCGGAATCTTTTGGCAAGAGTTCTCCACAAGGACCGCGAAGTTCTAAGAGACGAAGAGGCCCTTGGAAACCATCATGATTTTTATGATAGGTAGGAGCAAAGGCCAGAAGGTTGCCCATACTTCCATTGCACCACCTTTATTCCCCATCTAAGTGCCCCAAAAAAATGTGAAGGGGCACCATCCTCCTCATCAAGTAGAGAAGGCGTACTGGCAAGCAATACTCGCCTATTCTCCCATTGCACCCTGCTCCACCCCATAACCCAGTTAAAAAAATCATAAAGAAACTCCTTCATGAGTCCATCAACTGAGTTAACCAACAGACTGAATCTTATATTCATACAAAAACTAAAAATTCAAAACAAAAAAATCCTTGCTCGAATGTAGGAAATGTCTCTATAGAAAGGATTACGAATTGTCATCTCCGAACCTATTACATAAAACTAAGAATGTGCAATTCCCCTGTAGTTATTGCAAAGAAAATGGCAATGACCCCTTGAAGCGGATTCTTTTGGTAAGAGTTCTCCACAAGGATCGTGAAGTTCTAAGAGACGAAGAGGCCCTTGGAAACTATCATGCTTATTAAGATAGGTAGGAGCTAAGGCCAAAAGGTTGCCCATACTTCCACCATTGCACCACTTTTATTCCCCACCTAAGTGCCCCAAGAACATGTGAAGGAGCATCATCCTCCTCATCAAGTAGAGAAGGCATACCGGCAAGCAATAGTCGCCCATTCTCCCACTGCACCACCATAGGAATCATTTCTAACGAATGATTCTTTACCCTACACACATTCATAACACACTCAGAGCTCCAAATGTTGCTTGTTTGGTTGCTTATAAGCTATGCAACACAATGAAAACACATAAGACTTAACATGACAAAACACTAGGAAATTACTTATTTGTATAGGTTTCTAAAGGGTCTCGATAAAACAAACACCAATAATAACACCTCGAAAAGGACACATCCATTCGAATGCTCAAAAAACTGACCGAACAACTTAATAAAACTTTAGAAAATGGAACCTCAAAATACTCTACATGTTCCAAGGCAAAGAAACTGAAAATCATATACCTACGTGGAATACTTATCCACTCAATTGCCCACTATCCAAGATATGCGGAGAGACGTTTATCTCTAAGCCCACAACCAAATCATACCAATTTTCCCAGATCTAAAATGCACACCCATCATAACGAACAATCCAATAAAAAAAATCTTCCAAGCAACTAAAAACTACACAACCATAACAATAACCTCAATAATGACACCTCCTGCACGATCTAAGCTTTGTGGTTCCTACCCATAAATGCCTCTCTATCACTTGTGCTAAAGATCACCCATAATCAACATTCAATCTTGATAGCTCACCACACTCCCCAAAAGACGCAATCATATTCATGATCTTGCTTCATTTAAAGCACGCCTCACTCATGTACACAAGTAGGAAAATCATGCATGACTTCAGATGGTATAGAAGACAACCCCACCTTGCATAAAAGTTAGAAAAGTAAGAAAATCATCCACAGCTTTGCAGATGACTAGGAAATCCCATGTCTAGAGACGCAAGTGGAAGATAATCTGGCAGTTTTGCTGCAATATCCTAGTCTCACACCCCCAAACATATAAAGAACATGTTTACATACAACTCACATATGCGCCCCCCCCCCCAATTTAGACAGTTTACACACTAAAGCATTTCAGTTTAGGACATGACTAATACAAAAGTTTAATAATATGTCTTAGGCTCCTTTCAGCCTACCTGATTCTCATCCATGCCAACTAGCATGGGGTTCCTAATACATCACCCATATCACTCAACACTTTAAGTAATTACATATCTTACTGACTCAGTTGTAAAAAAATATTATAACACCATACGAGATTAGAATAAGACAAAATCACACAAATACTACCAATACACAGATAATCCACACAGATAATCCACAATGTTCCTGCTAAAATACTAACCATCCACTAAGAATATATTATGTCCTTATTAAGGAAAGAATAAAATACAAGCTTGAAAAATTAAATGTTTTACACTACAATGCTAAAATTCTAGACTACCTAGCTAGCTCATCAACCTAAGCGATCACCTTTGGTGGTAGCCCTTCCAAAACCACATCGATAAGAAATCCCAAATAACAAAGCCTTACCAACTTTATATTCGTCTTGTAAGATCGCCTTTAACTTGCAACGTATGTGTAAATGTATCTCATGAATGTATCACTAATAGCTTCCATCTACCTCATGTGTTTCACGTAGTAGGACTTATAGTTAAAATATAGGCCCACAACTTGTACGCCCAAGTTGCATACACATCAAATATACAGAATATGTGCAAGTTTCTAGGCTACATTGTAGTTCCTCAACATGTTGCTCCAAACGACAACAATGAGTTGTCAAAACTTTATTAGAATCCCAGCATCTCACACCAAAAGCCTTAACAATATTTTTCTAGAATTTTGCGTTTAACTCATGTTTTGACTTTAGCAATGCCTCAAGTGTACAAAATCGTTCTTCCAATTTGCTACAACGGACTTCTCGAATTTTAATTCTCCTTTCCATATCTGCATACTTGGTCAACAAGTGAACATTATAGTCATGATCCTCCATATATCGATTTTTCCACTCATTGGATATCACTCAAAAATGGTGGCCCTCAACCTGAAGCACTTTTATCCAATCAAATAGTTCGTACATAGGATCTGTCTGCTTCAAAAAATTAGTTGTTTTCTCAGAAACTGCATGATTCTTCTCCACCAAGAACCCCCGTCATTCCTTCTCCTGCCACACAATATTCATCAACTCTCGTTTAGCATGTTAATCACAACATCTTGTTCCATGAAACTTTTATCACACTCACCTACTTCAGCCGCACTCGCCTCATGGTTCGTCTTCCATTCCACTTCCAAATCTCTAAACTTAAGCAGCAACTTGCTTATCAGGTAGCCAAGCTCCATCTCCCATTCCTTAGTTTTGATGGAACGTTCAGGGTCCAAAGATAGGCGTATATCTTCCAAATCAATTATAGTTACATTCAGGGATTTTCCAAATTCATCCTCAAAGAGGCACACGATGAAGTGCCATACCTATCCACATATCCACTCCTACTCCAAGCATCTCGTTCTTTGAATAAAACTTCCAACATTTGAAAACCCCTCTAAAAACCCATCAGATCCACGTATACGTGATATCGGTAGCGAAAACCTTTTAAGAAACCACTCGCCAATCCTCGCCATTAATACTTGGTTCATTGCAACCATATCTAGTTGCCAATTTATGTACTCCTCACCCACAAAAGTCACCATACCATTTTCATATACTAGCTCCTTGAGAATTTTTCCACTAACATAAAAAATGGTGATGCTCCGCCAAGTTAGAGCTTCAAACAACACATTTTTCAACAAAAACCTCTAACTACATCTCGCTAATACCTTCCCAAAAGTCACAATAGTAACAAAACAAGACAAACCAGTGCATATAAATTTTCATTAAACTATTATTGATTCAGTACTTACCACAATAATAGTTAACAAAAACCTAAAACTAGAAGCTAAAAAATATTGCTACTAGTTGATCTGCCACCACCATTAAGTGGCTTCACAACCTCTTCCTTCCGAGAAATCAGCACACTGGTGGTACCATTGATACTTTCTTCATGAGAACGGGCTTCATTATGACCACTTTTCGCTTCTTCAATCTCTTTTCCTTGTTAGTATCAAAATATGAATAGTGATCCTTCATATACAAGCGAAGCTCCATCATGGAAGGAAATTATTCATATTTCCCCAATTCTTGTATCAAGGAAAATGGATGACCATCGTGCTTTACCTTCTCAGCATACGTATGGTCTGTCTTCTGTTTTACTTTTTCTAGTGCCAATGATATGGTAGCTTGCTGCAAGACCAACTACCTGCAGTTTGGGATTTTTCTTCCAGATGTCCAACAAGGCATTGCACCACCCCCACCCTCATCTTTAGTGTACACATCTGTGAAAAAATTGGAAAAAATAATTGGTTTTGAATACTTAGTTCATCAACACACGGGGATAATCCGGATGAGCAGGACCCTCACTTTGCAATATCTGGATCTCCGTCTTCAATACCTTGTTTGATTTACTTTCTTCTTTGTGAAGAGTCTATTCCATTGCCAATTCCAGCTCATTGATTTCAAGAGCTTTCTTCAGCTTATCTATCTGTTCAAGAACTAGATCCTCATTTGCATTGATCATGGCAAGGCGATTGCCAACATATACTAGATCCTCCCTAAGCTGCAAAATACCATTTATCAACATCGACACAATTTAACATACAACAAGGGAACCACACGCACATATATGATGAATACTTACACTAATAGACGAAGATACTAAAGCAGTTGTCCCATTGGAAATACCTCCCAAATTTTGAGACAACTTTGTCACATTCACATTCAATGAACCCTTTGGTGTAGCGCAACCAGAACCTCTCTACTTTTGTACCTTGGCTCACTTGCCATCGGTCCTCCTCTTTAGGTTTTCACTTGACACTTCAAAAACCCGACCTTTTAATGTGAGCAAATTGATGTTGGTGATTCTCCTTTGTCTCCAATGTAGAACACCATTCACCTGTCTTTCCTTTCAATTTAGCGTCACTATGACCACTCTTTTGAAGCCAATGATTAAATCAGTGCTCTCATCGTAGTGAGCATATTCTTCTTCATCCCGAATAATGAGAATCTGAATCACAATGCTTAACATCTTCAAACATACAAAACAATCAGTCAAGGAGTACATAGCACACAAATACAATAAAAACAACATAATTATATAACTATATCCAAAACATTACATTAATCCATATATCCTAAAATAAAGAATAGAAAACAACTTCACTTTCCCCTAAGTTGATCCAACTTTATAGAATGGGAGGCCAAGGTCTTCACAATACCACTATCCTTTGTCAACTTCATATCCCTATCAGAATGCTAATCGAAAGGCACAAAAAAATTTCATCTAGGCATAGAAATGTCATATGGACACCTGATGAACACATATCTTTTGGTACTGCAAAATTGCTAGAAAAATCCTTCATTACATGAATTCTAGTAATGCCTTGTAAAGGGTAAAAAAAATATTCCTTGTTCTTCACTTTCGAAACTGATATAAACCTGAGAACAAACCAACACAAAACTTCTTCCCAGCCAGATGAAATATTTCATTAAAACCTACGATCATAGTCATACTCTGTGGATAAAGTTGAGCTAGAACAATACCATAAGCCTCCAATACGCTCACAACGTAATCTGAAACGGGTATGGTTAACCCATACAACAAACAATGTTCATATATTGAAAAATATCTAGAAAGGGGATTCCATACTTACTCTCTTAAACTGGGTATCCTGATCTCACTATCATCTAAAAGGGGGCAATGCTCCTTCAAAGTGATTATAGGTGTGTTTTGCAGAGATGAACTTATTTTGAAAGCAGAGGGAGACTAGCTTCTGCTTTTTCCCCAAAAATAGCTTATACTTTCAAAATAATTTATTTTTAACATTTTACCAGACACTAAAAAGTTATTTTCTTATAAGCAAACCAGCTTATAAGCTCTGCCAAACAGAGCTTAAATTATTTTCAGCCAAAACACTTCAACTTCCCTCAACCATATAACCTCTTTCATCATCCTCTGCGTTGAATCTCCTATCGTTACTCTCATAAGTATTAGTTACATCACTACCAGTTGCCTTACTGCTACACTTCCTAACATTAGGGTTTGCAATTGAAGACGATGGCTTGGCACAAACAACTATCATGATTCCAGAATGGAAAATACAGCTCTAAGGGAAAATAGTTTATCTTCTCAAAAATGGACTCTTTGAAAGGGGTTTAACTAGTTTTCAAAAGAAACAAAAGAAATCTACCAAAACAATGAGAAAAGTTGTAAAATTCTCTGAACTCAACTAGCTTTTATAGGATTAACATAAAATACTAAATGAAAAAAGTTAGTTTACAACAACGTGTACCTTCTCAATTCAATAAATTACTTGTATCTATTGCAAATCACAACCGTCACAAGTCGATATAGGGAAACACATTTCGTAATGATTACAATGTCTAGCATTTAGTTTATACAACACTTATTCCCTTATTTTTCAGGCCATTAGTAACCAACTCCCGAGATTTTTGGGATACTAAATGGATACTACGCAAGTTACAATTCATGTATTAGATTATAACTCGATGACTTTAAGATTTTTTTCAAAAACAAAAGACCGCAAAATATTCCACCCACGAAGTCATTTCAAACTTTGCATACACCATACTGCATGATCCGAGCAGTCTGATGAATATTCTCTTCTAATCACATTGCTTCAAACATCTCATTATACATATAATATAAGCAATCATTCTATTCTTCACTTTGCACGACTTTGTGGCTAAGGGGCTTATGGTATACATATGATCTACCCAGTTTAACTTAGTTAAAGCTAAGCATGCTAAGTGATCACTTCACTAAACTACGACAGTTAGCCAGCCTGCGACGATATAAAACAAGAACGCCACAAATTGGTTTACCACAAAAATAGCAGAAGAGAGAAGAAATACCAAAACAAATAAGTGACAAGCTGACTAGAGCTTTAAAACTTCCTCCCGAACACCAACTTATGAACATTCGTAGGTACTCAAGGAGGCACTATCATAAGCTGATTCCATGCATTATCATCATTCAAAGGGAATTTTCCACATCAATTAATGTCTCGAATAAGAAAATAAAATTATGTAAAATTATAAAATTCTTATTATAATGGGTTTTGAATTAATGGATAAATTTGGGAATAATGATCTGATTGATATTGACAGAATGATGGGAAAATATACCCAAATGTACATGATATAACTAAGGTAACTACGTAACCTATTACAACACAAACAATGTAAGTCTATTACTCCCCCTCAAGTTGGAGCATAAAGGTCGAGAATGCCCAACTTGGAACGAAGATGAAGAAAATCTTTCCATCCTAGTGCTTTTGTGAACATGTCCGCCGGCTGTTCCGAAGTTGAACTATGCTGAGTGGAAATGGTATGCAAAGGTACTAGATCACGAACAAGATGACAATCAATCTCGATATGCTTGGTTCACTCATGAAAGACTGGGTTCGCTGCGATGTGGAGAGCAACCTGACTATCACAATAGAGGCGAACTGGATCTTAATGATGAATACCGGGAGAGCGAAAAAGAGAGCAAAGCCATAAAATCTCACAACATGCATTTGCAATAGCTCTATATTCTGCTTCTGCGGATGATCGCGATACATTGGGTTGCTTCTTGGTCTTCCAATAGATCAGCGACACACCCAGAGTGATAAAGTATCCAGTGACAGAGCGACGAGTCATAGGACAGGTCGCCCAATCTGAATCACAATAAGCAGTCAGAGCCAAGCTACTACCCTGAGAGAGAAACAGACCTTGACCCGGGCTCGTTTCACAAAGTGAAGAATGTCGAACGCACTGAGCTGCAGTCCAATTCTCCAACTTTGGCTGCTACATGAACTGAGATAGAGTGTGAACTGTAAAGCTGAGTTTGGGCTGAGTGATGGTGCAAGGTTGTCGTCGTACCTCTCAAAGTTAAATTTATAACCCCTAAATGCTTCCTATCTACAACTAAGTAGATAATGGCAAGTCAGGGTCGTCCACGAAGAAAAGGAATTTCCTTAAGCGTTTATATATATAAGGTTGATATTATTCTAGAAGTAAATATATATATATAAGCAAGAAAATTTGGGGGGGGGGGGGTTGGTCATAAGTTATGAATTTAAAGACAAAATAACTAGCAAAGTTAAATAATTATGGTAATCATCAAAAAACAAAGGAAAAGGGTAAAAACTACAAAAGATAAAGCCTTAGGGGCAATTGATAGCCACTTCCAAATCAAATGTAGATCATTGAACCATTCACTCATTCTATCACATTTGTTACCTATGGGGAATGTTATCACTTCCCATTTGAAGATCAACATTCATTCCTTCTTAATAGTAATTTGCAAAGATAAAAATGACCATTTGCAAACCTCGTTGACAATCACTCTAAGCAAACCACACCATAGAGGTATTTCATCAATGGCATTTCGCATGAAGGACCATAGATATGATAACAACAAGCCATCTACCAAAGACATAGTCATTTAACCAAACATAGCATTCATTAGGCTAAACCTAGAATAAACCACATTCAAGATTCAACCTTTCATTGCACCTATAGGATAAATATGAGAACAATCTACATTAACATACTTATCTAGTAAGAATCACAACACATTATGCACGAGAAATTCTAAGTTCATGTTCTTGAATTTTCATGCCAAAAAGCTAAGGAATTCGTCACTTTCCTAACACTCTTGCACTTCAATCATATAAACACTTCATATTCTCAAAGTAAAACATAGCATTAAGAACACATGAATACTAAATAACAAAGGCTTCAAGAACGAGTGAAACAATCTATTAACTACTTTCACTACTTGTTGTGAAGATAAATCTTCTATCCTTCTTAGATAGTAGTTTGCAAGAGTGAATTCGACATCTTTCGTCAAACCTCACCAATGACTACCTTAGTCGAAACACGACTAAAAGTATCTCATTGATGGTATTGAGCATGAAGAACCAATAAGCTTGGCAACACTTAGAAACACTATACCGTGTCTAAGCATTTAACTAATTCATGCATTTACACAAGATTAGTCAAGAACAATCGACATTCATAGACTGTCTTGTCAGATTGAAAGGTGTTAGATTTTTTTCTCAAGTCGGGTCGGGTTGCTATCGAGTCAATTTGAAACGGGTCCGTTTAATTCTTCAGGTTAGGTCGGGCCGTGTCGGGTTATTATCGTGTGATTTTTTTTCTTGGGTTAGATCGGGTCGGGTTAGATTGGGTCAGGTTATTTTTGGGTTGGGTTACTGTAGTGTCATTTTTTGTACCAGTTGATTTAATATTGGGTTTGATCGGATTAGTTCTTTTTTTTAATAATGTTTCATATTGGATTCCTGTATATTTCGGGTTGGTTCATTCTAGATAACGTTATTATCACTACCACAAAAACCCCCCTCTAGCACTGATTTTTGAAAATTGGTGCCCCAAATGGAATGGCACTGGTTTAATTTATTTTAAAACTGGTTTGAAAATTGCTGATAACCAAACACTGGTTTAATAAAAACAGGTGCCAAAATCGGTACTCAGTAAATTTTGGCACCAGTTTATTTTTTCTTAGCTCCAATTTTTCGAGAATTGTTGTTAAATATTCATATTTTGGCACTGATTTAAGGGGCACCAGTTTTCAAACCAGTGCTAAAGAGGAAGGGTCACCGATTTGCGGCACCAGTTTTCAAAAAACTCTAATAACTAAGTTGATTTTAACTAATTAATGATCAAACCCTCCTTGACTTTCAATTATATATTGAGTTGATTGAATTTTAGATTGTTACAGATTGAGTCAATCACGAATTGGATTGGGACCCATATCAAAATACGTTTGTTATTTCTCGGGTTTAATCAACTTTGAATTGATTTCATGTTCGGTTAAATATCACATATATCGATTTGATCGAGTTCAAGTTGATTACGGGCTTGGGTTCACATTGAGTTCGGGTCAATATATCTCGGGTTAGATTCAGGTTTCGGCCTGAGTTCGGTCATGTTGGGAGCGGGTTTTGGTCGATATATCTCGGGTCAGATTCAGATTTCGGGTTGAGTTTGGTCATGTCGGGTGCACATTCGGGTCGATATCTCGGGCCAGATTCGGGTTTCGGATTGAGTTCGATCATGTCGGATTTGGGTTCGGGTTGTTATTTCTCGAGTTACAATTGAGTTTTGGGTTGAGTTCGATCGCATTGGTCCGTATCGGATTCTCGATTCGAATTAGAGATTGACAGCACTACTAGAATCAAATTATTACTTTTAATCTTGGCTACTCTTTTCGCTCTAAAGTATTTTTCACACTTTATATAATGTTTCAGTTCTAATTTCTCTTCTAATTCATCTCTTTCCGCACTGATTTTTTTGGGTTTTATTTCTAATGTGAAATAAATATGCAGAAAGACTATTTTCAGTAAAATATTGAGGATGAAGATTTGGGACAAAGTTGGAGAGAGTAGAAGAGAATTTGCATTTATTGGTGGTACGTGGAGAGTTTGATGAGCATCACGTGAACAAACAGAGGCATTGTCATTCAATGTACTTCTTCTAGCGTATTTAATTTGGAGCATCTTTTGGAATCCTGGTTTCTCTTGTTTCTCCTCTTTTATCATCACTTTCGCTTTTGCATGCCAAATTGCCACGCAAATTCTTTCTACTCGTATACGGAGTTCTCCCCCCATCCCTCTAGTTATGTTTTACTTCTTTTTTTTACTATATAATGATAATGTGTATTTATGAGTCCGTCTTTTCATAAGTTAAGAAAATATCAAGATTTAAACTACAAATTAGAATAAATCAAAATAAATTTTACAGTTTGTATTAATCGGGTCATAAATTTAGAACTTTTGCCAATTGCACAATAAATTTTTAATATTACAACTAATATTTTTTATTTTTCTATAATTCTAATTCAACCTCGTCTTTCTATAGACATATGAAAATATGTTCTTTGCCAAAACGTTGCCTAATTTTATAATTTCATTAGGCAAAATCTTAGAAAATACCGTCTTTCCATAAGCATGTGGAATAATGGGGTTAAATTAGAATTATATAAAGGTAAAATGTTTTAGATGTAATATTAAAAATTTATTATGCAACGTGTAGTAGTTATAAGTTTATGACCTGATTAATGCAACCCAAAAATTTGTATCTTGATTTCTTCTAATTTGCAGTTTAAACCATGGTCTTTCCATAAATTATGGAAAGACCATATTTCAAGAGACGAGCTCATTTAAATATCTTAAATTATGTTTAATAATAAATTATAAAAATTAGATATTCTTAAAATATGTGTTACGATGGATATAACAATATCTCACATGATAAATTTTACATTTATACATCTGTAAAATTTTACAATTCAAACATCATCAAATTTATTGATGAATAGTGTACTAAGACACATATAGGGGGATAGAGGGTGTACCATTTTTCTGTAATATAAGAATAATAAACGAAACAAACCTTATATAGTTGCAAATGATTTTTTTTAAATGTACCTAATTGATGAAAGTACTAATATAATCGTAAGACATCATTTCCACCATTGACCACACATAAAATGACCAAAATGTACTTTGACCTAAAACCTAAAAGTGTTACAATTCTACCCTTTGCCCACCACCACTTTGTACTTTGCCATTGCGCAGCCTCCATCTAGCCACCAACCCCACCCACTCCATAGCCCACCGACCATCACCCCCAACTCCACCCACCACTATAGCCCACCCACCCCAACCCCCAGCTCCACCACCACTAGCCCATCCCCTCTTACTACAATAGCCCGCTGTGCCATCACCTTTTCTCGCCGATCACCACCTCCTCCAGTCTGCCACCACCAAGCAAAACGAAACCCCTCGTCCTGCCACCCACCACCACCACCACCACTAACCCTAGCCCCACCCTTATCCTGAAACCCTAGCGCCATCCCTATCCCAGCATTTTGTTGAAGCTCAAGAAGCTTCAATGGCGTTCGGCAACACCAGATCCGACACCACTGGATCAGAGAGAAAGAAACGAGCTCAGTGGAGATGAGAAGAAGAAAAGATGGAGAGAATAGAAGGAAAAGGAGAAACAACAGAAAAGAATATACAGAGAAGGAGAAAAGAAGAAGAGCAAATTAAGTTATAGGGGAATTACCGTTATTTCACTTTTTTCAGAGGGGTAAAATATAGATTTTACATAATTCCGACCAAATTTGTCGGAATGGGTAGTTTTTCACTTTCACTAATTATCTGGGGTTCTATTAGCACTTTCGAGCACTGGAAGGTTATTGGCAAAAGTTATGTCAATTATGTAGGATTATAAAGACACTTTTCTCCAAGAATAATTTTGGTATTTTTAAAATTAGATATTGCTATATCTTTTAAGATATTATATTTTGGGAAATGCCATTTTTCCATAGGCTTATGAAAGACGTGATTGAATTAGAATTATAGAAAGATAAAATATTTTAGTTGCAATATTAAAATTTTAGTATGCAATGTGCAGTAGTTAATAGTTTATGACTTGATTAATGCAACAAAAAAAATTTATCTTTATTTATTTTAATTTGCATTTTAAACCTTAGTATTCATATAACTTATGAAAATTTTGTTTTTCAAGAGACGGACTCTTATATTTTTAATTTAAACACCTATAAAATGAGATTGAATATAAAAATATAAGAAATAATATTTAAAAACTAAAAAACTACATACAAAATATTTTTTGTATAATTTAAAATAAAAAATAAGCCATAATCGATTTCTAAACAAAATGCAAGTAACTAACTAAAACGAATAATATCTAGGTGCTCCTTTCATTACATTTTAAACTTTTTATTTGTTTTCACTTCAATTTTTCATAAGCTGATGTAAAAGCCTCTTTTGGTGTAAAAAATTAGGTTTTGTAAATTTTTGCATTAGTAATGTTATGAACAGTGTAATAATGATAAATTTTGGGGTTTTAATGGGGTAAATTTGATACTTTTCATTTTACCTCTATTTGCACTCTTCCTTTTTTGACACAATTTTCTATCAATATTTAACCGCATATTTGAATAAATTTATGAAAAACAATGATATCGCATATGATAGGGTAAAGTGCACTTTTAAAAAAATTAAGGGAAAATGGCTTCAGGGGACCTCAAACTCTTTTGATTTGACCATTTTGGCCCCCCATTTATTTTCAATCACTTTCGTCCATGAACTAACAAAAGTATTTAATCGTGACCCTTCTGTGCGGTCAAAGCGTTAACTTTGGTAAAAAAAATATTGGTTTTAAGGGTAAATTAGAAATTTCTCATTTCCCTTTTTATTTTCCCCTTTCTTTCCTTTTTCTTTCTACTTTCCCTTTTCTTTCCTTTTTCTTTCTACTTTCCTCTTTTTCTTTTCTTCTTTTCTTCTTTTCTTCTTTTCTTCTTTTCTTCTTTTCTTCTTTTCTTCTTTTCTCCTTATTGAGCAGAGCCGTCACCACCACCTATTCAATAAACGTGATTTTTCGGCGGTTAGCAGCATAGGGTTGCTGAAAATCTGGGTTCATTGTTTTGTTCATTGCTTCATTTTGTTTTCTCCTAGTTCGAAGATGGATTTACTCGAATTTTGACTTTCTTTGGCTCGCGTTTGAGAGGCAAACCAGAATGGATCTGGTGACTCCTGCCGACCATTTTCTGGGCTTCAACATGGGTCCGGTGAATTCTCCTGACCATGGTTTTGGAAAATTCTTTGATCAGACTAGCTTGGATTTTGCTCAACCAAGAAGCAATTAGTTGTGTTTTTGTTGAGTTCCCTTTTCCCCACAAAGTTTGATGCAACTGGGGTATCCGAAACATTTTTTCGGCAGCTTAGGAGATGCGGCAGCAGTATGTTCATATTTTTTTTGATGAGTAAATGAACACCAGAGTCGGGTCGCGCAGCCGGGTCGGTTGACCCGCAAAGGAGGAAACGGGTCGAAGGAAACTAGGGTTTTTGAAACCGGGTCCGATCATTGTACCTGCGTGTAAAGAAAAAGGGTCTGGTGGTTTAGGGACGATGAGGAAGGGTCTGTTGGATCGGTGTTGGAGAAAGGAAGCAGGCGGCGGAGAAAAATGGAGCAGGCAGCTCTGCTCCAGAAGGAGAAAGGGAAAAAAAGGAGAAAAAGAGAAAAAGGAGAAAACAATAAAAGAAAAGGAGAAAAAACAATAAAAGAAAAGGGAAAATAAAAAAAAAGAGAAATTACTAATTTTCCATTAAAACTAATGTTTTTGACCAAAGTTAACGTTTCGACTACACGGAACGGTCACGATTAAACACTTTTTTTAGTTCAAGGATGAAAGTGATCGAAAAAAATGGAGGGCCAAAATGGTCAAATCAAAAGGGCTTGAGGGCCCCCCGTGAAGTCGTTTTCCCAAAATTTTAATACTATATTTTATAAGTTAAAACAAGTAATAATGTATATTTGAATGTAAAATATATAAAATTACAATTTTAAATATTTTGAATTTTTTTTAATTTAGTTTGTAAGTTAACAAACACAATGTGTAAGTAAGAAAATATAGTGATTTGACCTCCTCTACAAATAAAAAACTAGACTCCGTCTCTTGAAAGACGTTTAAACTTCAAATTAGAATAAATCAAGATAGAAATTTTGGGTTATAATCGGGTCATAAACTTATAACTACTGCATGTTACATAATAATTTTTAATATTGCAACTAAAATTTTTTATCTTTCTATAATTTTAATTCGACCCATATTTTCATATGTCTATGGAGAGACGGTCTTTTCCATGACTTTGCCAAAAAAACTATTACTAGGCCTGAAAGAAAATTTGTTTTATGATTTATGTGAAGATGGAGACCTTCAAATAAACACCCCTTGCTCTTCATTTTTTATTTTATTTTTCTACTCACTTATTTCTCTTCTCAGGTTGGAGGCTATTAATTTCTAGTATTCAGTTTTTTTCTTTTTCATCATTGTTGGGGTAGTGGATCAAACTAGATCGTTTTGGTTAGGATGTTTAGTGTTAGCTTCCAATCTGGTCTATATGTAGGTACAGGAGAAATTCGAGGCAGGGTAGTTACAACAACTTACCTTTGGTGATTCCATTCATATTTACATAGGACTCAATCCATTAGGATGTTTAGGTCATTCACATTGCTAAATCAATCAAATTGGTCTTTAGATAGTTTATTCGGTATTCTTTTAGGATGTTTATGCCAATCACGACTGAATTGGTCTCTAGATGGTTTATTTGGTATCCTTTTAGGATGTTTAGGCCAATTATATTGTTAATTTGATTTAATTGGTCTTTAGATCGTTTATTCGGTATCCTTTTAGAATGTTGAGTCCAATCATATTTGATTGAATTGGTCTTTAGATCATTTATTCGGTGTCCATTTGGGTTTGAGTTAGAGATTAGTTCCCTTATGTATCATCTTATTTCCACTAAGGCCTTAAAATTGAAATTGTAATATTTAGTTAGTGTCTTTGTGTAAATGAGGTTATCCCATAGCCTGATGTTCTCTCAAGTGTAGGTCTTTTTTTCCGGAATAACGAAGACTTTTCATTACCAAAAATTTGGTGAAGTACAAGCGATCTATCGATCTAGCTATCCTTTCTCCCTATTTACTATCCCCTGTCGGATTTTAACATCAATTTATCACATTTTATTTTCAACTTTGTATCTAACCATGCCCTATATAAAATTGTTTCTAATATTCTATCTATAATATACTCATATTGCCATTGCACTAGTCCAAAACAAATATCGCTTCTGCAGCTCCAAATGTTATACATTGTTTCAGCAATCGCCATCTTTGTAAGTCTGCTTCACCATCCTTTTCCTTTGCAGGCAGCCTTCAACCCCTCTAATTCTTGTTCCCAGTTTCTCAAGTGTCTATCCCACTTCAGCCACTTAAATACTGATCCCCATATTTTTTTGGTTTTGAGGCATTCAAAGAACAAATGGCTGTTGGTCTCATCATTTACACAAAATGGACATTGTGTACCTTTGTTAATTCCCATCTTCAAGAGTCTATCTTTTGTTGCAAGGCGCTTCTGACATCCCAGCCACAGTGTAAAGATAGCTCTAGGCCGAGCTTGATTGTTCCTAATCAAATAGCTTTAGTCTACACTCAGTTGTTCTCCCCGTATCAATTTGTACAACTGCTGCATTTTAAACTTTCTTGTTCCATACATCTGTAACCAAACCTGGATTCCCTTGATTTTATCCCAGCACTTAGAAATTTTCTTGATTACCCACGAATAATTAGCCGGGAACACAGTCTCCATTAGGTCTCCTCCTTTTATATTGTAGAAGTGTATCCAGCGTACCCACAACCTATCAGATTTCTAGCTCATGTTCCAGAGTATTTTGATCAGACTGGTTTCATTCTATTCCAACAGGGAGATGATACTAAAGCCTTCATCCTTCCTCTGATTGCATACTTTTTCACATGTCACCAGAGCCTTTTTTGTGATTGTCTCGCCTCCACTCCATAAAAATGATCTGCAAAGAGCCTCTCCGTATTTTGGTAATTTCTTTGGCAATGGGAAGCTTTGCATCCAGTAGTTTGTGATTGCGAAAATGAAACTTTTAATCAGTTGAGTTCGCCCTGCGGTAGCTGAGAAGCTTAGCACTCCAGTGCTTGATTCTCACCAGCATTATATCGATCAGGGGTTGGCATATGTTGACTGTAAAGCATTTACAACACAGGGGGACTCCAAGGCACCTGAAGGGGAGTTTTCCTTCTGTAAAACCAGTGATTCCTCCTATCTCCATTTTCTGTTCAGCTGAGACTCCTCCATATTACATTCTGCATTTTCTGGGATTTAACGTTAAGCCTGTAGATCTTGCAAATTTGTCTTCCATTATAACATTGACTGACTCAGTTTCCCTTTTTGAGAAGAGAAGTTGGTCATCTGCAAAACTGAGATTGACAATTTTCAGCTTGCCACACTTCTCATGGTACTGGAACTTACTATTGTCATTCAAACCCTGTAAACACCTGTTGAGATACTCCATGATTATAACAAAGAGCAGTGGTGACAATGGATTACCCTGCCCGAGTCCACGTTTTGCTTCCACCAGTCCAGATGCCTCCCCGTTTAAAATATACATGTAGGAAACAGTAATAACACTAACATCACCCACTCCACAAATAATCTTGGTATGCTTAGTTCTTTGAGGATGCACTCCAATGCTTTCTAATCCACCATGTCATAGGCTTTCTGTAGATCCTTTTGTGCCATACATTTGGCTTCTCCTACTATCCTGGTGTATCCTCTCTAATGAGTTCATAGGCAATTAAGATATGGTCATGGATATTTTGCTCAGGTATAAAAGTTGCATGACTTTCATTTACAATCTCCCTTGTAACCCCATTTAGTCTCCTTGTTAGTATCTTAGATATAATCTTGTAAAAAGTTGTGCAGCACGAGATCGGTCTAAAGCTCTTAATTGTAACAGCTTCTGGCCTTTTAGGGATCAAAGTAACAGTTGTACTGTTTACAACCCTTTAAATCTTCTTCTTTACAAAGAATTCATTTACTGCATTCATGACATCATTTTTCATCACACACTAGTTCTGTTTAAAGAGTTTTGAGGTAAATCCATCCATGACAACGACCTTGTTTTCCTCAATTCCTTTTATTATAGTCTTTACTTCAGTTTTTGTCACTGGGGCTATTGAACTTTCGCAACCTTCTCTGCTCACAGTATTACCTTGCATGATGACATTCAGATTCACCCCATCAATTATCTCATATTCCCTGCCAATGAATTGTGAATAAAAACTTAGTACTTCCTCCATGAATCCCTGGTGGCTCATTATTCTTGAACCATCCTCCTACTCCAGATATTTGATCCCCGTTTGTTTATTTTTTTACCTGACTGTAGCATGGAAGTAGGCCTTATTGCCATCACCCTGCCTTAGCCAATTCACCTTGGCTCTTTGCATAGCCATTTTCTCTTCCAGCTCTGTACACCTGATCGCCTCTGCACTGTATCCTCTCTCTGCTCATTCTATTCTCCATTAGTTCTTTCTGTGCAGTAGCAAGACTTTCTCTGACTTGTTCAAGCTTCTCTTTACTACCCAGGAATCCCCCCATGTGCCTTTTGATCATAGGTTAAAGCCTAATTAACTTTCTCCAAACCAGGTACATTGTTGAACCCTCCATTTTCTGGTTCCAGTTCTCAGTGATACTGCCTTTCACATCTTCTTTATCCAGTATACAATTCATGCACTTGAACATCCTTTTCCTCCTCACTGGTTCCTCATTCATGTGGACTTTAAGCATTGCATGGTAAGAGAGACCTGGTTCTGAAATTTTCACTTTGATGTTTGGGTAAGCCTGGAATAACTCCACATTACCAATCACCCTTTCTATCCGGGAGTATATCATGCCATTAGTATGCCTTTTTGACCAGGTAAAGAAGTCCCCAAATGTTTCACATTCAAATAACTCACTAGTTTCCATCATATTGACCAAATTACATAACTCAATTTCATGCACATCATTTCCCCCCCAGTTTGTCTAGTGTAGTGAGAACGTTGTTAAAATCACCTATCACCATCCAAGCTTGAATGTATGGGCTATTCTCATTAATGGTTTCCATCTCATTCCACAGGTTTTTCCTCTGTGTCAGCTGATTTGCAGCATAAACTTCAATCAAATGGTACAATATTTTCCCATGTTTCAGCACTTCACAGTGAATCATTTGATCTAAGATTATTATTATGTTCACCTCTACTTCATTTGAATCCCAAACTATCCAAATCCTACCATTCTGATGATCATTATAATTGTCAGTATAACTCCAGTTACTGCCAAGCTTCCTCCTAGCTGTTTCTACTTTATCTTTTTTCACTCTGGTTTCTATAAGCATAACAAGATCAAATTTAAGTTCTTGGAGATGGGAGCCAATCTCTCTCTTCTTTGTTGTTTTATTAATCCCTCTCATGGAACATGATCATTCTCTGCCCGGTCATGCCAAACCTGCAGATCAATTTCACCCTCCCATGTTTTCTCCATTTCCTCCTTCTGATTCAGTGTTTATGCCTCTGTGACTTTCTGTTTGACTTTATTCTTTGCTCGTACAACATTCCATGCTATCTCACATGTGTCCATGCAAATCTGTTCCACATTCTGATCACTCATATTTCTCTATTCTGCTTCTCCTGTTGGTGCAGTCACTTCCTCAACTACTTTCTCCTTATTCATTCTGTGTAACCTTTATATTTACCTCTGTGTCCTTACACTGATAGTCTCCAATCAGACACTTATCACAATATTTCTGCTTCCACTCATACTCCACTTTTTGGTTACATCTGCCACCCTTTAGATCTTTGATTGGAATTTCCTCCAACATCTTCGGATTGATATCAATTTCTACCAAAGTCCTAACAAATAGTACTCTCAATTTCCCCACAATACATTCATCAGTTACAATTGGCTATCCCAATGCGCTACCAATCTTACCCAGGCTCTTAGCTCCCCATGGATGAAGGGACAACTTTGGAAGTTTCACCCAAATAGAGATTCTCCCAACCATATCTTGTTTCAAATTGAAATTAGGCTTCCAGTTATGCGGAAACTTGGATATATTATAGATCGTATAGGGCCCCTTACTCATCACTGCATCCCTATCAGCCTCCGATTTAAATCTCAACAAGAAATACCCTTCTTCATTGTAATATAAATCTGGTAAGGTTACAAAAGTCCATTATCTGGACATAAAATTCTTCACATCGTTCATTGACAGATCACCCCCTATCACATGCATAACTAGAGCATATTTCCATAATTCCATCTCTGATTCCACATCCTCCTCCTCTATTTCGATTTCAACAACACCAACTACTATGTTTGGGGGATTAAATTCAGTATGCATTCCATTTGATTGTAATCGATTGCCCCTAATGATATCTACCCAAAGTTTCTTCTCACCAATTAACTCAATAGGCTTAGGGGTATCTGATGTGTTTACCTGAGATGCATGTTGATGTGCCTCCATTGTATATTCTGTAATTACTTCAATATTGTTCCTCTTCATTTTTAACCCATCATTTTTTCTTACTCCCCCAGATCAGGTGTGGTCGGATTACTGTTATTACCCGTACTCTTCGTTGATACTGTACTCAAACTCTTCGTCGACGGTGTGGCCACTACTTTCCTTGTTCAGCCTCGTGCTCGCCTCATGGCTGCGATTCAGCAAAACACGCTCACTGTATGAATATCACACGTAGTACTCTCCGCCCTAAACTTGAATTTAAGTGTAGGTCTTTTGATCATTCTCATTAATGAAAAAGAGTTGGATTCCAAAATATCCTCGTCATTGACGATTAAAAAAAGTGAAGATGGAATTTTCCATGACTAAATTACTAGCGAATGGGCTTAAGTTTTCCTTTATTGTGCAGTGGGTTGTCCATCTCGCCCCACACATTTATATGGGTTGGGCTGATGCTTTTAGCAAATTGACTGTATGCTGTAGCTTTTATTTTCTATTCTAGTCTAATTAGAAAATAATTAGTTTCCTCGAAAAAGAAAAATAATTAGCATAATGATGGTGTTTTATACATCATAATCCTTTTGTATATCTGCCCCCCGTACTATTTCTTCTTTAGGAAAAATAATTAACGAGTGAGATTAGTGATATTATAAGATGACAGTTGTCAGTGGCTGAACTAGGACCCAATAATAAATTTTTTAACTAGAAATATAATGTAGTTTTCATGATCAAAGGACCGAATTATTAAAAAATATAATATAAATATAAAATGTATACTATTAATGTGGTAATTTAACTTATATTTTTGTTTATTATAATGAGATTCCTATGAATTTTTTGAAAAAGTATTTCAACATATAAATCATTATAATATGGCCCTAATAATTATTAAAACGAGTTTTTCATTATTGGTCTACTCATCAATCGATCTAACAATAGACCTTCTCCATAATTTATATATTGCTGAATTTTTGTTCCTTCACATAAATTTATTGGACTCACTTGTATAAATAGAAGAAAATAAAATGAAGAATAAATTTATTGGAATGCACAACATGTTCAGTAAGGTAAGTAATCAAGTAGGTCAACACAAAAAACAATTAAATAAGGTTAGAAATCAAGTAGATTACTAACCATTGGTGTAATTATTTTGGTGAATTTTTTTGAATAGTAGAAGTCGGTTAACATGTTTTGGAAAAGGGCATGGAAATTTGTTAGCTGCCTTATAGGAAAAGACTCAAACCATTACAGTGTTTTCCATTTAAGTGAGGACCCTACCAGTCTCCACTTCATTGTGGGATGAACGTTTCATGAATCCATGATTTGATTATAAGTCATTAGGAACTTCCATGGATAGCTTTTACCGTTGAAAATAGAAAAAATGTTAGGTAGCTTCTATGTGGGATCCCACGGGTTGCCGCTATGAAATGTATTATGCGATTTGTCTTTCTTTCCTGATCATGCTAGCATTGAGCTTCTTGTCTTTGCTCTGTTTCTCTAGCATATGGGTAGGTGTCAAGGGATTATCTACATATGCGTAGGGTGTACCTACCAGCACCTAAGTTTTTAACGGTGCTATAGGGGGACGTACAGGTTATCCAGGTCGGATGATGCACCATCATCCTTGCATAAGGATCTGATCTTAGGTACTGTGATAGAGGCACTTTCCATAGTGGGTAGGGCTATAAGATGACCCACATATTAGCTATAGTCGACCTTTGAGGAACCTGTAATGACTAATGAACTCCACCAAGAATCAGATCGGCATGTACTAATATTTTTGATATTGACTATACTATTGGATTCAAGGGAAAATCCACACGAATGGAAGTGTGCGGTGGAGGTTTTTGGATGGGTTTTTGTGATGGGTTTTCATCGGCGTTTACGACTGCATGAACTTGCACTTTTCCGTGCATACCATGATTGTTGGATAAGATCTCTACTGAAGTCGGAGCGTCTGCTAAATGGATGGCGATGTTCTCGTCAAGATTCTGTGATGGATGAACACCTCTCATGGCCTGAGCAACTGATGGCCCTGCTATGGCAGTGGGATAGCGCCTGGCCTCTAAGAACATATTGAAATCCGATGATCTAAGCCGGGGATATTCTTTTTAGGCTCCCGCTTATTCGGAATTGACTCATAACTCTACTACAACCTTGGAAATGGGTCGAGTGGTCCTTCGACCATCACAACTTGAGAAGGCGGTGTAGCTGTAGCTGTAATTGTCGTTTCAACTTACAACGGCGGATCGCCTATCAATAGCAGGTTGGATGCTGGTTGTGACAGACCTTTGCGTGTAGTTTTCTTCAGAGACACCATTGGAAAAAAAATGTGCAGTTTTTTATAATTGATGCATGTTGGACACCGATAAAATGGATAAACCTTGCTCCTGAGCGCCAAATATAAAAGACAGAGCCCTCTGGTGCAATGTGAAAGACTCCCCCTATGCTAAAGTCAGGCCAAACTTATTTGCTATTAATTTGAGAATAAAATGAATAAAATAGAGACATATCGTGGTATTTATATAGATTAATCCCTGAGATTCTCCTAATCACGTTGGAATAAATATGCACATTCCATGTACGAATAAGTATCTTAATTTAATATAACTATCACCTATTTAGTATACAGTAAATAAACCTTGGAAGGAGTATGTTTCCGCATGTATATTTGGAATTGGATATCTCACCTCATGCTGGGTTTTGAAAACTAAGTTAAAGGAAAATAGGAAAAGGAGATAAAATTGGAGGAAGGAGAAGATAGGTTTTCATTGTTCACATTCTTTGAGTGAGGCAAAAAGGAGAAAAGAAGAAAAGAAAAGGAGGAAAGGAGAAAAGAAGAGGAAAGAAAATGGAATATAAAAATAAAGAGAAATTACTAATTTTCCCTTTAAAACTAACATTTTTTTTACCAAAGTTAACGTTTTGACCACCCGGAAGGGTCACGATAAAACACTTTTTTTGGTTCAAGGATAAAAGAGATTGAAAAAATTTTTTGGGGGGGCAAAAAGGTCAAATTGAAAGAGTTGGAGGGCCCTGAAGTCATTTTCCTAAAAATTAAATATTGTATTTTATAAGTTAAAACAAGTAATAATGTGTATTTGAATGTAAAATATAAAAAACATAATATAAAATTACAATTTTGAACTTTTAATTTTCTTTTGAAATTTAGTGTGTAAGTTAACATATACAATGTGTCCTCGATAAAAAGCTCTCTCCTCCAACTGTGTGCGATACTAGGCGTTCTACGGTGCGATTTGACAAAAACGACTTCACTACCGGTCATTTCAGCTTTCCTTTCCCCCTCTCTCTTGTCCATTCTCTGATAATCAACCGATAACGGTCACTGACCGCGTTTCCCTCGCCACCATGGCAGCTCCTCCGCCCAGCCGTGGTCCATACGGTGGTGGAAAATCCTTCCTTCAAGCTCTAGCAAACCGTCCCCCTCCACTATCTGACTCCCTTCCTTCGAACCCAGAGATCATTCCCAAAACTCAATACAAAGGGGATATAGCCTGTATTGTCAGTCGCAAAGATGCCGACACCCTAGCCTCTCACTACAACAATGCTCTCGTCGGAAAGTTCGCTAGGGGCAAGCCATCCATGAATCAGCTAAACGACTCTTTCCTCTCCGTGGGCTTCAAAGGAAAATTCCAGCTCGGATCAATCGATTCCAGGCATGTGCTGATAAGATTTGAAGAGAAAGAGGATTACCATAGATTTTGGCTAAAGGGTCAATGGAGTTTTTACAATACTCAGATGAAGGTACTTAAATGGACCTCAAATTTCTCCCCTATGGCTGAATCATCTATCGTTCCGGTATGGGTTTCTATCCCTCATGTCCCAATATACTTTTATAATACTGCTATGCTCCAAATCATGGGAAATCAAATTGGCAATTTTATAAAAGTAGACGCTGCTACTGCTGTCCTCTCTAGGCCTTCTTGTGTTAAGATGTACGTTGAGGTTGATTTGACAAAAAAACTTCCTTCATTTATAAGGGTCGGTATTGAGGAAGATGGGAATGAATATAATGTGATCAAATTACCACTTGAATTTGAAAATATCCCTCCTTACTGTCACCATTGTAAATGTATAGGACATAATGAAAACTGCTGTATCTATCTACACCCTGAGCTCAAAAGAATCAAATCCCAGAAAAATGATAAAACAACAGTTAATCTAGGGGATCTTTCTGATGATACACAAATTGCCAAACAGGATGGAAATGTGATTGCTAATCATAACCAGACTGTTAATACTATTGCTGGGAGTTCAGGTTTTTCTGTGTTGGAAAAACAAAAAACATTCTATGGACAAAAATTCCAATATGTTCCTAAAAAACAGAATGTTACAGTGACAATGAATGACCATGACATCAATAAGACCATATTACTTGAGGAAGATCCTCAAACTGATCATGTGACCCAGGATGGTACCCCTGATGATCATTCCCCTGACCTGATTGTTGTTCAAGATCATGTTGAAACAAACAAGGATGATCATCCTAACTCGGGCATTAATAATAATCCCCCTCCCTCTGTCCCCCTTACCCCTAAGGATAGTCACAAGGAACAGGTAGCCCTCCCTCATCCTCAGCCTCTGGAATTTGAACAAAACCAGCATAATACTATGGGCTCTCATTCTCCTTCTCCTAATCTCGATGGTTCAATAAGATTAAATAGACATTCACTGTCTGCTCCTCCACTCTTTGCTAAAGATGATTTACCTAGCAAAAAGGGCAGGTCCTTCTCACCTTTTCACTCTATTATTTCTGCAAAAAATTACATCTTTTCTCAGCAGAAACACAAAGGCAATCGTTTTCTAGCTCTGGCTGATGAAGAATTTTCAAGTGAGGGAACCTCCCAGGATAATCGTACAGGAATCCAAGCAACTTCTGATGCACAGGACATCTCTGCTACCCAGGAATCTGCTGCTAAAGGAGATGCTCAGGTAAGTAAGGTTAGTTCTCCAAAATCAGCTTCTAATCCTAGCAACCAGAAAAATGACAAGGAGTTAAGGATTAAATCCAAATTAAAAAATGAGTCTTTTTTCTCCCAGAAAAACACAATCATGACCAGATCAAAAAGCTCTAGCAATGTTTCCTTATGAATAACACAACAATCAAGATTAACATGCTAGTTTGGAACATTAGGGGTATGGACACCTCCATGTTAAGACTCTGTGATTTGATCAAAAGACATAACTTTGAGCTTGTATGTTTAATTGAACCTAAACATGACAACTCCCAGTGTGACTCATATAGGAAATTGCTGAAATATGAAAATTGCATCTTAGCTAATAATGGACAAATTTGGCTTTTTTGGAATTCAAATTTACTCCTAACTGTTAACCATGATAATCTTCAGTTCCTGGGAATCCACCTAAACAGTATTAACCTTCTTAAGACTATGGATATTTTCTTTGTTTATGGCCTCAGGAATAGAGCTGGCAGGAAATCTCTGTGGTATGATCTTAGCTCTTTTACTCACTGTGAATCCCTTTTCATAGGAGACTTTAATTGTATCACATCTATAAATGAATATAGGGGTCCTGCTTCCCCAAATCTGGGAAGTATCAAAGATTTTAATGATTTCATTCACCTAATGGCCTTAGAGGAACTAAACACTGTTGGCAACCTTTTCACATGGACTAATAACAGATTAAGATCCCCAACATTAAAAAGATTAGATAGGGGCTTATGCACTCCCTCTTGGTCCCAATCTTTCCCTAATTCTTCAATCCAGATTTTAAATAGGACTAGTTCTGATCATAATCCCTTGTTGTTAACTGTTGGTAGTGCTATCCCAACTAACCCTAGGCCATTCAGATTCCTAAATACATGGTACAAGAGGAAAGATTTCAATGACATAATCAAACAGAATTGGGAAGTTCCTCTAAATAAGTCTGGTATGTTAGCCTTTTACCTTAAACTTGTCAGGCTCAAGAAAGAATTAAAAATTTGGAATAGGGATAAGTTTGGCAACATACATGACAATGTAGTGCAAGCTGAGTTGGCTCTACAGGCACAGGAACTAATTTCTGATTAGAATGACTCTCACACTGAAGTGGTTAAACTCAAACTTGCTAAATCTAGGCTAGTTAGGGCTTTGGCTGAACAAAAGCATTTCTGGAAACATAAGGCAAAATTGAAATGGATAAGAGAAGGGGATAACAACACAAAGTTCTTCCATAACTCTGTTATAGAAAGAACAAATAGACTGAAGATAACAAAGATTAAAAATGGGAATGGTCAATGGCTAGATGATATAAATGATATTGAAAGGGATGCTATTCAGTACTACCATAATCTGCTAACTGATGACAGTTCCACAAATAGCTCCTTCTTTCAATCTCACTTTTTAAATCACATTCCCAAACTGGTTAATCAGGATGATAATGATAAACTTCTCCAAACTGTTACATTAACTGAGCTAAAAAACATTGTTTTCAGTCTAAATAAATCAAGCACTCCAGGCCCAGATGGTTTCACAGCTAAGTTCTATATTAAGTCATGGGATATCATTGCTAATGATCTTCTTTTAGCTGTTCATGACTTCCTTTCTGCTAATGTAATGCCTAGAGGAATTGGTAGTACTTGGATCACAATAATCCCAAAAAAGAAGACTCCTACCTCCTTTGATGATTACAGACCTATAAGCCTCTCAAATGTGATTAACAAGATATGTTCTAAAGTGCTTATGGAGAGGTTGAAATCTGTAATGCCTAGGATCATTTCCCAGAATCAAACAGCCTTCCTAAGGGGTAGAGACATCTCGGACAATGTAATTTATTTACAGGAAATGATCAGGTTTCTGAACAAAAAAAATAGGGTTTCTAATTGTATTGTGAAACTGGACCTTCAAAAGGCTTTTGATCGTGTTAGATGGTCTTTTTTATATAGTGTCTTAGCCAAATTTGGCTTCCATGCTAGATTCATATATTACATCATGAAAAATCTGTCCCAATCCTGGTTCTCTGTTTTGATTAATGGTAAGCCTGTTGGCTTCTTTCAAGCCACTCGAGGTATTAAGCAGGGAGACCCCTTATCTCCTTTCTTGTTCAATATTTTTTCTGAGGCCTTCTCTAGGAGTTTGGTTTTCATTTTTCAGAGTGGTAAACTGTCGTACTTTGATCTTCCAGGTAATCCTCCTCAAATTTCCCATTTATCATATGCTGATGATACAATTGTTTTTTTCAAGGCAACTAGACTTACTTTGATCAGATTGAAAGCCTTTTTGTCTACTTTTGAAGAAGTCTCTGGCCAGAAAATTAATTATAATAAAAGTGATTTCTTCATAAGTAAACATGCTTCAGCTCAAAAAGTTAACTCTATTAAGAGGATATTGGGGATGAAACTGGGTAAATTTCCTTTCACATACCTGGGGGTGCCAATTTTCACTGGGAAAGCAAAGAAAGTCTACTTTCAACCCCTCCTTGAACAAATTGATAACAGATTAGGAAATTGGAAAAACAGATGGATCTCCAAAGGTGGCAAAATGATATTAATTGAGTCATGTATCTATTCTCTTCCACATCACATATGGGCAGTTATTAAACCCACGAAATTGATCATTAAAACCATTGAAAGGAGATTAAGTAATTTCTTTTGGGGTGACTCTGATCTGAATCCCAAAAGAAGCTGGAGAAAATGGTCAGCCCTCTGCATTCCAACTGGTCAAAATGGGTTAGGATTTAGATCTATTGCCACTATTATTGACACTTGCTCTGTTAAATTATGGTGGAAGTACCAGATAGCTGTGGCTTTGTGGACTCATTTACTAGCTAGCATCCCACCTTCATATAGAACTTCACCTAACTGGAAAAGAATTTGTAATATCAACTCCTGGGCTGAAGTAAACTCCAGAGTTATCATAGGAAGAGGAAATTGTAACTTCTGGAGATCTAATTGGCTAGATATAGGTTGTCTTGATAACCTGTGTGATCAGACCCTGGTGGAGATAGATGGTGACTGTATAGTTTCTGATTTCATATCCAATAGATCCACTCTTCTCCCCAAAATTTCTCCCTTCCTGTCAACTGAAGCTATTTATCTTCTACAGGTGGCCAAGCTGGCTATACATAGGGAAGATAGGTTAATTTGGAAACCAGGTATATCGGTGATTTCTCCTTCAAATCTACATACCTGGCACTTAGCAGAAACATAGGTTCCATTGCATCCTTACAACATTTTTGGAACTCTAGAATAGAGAAGAAAATGTTTGTCTTCATGTGGAGGATGACTAACTCTCTCCTGCCCTTTGATAATATACTCAGAAATATGAGATACTGTTTAGCTTCCAAATGCTGCATGTGCAATGTACAGGAAGACTCCATTGATCATTTTTTTTAACTCCTGTGAATTTGATATTAAGGTCTGGAAGTCTATTCATCAGTTCATGGGAATTAGGGATAGGGCTTTCCCATCTATTTGGGAAAGATTATCAGTTTATACTACTTTTCCTGCCCTAAGCACTTTACATGCCACTATAATCCGAACTGCTTTTATTATCACTTGTTGGAACCTATGGAAAATGAGAAACAAATTCTTATTTGACTCTATCAAACCTTCCATAGTTCTAATCTTAAAGCATATCAGAGATCAGATTTTTCAGTCTTTCTGTGCCAATCCTGTTTACATAGTTTCTGCTATTGATTTCAGTATTGCGGATCACTCCTTCTTACCTCTGATAAAAACTCCACCTAAGCCTAAAATTTTTAGAATTGCATGGCAAAGACCTCTTTCAGGGCTTAAGTTTAATATGGATGCTTCTTGGTGCAGCAATACAAATATGTGTGGTATTGGTTTGATTATTAGAGACTGTAGGGGTGGTTTCAGGGGGGCACATACTCTATATACCTATGCATATTCCCCTCTTGAAGCTGAATTAAAGGCAATTCAGTTCGCAATTAAACATGCTACTGTCCTACCATCTCCTATTTTTCTTGAATCAGATTGCCTGAATGCAGTTAATTTTTCCAAGGATCCATTAAGAGCTCACTGGCAACTGTACAATCTATCGGATGACATCCATCAATCCCTGAGTTTATTTAATCTAGCTCACATCTTCAGGCAGGCTAATTTGGTGGCTCACACCTTGTCTAAGGAATGTTTGCAATCTAAGGATCATGTTTCCTTCCATAGATTCTCGGAGCTTCCTAATCCGGTCCAGGGGCTTATTAGGCTAGACCAAATTGGTACCCCTTCCCTACGGATATCCTAAACTAGCTCGGATGCTACTAAATTTCAATCTTTTGGTTGCAGGTTCTAGGATGGTTCTGCTATTACTGCGGTTGCTGGGGATTACTTGGGACTCAAATCACTATGGATGGATCAATCCTCCTTCAACTCAAGCTCACCTGAATGGGATACGATGGTTCATCACACAAGTCTCCTGAATTCCAAGTGTATCAAGCACAGTTTTTGAAGACTAGCAAATCCTTTGAAGACACAAGTTTTGATGGAGCTAGCAATGATCATTCTTCATCAGTGGAGTCACATTGAATTAGGGCATTACGAAAGCTCACAACACTGAGGCCATTCATTTTTTAGCTGCTCGTCTCTGTTCCAAAATTAGATGATATGCTCATGGTTATCCTCTCTCTGACTGACTTGTGTTTCGTTTTTTCGATTCATTAAGAAGTTCGAGAGCTCATCCTATAGCATCTCACATACTCTAGCTCATTCTTTTGGAAGCAATTTATGGTTGCTTCAAGAGCAATATGCTCAGTCTGTACAGTAACTTAGCCTTGGCTTCTTTTATTTTGCTTATTACGGCCCGGGAAGGCCAATATAATTTCCCCCATCTATGGATGGTTTATTCAAAAAAAAAACATATACAATGTGTAAGTAAGAAAATACAGTGACATGTCTATAACTTAAGAATAGACCATCTGTTAGGATACCTCCTCTTCAAATTAAAAACTAGACTCCATCTCTAAAGACATTTAAGCTGCAAATTAGAATAAATCAAGATAAAATTTTGGGTTGCATTAATCAGGTCATAAACCTATAACTACTGCACGTTACATAATAAATTTTTAATATTGCAACTGAAACTTTTATCTTTCAATAGTTCTAATTGAACCCATATTTTCACATATCTATGAAAAGATGGTCTTTTCCAAAACTTTGTGGAAAAAAACTATTACTAGGATTGAAAGAAATTTTTTTTTATGATTTATGTGGAGATGGAGACCTTCAAATAAACATCCCTCGCTCTAAAACTTGACGTTACTCTCCCCTCTCTCTAAAACTTTAGAAACACTAGCCAAACCCTTGGAGGGGGCTGCCGCTACCGGAAACAACCTACTCCGACAATTCCCTCCACCCCAATCTCACCCCCAACACCCCTATCCCAGTAGCTTTGTTATCTCAGAGTTAGTTCTTCGCCGGATCTAGAAGAAAACACAATCCCAGTTTCAGCGTCCTTTAGGTCTTCTCGACAACGGCATCATCTTGGTCTTCTTGATGGCGGTGCCCTCGTGGTCAAACCGACGATGACGACTAGCATCCTCGTGGCATCTATGTCGTCGGATCGAAGAAGGTAACCAGTGTTGGCACTATGGTGTTCTTGTGGTGACACTGAGGAGACGGTGTCCCTAACGAAGACATAATAACGTTAACCGGTGGTCCTGACGATGGTGTCCCCGACGGCGTTAACGAGTAGTCCCTTACGATGATGTCCCCAAAGGTAGGTGCTTTCCCGACGGTGCCCTGAAGAAGATCGAAGATTTCACCATTGCCTCGATAGTGCCCCGACGACGGGTGGTTTTTCACCTAATTTTTCAACAACACCAGAGTTTTCAACGTCTACCGTTAGATCCGCCATTCCACAGGCGTCTCTGTGGTGACAGAAACAAATGGTTTTTGGTGTTGGTTGACATCTCCGACGGTGGCGACAATTATCCGACATTCCACAACCAAATATGGTCATTAAGCGCTGGGGGTGAGAGGTAACCGACGAGAGGAGAATCATTTTTTTACCCTTTGAGTCAAATCGGTCAGATATGTGTTTATGTCCCGAGTCAACTCAAGTCTGAGACGGCCAACTCATATCTAGTCGGGTCAACTTGGAGACTAGGTCATTTCAACTCAGAAACGTTTCAAATGGTTTGACTCTGCCCAAATGGGTCAAATTGGGTCAGAAAAAGGCTAAATCATACTCTGGCGATAGTAAGACTACAAGGGGTTGTTCTTCATTTTTTATTTTATTTTTCTACTCTTTTATTTCTATTCTCAGGTGGGAGGCTATTAATTTCCAGTATTTATTTTAATTTTCTTTTTCATCATTGTTGGGGTAGTGGATCAAACTAGATCTTTTTGGTTGGGATGTTTAGTGTTAGCTTTTAATCTGGTCTATATGTTGGTACAGGAGAAATCCGAGTCAAAGTACTTATAACAACTTATCTTTGGTGATTCCATTCATATTTACAGAGAATTCAATCCATTAGGATGTTTAGGCCATTCACATCGTTAACTCGATTGAATTGGTCTTTAGAATGTTTACTCGGTATTCTTTTAGGATGTTTAGGCTAATCACAACTGAATTGATCTCTTGATTATTTATTCGGTATCCTTTTAGGATATTTAGGCCAATTATATTATTAATTCGATTTAATTAGTCTTTAGATTATTTATTCGGCATCCTTTTATGATGTTGAGGTCAATCGTATCTTATTGAATTGGTCTTTAGATCGTTTATTTGGTGTCCTTTTGGGTTTGAGTTAGAGATTAGTGCCCTTATGTATCATCTTATTGCCACTAAGGCCTTATATTGAAATGGTAATATTTAGTTAGTACCTTTGTGTAAATGGGGTTATCCTATAGTCTGATGTTCTCTCAGAAGAAGGTCTTTTTTTTGGAATAACGAAGACTTTTCATTACCAAAAAATCGGTGAAGTACAAGCGATCTATCGACCTAGCTATCCTTTTTCCCTATTTACCCCTATCGGATTCTAACATCAATTTAGCACATTTTCTTTTCAACTTTTTATCTAACCATGACCTATATACAATGGTTTCTAAGATTCTATCTATAATATACTCCTCTTGTTGTTGCATTCGTCCAAAACAAATATCGTTTCTGCAGCTCCAAATGTTTTACATTGTTTCTGCAATGCCATCTTTGTAAGTCTGCTCCGCCGTCCTTTTCCTTTACAGACAGCCTTCAACCCTTCTAATTCTTGTTCCCAGTTTCTCAGTTGTCTATCCCACTTCAGCCACTTCACTATTGCTCTCTAGATTTTCTTTGTTTTCAGGCATTCAAAGAACAAATGACTAATGGTCTCATCATTTACACAGAAATGGCATTGTGTACCTTTGTCAATTCCCATCTTCAAGAGTCTATCTTTTGTTGCAAGGCGCTTCTGACATCCCAGCCACAGTGTAAAGATGGCTCCAGGCTGAGCTTGATTATTCCAGATTAAATAGCTCATGTCTGCACTTAGTAGTTCTCCTCGTATCCATTTGTACATCTGCTGCATTTTAAACTTTCATGTTCCACACATCTGCAACCAAACTGGCTTTCCTTGATTTTATCCCTGCACTTAGCAATTTTCTTGATTACCCACGAATAATTAGTCAGGAACACTGTCTCAATCATGTCTCCTCATTTTATATGGTAGGGGTGTATCCAGCGTACCCATAGCCTATCAGATTTTTTGCTCAAGTTCCAAAGCATTTTGATCAGACTAGTTTCATTCCATTCCAATAGGGAGATGATACTAAGGCCTCAATCCTTCCTCTAATTGCATACTTTTTCCCATGCCACCGAAGTCCTTTTTGTGATTGTCTCGCCTCCACTCCATAAAAATTATCTACAAAGAGCCTCGACTTATTTCAGTACCTTCTTTGGCAATGGGAAGCATTACATCCAGTAGTTCGTGATTGCGAAAAGGACACTTTTGATAAGCTGAGTTCTCCCTCCGTGGCTGAGAAGCTTAACACTCCAGTGCTTAATTCTCACTAGCATTCTATCAATCAGGAGTTGGCACATATTGACTATCAAGCGTTTATTACACAGGGGGACTCCCAGGTACCTGAAGGGGAGTTGTCCTTCTGCAAAACCAGTGATTCCTCCTATCTCCATCTTCTGTTCAGCTAAGACTCCTCCATAGTACATTCAACATTTTCTGGGATTTATTGTTAGGCCTGAAGATCTTGAAAATTTGTTGAAAGCTTCCACTATCATCTTGACTAACTCAGTTTCCCCTTTTGAGAAGAGAAGCAAGTCATCTAAAAAACTGAGATTAACAATTTTCAGCTTGCCACACTTCTCATGGTACTGGAACTTACCATTGTTCTTCAAACCCTGTAAACACCTGTTGAGATACTCCATGGTTATGACAAAGAGCAGTGGTGACAATGGATCACCCTACTTGAGTCCACATTTTTCTTCCACCAGTCTAGATGTCTCCCTGTTTACAATATACTTGTAGGAAACAGTTGTAACACATGTCATCACCCATTCCACAAATAATCTTGGTATGCCCAGTTCTTTGAAGATGCACTCTAATGCTTTCCAATCCACCATGTCATAGGCTTTCTGTAGATCCATTTATGCCATACATTTGGCACCTCCTCCTTCCCTGGTGTATCCTTTGATGAGTTCATAGCCAGTAAGATATGGTCATGGATGTTTTTGTTCAGGGATAAAAGCTTCCTGACTTTCATTTACAATTTCCCTTATAACTTCATTCAGTCTCCTTGTTAGTATCTTAGATATAATCTTGTAAAGAGTCGTGCAGCACGAGATTAGTCTAAAGTCCTTAACTGTAACAGCTTCTAGACTTTTAGGGATCAGATTAAAAATTGTGCTATTTACAGCCCTGTACATCTTCTCCTTTACAAAGAATTCATTCACTGTATTCATGACATCATTCTTCATCACACACCAGTTCTGTTTAAAGAGTTTTGAGGTAAAGCCATCCATGCCAAGGGCCTTGTTTTCACCAATTCCTTTTACTCTTGTCCATAGTTCAGTTTCAGTCAGTGGGGCTATTGAACTTTTACAACTTACTCTGCTTACGGTATTACCTTGCCTGATGACATTCAGATACACCCCATAAATTCTTTCAATTTTCCTGCCAATTAACTGTGTATAAAAACTTATTACTTTCTTCTTGATTCCCTAGTGGCTCATTATTCTTGTACCATCCTCCAGCTCTAGATATTTGATCCATATTTGTTTTTTTTTTGACCTGACTGTAGCATGGAAGTAGGCATTATTACCATCTCCCATCCTTAGCTAGTTCACCTTAGCTCTTTGCATAGTCATTTTCTCATCCAACTATGTACACCTGATCACCTCTGCACTCCAATATGCTACTACATGTATCCTCTCTCTGCTCATTCTATCCTTCATTAGTTTTTTCTGTGCAGTAGCAAGACTTTCTATGACTTGTTCCAGCTTCTCTTCAATACCCACAACTTTCCTCATGTGCCTTTTGATCACAGGTTAAAGCCTAATTAACTTTCTCCAAACCAAGTACATTGTTGAACCCTCAATTTTCTTGTTCCAGTTCTCAGTGATAGCACCTTTCACTTCTTCGTTATCCAATATACAATTCATGCACTTGAACTTCCTTTTCCTCCTCACTGGTTCCTCATTCATGTGGACTTTAAGCATTGCATGGTCAGAGAGACTTGGTTATGCAATTTCCGCCTTGATGTTTGGGTAAGCCTGGAATAACTCCACATTGCCAATCATCCTGTCTATCCTAGAGTATATCATGCCATTAATCTGCTTGTTTGACCAGGTAAAGATGTCCCCTAATGTTTCACATTCAAATAACTCAGTAGTTTCCATCATACTGACCGAATCACATAACTCACTTTCATGCACATCATCCCCCCCAGTGTATCTAGTGTAGTGAGAACGTTGTTAAAATCACCTCCCACCATCCAAGCATGCATGCCTGGGCTATTCTCCTTACTGGTTTCCATCTCCTTCCATAAGTTTTTCCTCAATGTCAGCTGATTTACAGCATAAACTGCAGTTAAATGGTACATCATTTTTCCATGTTTAAGCACTTCACAATGAATCATTTGATCTGAGATTTTTATCATGTTCACCTCTATTTATTTGAATCCCAAACTATCCAAATCCCGTTGTTCTGATGTTCATTATAATTGTCCATATAACTCCAGTTACTGCCAAGCTTCCTCCTAATTGTTACTGCTTTATCTTTTTTCACTCTATTGTCTTTAAGTACATAAACATCAAATTTCAGACCTTGGAGATGGGAGCCAATATCTCTCTTCTTTTATATTTTATTAATCCCCCTCATGGAACATGATCATTCTCTTCCTGGTCATACCAAACCTGCAAATCAATTTCATCATCCCATATTTTCTCCATTTCCTTCTTCGGATTCAGTGTTTCTGCCTCTGTGACTTTCTGTTTGCCTTTATTCTTTTCTCTTACCACATTCCATGCTATCTCAGTTGTGTCACTGCCAATCAATTCCACATTTTGATTTCCCATATTTATATGTTCTGCTTTCCTGTTGGTGCAGTCACTGCCTCAACTACTTTCTCCTTCACAATCCATTTTTGTGTAACCTTCATATTTACCTCTGTGTCCTTGCACTGATGGCCACCAATCAGACACTTATCACAGTATTTCCACTTCCACTCGTACTCCACTTTTTGGTTACATCTGCCACCCTCTAGATCTTTGATTGGAATTTCCTCCAGCATCTTCTAAGTGATATCGATTTCTACCAAAATCCTGGAAAATGATACTCTCAATTTACCTGCAATACATTAATCAGTTATAATCGGCATCCCAATGCGCTACCGATCTTACCCAGGCTCTTAGCTCCCCAGAGATGAAAGGGCAGCTTTGGAAGTTTCACCCAAATTGGGAGTCTCCTAACCATATCATGTTTCAAATTGAAATTAGGCTTTCAGTTATGCATAAACATGGACATATTATAGATCGTATAGGGCCCCTTACTCATCACTGCATCCCTATCAGCCTCATATTTTAATCTCAACAAGAAATACCCTTCTTCATTGTAATATAAATTTGGTAAGGTTACAAAAGTCCATTATCTAGACATAAAATTCTTCACAATGTTCATTGATAGATCACCCCCTATCACATGCATAATCAGAGTATATTTCCAAAATTTCATCTCTGATTCCTCATCTTCCTCCTCTATTTCGATTTCAACAACATTATCCACTACGTTTGGGGGATTAAATTCAATAGGCAATCCATTTGATTGCAATCGATTTCCCCTCATGATATCTACCCAAAGTTTCTTCTAACCAATTAGCTTAGTAGGGTTAGGGGTATCATATGTGTTTACTTGAGATGCCGATTGACGTGCCTCTGTTTTCTATTCTGCAATTACTTCAATACTGTTGTTCTTTGTTTTTAATCCATCATTTTTCTTAGTCTCATATCAGATGTGGTTGGATTACTGCTAGTACACGTAGACGTACTCTTCGCTGCACTGTACTCAACCTGTTCCTTGACGGTGTGGCCACCACTTTCCTTGGCCGGCCTTGTCCTCACCCATTGGCCGCGATTCACCAAAACATGCTCACTGTGTGAATATCGTCTGCAATACTCTCCGCTCTAAATTTGAATTTAAGTGTAGGTCTTTTGATCATTCTTATTTATGAAAAGGGTTGGATTCCTAAAAAATCTCGTCATTGACGATTTAAAAAAAGTGAAGATGGAATTTTCCATGACTAAATTACTACGGAATGGGCTTATTTTTTTCCTTTATCGGGCAGTGGGTTGGCCATCTCGACCCACCCATTTATAGCTGGGTTGGGCTGATGTTGTTGACAAATTGACCGTATACTGTAGTTTTTATTTGCTATTCTAGTCTAATCAAAAAATAATTAGTTTCCTCAAAAAAGAAAAATAATTAGCGTAATGATGGTGTATTATACATCCTAATCCTTTTGTATATCTGCCCCCCCTAACTAATTCTTCTTTAGGAAAAATATTTGACGGGTGAGATTAGTGATATTATAAGATGACAATTGTCAGTGACGGAACCAGGACCCAATATAAATGGGAGCTGGTTATAAAAAAATTTAACTAAAAATATAATGTATTTTTCATGATTAAATGACCGAATTATTAAAAATATACAATATAAATATAAAATGTATACTATTAATGTGGTAATTTGACTTTTATTTTTGTTTATTATAATGAGCTTCCTATGAATTTTTGAAAAAGTATTTCAACATATAAGTCATTATAATATGACCCTAATAATTATTAAAATGAGTTTTTCATGATTGGTCTACCCGTTAATCGATCTAACAATAGACCTTCTCCATAATTTATATATTGCTGAATTCATTTTCCTTCACATAAATTTATTGGACTCATTTGTATAAATAGAAGAAAATAAAATTAAGAATAAATTTATTGGAGTGCGCAACATGTTCGGTAAGGTAAGTAATCAAGTAGGTCAACACAAAAAACAATTAAATAAGGTTAGTAATCAAGTAGATGAATACAAATACAATTAAAGCAGTATAGACAATTTATGGAAGGGTAGGAACGCTGTCGTTCTACTAAAAAATTCTAAAATGAAATAATTGTTTTGGAATTTGTGCCTTCATCTTCTTCGCTAAGAAGCTCGGCTATGGCAACTGGCGAGAAACCCTTTCTCTGAAAACTCAAATAGTCTTTTGCATAGATTCCATTACTACTAGTTTTGCGCCGGAAACTAATGCAGCTCTGGGGCCCTACTACGCGTAACAGTAGGTCCGCCCCTCACAGTTGTTACTATTAGAAAAATAATTATTTGTCAAAAGAAAAGTAATGGATAAAGTAATATACACCATATATTTTTAATGGAGTACATAAAACTTTCTAATAAAGAAACACTATAGTTGTTAAATTTTAAAAGTATTCTGGACTTCCATTTTAAATTCAACTGTTACTAAGTGGAGGTGACTCAAAATCTTATACTCCCTCCGGTTTTCTATTTATGGCACCATAGGTTTAGGTGCTTTGATTTAGGTGAAGGAAATGAGTGGATGGAATTGAATGTTGAAAGTAAAAAGTAGAATGAGTGGATGAAACTGAAGAAATCTTTCCAAAAATGAAAAGGATGTCAAATAAAAGAAAACATCATTTATAGCAAATGAGCCATAAATAAAGAAATAGAGGGAGTATATTTAGTACTCCTTCCGTCCCAAATATTTTTGTTGAGAGAGAAAGAGGAAGTAATTTTAAGAGTGTATTATTATATGTCTTTTAGGTGGGGTTCCCTAAATTTATTTTCCTTTTCCTTTTATTTTCAATCGAATTTGTGAAGAGTGCATCAAATAAGTTCCAACATAAAATATGAATAAAAAGTGGCTAAAAGTGGAAATAAAGTGAAGAGTACAAAAATAGCTGGGACGTCCCAAAGAGGAAAAAGTGTAAAAATAGCTGAGACGGATGGAGTAGTTATTATCCTTGTAATAAATTGATGTGGAATATAGATTTCAACACGCCCCTCACGTGTCAACGTGGAAACACTCAACGACTCATATCGTGTCAAATTAAAGAGGATTCACACATCGGTCCAATAAATCCAACTCGGACCCATGTCCTAAATATTCGACTCTGATACCATGTTAAAATATAATTGGGTTAAGTCCATCCCCTTCAAAATTGCATATTCGAAATGACATCAACCTTCTTGGGGTTTATGTATATCCCCTATTAGACACCATGAAAACTAGGAGCTTCCTAGTCCTTACGCTAATGGTACATTTTGAAGGGTTAAGCTTTAAGTTCACGCTTTGGAGCATGTTAAACACTTCTCTTTGATCGGTCATAAAATCCACGTTACTCTTACTTTTCGGAGCCTGGAAAACTTTTCACGACCATATCACCTACATAGATTTGAAGTCTACTGGTCATTGGTAGGTAGCTCGTGTATTCTTAAGTCTGAAGGGCATCTTCTTATAGCAAAATGTTCCTCCGTCTGTGATGAATAGAGATTTCTCCTTATCTTTTTTTGCTTTGATGAAAATGCCAATACCTAATATCATGTAATGGTTTCAAAAACTTATCGATCGACGACAGTGGGTAACTATATTTGGGACAACACTTATTTAAGTTATTAAATTCACTACATGTCCTTCATTCTTTGTCATGTTTATTGACCATAATATTGCTAACCATTCAGGATAAAGTACTTCCTCAATTTCACTAGCTTTGAGTAGTTTTGATACCTCTTCCTTAATGGCTGCTACTCTCTCAAGGGAAAAATCCTTCTCTTCTGATTGATAAGCTTGAGCGTAGGGTTCATATTGAAGTTTTGTACCACCAAATGTGTTGGAAACCTTGTCAAGTCAGAGACATACCAAGAAAATACATCTGCATATTCATCAAGAAAATTTTGGAGTTTTCATTCTAGTTGGGCTGATAAAGCTTTACCAATTTCGACAGTCCCAAACGATCGTACAAACATTTGTTCAACATCATCGAGTGAGGCATTGGTAGCCTCTCAGTGGATTATGGTGACTTTTCTCATCTTGGTAAGTTCTTTCCAAGCTGCCATCATGCAATTTCAGGCCATTGCTTGATCTCCTCTCACTAAAGAAATACCATTGTTAGTTAGGAACTTGATCAACAAATGGTACGGAAACCAGATAGCTTTGGATTGGTTCATCTACGTGTGACCAAGATTACATTGAAACATGAGGGAGCATCCACAATAGAAAAATTATAGTCGATTGTGTTTCTTTCCCCTCATTACCGTTCGTGAGCAACAGAGTGATTATGCCATTGGAAATTCTGGTCTTTTGGTAAATTCTGACAGAGGAGATGTATAATTTTGTAATTTTTTTTTTCTATTGAACCCTAGGTGGTCAAAGCAAAGCAAACATAACTTCAATCCCACTCCCACTATTGGTAAAAATTCCCTTAACCAAGGCATCCCCGATGCCTGCAAAGATCACCATAGGATAGTAATGGGGAACGTGGTTGGGTACTGCATCAGTATTTGAGAAGGTAATAGTAATATCTAAACTGAAGCATTTATTTTTGGATTCTACCTGAATTCTACACCACATAGTTTTTTTCTAAAAATTGGATATATCCCATCTCCAAGGACTTAGTCGATTATGTTCACCACTGTATTGCTTGCACCACTCATGATGCTTCATTATGATGCTGACCATTGTTGTCATCTTGTCCTCGATTTTTGTTTTACTCTGGACCTCTATCTATTGTTCGATCCCTCTCTTTGACCTAGAGGAAATGGTGTACTCTTGAAGCATCCCACGACCAATACACTTTTCAATCTCATACTTTAGTTGAAAACGCTCTTCCATGACGTGCTATTAGTTTCGTTAAAAGCCATGATACTTGGTTGAATCCCTTATTCCCATATTTTCTCGTAAGGGTGCAGGAGGCTGAAAAGGTGATGATTTACAATCATGATATCAGTCCTTGATTGTGACAGGGGGGTGTATGCTTCGAAGACAGGCTTCGGTGGTAGATCTAATCCCTTCCAACCTTTTCTATCAATCCTATCACTATCTTATTTAAACTCGGTTGGTTCTTCTACTTTAGCGTATCTTACCATGATACCCCAAAGATAATGAATAGTAGCTGAAGTGTTGGCTTTTCATATAAATTCTCATCGTCCATGCCATACATGTACCATGAGATAACCACCGTGTCTGTCATTCCATGACATCCATCCTCTTTTACGTGTAACATCTGGAAAAAGTTGTGGTGGACTCATTAGGGCTCTGCCAAAGGTTCAATAGATTTGTAATTATTTTTGTGAATTTTTTCAAATGGTAGAAGTGGGTTAACATGTTTTAGAAAAGGGCATGGAAATTTGTTAGTTGCCTTCTAGGCAAAGAGTCAAACCATTATAGTGTTTTCCCTTTAAGTGTGGACCCTACCAGTCTCCACTTCATTGTGGGATGAATGTTTCGTGAATCCATGACCTGATGATAATTCATTAGGAACTTCCATGGATAGCTTTCACCATTGAAAATAGAAAAAATGTTGGGTAGCTTCTGTGTGGGATCCCACGAGGCTGCCGCTATGAAAGGTATCATGCAATTTTGTCTTTCTTTCCTAATCATGCTAGCATTAAGCTTCTTGTATTTTCTCTGTTTCTCTAGCACATGGGTAGGTGTACAGATATTATCTACATATGTGTGGGTTGTACCTATCGGCACCTAAATTTTGAATGGTGCTATATGGGTATGTACTGTCACCCAGGTTGGATGATGTGTCATCATACCTGCATAAGGATCTGATCTAAGGTACTACAGTAGAGACACCTTCCATGTTGGTTAGGACTATGGGATGACCCACAGATTAGTTATAGTCGACCATTGAGAAACCTGTAATGACTAATGAACTCCACCAAAAATTACATTGGCATGTACTGGTATTTCTGATATTGAATATACTATTGGGTTCAAGGAAAAACCCACACTGATGGATATATGTGGTGGTTGTTTTGGGGGTACCATTTTCGGTGGTGGTATCAAGGCTTTGTGATGTTTCTACATTGACGTATACGACTACATGGAACCTTGCGCTTTTCCATGTATAACATGATTGTTGGATTAGATCCCTACCAAAGTGGGAACTTTAGTTAAATGGTTGACGATGTTCTCGTCAGGATTCTGTGATGGATGAACACCTCTCGTGGCCTAAGCAGCTGATGGCCCTGCTATGGCAGTGATATAGCGCTTGGCCTATAAGAACCTATTGAAATCCGATCATCTAAGCCGGGGATATTCTTTTTTGGCTCCCACTTATTTGGAATCGGCTCATAACTCTACTACGGCCTGGAAATGGGTCGAGTGGTCCATCGACCATCACAATATGAGAAGGCGGTGTAGCTACAACTGTAGTTGTCATTTTAACTTTCGACGAAGAATAGCCTATCAGTAGCATGTTGGATGATGGTTGTGACAGACCTTTGTGTATAGTTCTCTTCTGAGGCACCATTTAAAAAAGTGTACGGTTATTGACAATTGATACGTGTCGGACACCGATAAAATGGCCGAACCTTGCTCTTGAGCGCCAAATCTGAAAGACGGAGCCCTCAGGTGCAATGTGAAAGACTCTCCCAATGCTAAAGTCAGACCAAACATATTTGCTATTAATTTGAGAATAAAATGTATAAAATAGAGAAATGTCATGGTATTTATATGGTTTGATCCCAGTGATTCTCCTAATCACGCTGGAATAAATATACACATTCCATGTACGAATAAGTGTCTTACTTTAATATAATTATTACCTGTTTAGTATACTATAAATAAACCTATGAAAGGAGTATGCTTCCACATGTATATTTGGAATTGGAGATCTCACCTCGTACTGGGTTTTAAAAACTGAGTTAAAGCAAAGCAGGAAAAAGGAGATAAAATGGAGGAAGAATAAGATAGGTTTTCATTGTTCATATTCTTTGAGTGAGGCAAAAAGTTACACAAAGAATGAGCTGGGATTGATGGCTTTATACCAGACAAACCAAAATAGTAGAACCAATGAAATGTGGACACCTACCCTAACAAATAACATAACGAAGCAAAAAAGAAAACAACATCCTATTACTGCGTTTGGCTAAGTTTGAACTTGGCGCCATAATTTGAAGCTGAAGAACACCCGCCAACTCCAACGACTTGAGCTCAGCTCCAAAAATGAACCAAGAAATCATTTAGTCTTCACCCCCTCCTCAAAATCGGCTTTGGGAGGTAAAAAGCTAAGCTTGAAAAGGTTAGCACGAAAAGGAGCAAGAGGCAAATTCTTGGTCAGAAGATTAGCCTGTTGCATCCGCGAGGAAACAAAGGATGGAAGAAGAAACCCTTCAAGGTAATAGTCCTGAACCAAATGGCAATCTATATCCAAGTGCTTGGTGCATTCGTGGACAACTGGGTTGGTTGTGATGTGCAAAGCAGCTTGATTGTCACAGAATAAAGGAATAAGGAAATGAACTGAAATATGAAGATCCCGAGTTAAATAACTGATCCTGAGTTCACAACAAGTTGTGGACAAAATTTTGTATTCTGCCTCAGCTGAAGATTTAAAGACAGTGGATTGCTTCTTAGACTTCCAAGAGATCAAAGCAAAACCCATGAAAATAGTGTAACCAGTAACAGAAAGCCTGGTAACCTTGCAAGTTGCCCAATCTGCATCACAGTAGGCATGAAGCCTAAGATCATTGTCTGTAGCATAGAAGAGAACATGATCTGGATGATGGTGAAGATACTTGACTATATCCAAGGCACCAATGAGATGATGCTGAGTAGGAGACTACATAAATTGGCTCAATTGATGTAAAAAAAAAAGTCACATCAGGCCTTGTGTAGTTGAGATAAAGCAGCCTGCCAATCAGTCTTCTAAACACACTTGGTTCGGGTAAAAAAAATGAGAAGATTCATCATGGATAACCCAAGTGGTAGGAAGAGGAGTGGAAACAGGATTGCATTGTGTCAGACCAAAGTCAAACAATATCAGAGATGTACTTACTCTGATGAAGATGAAGATGAAGACCAGTGGCAGATCTGTGGAGTTCTAAACCAAGAAAATAGTGTGCAGCAACAAGATCTTTAATAGTGAACTTCTGGTGCAAATAATGCTTAACCTCAGATATAGCATCCATAGAAGTTCCCATAAGCTGACCATCATCAACACAAACCACTAAAGCCAGTACATAAGTGGAGTTGAATTTCAGGAAGAGGCAGTGATCATGGTGAGATTGAGTAAAATTCAGAGACAAGAGGTGTTGTGTGAACTCTTTATTCCATTGTCTAGAGGTCTGCTTTAAACTATATAGACTCTTAATCAATTTGAAAACCAATGAAGGATCAAAAGTAGCATATCCACCAGGTAGCTTCATGTAGACCTCTTCATCTAACAACCATGAATAAAAGCATTATTTTTATCCAGTTGATGAATGTGCCATCTGGAAGAATATACCAAGGCAAGGAGCATTCTGATAGTAACTGCCTTAGCAATTGGAGAAAAGACGTCAAAGAAGTAAATTCCCTCAATTTTATGTAAAATTTTTGCTACCAATCTTGCTTTGTACTTAGTAAGAAAACAATATGCATTAAATTTGAGCATGTATTCCCATTTAGACCCAATGGCTTTCTTTCCAGGAGGCAGTGGGACCAGATTCCAAGTATAATTCTGCTCTAGTGCAACTAGCTCATCATCTATAGCTTTGATCCACTCAGGTGAGTGCTTTTCTTGATGATAGTTGGATGGTTCTGGAATCTGTGAAGAGTTATAAGCAGTGCGTTCAGTGATAATAGGCTGAGGTAGAATAGAGTGAAGAGAAGAAGAAGACACATAGTCTTTTGACTAGACTGGAGGTTTATTGATCTTAGTGTTGTGTCTCGAATTTGAATTAGTTGGAGAAGGAGTATCAGAATGAGGGTGACTAGAAAAGATAGGAACATGTGATTCAGAAGGAGATGGAGAATGTACTAATTCTAAGAAAGGAATGGAAAAAGCAAACTTATTAGGGTCAGAATAAGGAAAAGCATATTCATGAAACACCACATCTCTGGAAGTGATAATTCTATGATTTTGAAGGTCAAATAGTTAATATTTTTTTCCCTGTAGGATAGCAAATGAAAATACATGGAAAAGCTCTTTTAGTGAATTTTTTCTTTATGCGGAGAAGTGTTTATGGCATAGACTAGGCAACCAAAGGGCCCAAGGCTGTGAATATCTGGATTGATATTAAAGAGAAATTGATAAGGGGGATGCCGGGAAAGGATAGGAGATGGTTGTTTGTTTATAATATAGGTAGTTGTCAGAATCGCATCACCCCGAAAGATCTTTGGAAGATGAGACTGAAACAATAGTGCTCTAGCTACTTAAAGAAGATGTTGATGCTTCCTCTCAACAACTCCATTTTGTTGTGGAGTGTAAGAACAAGATCTTTGATGCAGAATACCATACTCAGAGAAAAGGTTTTCACATTAACTATTGATAAAATCACTTCCATTATCTGACCTTAAAAACCTGACAGAAGCATTAAAATGATTTTTGATCATAACCAGAAAAGTTTTCAGTAGAAATGGCATTTAATCTTTGGTCTTAAGAAGATAGTTCCATGTACATCTTTTAAATTATCCACTATTGTTATAAATTATTTTCAATCTTTCATTGAGGTCACTTTATATGGTCCCCAAAGATCAACATGTAACAGAATGAAAGAAAAAGATGTAAAAGAGGTACTTGATGGGAAAAGGTAATCTATGTTGTTTTTCCCAAGGACAAATTGAAAAAATATTGTTATCTGGAAGTTCTTTGATTACATAAAAATGCCTCATTACATCATAATAAGGATGACCTAATCTATAATGCCAGGACTTAAAGGATGGTACAGAATCACTAGTTGCTGCACTAAACTCAGGAGTTCTTGAAACTGATTGTGCATAAGCTAACTGAATTCTTTGATGAATGATTTCTGACTAAAAATACTGAGGATCAAGAATATATAAACCATTGTTCTCTCTGATAACCGATAGGACTCTCTTAGTCCCGAGGTCTTGCGGCAAGCAATGATTTGATGAGAAATTGAACAAGGCTGGCATTGAGGATAGTTTACTGACAGAAAGAATATTGTATTTGAAATCTGGCCCATGCAAACAATAAAAAAAGGTGACCAATGGACTCAAATTGACAGTTCCCTTAGCTTTAACTAATTTGGTAGTATGAATGGCATATAGACTAGAGTAATATAATTTATAGGTGACACAGAAGCAAACTGAGATACAACTCTGCACATATGGCTTGAAGCTCCACTATCCACAATCCAATTATCATCATTCAAAGTAAACACATTAAGTGAAAAATTAGTAATGATACTACCGGCAAAGTCATGATAATGAGCATAGTTTTCCATACCACCTTGATTCTGTACAGGTTCTTTGCCCTTCTGCTTCTTATCCAGTTAAGCCTCCACCAATTTTGCAATTAGATCCCGAATCTTTCCATCTATATCACTAATTAGAGTTTCTTCCTCTTCAGTTACTGCATGTGTAGAAAACTTCTGATAAGCTTGATTAGGCTGATATGGTTTCTGATATGGCTGTTGAGTGAATTGTTGTTTCTGTGTTAGCTGAACCCTCACTGTCATGTCTCTACTTCCTTCCCACCATTCTAAATAGCCTTTAATCTTTAAACGGTTTTCCTTAATATGCCCTAGATTTCCACAGTGATCACATCTCAAATATGATCTCTTAACGCTTCTTTTCCTTATGCCATATGCATCATCATATTGCTCAGTAGCTCCATCTCTGAATTGATGAAGTATTTTTGTGTCTCTATAAACTCTAACTGCCATTGCAGAGCTATTTTGTATCTCTTTGTAGTCTCCACGTACTGATTTCTGCTTCTCAATCCTGCTAATCATCTGACAAGCTTTACCAGCACTAGGAAATGGATCCATCAGTAAGATCTGATGACTGATGGAACTATACTCCTCATTCAATCCCATTAGAAATTGATGCAGTTTATCATCATCTTCTTCAGCAGGAAAACATGTATAGTTAATACAATCCACATTACATCTTTTCCTAGGTTTCAAGCAAGCATACTCACCCCATAACCCTTTCAATTCAGTAAAATACACAGCCATAGAATCACTTCCTTGTTTAAATTCATATATGTTTTTCTTCAATTTATGGATCAAAGGTCCATTGCATTCATCAAAACGTTCTTTCAATTCATTACATAAAGTGTGTGCATCTTCACAAAACATAAATCCTCTAGCTATCTTCTTAGAGATTGAATTCAAAATCTAGGAAATTAAGGTTGAATTTACCTTATCTCATCTGTCATACAACGGATCATCTATATCAAGTTCTTTGATTTCCCATGTCAGAAATTTGAGCTTTCCTTTAGATCTGATTGCCACCACCATGGATCTTCTCCATGTGATGTAACTGTATTCACTGAGAGGCTCTGCAACCAGTACCAAATTTGAGTTTTCAGAGCTTGGAAGATCGAAAGGATTATCTACCTCACTTCTCCTGGATCTAGCATTGCCTCTGTTAGACCTCAATGGATTCACAACTGAATTCACAGACTCGGAATCTGAAGACATGACTTATGGATTTCAAAATGATTAGAAATTGTCTGCGATGAAAAATAGAACACCACCGGATCTTCCCAGTGGCTCTGATACCATGAAAACTGAGTTAAAGCAAAACAGGAAAAGGAGATAAGAATGGAGGAAGAAGAAGATAGGTTTTCATTGTTCACATTCTTTGAGTGATGCAAAAAGTTACACAGAAAACGAGCTAAGATTGCTGGCTTTATACTAGACAAACCAAAACAGTAGAACTAATGAAATGTGGACACCTAGCCTAACAAATAACCAAATGGAGCCAAAAATAAAGCAACAGTCTATTACTGTGTTAGGCTAAGTTTGAACTTGGCGCCACAATTTGAAGCTGAGGAACACCCACCAACTCCACCTACTTGAGCTCAACTTCAAAAATAAACCAAGAAATCATTTAGTCTTCAAGTTTCAGCTTAGTGATAGTTTTGATCTAGGATATGGGTTTCAGTCAAACCACCATCAGATAGGATTATGCTAAGGAAAGAAAGCTCCATATTCCCGTTCCTAGAATAATGAGAGAAATAATTGAACCTTTAACCTCAAAATTACCTGATCGTAGGAATAGTTACTTAGTACTTTGTTCATGACTTAAAGGTCAAAATAATCTTATATATACGTATAGATGTGGGTAAACATTTTTCTTTTACTTTTTCCCTTTCTGTTCAAAAACTCATGAATGAAAAATAAAATAAAACATGAATGAAAATGTTTTATGCACATCCACCAAAGAAGCATCAATGTGGGAATATATCTAATAATAGTAACGCGAACAATTGACTTGGACAAGCAGGTGTCAAATATTCGACCAACTTAAGACTTATACGCCAAAAATATTCCCAAAGAGTCTCAATAAGCTGCCATGTTCAAAAAGAGAACTTAATAAAGTTTAATCTATAATAACCTAATTAGAAAATTGATGATAAGATCAAAGCTTAAAAGTTATACATCTATTGTTTCTGTCTCTCCAACAATGTCTTAGTATCTTTTTTTACAACATTGCAGAACAATTTTAATTTGTTATTATTTTTAATTATGTGAAATAAATAAATATATTAACACAAAGTCTTAATACACCGATTAACTATTAGATGAAGTTATTTTATAATTGATGTTCACCAATGGAGTGATTTGATTTTTATTTTTATTTATTACAACGAGTTTAATGTAACTTTGAAAAACTTTTAAAATGTATTGTAATGTATGAATAGTTATAATTTAATCCTAAAATTATTTAAATGATGTGTTTTTATGATTAGTCTAATCGTTAGTCGGTATAAAAAAAAACTTTCTCATATATTAAAAATATACACAATGATGAATGCAGCAAGAATCTCACGTACTAATATTCATATCTACATACCTACTTAATTTTGAGATGGCCTCCTATGGGTAGCCTAAACTTTAGGAAGTGGGGTTTATGTAATTCTAATTATATTCTAACGCAATGGATTTATCTCTAATAATTTTTTTATTCAATTTTTTCCATTATTTTTCCGCCATCTGCTATCTGCAAAAAAAATTCAAAAAATATTTTTAAAAAGCAAAAAATCAATATGATCATCGAACTCAAAATTATAAACATCAGGAAAAAAAATAGCAGAACATCAACTAAAAATTATAAAATATTGACTAAAAAATTGTAGCAAAAATATATTAAAAAATAAATTGAAAAAAAAGCATCAACTACAACTAACAAAACATCAACTAAAAATCATAAGCAGCACAAACTAAAAATCATAAACAACACAAACGAAAAATCATAAAAACATCAACAAAGGTTAAATTATCATTTTTTAAAAAAACAACAAACATCAACGTACATCACCCAAAGGCTAATTACATCAATTCCTATCATTTAAACTTCACCCAGAAAATAAAAAACGTCAACAAATGGGAAAAAACACTACATAAAATCAACCATATCACCAAAAAAGTTACAAGCATCAACTCATATCAGCTAAGAGAAAAAAACATAAACATGAGAGGAAAAAAATCTAAAAATATCAACCCATATGACCCCAAAAAAAACTACAAAAACATCGACAAATATCAACTAAAACTCACTCGAAAAATGAAAAACATCAACATGAGAGAAAAAAAAACTAAAAGCCATCAACCAAAAATCTACGGTGCCTTAAAATTATAAATTCTTCACTCTGAAAATCATAAAACATCAACAATTTTTTTAATTATAAAAAACTACAAATATAAACTTATATCACCCAAAAGCTACAAACATCAACTCCTAACACCTAAACCTCATTCGGAAAATGAAAAACATCAACATGAGAAAAAAATACACTACAAACATTAACTCATATGACCTAAACCTCAGTTGGAAAATGAAAAACATCAACATGAGAAGAAAAAACTACAAATATCAATTCATATCACCCAAAAAAATTATAAAACATCAACTCACATCAAATAAATCTCACCCAAATAATGAAAAACATCAATATGAGAGGAAAAAACTACAAATATTAACAAAAAAAGATACGATACCTCAATAACATAAATTCATTAAAAAATGATCTTAGTGGGATTCGACCCCAGACCACTAACATCAAAGACAACATACTAACCACTATACTAAAGATTCTCTTAGTCAAATAATAATAAACCGCATCATGTAACTCAAGAATAATAAATTCCTCAAAAATTATAGCCTAGTAGGATTCAAACCCTGGTCTTTAACCTCAAGGCATAGAGTACAAACCACTACACCATAACAACTTTACTAATCATATACTCAGTCGAATAATATTAAACCTCATTATATCTCTATGAAAAAAATAAAACAAAAAAATAAATCTCATCTCTCATGCACAAAAACTCAGTTCACCACTGTCGTTTGGGTCTCAGGTCGTCGTCATTACCTCAAATGCGCGAGAAGTTAGCCTTCTTCTTCGAGTGCATACATCTCACGCGCCTTCTTCTCCAGACTCCGTCGTCGACTCTGCCAGGCGCCTCCACCGTCGACTCCACCACCATCGTCGTCGACCGAAGCGCTGTCGTCATTGATAGACGTCGCCGTCGTTGATTCCCAGAGCTCAACTCAGGCCTCGCCGGAGTTCATAGACTGTTGTACGCAGGTTCATGATTTAAACCAGAAGAAGAAGAAGTGCGGGAAGAATCTGTGGAGGAGTACGGAAACCCGGTAGAGGCGTCAGAAATCCGATGGGAAGCCGACTGAAATCTGGCGTAAATCGGACGTATCCTTCGGCCGGATGCGGTTACCGATCGGAGGAGGCGGTTTCCAATCGGAGGAGGAGGACGAAAGAAATTGAAAATTCTGATATTTTTGTGATATATATACTTAGTATTTTGATAAGTGCACAACATATCACTAAATTTATCAGCATATTTTTTGAAAAAAATTGTACAATAATCCCTGACCTAAAGTTTAAGCCGGGTAAATCAAGATTTTGTGCCAAATTTTACCATCTAAATTATTCCAAATTTATTGATTTTTATCTAAAGCAAAGCATGCCAAATAAAGTGACTTTATTGGTTAAATGGCTTAATAGTTTGGCCAGTGGTAAAAGCAGAAGCTACAAACATTTTCAGATGTGCACAACACTCTATAATTAACACAAGATTCTTGAATTTGCCCCACTAAGATGACCATTTATATGTAGTCAATACAAATGAATATTAGCCAAACCTTTGAATTCTAAATAATCAGACAGGCATAAGCTCCTTTACCGTGGTGGCTATAAATGGTTGATTTCTTGATCCCTATCATAAATAATCCAGAACATCAGCATAGCAAATCTAGTACTATAAAATTGTGTATAAATAATACATCAATTCCCAGCCTAGGAGGAAACCAGCCATTAATGGCTGCAAAATCTATCAACATGGTGCCCATTGTGAGCAAAACCTATTGTTCAACATCTGAAACTGTCCTCGGAGTTCGAAGGCGGCCGAATGTGGTGAGTGGAGGAGGCTTTGTGGTGGTTGATCTCAGCCAACGGATTGTTTTCAGGGTTGATGGCTGTGGAGTTCTTGGCAGGAAAGAAGAGCTGATTCTAAGAGGTGGCGACGGTACAGAACTCCTATTGATCCGAAGAAAGGTAATGAATCCGTACTATTGTTCTTGAAATTTTATGCAAAATGTCTGGTTAGATGGTTCGAAAACAGTCTGAAATGAGGAGCGTTGCGCCATCGATATGGATCAGACAAGAAATCGTGTTGCACACTGTTGTTGTGTGACGATTAATTTGTGTTTGTTTTTCCAGGGGGGGATTGTGGAAGCGCTGAGTCTGAGCAAGAGATGGAAGGGGTACTCGCATGATCATGAAGGTTCAGAGAGGCTGGTTTTCAGCCTAAAAGAAGCCATGGATTCTTGCATACTGAAGAGGAATCCCATCACCATTTCCACAGCTTCCAAGGAGTACAGCAGCTACAGGGAGTTCGAGGTAAGGGGAAGCTTTCCTGACAGGAATTGCATGATTGTCAACTCCAATGGCAGTGTCGCAGCACAGGTAAACGAACGCTATATCTCACGTGTATCTCTGTTTGTTAACATAGTGCCCGCATTTTATTATAATCCTGGATCCGCTGCCGCTTGCACAGGTGGGAGTGTGGAAGGAGGTGCAGCAGATGATGGCAGGCAGAGACATGTACCATGTGGCGGTGAAGCCTGGAATGGATCAAGCCTTTGTGTTCGGAGTTATCGCAGTTCTTGACTACATTTATGATGGTTCCACCAGGTGCTGATTGCTGAACAACAATAACAAAGACAGTCCCCAGGGAATGTACGACCTTTTAATTTCGAACTACCCCTATGTAAATCAATTTCAAAATCCAACTTGTGTGCATTACTCTGTTCCTCACGCAAGTGCTATCATCTGACAAATTTATGGGAAGAGAATCAAAATTCCTAAGGATATATATCCATCCCCACTTGTAATGCAATGTTATGGCATTGGGAATTCTTGTTTGCTTAATTTACCAAGCATACATTGTCATTAATGATGAAAGTGCATCCACCCTCTGTCCATTTTTTTATCCCGGGGATGAATCTTGCACAGATGATTTGGTCTACGGTAGAAGTGGATATTCAATAATCAATACGCATTTTATTCGTGCAAGAAGGTGTGTTCTCCGTCAACAAAAGAATCCTATACCCATTCACATTGGAATAAATCAGCAGAAAGAAAGATCAAACCAATTACTAGCGTGTATTTATTTTCAAAATAGCAATTAATTCAACAAGAAAGGTGAATAAATGTTTACAACCTAATTAAGATTCAAGAACAGGCGCATCCATTACTTTCCCCGTCCGCCACCGCATCATCCCCGTCGACAAAATCGCCGCTCCTAAAGAGAAAGTAACCGACGCTGAGCCCTGCGGCGACGGCGACAAAAACGCCGCCGTTGTAGGACATGATGGCCAGCATGATGAGGTATCCGATGGCGGAGTTGACCCCGAAGAGCAGGGAGGAGGCGGGGCGGACCCACCAGGGCCTGGGGCCGCTTTTTGGCGGCGGCGCAGTGGCGGGATAGCGGTGGGCGTCGATGGCGGAGGATCTGAGCTTGAAGTAGAGGCGGCGGGCTTCGAGGTGCTGGTAGAAGAGGGAGAGGAAGAAGCAGAAGAGGAGAGTGAAGGAGTATGTGATCCATGATTCTGTCTTCCACGAGTCGAACAGGAGGGTCAGTTCTTTGCCCCAGTACAACGTCATGTGCATCATCTCTCTGTCGCCGGAGTTACGATAAGGGAAGGATATCGATGGAACAGAGGAAATCTGCAGACTGGATTTCTTAGGAATTACAGGTTCTGTGGCCTTTTATTGTCAAGTGTCAAGACTCAAGACCGAGCTTTTCACGTGTTTTTTTTTGGACTCTTACCTCCTCTGCAGTCTGTGCAAACAACTCTCTAGGTAAACAGAGGGGGTTATAACCGACCCTCGATATTCATGATTACTTTTCACTGTCGTGGTACTACATTTTGAAGATTGTTCAGATTGTCCGACTTTTAAAATACTCATGATTACTTTTCCCTATCGTTATATTACGATTTGAAGGCTCTTCAGATTGTTCGACTTTCAAAATATTCATGATTACTTAACACTATCGTGGCTCTACAGTTTGAAGGTTCAAATTATTTGTGCAAAGACTTTCAAAATATTCATAATTACTTTTTACTATCTAGTGGTGCAATGGTTTGAAGGTTTCTCAGTTTGTTCATGTAATCGGCTTTTGAATAACTAATACTCCCTCCGTTCCACCTGAATGTGCACATTTTTTATCAATTTTTTCATATCATATTTGACCAACGATAACTTTAATTATGCACATTAACCGTGTGTTAAAATTTGATATTTAAAAAATGTATCGTGCAGGGAATCCAACAATATCTCACATGATGATATTGGTGATGGAAAAAAATGTGCAGAGACACAGGGAGTATTACATTTTACTACCGGATGAAATAGTCTGTGCTAAGAGTCATTTTCTCCTTAAATAGGTGAGCTATCATGTGCTAGTACTATTTCTTTTGCAGCATAAAGTGAATTTTTTTCTATACGACTTGGGGAGTAATATATCAGGGCGGTTACATCACACAATATAGGGTTTAAAGAATTTGAAGCAGTTTAGGAGTACACGTGAATCGCTGAAACCATATCTTAAAGACTTAATCGTCAAGATTCACTGTAGTATGCTTTAGAGTTAAGACAAGACAAAATCAAAAGGAAGCTTCATAGCACTAGGCATCGTCGGGACTATGCAACATGCAAGCAAACAAGGACAACACAGGAAACAACCAGAATACGATGTTGCGCAAGTGGACTAACTAAAGACAATGTTTAGAATTGAAAACACAGCTTTTTCATACTAATCAGAAATGGAAATAGCTTCCATACTCCCTAGGTCACACAGAAAATAAGAATGATGATCTAGATATGGCACATGAAGGTTAAAGCCATTTAACACGCAAACCAACAAGTGAAGATCCAGTCGAGAAAATCCAGTATTGGAGGTAGTCATTTAAGCATAACATAGCTCCACCTTCCTTGTACTACCCCGTCCAACATAACGAGTCCCGATTTAATAACTACAATGGGCATCGTAACATAAAGCATGACTCGTTCCATGGAGAGGAGTAACTACTTCCGCGAACGATTGATTTCATGCTTTGAACAAGTCGAGACAGTCAAAGCAAACACCATAATCCTTGAAAACACACACATACAGCTGAAACTTACAATGCATAAAAGTTATGGGATAACCATACTCACGTATGATTTTCCAACTGTTTTGCAACTGTACATTTCCAGAGCAGAGGGATAGCCTAAATACTGATGCCAAACAGTTACTACTCACTTTACATTTTCCTCTAATCTATCCAATTCTTGCCTAGAAAAGAGCAACAAAGGTCAACTCTACTTGCAACTTACCTGTTGAGTGACACATCGCCCAAGGCAAAGCTGGCTCTGAAAGAAAGGAAGATCAAGTAGATGGCCATGAGCCCCAGTCCTAACAGCTTTGTGGGATGCATGTTTTTCCAAGGTAATATCGCTAGAGACCATAATAGTCCTATGATGATGAAACCTATAGTGGAATACAGACTAGGATCTCGTGGAACAAGGTATGGGGCTGGCCTGTCAGACCAAGCTCCTATAAGCAATGAGATACCTAAGCCAGCAAGAGTGTTGAACATAGGCCCGGCGTAGCATCCTGACATTGCAATCTGTATACCATCTCCCCCATTCATTGCCATTGCTACGTTGGACATCAGATCACCCATTGAATTACCCCACGCCAATATGGTTAATGCAAGCAGAGACGGTTTGATTGAGAAAATGACACCAAAAGATACAAGAAGGGCGACAAGCTCCCCTGCAACCATGTAGAACCAAATGATACTCATAAAGAATCCGCCCAAAACCCAGGGCAATAAGAACCTGCGAGGCGGGTGATCTGATGTGGTATATACAAATGCAAGTACACCAAGGATAGTGCCGAAAGATGCACCAGTTACGAACACGATCACCCTAGTCAGAAGTGGCATATCTTGACTATCATAAAGAAGAGCCAAAACCAAAGGTGCAAAAGAGGCACTCGCCACAGCATATCCCTTTGACCACTTATCCTCATCAACTATTGGAATTGTTAGCCTTCTTGGAAGCATTAGAGGTAATCCCAGAATTGAGCAGAGCTTGGAACAAGAAAAGGATGACTGATCACTACCCGTGTCATCTTCGTCATCCCAACCCAACCAAAGCTTTTCGCTATCTACATTCACTTCATTCGAATAGATAGCCACATTCGTAGACCAAAACCAATGCGGTACCTTCTTCTGAAGGTGTGGCGGCCCATCTCCAGAATTCAATTCAAGAAGAGGATCAGCAACAGAGTCATCCTCTTCTCTAATTGCAACAGGTAGCCTCTTCTTCTCTACAACCGGTAATAAAGAGCTAAAGGACTCCAACTTCCAACCCCACGTATACTTCCGTATCAGCTCATTCGCAGCAACACAAACCGCATAAACAACATAAATACATACAAACGCAATCGCTCCAGCAACAGTCACTTCACCAACAAGCAAAATAACAAGCAGAGTAACCAGAGCAAACAGAAAGAAACACACATCCCTAACAAAACACCTCTTATCAATCCTGACATTCTGCTCGGCAACAAACAGGGAAACAGTCCCAACCACCACGCAAACCACGAAAACAGCCCCCCCTAGCACACTATTCAATCCCACCTCCCCCGAATCCCTTCCTACAAAAGCAGCAATGCTAGCAAACACATCAGGCGCCCCATTCCCTAACGGGAGCAGAGTCACCCCTGCAACAGTAGGTGGCAAATGCAACAAATTCGACAGCCTCTCGAGACAAGAACAGAAATAATCCGCCGCCGTATTCCCCAGCATGTAAAACAGAGCGATCAACCACACAGCCATCACAAAATACCCCACAACACTAAAGCTCTGACAGTCGCAGTAGAAAAACTTAACATAGTTGAAAAATCCACCCGAATTACAATCCGGGTTCGCTCTCAAATACCCACACTTAGACTCATAACCAGTATGATTATACAATCCAGAACAGATCACCGTCTGCCTATTCGCATCCCATCTATTCAAAACAACACTAGTTTCTTGAATCTTCCTCATACCGACATCAACCTCAATTCCGCCATTATACGACAATAAGACCAGAAACACCACAGCACCCAGTCCATTAAAAATCCCACGAAGCTTCTTGTGTTTAGAACAAGTCAAGCTACCCATGATATCCCAGAATCAAGAACAATAAGACACGAGATGATGAACAGCGGGATATTACTATAAGTGTTACCTGGAGGGGGGTGGAGGTGCTATAAGGGGAAATGTGAAATGAGCGTGTGGGATATTGGGAAAGTGGATAGGGAAGAAAAGAAAGGAATGGCGCGTGGGAGTGGAGACGCGGTGTCGCCAGCGTAGGGGGCGGCGAGAGCGGAGATTGGAGGAGACTCTCTCCGCTTTATGTAAATAACAATGTCACGTGTCTTTATCTCCAATCGCTGAGATGCTTCTGCATCAAATGCGTTGTCGTTTTGGTGATGCATGGCGCCACTGGCCAACAACTGCCCAGGGTTGGAGTTGGTTCACATCATCTTGGAAAGCTGCCCTCGTATTTTTGTTCTCATGCTCGACTTTGCCTAATTTTCTACCAAATTTTGATTTTGTCCCCCCTATTTCCTTATGATATTAAATGAACCTAGACATTAATTTTTGTTCAATGATATGTGCACAATCTGCTTAATATGAACGTTTTGTGCATAAACTATAAATCCCATGCCAGGTTGCATTTAGGTCCTATTTTTCTTGACTCATTCTACTTTTTATAGTTTTTAAATTCAATTTCGTTAACTCATTTCACTCACCCAAATTCAAACATCTCACATATGATACCATATGCAGAGGAATTGAGGGACTAATATATCTTATTTTGTTATTGCTAATTTGTGAAATGACTTGATATATAATTGTATCCAACCGACTATATAATTAGGCACGGTAACATTACATGCTTGGACATGTAATGAATAGAATAAAATTTAGAAAGAGAACAAAAATTAGTCAAGAAAATTAAAAGAATATTTTATTAAAAAAAGGTAGGTCAAACCCATAAAATCAACCATACCAAAAAAAAGTGTATAAAACTCATAAAACAAAGGAGTATTAAATGATTGACCAAGTGTGTGTCTTTCGTCACAAGAAGTAAACTGGCAGTAGGAGTATTTAACTAAAACAGTTTGCTTGTAACTAACTAAAATTGTTTTCTTGTACATTCCAACTAAATTTAATTAATGAAAACTTTTTTAGCTAATAATTTATTTAATTTACTTTTTAATCCCTCTTCTAGAATCCTACTCGTTATTCTCTCACTTACATTACTTTTTTCTTACTTTATTAACTTTATAATTGTATCATTATCTTTTCCACTCCACTAACAGTTTTTAATCATATTTTGGTTCATTAATTTTATTAAAACAATATTCAAAATAAACTAAACAATTTTCAATGAGATGGAAAGAGATTAAAACTGTTAATTTCATTATTTATACGAATTTATTAATATAATTTAAAACAATGTGATGATTGTTAGGTTCTGTCAAATACCATATGTAAAATTAATACTCCCTCCGTTCACTAAGAGTGACGCACTAGGTTTAAACTCTTGGATTAATGTGAAGAAAATGAGAGGTTGAAATTGAGTGTAGAAAGTAAAAAAAAAAAAGAATGAGTGGATGAGATTGTAGAAATTTTACCAAAAATTAAAAATGTGTCATTATAAAAAATCTCATTAAAGCACGTGTGCCACTCTTAGTGAAACAGAGGGAGTACCAACTTCAAAAGTGGGTACCTTTGTACTTTTAGACGTCAAAGAACAATATGAAAAGAAAGAAAAGAGGGAGAAAAATTTTTAGAATGAGAAAATAAACATAGTTACTGTTTCTGTATTATAAGTTAAAACTACGTATAACTATTGTTTAGTCTCTAATACTTATTATTAATTATGAATTTATGAGACAAGTGGATTGATAAGATAATGCAAGTGGAAAGAAGTGGAGGACTGATCTTCATTTCCCATAAAATTGTATGGATGAAAATAGAAGTAGTATTGTGTTTTGGTTTTTCTTTCCTTGTTGGTCCATTATTTTGCTACTGTTATTATTTTTGGCTCCAGCTTCGTCCGGACTCGAAAATTTTCGAAGCTTATTTGCTTACCGGAAATTCTGAGGAGAGACGGCATTTTTATAAATTATAGTGCTCAGGGTCATTTACCTTAAATAATATAATTTTTTATAAAATTTAAATATTATATTTTATAAGTTAAAACAAGTAATAATATGTATTTGAATGCAAAAATATAAAAATACATGATATTAAAAAATATTTTTAAAATTTCAAAATTTTATATATAATTTAACAAAGACAGTATATAAGGTAAAAAATAGTAATATATCCATAAACTTATGGAAATATGGCCGGCCATGAGACCTACTATTTGCTTATTCCTTGTGTTGTCGTGAAAAATGTGCACGGGATTCTCTGCAAATTGTGGCCGATATTTCATGATGTAGAACAATAATTGACCCAATAAAACAAAAACCATAACAACAATCATACTCCCTCCGTTGTCTTTGTCACCATTAATTTAGGTGTTATTTTTTTTATAAGTTAAAATGTGTAAAGAAAATTAAGTGAGGAGAGTATAAAGTTTAATAAGTGATTGAGAATAATATACTTTTTGTCATAAAAGGAAATATGATAAATTTAGAAAAATATATAAATATGGTAAGTATGTCAAACTTAAAAAAACATTGGGAGCAGTTTGTTTGTTCTCATACATAATTGATTTTCTTGTCACCAGCTCTCCCCTTTTTTAATGACATTTGACATCTCAGTTTTGGTTTAGTGTTGAATTTAATATCAAAAAAATCAATTTTAAAATAAATTTGAGTTAGTATGGCAATACAATATTAATCTATGCCTTGAAACAAAATGTCAATTGTGGTTGGGAGTGAGTCTTTAAAAGAGAGTTTCTATTAATAAAAACTCAAAGATCAGCCAAATTTTTCACCACAATTTAACTTTAAATTTTGGCCAGATTAGAGATTTACTTGTCAAAACAAAAGTGCTGGTCTAAGTGATAAAATTGGATTAGCTCAAGGGTTAAACTATAATTTTTAAAACGTAAAGGATGATACCCAGAAAAGGTAATCAAAGTTTGTAGTCGGTTGATTTGGTGACGTTGGGAATAAGAGTGACATGGAATACTAAATTATTTAAGACTTCGTGGGGAAGATAGGGTTGGTGAGGTGGAGATGTGACTTTTCATGATTTCACACCTTTGGAGGGAGATTGCTAAATTTAATGATTCATTTGGCATTAAATACTTTCTCCGTCTTTTTTAATCCTGCGGGTTGGCAAATTATAAACTCCTCCAATAGTAAATTATAATCTTTTATGCTCTATTCACCCCTAGAAAAATGACATTCTCGCCCGTTCTTTTTCAAATTGTAGTTTAATTATGCATTTACTCAATTTTTTAAAAAACTTTGATCCAGTAAAGATGATAACTCAGATTTAATTGACAATAATTCAACTGAATTAAGTGCATGAGATTCACCCCTCAATACCTCATCTAAGTTCAAAACTAAAAGACTGGACTGGTTGAATACTGAGTAACTTAAAACTATTAATCATAACTTAACCGAAGAAAAAACAGCAACCTTTGGGGAAATTAAAGGAAATCTTTTGGAATCTCAAAAAAGACTTGGCTCTATCTTAAAAGACACCAAAACTTTGGAATGCTCACTGCCTAACTCTCAGAATGAAGAAACTTTGATCGTCCAAGAGCATCATGAGATAATCACTAAGCTTAGAAAGTATAATAAGAAAGATTATACTTCAACTCCAAAGACCATTTCCACAAGATCTACATTGAACTCTAACAAGCAAATTTAAATGATTATGCTTAATATTTTATCATGGAATGCAAGGGCAATTGGTAACAATCCCATATAACTAAGAATTAAGGATATTAAGATGAGATTAAAACTGACACAATAGCAATTATGGAGCTTATGTTACAGAATGATGACATTCAGGAGATAGCTAAAAAGATAGGGTTTAAGTCCTATTTCAACAGCCCTCTCAATAAGATTTGGATATTCTGGCAAAAATCAGTGAACCTTAACATGATCAAAAGTGAAGATCGACTCATACTTTGTGAAATAAATCATACATCTCTAACCTAGAGTTGTCTTATAGGTTTCATATATGCTAAATACACAATTAAACAAAGAAAGGTTTTGTGAAATTCTATATTGAATGTAACTCACAAGCCTTTATGTTTAACTGGATATTTTAACATCATTGAAACACAAGAGGAATACATTGGCCCCTCAGTCCCTAACCAAAAAGCTGTAACCAATTTCCAAAACTTCATATCTGAGGCCAAACTCACCACAGTCAACACATCAGGTAATCTCTTCACCTGGACATGCATGAGACCCAAGGGAAGGGTTTGGAAAAGGTTAGATAGAGTTTTAACGAATCAAATATGGGATGCTTCTTTCCCCATATCTTATGCTCAAACCTTGGCAAAGGATCAGTCAGACCATTCACCCTTAATACTGACCCTCTCTAACAATCAGATCCCAACAAAACCAAAACCATCCAGGTTTCAAAATTGTCAGCTCTCCCATCCGGAGTTCTTAAACTAATTAAAAAATCATGGAATATACATTCCAACTCTTCAGAAATGAAAATTTCCGGTTTCAAACTGAAAAATACCAAACAGGCTTTAAAACAATGGAATAAAAATGTTTTTGGTAACATATTAGACAGGGTTAAGTCAACAGAAGAACTTTTCTCCATTGCAGAAGTAAGTCTGCAACAAGCTGAAACCTGTGTAACTTTAACAGAACACAACGGAGCCAAAGCTGAACTAACCTTAGCCTTAAAGAACCAAGAAATTTATTGGAAACAAAAGTCAAGGGGTTAAATGGCTAAAAGATGGTGATTTAAATATTAAGTTCTTCCATCAATAGGTTAAATCAAAACATAAAAGGCAAACTATCTCTTCAATTAAGAATGACTCAGGGGACTGGTTAAATGATCATAGTTCTATTGGAACTGAAGTAGTAAGTTTCTACTTAAGACTTCTAATAGATGATCATTAAGACCCCTATGGGATTAACACAACAGTAATGCTGGAAAATGTACCCAACTTAATTAATGAAGAAACTAATCAACAAGTAATTAAACTCACCTCAATTGAAGAAATTTCAAACATTCTTAAAGACAGAGATACTGAATCTGCACCAGGACATGATGCTTTCCCTGGTGCATTTTATAAACACTACTGGCACATAATTAAAGATGATCTAATTGAAATCATTAATGATTTACTCAGTTTAATTTCTATTCCAAAAGCCATCTCTGCTACTTTAGCCACTTTGATTCCAAAAAAGGGATGTTTGAGCCTCTTTTAAAGATTAGGCCTAGAAGTTTATGCAATTTCATCAATAAAATATTTACTAAACTCATAGCTCACAGACTTAAACCCATCCTAAATGATATGATTTCCAAAGAACAAACATGTTTTGTGACTGATAGAGAACTGGCATATAATGTACTTCTCATGCAAGAAATGAGTAATTATATTCATTCCAAACAACATGGATTCAATATAATTATAAAACTTGACATGATGAAAGCATTTGATAGGGTTTCTTGGGATTTTCTCTCAAAACTCTTTAAAATTTTGGTTTTTCTGACCATCTCAATAATATAATAATATGTAATATGAGAGTTGCCTTCTTCTCCATCCTAACAAATGGAGAACCATTTGGCTTCTTTCAATCTTCTAGAGGTTTAAAGTAAGGAAACCCACTGTCCCCTTACTTTTCATCCTTATGGCAGAAGCCTTTTCAAGAAGCTTGAACTTCCTATTCCAATATGCCAATATTGGACTGTAAAAGCTACCAGGTTCAATGAAACCTATAACACATATTTCCTTTGCAGATGATACTGCAATCTTTTTAAGATATTCCAAACAAGGTATCAAAAAGTTAATGGGATTTCTAAATATATATGAAATAGCATATGGTCAGAAAATTAATTTTGAAAAATCATCTTTCTATATTTCTAAACATGCCCCTCTAAGAATCTAATCTGTAATAAAAAACTGAATCCAACATGATGTCTGGTTCTATGCCCTTCAAATATCTGGGATGCACAATCTTTACAGGTAGAAATAAAAACATGTACTATCAAGGCATATTTGACTCAATCAACTCCAAAATTAACTCATGGAAAAATAAGAACCTCAACCGGGCTAGAAGATTAACATTAATACGACATGTTCTTGCCACAATACCCTTGCATATTCTAACTGTTTTAAAGCCTACACAACATACCTTGATAAGCTACATAAAATGTTTGCTAAATTCCTTTGGTATAATCAAGACACAATTAATAACAAAAGGAAAATTTGGAGAAGTTATACAAAATTAACTTTTCCAAAAGAAGAAAATGGCCTTAATCTAAAAGACTTAAATACTATGACCAAAAGTTTTTCCTTAAAGCTTTGGTGGAAGCTTCAACAAGGAAAATCACTCTGGTCACAGTTTATGTGGTCAACTCCTGACAACAAGACAACCTCTAAGTCATGGAAAAGAATTATAGAGGTTTAGGACATAGCTATTAATAACTCCTATGTCCAAATTGGCAATGGTGACTCATCATTTTGGCATGCAAACTGGACTAAGTTAGGTTCCCTAACAAAGTACTTACCCTCAGATACTGACCTCTTTCTACCAGAACTGTACATCGCAGACTTTCTTAGCCAGCAGGATTACTATATCTCCATCTTCAAAACATTTTTCCAATTCCAGTCATCCACCATCTAAAATTTGAACATATCTTATTCCCTAACCATAAGGATGAACTGATTTGGACAAAAACTGAGAATGGAAACTTTACACTCAGTTCTGCTTATGAGCTTTTAAGGCAAAGAAAACCTAAAGTTCCATCATTTAAGTACCTATGGTCTTCTATCATGCCACATAAAATAAGCTTATGGAACTGGAAGCTTCTAAATAGATTGATCCCAATGCCTAACATCTTGGATGACTTTAATATTCACCTCCAATCTAAGTGTTGTTTCTGTAACAACAATTGGATGATTTACATCATGTCTTCATCTCTTGTGCTTTCTCAAAAAAAGATATGGCAACTGGTGAATAGAGTTTTTAACATTCAACATACTAACCATGCCATACTCTGGAACAAGTTCTTTTACTACTGGACTGTGAATGTTAAAGGCATGCAATCCACTGAAATCATCAGATCTTTACCATGTATTGTTACCTGGTTTTTGTGGTGTGCTAGAAACAGGTTCTTGTTTGAGGGCATTGTACCAAATCAGAAAATCATTTGCATAACCATCATGAACTTGTTAAATGACATGCTTTTAGCTCATAAAATATATGCTCATTGTGATCTATCTGCTCCATATCCTACCCTCCACATATGTAGAACCTTGAGGAGAAAAAATGGACTAGTGGCTGTTTCCTGGTCCCCATCACATACACATAAATTAATGTGGATGGTTCAGTCTTACTGAATGGAACAACAGGTTTTGGTTTGATTCTTAGGGATCATGAAGGAAAACATATCAGGTCCTCTGCTATGACCATTCTAAACTGCACTATTTTGGAGGCTGAGATAACAGCAATCCTCCAAGGGCTCAAAATGGTGGAGGATCATAATATCATATCCATGCTCATTGAATCAGATTCATTGATAGCAGTGAATATACTAAGGAGAGAATGGAAAAAACCTTGGAGATGTTTGACAATAGCTAGAAGCATTTGGCAGTGCTTTTTCACTCAGATTCTGAGAGAGGGAAACAAAGTTCCTAATTCCTTAGCCAAACTGGCTACATTTAATCAGGTAACTCAAGTTTTTAATTTCGCTGATCTACCACATGACATTCATGGTCAAATTCTCTTGATAAGATCAGCCTACCTTATATCAGAAATGGATAAAATGCATTCTTATAGAGCTGTGATGATCAAGGTTTTGATGCTTGTGTTTATAGTTGATTTACTATGGTTTGCTTTAGTAGAACTTTGTACTGCTGGCCTCTGTCTCTTTTTGACAGGTACAAGAGGGAAGCAAGCCACAACACCACCGCATTCTGAACCTGTCCATTGAGGTACAACAACTGATGCAAGGATCAGACACACCAAGGAGGCTGTAAAACATATGGAATATGGAGGAACTCATTTCTTCGACCAGGCAGATCAGTTAGTAACTCTCTTCTGGGGAAAATAGTTGCAAGGGGCTATTATGGAAGTCCACCTCTTCTTGTCGACACATGGTGTGGAGGCAAGAAAGTGGAAGGCCATAATATGCCTCGTCTTGGGTTTAGGGTTATATTCTTCATTGAGTTGGGGGTTTTAGATGAAGGATATGGAGTAAAAAATTTTGTAATTAGCTATCAAACGATTAGCTTACCTAGCTGTTCATTCAGAATACTCAACTCGATTCTGTGTTTACTTTTATGGTTTGGGGAGTCTAATATATACCCCTCACTTAGGTGAGTCTTTTAATTTAAAAAACAAATTAGTATATAAGTATAAACACTACTGAGTGATAAATTGTCATATTCGTTATAACATATGTTTTCAAAATATTAAATTTTTACAAGTTTTAGTTATCCTTAATAAAAAAATATCAATGATCAAACATTTTTTGAGTAAACTGCTTAATTAAAATGGTATGTTTTAAATCAACCAGGAGGAGCATTTTATATTTTTGAACGTCCTAATTAAAATGGTATGTTTTAAATCACTCAGATAGTAAAGAATACGCTGCTAATTCTCATAATATCCTCTTTAACTTGAACAATTTTAAGGGTGGATGTTTTCCCAAAATAGAAATTTTTAAAAAATAATTTTCCACAATTATTTCACGTCATATCAGCTCTCCTAAAATGTTGTGCCAAAAGTATATATGTCAATTTTCTTGGGACGGGGAAAGTAGTTTAATAAGTTTCAATTTTTTATTTTTATTTTATTCTTATTACATATATAAAAAAAACTAAGTATTAGGGAAAAGTGCAAAAATGACCCTATTAAATTGAGAAAGTGCAGATATAACCCCGTAAAATCTGAAAGTGTGAAACTAACCATCTGTCTTTGTAAAATCATGCAATTATACCCATTTTGCACAGTTTCAATATTGACTCAAAAAGTCAGCGATTAACCAAACATGAAAAGATATAAATATCCCTAAATTTACAACTAGAAATTTTAAGATCATTTTACCCCTTCACTTCTTCTTCAAACACATCGCCTTTTTCAAACACATCGCCTTCTTCAAACACATCGCCACCGCTCCACCGTACCTTCGCCACCGGACCAGAATCACATGGGAACATTAAATACAAGAATCACGTGGGAATATTTCGTACCAATAACCAATTCAAACATCAAGACGAGAAGATTAAAAATAGCAATTAGCAAATACACCACAGAAGCCATATTAAGACGAGAAAATTTTATATTTGGCGCTACAGTAACTCGATGCATATGCATTTAAGGTAGGATGCATTCACTGAATGCGTTCTTTTTATATTTTTTAAAATTTTTAAAAGATAGATGCTCATCAATTTTAATTTTGTAAAAAAATGCGCTTTCTTCTTGCGTAAATGCATCCTCATCATTTTTTATTTTGTCAAAAATAATGCGTTTTCTTCTTGCATTATACGTTCCTTTTTTTCCCAAATCACTCTAAGCGAAAAAACGAACTACGTGCGAAAAAAGTGCGAAAAACACACTAACAGTACATTTTCCACTGTTCCTCTTCCTTCTTCCTCCTTCTGCCTAACGGCTCTTTGATCGTTATAATATTTTCTTCTCTGAGTTTTCCTCCACCCCATCCATGGCGGCTCCTCCGCCTGGCCGTGGAGGACAAGCGCCGGCCAAATCATTTTTACAAGCTTTAAACAACCGATCACCTCCACTATCAGTCTCACTCCCATCTAATCCCGAGATAATTCCTAAAACCAATTACAAAGGTGAAATCTCTTGCTTGGTCACTCGGAAGGAGGCAGAGACTCTGGCCTCTCACTACCACAACGCTCTGGTGGGAAAATTCGCGCGTGGGAAGCCTTCCATGGTAGCTCTCAACGACGCTTTCAATTCAGTCGGATTCAAAGGTAAATTCCAACTGGGTTCCATAGACTATCGACATATTCTGATACGCTTCCAGGACAAGGAAGATTACCAGTGTCTTTGGATTAAAGGTCAGTGGAATTTTAACAATGCCCAAATGAAAGTTCTAAAATGGACAACTGATTTTTCTCCTGAAATTGAGTCGTCCATAGTTCCAGTTTGGGTTACTATACATCACGTTCCAGTTTTTTTCTATAACCTTGCTATGCTAGAATCCATGGGTAATCAGATTGGGAATTTTATTAAGTTGGATTCTGCTACTGCTGGCTTAACTAGACCATCCGCAGTGAAGATGTGTGTAGAAATAGATTTGAAAAAAAGACAACCAACTTATATTAGAGTGGGCATTGAGGAAGATGGCTTTGAATATAATGTATCTAAATTGCATCTTCAGTTTGATGATCTTCCTTTATATTGTCATCACTGTAAGGTTATTGGTCATGATGACAATCTATGCATCTACTTACATCCGGAACTGAGAAAACCAAGGATGAATAAAATGGATAACATTAATGCCCTTGGAAAGGATCACAAAAAGCCAATAGATGTTCAGGAACAGGAGATTGTTAATCAGTTTCATGATAAAATTAACAAAGCTGGAGGGTCTGGTCTCTCAGTAACTGACAAGGTTAATGCTGTGTCAACTCAAAACCTTAGATATGTACCTAAACAGAAGGTAGGAAAGGATAACATCAATAACCAAAACCAGTCTGATGTTTTTAGTCTAGCACAGGATAAATCTCCTACTCATGTTACTGAGCAAGCAGACCCTGTCATTTCTAATTATGATACTGGGAAAGATATCCCTGGGAATCCTGAGAAGGTTAATGTCTCTGAGAAAACCCCTGGAACTGAATGTACTTTGCAGAATCCGGATCTAACTTCAAACCTAGATACCTCAGAAGTAGTACATGTTCATTCTGATTCCATGGATAACCCTATTACTTCTCATGTACTTCCTGATCCTGTACTTCAATCTCCTATTCCTTTGCACAAACTATCTCTATCTGCTCCTCCCCAACTCCACAAAAAGGTAGGCCTCGCAAAAGATGACATCTCAGGTATAAGAAGTAAGTCTTCCTCTCCTTTTAACCCAATTGCAGCAGCAAAAAATTTCATTTTTCCTCAGCACAAGCATAGGCAAAACAGATTTCAAGCTCTGGAGTGTGAGGAAATGCCAACCCAAGTGGTTTCCCCTGCGGTCACCACACACTCTGCATCTTCTGAATATGGAGATGGTTCTGGGGAGTCTCTGGACATTCAGGTTATTTCTTCAAACTCTCCATCTGGTTCTTCCAAACTGAAAAAGGATAAACAAAAAAAGCTAGTTTCTAATCATAGGAATGAGACCTATTTAACACAGTTAAATACTATCATGACTAGATCAAAAAGCTCTAACAATGTTTCCCTATGAGTAATACAACAATTCAGATAAAGTTCTTGGTGTGGAACATTAGGGGAATGGATACTTCTATGTTAAGACTAAAAAATCTGATTAATAGGCACAGAGTTGATCTAATCTGCTTGATAGAGCCAAAACATGATAACTCTCAATGTGAAGGTTACATGCATGCTTTACATTTTGATAATTGTATGTATGCTAGTAGTGGTCAAATTTGGCTCTTTTGGAATTCCAACATTTCTTTGACATTAAAGTGTGATAACCTGCAGTTTCTTGCTGTCAATGTGATAAGTTTAACTCTCAATAAGAGCATGGATGCTTTTTTTGTTTATGGCCTAAGGACCAGAAATGGTAGGAAGTCCCTGTGGTCAGATTTAAAATCACTGAATCTGTCTGACTCCATTTTTATTGGAGATTTTAATGCCATAACATCAATAAATGAATATAAAGGTCCTGCTACTCCTAAATTAGGTAGTATGAAGGATTTTAATGAGTTTATTAGTGTCATGGCATTAGAAGATATCAATTCTGTTGGGAATTTGTTTACATGGAGTAATAACAGGCTTAGGTCCCCTACTACTCAAAGACTGGACAGGGGATTATGTAATTCCTCCTGGTCTTCTAATTTTCCTTCCTCATCAGTACACATTCTGAATAGAATCTCATCTGACCATAGTCCCATGTTGCTTACTATTGGTAGTGATGTCCCCTCTTCTCCTAGACCTTTCAGGTTCATTAACACATGGTATAAAAGGAGAGATTTCACTCAGGTTATCAAAGATAATTGGGAAATGCCTATGAATAACTCTGGTATGTTGAGGTTTTTTCTTAAGCTGATCAGATTAAAAAAGGAGCTCAAGATATGGAACAGAGAAAAATTTGGTAACATCACTGATAATGTTACGAAGGCAGAAAATGATCTCCTAGCTCATGAACAGAACTATGACCAGGTTAATTCTGATCTGAACTTACTGAAACTGAAAGAAGCCAGAGCTAAATTAGTAAGATCACTTGTAGAGCATAAAAGTTTTTGGAAGCATAAGGCAAAGGTCAAATGGCTTAAAGAGGGGGATAATAACACAAGTTTTTTCCATAAATCTGTTAGTGAAAGAAACTGTAGACTAAAGATTACAAAAATCAAAAATAGTAATGGCCTATGGGTTGATATTGCTCAGGAAATTGAAAATGAGGCCATTCACTATTATAATAATCTTTTAACTGAGGACAGTTCTTCAGATTTTAATCTCTACACATCACACTTCCTCAGCCAAATTCCTAAACTGATTACTCAGGAGGATAATGATGATTTAGTGAAACCAGCCTCTCTTAATGAACTCAGAGACATTGTGCTTAATTTAAATAAGCTTAGCAGTCCGGGCCCTGATGGTTTTACTGCCAAATTTTATATGCACTCTTGGGATATTATTGCAGATGATTTATTGGCTGCTGTAAATGATTTTCTATCTGCTTCAAATATTCCCAAGGGTATAAGCAGCACCTGGATCACTATTATCCCCAAAAAATTAACTCCTACATCATTTGATGATTATAGACCTATTAGCCTTTCCAATGTTATAAACAAAATCTTTTCAAAGGTACTGATGGGAAGGCTTAAGTCTATAATGCCAAAAATTATTTCACCACATCAAACTGCCTTTCTTAAAGGAAGAGACATTTCTGATAATGTCATCTACCTACAAGAAATGGTAAGATTTTTAAACAAAAAGAAAAGAGATCCCAATTGCATTGTTAAACTTGATCTTCAGAAAGCTTTTGATAGGGTTAAATGGTCTTTTCTATACTCAATTCTTGCTAGATTTGGTTTTTCTGCTAGATTCATTTTTATCATCACGAAGAACTTATCTCAGGCATGGTTCTCAATCCTCATAAATGGTAAGCCGGTTGGTTTCTTTCAGGCCTCCAGGGGAATTAAACAGGGTGACCCCCTTTCCCCTTTTCTCTTTAATATATTTTCTGAATCCTTCACAAGGAGCTTAGCTTACATTTTTCTAAATGGTAAGCTATCATACTATCATCTTCCAGGTAACACTTTTCCAGTTTCTCATTTATCTTATGCTGATGATACTGTTATTTTTCTAACTGTAAATAACCAATCATTGATCAGATTTAAAGCTTTTCTTACCAAGTTTGAGGAGGTCAGTGGACAAAGGATTAATTACTCAAAGAGTGACATCTTTTTAGGAAAGCATGTTTCAGTAGACAGGATCAGTAATATCAAAAGGGTGTTGGGTATGAAAATAGGCAGATTCCCCTTTACATACTTAGGGGTTCCAATTTTTACAGGGGCACCCAAAAAAATCTATTTCCAACCTATAATTGAACAGATTGAAAACAAAATAGGGGGTTGGAAGAACAGGTGGCTTTCTATGGGGGGTAGGATCATCTTAATCCAGTCATGTATATACTCCATTCAACAACATATTTGGTCAGTTTTAAAACCTACAAATGAAGTTATCCTCACCATTGAGAAAAAACTTAGTAGGTTTTTCTGGGGTTCAACTGATCAAGGATCAAAAAGAACATGGAGAAAGTGGGATTTACTCTGTTATCCCATTGATCAAAATGGTCTTGGGTTTAGATATATTCATACAATCCTAAAGACATGTTCTGTTAGGTTGTGGTGGAAATTCCAAAAGGGAGAAGTACTTTGGTCTTCCCTTCTGGCATCTCTACCTTCATCCTACAGGACCTCTCAAAATTGGAGGAGAATTTGTGAAATTAATAGTTGGGCAGAAGCTAACTCTAGGGTTATAGTAGGAAACGGAGACTGTAATTTTTGGACTTCAAATTGGTTAGGCATAGGATCGGTTGAGGATTGGTGTAATCCTATTACTGTAAATATCCCTCAATCAAGCACTGTTTCTGACTTCATCACACATAAAGCTTCTTGGCTTCAAGAAATTGCTCCTCTTCTCCCTTCTCATGCTGCCACTTTATTGCAGGAAGCAACCCTATCTCCGCATAGAAAGGATAGACTCATTTGGAAACCAGGTACAAACGGGGACTTCTCCTTTAAAGCTACTTATACATTGCTACGACATCAAAGAGGTAATATCCAATCTGCTCAGTACCTGTGGAATACTAGAATTGAGAAAAAAGTTTCTATTTTTATGTGGAAAATGATGAATTCCTTGCTCCCTTTTGATAATGTGCTATGCAAACTGAGATTCTCATTGACTTCAAGATGCTGTATGTGTAATAATCATGAGGACTCTTTAGACCATTTTTTCAACTCCTGCACATTTTCAATACAAATTTGGGAAACTGTTCATTCATTCATGGGGATTACTGCTGCTGCTTACTCCTCTATTTGGGAGAGACTCTCTTGCTATCTAACTATCTCGGGTACAAGTGCCCTTCATAATGATATCATAAAATCTGCAGCTATTATAACTTGTTGGCAATTGTGGAAAATGAGAAATAGAATCATTTTTGATTCAGCTTTGCCTAGGACAGGTGTGGTGATAGCAAGCATTAAAGAACAAATTTTCTATATGTTCACTGCTAAACCTGCTTTCATTAGATCAAATTTTGACAAAGATATTGCAAAGCACTCTTTTCTGCCACTGATCAAGCCCCCTCCTAAACCAAAAATCTTTAAAATTGCTTGGTCTAGGCCTATCTGGGGATATAAATTAAATGTTGATGCTGCTTGGAATTCCCATCTGAACTTGACTGGAGTTAGCATGATCCTAAGAGATAGTAGGGGTAATTTTATTATTGCTCATACTCAAATTTCAAATGCTAAATCTCCTCAAGAGGCTGAAATGAGGGCAATACAGTTTGCCACATCAAAAATTGATGGTTCTATGGTAAATGTATGCATAGAATCAGATTGTAAGAATGCTGTCTTGTCAGTATCAGATCCGTTGCTTGCCCCTTGGCAATTGTTCCAACTTGCGGATGACATAAAACAATCTTTGAGTCCATTCAAACTTACTCATATTTTGAGGCAAGCGAATCTTGTAGCTGATGCACTAGCAAAGAAATGCCTCAAAGATGGGACAAGTGAATCCTTTCTATCCTTTCATATGTTACCTAATCATATTCAGGGCCTCATTAGACTTGATCAGTTAGGGACTCCCTCCTTAAGAATTTCACATAGTATGGATGCTACTGATTAAATGTTTTCACCGTTTGTAGGCACAAGGAGGCAGTTTGATTTTACTACGACCACAACGACGCACAACATGGAGAATTTTCCATGAAGATTCAGGAATGTACTATGGTTTTTCTCGTTGCTGCTTTGCTTGATGCACAACTTTGCTGATTTGCTTCATCCACAACATTGCTGACTTGCTTGATGCATAACTCTGCAAATTTGATTGATGCGTGCTGATTTGTTTGACTCACAACATGGTGAATTTCGCATGAACATTCAGAAATGAGCAATGATTTTCCTTGAAACATTGCTGTTGCTGGTTTTTTTCTTCAGTGCTCATTTGCTTTTGGGCTTGATGCACAACAGTGCTCATTTGATTCTTAGTTTTAGATTGAAGCTTCTACTAGATGCTTCATGACTACTCCCGGTTAGAGTGATGTCTTTCCACTGTTTATCTTGATAGGGGATAAGATTCTTAGTTTTAGATGGGGTGAATTTGACTGACCAGTGTTTCGTCATTACGATCCACTAATAAGTTCGATGATCTCCATTCTCAACTAAGAGTTTTTAGTATTCCCCTCACAATTAGCTATACTTTATTATTCATTTTGGAAGCAACAAATGTTGCCTCAATGAGCCTACGGGTCACAAATGTACATATAAACTAAGCCAATGGCTTCTCTCTGTCTTTAACTTTCAGTTTTCTGTTTATTTTTAGGCTTGGGAAGGCCAAATATAATTTCCCCCATCTATGGATGGTTTAATTAAAAAAAAAAATACGTTCCTTTTTTTCCCCAAAATCAGAATTCCAAAAACCCTAAAGAAAGGACTGCTTCGTACACCATCCATCACAGTAGTCGATTATACTTTGGAAAATAAAAAAGAAGTTTAAAAATTAGATGCATCCGAATAAATGGTAAATAAATCCACACACTATAACGAAATATTCCATCATTATCATTAAATACAAACGCATCATACAAAGTCTACAAATGATAAAAATCATTAGTTTTTTTTTTCTAAACCTCCCTCTTTGCAGTACAAATAACCGAAAAAGTAAAAATTCTCATCCATAAATTATAAAATACATAGCCACAAAAATATTTATCAAATTATTTAGTTTAATAAATTGATAGCTTGATGGATGCCATGTAAAAAAAATATATTATATTATGTGTTAGTCAAACTTTTTTAGATATTTAAAAAATTTTAAATAGAAATATTGAAGATAGATTTAAAAAAGTAAATTATGATTTTAAACATAAACTCGAATTACATAGTAAGATACTATTCTACGTTTGTAATTAAATATATATGATTATAAATATTATATATATATATAGTAAAAATGGATTCGATATCTTAATTACTCGAAATCTACGTAATATACTTTTAATAATAAAATAGTTAAATATTATTATAATAGTATATACTGTCCAATATTATAAAACTAATAAGTGTCACGTCATGTACAAGTTTAATTTAATTCATTAATATTGGTGACCAAAATTCTACTAAGTGTCACTGTCAAACCAATTGTATCTATGACTTATCAAAATTCCATTTAAAATTTTATCCATCTAAATTATATTAGATAAAATTAGCTAAATGCGTGTAGAAAATAACGGTAATAATGTGTATTTGTATTCATGTCTCAGGTTATATTATATAATGGTACATAATACCTGTACAAGTTAGGAAAAGGAAATATGATCTAATTACAACTACAAGTAATATCTACATTCCTTAACAACCCTCCTCAAGTTGGAGCATGGTGATCAGAAATGCCCAACTTGCCAATTAATGAATGAAACTGGTTACGTCTGAGAGCTTTGGTAAACAAGTCCGCAGGTTGATCTGAAGTGCGGATATGATGAGTAACAATAGTATCAGGCTGCACAAGATCCCAGATAAAATGACAATCAACTTCGATATGCTTTGTACATTCATTATACACTGGATTTTCTGCAATATGAAGAGTAGATTGACTGTCACAAAATAGACATATAGGAGTAGTATGCGCAACCCCAAAATCATTAAGCAAAGACTTAAGCCATAACAATTCACAATGGGTAACAACCATAGCACAATACTCCGCTTCAGCGGAAGATTGAGAAACTGTAGGTTGCTTCTTAGTTTTCCAAGAAACCGGAGAATCACCAATCATCATAAAGTATCCGGAAAGAGAACGTTGGGTAATGGGGCGTGCAGCCTAATCAGAATCACAGTAAGCACTCAACTGTAACGCATTACGAGAGGAGAGAAATAAACCTTGACCAGGATGACTCTTTAAATAGTGCAACACGCAAACTGCAACTTGTCAGTGAGGAGCACAAGGAGACTTCATAAACTGGAAAAGTGTATGAACTGAATAACTAAGTTCAGGACGAGTAATAGTGAAGTATAGTAGGCGCCCAACCAGATGCCATTATTGCTCTGGATCATGGTAAAGGGGACCTTCAACACATGCTAGATTGTGTTGTTGCTTTATAGGAAAATCAGTCGGTTTAGAAGCAGATAAAACCGCGTCAGATAAAATGTCGAGGGCATATTTCCATTGTGAAATAAACATCCCATCTAATCTTCTAGCAATATCTATACCCAAGAAATACTTTAGCAGACCAAGATCTTTCATTTGAAAACAAGAGCTCAAATATTTCTTGAATTTAGAGATAAGCGATGAAGAACTACCAGCAATAACCAAATCATCAACATAAACAAGGGTATGCAAAGATACCGAACCATGGGAGAACGTAAAAAGAGAGTAATCTGCTTTACACTGAACAAAGCCAAAGGCACGAAAAGCCTGAGCCAATTTGGCAAGCCAATTGTGAGGAGCCTGTCGAAGGCCATAAAGAGATTTTTTAAGGTGACATACCTATCTAGGGGGCGCATGATAGCCAGGGGAGGCCATATGAAGACTTCTTCATGCAAATCACCATGTAGAAAATCTTACACCCATTTGATGCAGTTCCATACCACGAATAACTGCAATAGACAAAAATAAGCGAACCGAACTCATCTTCGCAACAAGAGCAAATGTCTTAGTACAGTCAATCCTTTCAATCTGGAAATTCCCAAGCACCACTAGGCAAGCTTTATGACGTTTAATGGTACCATCAGACTTAAACTTGGTATGGTATACCCATTTGCAACCAATCACAGTCTTATCCAAAGGTAAAGTAGCCATCGTCCATGTCTGATTGCGCTCAAGAGCAGTAACCTCATCATCCATAACATCTCTCCAATGAACATGCTTTGACACCCCAGAATAAGTGGTGGGATCTGTACTAGAAGTTACTGCACCCAAAAATCTAGAATGCACACTAGAAAATTTATCACAGTGTACATAATCAGTAAGAGGCTAGAGAACACTTGAGGATAGTGATGGAGGATGAGCGATCGGAGCAGTGGGTGGATGGGGGGGAGTTTCTTCAGTAGTAATAGCACAGACATAATTATCCAAGTAGGAAGAAGGGCGACGATCGCGAACACTCTGTCAGGTAAAAGGCTGCTCAGCGCCAGGAGGTTGTGCCAGAGTAACCGGTGGAGTAGGCGGTGGAGCGGGCAGCTGGGGGCTGCTGATAACAGAGTTCGGCATCGGTGACACCGGGTTAGGCACTGGGGTAAGAATTGGGCCCGGGTTCGACGACACGTGAGGTGTGTTGCTGACCAAAGCTGGCGGCGCTTGAGGTGCGTGCAGTGGCGTCGGCTCGGGTTGGGCATCATCGGATCGATCAGTCAGCAGAGGTGGCTGGGAATCAGAGCTAGTTGGTGCATCTAGCTGCAAAGGCAGAGCGGCGATTGGCAATGGGTAAGGCTCCAGCGTCGGTGGTGATACCGACAGTGAGGTGGTAGCACCACCAGGACTCACTGATGATCAGTGGCGGAACCAGGAGAAAATGTGAGGGTAGGCTGAAATTGCACTGTACTTAAAATTTTTTTTTGTACAACTCAAAAACAAATGATCGATTAACATAATATAATAAGATGAGTACAATACAATAAGTCCTACAAATTCACTACTAAAAAACTACATTCTAATGCTAGAAGCAGATTTAGGAAGTGGAGGCAATTTAATCCTACGAGGCTCCGAGCTTTGAAAACGTTGCATGATTGCTTCATTCTCAATCTTAACAAAAACCCATTTCTCAACATAAACCCTCATAATATCATTCAACCATTCATCTCTCATTCTATTACGTAGATCAGTCTTGATTTTTTTCATAGCAGAAAAAACTCGTTCAACTGAAGCAGTTGCAACGGGTAGAACTAATGCCAACTGAATAAGACGATATAACAATGGAAAGACGACATGGCTACGTGATTGAACCATATGCTGAGCAAAACGTCCTAGATCATTGATCACTGGCCAAGAAGCATTATTATGTCTCAAATAAATCAAATCAACATGAATACATGATAAACCCTAAATTATTAATAAATCAAATCAACATGAATACATGATAAACTCTAAATTATTAATTCACAAAATTCCACAAATCACAATTCAAACGAAAATCACAATGAATTTAAATAACCTCACAATCACAAATTCACAAAATCTCACAAATCACAATTCAAAGGAAAATTAAAATGAATTGAATAAAAACAATATTGCATAACTAAAATCAAAATTGAAAAGGAATTGAACTAGAAACAATTAAATTCATGTTTTGAATCTTTCAATTTTAGTTCAAGAGTATAAACCCTAAATTGAAATTGAAATTTGAATTTTTAAATACCTAAATCTAAATGGCGGTGGATCTTGGCGGTGCCGGTGCCGGTGGTGGGCCTGGTGGCGGACTGGCGGACTGGCAGCGTCGGGTGGCGGACGACTGGCGGCGCCGCGGCGGTGAAGCCGTGAAGTGGTGATTGGTGAACCGAGAGTCGAGAGAGAGAGGAGCCGAGAGCCTGGTGAGTGGTGGCGGACTGCCTAGCGGTGGCGGCGCCGTGGCGGACTGGCGGCGTCGCGTGGCAGACGACTGGCGGCGCTGTGGCGGTGAAGCCGTGAAGTGGTGAACCGAGAGAGAGAGGAGCCGAGAGAGGGAGAGGCTGAAGAAGAAGAAGAGGGCGGGTTTGGGTCTTTCCCATTTGTTTGGGTTTGACTTTTCTTTTTTTTTTAAAATCCCACTGACATAATCGGTAAAATAAAAATAAAAAAAACCTTAATCAAACGACGTCGTTTAACGTCGTGATTTTGGAAAAAAAACAGAGCCAGCAGCTTCCTCTCCTCCGGCCGTCCGACGAACGGGCGGCGCGCCTACGCCGCCGTAGGCGGAAACCCTCAATCCATCGGCCGGGAACAGTAACTCCCACCTGGCCGACGGATCTCAGGGCAGGCGCGCGCCTGCCCTCGCCTAAACATGGTTCCGCCATTGCTGATGATGCCGAAGTTTAAGGGCTGTATACGAGAACTGGTCATTAAAAAAATCAGCATCCCAACTGTTGAAAAAGGTGCAGGACTCCAAGTCATATAAGCGATAGCCTTTCTTTCCAGAAGAGTATCCAAGAAATAAACATTGCCAACTTCTTAGCGCAAACTTGTCACAGAATCTGGGAAGGTAAGCAGCAAAACACAAGCATCTCAAAACCTTCAAAGGCTTGTAGTTTGGAGCTCGACCATATAGCATCTCAAATGGAGTACGACTATTGAGATGTGTCGGTGTCCGGTTAATCAAATAAACAGCAGCGAGAACACATTCTCCCCAAAAATCAATTGGCAGACTAGCTTGAAAATGCAAGGCACACACCACATTTAACAAATGACGATGCTTGCGTTCAACCTGGCCATTCTACTGTGGTGTATTAATCGTAGATGTCTAAAACATGATCCCAAATTCAGCAAAGTAGGATCTCAAAGGCAGAAACTCAGTACCATTATCAGCTCGACATGCAAAACGGAACGGCCAAACTGGTTCTTGATCAAAGCATAAATTTCCATAAATCTAGAAGCTACATTTAACTTAGCAACTAATAAATAAACCCAAATAGATCGGGAATAATCATCAACTATTGTTAAAAAATAAAATGCATCACTAGAAGATGGTGTTCTATAAGAAACCCAAATATCACAATGTTTAAATTCAAACAATGAACTAGCACGTGAAGAACTCAAAGGAAAACTGTGTCTAGTCTGTTTTGCTCTATAACACACGGAGCAAGGAAAAAAATTGTGCTAAAATCAAGAGTAGGAGCAGAAGACAACACCGTAGAGAATGGATGCCCAAGGCATTGATGCCATAAATCAGATGAAGAAACTGAAGCAAATGTCAAAATAAACTGCAGGATATGAGGACGAACACGAGTATCCAGCAGACAAAGCCAATAACCCCCCTGCTGTTCACCCACGCTAATCACAGTAAAATGCAATAATTTTCAGTAAACAAAGCTAGACATTTTAGTGCAGATAACAATCTAGAGCATGATAATAAATGATATCGCAAAGTAGGTATGTAGAACACATGAGTAAGGGTGACATCACCAAAGCAAATAGAACTATATTGTGTAGCAGATGACACAGATCCATCGGGAAGTATAACATTCACAGAGTCGATAGCAGTAGTAATATCAGTAAGAGAACCCTTGTCACCGGTCATGTGATATGAGACTCCCGAATCAAGAATCCAGGGTAAAGTAGACTTACCTGGCCCATGGTCAGAAGGGTAATGTAACTGATTAAATAAATAAAGGGTTGTACTTCATTGGTCGTCAGACAGAGTAGGGGCAAAATTAGATCAGGTTGGGGAGCCGGAGGCCGCAGACTCAAATCCTGGCAGCGAGGTGACATCGCCAGTGAACGACGGCTGAGGGCATCGGTGGGTAATAAATTTCAATTCAGAGGTAGACATCGAAGCATATCAGAATAGAGTAGCAGTGGCAGATCGAATTGGATTGGAGGCATTAAAACGATGCGGCAACGCATGCAGAAATTCGACAGCGGCGCGTGACGTATGACAGTAGTTCGTGGATTACACGTGTGATGCGTACGAGGTCAGGGACTGAGATCAAAGACTGCAGTGGCTAGCGGCGATCTGGTAGTCAAACGAAAAATCACAAGAAGACGCGGCAGCACATGACAGGCCTGCGACGACGAATGAATCAAGCTGTCGGTGCATGGAAAGCACATGAGGGTAGATCTGGGTAAGGACCGGTCACGGCAACCGAAGAGACAGCAGCGGCGAGGCGACGAATGGTAAAACGGAGGAGAAAACCGGTGGCAGTGGCAGCGCATGTTGGAGATGCACGACAGTGATCAGCGACGGTCGACTCCGACGAATTATGGCAGCAAAAAATTTTCATTAGGGTTTTAGTATTTTAGGCTCTGATACCATATAGAAAATAAGGGTAATAATGTGTTGTTGTATTCATGTCTAAGGGTACATTATATAGTGGTACATAATTCCTGTACAAGCTAGGAAAAGGAAATAGAATCTAATTACAATTACAAGTAATATCTACATTCCTTAACAATTTGTCATCTTCATTCCTTTTTATTTTATTTTCTTTTATTCTGGTACATAAAATGTTCAAAATAAAAAATAATTTAGAGGATGCATTAACCAAATGCGTCATCTTCATTCACGTTAAAAAAGAAAAGAAAATAGAGGGCGTATTCCCAAATGTTATTGGGTTTAATATTCACCCTATTTACATTCGGGTTAGGTTTTTTCACCCCAAAAGATGAAAGAACTCTATTAGGACACCAAATATAATACAATAGACAACCAAAGCATATTGGATCAAAGGAGGGCAGATGTTAGCCGAGATGTTAAAAAAAACCCGAAACAGAACACTGATTAAAACACTACAATTTCCATCACTCCGAGCTACAGAACGCTTGAATCCTTCATGTTCAAGGGGGTGTTTGGTTTAAGGGTATCGAAACCGAAACTGAATCATCCTAATAGACGGTGTCTGGTTTTAGGATGTCGGTATCAAATTCTACAATGAATCCCAAATATCAAATAAACCAACCCCTTTCCCATTTCATAACTACTTTTTTTTTGCACCATAAGGTGGGGGATATGTATTAGGTTCCCATTTCATAACTACAGTATTTGCTAATCTACAATAAGTTATGAACCAGCAAGCAGTAGCTTAAAATTACAACAGCCTAAGATTCATCCTTCCTAACAGAGCTGCAAAAAAAGCCCTAAATTAAGCCTAATCTAAACAATAAAATAGTTTTAATAGCCCTAAATTCCTCAAGTAGAAAAAGCGGAGCTTACGATAGGGAAGTTGAGAGGCGAACGGCGAGTCATCTTCTCTTCCTCAAGGGCCATATGAACAATCTGCAGAGCCTTCCGTCGACTATGTAGTGGCAGCACACCTTTAATTGAGCTATCCATCGACGGCGGCGGTTCTGTGGTTGTGAGACACAAACAGCATGTGTTCGTCGCCTAGAAATTGATGACGGAGTCGTTGGAGCAAACAAAAAAGATAAAGAAGGCACCGCCATTAAAACGAGCCTCAAAACCCTAGCTCTCCCGCCAGTGGCAGAACCAAGATGATATGTTGGGGGGGGAGCAAAAAAGAGGCAAATTTTTTTTCCGGACGGACGGTGGCGGTGATGGACGGCCAGACGGCGGCGGCGGCAGATCTGCTCTGCTCGTTTTGGAGGAAATGAAGACAAGACTCCTTGCCAAATGCCACTGAACTGGGTTTGGATGGATTTTTTGTAGGTATTAATTTATTATTTGGGCCAATTGGGTTTCAGCCCAATTGACCTCGTTTTTTTTGCTTCTGCTAAAGAAAATGACGTCATTTCACTTAAGCCAAAACGACATCGTTTTGTTTAGTTAGAAAACAAAAAAATGGTTATCTTCTCCGATTCGCACGCCGGCCGCCGTCCACTGCTTCCAGCCCCAGGCTCAAGGGGGGGGGGCGGAATCCGGTGGCTCCCGGTGGCTCTAGGCCTATATTTTGGGCCTCCGGATCCTAGGGGTGGCGCTAGCACCCCCTCGCCTCCCTAGTTCCGCCCCTGCCTCCCGCAACCATGCCCCGTAGAAACCCTAGCCCACCCACCACCCAGCCTCGGCCGTTCACCACCTCCAGCCGAACCTAGAGAATCGAGATAGAGATGGAGAATCGATGAGGTGGAGGCTCGGCGGAAGTGGTGGAATAGAAGAATGAAAAGAGGGCAGAGAAGGGAATGAGAATCGGCAGAGGGGGAAGGTGAGTCGAGGGCGGAGAAGGCTGAGTGAAAAGAAGAGAGCAGGGAGAGTTATTCTCATCTTTTTATTTTATTTTATTTTTAAAAAAAATTGAGGGTATTTTGGTTATTTAATCAATTCTCGGCCAATTTGGATGTTGATATTTTTGCCAACGAAGTCCAGGAATATATTTACACTTTTAGATTTTACAAGGTTATATCTACACTTTTGAACAAAATATAGCATTAAAAACACATTTTTTCACTAAGATTATTATTATACTTTAACTTAAATTTATTAAAGACAAAAAGATGCAAAAATCAGTAGCAAGGAATAGAGATCTAAGGTGAAAAAGAATATGTATGTCGTTGATGAGAAATGGAATGAGCATAAAGATATGCATTTGAAATAAAAATTTAACTTGTGTGTAAGGATGACAATGGGGTGAGATGGGTGTGGATTATGGTACATTCATACTCATGTCCACCTAAAATTTTCATACCCACACCTGCCCAATCACCAATGACGTGTATAACATTAAAATCCACCTTGTCCCATCGAGTATTACACAAAATTCATACCCTTCCCATAACCCACTTGGATCTCCGTACCAATTTCATACACATTGTACTCATCCCACTTATATCTCCAAAAATATTTGAAATTCACTTTTTATAATAATTTTTATACTAAAATTTAATAAATATACATACATGAAAATATTATAGGTGAGATATCTGCAATATAAATAAATAATAATATATTTTTATATTAAACTAGACCGCGCATTGCGCGATATTTTTGATAAAAAAATTGATTTGAATAAAATTTATTTTTAGATTTCAGAGATTAAGTATAAAGTAAAATTAAATGCTAAATATAATGAGTCCATCTCTTGAAAGACGGTATTTCCATAAGGTGTGGAAAGACTAAGGTTTAAAGTTCAAATTAGAATAAATAAACTTTGTTAGTCAGTCTAATATGAAATATTGTCTTTTATTTTTATTATAATAATCCGTGTATGAATTTCTCAAATAAATACTTGATTAAGTTAAAATAATGATAAAAAAAGGTAAACATTATAGTAATTAAGAGGAAATTTATTCTCTAACTAATGCAATCAATACATATCTCATTATTCATTAAAAAAAAGGAAACTAAAATTAAAAATATAAATATGATTCAAATTAAACTCAAAACAATAAACTAAAATGGAATAGAGAAATATGAAATAGAGAAATATAATGAATAAGGATCATCCTCGATAATGGATATATTTTGAAACCTATGTCATCCTTCTTGTCTTTGAGTTTTGTTGCACTTCATCTTTACTTTGAAGTTCATCTTCACTTTCAAGGCTTGACATCAAATTAAGTTGGACCTTTTTATTTCTTCCTCTTGAGTTTTTGACTATCTAACAATAAAGAAACAAACTATTAGCTTATTTAAAAGAAATTTTTATAGCATATTGGTTTAAGAATTTACCTTTATAGATCCAACTAACATTAATCAATCAACTTACGTTTATCAAATCATACAAAAAAATAGCACGTGAAGTAAGGAATTTTTTACGTGAGTAGAGAGGTTCGAGTGGAGAGGATTCGAGTGGTACTGGTCCGAGTGGTGAGAGTTCGAGTGGAGAGGTTCGAGTAGTACTGGATTCGAGTGGTACTGGGTTCGATTGAAGAGGTTCGGGTGGTACTGGGTTCGAGTGGTACTGGGTTCGAGTGAAGAGGTTCGGGCGGTGAGGTTCGAGTTGAGAGAGTTCGGGTGGTGAGGTTCGAGTTGAGAGAGTTCGGGTGGTGAGGGTTCGAGTCGAGAGATTTCGAGTTGAGATTTGAGTGGAGAGGTTCGAGTGGTACTGGGTTCGAGTAGAGAGGGTTTGAGTGGTACTGGGTTCGAGTGGAGAGGTTTGAGTCGAGGCGGATGGTTGATGTTCGAGGGGTGGATGGTTTATGTTCGAGAGGTGGATGGTTGATGTTCGAGGGGTGGTGGTGGCGGAGCGGATGGTTGATGGATCGAGGGGTGATGCCTCGAGGAGGATGGTTGATTGTTCTAGGACCTCCAGGATTAATGAATTGATGTAGAGGTCCGAATGGTAATGGGTTTGAGTAAAGAGGTTCGAGTGGTACTGGGTTCGAGTAAAGAGGTTCGAGTGGTACTGGGTTCGAGTGGAGAGGGTTCAAGTAGTAATGGATTTGAGTGAAGAAGTTTGAGTAGTACAAGATTCAAGTGGTACTGGGTTCGAGTGAAGAGGTTCGGGTGGTGAGGGTTCGAGTGGAGAGAGTTCGGGTAGTGAGGTTCGAGTGGAGAGTGTTCGGGTGGTGAGGTTCGAGTGGAGAGAGTTTGAGTGGTACTGAGTTCGAGTAGAGAGGGTTCAAGTGGAGAGGGTTCGAGTGGTGAGGGTTCGAGTGATACTGGGTTCGAGTGGAGAGGTTCGAGTGGTACAGGGTTCGAGTAGAGAGGGTTCGAGTGGTAATGGGTTCGAGTGGTACTGGGTTTGAGTGGAGAGGTTTGAGTCGAGGCGGATGGTTGATGTTCGAGGGGTGAATGGTTTGATTGGTGGCAAGGTGGATGGTTGATGTTCTAGGGGTGGATGGTTTGATTGGTGGCAAGGTGGATGGTTGATGTTCTAGGGGTGGATGGTTTGATTGGTGGCAAGGTGGATGGTTGATGTTCTAGGGGTGGATGGTTTGATTGGTGGCAAGGTGGATGGTTGATGTTCGAGGGGTAGATGGTTTGAGTGGTGGCGAGGCAGATGGTTGATGGATCAAGGGGTGATGCCTCGAGGAGAATGGTTGATTGTTCCAGGACCTCGAGGGTTAATGAATCGATGGAGAGGTCCGAGTGGTACTGGGTTTGAGTGGTAATCGATTCGAGTAAAGAGGTTCGAGTTGTACTGGGTTCGAGTGGTGAGCAATCGAGTAGAAAGGGTTCGAGTGGTAATGGGTTCGAGTGGTACTAGGTTCGAGTGGTAATGGGTTCGAGTGGTACTAGGTTCGAGTGGTAATGGGTTCGAGTGGTAGGGAGGCCACAAGGCGAATGGTTTTATGTTTGGGAGGTGGATGGTTCGAGTGGTGGCGTGGTGGATTGTTCAAGAACTGATGGTTCGAGGGGTGATGGTTGGTGTTTGAGGGATAGGTGGTTCGAATGGTGGTGCAGTGGATTATTCGAGGGGTATATACCTCGAGGGGGTCATGGTTCGGAAGCTAATGTGGAAAGTTGATGGATTGAGGGGTGATGCCTCGAGGAGGATGGTTGATTGTTCCAGGACCTCGAGGATTAATGAATCAATGGAGAGGTCCGAGTGGTACTGGGTTTGAGTGGTAATGGGTTCGAGTATAGAGGTTCGAGTAGTATTGGGTTCGAGTAAAGTGGTCTGAGTTGTACTGGGTTCGAGTGGAGAGGATTCGAGTGGTGAGGGTTCGAGTAGTACTGGATTCAAGTGGTAATGGGTTCGAGTGGTAATGGGTTTGAGTGGTAGGGAAGCCTTAAGGCGAAAGGTTGATGTTCGAGAGGTGGATTGTTCGAGTGGTGGCGTGGTGGATTGTTCAAGAACTGACAGTTTGAGGGGTGATGGTTCCAGGAATGGATGGTTGGTGTTCGAGGGATAGGTGGTTCGATGGTGGTGTCGTGGATTGTTCGAGGGGTATATGCTTCGAGGGGGTCATGGTTCGAGAGCTAATGTAGATGGTTCGACGCTCTCAGTGGTATACTCTCTCAAGGGGTGGTGTACCCTCGAGGGCTGGTGTACTCTAAAGGGGTGGATGTGTGACCGCTAGAGAGCTAGTGTACCCTCGAGGGCTGGTACACCTCTCTTGAGACGTTGATGGCGTACCCTCGAGGGGTGGAAATGTCTGAGTGGAGAAGTTTGAGTGGTGAGGGTTCGAGTACACCTTCCACCCCTCGAGGGTATGCCATTAACGTCTCAAGAGAGGTATACCATCCCTCGAGGGTACACCAGCCCTCGAGAGAGTATACCACTGAGAGCGTCGAACCATCTACATTAGCTCTCGAACCATGACCCACTCGAGGCATATACCCCTCGAACCATCCATGACACCACCATTCAAACCACATATCCCTCGAACACCAACCATCCATGCCTGGAACCATCACCCCTGGAACCATCAGTTCTTGAACATCCACCATGCCACCACTCGAACCATTTACCACTCGAACCATTCACCTCTCGAACATCAACCATTCACCTCGAGGCCTCCCTGTCACTCGAACCAACCACCCTTTCAACATCAACCATCCACCTTGAGGGGTGTTGATTCGAGGCATCTCCACTAGGTTCATTAACCCTCTAGGCCCTGGAACCATCAACCATCCCCCCGAGGCATCACCCCTCTACTCAAACCTCTTCACTCTAACCTCTACTCGAACCCTCACCACTCGAATCAGTACCACTCGAACCCTTTCCATTCTAATCCTCAATTCGAACCCTCACCACTCGAATACTCACCATTCGACCCCTCACACTCGAACCCTCTCCACTCGAACCCAGTACCACTCGAACCTTCTCCACTCGAACCCAGTACCACTTTAACCCAGTACCATTCGAACCTTTTTACAAGGCGGCAGTCACTAGAGTGAAACTGTGAGTACCTGTAACTTTACTAACATTAATCGATAGTGTAACAAACACATAATTTACCTTCATAAACGGTAAAATTCTCTTGCCAGAAAAAAAGGTTTTACACTATAATGTCCTGGTTTAACTACTATGACCAGACTTTAAATTTTAGTACCCATAATATAGTAGCTCTTTAGACTCTTACCTTTAATAGAAACTCTCAACTAAGTTTAATGTAAAATGTTCAATCTAAGACCATTAGATCAGTATTTAGAGAATCACGCATTCAAAACTATTGCTTTATTTTAGTGGTGTCATAAGCAAGAATTGCATATCATTGATAAAAATAAGGGAATGCTAAAATGTGTTCCCTTTAGTAAATGAGACCCAAAGACAATAACTTGAATATGTTCAAATTTTAGTCCACTATGTAGCTCAGTATTTATTAAAAGAACATGAATATAGCCTACTTGGGTGAGCCACTAACTGATTTGTTAAAGAAAAATAGCAGGATTATAAAAAATAACCATTTATTATAGAGCAGGTTTTTCCTTAAGCACAGACTAAAGATGTAAAAACCTTTTAGGGCATTAGAGTGAAAAAGAAATGATTCAACAACTACTCAATAAAATAACATGAATATAACCTACATGGGTAAGTCACCAACTGATATGTTAAAGAAAAACAGTAAGATTATAATACATTAGCCATTTATTCTGGAGCAGATTTTTTCCCTTCAAGCATAGACTACAAATATTAAAACCATTAAGGGAATTAGAGTGAAAATGAAATGACTCAAGGTGCTTGACATGGAATCGTTAAGAAACAGAATGCTAAACTGAATTGGCAAAGTATATAATTATATCAATTACTGCAATACATTACCTCACCCTTTCTGGTGTTCTAGTACTATCACCTGTAATGCATAAGAAAAGAAACATCATCAACTAAAGCTTCACAACAGCTAAGAAAATCAAGACACCAAGAAATGAAGAATATAGGACCCTAAACTGATAACTTTATGTCTGTAAAATCATAAATATTATGAAAGTCTAGCTATAGTCTACATGTTCTTAATTGAACTGCCCACCTCACCCAGATAAAAAGAAATATTCAGCCTTGTCAATAATCAAAGAAATTAAACAAAAGGATGGGAATCTCTGACTCTGACCATGGGATGCATGCCACCCTTGCACATCTCTTCAAGGGGAGCATCTCTGCTCTGGAGAATGCCTCCCCCGATCAATCCCACCATGGTAATCCCGCCTATCTGAGGTGAGAGTGCAAAAAGATTTCCAGGAGAATGGACTCTATTAATAGAGTATTACAAAACTTAAAACCAACACTACAAACCCAAGAAAATATTAGAAACTTAAGCTTACCATCACAAGTAACATTATCAGCAACAATATAAAAGAAGACTTATAGTGGTGGCATCATGGGAGTTCCAAAGGAACCAAAGAAATAACCGTTCTCACACATAATAAAGATACAAGAATATACTTATCCATGCGGATAAGTGAATCGCTCAAATATGATATACCAATTGAGCTCAAGTCCAGATAGGAGAAAATTCCTCAAATATCAAGGAAGGAATTAACAAAATACAGTAGATATCCTTTGCTGATTATGAAATTAGAATGCCACATTCTGGCCCACAAAACTCCTCATGGCAGTACATAGATAATCCTACTATTCCCCCATTCACAAAAATCTTTGTGGTCAAAATTCAAAGAAGTCATGTAAATGGAATATCACATCCTCCCCAACAAATAGAAGAAGGGCAATCATTGTATAACATTTCAATGGCACCAAAACAGTGAATAATAAGAAATGCCGATGTAAGACGAGGAAAACAAGTGCCGAGGAATAACACCGACACCAACACAAAGTTTAAACAACCGACATACTCCATTCTGAATTACAAATGCAAAATCAGCCAGTTAGAGCTGGAATGGATTAATATCTCCAAATCAACCAATAATTAAGACTAAGCCTAGTATGCAAATACTCAACAATACCTCAATGTGTGCCAGAATACCTTTCTAGCCAGCTTAAAATTCATAATTGTCAGAAAACTAAAGCAACTTCGACAACAGAAAAATTAACAGAAGCAGTTAAATTCCACAATACAAGTACATAGTACAAACACAAACAAAAAACTAAGCAAAGGGCAATAATGTGAAGGGCATACCTTAAAATGTACATTTTCATATAACCAAACATGATTAACCCATAAATTAAACCAATTTCAAGTGGATTTGTAGTGAATGTGAATGAGAAGGAAACCATATGTTAGCTGTTACAGCCTTAAATAAACTAATTTCAAGAGGATTTGTAATGAATGTGAATGAGAAGAAACCAATGTTGCATGTTGCAGTTTTTTTACTGATTAACTGGCATAAACCAAACCAGCATTCTTGCGGACCTATGAAAAATCAAGTCCTACACTACATTTACTTATTGTCCTCGGGATCACCCTTTCTTCTTCTATTTGATATAGAATGTGCATATACAATTCTACTACCACACATTTTTCAGCCAAGGATCAGCTATACATTACATATCAATAAAGCTAACTCATTTGAGCAATCACTCTTTCATCAATCAACCACAAGTCAGTCAAGTTGTGTCAATAATTTTTAAGCATTCTCAAATTTGCACATAGCACCAGCAACCACTTAGTTATCATTCTACCATGGGAAAAGCTTCTACATCCTTAAAGGTTCTAGCATCCAATAACATCCCAAGAAATGCACAAGTCCGGCAAAGGCATCGCAGGTGTTTACTCCAGTAACGAGTCTTGAATGATAAAAAAAACTATCATGTTCGAACTTCATATCACCCTTATCCAATCACTAGTTCACTATAGACAGACCAAATCTGATAAGGATGAACCAATAAATCTAGTAAAAGTGAGTTATCTGAAAGTTTCAAAAATGTTACTATTATTAAAAAACATTTAAAAGCTTATGCCTTTGTACCAGCTAAAACCAACATCAATGTTCTCCTGCATTAGGGTAACTGATATACAGCAATTGATAGCAATCTTATGGTTGGCACGATTAAAATAGAATGCACAAAAAAGCTAAAGTGGCAATCACCGAGCTTTTCTAAATCAACTGAACAACGTAAGATAATTGATGTAATTGCTCTCCTAATGCAGGGGAAAATAGTAATTATCAGGTGATTCATATTCAGAAAAAAACTGAAACTAATTTTGCTGATTGCAATATTATTAGTCATCCTGCTAACCTGGATGGTCAAAGAAATGTGGTTGCAACTGATCAAAGGTCTTTTAGATAAACATCTCCTGAGACACAATAGAAACTATCATGATCTCTTCTCCTTTACAAACTATAAGGTTACAACATATTGAAAAAAAATAATACATATGATGGTAAAACCCAATAACTCATAGTAGCAATAACATTGAAGGGAAATCAAGATAATGAATACTCATATAACAGAGGGATTCTCAAGAAAGGTGACATATTGTAGGTGTAATACATCTGTACACAAACTAACAACACAATCTGCATACTGTCCAAATTACTTCTAAATCTAAAGTTCAGTGCATCACGACCTAACAAACTATAAAATTAATAACAAAACATTACCGAACTTTGGCGAAGATAAGGTAGAGAGGCCAACGGGTTCCTTTTGCTGATGGCATCCCCATTCGACCGCGAACTCGAACTGGAATTTCCATTCTGAAGAGCCTTCCCGCCTTTAGTTTAATAAAAATCAGTGCACTTGTAAGAATCCATGGAGAGTACAATGAGGCACGCAATTTTTATGCAGAGGTGGTAGACGAAGGCGATGGGCCGATGACTCTAGGGAGGATGAAGAAAGAAGGGGACAACAAGATAATCCATTGAGAATACACATAAAAAATACATCGTTTTAGACAATGGGGGAAGTTAAAATGAGTCAAATACCCCCGGTTGACAGACAGAAAGCAAACAATAGTGGGAACAAGTTTAGTGGGATGGGGCGGGTGTGAACTAATATCCATGCCCGACCCACTACCCATGGTGGGTATGATTTTCATACCCATACTTGCCCCACCTCCACCAAACCGACCTCCATATCTGCCCCACTAGGGTGGATGCAGGCGGACCTCTATCAAAACTCGTCCCACTGTCATCCCTATGTGTGAGGATGTTATTCAACAAAAATTTTATGCCGTCAATGATTTTTGCAATTCTTTGGAAGGACACATCAAATATGGATGTAAGAGCTAGAAAAAATTACGAGCAAGCATGTGAAATCATCCGAACTAAGTATGAAATGTCATGATAGCACATTGATGTATTTTTTTATTATTTTTTGTGTTCTTCTTTAATCTAATTTATGCATTCATATACTATTTTTATCATTTTTTTACGTGATATTTTACGATAGCGTTTTTGTATTATGATGGGGATATATGAGATTCCAATATAAGGATTAAATGAAGAAAATATATGAGAATAATTTATTGGCATTTGGAATAAAATAAAAATGCTAGCATGCTGCTATGTTGAGCAGTACTGCTTTGGGAGTTGTATAACAATGAGAGATCTGCTACAATCTTTGAAAATTTTTCAAGTTGGTCTAAAAACACCACCGTTGGAGAGGCTCTAATAGCATTCAATAATAAATTTTTTTGATGTATTTTAATTCTCCCTCCGTCCCCGCTCTAATTACACAATAGTCATTATCACGTTGTTTGAAAAACATGTTTGACCGTTAATATATTAACCTACATATAATGACGGAAAATAAAAAGTTGATGTTTAAAAACTACTTGTTACGACGAATTCAACAATATATATGATAATATTGTTATTCATATATCTACACAAATAGTGTTGAAAAAGCAATAGTGCAAGTAGAGCTCTGACAGAGGGAGTAACAATAGTACTACTCCATCTTCCACTACTGGGAGGACCCCCCACAGGCACCGATATTTTAAACATTTTCATACTGGTGCCTAAGTGACCCGGCGCAAAAAAATGTAGTTTCATAGGCACCGGTAAGTCATACCGGTGCTAGAATCTATTCCATCGCCGGTACCATTTACCGATGCCTATAGAACTACATTCTTGCATCGGATCACTTAGGCACTGGTATGTAAACGCTCGACATACTAGTGCCTATGCATGAAATACCGGTGCTAGTAAATAGGCAATCAATTAAAACAATCTGGCTATGAGAATAAACTCACCGGCCTGAATATGAAACCCAAAACGAGCAAAACACACAAAAAAATAGAAGCACATGTAAAAATTTGGAAAATTCATACCACAACCCAGAAGTTCATTACATATATTTGAAAATACATAACACCTCTCAATTCATGAAACAACCTAGACCTAAACAGAGATTACCAACATCAATCATCATAATAACTAGACCTAGTTTCCAAAAGCCCTAGATAACATCAACAGACCAAAACCATGAACGGGAGCTCGGATCTGAGCTGAACAGGAAATTTTGGTGGAGCTTGCGACTCCGACCAGTGACCAGAGCACGGGGAGATGGCATTGGGGATAGTGCGCCGTGGGAGGGCAGAGATGGATTTGGGATATTATGGGAGATGGCCTCAAGGATGGTGTTCCATGGTGAGGGTAGAGAGTGGTCGTTAGCAGCGGCGTCGAAGCAGAGAGGGGGTGCATTGTCATCGGTAGCACCAACTGCGCTAGGCGGAGGTGGAGAGGGAGAGGTGATGGAGGAGGAGGGAGAAGATGGAGAGGAGGCAAAGGCAAGATAATGAAAGGGCAATGAGGGTGGGTTGTTTAGGGTTTCTGATTTAGTTTATACAAGCAAATTTTTATTGGTTGAGATTCAATCAACAAAAGAAATCAATGGTTCTGATGAAACCAAGTTGGACTCTTTTTTTAACATCGTAGCACCGGTATGAATACCAGTGCTAATGGTGATCATACCGGTACTAATACTTTAATGAGAAGAAAAAATATTATAAGTACCTAGCACCGGTATGAAAATCGGTGCCTATGGTGATCATACCGGTGCTAGGTACTTCAAACGCAGCTGCGTGATGCTACTTTAAATGAGCATTTTAAAAAAATTCTTCTCGAGAGCAAAGGGAAGAAAAATATTTTAAGTACGTAGCACCGGTAGGCTGACCGATGCTCAGAAAAATCCATCTAAAATATTGGACGAAAATTCAAAATTTTCATTTTCCCACTACACAGTAGCACTGGTATGACTCAAAACAATGCCGGTGCTAATATATTTTATCCTGTAAGTTAACTTTTTCATTTTTACAATTATGTCCATGAGAATAAATTTAGAGGAGGCGAATCACAAAATTGGAGGAACCAAAAAGCAATTAAGTAAGAGACCATTACATTATTGGAAATTGGGCTACAGTGGGTGAACGGAAGAGCTTTTAACATAATTCTAAGAAAATTACACCGTGACCCAAAATTGTGTTACCCCATTACGCATTGCTACAAAATACATGATTTTTGTTACTCTTGCATAATTATGGAAAAAAATAAACGATTTTTTTGGCGAATTATTGAAAAGTGCTAGTACATGTTTTAGGGTAACTTATGGTTAATTACTTGGAAGTTACAAAGTGAAATCGGAAAGGATTATGGATATGTTCTTGTGCTCGATTTTTGATAAATATTCCCTTACAGACATGGAAAATACAATGGGGGTGTATATGGTAGGATCACGTTCGAGCAGATTTTAGTTTGGAGTTACGAGTAAAGTCTTTACTTTTTGCACTTAGGCCACTCCAAGAAAGTTGGAGTCGTCGAATCATAAAATTGGTGGAACCAAAATACAATTCAATAATATAAAATCGTAATTATGCAATTTGGGAATGTATGGGTGAACGGAAGGGTCTCGAAAGTCAAGATTAATTACTTCTATGAATTCTTGGAAAATTACAATGTGGCCCAAAATTGTGTTACCCCATCATCCATTGCTCCAAAATACACGATTTTTGTTATTCTAGACTAAATTTATAAATATTAAATAAATGAATTTTGTGGTGAAATGTTGGAAAGCACTAGTACATGTTGTTGAGTAACTCATACCATAAACCCATTTTTAAAAATTATTCTATGAGCACCGGTATGAATACCTATGCTAATTCTCAACATACCGGTGCTATCTATTTTCCCAATAAATTTTACTCGCCAAAATTACTATTCCAGTCATAGGCATCGGTATTAGCAGCGGTATATGTTATTCATCCAAAACTGGTGCTAAAAATATTAAATTTAGACATTTTTTCTTCAAAAGTAATGCTAATTGGCACCAGTGTTCAGCGTACTAGTGCTGAATTTTCATTTTGTAGCACTGGTATCACTGACATACCGGTGCCTATGTACCTGTTTTACAGTAGTGATCTCATTTCAAGTTGTAATTTAACTATTTAGTCAAAACTTCTTAGCTTTAACCATAGAATTGAATTGATGTACAAGTATATATTATTGTGTAAACCTTGTTCTATTCGTTATAACATACACCCACTACTAGAAACAAAGCGTTTTACCTCGGTTATTTAAGGTTGTTTACCTAGATGTTTTGCCCCTGTAAAACCGAGTTGAAAAATGCAACTGTAAAAAGTGTATTTTTTTTTACCTTGGTTCGAAACTGAGGTAAAAATTAGTTTGTACCTCGATTTATTTATTTAACCGAGGTAAAAGGTCAACCAATATCGGCTCCAAATGGTGACCGACGTTGATAGTTTGGGGATATTGTCATCATTTGTTAGTGGCTGACATCAACTTAACCGACAAAAATGCTTGTATGTTGTCGATGTCGGCCTTTACATAAAAGTTGCTTAAATGTAGCCAAACTCGGTATAACCAAAAGATGCTCAATGTCGGCATGTGACTCTAGGCCCAGGAGTACATTGAATGTCGTCGTTTTATGATGTCAAAGTCGGTTGTATATCGGGTTGGTTTTGGTTTTAATCAAGTCCAACTTTATAACAACCGACATCGGTTTTATGTATCGAGGGTCGGCTGTTAAACCTGATTAAGGTCGAGCCGACATTAGAATTCTGGTTTCAAACTCACGAAACTCCTACTGACACGTAAGTGATATCGGCGAAGTAAAAAATATAAATTAAATTAAATTATAAAATTAGTGCCCAACACGACACATCGTTTAGTAAGAAGCACCAAAAAATAAATGTTCAAATTCATATCTAATACATGTTTGGTTAAAAGAAAACTTTCATCCATCACTAGTAGAGACCAACCTATTAAAGGCGGTGATAAAAGGTGGTTTTGAACATAAAATGTTGAACTGCCTTATTTCACCGGTTCTGAACTCGAAACCTCCAATCGTTCCGAGCAAAAATTTTTCAAAGGCGGTTTTTGTTCAATTAAGGTAGTTTTAATCTCATTTAATTAGGGCTAATTAAAGGTGGTTAACTATAAAACCGCCTTTAGTCAACCTTTAATGTTCATTCGGATGGAACTTCCAAACTTGGAACGATTATTTCCATTATAATATTTTTTTGTGGGTTCCAGACTCGAAACCCACTATGTATAATAAAAACACAAACCAATTTCTTCAATTCTTCATAAACAATCAAATTTGAAGGGTTTTCTCCCCATCCTAGTCTATTGAAGAGGATTTCATTCATTGGAGAAGGTAAGTTGTCTCTAAATCTTGAATTAGGGTTTGTAGTTATTTTAACTATTTGTTTGGAGGCTATGATTATTGTTGTGAGAACACTAATGGGTTGCATTTTAATTAATTTATAGGATAATGGAATGGGATGAACTCATTGGCAATGATCTTAGAAAATCACCTGATTACATGTCATTGATTGAAACATTTCTTATGGTAACATTTAATGATGCCTCTAAAAATGGTGTTGTGCAAGCCCGATGCCTGTGTAAATATTGTAGAAATGATATGTATTTAGTGAGAAAGAAGTTGCGGGAACAGCTAATAATGAAGGGGTTTCAAACTTCGTACACTCGTTTGGTATGGCATGTGGAAGTTGGGGAATTGGTGCAGACACTTGATTTGAGTGACACGAATGTGGAAGATGAATTAGATGGGAATGCAGAATTTGACGCAATGGTTGAGGATGTTGCAAGAGAGTTCCACGGTAAACCCGAGGCATTACAAGCTTTTATTGATGACAAAGATACGCCATTGTATCTCAGTAAAACCTTCAGTACTTAGTGCGACTCGGAGGATAATGAATTTGAAGGCTAAATTTGGGTGGACCGATAAGTCGATGACACAAACTCTAGAATTGCTTAGGGAATTGCTCTCGGAAGGTAACATGATGCCGGATAGGTTGTACGCCGCGAAAAAATTTCTTTTCCTTAATGGGATTGGAATTGTAAAAAAATACATGCTTGCCCTAATGATTGTATGTTTTACTGGGGTAAAGAAGATAAAATCTAGAAACATGTCGGGTATGTGGTGAGTCTTGGTATAAATTGAAGAGGGGGGCAATTACGGTGGGTGCAGAAGTGGTAATTAAAATAAAGAAAAAAACACCGGCAAAAGTGATGTGGTATCTCTCAATCGTTCCCAGATTGGAGAAACTATTTGCACATAAGGAAGATGCAAAATTATTGCGATGGCACACAGAGAGGGATTGGGCAGTGGATAATGTGATTAGACATACATCAGATGGTGAGCAATGGAAAAATTGATGCACTTTAACCTGAGTTTGGAAAAGAACCCCGGCATTTGAGGCTTGGCTTATGCATCGATAGAATGAATCAATTTGATAATATGATTAGTACACACAGTTCTTGGCCTGTTATGTTGGTTATCTACAATCTGCCGTCATGGTTGGCAATGAAACCTAAGTACGTGTTGTTATCTGTGATGATTTCCGGTCCTAAGCAACCAGGTAGTGACATAGGTGTATCTTTCTCCCTTGTTGAGGATTTGTTGTTATTTGAGAAGGGTGTGTGGACATATGACGAGAGTGTTAAAGATTATTTTACATTGAAATCGATGTTCTTTTGTACTATCAATGAATTTTCCACCTATGGTAATTTGTCTGGTTACTTAGTGAAAGGCCACTTTGCATGACCCGTGTGTGAGAAGGGCACTGATCACCACTATTTGAAGCATGGTTGTAAAACTATATATCAAGGTCATCGTTAGTTTCTTCCGGCAGATCATCCATGGCGTTCGAAAAAAAATGGTTTAGTGAGAAGTAGAGGCTAGAGAAGCTCTGGTTGTACGAACATGCACGCGGATATTTAAAATAGTGAAGAATTTGCCAAATGACTTTGGGAAGAAAAAACAGAAAGCTCTCGTGGATGGGAGTTGGAAAAAATGCTCCATTTTCTTCAGATTGCCTTATTGGGAGCATTTGGATGTTTGGCATTGCTTGATGTTATGCATATTGAGAATAATGTATGTGATTCTTTGGTTAGGGCCTTGTTGAATATCCCGGGGAAAATGAAGTACAGACTTAAGGCTAGGTTAGGTTTGGCCGATATGGGAATTAAGAAGAACCTAGTTTCTGTAAGTTCCGGTGAAAATTGTTTCTTGCCCCCTACTTGCTATTCTATGTCCCTGAAAGGTGTTAAGGTCCCGACCGCCTATTCTTTGAACATCAGTACTTGTGTGACAGTTGAGGAGATGAAGCTGGTGGGGTTGAAGTCTCGTGATTGTCACAATATAATGCAGGAACTGAACGTCATTGTGATTCGACCGTCATTGCCATCCCATGTAAGAATACGCATTAAAAAATTTTGTCCATTTTCAAGTCCATTTGTAGCAAAAACATTAGTGTGTCGAAGCTAGAGCATTTGCAATCTATGCTTGTTGAAGTTTTGTGCCGGATGGAAATGTATTTTTCACCATAATTCTTTGACATTATGGTCTACTTGTGTGTTCATGTAGTCTGGGAGATAAAGCTTTGTGGTCCTGTATTTCTTAGGTGGATGTACCCGTTTAAAAGGTACATGAAAATATTCAAACATTTTGTGAAGAATCGTTACAGGCCCGATGCAAGTATTGTACAGAGGTATGTGGCAAAGGGAGTCATCGAGTTTTGTACCGATTATTTGAAAGATGAATATTTGGTTGGGGTCCCATAATCATAGATGTGAGGGATGGTTGGAAGGTCATGTGGTTAGGTAGGGGAAATTGTTAAGCCCTAGTACGGAAGATTTGAGTACCACCCATCTTTATGTTCTTCGTAATGATGAAGATGTTGTCCCATACATAGAGATTCACATGGATTCCATTATAGTTGTGAGCCCTAATTTTAACGAAGCCCATGTCCTAGAATTACATAGTGGTACTTTTTGGTCATGGTTGTGTGAACACGTAGCCGTGGGAGACCATCCTATGACAGTGAAATGGTTGGCTCGTAGACCACTTGGTACTGTTCTATCTTTCAGAGGATATGATGTCAATGGTTTTATGTTCTCAACAAAGGACATGAAATTTTACCACCCGTTTCACAATTTCTTTTTCCTCCTCCTTCTCGTACATACCCTCCTTGTTTTGTTGGCCTTTGAGGAATAAATCACACTGATAAACATCATCCACATCCATTGGTCTTATGCTTGCCCTTGCCTCTTCTTCGGTCATCCCGACCTCGATTGCAATTCAGACATTTTTTCACTAATTGCATTGCCTCAATTCCATACCTCTCACGGCTTAAACGATGAGGAACTAGATTCAAACCGGCTAAGCATTGTTTTTCTTTCCCCTTACCCTATGTTAGAGACATGTCAACACTAAAGACACCTTAATCTAAATACTTTGTAAATTTAAAATTTGATTACTAACATCAGAATCATTCTCCAAAACCCTGCTATTGTGGATCTCCCAACTCTCTGGTTGAATGTGTGTGTACGTTATCCACGGCCGATCACCCTTCTCCGAAGAAACAATGTAGTCCCTAGACAAAGTATATTTGTGTTTCCGCCAACTCTTTCACATCATGGTCATTGCCTTCTTTCTTAGAAATGCCATATCTAGGCAATTGATTTTGAAAGCTCTCTCATAAGGTTTAGAACGGTGGGATTTAAAATAAGGGGAAAGTTAATATGTTCAATAAGAGATGCGAAGAACACTATGGCCATTAAGGGTGCCTTTCATTCTATCCATAGGGTCTCCTTATAGTCCGTTGGCACCTCATGCCAACTATTTACATGATGTCGACCCTTGTTCTTCCTATCTTTGCTACCCAACTAGACCACTTTGCTCATTCTTTGGACAGACACTTGGTCGACTTGTTGAAAACCAATGTAGTTAACTCTTTCCCAGCCATTTTAAGCTCCAGTGCTCTACAATGAGCTTTGTCTATTCCTCTCTCCCCAAACACATCATCGTCATTGCCACTATATCCCAATTGTGAGGGTTGGGAATTTTGTGAATGTGACAGATCATCACGAGTCCGCTTGTTAGACATTGATAACCCCTACATTAACAAATTCCTCAATAATTTTTAAAACTAACTTCATCAAACATAGTTAGTGAAATTTTAATCCCTAAATTTGTCCCTAGGTGAACCAACAATCTTCACTATATAAAACACAAAATGTCATAACTCTTAGTACTAACTAAATCATATTTATTAGGTAAGATCCTTAAATATAATATTAAACTAGCATTATGAACATTAGCCCTAAAGAAACCCAACAATAAAAGAAAACATCTCTCCCATTTAAGAAATCTAGGGTTTAGAAGCACCAACATTTACATCAAACAAATTAGAGATTCATCACACTCAAAGATTGCCCACCTACAAGTAGAGTAGTAAATAAGCTCATACCCAATAAAAAATGAAAATTTACGAAAATGAAGAGGAAAGTGGGTGTATCAATCATTGAACACATACCTTTGATTTGAAGATGAAGATAAATGCAGATTAAAGGATGGAAGAAATGGAGTAGAAGGATGGAGAGGTTTTGGTGTGGTGGGAAATGGTGGAAAATGACGGGTTCTTAAGGCTATTTAATACCCTTTTGAAAACTGCCTTTAATGCTATATTTTTTGTATTGAATTAGCTTCCAAACTCGGAAGAAGTTCTTCCCTTTGTCGAAACCCTACGAACATGTTCTGAACTTGGAACCCGTGAAAGTATAAAAATAGAAATCCCAAAACAGAGTTCAATCATTTTTCAAACAAATAACCCCAAAGTGAGCTCTCCTCAAACCCTAACCCCTAAAATCCACATCAATTCATCTAACCCGCAACAATGTCAAGACCATGGCACACAAAGAAAAGCACTGGGGCAGCGAGTGACCGTAGCCTTCAACCTATTTAAGAGATTAGGGCGTCGGAACAATTTTTCTCCACGAAGGCAGAGGATAGTTATGTGGAATTTCTAAAGTGTAAAGTCATTAATTCCAAGGTTATTAAGGTATCATCTATTGAAGAAATAAGTTTGTGCTATTTGTTAGATAGATTGAAGGTTCAACACCTTGAAAATTGACGTGCTTAGAAGATAATGTGTACCATGATGAGGTGGTTCAATTTTATGCCAATTTAGGTCAAAGTTTTAGTGATAGGGATAGTACGAAGGTGAATGAGAAATTTATAATGGTTAACAAGTATACAATCAACGAAACCCTAGGATCGAGCTATACCTCACCCAAGAAATTGATAACCAAAACCGATCCCCGTAGCCCCCTCGAAATCTATCACCAACAAGGTTGGCCATTCATCACCGAGTGTACCCCATTAAGTCCCTTAAAACAGCTAGGAAATATTGTGGGCAAGGGGGAGCTACGTCGGGCCCTACAGATAGTTATGACATTGGGGTTCTAACGGCTGAGCAATGCCAATTTTATGAGTGGGTTTTCTTGAATGTGTTGCCTACGAGTGGGCATACATGTGAGCCAACAATCGGTAATTTGATGCTCTTCTACTATGTGATGGAGGGTGTGAGGATAAACCCCGGGTACACCATACTTATGAGCATGCTAAAGGCGGTGAATGCAAAGAAGAAAGATCTACCTTACGGTGGATTGATTACAACCATGATTAAGAAAGCCAGAGGCGTAACCCAAAATCGTACTCAAAGACTGGAGTACTATGATAAGGTGTGGTTCCAACATAAGAACTTGCATCTCGGATTTGATGGTAGATAGGAGCAACGCGTGATTCCGGGTCAAGCCACGAAGAATGCAAAAAAGGGCTAGGGATGAGGATGTTGATAGAGCTGAGGGTTCATCTTCTTGTAAGTTTTAAATTTATAATATTACAGATTCAATTTATATTATGTCCAAAAATTATATGTTTTGATTTTTTTAACAATGGGTTAGTAATTTCCTTGTGTTAATAGGTTCACAAAGTAGTAGGAAGAGCTGAATTGTCTGGTACTTGAATTGCATTCGTGGAAATATGGAGAAAACCCATGAGATGGTGGCTAGAGCGGAGGGGAAACAACAACGTTTTTTGGAATCCTAGGGAATCACTCTTGTGCTAAGAGAGGATGAAGAGTCACCTAATTTCAAGCCAGTTTTTTTGAAGAGCGAGAAGGAGGCCGAAGAAGATCCAAACCAAGAGGATGGGAACCTCGATGAAGAAGTGGATAACATGTTCTAGTTTGTTAGGGAGAAGGAGTGAAAAAAACATTAATATTAGAATCTTATTTTTCATATGTTGGATTTAAGTACGGTTGAATATCGTTTTAATCATGTGTGGGATTATATTTAATATTAGATTTCTTAAAATTATAGAATTTAAAAATGTGTTGGAATATTTTAGTATGTATTTTAGCTAAATATGTGGGTAAACTTCAGCTAAAAAAAAAAATATTGATTCTAAAAATGACCATTGGGTATGAATCATTAGGTTGCACAACAATCGCGGATCCACACTTTGCAAAAACAAGCCCTTCAACAAGAGAAACAGATTGAGCGACAAGACATTCTCGTTCGGAAGTTGATCCAACACACTGGCCTTGCTATTCCCAAGAACTTAGATGATTTGACACCCGATTGGACATTGCCACCTAGAGAATCACACCATTCTCCCAAGGATGTTGAGGTAAATCAAAAGGCAATCATTCAAACTCCTAATGACGAGGCCGACAACCTTGACAAGGCCATCCTCGCAAGTGATAAAAAGTACACAATTAACTTTTTGAAAGCATTCAAATTAACTTTGTTGAAATGATTGACAAATGTAATTGGTGCGATGTAGGATTTCCATGTGTGTGAATTATACATTGATTGAGATATAGATGGTAGACCACTCCACGTAGCCAATGGAGTTTTGCAAGAGTTAATGAGATATCATCACACAGTACCAATTGAAGAATGTTTGTCAAGATTTTATCTACACAAGGTGTTGGTGAATGGCGCTTGGTTGCCAATTTCGGCTGGCGAATACAAAAATGTTGGGCTAGCACTTGGAATTTTTCTTTTGTGGTTGCGTCTACTTATTTATGACAATTCTATAAAGGATCAACATTTGAAATTCACACATCTAACAACACCTAAAGCGATCCAAGCTACACCAAAATCAGTCCATAAAAGACCCATACTAGTCCAAACAACACCGGAAAACATTAGACAATCGGTTCCAAGATGACAAGGCCCGAAAGACTCACCTCACTTCGTACGAGTACTAAAAATTTGCTTCAACCACATGAACGAAACTTGACTTACTCTTTTTCTGGTAACGATTGCATATTTGGTGTGAAACGAGATATCATCATGCCATGGAGTGATTTCAAGGACTTATGAAAATGTGAGCAAGTTAATCAGACACTAATGTCCATATACATCTTGTAAGTAACATATATTTATATATACATTTATTTCTTGCTCACTATTTATTAATGTCACATTACTTACAACTAATGTGAAAACTTTCTTATTTTCAGGGTACTTATATTTTATGTACAATCAAAAGAAGACATGGGTCGGATACATGTGCCCGGTGATGACTCAAGAAATTTAATGTGCAAAGCATGAGAGAACTTGGACACTGTGCCCTACATTGAAAGGTCATGTTAACAATCAAAATTACGTTTACAAACATTACTTAGGCTATTTTATTAAAATTATTTTGATTAGATGGTAATTGATCATGATAGTTCCAGAAAAGAAACAGGTGTATTAGATGGACCCATTGCACTTCCAACTATCGAAAGCATTCATCAAGATTTTGGAGTCCGCTATGAAGGACACTTGTGAAGTTGATGGAATGAAATTTGAGGTGGTAGAAATCAAGGTATAAATTAATACAATTTATTTTCTTTTTCCAAATTGATTTATTTAGGTTTTTCTACACGTTACAAATTTAATGTGGTTTTAACTTAGTACAAGAAACAAGCCCACGCATGGGAATGCGGCTATTACGTAATGGTGTACACAATAGAGTGCACAGAAGGTGTAAATGTGGATTTGATTGAAATTGACAAGGTAACTGTACATTAGCTTCTCCTAAACATTAATAGTTTCTCAATGTCCAATTTATATTTGCTAATATCTTGAACTCTTAGGTTCTCCCAAACACAACGAGACCCTATTCAAAAGAAGAAATCAACAACGCAAGGAACTATTTGGCAAGGTATCTCATTATCAACTGCTCCCACTCTCTTGGAAACCCCAACTTGGTATATTAACATAATTTAGATACATTAGCGTGTAGTGATAGTTTGGAATAGAATTGTGTTCATTTCTATTCCCATCTATAGAATATTGCTTAGTTACCATTTTCTATCGATTTTTGTGATCAAGTAGAATATATTCGTGTATTATGTTACAATTCTGTCTTCAAATGAGGCCTATTTTGAGCCAGGGATTTGAATGAAAATATAATTTTTGAATTCGGAGTTGTGTTGGGTTCCAAGTTTATAATGACAATCAACCTTATTATATTTGTGTAGCTGAACAAGCTTTCGAGCTTGGAAGCAAATTTCCAAAAAAAATGCGCTCCTAAAAATTTACAGATTGGGACCGGAATGGAGGGCTGGTCGTACTGCCCAGCTCATAGGGCCTAAAATTGACAAGATTGTCTTTCCGAACTCAGAAATTAAATAGGTTTCGAGTTCTAAACATTAGCACAGGTCTGATGAATCTGACTGGTTTTCGAGCTTCGAAACCTGTCAAGTCAGTTAAACTAGACATTTAAAGGCAGTTTTAACCGCCTTAAATAGGGGTTCCAAATTTGGAACGACACCCAGAACCGAAGGATCCTAAACTCCTTCCAAGTTTGGAACATATTAAAGGTGGTTCATAATGTCCTTTAATTGGCATTTTAAAGCGATTCCCGGAACTTATTTAATAGAAGATGATCAAAGGCGCGACAAGAGAAGGCACTTTGAAAGTGCATTCTCTGGTCCGATAAAACTGCCTTTAATGACCCCTCTCCCCACTAATGCATGCCCCCAATTTCCATTGATTATATTGCATGGAACACTAAAAAGCATTAGTGGCATCAAGCATTTTAAACAAAATCGCATCCCTGTGCAACAACCCATTGTCCGCTAAAATTTTCCCTATCTCTTTGGAGAAAAAACCTTAATGTTCTTGTCACCTGAATACTTCATGTGCCACTTATAATCATTTCACAGGAGGATGACCGGGATCCTTTCGCTGGTAGGTATGCTGCCATGTCCCGAGGAATGTACTGCATAAAGAATAAATTTAGTTATTATGGAAATGAATATCAGATCATATAAAAGGAAGAAACAAAAAAAATTAGTGTGTCGGGTATAGTAACCACAACAGGAACAACACCAAAGTTTTGCTACAGTAAAATACAACTAAAACGTGGGTTATTCGGCGTCATAGTGTATGCGTCGAGAATTATGGGGTCATCTTAACCACCAGAAGCCATCTGCTACTGAATTTGTTTTTTATGTCATTAACTTGTATACAAATAAGAATATATTGTTAAATAGACATATTTAATTTCCATACCTCACGGTTCGCAGCATTTGAACCACTGTTGTTCACCATGAATCCTAAATGTAATAGCTCAAATTGGAAAATCATATTAATAGATGCTAGTTTGAGGAAATTGAGTCATTGAAATTCAATATTTACTTAGCCATTTAGTGATTTTATTAGGAAAATACCAAAATACAAGACATTACCAACATGTCTTACCGAAGTCGATTAGCTATCAGATATACCGACAGCAAAATCGATGGTTAAGAGATGTCGCATTCAATGCTTAGTCCAACTCTGATGATTGAATGATAGGTATCAGCGACACTAGTCACATTTTGATAGAAACGATAACGGTACCGGTATGTAGCCGACAACTGATGAAAGGTGAAATCCTTAACAATTTTTTACTTCAAATGCTAAAACTAGAACAATGAAGATTTGTACCCACTAATCTAACTCTAATAGCCAACATATACATAAATATGCAAATCCAACAAGTGGGTAACACAAAATGAACATTTCTTTCTAACAGAGTTTATTCACAATATTTTTTTACCAATTTGAAATTTAAAAAAAACTAAATATTATGAACAAGAAATGGAAAATAAACACATGCCTTTCAGAATTGGGCTTTAAGAACTTAGATTTTCTCAGTGGGGGAGGTTAAAAGTTTTAACTTTTCACCTAGGTTAAAGGCTACAAAAAACGAGGTCATTTTTTTCCTGTCTAGTAAGATCCGTTAAGACTCGGTGATGTCCGTCACATGTTGACCGCCATCGACACTTGAGCCTCAACCTAACTGACATCGACTATCACTACAGTTGGGCCAAAATAACTATTGTCCCACAAAATTGAAAACAACATTTTCAGTCCATTACGTTAATTAAATAATTAACTTTCCACAATTTCAATAAAATAATTAATTAGAAATTAAATATAGCATTTACAACTTTGTGATAATTTATATGGGCGGTTTAGGGTTGGCAGTTGACCCATTAAAGTCAAACCCTAACTATAAGTCCTTATATATGTTGGTAGTTTAAGGTTGATGCTTCACCTGTTATAGTCACACCCTGATTATTTGTCCATATAAGTATATATGGGTGGTTTAGGGTTGATGGTTGACCTGTTGAAACCAAACCCTAAATATAAGTCCTTATATATGTGGGCAGTTTAGGGTTGGCAATCGACATGTTATAGTAATACCCTAATTATTAGTCCTTATACGTATATATGGGTATTTTAGGGTTGAGGGCTGACCCGTTATATTCGAAATCTAGCTATAATTCCTTCTATATATGGGTGATTTAGGGTTGACAATTAACTTGTTATAATCAAACCCTAGTTATTAGTCAATATATGTATATATGAGCGATCTAGGCTTAATGGTTGAACTGTTATAGTTAAACCTTAGCTACAAGTCCTTATATGTAGGCAGTTTAGGGTTGACAGTTGACCTGTTATAGACAAACCCTGGCTATAAATCATTATATATATGGAAAGTTTGTGGTTGATGGTTAACCTGTTATAGTCAAACGCTAGCTAAAAGTTCTTATATATGTGGTTTAGGGTTGAAAGTTGACTTGTTATAGTAAAATCCTAGCTATAAGTCCTTATATGTATAAATGTGCGGTTCAGGGTGACAGTTGACCTGTTAAAGTCAAACCCTAGCTACTAGTCCTTAAAAGTATATATTTTGGCAGTTTAGGGTTGATAAGCTACTTGTTATATTCAAACCCTAGCTATAAGTCCTTATATGTAAATATGAGCGATATAAGGTTGACGGTTGACATGTTAAAGACAAACCTTAGCTACTAGTCCTTATATATATGGGTGGTTTAGGGTTAACGGTTGACATGTTAAAGTCAAACCCAGCTATCAGTCCTTATAAGTATATATATGGGCGTTTTAGGGTAAATGGTTGAACTGTAATAGTTAAACCCTAGCTATAAGTCCTTATATGTATATATAGGCATTTTAGGGTTGGTTGTTGACATGTTATAGTCAAACCCTAGCTATAAGTCATTATATGTATATATAGGTGGTTTAGGGTTTACAATTGACCTTTTAAAGATAAAACCTTGCTATTAGTACTTATAAGTATATATATATGGTTTAGGGTTTACGATTGATCTGTTAAAGATAAAACCTTGCTATTAGTCCTTATAAGTATATATATAGATGGTTTAGGGTTGACAGATACCGTTATTTGAATTTTTACATGAATGAGAAACCAACTTCGGCTAATTGTCAGTCCCTCATCGGTTCTCAATAAGTATAATGTGTCGACGTCATTGATCTGTTGGAAACATGTCAGACATAACCGTTATGAAGAAGCGAAGATAACATCAACATTAGTTTCTGAAGAGGAAGGCAACATTGGCTACCAGACAACTCTATGTCGATGGTGTAACCTACCCAAGAACGATATTGGATACATGTCATTAGGTTGTCGATTGTTGGTATGTAATTGAATTGAAATGCTGCCGACATTGGCGTGTTCGTCTTATGCTACAATGCATTCATTTCTAAATGATGTCATACTGAGTGTTTATATAAAATAAGAATCCCTAAAATTCCTTTCCTTTAAATCGAACACTAACTGATTTACGAGCGAAGGTGAAGAAATCAAAAACCCAACCACCCTTCACTCACTTATCGCAACCCCTGTAATCACTTCAAATAACCACCAATTTACCTCGTTAACATCAACTTTGTCCTTCTCTTGCACTTCTACTCGAGTCCTAATCCTCGCAGCCGCCATTCCAAACATTTACAACAAAGTAAACTTATTTTAATCTTTGAAGAGTGGGCCCCTAGCCAACCTCAATTTTGAAAGAAGGAATAGGAAAGGCCATCATTCGAGTTGTAACCGACGTTGCCTTCTAATTCTAAATTAATCCCTAGTACAACCGATCTGTAGCTGATGTCGACCAAAAACAATCAATTTAGGCAAGCCCCGCTATTGTTTGCGAATAATTGTTGAGTTTAATTTTTTATTGTGATTGTTGTTGTTGGAGTGTTGCGTTTAAATGTTGAGTGTTGATGAATTGTGAATTATTGCGGATTGTGTTAATGGATTATTGTGTTGATAGAACTGACATAATTTGTTAGATGAATGTGATATAATTTGATGGATTAATTGTGTTGATGGATTAATATGTGATATAATTTGTTGGATGAAGGTGTAATTTGATGGATTACTTGTGTTGATGGATTATTGTGTTGTTGTATTAATATGTGATATAATTTATTGGATGAATGTGTGATATGATTTGATGGATTAATTGTTTTGATGGATTGTTGTGGATTATGTTTCTTGTAACTTGATGTATTTTTTTTTGATGAATTGATGTGGATTGTGTAGATGGATTATGTTGATGTGATGCGTACTATTTTCGTGCAGTGGTCCAGTTGTCATTGTGAATTGTGTTGAATTATGAAATTGTTTTAATGTGTAGGAAAATGGTGAGAATTAAGATCCTGAACAAAACACCTCGAGACAAGTCTCCCACGAATGAGGCAGAGCCATTTTAGCGACAATAGAAGAAGGAAAAGAATAAGTTGATGCCTTGGACTCAATTCGATCGGCTATGTTCATCCACCAAGAGAACGAAGATAGTTACAACCTCCTTAAGGATAGGAATTTAAAAGAGGACCAGGCCATCAAGGCAGATATAATGGTGACCAAGCACTTGGACTACTCTATGGAGCTTTTTAAGACTTCAGACATGCAGAACCTCTTCTATATCAACCTCCCGGCTTACACAACAAAGGTGGTGCATTTTTACTCCAATATGCATGCCCTCAACAACGTTGACCACAATACCAGAGTGAACAAGAAGAGTGATGAGATGTCAAATGCATGTATTTCTTGAGGCATTTAACATCTCTTTTGTTATGTTTTTTGTGGGTAGATTGCTAGGTTTAGATAGTTTACATCATAAGTGGTTAGATTTCCAATTTTGGATTTTGTATCTAAATCTTTCATTTTGCAACCTATTTTGAGTCTAAAGGATTTTTTTCCTTACGAGCATCTAGATCTTCTTTTGTAAGTTTTTTTTGTAGATTGCTTGTACGCACTTCAGAGTAGGCTAATGAATTCCAATTGTAAAATTTGTAAAAGATCGAAGGCCAAAATTCAAAGCGTGATAGAAGGTAGAAAGGATGAAGAAAGAAGCCAAGTTTGGAAGTGTCAAAGAAATGACACAGGCTATGTAAAATGGCATGGCCCGTGCCACAAGAAGATGGGTCCTAGAACGGGGCATGAAAATATGCATGGCCTGTGCACGAAGAACTAAAGATGATGAAGACCTGGTTAGTAGGATGTGCTTATATGCATGTCTCATACACTCAGAAATTGGGATGAGAAGGTCCAGACAACGGACCGTGTAAACTTGCACTACCCGTCTGCTTAGATCTTAAATCTCAAGCTTCCAGACGATGTCCTGTGCAATTCTGCATGGAACATGCTGCCCTATTGTACAAACCTGCACGACCCATGCCAACGTCGCAATAGGGTTTCCAACTTGGGCTTTTTGAGGCCCATTTACCCTACACTATGTATATTGACTCTAGCCTCCTAGAGTTGGAGAAGGTAGTTAGTTATATTATTTTGGTAAGAAGAGAAGTCTATGAGAATCCTCTCTAGGGTTTTCTCTCTTCATTTACTCCTTAGATCTATGACATTTAATCCTATGATTGCCATGGAATTATTGCTAGTAGAGTATGTTTATTTCTTAGGGTAGTTATTTGTAAGCATGATTCACATGCATTAGTGATACTTGTTAGGTTCACCCTATTATACATATTATAAATATCGTGCTTAAATTGTCATTCAATTTCTTATTAGAATTCATGCCATGAATAATGTTAAGATGCACACTTGATTTATTTGTTACATGATATCATGTTGGGGTTTAAATACTAATTTGGGAGTGTTTAATTATTTGCGCTACAGTAGTCTTGTGAGTACCGAGAGGATGTGTGCATTATACCCCCCTTATGAGTGCCGAGATGGTAATAGATAGTAATTTCAATTGGATAGTCATGTGAGGAATTTCATGTTAGAAGCATCAGACCTATATCATTGATGTTATTAAAATTCTAACGAGGGAAACTCTGGCTTACCCCGATAATTAAGAATTTTTAGTTTGTAGCGACTAAGGTGGGGCAAACTCTAGAGTTATTGCGAGGTACTGATATCCTCTTCCTTTTGAGGTCTAGGATGGGTGCTCATAGTGGAGGTCTCGGTTCTGTGATTGGGTTCACTCCTGCATCTAACTGTTGCGACCTCAGCAAGACATCACTCCTTTAACGAAGGGCCGAGTAGCACCGAGAGTGAGCTACGGGGGCAGTCAATAGAGAAGCACATCCATAGAAAGTTACAGAGGAGGTGAGATGTTAAGAAGGGGTCAAAACCAGTTGTGTGACAGACAATGGGAGTTCCAAGGAAATTTACATCTCCACACTATGAGATGTAACATGAAAATAGTGAATAGTTGCTTATATGAATTAGAGTCTAGGATCGAATCTTTTTTTCAATCATGTGATGAAAATAACCTCCAATAATAGTTAATTAATAGCTTACATAGTTTTTACTTACATGCTCGTAGTTGTTAGTTACTACAACCCCCTTTTGTTTGTTAGTACTAGTTGTTTTTTACACACAATTGGGGTAATACCCAATTGTAAATTATGTTTTTCTTACCCTTAGACACTGGTATCTCGTAGATGACACCTCGAGTCACCACTAGCTATGCTATTGTAGTTAGGAGTGAGTACAAGAGTAACACTATAAATCTCATCTTTGACCTTACCAGTGCCCACTGGTTTTAAACGACCTCGTGGGTGCGAGTTAAAGAGGTTCATCATTAATTCTAACACCATCAACAACACTATAGGCTGCTCGATCGAGCAAGTCACTACTGGAGTGTGGTGGTTGTTTTCCTGAAACAGTTGTCCAAGGGGGATAAACAACCCCAACTACTTGTACTCTAACCCTCCGGCGGTGAAGTACTTCAACTTTGACAAGGCTGCCATTGATGATCCCAAGAAAATCAAGATCAGAACCCTCAAACAGAAGGAGCACATGGTGTACAAGCTTATTATCAAAAACTTGATATTGGTGGGTCATCATATGGAATGCACCATTAATGGCCTCCTGTTATTCTTCCACATTGTTGTGAACCAGCGGATCCATCCTAGGTTCACCGTCGTTAACGAGATGGCAATGGTGATTGCGAACAAGAGAAGTAGAAAGCTCCTGCATGGGAAACTAATCACCAAGTTGCTCTAGCTGGAGGAAGTTTCCCTTCAGTTCACTGGCCTAATGCTTTCGATGTACTACAATAAAGAGTACTCCATGTTAGATTCCAAAACAAATTTTCGCACTGTAGAAAGGCATGTGGATGGATACATACAATAATTCAACAGTGATTAGAATTAAACCGACATGTTATGTATGGTAAAAATGACGATTTTAATTTCACCACCTTATCTGAAGCAATCGATGGTAGTTCTGAGAAACCGCTATGATATGAAACATATTTTGATATTAAAACATCACCAAATATTGAGTCAATTTCTTAGCTATGTTTTAGTACTGATTATGCCCTCCGTTTGATTGCTGTTTAGAGAGCGAAAATGCATTACGTACTAAAATTAAGTGTTATGATGTTGTTTTTTTTACAATTAGATATCTGCATATTAAGAAAAGGATGGTTTCTTTGATCAAACCGATTTTTGAAATCGTAACCTATATCAGAATCATTTTATGTTATAAATCTGTGGAGTTTTATATGGCCAATGCTGGTTTCAGAGTGGACATCGAATTCAAAACACATGAATGATCAGAAATCTAAACATTGAGGACAGATGTATATCTTGGTCATGTTTCAAATTTCTAATTTTGGTACAGCTATCTTAAACTTATTACCTCGGAAAATGAAAATTTTTTTGCCTTTACTTAACATACCAACCTACAATCACGGTAAACTTGATATTGAGTCCATTGACTTATACCCATTTGTCTTTTTCGACCATGCATTGTAACAACACCGCAATGTGTAAATGTGACATTACAATGCCACTGTCAATCTCGAAAGAATAAAATTGGTTTACATTTTCACAAATTCTTGGGTAAGTAACAGAGACATTTTTATGGAGCAGAAGGGTACAATGTGACATGTTTCGCGTCTTTGTCCTTATCATCCCCCGCTAGATGAAGAGACATTTATGAAATCTAGCTCCTCTTCATTTTCACTTAAAACAATCTTTAACCCTTTCTTCCGACGGTAAGCTTTTTGCTTAGCCTCCTTCACCTCCGCCTCTAGGGCTTCCATTTGGCTATTAAACCAAGAAAACATCTTCTTCCACTTCCACAAAAATCCTTTCTCAATTCTTACACACAAATACGATGAAATTCAACATTAAAAAGATAAAAAACCACAACTAACATGGAATGGTTTATGACTCAATACTTACCCATGATGATGCCCTTGTCTCCGAAGCTCTAGCCTTTTTTTCACCCATAACCACTACCCTCGAAACTAACTTCACCTTGTATTTGTTTGTATTTGTATCCAATTAGAGTAGTTTCAAGTCAAGCCATTTTTTATTGTAGTATTTATGGCGTAATGGGTGGTCTATGGGTACAATAACATTCTCTTTGATCATCCTAGTGACCAAACACCCATAAGGAAATTCCTTCTTTGTTGTGCGAACGACTTTGTTCATGTAGGAAAATATTATGAACATGGAATTCAATACTTTATTCTCCATAAGGTAATATAAGATTATAAGTCCTCCTAATGGTGGGCTCACACACATTTCCCACAATGGTACACATTCATGGAAATCCACTCAAAAACAACCATTGCTCCACGGTCAACATTGACAAATCATATTTGTCGGGTTACCTAGCCTTGTCACCCTGTATCCTAAAATACTTATGCCCCATTTCTACAAAATATAGTGGTTGGGAGTCTATTTTAACTGGCCAAGATTGTTGATGGAAAGACTTATAAGGCCATCCAAGAAAGTTAGGCATAAAAACTAGGGTCAATACATTGACACTATAATAAAACACTGATCGTGAATTTAGTAACAATAACGGTAATTCATTAACCTTTGTTACCCTGTCATTGTCACAAAAATTTCCCAAGTTTGCATAAAGTTATATTACTTCGTCTCAGTGGGTTGGACGTAATTAGGTTTCGCAAATAATTGGGGCGGAAATAATCCAATAAGTATCCAAAATTTAAATCAAGTACGGAATTGTAGTTCAACACCTTGGTTGCAGTGATTTTTCGGAATAACCATAGAAAATAATGCTCTTCTGCTACCTTGTTGAAGAATTCACGACTGGTTGTGGGCTCTGGAAAATGCTCGTGAACCCTTTGTCTTCTGGTGTACCTCGTAATATCTCGTCTCCTCATTTTGACGATTTCCTCTAGTTCCCCCCATGGCAGATTGACCGTTGTATATAAACCACCGAATATAGATGGTGAAGGATTAGTTGTCTTGGTTTTTCCTATCGATTTACCCATCGTTAATGAATATGAACTCGTGAAAAGATGTAATTTGAATGAATAAAAGGATAATTAAAGCGAAGGTATTTCAATATTTGGTTAGAGGACTTAGAAGGATCAAATATTTTATACATGCCAATTCTGATATTGAGGGCATTTCTAGGAGATGGTGTGGAATCAACCACAACATATTCAGATTTTGGAACCATGGTCAAAATGAAAACGAGGTTATTTTCTCTGACCATTTCCAATTCTGACTATGCAATTGATATTGTAACTCTGTCTAATGTTGTTTTAAATAGAGTTTAACGATGTTTCAATTTTAGAATATTCATTAAATGACGCATAAAGAGACTTCATTTATAACAATTGCATCTGAATTCCTGTAAAAAGCCGCCCCCTTCTCCAAACCCTTGTTTTATTGCATGCTATCAATCTCCAAACAATCTTTATATTTTCCTCATCCACACTCACAGATTCATTATGAGGATTCACCAGCAATAGAAGATGGTGACATCCATCACCTTCCCATCTGTTTTCTTCTGCATAACTCCACCACCAAAAACCTCGACCACTTTGAAACTCTCCCACCACCACCTCCACCTCCGCCTCATCTTTACTTCATGTCTCAGTCAAATCTCCATTGTTGCCATCGAATCAGCCAGCTTTCTATTCTCCAGCATATATCTTTGTGATTGACTCATTGTCCGGAGTGGCAGGGGCCAGGTGTTTGAGCCATGGAAATGGTGGCTAAAGGTTGTTGGAAGAGCAGGGGTCAGGGTGGAATTTGTCGATCTGCATGCCACCATGGAAATGCTTGGACTTGGGACAAAGACAGTTTCAGTTATTGCTTTTGTTCATGCATGTTTCATTTTTGTTTTGGTTTTTTTAAGTGTAGTTATAGATTGTTTATTGCTAATAATGTGTGTCATTTATTTCCTTAAATGTGATATACAACACAAAGATAAGTCATAATCACATATAGGTTTTTCAGAATTCAGATGTAGACATTCGGTTAATTTTGAATCAATGTTGTCTAAAAATAGCGATCAAGGTAGAAAACTCAACCTTTGACAATCCACAAGAATTCATCCACGTGATGTGGTGATTATGGAGACTACCTCAAATAGGTAATCTCTTCATTTGTTAATATGTTTTTTATCATTCACTATGTTGTGAGTTGTTGTGGATAACTTTGTGGTTTTCTTTGCAGCCAAGAAGTTGTTTGAGATGTTTTTCTCTCATGATTCCTTCTAGGCTGTACAATGGCCCCTGCCCAATGGTGTAGAGATTGGAGGGGTTATTGTTTTCCTAAACAATAACCATCTAGAACTTTAGGTAGACATACCTTCCAGTCATCAATACATTCGACGGGTAAATATATACTACTTTAGATTCATGAAATTCAACTAAATCAAATCTTTCAAACTAGTTGAAGTTCAGGTACATCATAACAACCTTTAGTAACAATAGTGTATCCAAATCTCCAAAGTTCTTTCTTATTTAGTTACATTTTCTTTGTCTACTTTAATATATTAAGCCTTGTTATGTATTCAAGTTAAATTATATTTTCTTTGTGTACTTTAATACATTAAAACCTTATTATGTATTTCTCGTTTTGCCTTACAATTAACTTTGTCTTACAATTTGTATGTTGCTTTCTGAAGCTACTTACATATGATGATCTATTGAACGCAGATATGTACTCCATTATGAAAATATGTCTATTACTAATAACTACAATTTCCGACAATGCTTCCGAATTCCGGACATTAATTAGAAATAGAAGCATTAGTAGAGTCGATCGTTATTCCAATTTCTAAACTCAAACAGTTTTCAATTTTATAGAGAACAACACCTATTTTGAAATGTTATCGGTTCAAGGAACTCAGCAAACACTCATCATCAAAATCCATTCCTGATCTCGCAACGTTTTCAATTTCTGACCCAAGTTCTGAAATCGTAAAATATCCTAACTAGGGATGATCATGGGTCAGGTCTAGGTTGGGTTTAATAAGACCCAGACCCAACCCTAAAAAAATTAGAATCATACCCAAACCAGATGGGTCTAAACGTGTCCTAAATGGGTCTAACTTTTTTAAAAAATCTTCACTAAATAAAATATGCATTATCATAAATAAATATAATTCAAGTTGAACATAGACATGAATTAATTCTTCAAGAAAAAAATGTACAATACACATTATTTGTTTAATTACAAAATACAAAGATAATATGCAAATAATTTAGAAATTACAATAAATTATATATATATATATATATAATATAATATAATATATATATATGTGGTAATATGGGTCTACGGGTTGGGTCTGGGTATACGGGTTGGGTTTGGGTATACGGGTTGGGTCTGGGTATACAGGTTGGGTTTGGGTCCGGTCTGGGTCTTCATATTTTAGACCCAGACCTAGACCCAAACCCGGTCCCGATGGGTTTAAATTTTTTGGATACATACCTGTCCCAATGGGTCTAGACCTAGTGGGTTTGGGTCGGGTCCTAAACCTTGGACCATCCCTAATCCTAACACAACATGGATACTAGAACCAACATTATATTCCGATATCAGAACTCGAACCGGACGATCTGTATTTCGGTTTCAAGAGATCGCCTATACATCCTAGTAACAAATTTCCGACTCTGGAAGTATGTTTCACGTACAACGATTTCTATTAGTTCCAAAATCGAAAATATTAGAAAGCGGTTTAATTAACAAAAACAACGTCGTGCAGAAACACCGTGCATATAATTTATAATGACGATAGTGGAACCGCCGTGCAACGAGGGAGTAGGATCTGCGGTGATGCTAAGGTCGTGGGCTTTTAATCACCTTTCTCATACTCCTTTCACCACCTTTAATAGCCCTATCTTGGACAAGTGACTTATGGTGCCATAGACAGAGAAACAGAGGGAGCATATATTCGAAATATCAACTTTTTATAAGTAGTGCTTATTATTAATGAAAGATATTAAAGATCAAACATTTTTCAAATCAATTGCTAAAAGCCAAAATGCATAGTTTAAAATAAGATGGAGTATTTATGTTCAATAAGAATTAGACTATTTTTATTTAGAGTTAAGTGCTAAAATAACTCATTTTTAGGCTAAAAGTGACAATATAACCTTCAAGAATGAGATGTGATAAAATAACCCTAACATATTGATGCATGTGCCAATCCATCCCTGGGCGTTGTTGACTTCAATTGTCAACGGAAATTTTGGCCGGAATTAAATAAAATGGCCATTTTATCCCTGAATTTAAAAAAAGAAAAAAAATTGAAAATTGAAAAGACTAAATGCCCTCATGTTTTTATCCTTTTTCTTTTCTTTTCTTCTCCCATTTTCTTTGAACACCCACTGCCGACAGGAGCACTCGCTGCCTCCAAGGGTCTGAAGCTTGTATCTGTTACCAATGGATGTATATGTCGCCAAGTCGATTGAATTGTGATTAGAACCTAATTATGTTACTTCTTTTCTTCGGATATTTTTGAACCCGTTATAGGTGCTTCTGGGTTTCTGGGTTTAGTGAGAATGTTTCGAACCAGGGGAAGGTGTTTCTGGGTTCGAGAGAATATGGGTTCGAGGTAGTGGTTGACGGCGGAGCATGTAATGCATTTTGAGGTGACCGCGGGGAGGTGGAGGGTGGCAGGGTGCATTTTGAGGTGACCAGAGGCAGAGGGTGGGTTTTGAGGTGACTGGAGGCAGGTGGAGGGTGGCCAAAATAACCCCTCTACCGATTGGTGGAGAATTTCGACTCAACTCACGACGGAGAATTGATTTGGTTGCAAATTTTTTGCATTCTTTTTCTCTAGAAGAACCGGATTTGTTAAATCTAAGTTCTGTGTGTGTGAGCTCTCCCGAAGCCCCCCAAAAGCCAAGGAATTTTGACTCTTCATCCTTGATTTCTCCGACTGTAATAACATATAGGATTACAAAAGTAGAGGCACCACTCGGGACGGAATGGTGACTCATGTCGTGAGTTGGGTCAATGTCCAAAGCCTTTGGTTCAAGCTCCGATCGGCGGGGAAGGGCTGGAAGAGGGTGGTGGCCGGTAGTGGCGGATGGTGGCTAAACAAGAAAAGTCAGGTGGTTGAATTTTCTGATGTTCTGATTATTTTTGTAATTTTATATTTGGTCAATGCCCAATTTTTGTAGTCAACATCGGAAGTTGGCCAAAAGGTTACAACTGCACATTTTGTTATAAAGTTAAGGTTATTTTGACATTTTCTTATTTTGTACGATTATATTGGCACTTTCATCTTAAACTTAGGTTAAAACTATAAAAATCTCTTTCATTTATTTATTTTATTTTCAACCTTGTCATTAAAATTTGAGTCTGTCTCTTGAAAGACGGTCTTTTCATAAGTTATGGAAAGACCAAGGTTTAAAGTGTAAATTAGAAGAAATTAAGATAAAATTTTCGGGTTGGATGAACCGGGTTATAAATTTTATAACTACTACATGTTTCATACTAAAATTTTAATATTACAACTAAGACCTTTTACCTTTTATTATTCTAATCAAACCTCATCTTTCCATAAGCATATGGAAAGACCGTGTTTCCCAAGACTCTGCCTTAAAATTTCTTCACATATTTATATTTAAATAAATCGTAGTATAAAAAATATGTGCAACAATGTAAAAAATACAAAACAATAAATAAAAGACAAAATTAGAATAAGATAGGATGTCAATTTTATGTAATGACGATGGCACTCATTTTCCACTTGACCACTTTAAGAAAGATGCAACCAGCGCCATTTCATTTATTCCATAAGTCTCGATGCCCAGATATACATATTAGAAGTGTACATTTGCAAACAAGGATAAACTTATAACTTGTAACTATTTAATTCACAATATATTCGTGAAAATAAATTCATGATAGTAAAAGTGAATAATAATGTAAATTTCTCATTCATAAATGTCAAAACTAGATTTTCTTAACTACTCGTAAATTAAGTGGAAAAGTGAGCAACAATGGCGATAGACTGAATATATCGACATCAACCTTTGCAAACAAATGATTTTTTTAAAAAATAAATAAAATTGTTGAATGGTCTCTCTAACAATACACCAGTCAGTTATAGCGAATTTCTCAGTTTAACCAAACAAAACCAGCATGATAAAAAGAATATGCACCAGTTTTCCAAAATCTTCCAATAAAAACATGATGTATTAGTTAGTTGAATTGCAGCTACTGGTCTATTCATAGCAACTCAGTCAAAGTGTTATAGCATCGCATTAATTGAGCCTTCTAATTTAGTCATAAGAGGCTATTTCTTATTGTTGGACAAGTTTACTTTGGAGTTAAGTATCACTGAAGAAGGAATATTTTACTTTTTAGTTTAATAAGCCTGTGGGGTTGAATTTCAAATTTTGTGTTAAGCATCTTATGTTTTTTTATTATAGAAAGGTGATCCCCCTTTCAAATATAACCTATATGTTGGAAAAAGTGCATATATAATCCTAAATTATTTTTTTTGCAAATATAACCCTAAAACTATTATTCTAGTATTGACTGGCCATTTCTGGATTGACCAACCAGAAATGATCAAAATGTCCTTCTAACCTCATGCACAATTTTAAAAGACAAAAATGCCCCCACTACCACCATCAATCCGACATCCCACCACCGATCCACCACCACCACCAATCCGTCATCCCACCACTAATCACCCCGCCACCACCACCAACCCCTCCTGCCAGCCCTGCCACCACCCTCTCCATGAGCTAGCACCACCAACCTCACTCTTCATCAGAATCATTCTTGTTCCGGTATCCCTCCTTCCACGTCCCCGTCCTCCCACGTCCCCGTCCTCCAAAACCACCTCCACCACGAAATCCTCCCCCGTCAGATCCATCACTACTACCAAAATCTCCCCTGCCATACCTACCTTTATCTCTAAATCCCCCACGTTCTGAACCTCCTCTGCCCCTAAAACCACCTTTGTCTTGTCCACATCTTCCACCTCGGCTTCCACTCCAATTTCCACTTGCTCCTCTTTCATCAAAAGAATCATTTTGCTCGGTCATGCCACTGAAATTTCTGTCTAATTTCCAATTACCCTTGTTACTATAAGAATCATTTCCACCAACATCAGTTGCTCCACCCCACTTACTTTCACCCCAAAATGTGGAAGAACCACTAAAATATTGAAATCAATATTTTGAATGTACGTGTTATTCATTTCACATCCTAGTTTCGCATCCAGATTAAGAAACCGCTATACTGATTTCAATGCTTCTCTTTTAGCAAGAGACAAATGTAAGAAAAAAAATGGAATTTGTAGCACATCTCTGGCGGAGCAGTGGAACTTTAGAGGCGGGGCTCGGCGTCGAATGGGTCGCAGCCTTTTGGAGTTGCTGGAAAGATGGGGACTGCCCATGAGCTAGCACCGCTAACCTCATTCTTCATCAGAATCATTCTTGTTCTGGTATCCCTCCTTCCACATCCCCGTCCTCCAAAACCACCTCTACCACGAAATCCTCCCTCGACAGATCCATCACTAACACCAAAATCTCCCCAGCCAGACCCATCTTTATCTCTAAATCCCCTACGTTCTGAACCTCCCCTGCCCCTAAAACCACCCCTATCTTGTCCACATCTTCCACCTCGGCCTCCACTCCAATTTCCACCTGCTCCTCTTTCATCAAAAGAATCATTTTGCTCGGTCATGTCACTGAAATTCCTGTCTAATTTCCAATTGCCCTTGCTACTATAAGAATCATTTCCACCAACATCAGTTGCTCTACCCCACTTACTTTCACCCCAACATGTAGAAGAACCACTAAAAGATTGAAATCAATATTTTGAATTTACGTATTATTCATTTCACATCCTGGTTTCACATCCTGATTAAGAAACCGCTATACCGATTTCAATGCTCTTTTTTAATAAGAGACAAATGTAAGAAAAAAAATGGAATTTGTAGCACATCTATGGCGAAGCAGTGAAACCTCAGAGGAGGGGCTCGGTGTCGAATGGGTTGCAACCTTTTGGAGTTGCTGGAAAGACGGGGACTGCCCATGAGCTAGTACCACCAACCTCACTCTTCATTAGAATCATTCTTGTTCCGGTATCCCTTCTTCCACGTCCCTGTCCTCTAGAACCACCTCTACCACGAAATCCTCCCTCGTCAGATCCATCACTACCACCAAAATCTACCCTGCCAGACCCACATTTGTCTCTAAATCCCCCACGTTCTGAACCTCCTCTGGCCCTAAAACCACCTCAGCCTTGTCCACATCTTCCACCTCGGGCTCTACTCTAATTTCCACCTGCTCCTCTTTCATCAAAAGAATCATTTTGCTCGGTCATGTCACTGAAATTTCTGTCTAATTTCCATTACCCTTGCTACTATAAGAATCATTTCCACCAACATCAGTTGCTCCACCCCACTTACTTTCACCCCAACATGCAAAAAAACCACTAAAAGATTGAAATCAATATTTTGAATTTACGTATTATTCATTTCACATCCTGGTTTCGCATCCTCATTAAGAAACCGCTATACCGATTTCAATGCTCCTGTTTTAGTAAGAGGCAAATGTAAGACAAAAATGGAATTTGTAGCACATCTCTGGCGGAGCAGTGAAGCTTCAGAGGGTCGAATGAGTCGCAGCCTTTTGGAGTTGCTGGAAAGAAGGGGACTGCCCAGAAACTTCTTGGCCATGACTCAGGTGAAGACAATGTTGGTGAGATGGTCAGAAGATCCCAATACGCCAACTGTGGCTCTCGGATCGGTCCCAGGGGATTGAGTCGGGTGAAGAAGCAATCTCAGAGGAAAATCCTCTTCTTTTTGGGGATTGAGTCGACGGGATGGGTGGCATTTTGGATGAAAGAAATGGTGTGGAGATGGTCTAGAGAAGAAGAAGTAATTTGGTTAGAAGGTCAAAATAGTAAATTTATTTGTTTATTTGCCTTTTGTTTTTTTAGAGGGTAAAATTGACTTTTCACCTAATTCCGATCTAAATCCGCCGGAAAAGGTTATATTTGCACATAACCTGAATATATAGGGTTATAGTTGCACTTTCAATTAGCCCATGGTTATATCTGCATTTTCATCAATTATATAGGTTATATCTGCACTTTACTCTCTTTTTTATTATTATTATAGAAAGGTACTCCCCCATTTCAAAAATTAATTTATATCCAAATATTTAAGTATCTTCATGTGTTGAGTATTCTTCTCATCGGGTAATTGTTTGAAGAAAGGGTCTCCTGACATGCGGTCTGTCCATAAGCTTATGGACAGACAACTTATTTTTTACTTTATACACCGCATTTGTTAAATTACATACACAATTTGGATTTTTAAAAATAATTTTTATATCATATATTTTTACCTTCAAATACATATATTTAAGGTAGAAACCCCTGTTGACTGTCCAAAACCTTATGGAAAGACCGCCTTTCCTGAGACTTTCTATTTTTTCAATAATATATTTAATTATACATATGAGATGGAGAATAGAAAGTTTCTTATAATATGTATTTCTTAAATATTTTGTAATTATATATTTGTGGTCAAACATAATTTTAAAAAATTAACCATATAGAAAAGTGCATTTTTAACCCTATACTTCGGGTAAAGTGTAGAAATAATCTTGTATCTGAAAGTGCAAAAATAACCCTGAAAATTGTTGACCAAAATGTCAACGGCCAAAAGGCCGAAAACCACCAAAAAAACTGTTTTACCCTTCCCTTAAAAATTTTAAAAAATAGAAAAAAGCAAAGTGCTCTAATTCCCTTTCTCTCTAGTTTCCTCTCTTCCACAGCCACCACGTTGATGCCCTCTCCCTTTTCCTCCAGCATTGTTCTCCACCGGGTCTCCGCCCTAATCTTCCATCATAATACCCTCATCCCTCACCAGTTCTCTCTCTTCACCACTATCTCCATTCTCCCTCTCTTCACCACCACCTCCGGAGCACGTTCCTTCCATCCTTGTCGATGGCACGGTCGACTCACTCTGTCAACCACGAAAAGGACAGGACGACCTCTACCCCGCTTTTCCAGATATGGACGGGGCGGGGCAGGAAGTGGCGGGTTTGGGCGCGATTAAGGGAAGGCAGCGGGGCTTCTAAGCAGGGCGGGGTTTATTAAGGCCATAGAGGAAGAGTTAATTGGGAGAGGTGGTGGCTATGGTGTCGCGCAGGGAGAAGTGGTGGCGGGGGAGAGGTGGAGCTAGGGAAGGTGGGGGTGGGCGACAGGACAAGATTAGCGGGGCTAGGGTTTCTGGGTGGAGAAGGTGGGTGGCGGGGACTGGGGTTTGTGGACAGCAGTGGTGGACCTGGTGGTGCGGCGGCGGACCTGGTGATGAAGAAGGAGATGTTAGGGTTATTTTTGTCATTCAATTTTTTGTATTAACAATAGGGGTATTTTTATCTTTTTATAAATTATCAACGCCCGAATTTGTTTGGTCAATGTCAGAATAGTGCAAATTGAATATAATTGCACATTTTGACTAAAAGATAAAGTTATTTCTGCACTTTCAAATTTTAGCACGCTCATGCAAAAATTGGTTTAACCAATCAGGGACTGAAGAAGTATTGTATTTCTTCTCTGTGCCGTGAAGACGCAAAAGGCCGGAAACAAAAAGTATTGAATACTCACTACGCAAGGAAATAGCACAGAAGGTAGACATCATCCAATCCCAAGGCAACCTCGTCCGGAAACTGAAGGCTTCAAGTCCGACACCGGCGCCACCTGAAGCTCGACAAGTCCCAGCTCCAGTCCTCCCCCGGCCTCGCTAACAGAGGCGCCTTCCTCCAGTCTGTCGCCAACACCCTCGAGCGCAGATGCTTCTACATCGCCGGCCTCTTTGACTACGGCCCTCCCGGATGCTTTAAAACTGATTATCAACTCCTGGAGTGATATTCAATCTTTAAAGTGTGCTTATTTTTTTCATCAAATTAATGTTTTTGAACTTTGAATGCTGATACCTTCGTTTTTTCCCCCTTTGCATCTTTTCTGTGAAATGTAAATGTATCTAAAAGGATTCCGGGAGTTAAAATTTGACTGATTTGTGCCTCTTCTTGTAATCCATTAAACTCGAGGTGAAGTTATCTTAGCTGAATAATGAGTTCAGAGGCTTTCGTTGCCATATATCTGGTGTTTTTACCTTCCGTTTTGGCACAAAACGTGGAGGGAGGGTCTCGATGTTTCAGAGCAGGATACCCCCCTCAACACCAACCTTAGAGCAGGATACCCCCCTCAACATTACTGGGTAATTCACCTTGCCTCATTTTATTTTCAGCTACCTATTAGCAATCTACAAAGTTAGTATAAAAGTTTCACTAAGTAGAAATATAATTGATTTGGAATATATTAATTATAAATCTAACTTTTTTTTGAGACATTTTCTCCGCTTTCTTCACAATCTTTTCAACCTTGGATTGCTTCCTCTTTGTTGGGGGACGACCTCGTGAGCGCACTTTCAGTGGAGAGTGTAATTTTTTCCTATCAGCTTGGGATCCCTCATTTCTTTTGTTTTCATCTTGAGCTACAGATGAAACATTCATACCGCCCATTGAGCAATCGGTATTGACATTCATCAATCTCTTCTTTGCATCTACCAGCATATCCACCAAGGTAGAGAAACTATCATCACTTTCATAACCAAGTTCTTGCACTTCATATGACAAGGGATTGAGATTATTATATCTCCGCCTTTCTTTTTTATCATAGCCTAAGTCATCATAAACATTCACTATTCTTTGATATCCACACTTGATATCCTTGAGCCATCTTTCTAAAATGTACTTCTTGGGAACTTCAGTGACATTTCTTTTGATAAGAACAAATATCTCATGCCTACACAAAATTCCTTTAGACTCAAATAGACGACACAAACATTTCAGTTCGAACTGTAACTCATTATATTGCACCCGAAATACAATTTCTTCAAAAGTTCCAGAATCGCCCAATATGGTTTCCAATACTTCAAGTATCATATATGATCCTTCTTGTTTCACAAAAGAAGTGTTGCAAAAATATCCGCCCTCTAACTTCATCTAGAAACCCCTTAAATATCTTGTTAGTGTAGACATTTTGAAATTGCTTTTCAATTGGATGACCACTAACTAGTAGAATTGTAGAATTGAAAGAGGCAAAATCTGAAGTCTTCTACTTTTCAATCTTACTTTTAAAAGCATTGCCATACTGCTCAACAAATTCTTTTAGTGTTGTCGTTGAATGAACGTAATCATCGAAAAAGGCATTCATACTCTCACTTCTTTGACTTGCAGACATTCCTGCCCAAAACTTATCCTTAACATAATCAGGTATCCACTTACGACGAGCTTCAAACACAGAATTCAAACAAACATTCTTCTCCAAATAAATTCCCGAATCATTTTTCGTAGTTTTGATCAAATTCTTCAGTTTTCAAAGACTTATAAACTGCATTCTTCTTCTTTTTTATCACTTTATAGTCTTCATGAGCACTTAATTTAGCAGGAATGTTTTTCATGATATGCCTAAAACAGAGGCGATGATGGGAGTCGTGAAATACCTGTGAAATAGCAATTTCCATCGCTCTGCACTGGTCTATAATAATACCTTGAGGAGCACGTTCTCCCATGCATGACATCCAAGACTTAAACAACTAAGTAAAAGTTTCTAAATCTTCCCTGGATACTAAACCACAACCAAGCAAAACAAATTCACCATGGTGATTTACTCCGACAAATGGGGAAAATGGCATGTCATAACTATTAGTCAAATACGTAGTATCCAATGTAACTACATCAAAAAAATACTCATACGTAGCTCTGCATCTCGCATCAGACCAGAATATTTTTTTATTTGAGAATTTCTATTCACATGAATCACATAATAGAAATTCGAATTCCTACTTTGCATGCAACAAAAATAGTTATTCAACACTTCAGCATCTCCAACAAGATACAGAGGAATGCCACCACCTCAGGATAGAGATCAAGAGGTGTGAAAAAGAAGGCTAGTTCCAGAACTGGAGTTCCCTCTCTCAATCCGGGGATGATCCCCCAAATTTAGGAATGAGCATTGACCTTAGATGCTATACCCACCTAGAAGAAACTGAGAACCACCAGGTAACAATGATAGGGCAGAAAGGGATTGAGGTGCTCCGAGGGATTGAAACAAATCACAACCTAGGAATCCACCGGCAAGAAACCATAGCAATGAGGGGCATGGGGAAAATCGGGTTGTAAACGTTATCAACGGGATTGTGGGAGAATAATCCCCAAACACAATTATCAGGGGAACCCAAGCATAAATGGTTTCGACCGGATAAGAGCATAACATTTTCTAAAGCGGACGTTGTCCCTAACTAAACGCTCTATGCAGACCCCATGCTCATCTCTGCTACGATTGGTAATTCGTACGTGAAGAAAATGTTTGTCAATGATGGGAGCATGGTCGAAGTTATGTTTGCCAGCTGCTTCGACCAACTAGATATAGGACGACAAAACTTACAAGGATCTGCCTCACCGCTATCTGGTTTCACAAGAAAGACGATATTCCCCCTCGGGAAAATCATTCTGCCTATGCTAGTGCTAGATGGTGATATGGTGGTAACAATTGAATGAAGCTTCGCCGTCATCGACACTCACTCACCTTTCAACGTGATCCTTGGAAGACTGTGGATATGTCAAGCGAGAGGGGTGTGGTCCCTATACCATCTCATGATGAAATTTTCCACGGAGCAAGGAGTGGCAGCCATTTGTGGGGACCGTTATGGCCAAGACTTGTATGTTTACACTGTACAGGAAAACTTGAAAGGAGAAGGATGTGGCCTTGATCCATGTGGAGGTTGGCCCGTCTGATGTCGAGAAAATTCTTGTTCGTCATCAGGAATGTTAGTATTGGTAAATTGATCCCAAAGGATACGACGAAAAAGTTGAAGGCTCTACTGGATGAATATGTGGCAGTGTTTGCTTGGAATACAACACCTAGTGGGAGTGTCGAGGCGCCTGGCGGTTCACAGGTTAAACATTGACCCATCGCTAAAGCTAGTTAAAAAAAGGAAGATATTTGCTCCAGAGAGAGCAGATGCGCTAAAGCTGGAAGTACAACTATTGCTTAAAGCAGAAGTTATCAGGAAGCGTTGTATCCGGAGTGGATATTCAATCCTTTGATGGTCCTAAAGAAAAATGGCACATGATGCAATGCATAGAATTTACTGACATTAACAGATCGATGTTGCCCCAAATATAGCTATCTGCCCCCGTCCATCGACAAACTGGTCGAAGCGATAACAGGCTATAAGGTCTTAGACTTCTTCAATGCATAGGAGGGGCTCCAGGAGATCATGATAGTGGATGAATATATGGAAAATACATCATTCATGACATACATAGGAACATTCTGCTATAGAAAGATGCCCTTCGGCCTTAAGAATACAGGTGTAACCTACCAAAAGCTAGTGGATAGGATCTTCTAGAAACAGATAGGGAGAAATATGGAAATTTATGTCAATGATATGGTAGTAAAGAGCAAGATGTATGATCAGTCCTGGTGAACCTGGGAAAACCCTTCGAAGAGCTTCACCAATCGAACTTGAAGCTGAATCCTGCCAAGTGTGTGATTAGTGTAGAGACTGGAAAATTCCTTGGCTTCATGGTGTCAGTGGCGGGAATAAATGTTAGCCCTGAGAAGGTTGAGGCATTGATCAATATGAGGCCTCAACAAGCAATGAAAGAAGTGTAGAGGTTGACAGGGTCACTGGCTGCACTAAACCATTTTCTCTCGAAGGTGGTGGAGGAGCACCTACATTTCTTTGATGTGCTCCGAAAGGCTAAAAAGTTCAAATGGACTAACAAGGGCGAAGAGGCCTTTCGAGAGTTAAATGAACACCTTAAAACCCTCCCTACGTTGATGAAGCCCGAGGAGTGAGAGATGTTGTACCTTTACATATTGTCCTCCTCCCTATCGATTAGTACAATCCTTGTGAAAGAAAAGGAGAGGCAACAACATCGGGTCTATTTTGCCAGCAGGGCTCTACAGGGCCCAGAAACTTGATACACTGCCATGCAACTCGATACACTACCCTCGAGAAGTTGATCCTTGCTCTCGTACATGCTCGTCAATGATTTCTTCCTTACTTCCAGGCACATACAAAAATACTACTCACCAACCAGCCAATCAAGCAGGTATTGTTAAAGCTTGAAGCTCTGGGTCAAATGATGAAGTGGGCCATCGAGTTGGGAGAGCATGATATCCAATTCCAACCGAGAACAACTATTAAGGGACAGGCTAGCAAACTTCATAATCGAAATAATTGAGTCAGTCTCGATGAAAGAAGGGCCTCCAATGCTGAATGAAACTTAGAAGATATACATTGATGGACCTTCACACTCAGGAGGGAGTTCAACTAGAGTATTTCTCACAAGACCCAAAGACACAACCTATCCCTACGCATTGCATTTCAAATTCAAATCCCCTAATAATGAGGCTGAGTACGAAGCTCTAATCATTGGCCTTTGATCGGCTAAGGAAATCAAGGCTAGGGATTTAGAGATCCTCAATGACTCGCAAATAGTGGTTCAACGGGTGAAAGAAGAGTATGAGGCTAGAGAGCGAAGCCTTCAATGCTACTTAGAAGTAGTGAAGCTCATGCTAAACAGTTTTCGAACGTACACATTAACACAAGTACCTTTGGAAATGAACCATAAGGAGGATGCCTTAAGTAAGTTAGCCCCATATTATCTTAATATCCAATTCCAAAAGCAATTGCTGATGGAAATCCTAAGCAGGAAAAGTTTTGAGGAAGAGATGGTAATGGAGATATATATTGAAGAATCTTAGTTGACACCCATCATAAATGTACCTTCGGGAAGTAATCCTACCAGAAGACAAAGTCAAAGTTAGAAGGGTGAGGCTCAATTCTCCAAAGTACGTGATACAAGATGATATGTTATATCGTCGAGGGCATCTCCATCCACTTTTTTTATTTGTCGCCCGGTATGAGGCTGACTAACTTGTTAAGGGGATTCACAAAGGAGCGTGTGGGAGTTACCTAGGCGCCCGTTAGGAGGCGAAGAAGCTCCTTCGAGCTGGATATTTTTGGGCCACCATGTTTCACAATGCAAACAAGCATATACAATCTTGCCATCAGTGCTAGAAACATGCACCAATTACTCATGCCCCCAAAAAGAAATGATGAACATCCATCGATCATGGCCATTTGACAAATGGGGGATCAATTTAGTGGGACCATTCCTAGAAACACCAGGAAAATTCTGGTACCTTATAGTGGCCATCGACTATTCACCAAGTGGGTCGAAGCTGAGGCATTAACCAACATGAAGGGGGAGACGGTGATTAGATTCTGTTGGAAGAACATCATTTGCAAATATGGTATTCCAAAGACCATTATTACAGATAATGGAACACAGTTCACCTATGACCTATTCAAAAGTTGGTGAAAAGAATACAATATCTGACAGAAGGTGACGTTTGCATACCACCCCCTTGGCTAATGGACAAGTCGGTCACCAACTGAACCATCATAAATGGCTTTAAGTCGAGGCTTAAGGGGGCTGCTAGTAACTAGATCAACGAGCTCCCTAGAATCCTCTAGTTCTGTAGAACAACTGATTCTTCAGCAAATGGAGAAACCCACATCGAGCGAGCTCATAAACTACAACAACAATGAATACTATTTGTCAAATAAAGCCCCAGACACAAGCTATACGATGGTGAAATCCATCTTAGGCATGAAAAGGGGTCAGGAGTTGTTCAAATATTTAGGAGTCCCTATTTATAGAGGAAGAAACAAGCTAGCTAATTACAACCACTTAATAGAATCCCTAGATACAAAACTAAAAAACTGCATGAACATTTGGCTCTCACATGCAGGAAAATTGACCTTGATGAAGTCCCACCTTATGTCTATCCCATTGCACACTTTTGCTACTACTAACCCTCCTAAAGCTTTCATTGAGCTTATGAAAAAAAGTTGGGGTGAATTCAGTATAGTTACCGTTAATTTTTACCAATACCATGTACCATACACACAATGTTAGTATATTATTTTTAAAACCAATACTGTACCTAATCCTTGGTATACCAACACATCGGTATACGAAATAGTTGGTTGATATCAGTATGGTATGGTAGAATAACACCAAATTTAAAATATTATTAATTATTTATTTATTTGTACAAAAATTTAAAATTTTCCATTGTATAAGCATAATTTTAGAAAATTAAATGTTCTCTGATCATAATAATAAAGTAATATAACATCACAATAAAAAATTTAATAAGTAAGTCATAAGAAATAAAAGAAAATTGTGATTCAATTTCTATATTTTAGAATTAAAACAAAAATGAAGTTGTAAGGAAATCTTATTTAAGAAAAACAATTTAATCTTTTTCCAATATTGGAATCAAACTATAAAAAAATACATATTTCAAATTATTGCTATTAGTTATATTATAAATGAATGACTAAATTTTAATTAAATGAAAATATCAAATTTTACATAATATTAGTTATATTTTTAATATATAGTTTTGTGGTACGGTGCGATAGTACCATGTTAATAATTTTTCATTACCATTACCATCACATCATAAGTGTATGGTAAGGTACTACCATACCACATCATTTAACCAACATGTTCGGTCAAAGGATACGTGGTTCAATTGGTAAGTTGGTTGGTACGGTACTTTGGCTCAAAATGCCAGCCCTAGAAAAAATGGTAGCAAACTTTTTCTGGGGAGGGACATAATCAGGGAGGAAAGAATGTGGAAAGCATGGTCTAAATCATGTCTTCCACACTCTGAAAATGGCCTTGGTGCTAGAAACATGAACAAATTCATTTATGCATTTTCTTGTGAATTGTGGTGGAAGATGCAGAAAGCTGACAATGTTTGGACAAAATTTCTATGGTCCCTCCAGTCACAAACCAAAAATGTTCACTTTGGTCAAGAATTTGTAAAGTAACCCAGTTTTACAACGCTCACTCTAGAATCATTCATGGGAAAGGCACATGTAGTTTATGGTATGGAAATTGGCTGGGTTCATGTACACATTATGAATGGTCAAATTTCTATTTCTCATTCCCAGGTCTAACCCTAGTAGCCTTTGTGGCCAGTAAAAACCTATATTTACTTATGCTGGAGCCAGTATTGGCCACCAATGTGTTAATCATATGCTGGTGGTACAACTAAATCAATGCCATGAAGATAGGGTAGTGTGGACTCCATCTTCTACTGGGGATTTTACGGTCAAATCTTCCTATGAATTTCTCAGGGCCAGATCAAATCAGAGAAGATCTCTGACTTTAATTTGGAACTCAAAACTTCCAGGTATTCTCTTCATATTTATGTGGAAGCTAATGAATAAATTTCTACCTTTTGATAACATATTAAGCTTCATGGGTATTAACTTAGCATCAACATGTTTTTGCTGTGAAAGAGATTGTTTTAATCATTTTTCAAATCATGCCCCTTTGCTCTGTCTATTTGGTCAAAGGTCCACAATTTTATGCATGTTTATGATACATGTATCCAGCTGTGTCGGATAGGATATTCTCTTGCTTGAATTTAATCCTCCATACAAATCTCAGGTAGCAGTGGTCAAATCTGTGTCTTTAGTCATTTTTTGGGAACTCTGGAAGGAGAACAATAATTTTCTATATGACAATAAGCCCCAGAGTCCAGATTTCGTAGTACACAACATTAATGATGTGTTCTTCAGTATCTTTGCCGCTAACACTATTCCTAAATGCTCATGGTTTGATAAGTACTGGGTTGAGATAGGTATTATGCCATATCTAGGTAAGAAAAATGCAAAGATACCACTGATTACATGTTGGCAACCTCCAAACAATGGCCTTAAAGCAAATGTTGATGCTGCATGTGGGAGTAATAGGGGAGGTAGACATGGTATAATTTTTCAATGATTCAAATGTTTTTGTTGTAAATGCATCCTATTTTATATCTTCTGGAGGATCATCCTTAGAAGCTGAATTAAATAGTGTACAATTTTCCCTGGAAATGATTAATAACTCTAGACTCAGGTTGAATTAAGAAAATGATTTCTTAATGGAAGTTCACCATATTTTGAATCCCTTAAGAGCTCCATTGCATCTCCATTCTAGATGTGAACAAATAAAATTTCCACTTGGAAACTCTAAACTGAATTTTGTTCACATAGAAACTAATAAGCCTACTGATTACATTACTAAAAATGGTTATCTAATGAATCCACTGCTTACTTCAGGTCTTATTCGGCCCTCTATTTAGGACAGGAATTTGAAGGGCTTGATCCGGCTTGATAAGTTGGGTACACCCTCCATCGGATTCCAAGGGTTTCAACCCCCTTAACGTTTTCTTCAGTTCTAGGTTTTGCTGGATGGAACAATAACTAATCCCTGGGATGTTTAATTGCTATCCGATGCTGCTTCCTTTTCCTGTTGTATGCACAATTCGCAGTTATATATCACCATCTCCTGCTGCTATAGTCCATGTTAATAATGATAAACAATTATGGGAGTACATGTTGCTGCTATAGCCATTTATCACCGTCTCTCTGAGGCTACAATAATTCTACAAGATTTATTTTTCGTGAATGATTTTTCACTGAGTGCTCCATGATAATGCTAATTTATACTGGTTTTATATAGAGGAACTCGTAATGCTGTGCTATTTTCCTCTTATCTCATGAGCAAGAAGGGAAAATGAGGATTGCTTGATGGTTGGCAACAAAGAGTTGGAGGTGCTACTCCTGTGTTGCTGCTAAGGCTCATCAATGAAACAAGATGAAGTTCCCACCCAGATACTCATATGCTGAATGGAATGAAATGAGTGAATAATGAGAGCTTGAGCTATTAGGATAAGCGATCCATTGGGTAGATCCAGTTTTCTTCCTCCACTCATCTCCTGCCCTTCCATCTCAGTATCAATCTTTTGAAGGCTAAACCCTTTAGCCTTGATACTTGCTTTTCCGGTTACCTATGAATCAACATGCGGGGTGGAGGTTTCGGAGAGTAGAAACACGAGGAAGGATGGATATAACTTAGTTTAGGTTAGGCATATCTACCAATTCTTTTGGAGGAAATTACATTTCCTTTATTATATTTTGTATTTGTATTTATGTACTCAACTAATATGACCCTCACTATGGTATTTTCATTGGCTCGGGGCGCTAAATATTACACCCCATAGTTGTTGTTTTTAAAAAAGGCTCTGTAGACTTTGAAATCAGTCACAACTCCAACAAATGAACCAACTGGTGTACAAAGTGAAATGATCAAGCAAGAATTGCTTAGAAGTTGCAGGCATAGCCTCCTTGTGCTCCACTTTGGGATCTTCTTTTGCACAATGTACATTTTGATCAGAGTTTAGTTTACTAAGTTAAAATTTTGAATTTTACCGTAAGGAGAAAAAACAGGCATTTAGTTTCGTTTACCAAGTTAAATTGAAGTTTTACCATAAGAAGCAAAATCAGGTATCAAAGAGTTTAGAGACAAGTGCCAATAGAACCCTATCTGCATGAGTAAGTGCCAATATAACCCTATGATAATTTTTAGTGCAAATAGAACCCTAACTAGTTAATAAAAGTGTCAATGTAACCCTCAGACCCCATTTCCGGCATGGACATCAATTTTTCAGCATTGACTCTAAGTAAATTGACCAAAATACCCTTTGGGCTAACTCTGAAATTATGTGGACAATTTTACCCTCATAGTTCGCCTGACCGCCGCTGGAATAGGTAGGGTTATATCAGCACATTATGCAATCTTATTGGGTTATATCAACATATTCCTAATGTTTGTAGGATTATATCAGCACATTTCTAATGTGCGTAGGATTATATCAGCACATCCTTAAAACTTATAGGGTTATATTGACACTTTCACTAGCTAGATAGGGTTATATTGGCACTTTTGAGTATTGAAAGGTTATATTAACACTTATGTCAACTAGGTAGGGTTATAAAAACATTTTTTTCAAGATTTTATTGTGCCCTCAATTTCATTAAGAATTAGGGAGTAAGAATAGGAAAAAGCAATTGATGTCTGGTACAACTAAATGAAGCTAAAATCAGCAGAATTTACAAGTGTCAAAACCAAGAACCGACTTGAATGGGACAAGGATAATCCTCTTCGGGCTTGGGACTATCACGAAAAACACAAACATCACAGTATCCATTTTCAAGATTGTTTTTGGTAATAAACACTTGGATTTAAAAATTTAGGGTTGATCTCTCCAAGCATGTGGCCTCTCCTTCCTTTCTATCTATTGCAGAAAAATATTGGCCAAATTACCCAATGTTCTAATTTAAACATCTTTCAATCTCCTTTCTCCAATTACTGCATTTCTTCCATTTGCATTCATTTTTAACCTTCTCAATAACCGCTTCAACCTTCTTTTCTTTCTTCTTGAAGATCCTGCCATTCCTTTTCTCCCACAAGTGGTAAAATGCTGCTGTAAGCTTCATAAAAGCCTCCAATTTCTGCCTTCTCACCATCAGCAATAAGAACTTCTTCATTTGTCTCAGGTTTCTAAAACTAAAATTCAGTAAACAATTCACAACTTCCTTTGAAAATCTGCAGTTCACAAAAAAAAAATGCAATACTGATTTCTGATCCGAGCTACACAAGCTGCACATTTGCTGATTCTTCACTATCCCCAACTTTAGAAGTTTATCTGTTGTAGCTAGTCCATTCCTTAGTAACCTCCAGACAATGAACTTCTGCTTTGGAGATACAACTTCGCTCCTTACATCAACTTTTGTTGATCTATTTTCTATCCCTTCATTCATTTCAGCACATAATCTGCTCACTCCCGGTTTTCCTTTACTGTCTATACAACTTAGAATCAATTTACAGTACCTCATTCTCAGTGTGCACATGTTTTTCCATGCCTAAGTGTGTTCATCTTTTGCTTGATGTTTCTCAAACTTTTTACCTTTAAGTAAAAAGTATGAATCCTCCTTACCCATAGAATGTCCTTCTTCAAGCATAAATCCCATATATGCTTACATAGCAAAGCCTTGTTCCGAACTGTAGGATCTTTCAAACCCATTCTTCCCCTCTTTTTTCTTTTACACAATGTAGCCCAAGCCACTGCTGTAGATTCTGTCCTTCTTCTCTACCCCACAACAATTCTTTGCACACCTTCACAATCATCTCATTTCCCCCATGAGAGAGTTGAAATACACTTGCCCAATATCCTGACCTACTGAGCAATACATATTTTATTAGCTTTACCTTTCCAGCATGAGAAATATTCCTTGTTGACCAGATCAATTAGCTTCTCACATTCCAGCTTACTCCACTTTGTGTTAGAAATAGGTAGTCCCAGATATTGCAAGGGAAGCTCACCTATTTTGACTGCCAGTATAACAGCTAACACCTGCTTCTCCCCTTCATCCATACTTGAGAACAAAATCTTGGATTTTCTATCACTTGTAAATAATCCAGGAACCTGCATAAAATCCACCAAGCATTTTTTAACTCCTTCTGCTGACTTCTTACTAGCCCCACAGAAAATAAACACACCATCTGCAAACAAAAGTGAGTTTATACCTACTTTTTTGCACCTCTGATGATACTCAATCTCACCATTTCTGAATCTACTTTCCAACAGTCTTGAGAAATACTCCATGCTCAATACAAAAAGAACATGGTGCATTTTTTTTATCCACTCTATCATTACATTAGGAAATCTTAAATTTTCCATCAAACGAATAAGAAAGTCCCAGTTTATGGAGTTAAATGCATTGGTAATATCCCCCTGAATCAAACAAATATTTTTCATACTTTTCTTTTCAAAATGCTTTTCTGTATTAGCTCATGAGTCAATAAGAGATTATGTGCAATGTGTCTACCCCTCACAAATGCACTTTGATTATAGCTAATCAAACCAGGCAATAACTCACTAATCCTTTCACACAAAATCTTGGTAATAGTTTTATAAACCGCATAGCAACAAGCAGTGGGTCTATAATCAGATGGTACCTGTGGATTCTGTGTTTTAGGAATCAGTGAAATTACAGCTTCACTTATGCTTTCAAAAATATGCTCGTTGAAAAAGTTTTGAACTGAAGTAGTGAAACTCTTCCCTACGGTCTCCAAGGCTTCCTTGAAGAAGCTGCTTGTAAATCCATCCCTTCTAGGGCTCTTCTTTGATTTTATCCCCTTCAATGCATTTTAATTTCTTGAGCTGCCATTGTTCTTATCATCATCACCTGCTGTTCAACTGTCAGCCTTTCCCCCCATTTCAGCCAGATTTCCATCAATTTTCCTGGTTCTAATTTCCACCCCAAGTTGGCTCTTAAAATGCTTTAACAATTCCTGCTCAATACTCTTCTGATCATCCACAACTTTCCCACCTATGACCAGGTTAACTATGTGATTCTAATATTGTATTTTCCTCATCGAGGCATAAAAGACACTTGAGGTTCTATATCCTTTTTGAAGACACACAATTTTTTATTTTTGCTGTAAAAACTGATTCCTAAAACTTTGAACCGATGTAAAAACTGATTCCTAAAAACTGATTACTGAAAATTCTATCACCAGCATCTCTTTGGTTACTCCATGTAAACTTTGAACCCACATTTCTCATTTCGATCAGATTCAATTTCCCCACTTCTTGAAAATCCTCAATTTCCTTCACCTCTACTTCTGTTCCCCCCAGTCTATCCTCTAACTCCAGTGGTGAGTTAAAGTCTCCTATTAGCAACCACAATTTACTCCTGCACCCAATCCTCATCAAATGATTCCACATATTTTCCCTCTTTTTAGCTGAGTTTTATCCATAGACAACTGTTAAAAACCCCTCCATGTTTCTGATTTTATCTTCCAGCTCAAGTCTTACCACTGTTCTCCCTAGCTTATCAATGTCACTTCAAAACAATCTGATCTCCAACCAATCCATATCATTCCCCTGTCATTTAGTTCTCCATTTGACAGTAAATTCCATCCCAGCAATATTCTGTCCCATAATTTTTTTTGGTTTTATAGTTTTAACTTTGGTTTCCAATAGATATATCAATCTCACTTGATTTACCAGACAGAAATTTTTGATATGCTTATGCTTCCCATTTTATTCAGACCCCTTACATTCCAACATACTAATTTACTTTCCATCAGATGGATCAGCCAAAAGAGTGTTCTTCCCATGAGTCCCCATTTTTCCACTGAAACCAGTTAACTGGCCATTACTGTCACTCATTTTCACTTGTCCAACTTTCATACTTATCCTGACAGCATTCCCAAAACTGCTTCCTTCAGACAGTTGTTTCTTGTCATCCTCATTTTCCTTTTCCTTACTTTCTCCACCTTTCCTGATTGGCACATAAACCTATTTCTTTTTGTCATCATTTTTCACCACCTTATTTCTCCTGCAAACTCCTTCATGCCCTCTCATGCTAAATCATGCACATTTCTGTGGCCTCCATTCATAACTTAAGTCCTATGCACGACAGTCCTGTTTTCATTCAACTACAAAATCTTTTCAAGTAAACTCACCCCTAATATGATTTCCACCTGAACTCTAGCATAAGTCATTTTATCATTCTCCAAAGTAGATTTATCTAGACAAATTGGCTTACCTAGAGGACTTATAATTTTACTGATTAAATTCGACTGCCAGCACATATTAGGTAAACCTGGCATTTGAACCTAGACATGCACCACTCCTAGTTCATCCATGATAAAAATTTTGACGAGGGCTTAATAATCACAGGTTTATTATCAAAGATGACAATTTGCTTTTCAATCATTTCATCACAGAAAGTTTTGTTTGGGAATTTTATCATAAATATACCTGAATCCAATTGCCTGATTTTTGGCACTTTGCTTCCCCAGATTTATAGAAAAAAACCTGGCATCACTTTGAAAGGAGGATTGCATCCCATTGGCCTCCACATTACTGTCGAACTCCATTGCTTTTCACTCTCCACTACTTCCTCCATAGTGATCTCCCCCATTAGAGTTCCATCAACCTCCACTGGCTTGTAAAATTGGACTCTTATTTGCTCATATTCAAATAGCGAGCTCCAGTTATTCTTTTCTAGACCTTCTTCTTCTTTGGTTCCCCAATCCAATTTCCTACCCTCATTTTCCATCTTTTTTGGTGTAATTACAGCCGAATTCAGTCTTGTTGTAGCTTCTCCCTTGGGTATACATTCAATCTCCTCTTTCAATTCAACCTCTATCATCTTCTCCTTTCCTTTACTGGTCGTACTATGTAAAACCCCTTTTACCTTCTCTCTCTGCTTCAACATCCTTCCTCAAGCTCCCCCTTTGATGGATTTTCCCCTCAAACCTGCTATTTGATTTCCCCATGGTGGCAGACTCCAGTGAAGTTATCTGATCTGAATGGTTGAAATTGTGGAGAAACCCATAGTCAACGTGTTTTCGCCTCTAGTCAAGAGAGAGAAAATGCTCGGATGTGTAACATTTGCTGTAAGTATCGCCATTTTCAACATTTAATTTAGAGGAAATTGCATATATAACCCTACGTGATTCACATAAGTGTAAATATAACCTTTTTATAATTGAAAGTGCAAATATAACCCTAAGTAATTAGTGTATGTGCAAATTTACTCTTTCCGAATAATTTAGGTCAGAATTTGGTGAAAACTTGATTTTACCCCTCTGTAAAAAAGAAAAAAATCAAACAATAAATAAATTTAATATTTTGACCCCCAAAACTCCATAACCCTAATTGCTCTGGACCTCTCCTTCTTGGTCTCACCGCTCTCTTTCCTCTTTAGCCTTCTATCCATCTACCCAAATTGCGGAGCCAAAAATTGCTCGAGCTCGACGACGCTCGCCACCTTCAGCTCTGTTGCTGGTGAATACGCAAAAGCTCCACATTGATGGATTGAGGAAACACCACCAAGAGCCAGCGAAGCATTCCAATGGAACCACCCCAGCCCACAACTGAGTCATCTCTCCGAACCGCCGGTGAACCAACACTCCGGCGACTCAACTCCGAACGACCCACCAATCTAGTCTCGTTGCTAGAGCTCAACAAAGCTTGTGAGGCCATCTTCGTGCCTTTCAAAGATAGTATTTATTTTCCCAAATTATGGCTAACTACTAAATAGTAGCTAGAGGTAAGATGGGGTCATTCACGAGGAAATGAGGGTTTTCTCGAGTGTTAAAGTGTAGTTAAAAAGCACACAAAGATGTCACTCTAAGTGTGTGGTAACAAAGTGGGGATGGGGTTGGTTTTAAAAAGCACTATGACTACTCTAAACAACTAAATTACCCAACAATTAGAGAAAAGAATATAACTCTGATCACACTAACACTAAAGATGTAATTAATATGATAACGAGTCTTGGGCACAATTGGTTTACATTTCTAGTCATTCTTTGATCACTGGCTAATTATCCTATTTTTATGCATTAACCACATATTGTAGAGAACTTTTCAACACCTTTCGATTGAAGATATTTCTCACCTCTCCTCGGTTATAGTTAGAGTGAGTGATCGATGCCACACAATAACCCTTGCCCTCGGGTCACCCTAGACGATCGGCGTCATAGACTTTTTGGATAATATCAATACACATGGAGACCCAAAATAACTACCACAATGTCCTACAAGCGAGAAACACATAGATAGCACACATATATCTGCTAATAGCAGCTACGAGGATCGGCCTTCATGCTAATCGTTATTAGTGAGCCACATTGATAATTAGTCAAACCCATTCAAATTCATCCTAAGTCTAAGCAACTTCATCAATCAACAATTATAATTAGTTGCCACTTCTAATTATAACCTAGCATTGACCAACAATAATCACATTGACAAAAAGCCAAAGTCTTCCGGGTTTGACCAAAACCTAGCAAATAACTAACCCATAATATACAACTAGTTGATCACCCTAGTGTAAATCATGCATTAATCACACAAGAAAGAAAAAAATATACTTGATAACCAAAGCACAAAATATGATATAATGAATCTCACAAATTCATACTAAAAATGCTTACCAATTGATCCCAAGTGTATATTTAGCCTAGATTATGAAAACCCATACCAAATCTACAAGAATTAATGAAAGAGATGCAAAAAATAAAAATAAAAAGATGAAGAAAAACTAGGGTTTTTGAAGGGAAAAATTCGGACAAGAGTAATGGGAGAGAGTGGGTGTTTTGAGGCTGAAAATGAAGATAATAGCAGCCCCAATCCATCGTTGCAGACTGAAATGTGGGCTATGGCCCGCAATGAACTCGCTGACCATCTTCTATGGCTATGTTGACTCTGCCGTGGGCCACACTGTGGGATGCGGCCCCGAAAGAAGCAATCTGCCCTCTTCTTATTTCCATCACTACGGTTGAAGCGCCGATCCATTTTGTGAGTTATTGTAGTCGATTTTATAGTGCTCAAGAAGAGGAATCCAATGGTACCATCCTTGGAGGATGGTTCTTCTTGGATCATTCCCTGAACTCAGTTCTAACTTCCGGATCACAATTCATTATCTTCTTTGTCTTCAATCTTCTACCACGTATTGACTCGTGGCCTTCAATCTTCTACCATCCTTGCGAATGGCCTTCACTAATCCAATCCAAAGTGCTTACGAGCAATCTACAAATTAAGCTTACAAAAATGAACCTAGACGGTCATAAGGACCAAAAATTCATTAGACTATACATAGGTTACAAATGAAGGATTAAGATATGAAAACGAAAAGGGTCATCTAAACCCCTTATGATGTAAACCTACCCAAATCTAACAATCTTCCAACAAAAAGATGACAAAAGAGATGTTAAATGCTTTGGAAAATACATGCTTTTGACATCTTATCAAAGCTCGCCACCTCAGCCGTGTTGCTTTTCCCGGTGAGAATAATCCCTGCCAAGTTCAACACCGACGACAACTCCACGTGTGACCTCTCACCACCTCAGCCGAGTTGCTTTTCCTAGCAAGGATAATCCCGATCGAGTTCACCGCCAACGACAACTACACGTGCCACCTCTCACCACCATAGCCGACACTGCTCCATTTTGGCCAAGATGAAGCTTCCACAAACTCTACTCTCTGAATCTCTGATGCACACCACCATCTCGCAGCTCCTACATTTTACGCAGAAATGAGTATCAATTACTTGACATATCAAAGAATTGTCGGTGAAGTCACCAGAAACCTCTAATTTTAATGAATTTGACGGTTATTGAATGTGTATTTAGTGGTTTACGACCTGTAATCGAGGGTTTGTTCTTCGTGAGGTAGAAAGAAATTGGGGGAGAAAAGGCAGCGAAGAAGGTGGCGGGAGGGGTGGATGGTGATGGCGAGGGGGAGGGGGATGACGGGAAAGCGGGAGGGGTGACTTTCAACAAAGGAAGAAGTATGCTTTCATTGCAAAGGGCATTTTTATCTTTTAAAATTTTGCATTTAGTTGAAAGGACATTTTGGTCATTTCCGGTTGGTCAATGGCCGGAAATGGCTAGTCAATATTGGAACACTAGTGGAGAAGCCTTGGGGGGCTTGGTTTTGGAAAACACTATGACTACTTTAAGCAATTAAATTAACAAGTGATTAAGAAGAACAATGCAAATATGATCACAAATAGCAGAAATGATGTAACTAAGATTATAGCAAGTCTTGGGCGCAATTGGTTTACATTTCTAGTCATCCTTTGATCATCGATTAATTATCCTAGTTTTATGCATTAAACACATATTGTGGAGAACTTATCAACACCTTTCAAGTGAAGATATTTCACACCTCTCATCGTTTATAGTTATAGTGAGCGATCGGCGCCACACAATAACCCTTACCCTCCGGTCACTCTAGATGATCGGCGTCAATAACTTCCCCGAGGATAGCAATACACATGAAGACTAACAAAACTACCACAATGTCTTACAAGCGATAAAGATATAGATATCACAAGTATATATACTAATGATGGCTACGAGGATCGGCCTTCATGCTAATCATTATTAGTGATCCACATTGATAATTAGTCAACCCATTCAAATTCATCCTAAGCTAAAGCAATTTCATCAATCAACAATCATAATTAGTTGTCACTCCTAATCATAACCTAGCATTGACCAACAATAATGTCATTGACAAAAAGTCAAAATCTTCTGGGTTAGACCAAAAACCTAGCAAATAATCAACCCACAATCATCAACCTAGTTGATCATCCTAGTCTAAATCATGCATTAATCACACAAAAAAGCCCAAAACATACTTGATAATCAAAGCTTAAAATAGGATAAACCAGATCTCACAAATTCATACTAGAAAGGCTCACCAATTTCTCCCAAGAGTATATTTAGCCTAGATTATGAAAACACAAAATAAAATAGCAAGAATCCATGGTAAACATAGAAGAAAAGAAGAAGAAATTAAGGCTTCCTAGGGTTTTAGAGAGAAATTTGAGTAGGAGTTAAGATGAGAGAGAGAAGACAAGGTTTTTCCTATGTATAGTACAAAATATGGTCAAATGGAGGTCAAAATGCAGCATACCGCGCTGGCCACACGATCCGATCCTGAGCGCTGCATTTCACGCCTTGTCTCAAGCGCACGGGTGCGTAGCTAAGAACGCTGGCCGGTCGTCCAATCTTTGTCAACAAGATCTACGTGCGCGGACACGCGCTTTCTCGCACTGGCTGCGTGATGTGGTCCTAGGTGCTGCACTCTAGGCTTGTCATGTGTGTACGGGTGCGTGGCTAAGGGCACTGGTCGTGCGCCCAATTTGTTTCACCCGACCAGTCTTCATTCTTCAAATCCAGACTATCTTCTACCACGTTTGGTTTGTGGCCTTCAATTTTCTACCATCCTTATGAATGGCTTTCACTAAACCAATTTGAAATGCTTACAAGCAATCTACGAATTAAGCATACAAAAAGGAATCTAGATGCTTGTCAGGACCAAAAATCTATTAGACTATAAATATTTTACAAAATAAATATTTAGATAAGAAAACCAAAAACGGTCATCTAAATCCATTATGATGTAAACCTACCTAAATCTAGCAATCTTCCAACAAAAAGATGACAAAAGAGATGTTAAATGTTTTGGAAAATACTTGTATTTGACGTCTTATTAACCATTGTGGCACAATTTTGAGCCAACATGGTACCCATATTTTGTTGAAAATTACCTTTTGAGACATAATTTTTTTTAAAAAGTGGGTATCTCTAAAGAACAAATTCAAAATTTGGATACCAAACTGTGAATTTTGGCTAAAAGTGGTTTTCATTTTGGACAATCTCTCTATTCTTCTATAATTTATCCCAATCATCATACAATAGAAATTGTTTGCTTTCTCTGGTTTGGAGTGGTGGTGATCTCAGCCAAAGATATTGAAGTCATTATGAATAACCTAAACCTAAGTTGTCTAAAAATAACATACTAATATTATAGTATGTCACTGATGTGAATTATTTACTATATATAATCAAGGGCGAACGACTTCAGGGGCCCTCCAACTCTTCCCATCGTTCACCTTTAGTCCCCCGTTTATTTTTTGAATACTTTGACCCCCCTGAAATAACAAAAATGTTGAATCATAACTCTTCCGTCCGATCAAAGCGATAACTTCGGTCAAAAATGTTAATTTTAAGGGGAAAATAGTAATTTCTCATTTTCTTTTCTTTTACTCATTTTTCTTTTTCTTTGCCTTCCTCCTCCATTCCACCGTCCTCCGCCGCCTGCTACCACCTCACCACCTATGGCAACTCTATTCTGCCATCTCGCCACCACCACCACCTATTCTCCTCTCCACCACACCACACCACACCACCATCTATTCTCAGCCAACTCACCACCACCACAACCATCTATTCTCGGCCAACTCACCACCACCATAACCAGCTATTCTCAGCCAACCCGCCATCACCGCCACCTATTTTCCTAACCACCACCACCATCTAATCTCCACCACCTTGCCAGTCAGTCCACCACTATCGATTCTCTGCCGCCTCACAAAATTAATGCCAAAAAAATAAACAGCAACAATCATCGACAAAGAGAAAAACAAATCCAGAAACCTGATCAAAGGGATGCCATGTTGAAGCCAAGCTCACCGAAAACTTTGCTTTGCTCAAATCCATAGTCGCCGTGCTCTCATAACTGCCGTGTTTCCCCATTAATACGGCATGCAACACCGCACAACACAATGCCTTTCCTATTCATTCAATTTCTATGCTTCTATTCTCCGCCGCTCCTTGTAGAACCGAGTCATTTGGAGCTACAATTTCCATGTAACCCACCCAACGACTACTTCACCTTCTGGAACACTTCCCTCCTCGTCAAAATCCACACCAACTCTCTCATTTCGCTTCTAAAAATTTCTGAGAAAATCCAACATTTCTCCGATGAAGCAGGTGGAGTCCCCCGGCTCAAAATCCCACCGTACAAATTGGTGGTTAGAGTCTTTCCACTTCATCGCCACCAATGGGCCCGGAATTGATTTCAATGGCATCATCAAATCAGCCACGCAATTCCCTTAAGTCGGCAATCAAAATCACCCCGTTGGAGAGAACGCCGTCCTTTCCTTTCCTCGTCGACTCCAATAGGACTCCGATGGGAATTGGAGGTGGACGATGGATTGAAGGTAGGGTGTGGTGTGGTGGGTGGACGAAGTTGGTGGTGGGTGAATTGAAACAGAGTTGAGGTGTAATGGGGCGATGGAGTCGGCGATGGTGGAATGAAGGTGGGCGGTGGTGGGGCGACGAAAGGGTTAATGATGGTGGATTGGAGGTCGACGGTGGTGAGGGCGACGGAAGGGTTAACGATGGTGGATTTGGAAGGGTGGACGGTGGTGGGACGATATCAGAAAAGAAAAGGGAAAGAAGATGATGTGAACATCAAAGATAAAGGGAAATAGATAAGAAAGGGAAAAAGAAAAAAAGGAAGAAAAGGGAAAAATGTGAAATTACTAATTTCCCTCAATATTGACGTTTTTTACTGAGGTTAACGTTTTGACCGGACGGAAGGGTTACGATTCAGTAGTTTTGTTAGTTCATGGGGTAGAAATATTACAAAAATGGGGGACCAAAGGTGAACAATGTGAAGAGTTGGATGGCCCCTGAAGTCGTTCACCCTATAATTAATCATAACTTGTTAAAATATGTAGCTTCTAAAGATATATTTTAAAAAATATATCTCATTGTACACTAAAGAAACACATAATCTGAAATAACAAAATGTTCGGATTTTTTTATACAATGATATATTAATTACTTTTGATAGAAATATGTATACATATTATTTATTTATGTATGACAAAGTCTTGTTTTAGACTGTATAACTCTTAAATAAAGACATTTTAGAATTAGTGAGACTGATAAGGTAATTTGATATTTACTTTCATTTATTGAAATGAGATACATATAATTATGATAATTTTTTAAAATGAATCTTTTAAAATGAATCTTAACATATAAATAATCGTTTTTAAAATAATTTGAATGAAGTATTATAAAAGTAATTAATTTTCATTTGTATTCAATATTTAACGGTTTCTAACTAAATTAATGATTTCACTTCATAACTCATATGTTTTATTAAGATGGCTAAACTTTAAAAGTTTAAATAAAATTATTTGTTTTCAATTTAAATTTAAGACACAAAATGTACATAAAAATTTAATCCTAATATTTTAATTAAAAATATCGCGCAACGCGCGATATTACTCCACTACTAGTACTTTCAAACGAAAAACTCCCCTTTCATATTCACACGAAAACGTACAAATTTAAGTGCCAAACTATAAAAGCTAAAATGAAAATCTCAATTCTGTTGTAGCCCTGAAATCTTCTTCAGCACAAATATGCAAGTTAAAACTTTTGAAATCCGCATGAAAATATACAAGTAAAACATCAAAATCTTCAAGAAAGTAACAAATATGTCTTGAAATCAAAATCCCAAAAGTTCTATCCCATGTACCTCTTTCACTAATTATTTCAACTTATTAAAAGTCTTTCAATGTAAATGGGCCTTTCTACCCAAAATTAATTTCAAGATTTTTTTTATTTTGCTCTTTGTCCCACATATGAAGTTGAAGAGGAGGGTATCTAGTTTATTTATGAAAATGTTTCACCACCACTTTGAATGAGCAAGGAAGAAAAGACTCCTCGCATGCATACCCATCGCCGACTGCACATACTATCCAGACATGATGAGGCGGGCCTTGCCTTGCCTTGCCTTGCGTCCATAATAATCATTTTGGTCCTGATTAGTTTGAGAGTCCAGCATTATGAGACTTCTAAGATAATCAATGATCTTGACTTGGTCGTAAACTAAATACTTTTTTTCCTCCTTAAGGTAAAACTCTAATTTTTAACTTAGTAAAAAATCCAATTTCACATCTAATAGTGCCCATTTTGACCTGGTAAAGTCCATTATGGTTCTGCATTTATGATGAACGGTTTGCACGTTTGTCCACTTTTTGTGGTCAGATCATAGACTTGAGTGCCTATAAAAGGCCAATACCAAACTACTTCACAACACACAACATTTTGAGCTCTCTTCTCTTCCTCTCCAGCTTTCAATACATTACGAGCATAATAATTCGAGTTCCGCCTCACTGCTTGAGTGCATTAGTAAGTGAGGTTATATGGCACCTTAGGGAACGAACGCTTGCATTGAACCTTACACTACTGGTTAGGCGAATTTCATTTTAAAGGCAGTGATTTATCACAACCACAATTCTGATTTCAATACCTCTTCTAAATTCAATTTTCATAATCAAAAGGTTTTACGTACTGTCAATTTTTAAAATAAATTATACGACCTAGAACCATACATTCTTTCGTTCATTACTACTATTTTTAAAACAAAATAATTTTGAAACAAAATTTCTTTCTTGTTCGAAAAACATATGTGGTCAAAAAAATTATAAATGAGCTTTCAAAAATACCACATTTGGACGGTGTTAACTAAAATGCTGGCCTCGAAGGGATTTTATCTTCTTGAACAATTGAAGTGAATTATGTTTTATTTACCGCTCCTTCCAAAATCACTACCCCTACTACACCCATTGATCAATCTCCAGAAATAGTCACTGCAGTTCCTTCAAAGGAAGCTACCAAGCTGATTCTCAAGTATGAGAAAGACAACAAAACAGCCAGGGGCCATCTTCTCAACAACATCACGAGTCTCTTATTTGACTTGTTCATCACCAAAAAATCTGCTAAGCCAATATGGGAGACGTTGGAAAAGAAATATGGTGCTAATGATGCAGGGAAGAAAAAGTATACTGCTGGGAACCATCTCAAATTCAAAATGGTGAACAACAAGCCAAATAGGGGATTCGTGATGTTGCTCAGTGTCCATCAATTTGAATTTGAGACAGTTCCCAACATCATGAATTCCTCATTTGAGCATTACTGCTAGAGTACTCTCAGAAAACATGATGCTGAGCAACAAATTATCAAGCCAACCTACTCATCGTGAAGCTTCCAGATTCTTCGTTCGATTATCACAACCACCTCAAGAACAAGAAACAGGATATGACTTTGGAGAAACTATTAAGCCACATGAAAATTGAGGAAGCCAATCGCCTTAAAGGTAAGGACTCTCTTATTTTTCCAATTCGGTTAAAGCTAATCTCGTAGAATATTGAAATGTTAGCATGTCTAAGCCCTATGATACCTTCAATAAAGGAAACCAACCTAGTCAAAAATGTTGGCACCCTCAAGACAAATGAGCCAATTCAGAAGAAGTCCAAAGCAGGTTGCTACATTTGTGGCAAAACCGATCATCAAGCCTACCAATCCTACTAATCCTACCAACGCAAGGAAGCCAAAAACAAACCCAACCAGTAAAACAACAACAAAACTCAAGTCAATTTTACCAAAGATGAACAGGTGGAGACCATTGCCGTCATAGTCTCTGAAGTCAACCTGGTCGAAAACAAGACAGACTAGATCATTGACACTGGTGCCTCTAAACACTTTTGCGCAGACAGAGACTTGTTTGCAACTTTCTAGGAGGTCACTAATGGTGAACTAGTCTACATGGGAAACTCAAGAAGTGCCTCAGCTCTCAGCAAAGGGAAGGTTTTTCTAAAATTGACTTGCAGAAAGAATTTATCCATTTCAAATGTTCTCTATGCTCCTTCCCTGCGTAAGAAGTTAATATCTACTGGTCTTCTTAACAAGGTTGGTCTCAAAGTATAGTATCAGAGTCTATGCTTAAGAGTATAGTATCAATTAACTTTAGAGAAAAGTGCATATATAACCCTATATAATTGATGAAAGTGCAGATATAACCCTGTGATAATGAAAGTGCAGATATAACCCCGCGATAATTGAAAGTGCAAATATAACCCTGGTCAGTCAATGCCGGAATAATGGTTTTAAGGTTATATTTGCACATATGTATAAAAGTTAGGGTTATATTTGCACATATGTATAATAATTAGGGTTATATTTGCACTAAAAAATAACTCAGGGTTATATTTGCACTTTCTCTAACATATAGGGTTATATTTGCATATTACCCTTAACTTTATGATAGAAGTTCATGACTCTAATATAGTATCAGAGTCAAACGTTAGCTAAGTGGAAGTATATTCCCACTAGTTGGTCCATGCATTCCATTTTTGAGCCATGAATAATACAAATGCACATGAGGGGCGTTTTAGAGTTCAACATTGGTGTTTTGCCTGTGACCCCTTTCTGCCCACATTTACACGATGAATAACATCATTACACGTGAGGGGCATGCTAGAGTCCCACATAGGTGATTAATAAATATGTAATTCAATATATTAGTTTATGAGTCACCTCTGCAAATTATCAATTATTCTAAAGATAAAATTCCACGACTCTAATACTTTCATACCCTAATAATAACCAGAGTTCACATACATTTAATTATAACACGAAATTGATTTTCAGAACCTTACAATAAAAATGAAGTTCTTGGTACTTTGAAATCTCAAAAAAGTTTTTTTTGGCCTCAGTTGATGTTCGGGCATAATCCGTTATGACGGATATCAAAACTGTCACGTGAGCGCCACGTGTCCAAATTTGTAGGGTATTTTTTTTAAAAAATCTTTCATTATTATTTTAAATGAACTGTATAGATTCCCAAAAAAAACTTCCTGAACTATGTAAGGATTCGAAAGGAACTTTTGTACCCAAAACATCATTTATTTTCTCCCTTTTTCGTTTCTTTATTCTTTTCCTTCACCTATGTCACATACTCCCACTGTCCCACTGTCCCAGTTCAAACTTCCTACTTCAATTTATGTCACTATTCAGTGTCTATTGTTGACCACATATCTGAATAGATTTATAAATAATAATTTTATCATATATGATATGATTGGATTTGTAGTAGCAACTAGTTTCTAAATATCAACTTTTGTTTGCCATTATTATACGTAGTTAAACATATTAATGGTCACACATATTTCTTGATAACCGTGAAAAGGATTCCATGAAATTTGAGGTAGGACAGAGGGAGTACACACCTTCCACCATCGTCAATGTAACCACCACCCCCACCAAATTTCCACTCCAAAAGGGCTGTTGTGGCCATGCCTTATCGATTCATCATCCTATTTTAGCACCTAGCATTTAACCCACCTTTATATAGATTCGCACAATATGTAGAAAGGCAAGATGAATCCCAACTATGATGACCTCACTGACGCCTCATTTCTCTAATGGTGGCTCGACACCATTAACCCCGACAAGGTCGACAACCTCATCGCCTAGTCCCATATCGCCGCCACGGAATTAACTTCAACCTGGAGTCCCTAATGAGAGGGGGTAATTTTGTGACATGGAAGATCACCGGGTGTAAGGTGTGCAATGACAGTGATAAGGTAACATCACTCTGAGGTTCTCTCATTATCGGGTAAGAAAGAATCAATTTCATCCGATATCACTTTGATGTCATCGCCATCTTCCCACAGGTTCATGGAGGATATAATAGCTATGCATTTGGACTCAAATTCTTTTTCTGGTTCTTAAATATGTTTTTACCCTGCTAATTTGAGGTAGGGGGAGGTGTGCAGGTGATGCGAACAAAGGAAAAGAACAAAGAAAGTAAAAAAATGAAGAAATGTTTTTCTTTTTTAAAAATAAAGTTGGTACAAAAAGTTATTTTTGGGTCCTTACCTAGTCCAAGACGTTGTTTTAGGGGCCATACTTAGTTCTTTTAAAATAATACTAATAAAATGGAAGGAAAAGACAAAAATGCCCATGTAAAACTAGACATGTGATAATCACATGACATTTTTTACGTATGTCATAACAGATTAGGGTCGGACATCAATTGGGGCCTGAATTTTTTTTTTCAATTGTTAGAGTCCAAGAACTCTTTTTTGTAAGACCCCGAGAAAAATTTTGAACTATATAAAAATCCAATAAAAATTTTAATCTTATTATAAATTTAAAGACAAATGCAAATAAGAGTGTCTCTAATTGGACCAGTCATAGAAAACTTAGTTTCTATAACTTTTTTAAGGTCAAATTATAGTTATTTATAGTTCAAGACACATTATTAAATATTTTCAAAATGATAGAAACCTTGGTTCAATATATAGTAACAAATATTAATTATAAAATTACTCCATCTAATAGTCAGCCTGTTTAAAGCAAGATTTTTTTACTATTTAAAAAAACGTTAGCAGGATGGGGGGTTTATAGGGTTCTCATCCATGTTCTATTAAGCTGAATTTGCATAAGATGCAATTACAAGAATATGTGATCTTCAAAAGATCATTTACATAGAAAGCATCATACTATAAAGTTATACATCCTATCTCCTGCAAGATCGTCTCATCGTGAGACCAAGGGTAAACTACAAATAAAATAAATAGAGTAAAGTGCTCATATACCCCTATATTTTGGTGGTTTGTGTTAATATGATTCTGTGATGTTGGAAAGTGTTATTGTAACCCTATTATTTGCTTGAATGTGCTAATATGACCCCGGAGGCCTGAATTTGGCCGGAATTCTTTGAATTGACTATTATACCCCTAATTAAAAAAATAAAAATCAGAAAATGTAAAAGAACATTTATGCCCTCATGTCTATTAAACTTAAACAATTTCCCATTATTTATTTTCCTTCTCCACTTTCTTCGTCTTCTCTCTGCAGCTAGGGTTGAAGCTCCACTTTCTTCGTCTTCTCTCCGCTCCGCCACCGCTCCCCTCAATTTCCTTCTCCACTTTCTTCGTCTTCTCTCCACTCCGCCATCGCTCCACTCAATTTCCTTCTCCACTTTCTTCATCCCATTTCTATCCCACAGTGTCACCGCTGAGCGAAGACACCGAGAATCTACAGACCATCGGTGCTACGGTGGGAGGGCTCCAAAGCTACGACGATGCGGAGATGGTGCTACATCGTGGAAGACGGACTCGGCGACGTCGATGGTGTTGGCGAAGCTGGCAAATATGGTTGGCGACGTCCTGTGAAATTCCAGCCGCTGAATCGATGAGGTCAATGGGGTGTGAAAGTGGTCGAGGATTGCGATGGGCGAGGGAGCATAGGAGGTCTCTCTTTTGCCATAGAATGCCATTCCAGTCGCCCTCTCAATCGGAATCCATCAAAGGTCAGTACAAATCCTTTCTATTCATCATATTTGGATGGATTTGTGAGGGATTTGTTGTTCTAATTATGGCGGTGGTACTAAGTCTAGAGAGGAGATGGTGGCGGTGGTGCTGCATCGCCCTGTAATGGTGTTAGGGTTTAGAAAGGAGAGGTGGTGCTGCGCACGGTGGTGGTGGTGGTGGTGGTGGTGGGTGAAGAGGATCTGTTGGTGGCTCATTTCCAAATTCCTGTGGCGGAGTGGCGTCATTATTAGCTGTGGTCTGCTGGAATCGCCAGATACATTGGTGGCTCGTTTCCAAATTTTTGTGGTGGAGCAGTGGCGAAGGTGCAATCGTCGTTGGCTATGGTCTACTGGCGGTGGCATTGGTGGCTCATTTCTAGATTCCGGTGGCGGAGGTGGCGGAGGTGGCGGAGCATCGGCGGAGGTGCAGTCGTTGTTGGCTGTGGTCTGCTGGTAGTGGCGTTGGTGGCTCGTTTCCAGATTCCAGTCGCCGTCGGTGGTGGTAGAGGTGGCGGAGCAGCGACGGAGGTGGTGGAGCGACGGTGGAGGTGGCGGAGCGGCGGCAGAGGTGCAGTCGTTCTTGGTTGTAGTCTGCTGGCGGTGGTATTGGTGGCTCGTTTCCAGATTTCGGCCGCCGTCGGTGGCAGAGCGGCGATAGAGGTGGCAGAGCGGCAGTGGCTATGGTTATGGAGAAGAAGATGAAATTAGGGTATTTTAGTCAATAAATTTGTAATTTGAAGGTTAGGGGGTATTTTAGTATATTTGTATTTGGTCAATGCCGAAAATAACAAAGTCAATGACAGAATAGTGTCATAGGGTTATATCGGCACTTCTGATGTAAAACACAGGGATACGATAACACTTTTCAATTTCACAGGGTCATATTAGTACAAACCTTCAAAACATAAGGTAAATATAAAACAATAGATTCTTAATGTTGGAGGCAATGTTACATTATTTATTTATTGGGGTTAATATTGAGATATTCTAGAAGTTCTGGCATCTGTCTGCAAATAGTTAAAAGCTGAAAAACTCTGTCTTCCTCATCGAGATCGCCATCACTCCGACACTGATTCAACGTAGCTCTAGCCCTGATTCAACATGGGAGTTATTGACGGCTCGCACATCAGATTCGACATTGGGATTCGCCGTTTGTTTCACTGCTGGATTTTGCTAGGGATTACTCAATTTCGGATATCGGTGATATCTTCTGGAGTTCAAAGCCGATGGATCCATGCCGCCGGAGATGCAAATTTGACGCAACTACAGATGCTAATTCGATGCATCGAGGAAGCAATCAGAGGGGCATTTTAGCTGTAATCAAAGGGGTTTTTTGGAGGTCGATTCAAAGGTCAAAATCAGTCGCCGTCTCTTAGGAAGTCGTCGGTCCAAGAGAATCCCATCGCGTGAAGGAGGAAACTGCTGGTGAAGTCACCGTCGCGAATTTAGCAGCCGACGGGTAGGTTTGGTGGTGGTGTTCTTCCGGCATTTGGTGGTGTTTTTTCGGGAAGTGCCAAAAAAATTTCGAGTGTTTTCCCGATGTTTGGTGGTGTTTTTCCGGCATCAACGACTGGTGTGTGACGTTTTCAGGTTTGATTTCGGGTCACTCTTTTGCTTTTGGGTTGAAATTGGGTTTGACTGTTTTTGGCCTGACCATTTGGATCTTGTTTTCTATCGGGCATAATTCTTAAATTTCATCCCTAAATAATAATTCATCAAATTAAAAGGGTAAAACATCAAATAAATGTATTAAAATAAAGAGTGAAGTGCGTTTTTAATCCTATATTTTGGATGAAAATGCATAAAAGACCTTGTAAAATTTGAAATTGCAAAAATAATCCTGGAAATTGTTGACCAAAATGTCAACGGTCAAATTAGCCGAAAACCGATGAAATGACCATTTTAAACCCAAAATACATATTTGCCTTTTTCCCCTTAATCATCTCCAGTACCTTAATATACTCATTCTCTAGAATGTTGAGAACCTTAATCATCTCGGTGGTGATCGGTGGAGGCGAGCACTATCTAAGGTTTACCCTGGCGAGGGATCTGATTACTCGGGTGTCCTCAAGAACGAGTTTTGGGTCATCTCCGGTCGAATTGACGATCTCCAGTGGTCCCCCGATGGACTAAGGATCGTCTCGTGCAGCAATGGCAAGGGTTTGTCGATGTTCGGGCCTTTATTGCCGTGGGTTTGTCTCGAAATTTGGGTCTGGCCGGTGGTGGGGTAGGATGGTGAGGCATAGTGGTGATGGGGTAGAATGGTGAGACACGACGACGGATAGTGAAGCAACAATTTGGAAGTAAGTTTTTCTAAACCTGGAGTATAATAGATATTTTCTCTGCTTTAGATTCTTGAATTTGCCGAAGATTGGGCTTTAAAGTTTGGATTTTGGTTTGATCTTGGTTCGGTTTTTGGGTCATTTTTTCGGCAAATTTAAACTCTAATCGACGGAAAACGTGAAGCAAAATGGAAGGGTTTATTGGGTTTGGTGTTTGGGTTTCGATGTTTCTCTTTGGTATGGATTGAAGCCTATCTTTTGTTTTCTTTGGAATTATTTTTGGTATAGGAAATTTTGGTATAACAGTGGTGAGGCGGAGCAGCGATTAGTTGGTGTTGGAGAAGGCGGTGGCGGAAGGTGGTGCTGGAAGGTGGTGCTGGAGGAGGTCATGGTGGCGGTGGTCAGCGGCGACACTCGGTGATGGAAGATGAAGAAGAAAAAGGTTAGGGTTGGAAGATGAAGAAGAAGGTTAGGAGTATAGAGGTCATTTAGTTTTTAAGTTTTAAACTTAGGGATATTTTTATCTTTTTATCATTGGTCAACGTCTGACTTAAATCGGTCAATGCCAAAAATCTACGAAATGGGTAAAACTGCACATTTTAACTAAAAGATAGGGTTACTTCTGCACTTTCAGATTTTACAAGGTCATTCCTGCACTTTCTTAGTTTAATAGGGTCAGTTTGCATTTTCCCCTAAAATAAATATTAAATGAATGAGATGCTATCTAGTAAGGTGCCCTAAACATCAGGCAGGAACATGGCAAACTACATTCCTATGAGTTTTGGGATCTAGAATATAAGCATTTTATTTCCGGTGCCTATTTTAAAAAAATTCAAAAAAAAATACATGGACCTTTTTGCAAAAACCAGCACAACATTTCAACTTCCCCAAATCTTCCCCCATTCTTCTCCACATCTCTGTTTTGGCCTGCAAAAAATATCAAAGAAAACATCAAATAAAAAATCAACAAAAAATTGCAAAACATCAAATAAAATAATAAACATAAACTAAAACTAAAAAATATATACCATCAACTGAAAATCATAAAACATTAACTACAACTAACAAATCATCAACATCATCGTCAAATTAATTAAAGACTTAAACATGAAATTAAACTAATGAAACATATAACTTTAACTTAAAATCATAAAACATCAACATCAAAGCTTAAATTGTCAAATTAAATATCAACTTCAAAGTGTAAACCTCAATAAACTACATGTAAACGTCAATTGAAATTAGTATAAACGCTAACAAAACAGAATTAACTAAAGAGAATAAACATCAACTACAATAGCATAAAAATCAACAAAATTGATAAACGTATAAACATCACTGAAAATATATTGATCATTTATTAAACACCTTGAACTACCACTCTTACCACTCACCACCGCCTTCTACCACCGCATCACCGCCCAAGCACCGACCCAAACGGTCAACGAAGATCAACCATGCCACAATCTGAAGTCGAGCTCTAGATCACCATTGCTATGCCTGAGGTCCCATGCACCACCCAAACTCAGGAGGCAGGGACCAGGGCCGGTTGTGGGCAAGCCCAAACAGCCCTACAGAACCGGGCCCCAAAATTTTTGGGGCCCCAAAATAATATGCATGTGTATTATATATATTAGGAAAAAAATAAATTCAGAATGTAGAATCAGTTTTCCTTCCTGCGCAAAAGCCAAAAAGGCAGAAACCTCTCGCCTGGTTCCCAATTTATCGCCTTCAACTCTTCCACTCCCCAAAATTTTCTCCTTTCAATTTCTTTTATTTTCTTTCAGTTTCCAAAACCCATTAAAATTCTTATCTCCCCCTAAAATTACTCTAGGATTCAGTTTTCCAATGAAGAACGTTGTCAACCGTTCGACTAAGGAGGAGGGAAAAGTATAGTTTTTGATATAATGAAGGGCCTCATTTTTCATTTAGAACAGGGCCTCCAAATTGTCAGAGACGGCCCTGGCAGGGACACTAAGACCGGTGTCAAACTCGAGCTTCATTGTTGCTATGCCAGAGGTCCCACACACCACCAAAACTCAGGCGACAACAACATTAGCATCCGACTCGAGCTCTATCGCTCCTATGTCAGAGGTCCCACGCACTACCCAAACTCAGGCGGCAAGGACACCAATTGTTCACCAAATTGGCACCGCAAATCGCCAATCAAATTTGGGTATGGATACTCCGTCCGACAATGACAAAACTGAAGGATTCCACCATGAGCACGATGCGATAGTTCTCTGGAGCTCAAGGCAGAGCTGTGGTGGTTGGAATTGGGGGAAGGGTTTCAGGATATTTAGTATCTATATATGATGTATAATTTTTTTATAATTGCACGATAGATGCCCAAATTTATTTGCAGCATTTAAAAAGAAACTCATCCCAATCAAAATATTTAATAATTGCGTTATGAGCCCTGCCTAAAATGTTGTCTAAAGCAAGACTTTGTGTAAAAGCATTAATTAAAAATTAAATTAAAATACTAAAATAAACTTAATTGAAATGAATAAACATAAATTTTTATAACACTAAAATACACATCAAGTTAAAATAGTTAAACATTCAAATATAAAAATAAAAGTACACAAAATTAGAATAGTTAAACATTGAATGATAACACTAAAAATACACATAAAAATAAACATATTTGAAACATAAAAAAACTAAAATATACATTAAATTATAATCATTAAAACATCCAATTAAAAACATCAAACTAAAATAGTTATACGTCAAATTGAAACAATAAAATACACATGAATTTTAAAATATCAAAGTGTCTGTGACATATATATATAAACATATGTACCAAAACTTAAAAAACCATTTCACGCAATTGAAACATCAAGGACACACTAAATAAAAATATAATATTAAAAAAAACATCAATATTAATTTTTAAAAGGACGCGCTGAAAAACTAACACATGAATCACAATGAATGTATGAATTGTAAATTATAATTAAAGATAATAAAATTTCACTAACTAATGTCAACATGTATAAAGTGTCAAAATTTTAACGTGAAAACACACGATTTACAATAGAAGATCAAAATTTAACTTTAAAACTCATGATTTCAGTGAAAAAAATGGACACTGGAAAAACATCACAAGGTTTGGTTAAGATATCAAGTAATGAAGATGAAACATCAAACTAGTAGTAAAAACTCACGCATTGCGCGGGAAAGACGAAAAAAATTATCCGCAAATTTCTCCGACCCAAATTCTTGACTCGCAAGATTCTTATGACCCAAAATTATTAATTGCCCAATTATTTATGCCTAGCATCCCTGGAAAATGGTATCTGCACCCAAATTCCTCCTTCATCTCCTAAAATTTCTTTAATTGTATTTGGAACACTATCTCTAATTAAAATTCATTATACTGCACATTAATCGTTGGTCTCGCTATGGGACGATCTCATGACTTCGTCAAAATTATAAATCAAAACCCTTTGTGGCAATATGAGTAGTCAGTAACATGAATGGTCATTTACTATGGGATCGTCTCGCTAGCTCAACCCAAACTCACCAAGAAAAATGCACCAGCTAAAAGTCAGTGCCCTAACTAAAATTGGTCACAATATGAAGTATCGGCCTTGATATTTCTCGAGAGATATGCTAACTACATAGATTTTAGATCAAATACACTTTCCTTATTAACAAAAAGACTCCTTAAAGTGGAGAAAATTAAAGCACCTATGCTGAAAATCTGATCACTGTCCATTTCAGCCTTAATCTCCTTTAACTAAACTAGGAGAGAAAAATCAGCCGCTTTTGGTAGCCAATAGTTTTCCCCATAAGTGTATAGAACTAATAATTTGTGTAGGAATTGGCTATAATATGAACCCATAGAATACCCGAATAAATGCTCTAAACACATGTTTGATCGAATAATTGATCTCACAAGTCTGAAACTTCCATACGGGGCGAGATCTATTGATCTAATAGAAATCCTCAAATCATAAACACCAAAAGTCAGTTGTTTTTAAGACTTCGATTTGGATTTCTCCTACTTCATTCTTGATAAGAACAAGGGTTTTCATTTGTAGGTTTGCCGAAAAACCAAGATTAACATAGACAATTGCATCTAATACTCTAGGCAAATTTTTTTATTGATTAAGTAAAGACTTGAAATAAAAAAGGAAATTAAATGAAGGTAAATTAACAAATAGACAAAATTAAAAGTCTCCTATCCCAAAAAAAGAAAATAAAATATAAATAAAAGAGAAGTACCCCTCTTTACATTGTGACCTAGCCAAAATATTTTTGTCAACCATATTGAAGAAAGGTTTTGCGCCTACTTTGTTTGCCGCTGCAATTGAAGGAAAATCAATGGAAACAACATTGTCATGTCATTAAAAAATCAACATTACCCACCTCCGCCGCGTTAGTGGTCTCCTCAAAGAGGAGTTTTTTGAATGAAATTCTAGTCATATACTGCCGTGAAAAGTATTCATCACATTAGTGGGTCATAGATCTGTCGACCTGACCCGCAACCCATCAATCTGACTCTAAAAAACCGTTGACATGTTGTCCTAACCTGGTGATGAGACATCAAATGCATATATTTCCTAAGGCATTTAACATCTCTTTTGTTATCTTTTGTGTGGTAGATAGCTAGATTTAGGTGAGTTTACATTACAAGGGGTTTAGAGGACCGTTTGTGGTTTTCATATCTAAATCCCTCAGTTTGTAGCTTACTTTATATCTAATGGATTTTATGTCCCTACGAGCGTCTAAATCTACTTTTGTGAGCTTTTACATATAGATTGCTCGTGGGCACTTTAGACTGTTTAGAAGGCCATTCACAAGAATGGTAGTAGATTGTAGAAGGACATTCACAAGGATGGTAGTGGACTAAAGGCCACGAGTCAAACACGTGGTAGTAGATGGATGCGTCAAATAAAAAGGAGTCAAGTCTTGAAGAAATAACGATTAGCACGTCCCGTGCTAAGCCAAGCACCGAGAAGACTAAGTCCAAGACTCCTGTCTGCGGCCCGTAACTTTTTGCAAAGCCACGTACTCAGAAGACGAAGACTCTAGACTATGGGACACGTGCCTATGGGCTAGGACATGCCCTCCAATCTGTGGGCTGCCCACTCAGTATGCTCGAGAAGAACCTCTAGTCCACGGCCCGCGTGCTTTTGCACGGGCTGTGCACTCTTGCACGACGTGTGATGACGTGACTGCTAGGGTTTCCTAGCCTTTTGGGATTTTCTAAGGTCCAATTCCTCCTAATATATAGCTTTTTGGGCTTTTCTAAGGTCCAATTCTTCCTGGGCCTAACCTCTATCAAGAGCCCCTAGAAAAATATGTTCTCGACCTTAGAAAGCTGGAATGTCACGAAGGTCTTTGAGGTCTCGAATGCATGGGAAAATTCGAGGACTTTGAAGGCTCAAAATGAACCTTGCACGTTGCGTTCTTGCCTTCGAGGATGAGAACATGGTTTTCTAATCAACTTTATCGTTTAAGATTCCAAAAGGGCGTGTGCGTGCTATGCAATCACACGTGTCATTGCCCCCCAAACACTGCGCTGTCAATAGACAAAGAGGCGATCACGTCTTTCCATAACTTTTTATATTTCCAATGCAGAAATAATTACCTGTCACTTCAGCCCCCATATTTACCCCTCATCCGCGCTTCCTTATTTACTTTTCTCGTTTGTAGGCGTCTTCTTACAAGATTTCTTTCTGTATTTCTCTCGCGAGCGATCCAACTTTCATCACTTTTTCAAGAAATCAGTAAGTTCTTTCATCCATATTCTCCATCTAATCTTATCGTTTCCCCCATTTTCCATCATGGCCCGCTCTGATGAGGATTCTGCCTCCGAGAAACTTTTCGGTGAAATTAGGGTAGGCGAGTCAGGGGTTAGTACACCGGAGAGAACCGCTAGTGACCCAGAATATACCCATTCTGAAGGACTTCAACATAATTTAGATGTTGGAGAGGGCGTATCTGATCATGGTGCTAATAGTCCAGGGGAAGAGAGGGCCATTCCCATAACTGATATGCCCTCTTAAGAAGCTGTCAAAAATTGGCCTCCGGGCATGGGAAAACCGTACATAACGAGGTCCTCTACGAGCAGCAAGATTGACTTTTACCCTTCTCCAAGTCCAGAGCTCGAAGCCATAGGGGAGGAGGAAGAAGTACTTTTCCTCTTTGAGGAAGATGGCAATCCTCGAGGGGGAGGGGGGGGAGCACCCTCGAGTGGAACTCATGAGTCCTCTCTGGCTGAGCCCTTTCTAAAGAAGAAAAAGGGCACTCGTCAAAGATTAAGGCTAAGGGAGCCCTCAGTTCCAGTAGCATGAACCACTATTTAAAAAATTTTGGACTCGATCCATCCTGGCCAACGAGTAGCTCTGGATGCCAATTTTCAACCCTTTCGAGAAGGTTATTCCCTCCATAATATTCTCGAAGGAAGATCATCCATCTCTCTCCAATACCTTCATTGCGGGCTCACCTTTCCCTTTCCGCCCCTTTTTTTCCAAACTCCTTAGGCAATTTCAGGTGAGCCCTGCACAAGTCCTCCCCAACATTTTAGTGATCATTATAATGGTCTTGACCAGATGTGATGAATTCAGTATTAAAACCATTTATAAGATGCTTTGCTCACTGTACTTTGTGTCCTATAGTGGGAAGTCTACCGATATGATCGTCAAGTTTGTCAACCGGGAAGCACATCATAAAGTTTTTTGTGTTCCTGGAAATTCGAGTGATTGGAAGAGTTGGAAGAAAGGTATCTCGTTCAATATCAGGAGGTATCGAGTTCCTTTGTGGAATTGGGACGTACGAGTTGAGTCTCTGAAACCTGGGGAATATATCTGCCCAGATGCCCTTGAGAGGGACAGACAAAAATTGTTGTCCAACTCCCTCGACTACAGCCTTTTCAACAACCCCAACCTCCAGATTGGAAGCTTTGCATTCCCGCCCAGAGTCTATGAAGAATATGTGTATAACACACTCCAGAAAGATACAAGAAAAAGGCAAAGAGAACGTGATGGCCCCAAAGATGACCCTCCCCTCGAGATCATCGTTAATGACTCTAGGCATTCGGGACCTTCCGAAGGTGCCTTAATAGAAATCTACTTCTCTCATTTGTTGTGTTATTATGTTCATATCTATTGACTGACTCTCTTTCTTTTTCCATTTTCAGTGGGTCTCGCTAAGGGCTTAAAGAAGCCAAAGTCCTCAAAACAGGGTCAAGCTCCATTAAGGGGGATCATTGATTCCTCAAACCAGGCTTCCATTCCGGTGTCTTCCCCCTTGAACCCGGTTTCCCCTCTTGCAGAAGGCTTCGAAAGGCCTATCTCAACCATTGGTGCTGAGCAATCTCCTCACACCAGGAACGTTCGCCAGAAGACAAAGGTGAACAGCAATACTATCAGCTCCTCCTCACCAAGATCGGTAAGGGAACACATGGCGGTGAGGATATTCATCAATAATCTCCGCCCCATTCAACTGATAGAATATCCGTATCGAGGATTGAGCATCAACTGTCAAAGATGGTCTTTAACCCTGAGGTTCTTATCCCTTCTCTTTTCTCTCTGCTCTTTTTGTTTTGTATCCCTAATCTGAGCTGAATTATTTTGTCAGACCTCTAAACTTTTGCGCCTGGCCATCGAGAAAATGGTGGCCTTCATTTCTCTTTATTCCGCTCGCAAAGGTAACCTTCGTGAGGAGCTCAGCAAGTAAGATGTTGAGATTTTACAGCTAAGGAAGACGCTCGAGGAGAAAAACAAGGTGCTTGAGAAAAATGATAGGGCACTTGAAGCAAAGCAAAAGTTTTTAGAAAGTGAGAGGCAAGGTGTTGATGCCGAGAGGCATCAATGGTTGCTAGAAAAGGATACCCTCAACAAGAGGGTTCAAGCTGCAGAGGAGAGGGTTCGAGCTGCAGAAGATTCGGCCACGCAAGTGCAACTGCTCGAGGCCTTCAAACACAAGCTATTGAATAGCCCCAAGCTGCTTGAACTTTTCCTGGATCTTCAACGGGTGGTCAAGGAAATCAGCTGCAGCGAATTAGTCGAGGAATTTTTAAAGCCACAAGTGTCTACCTCTCTTTCTGAAGATTTGGCCAAGAAGGTGGACAAACTAGTTAATCAAGAGATCGATACCACCTTGGATGGAAAATGGATGAGACCATAAAAAACAACAGCCTTTCCTTTGCCCTACTAGATTTCAACAAGGTTAAAGAGCAGTTCTTCACTGCTGAGGAGATTCGAGCGATCCCCCTTCCTGAGGCTGTAGACGCCTCTCCTGAGTAGAATTCCCCCGTCAACTAGGTCGAAGAAATAATTGCTTCCACATCAAAGGAGGATGATTCTAGGGTTGGTCCTTGATTGTAAAATTTTTCCTCTTCTCTGTTTTTTTACCTAGGGCCCCTCAATTGTAACCCTATTTTTTTTAGAATCAATGAAAATACATTTTTCTTTTCATTTTTCAGCAACTTATTGATTTTACCTTTGTTTTATTTTTGTAGTATAATTTGTTGAAAATGGTGCTAGAAGGCGCTTGCAAGGAGCTTTCGAGTGCCCAAAAAAGAACTGGATGAGACATTAAACAGCTACTGATTGCCCTTTGAGATCATTCTAAGTGTAACCAAGAGAAAGACTCCTTGAAGGACAAGCTCCACAACCTCGAAGCCGAGATGAAGCTGTGGCAATCTAAAGATCATCCTACTTTCAAGGGGTTTGCCAAGGATTTCCTTAGCAAGGAATTTAATGGTACCTATCCTTTAGAAGTGGTCAAGGGTTGCAATCCCACTGATGAAGAACTAAAAGAACTTATGCGTCAAATTTATTTGAAGTTCGATTCTCTGAAGTCTTTCCTTGCTGCTGCAACTAGGCTTCCAGTAGTGGAAGGGCGCCTAATCAGTTGCTTGGGAAAAAATCGTACACTGGTAGCCCAGAGGGAATTAATTGCCAAACAACATCTGTTAGCTCAACACATAGTGGCTAGCCTTGAAGAGGACTTACTCGCTTGGAAGATAGCTAGTGAGGACCCCCCCCCCCCTTCCACAAGTGAATCCCCTTCAGCCCATCAAGCCCCTCGAGGTAGCCCCCCATTTGAAGATAACTCTTTGGTGGAATCCCTTTTATCAGAAAATGCAAAACTTGCTGGGGAGATCGAGGCCTGGAAGGTATAAGCTACAGAAATGGAACAACATTTCGCTGAATTTGAAGAAACAATTGTCGCACACGAAGTAAGCCTTCGTGCTCATATAATTTCTCACGGCATACCTTCCTCCTACTTAATCAGCAGCGATCATCTTCCAAAGTTTCTACTTAAAGCTTCCCAGTACGGATGAAAGAGGTCAACGATCATGATAATGGAACTCCATGGAAGAATAAGGATTTTGACCTCATTCTCGATTGGCTAGCAGAACTGAAGGTAAAGAGATTTACCCCCTTAAGTTTTCGCTCTGCCCCTCGGTCACAGAAGTCCATTGTTAAAGAAGTTGAACGACACCTTGTCCCATTGAGTAAAATTAGCCAAGGGTTTTACTCAAAATGCTGCAAAAGTGCCGGGTCATTCTCGAAGGCCCCATTCGAACCTTCCACGAAGAAACGGTGCAGGACCATCACCGTCACTCCCCTCAATTCCTCAGAATATCCTGTAGATGAGAAAATGAAGGATATCCGAAGGGCAGCTGGTATAAAGCTTGAAGAACTCAAAGAAATAGAGGAAAATGTAAAGAAGCCAGGAAAGCATATTTCCACTGAAGAGTTGTTTCAAGAGGAATTTCCTCCCAGTGAATGAATATATGTAGATGGATCAACATGGATAATTGTTAGTGTGAATATACTATCCTTAGTATTTGTTGGAATTTGAATGAATAATTAATATTCTTTCCATCTCTAATATTTTACCCCTCGAACAGAATTTAGGTGGAAACACCGAACCTAGGTAAAATGCTTGTCTCTAAATTGATTAATTTCTATTTACCAAACATGCACAGGGGTAAAATATAGCTTTCGAGTGCCGCTTTAGAGCCAACCACTCGAACATCAACTAGAGTGTTGCTTTAGAGCTAACCACTCAAACATCATCTAGAGTGCCGTTTTAGAGCCAACCACTCGAACATCATCTAGAGTGCCGCTTTAGAGCCAACCACTCAAACATCAACTAGAGTGCCACTTTAGAGCAAACCACTCGAACATCATCTAGAGTGTCACTTTAGTGCCAACCACTCGAACATCAACTAAAGTGCCACTTTAGAGCAAACCCCTCGAACATCATCTAGAGTGCTTCTTTAGAACCAACCACTCGAACATCAACTAGAGTGCCGCTTTAGAGCAAACCACTCGAACATCAGTCGTAGCTAGAAACATCATCTAGAGCGCCGCTTTAAAGCAACTCGCTTGAATACCAACTATAGTGCCGCTTTAGAGCAAACCACTCGAACTTCATCTTGAGTGCCGCTTTAGGACAAACCACTCGAACATCAGCCATAGCTAGAAACATCATCTAGAGCACCGCTTTAAAGCAACCTAATCGAATACCAACTAGAGTGCCGCTTTAGAGCAAACCACTCAATCATCATAGCTGGTAGTATTTTCTCAAGTTGCTAATGTTCCACCTTTTTGGTACTTGAATCTCGTTCATCTGTTCGAGAACATAACTTCCTCCCAGATGCAATTCGATCACTTTATGAGGTCCTTCCCAATTCGAAGCTAACTTTCCCTCGGGATTCTTTCTGTTTTTCTCATTTTTCCTTATAACCAAGTCTCCTGGGTTAAACAAAACCTTCGTTACCATTCTGTCATGATATCTTCCTTGACCTTAGCCTCGTGTTGAGAACCCAGCTCTCTTTTTTCCTCCACCATATTTAGATCCAGACATCTGTTTTGCTGATTCACCATCTCATCTGCATCAACCATCGTCATTGGGCTAAGAACTCCTATCTCCGCAGGAATTACTGCTTCCAAACCATATACGAGACTATAAGGTGTTTCCCTAGTAGTGGAGGACTCAACTGTCCGATATGCCCACAACACATTGGGTAATTCCCATATCCAGTTACCTTCTGCCATTTCCAGACACGCTGTATTCCATTTATTATTGTTCTGTTGGTCACTTCCACTTTTCCATTAGCTTGGGGGTGGTAAACAAATGTCACCTTTTGCTTAATCTTATATTCCGCGCATCACTTCTTGAAGGGATCCTGAGCAAACTTTGTTCCATTGTCCGTGATTATTGTCTTGGGATTCCAAAATGGCACACAATGTTCTTCCAGCAAAAGGAGATGACCGTTTTCCCCTTATGTTTGTCAAGGGCTCAGTTTCTACCCATATGGTGAAATAATCAACTGCCACTATTAAGTACCTGAATTGTCCTGGCGCTTCCAGAAAAGTGCCCACCAAATTGATTCCCCATTTGTCAAATGGCCACAAATTATAGATGTTTCTTATTTCTTCCTATGGAACATGTTTTATAGGTGCATGTCTCTGACACTGATGGCAAGCCTAAATATACCTGTTCGCGTCCTCGAACATTGTTGGCCAGTAAAATCCTGCTTGAATTAGCCTCCTCGCCACGGACCTGGCTCGTTGATGGCTGCCACATACCCCTTCATAAACCTCCCTAACGAGGTAATCTACTTCGTGAGAGTTAACGCATCAAAGTAATGGTTGCAAATGGCCTCTTCTATATAACCCTTCTTCTTGCAACACATACATTGGAGCCTTTAACCTTATCTTTCTGGCATCTACTTCATTTTCTGGCAGGATTCCCTCTCGATGATATGTCACGAACGGTGTCATCCAGGAGTTTTCCATTTCAACTGCCATCACTATAGGCTCTTCAAAACTTCACTTTCTCAAAGTTTCTATGAGGAGGTGCTGCTGGGATTGGGTTCCCAAATCTGAAGAAGCGAGCTTACATGGAGCGTCCGCTTTATGATTGTTTTCTCTCGGAACTTGTGTCAATGTATAAAATTTGAAATTTTTTAACAAGTTCTTTACTCCTCGAGGTATCTCTGCAGATGACGCCCTTTGACCTCGTACTCTCCATTCACATGTTGAACCACAATTTAAGAATCACTGAAAACCTCCAATTTCTCCACTTGCACCTCCTTCACGAGGCGCAATCCAATGATCAATGCCTTATACTTAGCTTCATTGTTAGTTGCTTTGAATGCAAAGTTCAATGCATAAGGATAATCTCTGCCCTCTGGGCTAGTTAGTAGGACCCTCGCTCCACTTCCTCTTGAATGTGATGAACCATCCACATATACCTTCCATATCTTTCTTTGCCTTATTTCTTCATTCTGAATGGGCTTCAAACACATTTCAAGGGGTTCTGTAGTTTTCACTATAAAATCTGCTAGTGCCTGCTCCTTAATCGCAACTCGAGGTTGATACTGGATATCATGTTCTCCCAACTTTACTATCCACTTCATCATTCTTCCGAAAATCTCTGGCCTTAGCAGGATCTGTCGAATTGGGTGGTTCGTGAGCACCATTATCTTATGTCCCTGGAAGTAGGGTCTCAACCTTCGAGCTGCATGCACGATAGCTAGAATCAATCTTTCGAGAACTGTATACCTCATCTCCAACCCCTGCAAGGCACGGCTAACGAAGTAGATTAGGTGCTGAACCTTTTCATTTTATTTAACCAAAGTCGTGCTAATTGCTAGCGGTGATGCAGAAATATACAAGTACAACATCTCATCCTTGTCTAGTTTCACCAAGGTAGGCAATGTCCCCAAATGCTCTTTCAAGTGCTCGAACGCCTCATCACACTTACCATTCCACTTGAACTTATTTTCCCTTCAAAGAACATCAAAGAAAGGCAAGTGCTTCTCTGCCCCTTCGATAAGAATCTGCTTAATGTTGCTAAAGATCCTGTAAGCTTCTGCACACATTTTATCGATTGTGGGATTTTCATTGTCCTCAGAGCTTCGACCTTTTCTGGGTTTACATCAAACCCTCTCTCTGAGACCATGAATCAGAGAAACTTCCCCGCTCCCACACCAATGACACACTTAGATGTGTTCAACTTCAAATTAGCTTCCTGAAGCTTACCAAATGTTTCTTCCAGATCTTTTAAAAATTCTTCATAACTCTTGATTTTGACCACCATGGCATCCACATATATCTCCATGTTTTTCCCTATCTGTCCCCTGAACAGTCTATCGACCAGCCTATGATAAGTAGCCCCATCATTCTTCAACCCAAAGGGTATCTTCATATAGTTGTATGTGCCCACGTCTGTAATGAACGATGTCTTTTCCATGTCTTCCTTCACCATGAGAATTTGGTGGTACCCCTTATACGTGTCAAAGAATGCCAAAATTCGGTATCCAGTGGCTTCTACAACCTTATCGATTGGTGGCAGCGGGTAACTATCTTTGGGGTAATATTTATTTAGGTCAGTAAAGTCTATACACATCCTCCATGCTCTATCATGCTTTGGAACCATAACTGGGTTGGCGATCCAATTGGGATAAAATACCCCTTTGATCACATTTTCCTTCAATAATTTTCCACCTCCTCTTTAACTGCCTCAGCTCGTTTGGGAGTGAACACTCTTCTCTTCTGCTTCATTGGTTTAATCTAAGGGTCAATATTCAGCCTATGCAATGCGAGACTCGAATGGATGCGTCTTTGACCACCGACTGGTTCGTGGGCTTGGGATATTCTCAAATGGACCTTCAATCAAACTATCCCTGGGGTTCCATGGGTTAGCACTCTGATGCTTAAGTTAGTCAAAGCGTTCAATATGATTAAGACAGAATGAATAATAAGTAAATATGTACCTTGTATTTATACTCCGTGTCCTAAATAACGTACTCCTTAATTATCACCCTTAATTACCGACGAATGCGGTAATTAAGTTAGACTATTAAATATTCCCCTAATCGGGTTTCCATACCTACGACCTAATGGCCTTCCTGGGCCTAACCTCCATCACATGCGTAGTATAATAGCGTGCTAGACTTAAATGCTATCTTGGGAGTGTTAGATTTGAGATATTGTAGGTTTGAGAGTACCAAGGAGATGAGTGCATTCATGCTACCTTGAGAGTACCATCCCGACCGTTAGACTCTAATTCTAATTGGCTAGTTGTGTAAGTGATTGAATGTTAGGGGTGCTAGACTAATCCCTAATGAAGGGAAACCCTTTACCCTACCCCGTTAGATGAGCATGATAGTCTATAACGACAAGGGTTGGCGTGTAGCGATTAGGGTCGTGTCAACCCTAGAGTCATTACAAGATGTCAATTCCTTCTCTCTCTAGGCCTAGGGATTGGTGTCCATGGTGGAGTGCCCGGGACGTATTATCATCACTCTCTTACCTAACGGTTGCGACCTAAGAAGGCTGAGTTCCTTTAAGCGGATGCTCGTTAGAATCGGGAGTGAGTTTGATGAGGAAAGAGGAGCGGATCTCATAGGTTGATCGACACAATTTCCCTAATTACGGAGGCGGTGTGGTGGCTTTTAAGTGGAGTTGAAACATTGTGTGACGAACATTGGAAATTCCCAAATATCTCCACACTATGTGACATAGGCATAAGATAGCTTTATATGTCTTACATGTGATAGAATCTAGGATCAAAGCCATCAATCATTCATGTTACGCAATTTCCACTCTCTCGTTAGTTGTTAAACAAAACCCCCTATTATATGTTTAAAGCACTAGCTATTCCCTACACATAATCAGAGTGACCCCCGATTGTGGGTTGTGTGTAGTTAACTTTCAAATTCTAGTATCTCTATGGATGATCCCAAACTTTCCACTAGCTATTATATAGTGGTTAATAGTGAGCATGAGAGCAACGTATAAATCTTTATGTTTGAAATGTGCCATAGGTAATTTGGTAAAAAGAATGACCCCGTGGTTGTGGGTCACCTGGAGTGTGTCGTCAACCCGTTGACCTAACCTGGAAACATGTAGGAATTGGCTACATCAGCGCGACGTGACTAGGAAACCACTGACGGGACCGAGAAACCACTAAGAATTGCAAGGAATCGTTGAAAATAAGCGAGAACCACTGGGAAAACACTGAGATCTGTGAACCAAGGTGAGTTAGAAGACCGAGAACCCTTTAAACACCGTGATTTGGGAACCCGAGAGTCTCGACTCAATGTTTCGATGTGAAATTCCTTATTTCCACCGCATGGATTTATCCTTGAGGAGATTAGAGAAGGGTAGTGGTGTTGGGGAGGGTGGGATTGTGGTGGAAAGGCCGTCAGAGATGGTGGCAGCCCCCCAAAGAAGAAAGTTAAATTAGGGTTTAGTAGAAGAGGTGGGGGTTGAAGAGGTTAGAAAGTGAAAAGATGGCTTCTCTCAAATAATGATGGCGAAAACTTGTGAATGCAAATTTTAATTTACCTATAGTTAACTTTTTTTTTGACAACCTTATAGTTAAATCAGAATTGTCACTTTTTTTTACACTTTGTTCTTCACATCTAGCCGGCTAAAATCATCCTGTTTAATCCATGTGCTATTTATTTCTTTTCCAAAGAAAGCTAAACCGCTGCAGTCATTTTCATGGATTTACCATGGTCTTTACATCAATTTCATCTAATTTCAAGTATTGAAACACACCAGCACACGTACACACATTAAGTTCAACTCCCACCGACCCAACAATTATAATTTTTTAACCTGGACACACACTCTCACACTCAAAACACACACACACACGGGTGAGAAATTTGAGATTTGTTTAAAATTTTAATTTAGGTCGGCCCAGGATATTGGTTTGTTTTAACTTTGAACGTTTGAAACAGATTTAAAAAGGGATTTTCTGTTCTTTAAAGTACTAAATTGTTTGATTTTTAATGTGATCTTTTCTTGTAAGCCGTAGCATAATCAGAATTAAGAAAGTCCGACTTTTCTGATCTAACGGACAAGTGTTCAAATCGGACTGCTTGCTCCTAAAATCGAGAACGATGAAGAAAATTAAGAAAGCAACAATACCACTTTCCACACCCATGCCTGCCTCTTTGAATAACCCACATTTTTTTGAGTGACATAATTTATGTTTATGAATTTAAATCTTTAGTCAATTAAGTTAAAGATAATATTTAGAGTCCGTCCCTTAAAAGACGGTCTTTTCATAAGTCATGGGTATGGAAAAATCAAGGTTTAAAGTGCAAATTAGAAGAAATAAAGATAAAATTTTTGGGTTGCATGAATCGGATTATAAACTGTATAATTACTACACATTGTATACTAATTTTTTAATATTGCAACTAACACAATTTACCTTTTATTATTATAATTAAACATCGTGTTTCCATAAGCATACGGAAATACGATGTTTCCCAAAATTTTACCTAATATTTATGTCAACTTACAATCATATATATTAAAAACCATAATTTCAGATTTCATGGGCGTTAAAATTAATTAATAGACATTGCATATCTCATGGCATTATATATGATATTAATAACAAATTTTGTGTAATTTGTACTCTAATTAAATCACGAAAATAAGTTATTTAATTCACATTCACATTGTATATCACAAATTATTTTTAAATAAAATTTTTAAATATTATATTTTATCGTTTTATCCGATCCAACTGCAAAAATTAAACTCACTATGCTATGGTTAAATCAGTTAAATGCATTATTTGGTGCTTCATATTAATTCGTAGTTGGATAAACAAGTTCACGGTGTAGCGCATTAGGTCTATCTCAGACTATAATGAGGTTGCTGATGAAAATTATTAAGTAATTAAAATGATATATTAGAAGAGAGTTTTAAATTCTATATGAATCTTTCTTGTTTGGGGCTCTCTAAATTTAGATTGTTCTCTTTAATTAGACCTTAAAATATATTAATCAAAAACAAAATTTATTTTAAACACATATAAATTTTGATTTCTTAAAATTTTACCGATTTGGAGTGCACAAGTATCATAAGTCCGACGCATGAGTTTTTATGTTTCTCTCAAAACCAATTGTTAATAAATTATGTTCTAGGAAAGACTACAATCACAATATATGTTAACTTAAACAATATATTTTTAAAGGTAAATAATTTACATTTTAACTTAAACATGTGGTAGGTAGAATTTAAATGTGTAAACACAAGAAATGCTGTATAAAAAATACAATCTATTAATTTAAGTTACAATATAATGTTTGAATCAAACAGTACACTGTTTTGATTGAAAGGTACGATGTTTCTATAACTTATGAAAATGATCCATTTTCCAGGAAAGCTCTCTTCATTTCATTTAATTTGAATTAAATTAAATTCTGTAAAGCTAAATTTTACAAAACCAAAACTAAAGTGAACTAAATTGAAATAAATTTAATTAAATTTATATACTCCCTTCGTTCCTCTATATATGACACACCATTCTTTTTGTGTTATTTCTTTTATGTTAACACACTTTCTATTTTAAAAAAGATTCCTTTCTAACATTTTACTTTCTAAATGCATTTCAACCATTTAAATCCAAACGGATGAACTTTGGTGTCTGTGGGAGAGTATATTAGGTACTCTCTCCGGTCTCTTTATATTGACACTTTTTTCTTTTTGGGTTGGTCTTTTTATATTGCCACTTTCCCCTGTTAAATTCTAGATTATTTTCATCAACCTAATTTACTTTTTAACTTCCCAATTCATCCTGCACCACTCATTTCACAAATTTTTTTTAAAAAAGTTGTGCTATTTAAAAGAGTGTCAATATATTATATTATGACCGGAGGGAGTAGGTATGATGGGATCTTTATATGTAACATGGAAGCTAGCATTGAAGAGAGGAAAGGAAAAACTCAAGTAGGAGCATGAGGGTGTGAATATCCACGGCATAGCTGTACATAACATTCACGCTCTAACCTTAATTTATATGAACGCTCACACAATAATATCTACACTCCATCATTACCAACTAATTCAACGCACCAACGTTAACTGGAAACTACTTCAAACTGAATTAGTACTTCTACATAGTTGATAGTTGTGCACTTCCCCAAAACTCCCACAGCCTCATCACGACAGAGCGGGAAAAAAGGTCCTAGACGATGCTGCCATGGACGCCGACCGGTTGACCTCACGAAGCGGGCTGCTTCGGGGGGACGACCCGGCACTCCTCGGAGAATCCAAGCTCTTTCTGATGACCTCCCCAATGGCGAATATGGGATGCTTCGAACTCGCCGGAGGACTGCCGGAACTTGACCGGAAGTTCCTGCAGACTTTGATGTGCCTGTTGAGAGCTTCCCTCGTACTGATCAGCCTCCCCGATCTCATAACTTCATCTTTCACGGCCTCGATGCACAGCCCGCATATCCACATCCCGCAGTACCTTTCGCGGACCCGGGATATGTAGGCGCCGGTGCATTCCTCCGTGAACCCGCAGGAATCGCATTTGACGAACTCCGGTGCTTCTGAATCCATTGTTTCCGGTCTCTTAGAAGAAGAGATTGTGATTTCTATTTATGGGCTGGACTTTGGAGATGTTTTTGTGAGTTCTGGGATGATATGAAATGGGAATGTGCATGTGGGATTTATATATGCGGTGTGGGAGTGGGACTGTGGGAAAGGGAATGGGATGACACCGCGTGTGAACTCTTGATTGATTGAGAGGCATTTTTTTTATTTATAGAAAAATAAAAGATGAAGAAAGGCTCCTAACTGCACACTGTCATGCTTGGTATGTCCGAGTAAAACTAATTAAGACACCTCAACACGTCGCCAACAACGTATTTATTCATGTCTTTGACAATGAGGGAGATTAGAATTCGCCAATTCAGGTCATGTTTAAATTGACGGTTTAATTACCGCGACTCTCTATAGCTGAGATGTGCAGGGTTCAAGACACTTGTACGTCCATTAAGGAATTGTGAATATTAGAGTAATTTCTTGATGGGAACTACCCAGTGTCATGTGATCGTGTTAGTGATCCCCGCTGTGGTTTCCCAACTTGCAGGTGGCCGACGATGTGAAATCGTGGTGGTTCTGGTTTCAGTGGCGTCAGTTTGTTATGGTGGTGCAGCATTTGTGTGTTCTCATAATGGCGTCTCTAGCTATATAAATGGATGGAGTTTCCGGCTCCATTAACCTTCAACAGATTCAATGGTGGTGTCTCCCTGTTAAGTTTTAGATTATGATGTTAATATATAATTTGGTTGCTTGTATATAATCTTTCAAAAAATATTCTTTTTATGATGTTTAAACTATCTTTGATGGTGTTTAAAATTTTTTGATGGTGTTTAAATTAGAGGTTAAACTATCAATTTTTTTTTTGCTTGTATGTTTAAATTATCTAATCTAATATAACGTATATAACGTGTTAAGTTTGTGTTGTGTTAGACATTGGCATTCTTGGTGTTTAAACTATGAAGTGAACTCAGCCAATTCATTGCTACATAATATTATGAATTAAAGACATGAGTAACCTCTAATTTCTTGATATGTGTTTTTATGACCTTTGATTTTTTTTACGTGCAGATACATCCTTGATCACTGTTAACTTGAAAATTTTAAATTCTGCCACCATTGACCAACATTAACTTAAATAATTATGATTGAGATCTAATTTACCTTTGACTAATTGTTTTCAACCCAAGTCTACATGGACCTCGCCTTCCTTCTCCACCACTGCCACGTCACCTACACAACGCTACCACATCACCCCAACGCCTCACCCACCACCATTACCCACTGCCTTCATCATTGCCCACCACCAATATCATGATTCGCAGACTAGTCATCAACCATATCACTTCACCTACACTGAACTGCCTACACACAAAACACACCCACCACACATACGCAAACCACCGTAAATAAAAAGTCTAAAAGCTAAATTTTTTAGCAAATTCAACACGCAACAAACACATTGTAACACAACAAACTTTAAATTCAAAGATTGTGAGTACATACTAATTCTCATCAAAATTTAAAATTTGTAAATATCACAAACTCATAAACCTACAAACGTACCAAAATGCATCCCTACGCTACCACTGTATCCCTTCGCATTGCTAACCCCAACCACCGTCACACCATCAGTTTCCTTCTTAAACGCATTTTCCAGAACCCTAAACAAAAATTGATGGGGTTTGAAGAATGAAACTTGAGCTTTTTGAAATTAAGATGATGATGATGATGATTTAGGGTAAAGAAAGCTACCTTGGAGCGTTGGAGCTATATTGAAGAAGACAGGTGGAAGAGGTGGGTTTTGTTCTTGAACTCCTCAATTTTCTCTCTACAATCATTTCTTACATTTTTCCTACGTACACCCTCCCAACATACCAATTGAACCGAGTCATCCACCATTCCACCAATTGAATCCCTCATTATGGCCAATTTAACCTCACCTTGGCCAATCCACCTCACCACAACTAATCCGTGGACATCAGCCCCAACAATATAACCTCTCACCACCAAAACAACCTGCTTCCCACAATTTTACACCCTTCTTTGCCACCGAAAGATGCACTCTTGAGCGGGAGTCCATCTTTAATGTACGAACCAACATCTATCCCTTTACAACTTCCTTCAAGTTGACTTCATAGGAGTAGAGTGTGAGGAGGACAACTTTGAATTCGGACAGGGAGGGGTCGGTGGTGAAGGAGGGGATAGGAACAAGAGAAGAAGGACATATGTTTGTGGAAAACAACATTTCCTTTTTCTTTTTAAAATGTGTTTAATTTCAAGTACATTTCGGTCCTTTCATATTGAAATGGCGATGTCCGATACGTGGCATTGACCTAAAACTTATGTCAAATCAGAGTTATATCATCACTTAAAAAATTAGGATCATATGGCCACATACTTACCAAAAAGTTGTGGGGTTATGGCCAGTGGCGAAACCAGACTATATTGTAAGGAGGGGCTTAGTGTAATTGTTAAATATATAAATATGGTAACTATACGACGTCATTCCACTGAACCTAAATGAAGTCGCTAGACTACTCTTGAATTGAAAATAATCAAAACACCAATACTATTAAGAAAGAAGAAAGCACATCCACACTACTATACAATGATGAAGACGCATTAAATTAAGAATACATTATATAATATTTAGATCAAATGAAAAAATAATATATATATATATATATATATATACACACACACATACATATACATGAATACTGAATGTGAAGTATTACAATTTCACTCTTTAAAATTATAAATTCATCATATATTTAAATATATGTGTATATATATATGTATGTATAGATACAAATATATCTATACACCATTTCATTTGCCTTCATATTGCAATAGTACTTTTTAGAGAAAGTCCCGGGAAAGCTGACCTATCTATAAGAAAGAATTATTTTACAAAATGAGGTTCATTTTGTAATTAATGAAAATTTATGTTCTTAATTAAATAATTATTTTATTGTTTAGTTTCCTTTCCCAGTTCCTCTTGCACTGCATCTGATTTCTTTTTTATCTAATTTCTCTAGTCTCTCTTCCCATGCTCTGCCATTCTCCACCTCTTCTTTGCCTCTTCTTTGTTCTTCATTGTCGCTCATTTCTTTGTCTCTTCTTTGGATCTTCTTCGGTCTCCATCACTGGTCGTTTCTCTGCCTCATCTTCATTTCCATTCATCTCCAGTGTCGTCGTTCCATTTCTTCATCGATTATTGCATCGTTCACATGTTGAGGAATGTCGGATATCTAGGGTTTGTTTCTTGATGTATTATTACTCAACTTTTGTTCGATTTTTAGATTTTTAGATTTTTTTTCTTTTTTGAGCATTGGATATGCATCATTTTCCAGTGTTTTGAGTTCCTTTTTATGTGCATTTTAGTGATATGTTTTTAATTGTCCTCTTATTGTTATAACAAACTTGTTGATTGTTCATTTTCAATTACGAACTGTATCCATTTACTTATATATTGCATCTATTAGTATCCAGCGTGTACCTGTTAGTTTTACTGTGAATGACCTTTTATTTTCATTTATTTTTTATTGTTTGTTTTGAATTATGAGCTGCATCTGTTTACTTATATGTTGCAGTTATTAGTATCCAACGTGTACTTGTTAGTTGTACTGTGAATATATTAATTTTCATTTGTTGTTGATTTTTCTTTTTTAATTAAGAATTACATATGTTTGATTACATATTGCAACTATTAGTATCCTTTGTATGACATTTTCCAGGAGTTGGATCTAAACTTAAAGTGGTTATAGCTTTTAAGGACTCATAAAATACTGAACACTGAACTCCACCAGACATTCTAGAATGGGGAGGATTCAGATGAAGATGACACTGAACTCGAGGAATTCAAAGATGATCCGCCCTTGAATAATAGTAATTGATTCATTGTATTAAAGACGATTAGTTAATCTAGACTGGAATACTTTTGTAATTGTAAGTTCCCTAATGGAAGATTTCTATCACGAGCACTAGTAGTATTTATCTTGTATCTTCCATTTTGTTTAGATGTTGAGAGTCCATCTCGTGTTTGAAATGACAAAATTTGCATGTTTTTTATACAAAGTATGCATTGCTTTTACATGTGTCGCTTTTACGGGGCAAGACTTTTTGTGGCCCAAAAACCACCAATTGTGTTATCCCGAAAAGCATCTCGACCCTCTCTTAACCTCCATTATTTTCTCCTCATTAAAGCAACTGGAGAAAATTAGGAATCATCACATTTATTATGGTTGAAAAAACCTCCAAAATGAGCTTGTGGCAAGTCGAGATCGCCAACCCAAACCGCTCTGAGACTCCCAGAAAAGCTCTTCACCCACATGCGCCTTTAAAAGGTCCCCCTTCCGCCCTCCATCCCATCGGCGAAAGGGTAATTCCGGCAAGGAATCAGGGATGAAAGTTTGGGAGATGAAGGATTGATCTGAGAAGGAAAGGTTTTATGTGTTTGCAAAGGCATGGCCAAATAATTTCCTGTGTGAGCTTCTGCGTAAGGAAGAAAAAGTTTTAATCCGGAGCGAATTGTAATGGCCAGGCCCATGAAAAATTACTCTATTTATCATTAATTGCATTTAGGTCTCTGGCCTGCCCATAAGTATATTGACATGCCACCTGTTAGGAGACCCCATTTACTTTTTATATACTCACAATCTATCAACAAAAGTCATAAAATTTCTTTATTATATGTAACTTAGATATATCCGATACTAGCTTTTTAATAATTTTAGTTTAGATATTGGTGGATGCTGAAATTTTAAATCTCGTCATAATTTATACTTATCTCATGAATTTAAATATGGTATATTAATGTATGAACTATTAGTTTTTAAGACTTACAATTCTAAATATTTTTGTACTTAATTATTTATTTAAAAATATTATTAGTGATTAAGTAAAGGTAAATTTAAATTTAAGTCAATACTAATATATAATAGATAAGAAGGGAATTGCAAATACAATGTGTGGGACTCGTCAAAATGGAATTTTTTTAAACGACAAAAAAACCGTTGAGAATCCTATCCATCTATGGCCCATGTTAATGTACACAATGCATTGTTCTGACGTCGACTGAGCCACTACTTTGCATAGAGTGACCCACTCATCTTGTTTAGTAGTTTAGATACTTATCCGAATTGAGATGACGCCATTCTTTAGGATGATTTTTTAAATAAATACAAAACAAAAAAGGGAAATACGACGTCTCATTTGTTTTCTTCGATGAAATCTGCAATTCTGCAACTGATTCACTCTCATGAAAACCAGCTTTCAAACCCAAATTCACCTACAATAATTGGCTCCGTCTAGGGGTGGCGGATAGTGGCTGCCTAAATTCCAAGCCTACAAAAAAGTATATCGATGAATAGAAGCTCCTCCTTGACAAACAAATCATAAGGGAAGGTTGAACACCTCCTCGCACACCATAGTTTTGTCCCTGGTTATGGGAGCACATTTTCCTACCATTATTTTGGGACTGCTCTGTACATTTTCCCTGTAGACTTGGAATACTATAAATATATTATTTCATTTCACTCGTACCAATACATTTTTTAGCATATATATTCCCTCTATTTAATCATTATTGGTACATGTAGATTTGGCACAAATTTTTTATTCTTTTGATATATGAAATGAGTATATAAAATTGAATGAACTGAAGAAAAAGTAAAACGTATAGATGAAATTAATCAAAACTTTATCATAAACCGAAAAGTATCAATAGTGAAGAAATATAAAAAATGGAAAGTATTTCAATAATGACGAAATGGAGTCGGTATGTCTTTCCATGAACCATTGAGAAATTTCTGGCCTAGCACTGCTTGATTCAATTTTTGATTACCAAGAAGGAAATCAATAAATAAAAGTAAATAAAAAATAAACGATTAGACTACTCAATGAATCTTTTGTTTGTTAATTACATCAAGCTAGCTTCTTCTTTTTTTTTGTTGATCTTACAATGTTATGGTAAAATATTAGCACTTCGGGCATTTTTGTGGCTCTCGCAACTTGAAAAGACATAGGCACCAATTTTTTTAGCACCGGCTTAAGGAAATTGGTGCTAAGTTTATATTTAGCACCAGAAGAAGGAAAATTAGTAAAAAAAAATATTGGTGCTGTCTAGCGAGGTCACCACTGGTTGGGAGAACAGTTGCATTCAACCGGTGCATGCTACCAGTGGCATATATAGCTGGTATAAGTGGAGTTGGTATAACTAAGCATGGATTTTTAGAAAATAACAATGAACATATATAAAGTATTGGTGCTATATATGGATAATATTGGGTAGAACCGGTTGATATCACATTGAACTAGTGCTAGATGTTCATTAAGGTTCACATATCCACTTTTTCTTTTTACGGGTAAAAGCTTAGGGGTTTGGTGGTTTGGGCTCATTAATGGTTTATTTTTAGGAAGAAGGCATTGAACACACTTCCATGAAGACCATAAAAGGTAACATAAGTTTGATTAACATTTGTAGCAAATTGTGTTTGATATTGTTTGGTGATACATTAAATATCTTGGTAGGTTCACAAGAATGTGTATTGCATGAAGTCCATGGAATGTAATATTTTTGGTGGAATTGTTGATGATATTGTGGCATGGTTTTCATTTAGTATTGATTCGTTGGATTTACTCTGTATATATTGGAATGAGTTCTAGCATAAAAGTATACATCTTTTGGAACTATAATATTTTTCATATCCATAAATTTGTAGAGATGCATCGTGCCATAGAGAGGTGTAAACATGTGCACGGAAACATTTGTAGGGTGAGCGAAAAATATTTTGGTTTTGTCAATGAGTTTCTTGAGTGTGCATTTGGTCGTTAATAGAATTTTATGGCCATGCTGGGATTGCAAAAATTGGATTCGCACTAGTGTTAAGGATTTGTGGAAAATTCATTTGTACAAGAGAGGGTTCTCGAAAGATTATATGGAGTGGACTTTTCATGGTGAAATAACACCTCCGGAAGTAGTAGTTGGTAGTAATAGTGAGTGTTTTGGTGATGTAAATTTGGATGACATATATGAGGAGGTAGTGGATTAATTTAAAGGTAAGACGGAGGTGTTGAAAAACGTTTTAGGGGAGAAAGATGAACCATTGTATCCTGGTTGCAAGAAGAAAGACATTATCATGTCTTTTCTGATGAAGGTGTTCAAAATGAAATTTGTTGGTTTGTGGAGTGACACTAGTGTGAACAAGTTGCTTAAGTTTTTGAATTAGATGTTGCCTGCTGGTAATGAGTTACCGAACAACCTTTATGATGCTAAGAGAACTTTTCCCCTTGATAATGAGGTATAAATAAATCCAAGCATGTCCAAATTATTGTGTTTTGTATAGGGTTAATTTGGACGAGGAGGTGGCTTTCCTTATATGGCATGAATCTCATTTTAAGAAGAGAAGAAATCAGGTTTTCGTTTGAGAGGTTTAGTGAAGACAAGGTAAAACATGCTAGCCAAATGCATGTGGTACCTTCCAATTGTTCTAATGCTTAAGAGGCTGTTTCGGAATTCTATGGATGCAAAGAATATGACATGGTACAGGGATCGATGGTCATCGGGCGATAATATTATTCGTCATCCATCTGATGCAGATCAGTGGAAGAATTTTGAAAACATGTATCCAAAGTTTGCATCCAAACCAGAGAACTTGAGACTAGCCTTGAATACACCTTGTATGAATCTAGTGGGTAACAAGTCATTGAAACATAGTTCATGGATGGTTATGCTCATCATATCAATCTTCCCCCTATTTTTGCATGAAAAAAGACGTGATGATGCCCATAATGATTTTGGGACCCAAACAACCCAGAAACAACATCGATACTTATTTGACCCCTTTGATAGAAGATTTGAAGGAGTTGTGATCCCTAGGGGTAGTTTTATTTTATGGGTTTTGGAGAACCAAGTTCAACTTAAAATCCATATTATTTTGCACTATCAATTATTTTCCCGCCACAACAATCTTTCTGGTTATATAGTGAAGAGCCACAAGGCATGTACATATGTGAGGAGGGTACAAATTACCAGTAGTTAAAGAATGGTAAAAGAAATTGTATATCTCGAGTATCGGAAATTCTTGCCGGTGAAGCATAAATTCATAGATTAAGGTCCATTTGTATGTGTGATGAAATAGTAGTGAGATAGAAGTTAATGTTCCGGAACATATGTCCTTAACAGGGAGAACTACATCCTGATCGGCATCAAACAAAATTTATATCGAGCATTCCTCTACATTCATTAACTAATTTTATAGTTTGTCCAATGTCGATTGAATGCCTAGGAAACTTTGAGCTTTGTCTAGAACACTTAATTGCACTGTTAGAAGATACAATAAGTATGGCATCAATGTATTCTCTTTTTCAACGTTGGAGAAGGATAGCAAGAGCACATAAAAAAACATTGGTGTGTACATCGAATCTGAATCGATGTGGTAGTCAAGCAACAGAGATAAAAATTTGGTAGTTGTCGTGATGCCATTTTTAGGGTGATTGGGGAGATTTAGTAGTTAGGTTATTTGGAGTTCAAAGTTGTAATCTTCAAGTGCAGATGGGTGGAAAATGGTGGCAGTGTTCGGTCCGAGAAATCCATGGGGTTTACATTGGTGGACTTAAATCATGTGGGATACGAGGACAAAAAGTTTATATTAGCTTCTTAAGAACGTTAGGTTTTCTACATCAGGGATACCTGCAATTAGAAGTGGCACATTGTATTTCACGGGAAGAAGTTCCATTTCGATGAGAAGATCGATTACCCTGTCTCAACCAAAAGACATAAGTTTCCACTTGCCTTTCCTAACGAGAAGGACGTTAGTGGAGCGGTCGCACTTAGACGTTCACATGGAGTTGAATTATGGGTAGAGGATAATGGTCAAATTGTGGGACGTGACACTTTTTTTAAAAAAGGAAACGATAGGTAGGGTGTGCTAGATGTGTGGATGTCTTGGATATATCCCATTAATTTTCTTGCTTTTTTCGCATGTTGATTGTATGAAACAAATGAAGATGGGAGAGAAAATGTGGACGTGATGAAAGGAATGGTTGGGTATCTTTTATTTATGAATTTGTTATTTTCTACGTATTTCATTTATTTCCAATTTAAAGCAGCCTATTTCGGTTGATTTATATTGCTAGCATCGGTTGAATAGGTATTTCTTGTGCTTGATAAACCGGTGTTAAGAGAAGATAATGTGCTCAGTTCTTGAATGTTTCTTTTTTTGGTGGAAACAAATTTTTTTTGAATTTGAAGCAGTTTTTGGAGCTCGCATAGAGTTAATATCTACACTACATTTCGTAAAACATACACCAATTTTGTGAACCAGTTTTCATACTAAACCAAATGTTTTGAACTTCCTCTCTGTCCACATGTTATTTTACAAAGTTTTTTAAAAAATACAACCACAAGCATCTGTGTATAGTAGAATGTAGCACCGTATTTGTAAATATCTCATCGGTTAGATGAACCGGTGCTGCATACTTAGATAAAAATGAATTTCAATTTCAGGGGACCAAAAGTTTCAATTTCAGAATGTTGCTAGGCGATTAAATGCGGTTTTGGACTCGGGGACCAAAGGAAGGTATTGGTGAATATGTAAGGGACTAAAAAATAATTTAGTCTTTCATTTAAAGTAGCCTTTACGAGTTGCATTCAGAATATAAGCACTCGTTTATTTTTGTTCGAACCGGTTCTACCAAAAAATTTTAAAAACTAGTGAAACTGTTAACTAATCAAAATAAGAACTAACACGTAGCCCACATGCAACAAACTCTTTCATCCTTCTAATACTATACTTGAGACATCACACCAACACAAAGTAGACAAAGGCTAGTCATTCGAAAATCATAATATTTCTTTCTCATTTAATTGGTTTTTTTCAACTTTAATTTTTTTAATGAGGGTTGTTGTATGTGTTTTAATGTAGTCTATTTTATGTTAATATTAATGTGTCCATTGAATCATAAAGAATTGATTGATTGTAGGATAAATTGAATGGCGTGGAATTACTTGTTCAACATTGAGTGTGTGGTGTTATGTTGGTACTTTTATGCATGCTAAGTGTTTGATAATATGATTGTATGTGTTCTAGTTTTACGAGGTCACTGATGAACTCCTCATCAACATCGGGTTGTGGACCTGATAACAAGGCAGGGGATGAGAACATTGTATCTGAGAAAGCTAGGGTTCTCGCACAAGCTTACAAATTGTGGAGGTCATATATATAAAGAGAGGTACATATATTTCCTCCTTCCAATGAATGTATCTAGAGTTTTGGGTGAGAAAGATTTTGTGATTCACCTTCAGCATTCAACACAACTGTTGTATGTGCGTTCTATGCAAATTTGAGGTACCAGACAAAGAAAGATCTTGTCCTCTGCAGAGGCAAATTAGTGCAACTCACGTCAAAAGCGATAAATCATTTGTACGGGCTGCCTCAAATGGACATGGATGAGGATGAGGATGAGGATGAGGATGAGTCAGTAGCATATGTGAGCCAAGGGTATGAAAATATCTTGGATTAATAGTGTGGCTGGTTACTCGTGAGGGAACCAATGTCGAAAAACTAGTCAACCCAAACATGTCTAAAATTCCGAAGAAGGCCCTCTTATATATCCCCCATGATAGTCAGCATGGAAGTGCACAGAAATAGTCTTTGCGACCTTTATGTTATTAAAAGGAAGTTTTGTTGGAATGTTGGGAAGCACACGCTCATTGAGCTACTAAATTATTTGGACAAAACCCATTGTTATGTCATAAACAACTTAATTTTTTCATTGTGTTCAAAGGTCGGTGTTCCACTTTACCCCCATGACACCTACGGTCAGACGATGGGTAATATATATATATGTGTGTGTGTGTGTGTGTGGTGCATTTTGCAAGAAAGTTTCCGATCTGAGGGTCATGCTTGAGTTTAGGGTTGCAATATTGGAGGAGGGGTTCAAGAATTTGCAGACATGATCTCGTTTCTACCAAAACTAGTGTGATCGCATGGGAAAGGATTTCAGCCACCAATTTCCATCGATTATAAAAGTTGCCGGCCCATTTTTGGCAAGAACCAATCTAAGGCTAAACAATGATAATGATGTTGCTCCCAGTTTGTGGGAAACCTAGGGTTGCGATGCAATCATGGGAGAATAACCCTTTACTAGTTATTATTCTTGAAATGATGTAGTGAATACATGCCTTCCGCCTGCTAGTTTAGAACTACGACTATGTTATCTTGTACGTTCTAATCAACTGATTGCCTTAGAATGAAATTCGTTCCCTCGCCCTTAACCTAATGAGCATGCATACTAATTTGTGAAGTCCACCCTAATTTTATTGGAAATTTAATGATTAGGTTGCATTTAGGAATATGTTGGGCCACAATGCAATTTGTAAAAACTATTGGCCAAAACTAACTAATAAGTTTATATAAATATATATATATATATATATATAAATATATATATATATATATAAATATATATATATAATATAAATATATATATATATATATATAATATATATATATATATATATATATATATATATATATAATATATATATATATTTTGTTTGACCCGTTGAGCCCCAAATATTACCAACATGATAGTATAGATGTGAACTGAATATTTGAATTCCCAGCTTCGAGTTCTGACACCTTCAACTTTCTTAGCGGGATCTAAGCACAAAAAGTAAAAGTTCAACCACATATCCAAATATGATTCTGATTGAGCCCAACGAGACTACCATATTTCCTTCTTGAATTTACGTGCCTTGATCATAAAAATAATCAATTAATCGTCAAGTATGTACTGGTTACCCTTCTAACATTCAATTAATCATCACTAGTTTATTTTAGGCCACCCACTAGTGGTTTTTTGAAAATGTATAGATGAATTTGTTTGTCACATTATTCAATAAACCTGATTCTGAATGTTGAAAACCCCCGATCTCTTTCGAAGAGGCACTGAACCATATGAATCATTCCAGACACAATCAATTCTCTCTTCCATGTACGTGCCCCCATAATTCTAAGGATTTTAAAGAATTATAATAAAATTGAAATTGGATGAGTAGGTTGCATTTACAAAATTGCAGGGGCAAAGTGTAATTTTTAAAACTATTAGTCAAAACTACCTATTCAGCTATCAGATGGTTCCTTTGACATGTTTTTCCCCAAATCTTAATAACATAGTTGTTTAGTGGTGAATTGAATATATGTAATTTCGAGTTCCGACACCTCCCACTTTCTTGGAGGGATCTAACGGTAAAAAGTAGAAAGTTCAACAATAGGTCCAAATTTTATTCTAATTGAACCCAACATGACTATCAAGTTTCCTTTTGAATAAACGTGTCTTCATCATAAAAATGCTGCGGGATGAGTCCCACAAAAAGTTCTAAATATACATACTAGTCCCCATTGTAACATTCAATCAACTGACACCGGCTTATTCTAGGCCCCCAACTGGCGCTTTTCCAAAAAAAGATGGATTCTTTTTTTAATATTTTATTTAATAAAAATTCACCAATATTTAAATCTCCCAAATTCTGAGTGTTGGAATCCCCTGAACCCCTTTTGGGGGAAGCACTCGAACCGTGTGAATAATTTCAAATATAATCAATTCCATTGTCCTTGTTTGTTCCCCCATAATATATAAGCATTCTAAAAATTAAAACAGGTTCTCTTTTGTTCAAAAATCGAAATTGGACGAGTACGTTGCATTTAGAAAATTATTTAGCCACATTGTAGTTTTCCAGAATATTGGCTTAAGTTATCTATTGTATTAAGTTTCTAAATAGTTCCTTTGACCTGTCCTGCCCTAAATCTTGATAACATGGCCGTTTCATGGAAAATTGAATTTATATATCCACAATTTTAAGTTTTGACACCTCCAGCTTTCTTGGAGGGATCTAAGCCCAAAATTTGATAATTGAATAAGGTCAATCCAGGAATTAATTGTAGCATCGGTAAAAAACAGATGAATAATTGGTGCCTTCAAAATTGTAACTTCCAAATACGTGGTAGGAGGAAAAATATTTTTTTAAAAAAATTATGGAATACATTCAAAATCTAATCATCGGTTCATACTGATCTAGCACCAACTAACATAACCGATGCTCCATACTTAGACAAAAATTTTCCCATTTCCTTATTGTCCAATTAAAATATCCAATGATAATAATTAAATCAGTCTTAGAAGGCACTGTTTAGACTAGAACACGTACCGATTATTAAAACCAGTGCTCCATAGCCAGAATTTTTTTAACCCTTCTTTTACTGTTTACCAAAAAAACATTATATTTAAAGCAACCTTGGAAGCCTGCATTCATCCCCTACTAGCATCGGTTCTATCATAATAAAAACCCGTTAGGCAAACCGGTGCTCCACACTTAGAAAAAAATTTCCACTTTCCTTATTGTCCACCAAAAATAAACAAACTTTTTAATTAAAGTTGCCTTATAAGGTTGCTTTCCTTAACACCCAACATCGGTTGAAGGCTTTATACTTGGTGCTATCGACAAAGTCTATATAAAAGAAATAATTGTGCACAAACCGCCCTGCTTCCCCTCCCAAATTGTTCTACAACTCCCACCTTATATAAACATCACCATATAACCATGAATCAATTTATGAAAAACCCATTTCAAAACCATAGAGTTCAATAACGATAAACCACTTTGTTAGGTGTGGAAGATCTATCCAATCACATGCAATTTGAGTTCCTTTCCAAGATCCTAGCTATAGAAGCATAATAATTTTCATTTCTCCCATGAATTGTCTCATTTAGGCATTGTTGAATGAATGCCCATGAATTGTTCGATGAAATTCCTCTTAGAATGAAACTGGTTGTACTGTGCTTTATAATTGTTGTCGTTACAAAGAACGTTTCCTAATTGTTCAATTTGATGCTAAACATACATAGTCTAACCATGGATTATGTTTGCACAATAATTTTTTATGTTTGGAATTATATCAAACATATGTGGAAGCATTGTTTACATGTGTTCTCATGTTGTCCATCTGATAGTTTTGTTTATGAATGATAGGGAGTTCAATTTAGATTAGCGATCATTTGTTTGTAATAGAATATGGGGACTTGTTAGTCCTTTGGTTGCTTCTAATTATTATACAAATGGGAATGTTGGTTGTTTTTGGTATGTTGTTGGTTCGTTTTTAGTATGTTGGTGTTTGTTGGTTTCTTTGATTGTTGGCTTCTTGATTGTGGACGCCGCCAATGAGAGTAAAATCCAGGGATAGGAGAAAGTTGAAGGGGATACATGAGCCAGAATTTGAGCCCGTCTCAAATATGAATCTGTTACAAGCCCGTCATACCCTTGAAAATATCCCTCTACAAATTAATTTTGAGGAGGAAGAACCAAATAGTAGTCCATCTAAGAGGGATGCTGCTAAGGAATCAGAAACCAATGTTGAGCCCAATGAAGAATCAGATTCTAGACCGGAGGCGGCCGATGAAATTGGGAAAAAATGTGAAGTAGGAGGTTAGGCATTTGACAAGTTCGAGGGGATGCAACTGAGGAATCGGAACCCAATGTCAAGCCCAATAAAGAATCAGATTCCCGATCGGAGGTAAGTGATTATTATAATGGATAAGAATCCGATTCATATTACTTTTAGTTGTCGAATATAAATTGGACATTGTGGAATGGTTATTGTGCATATGTCTTCCGTTATCGATTTAACTTCGGGACTTACGTGCATTGTATAGAAGTCCCTACCACTTTAAGGAGGAGGCTTGGAAGGCTATTCTGGCGACAATTTGTTCTGCCTTTTCACATTCAATCATTATGGAAAAACATGTTATGCCATCAACCATAGGTCATCAATGACATTGTATTTTTCGTCTTGTGTATAAAATTTTCACTCTTGAGACTAAGCTCACCTAAAAGAAATTTAAAAATCTTAGGGAGAAGATAAATGTGAAGGCCGACGATGCTCAAAGAAACTGGAAGACAAAGGTGGCAGAACAATGCATTTGGGATGTAGACAAAGGGAAGGCAAATTTGTTATAACGAACAGTAGATAACTACAAGTGGATGGACGAGGATGAATGTGATAAATCTGAAGAATATTGGAGATCTCCTGAATTTTAGGTGCTTTTAAATTAAATTCTTTGACTACATCATACTATCGATCAAACTGTATAACCAACAGTTCTTGCACTTTTCCCTCTACCGAATCAATAAGGAACACGAACAGGGAGCATTCCAACCTCAAAACTTACACCCATCACACGGGAGGAGTGAAAATCGATCGAAAAGGCCAAACTCATCAAGGAGGGTGGGGAGAAGAAAAAATGAAATATATGGCGCAAGGGTTCATGGAGAAGGAGGTTGTCCAGACCATTAAAGCAAAGAAATTCAAACTCGATAGGTCTCTCATCTACCTTGAGTCAAACAAGAAGGATAGAGAGTACCCTTGCAAAGAAGTTGAGGTACATGCCCCAGTGATTCTAAGTATAAAATTATAAAATTATATTTACATATGTGTTTTTTATTAGGTGTATTACTCTCAAGTCCTAAACAAATATAAAACATTTTATTGCTAACGGTTAAATAAGGACTAGGATTTAGAAAAAGGGATACTGAAATTGACCCTTGGCACGAACATACTAACTAAGTAAACAAAAATGAAGGATCACCCTATCCGTTACAGTAGAACATTTTTCATATATCAAGCCACACATTCACTTCCCGGTCACACCAAGAGCAAGTGTGGAAGCTCGTCATCTAATAAGCCAAAGGATACACGGAAATCACACATCAACTAGCTGGTGGTCAAAGCCATGGCTGACCTATCCACGAGGCTTAGTTTGATTAGTTCCTCGATAAATAATTCCAGTGATGGTGAAAACAGTGAGGAGGTATTACATTTCTACCCTACATCATCTACGATTACTGTCATGTCTTATTTTTTTCATAACATCTCAATCAATTACAACACGTGCTTGTTTCTTCACAAAATTAGAACGGTGAAGAAGTGAACCTCTACATCAAGAACATAGGCGGTGAAAAGATAATGGTGATGGGGGTTCTACAAAGCCGCAACAGAGAGTGTGTCCCAAAGGAAGTGTGGCTGACATTTGAGTGTCTGAGCCGATTCTTCATGCAAAGGTGGGATTTCCATCCACTAACCTCTAATTCAATGACGTTGGGGAGGTATTGGGGAGCGTGGTCGGAATACACCTAGTCCGCATATTATAGAATTGGTTATGACCAGTTTGCCTTGAGCAGGGAAGCAAACCTAACCAAGTCCTCTCGCGAGCAATCATCTTCATGTACAAAGTATAGAAATACCACTACCACAACACGCCCCACTTATTCCACGTTCATGCACGAGGCAAGGAAATAGTGCAAGCCACGATTTCATGATCTAGATACCTATAAGAAGGGAATGGAAGACAGGCCTGTGGATAAGTAACTAGAAACACACGATAATGAGTATACTCTTGAGTCTTACTTGGGCGTCGAAGCTTCTCCCCGGGGATCTTTCTGCAGGTACTGGACGAGAGGATCGTGTCAGCGGGCCTTGAAGTTCATCTCTATCTCGGACAAAGACCCAAAATAGTGGCTCTATCTGTGGGGATCGATTTTTTTTATCTTTTCTTCTAGACTTTGATAGACCCCAAGGATAACCATGTACGACTCCAGGGTGCTGGACACAATGACACACAAACTTTATATTGGATGAAGGGTACGATCACTGGCATGAGGAATTGCTTAGGCAGTAAGGAACATCACTACCTGAAAACTAGCAAAGATACCAGCCGGACGAAACAAGGCCAAGAGTAAAACAGCAGCGTTTAAGAAAAAACTCATATTATGAATTCATTCTAACTAAGGCATGCCCAGACACAGGTACATAAAAACACATCCACAACCTCGTACTATTTAATAAATTACTATTTATTCTCACGAGTTAGAAGACGTAGTGATAAAGCTGCTCTTAGACATAGAGTTAGGTTTCATATAGGCACGTGTGAAATACACCTCGCACAAATTACAACGACATAATCATTAGTTAAATAGTAGAAAAGAATCTAAGCCCGCTGACATTCTCCCTTATAAAACCTCGCTTAGGACACAATTTCGAAATGCATCTAAAAATACAACCCATCAAAAACACGTATAAACCTTCATCCAAGCTATACAACTTTAAGGGGAATAGGATGATGGATTATGTCATCCTCCCATTCTTCATTAACCAGTGCCCCCATCTAGGAACACCACCATCTTATGCAAAGAAAAGAGTTTGCTTCGCATAACCTATCTACTCCCTAAACGAAATACAAGTGGTAAATTTAACCAAATCTACCACATGCACGCCGCTTCCTCTTTCCCCCGGTTGCACTCTGGAGCAAGCCCAGAACCACGAATCCCATGTGAGTTCTTCAGCGTGTCCGCTATGAGATAATGTCCCAATGACATCATCTCCTTTCCTCCTGCTTTCGGTAATCCCATTAGCCAATCCTACAAGAATGCATAAAAATCTTATACTTCAGTAACAAAACTTTAAAGATACATAATGCATACGTAAAAATCACACTGACAATATAGCATCATTTTTCTAACCCAGAAACTTGGGAGAAATACTTCTCCACATCGAAGTAAATCCTCCAACAAATCCCGATTAGCACATAACTAGTGATAAGCCAAGTGATAAATAAGACAATTCATCATACACAACACCTTAAAAGCCACCTCTTCAAAATGCTATTATCTTGCATTAAAACATGGGAATATCAGCCCTTATATAGGCAAAACTCACCCTCGCACATTAAAAAAACAACACATTTAAAACAGACATCTTCCAACTGAATAGTCAGCATCGGAATAACAGAACGCCAATTTTTTTATTGAAAAGACACAAATTACTAAACCCATGTTGCACTTTTGTTTGAAAACTAAGATCCACATAATTCAAATGGCATAAAGCCCACAAAGGCACCTAAGTCCGCCTTGACACAAACGTACACCCTGAAGTACACCGCCATACGATCAGGGGGATAAACCTCCATTTTACATACGCCTTGGAAACCTCTAGCCAATGACACAAGTATCCATCCTTATCTCCCTGCCTCTTAGACGCATGCACAATAACAGAACTAGCAATAATACACAGTGAATGTGTACAATGGTAACCTTGGTAGAAAGGTAACAATTGTAATTGTGCACAACCTCACATACGCTTGGAAAACCACCCGTCACCGACACAAGTACACAAGCACAACTTTACAGACCATGAGGACCAGTAACACACCTCAACAGGGTAATACCTTTTAGAAAACCTCACTTTCATAATAACAAAAAGGACATAAACTTTAAAGGGCAAAAAAAAGAATACCACAATTCAATCTATACAACCATCATCTAACATATATCCCAAAATTACAGACAAAGACAATTAAAAACTATGCATTATCTTCATCCCCAATACTCGTTCCAGTGGAAACATGGCCAGCGGTCTTCAAGCTATTCTTTTCGGGAATATGGATGCATCCAAACACCCCTAAAAATGGATCAGGCTGTTGGAAGAGCTCACTCACCATGATGTCAGACCCATTTTCTTCCTCATTATCATCCTCGTACCTATCAATATCGCATACCTCAAGCTCGGTAAGCACGAGAAACTTTGAAATACCCTCCAACTCATCGAGAAAAGGGAATGGGTGCTTAATATCTGCTACCTTTTTAGCATACACCTCATCTATAGCCCACTATGCTTCAGCTTCGCAGTGTTCTATATCACTAGCATTCGAAAATCCCTCAGTTTCTGAATTCCAATCCTGTTCGTGCACACTTTTTCATGCGTGCCACCACCCCACATTCATAATCTTAATGTACATCTCAGCAAAGAGGTTGTAAAAACCACCTATTTTCAACAACTTGTTCACCACTGCACGAGGGTACTTAGGATCCATAAGGCCTCTATTCCTCAACATAACAAGCTCCTTGTCCAACTCAATGTTCATTCTCTCTTTCTCATAAACCAAACTCATGGAAATCACCATTTCCATTTCCAACTTCTCACACCTCTCTATCAACCACTTCAGTTCCTCACGCAACTGAACATGTACATCCTTCATCACTTCACGCGTAGTAGCACATTGTGATACATCTGCTACAGAATACCGCAACTACGAACACAAAAACCACCCCTTCAAAAGACAAGACTAATCATAAACCAAAATAAAATTAAAACACACAACCCTTAGTTGAGCTAGCAGGGCGTCATGATCCTTCAAGTTCACATTAGGTTTGGGTGCAACGATAGCCCCACCAACCCTCTTATCCTTCATACCCGCATGCAACAAGGGCTCAAAACTAGATGTCGCCCAACACCTTGGGAAGCTGTAGGGGTATCACTGGAACCTCGACATACCCTTCCTCATTTCCCATCTTAATGGTATAGATTCCAAAGACACAATCTTCGATAGAGTCATGCCTACACCAAGCATGAAAAAATGAACATAATATTCCTCAATTTTAGGAAGATTGTAAAATTCAAGGACACTAGTAACAACAACCTTGCTTTCCTTTAGAATGACTTATCTTCACCACATGTGGGCGTAGTTTCCTCACAAGCGGACTCTTATCAGTTAGCTTCTCTAGCTTACCAGACCTAGGTTCGAATGGAACAAAAGGGTCCCAGGGGGGTATATGATTACATTCCTCATTCTTAACAGCTAGTCTGCATATTATAGAATCAGCTACAACCAGTTCACCTTGAGTATGTAATCAAACCTAATCAAGCCCGCTTGTGAGCAGTCATCTGCATCTACGAAAAACAGATGCACAATTACCATGATATGTCCCTCTAATTCAACGATCAACAAGAAGGAAAGGAAACAACGCAAGCCACGATTGCACGATATAGAGACCTGAAAGAAGGGATGAGAAGTACATACTTGGGGGTAAGTAACCATAAACACAACATAACGAGTAAACTCTCGTGTCTGACTTGAGCATTGGAGCACTCTTTGAGGACCTCCCAGGGGAGCTTCTTGCAAGTTTCGAGCGAGTTGGTCGTGTCAGCCAGCCTTGAAGTTTTTCTCTATGTGGGAGGAAGGCCCACAACAGTAGTTGATTGGACGCAGGATTTAATCTGTTTCGAATATTGCAAAAAATATCAAACAAAATGCGGCAAAAAGATGGCTTGAAAAATCACAGTCGGGGAGTCATAAGAGGAGGTTGAGATACTTATATCAAGTGGGGATGAGGTAAAAAATACACTTGAAAAAATTTATTAATGTCACATATGGAATGTTCATTAAATATCTTATTCTTAAATGTTTCCCTAGGAAACTAGGAATACATCAACAACAATACCGTCCAACTCTAGCTACGGAAGCTATAAGTAAGGACGTGTAGCAAAAAATCGTTGAAACCAGTACGTCTAACATAATAATTGTAAAAAAGGGGAGAGAGACGAAAATAGGGCGTAGCCCTACTACTGTTCACCGTAGTTGATTTTCGCCAGGTTTCTCTTCCCCGGCTCTTCTCCTCCGGCGAGGGACCTGACACTTATGTTGGGCTCCTCGCTGGGAATCTTTTGACATATGGTTTGTATCTCAATCAGAAGCTATGTCCCAGATCTGGGTTTCTTTTCGAAACTCTGAAGTCAGTGAGTACTCCGCGATTTGGAAGAAGATCTCACTTCTGATCTTAAAATCTAAAAACCCATGCCTCAAATAAGGGTTCTTTTGAAGGAGAGAACGTTGCTGACCTTGAAGCGTGGAAATTTTTAGAAGAGGAGTCGTGCGTATCATGGGTCCAGAAGAATCCCGTCGAACATGGGTCTATGGGGGAGAAAATGCTTCCCCAAACTTGGAGGAGGAGGATTTGTTCGGATTGCAGTTCGGACCAAGACCCAAGCACAAATCTGACGCAACTTTGGGTTGACCACAATCTAGGTTGCTGATGAATAGTGTTCGGCGAATGTCTATCACTGTACAGGTAATTCTAAATTGTTGAATTGGTGCGGATTAGTGAGAACTTGTGTGGATTGATGTGAGAAATACTCTGCTTTTTGTGTGGATTTTGTGGATTGTGGTAGGTCTGCTATGTCTGTGTAGAAAGGGGACTGGTACTCTATTCCTACTCTGTTCGATGGATGGTCTAGATAACCCTGAGCGGAATGTGAGTTTGCTATAGAACTCGGATCTGTTTGGACTAGAATGGTGTGGATTTTAGTTTGTGGTATGATTGAATTGTTGTGAAAAGGGATGAATTACTTTGCATATATATATATATCTATGTGGTCGTGTGTGGTGTTCATGTTGAACACGAAACTGTGATAAACTTCCCAATATTCTAAACTTTTTTGTTATCTCATGAACATCAATACGGATTTTGTATTTCGTCTAATAAATCTGGGCTGTGGATAGATGAGGATGCTTATGAACAGTTTGTGTCGATTCGTATGCAAAATTCTATAGGCTCGGGACAGTTTTAATGAATTTCATGGGGGATTAGGTTTAAGGATGGTTATAAGGCATAGAGAGTGTTAGTATTTGGGAGAACTCTTATTGGATTCAAGTAAACTTATGTGCAAATCCTGGGTAACTGGCCGGCCTAGCCTGTGTTCAAACCCCGGCCTTGCTAGTGCCCAGAACCCAGTCACCCTCCAACTATGTTTGTACTCAGAACCCCGGCCTTGCATGTGCTCAGATCTCGGACATTACCCGGCCCTGTTTACTTGACCTGATTGGTATTCAAACCAATATGCTATGTTTTATGCCATAAAATCAGACTTGCTTCATTTACTCATGAAAGTTCATATGGAGTTTATGTGGGAGTGGGATTACCGCTAGGCTTCATGCATAAAGAGTGTTAGTATTTGGATGAGTTCTTCATTGATTCAGTAAACTTGTGCTCAAATCCCGGGCAGGACTCTAACCCCGGTCACTGCCCGGCCAGGTTTACTTGAATTAATTGGAATTTAGTCCAATAGGCTATGTTTTATGCCACGATCTCAGAATTAATTTTACTCACTCATGAACATTTGCACGGATTTGGGATATTAGAATGTTATTGTTGGATGAGACATATGCTTTGGGGCCAGTCAGATTCAAAATGGATATCAGGAGAAGTTTTGCTGTGTGTTGGTTGGAATTAGCCAATTGATGGCGGCCGGCCATGGCAGACTGTGCTTACCGGAATCATTAATGATGGTACATCCAAGTGTTGTTTTCATTCTTCAATCTCATGAGAATACCCAGGTCAGGATGAAAGGAGGAGCAAACTGTTGGTACCAGCTGTTTAAGTTCTTGAGGGAATCATCTTCGGGTGTGGTTTGTGGTGGTTCGATAGCACCAGGTGGCCTTAGAATGGATAGTTCGAGTGCTCGAAGGTAGCGACAGGCACTGGTACTTGTTCGAGTGTTCAAAGGGTGGCACTTGTTTGAGGGGAGCACCAAGTGTGCGAGAGTTTGGGAGCGCCAGGAGGCCTTTAAGTTCAGGAACTACTTGAGTGCTCGAGGTGGTGGTACTTGATCGAGTGCTCGAAGGTGGCGACAGGCACTGGTACTAGTTCGAGTGCTCGAGGGGTGGTAATAGTTCGAACGCTTGAAGGGAGTTTCGAGTGTTCGAGATTTCGGGAGCCCTAGGGAGCCTTTCAGTTTGGGATCTACTTGAGTGCTCGAGGTGGTGGTATTTGATCGAGTGTTCGAGGGAAGCATCGATTGGGAGATCTTCAAGTGCATCAGGGAGTCTTCGAGTTTGAGGTTGTGATACCTGTCCGAGTGCTTGAGGGGGTGTTCGACATTTGAAGGGACCCGAGCACTCGAGGGGGTACTCACCTCATGGAGTTGTTTGAGTGCTCGACGGTGGTGAAAGACATTGATACTTGTTCGAGTGCTCGAGGGATAGTACCTATTTTGAGCGCTCGAGGGGAGCATCGAGTGCTCGAGTACTTTGAGGGTACTCGAGATGGTGATATCTGCACAAGTGCTCAAGGGGAGTCTCGAGTGCTGAATATCTTTGAGCGCCACGGGAGGTTAGCGATTATGGGTTGTTCTCGAGCACTACTGGCGGTTTTCAAGAGCATGAGGCATTCGTCAGCTCGATCCTAGGTACGGTTCAGGTGCTCGGTTTCCACGGTGAGGCAAGAAGTTTAAGAGCAAGGCCTTGTTACTGATGCTCTTTCACTTAAGCCTAGTTTTTACTTAAGATTTGACGATTATTTATGCGCTCTATGCCCGCACTGCACTCTATGCCCGCACTGCACTCTATGCTAAATCGGCATAAAGCTGTCCATTTACTCAAAATGGAGAGGGCGATTACATAATCGCCACGCTTGATGCACGCGGTATAAGTGTATCCATTCTCTCATCTTCAGGAGGTTGATTCGGCTGGGATTCACAAGGGTAAGAGGCATCACCTCATCATACCTTTGCCCACCTAACCACTCTCGGCACTACCAAGAGAATGTTCAAAGGCCAACAGGATCCCTCTATCTTTAACTTAGGGATGTACATGGTAGAAGCAGATTCCAACTTGTACCAACATGGTACAACGAGGACCATCGGCTTCAATCTCTTTGTGAAATTCAAGACCCGAGAACTCTCGGCTGCATTTGGAATCTCAGATGTGTTTTTCAGGATCATAGTACCTTCATCACCATTCCATCTACGACATTAGTTCAAGACCAGAGTCTCACAACTCTCGGCTGCATTATCGAATTCAAATGAAGATGGCCTTATTTGTTAGGGGTAGAAGCGGATTATTTGTTTATGGGTAGTGAGTTTGTTCTCACCCCATTTGTCCAGTGTTTCATAGCCTGTGTTTTTCCAGGTTGTTTTGTATTCCCTTTGCTTAATCATTGTGCTTAGGGTTGGTAGTTATTTTAATTAGGAAAAATAGGGGGAGGTGGAGGAGTGTTATCCTTTCGGATTACACTCTCACATCCCCCCCCTCTCTCTCCCTCTTGCGGATTTGCTCCTTAGGTTCATCACGTAACCTAAGGTTGGATTATGTTTTTGTATTTGGTAGGGCTCTTTCAGGGCTCTACCGTGGATTCCACCGTATATGCTATTTACCTGTTTACCGTCTAACATAATAATTGTTAAATTAAATCCTCATTTATATACACAAGCAAATTCTTATCATGGAATATACTTTTTAAACCTGTATTGTAAACAAAAGTGCAAGGAGACATCCAATTAGGAAATAATACGTCGATAATACCATCTTGGAGAGATGTGAAGGTGGTCATATATACTTCTTCATTCGTTTCGCGGAGTCTACCTTCGCCAGAAATGAGTACAAGTGTTCAATCAGACTGGATACACGCATCTATTTCATGACCAAGCTTGGGGATCTGTGGGGGATAACTTGGATGTCCAATAAATAAATGGACATGTGGTCGGCGTAAGTTATCAACATGAACTTATTTTCCAACAAACTTCTATTTTAAATAGGTTTTAAATGTTCATATTTTCAAAGGTGTTTATGGTAACAAATAGATGTATCTAACTACGGAGGCCTTGAATTTGTCCCATCTTCCTTGGGCAAACATACCACATCAGAGGCTGAAATTGAAGCTAGAGTTGATGGAATTTTCCGCACCCTCAAATCTAAACAAGTCAAAATCTATGTGGTCCCCTACCGCAGAAGGCAAGCCACTACATCCCTTTCTGGTACTTCTAATATGAACTATAAAAATTCTATGACCTAAACTTGTGTTGCATTGATAATAGTGCCCATTGGTTTCTCGTCCTCATCCACCCTAGTACGGATGAAATTTTCACCATTGACACTATGAAGAAAGGCATCTGACCCAACCATCTAATGCTACAAATTTATCTCCGGGTAATATCTACATAACTACATTCTTAACATATTACATTCAAAGCATTTCGGCATGTCTTCTTTGTAACTAAATTCTACTCATTATACTTTCATAGGCTTGCACAAAAATATCACACAGAAGTGAGAAAGATATAACCACCTCCTGAGTACAATTGGACAATAACCAGATGGAGGTATTTCTTCCTTAACACATTAAGCATGAGAGCTAGCTAATGCAATGAAAATTGCTAACAAAAGTTTCTTTTCATGCAGCACAAAGAATAACGGGATTTCTGAGAATGCGATAGCGTCATGTTGTTCATTGAGAAACACTCCCTTCAACGCATGATAACTAACATCCTATATGTAAGTTACTAATATTATGCACGAACTTTCCACTTCAACCAAAGATTCTATTTTTTAACCTAGTGCCTTACATATTACATTCGCAATGCTTCATGGGGGATCATTCGACATACCATCCAAACGAATTGAACAGCGTGGCCGGTAAGTGTTGCAACGCGTGGGCCAAGCTTTACTCCAGCGTATGCATAACTTATTTTGATATCAAGGCCAATGGTGCAAATATGATTGAGGAGTGATGTTCTTTTTAATTAATCGGAGTGGAGAATGTACTTGAATATTTATTGTTTCTTGTTCATATGTCGGTTATTTCCCTTAAAACATTCGCTTTAGTTTAATGCATTTCTTTCAATTCATTTTTTCTCATCAAATCATTTAGTTTTTATGGATGATGAACAAATATTATGGCTATTAACACGATGTCAAAAGACATCTTTGATAATTCCCCCCCCCCAAAAAAAAATTAAGGGGCATGGCAACATTAATTTACATTCAAATAGTGCATTTAAAAAATAATACTTAACCTAACGCCCGTTCTATTTCCATTATCGATTATGAAAAGACTGTTCTAAGATAAAATATTGTTTATCAACTGAATCTAATAGGTGCATACACGCGAACAAAAAAGGAGCGGTTTGTAGCAATGATTATAAAATTTGGGTACCTAACCACAACATTCAACACCGGGTGAATAGGAACACTGGTGCCAGAGATAATAATGATGCACATATCAATAAACGCAACACCAACTCAATAAGAACACAGGTGACAAAGATCAAACAGGTGCATGTAATAACAAACGCAACATCGACTGAATAGAAGTACCGGTGCCAGAGATCAGACCGATGCTCAAAATAATAAATCAGGTAATGTACAAATATAACCCTATATACTTGTAAAAGTGCCAATATAACCCTAAATTGTTGAAAGTAAAAAAAATGCTAACTATTTAATGAAAGTGTCAATATAATCCTCTGGTGACACTTCCGGCCTTGGCATTGACATAGACGGCGTTGACCAAACTTAAATTGACCAAAATGCCCTCAGGCCAAAATTGAAATTATGTGGACTATTTTACCCTTACCCACCGCAGCTGCTCCGCCAAAAACGCTCTGTCCCCCACTATTCAACTCCCCCCACTGTCGATTTACCAGACCACCATCACCGCCTGACCGCCGCACTACCAAACCCAATCCTGCTACACAACCCGATTCCCAACCCCAGCCCGATTCACCATTGATTAACCATCGCCGCCACACCATTCCCAACCCCACCTTTTTCTCCACCTATGCCCAACCCCCTTTCCTCCACCACCACCTCCGATCTCTTCCACCACAAAAATTGCCAGAATTCTTCTTTATCACCTCCCACCGAACTTCTCTTAGCCCTAGCCCGATTACCAACCCTACCCATACTGATCGCCACCACCACCTTCCGAACCCCAACCATTCTGATTCCACCTGCATTGTCACCACCTCCAACATTCTCATTCCAGCCGTATTTCCACCACCTCTGATTCCAGCCTCATCGCCACCACCTCTGAATCCCATCCACATCACCACTAGCCGCATCGCCACCACCGATTTTCCACTTCAGCGAGCGCACCATTCCAGCCGCACCAAATCGATGACACCATCTCACCAGCGAAGCAAACTTGGGGACGGCGAAGAGAAGAAGAGAAGGAGATATGACGAAGAGAATGAGAGAGGAAGAATGAGAAAATTAGGGTTTATGGGCTTAATAGTCATTTTACTTTTTTTCTTTTTTATAGGGGTAAAAGAGTCATTTCATATAATTCCATTCAAAATTTGCTAGAATAGTTAGTTTTGCACTTTCACTAATTATCTAGAGTGATATTGACATTGTCGAACACTGAAAAATTATATTGAGTTATATGTTAATTATATCGGATTATAAATGCACTTTTCTCTATTGTAACCAACACCGGCTAGATAAACCAGTGCATATTTCATTGCAGCACCGATTTCTTTACTCGGTGCAGAAAATTAGTTCAACTAGTGCCCCATTTAGACACCTATTCATCAAGGGGCTAAATAACTCATGCTAGCCTCTCTTAAAACCCGATGGGATGTCTTTCGATAGTGTTTTGACAAAGATTAGTGTTGGTGATGCTTTAACCTACGATCGCATTCAATGTTGGAGTTGTGTGGTGAAATAGTAGACAAGACACGTGACATGTGGAGCTCATATTGTAGAGTCTACGATTTTATGTCAATATGTGTCTTGTTATAAGCATTTATGTCATCATAATCCATTCCAACCCAATGTGTAGTATCAATAACCGAAGAACCATGCCTACATATCCAACAGGGTGGTGAGGTTATGATAATCCATCTGCTGCTGCAGCAGGAGAAGTAGTAGCAGACCGTATCCTATTAGTGTTCTCTCATTTACATACATCCAAAATGACTAGTTGCCAACAAGTTCCAAAGCCGTCTATATAGGCTTCAATTTTTTGTTTGTTCGTGTATTTGAGGTCCTAATTCACTGCTCCTCAATTCTCTCTCTTCTAATTTAATGCAAGTATTTGATTAGGGTGGTAGTCTAGTCGACATACACATCTAACTATTTAATAATATTTTTGTGTCATATAATTTCAACATAAACCTATCCCTAAATACACATCCAACTGAAATTTAATTCAAAATTTTTATAATTTTTTTTTAAAAAAAAAGATGCATCTAACAAAACATAAAGGCAAAGTCTTGAGAAAAATCGTGTTTCCATAGCCTTATGGAAAGACGGGGTTGGATTAGAATTATAGAAAGATAAAAGATTTTAGTTGTAATATTAAACATTTATTATGCAACATGCATGCATATGCAGTAGTTAGAAGTTTATGATCTAAGCTGAACATATTGCAACACTTTTACAAGTATTACCTGAGGTAATGTTGCATTATATCTAATATATTATTTTTTTAAAATTTAGGTAGTACTTTTCGATATTTATGTAACACTTTTCAAAAGCTTAAGTAGCACTTTTTAAGTTGTTGTAACATTTTCAATAAGTGTTGCAAGGAAAGTGTTACATTAATTAGCCTTAGTTTGTAAGAGTGTTGTGCAAGATATTCCACTACTGCAGGACACGGGCAATTGCACCGGTAAAACACTCCATTCGCACAAGTATTTTGGCCCTCTAAAATACCAGTGCATAAGTATAGCAGTGTACAAAGGAAAGTCATAGGCACCGGTAAACTATACTGGTGCTAATGGAGTGTTTTAGCACCACTATAGTATAACGGTGCCTATAACTTCTCATGGTACACTGATAAGACGTCAAATACATGTATTTTCCAAAGCATTATACATCTCTTTTGTCATATTTTGTTAGAAGATTACATCACAAGGGGTTTTGATGACCATTTTCGGTTTTCATATCTAAATCCTTCATTTTATAACCTATTTATAGTCTAATGGATTTTCGGTCCTTACGACCATCTAGATTCCTTTTTGTAAGTTTAATTTGTAGATTGCTCGTAAGCACTCCAGATTTGTTTAGAGTAGGCCATTCGCAAAAATGGTAGAAGATTAAAGGCCACAACCCAAACGTGATAGAAGAGAGTCCAGATTGAAGAACAAAGGCCAGCCGACCGACGCAAAGACCGGCCAGGTGAAGAAGACAGGGCGTGCGGCCAGTGCCCTTAGGCGCGTGCCCCCACGCGAGAAGGGACACCGTGGAGAGCAGCCCCAAAACTGGAAAGCGCGGCCTCCGTGAGCTAGCACGCGACAACCTGATAGTGAAGAAGAGGCATGCGGCCAGCGTGTCCTAGCGCGCTCGCACACCTGAAGCAAGCCGCGGTGCGGCCCCTCAGTCCTCCAATGTGTGGGCAGCGTGCCTCAGCCTGCGCCCGCGTGCTCCTGCGCCCCAGCCACCTCGCGTCGTGCCCTTGCGCCCGACTCCAAATCAATCGCGCGCCCACGCGCATGCTGCGGGTTTTGACTTCTTTTTTACCATTTTGTACTATAAATACCCCAAAACCTTACCTTCTTCTTCCTCATTCACCCAAGCCTGACCCTAGACCTAAAAACCCTAGTTTTCATTCATCTTTTCTTAGTTTTTTTTCATTTCTTCCATGAATTCTTGCTATTTTTTATGTGTATTCATAATCTAGGCTAAATATACTCTTGGGAGCGATTGGTAAGCATTTCTAGTATGAACTTGTGAGATTCAATTTATCCTATTTTGTGCTTTGATTATCAAGTATGTTTGGTGTTTTTTTTGCGTGATTAATGCATGGTTTAGACTAAGGTGATCAACTAGTTGAAGATTGTGGATTGATTATATGCTTGATTTTTTGTCAAATTCGGACGACTTTGACTTTTTGTCAACGTGATTGTGTTGGTCAATGCAAGGTTATAATTAGAAGTGACAACTAATTATGATTGTTGATTGATGGAGTTGCTTAAACTTAGGATTAATTTAGATAGGTTTGACTAATTATCAACGTGGTCCACTAATAATGATTAGCATGAAGTCCGATCCTCGTACTCGTTATTAGTAAATATACTTGTGCTATCGATGTGTTTCTTGCTTGTAGGACATTGTGGCGGTTATTTTGGGTCTCCGTGTGTATTACTATCCTTGGGGAAGTCCATGGCGCCAATCGTCTAGGGTGACCCGAGGATAAGGGTTATTGTATGGTGCCGATTGCCCACTCTAACTATAACCGAAATGTTACTTGGGATAAGGTTGTATTGCTTCAGTTCTTGGTTTATGGTCGATACTTGTACCATTAGATAAGAACCCTTGCACTAGAACCCCGATCTCTTAGGAACACTCCGGAGAGCAAGGAGAGTAGCCCATTTTGCTAACCAAGACACCCAATCATCACCCAAAGTAGTTACACCAACTATAGAGGATGATAATAGAACCTTGAGGGAGCTCATGGCTCCTAAACTAGAAAGCCAACCCCTTTGCATCACATTCCCTCCTCTTCCGGAAAATGTCACTTGTGAGTTTAAGTACGTGATTATCCATTGTCTACCTTCTTTCCATAGGGTGATTAAGGAGAACATGAATAAGAATATTTCCGAGTTCCATAATGTAACCATCAACATGAAGCCATCCAGAATTTAGAGGACAATTTCCATTTAAGGGCGTTTCCTTTCTCTTTGAAGGATGCAGCCAAAGATTGGTTGTACTATCTCCCACCGGGAATCATAACATCATGGAATGAGATGAAGAGCAAGTTCTTGGATAAGTTCTATCTGACATCCAAGTCGGCGAGGCTAAAGGAGTTAAGCAATATATCCCAATATTTGGGTAAATTTTTATACAAATATTGGGAAAGGTTCAAGAGGCTACTAGCGAGTTGCCCATACCACCCATACAAGGAAGGAGATCTTGTGTACTATTTCTTCGATGGTTTGTCCATTGAAAATATGAGGATGATCAATGTCGCTTGTAATGGGTTGATTGCCAACAAGAGTCCGAAAGACGCCATGGCATTGTTTGAAGGAATGGCTAATGGAACAAGACACTTCGGTGTAAGAGAAAGGGAAAGGGTGCAAGAACCAACAAATCCGAAAAACCCCAAGTTTGAGGAGCAAGTTCAAGCTTTATCTTCAATGATGAAGGAGCTAATGAAGAGGAGGATGCATCAAGCCAAATTTTTTGGGGTTTGTTCATTGGATCACTACACCGATGTATGCCCTCAAATCCAAAATAGAGGGTTTGAAGAAGTAAAGGAAATGGGATACCAAGGTGGTCAAGTCCAAGGTTTCCAAGGAAATCGAGGATACCAAGGTAGACAAGGGCAAGGCGGACAAGGTCTCCAAAGAGGACAAGATCATGAGAAGAATTATGATCCATACTCCCAAACTTATAAACTCGGGTGGAGAGACAATTCAAACTTTCGGTGGAGAGATGAGCAAGCCGGTCAATCAAATCCTCAAGGTGGTTTTCAAGGTAATCAAGGTGGGTTTCAATAAATAATCAAGGCACAAGGCCATTACCAAGGAAATCAAGGGTATAATCAGTTACCACAACAAGGCTACTCGAAGGATGATGGCTCATCTAATCCTCGAGAGGGGAGATCAAGGTCAGAGTACAAGGAGCTTATGCATGCCATAACCACCATGGTCACAAATTTGAAAGACCACACCTTGGCTAGATTCAAGAACTTGGAAACTCAAGTTAGCCAAATTGTATCTTTCGTGGCCCAATTAGAGGCTAGGGATTCCAGAAAACTTCCCTCATAACCGAAATTGAACCCAAGGAAAAATGTAAGCTCAATAACCTTGAGGAGTGGGAAGAAACCAATGAGCTCGAGCAAGTTGGTAAGGATAGGAAGGAAGTTGAAGAAGAGCTTATGGTGAAAGACCAAGAGGTTGAGGAGGTGATCGCCCAACCACCGAAGAATAAGGAAACCGAAAAAATATTTCCACCACCACCTTTCCCAGTGGCTTTGCGGGACAAGAATTACAAGGATGAGAACAAAACCTCTTTTGACGTTTTCGAGGTAAACATTCTCCTTTTTTATGCTATCAATCAAGTGCCTAGGTTTACTAAATTCCTTAAAGAGTTATGCCACCTAATAGAACTAAAGCATTGAAGAATGTTGAAAAAAATTAAAATTGCTGGACAAGTGTCGTCTCTTTTTCAAAAGAAACTACCTTCTAATTGCAATGATCCCGGTCTGTTCACTATCCCTTGTGTCATATGTGACAAATTTTAAAAAGACAATGATAGACTTAGGAGCCTCTATTAATGTAATTCCCTACTCTTTATACAAGACTCTTAACTTAGGGACTTTGCATGAAACTAGGGTGATCATACAACTAGACGACCATTCCCAAGCTACTCCGAAAGGACTAGTGCGAGATGTGTTGGTTAAAGTGGATAAACTAGTTTTCCCTGCCAATTTTTATATTCTCGATATGTCGCATGATGAGAGTGCGCCCCTTATCTTGTTAGGGAGACCATTTTTTTAAACGGCGAGAACTAAGATCAATGTGCACAGTGGCTCATTGACCTTAGAGTTTGACGTAGAAAAAGTAGGTTATGAGATCTACAAGGATAAAGAGATTCCAAAGGATAAGATGTCTTTCCATGGTGTCAATATACTTGAAAGTTTGCATGAGCCTCACAATGAACTTGAATATTTCCACATGATTAACTTAGTTGAAGTTGATAATGGAATGAGTAAGCGTCTAAGCAAGTTTCTAGTATTTTGAACAAGGTCAATGTTGCATATGTGAATGTCTCTAGTACTAACTTGCAACGAGTGAAGAAATGGTAAAAGAAACATCATCTAAACCCCCTTAACTCTAAAGAGTCCCCAAAACCACCTAAAATTGGGCGGCACAAGTCTATTTGGCTTCGAAGGCAAGGTTTAAGGCGAGATTTGTTAGAGACCAATACACGCGAAGGCAAGAATAGGTGGAATCATGGATGGTGATTCCGGAGGCCCGAGGAGTGTTTTGAATGAAGCTTGAAAAAAAAGGCAGTATGTCGTGCCGACGAAGTTAAATGAACCTAGTTTTGATCATCCGGATAGTCATTTGTGACATTTCGTCAATGTAATTGTGATCTCCTTTTTTGTTAAGAATCATAAAGATTTGTTGTTTTAATTGGAATTCATGGTTGATTTTTCTTCTCTTTTCATTTTTTGGAACACTATTACGCTTGGATTGCATGATGTTTTTGCAGGGAGCATTTGGTTTGGAGAAAAAGGAGCAAGAAAAATGGGCGAGCAACCAGGGCTAGGAGAAGTTTAACTCACAAACCATATAGAAGTGCAAGGTCCCCGATACTCACACACTCCCCCATCTCCAAAGTACCAAATTCCCTCCCTACCACCACTAAATACACCCTGAACCTATTTAACCATGACCCACTTGAAACACACAATCCGAAACCAAAGAGGTATCTCTCTCCTCCATTGTGATTTCAATGCTCTATTCAATTTGTTGTGCATGACAGTGGTTATTATTGAACTTTTATGATGGAGATTGTGGGGAGAATATATTGCGTTTGTGGTAGTTTGTCCATTAGATCTTACAGTTGTGCTACTAAGCGTGTTTTTCGTGTTTGTTATTCATCATGAATATTATGTCGTTTTCTATCATTGGCATATTCACTAGAATGTATATTTTCATTGAGGACAATGCAACATTTAAGTGTCAGGGGGGAGGAATAAGATGATACTTATAATTAGTAATGAGTTTGTTTGTTGCAAGTAGCTCTTTTGAGAGCATTTCTAATGAAAATTTTGAAAACAAAAAAGAGAATAGAAAACACACTGCTAAGTTGAAACCCCGAGAGGGCAACTTAGGAAAAATTTGGGGGCCCAAATAGGTTGAAAACCCAAAAGACAACTTATTGAAAAATGAGAGGCTAAATGGTGCAGAAAAAGGTGAGGGTGAGCCTTGAAAAAGATATGTGTGAAGCTAGGATGAAAACCCGACATGGGTCCTTGGAAAAATGAGAGAAAGTGAGAGAAATTGAAAAGTTTTATGCCTCTCTTCATTTGTCTATTTGGTGGCTTCTTTGGTAGAGTAAGCTAATTTTGCACTTGAATTGTATACCACACCTTTGATTGGTATGATGGTTGTTTAGGTTATCTTAAACTTTGGGATGTGAGAGTGTGAGAGATTATTATGTCTTGGGGGGTTAGGGTAGTAAAGGTTTAAGTGTGGGAAGGTTTGATAAGACGTCAAATGCATGTATTTTCCAAAGCATTTAACATCTCTTTTGTCATATTTTGTTGGAAGATTGCTAGATTAAGGTAGATTTACATAACAAGGGGTTTAGATAACCGTTTTCAATTTTCATATCTAAATCCTTCATTTTGTAACATATTTATAGTCTAATGGATTTTTGGTCATTACGAGCCGAAGTAACTAGAAAGATTGGTATAATCACTCTCCTCTAGAGAGATCATATAGAAAGCTATTTGTTTTTTTTTTTCTATTCAGACAAAAAAAGCTGACATAGATGTTATGGATTAGAATTTCATAAGGGCGTTGAGACCATAGCATGTTACATGAAAGTGTTGCCTTCTCTGTAGTGTTGTCACAGAGTGATTCCGAGTTACCATATTTTAATCAGCATTTCCATAAGGATAGGAAATCCGCTTGTATAGATTCATTTTTGTAAGTTAATTTGTAGATTGCTCGTAATTACTTCCACTTGGTTTAGTGAAGGTCATTCACAATAATGGTAGAAGATTGAAGGTCATGACCCAAACGTAGTAGAAGAGAGTCCAGACTTGAAGAACTAAGGCCAACCGACCGATGCAAATACCGTCCGGGTGAAGAAGACTAAGCGTGTGGCTAGTGCCTTTAGCCTTACACCCAGGCGCTAGAAGAGACATCAAGAAGTGCAACTCCAGAACCGGAACGCGTGGCATGCTCGAGCTAACACACAAAAACGTAATCTTAAAGAAGAGGTGTGCGGGCAGCGCATCCCAGCGCGCACTCGTACACCTGAAGCAAGCTCGGTGCGGCCCCTCAGTCTTCCAAGGCGTGCCCAGCCCGCTCGCGCACGCCTGCTCCCCTACAACCTCACACCATGCCCTCGTGCTAGAGCCTTGCTCTCGACTCCAGAACGATCGCGCGCCCACGCGCTTACTGCGGGTTTTGACTTCTTTTTTTACCTTTTTGTACAATAAATACCCCCAAAACCTTAACTCCTTTTTCCTCATTCACCCAAGCCTGGCCCTAGACCTAAAGACCCTAGTTTTCATTCATCTTTTCTTAATGTTTTTCATTTCTTCCATGGATTCTTGGTATTTTGTTATGGATTTTCATAATCTAGGCTAAATATACTCTTGGGAGCGATTGGTAAGCATTTCTAGTATGAACTTGTGAGATTCAATTTATCCTATTTTGTGCTTTGATTATCAAGTATATTTGGTGCTTTCTTGCATGATTAATGCATGATTTAGACTAGGGTGATCAACTAGTTGAAGATTTTGGATTGTTATGTGCTAGGATTTAGGTCAAACCCAAAAGACTTTGACTTTAGTCAACGTGATTATGTTGGTCAATACTCGGTTATAATTAGGAGTGGCAACCAAATATGATTGTTGATTGGTGGAGTTGCTTAGACTCGGGATGAATTTAGATGGGTTTGACTAATTATCAATGTGGTCCACTAATAACTATTAGCATGGGGGCCGATCCTCGTAGCCGTTATTAGTAAATATACTCGTACTATATATGTGTTTCTCGCCTGTAGGAAATTGTGGTAGTCGTGTTGGGTCTTCATGTGTATTTCTATCCCCGGGGAAGTCTTTGACACCGATCATCTAGGGTGACCCAAGGATAAGGGTCATTGTGTTGTGTAGATTTTCCACTCTAACTGTAACCGAGGAGAGATGAGAAATATCAACACTCGAAAAGTGTTGATAAGTTCTCCACAATATGTGAATGATGCATAAAAATAGGATAGTTAATCTTAGATCAAAGGATGACTAGAAATGTAAACCAATTACGCCTAAGAATCGTTATAGTCTTAGTTACATCATTTGTGTTATTTGTGATCATATTTGCATCGCTCTCTTTAGTAGTTTGTTAATTTAGTTGTTAAAGTAGTCGTAGTGGTTCCAAAACAACCCCCCCCCCAACTTGGTTACCACACACGAAGAGTGACTTTTTCGTGTACCTTTTAACTTTGCTTTAACACTAGATAAAACCTCGTTTTCCTCGTGGACGACCCCGTCTTACTACTAGCTACTATTTAGTTGTAAGCCTTATGTTGGGCTTATAAATACTTTCTTTGCGAGGCACGACAATGGCCTCCCATACACTTCTATACTTATGCATTGGTATTTTAGAGGGCCAAAATATCGGTATGAATGGGGTGTTTAACCGGTGCAATTTCCCCTAGTGATCAATATTAAAAATGAGCACCGATTTTACTAGTGCTCATTTTTAATCAAAAATTTAGAAATAAAACTATTTATTAGAACACAAAAAATGCTCTAATATATATTTTAAAACGTGAATTGAATTCAATGAATACTCAACACTACAATTCAACTAAGGTAGTTAAAACTAACTCATATCATTCTACACTAATATATATATATATATATATATATATATATATATAAGTGCTTATAACCAAGGTAGCTCCATCGATTACAAAAAGTAAATTGCTTCGTTGCAAGCAGTGTTCAAGAAAGTCGGAGACTTGCTTCTGTCTTGATCTCCATATCCACCCTACTTACTGAAAAGGCCAGTACTCCAAGTTCATTAAAAACTTGCTTAACAAAATTTAAAGGAGTAACGCCTTGATTTAAAATTAAGAGGAGTTAGGAGAAATCTCCACACAAAAAATATATCCAAACTACAAATAAGAAATACTTACCGGTGAAGAGCACGCTCATGATGTAATTGAAGCTTCTAAAAATGTTTGAACTCATATTGATAACAGATGAATCTTAGAAATCAGGAATGTTTAAAGCAGTGAAATTTGAAAAATAATCACACTAAAAAAATACACAAACACAAACAGAGAGAGCTGAGATCAACCTCATTCGCAACGGAAAACACACTAATAGATGTTGATGAATACTGCATAAGCAGATAATGGCGAAAATAAAGAACGAAGTAAACAAATCATTTGGCCTTGCTTAGCACTTTTGATAATCTCGGCAATGAGTTTCTTCTCCTCTGTTTGTAGACTTTGCCTCTCACTCTCTATATCTCTAATTGATTGATCCATCATGCACTTATTCCCCCGCAACAGCTCTGAAAATTAAAACGTAATAGAAAACACTTTATTTACACTTAGCTGCCATTTAGCAACCAATAATCCAAAATTTGAACCAGGCCTTTTCTAATTTCTCAACACCTAAGTAAACCTAAATTTTGAAGGGATCATGCACAAGGGTGTCACAACAATAAAAATATAAACCCGCGGGAGTTTTTCTCTTGCCAAAGAAGAGAATTATGGTAACGGTTGAGGTAACTCCCGCTTCAGCATCACTAGACCTCAACAGAAAATAAAAATGAATTCCTTTCTTTTCCTACTTTCTTAACAGTGTTGTGTATCATACTCGACAAGACCAAGCAGGTAGATCAATCAGCCAGTAACTTATGATTACATGTAATAGTAAATTAGGCATTAAACAAACACAGAAAGCTGTGAACAAATAAGGCTTTACAAAGAGCCTATTTGAACCATGTAACATAATGGCATGGGAAAACACCCCAGACATAGATGGGATAAACTCCATTTTAGGGGTAGATTTGGGGATAAACTCAGCCACATTACACTGTAAGTTATACCTGTGAAACCAACACATCTAAGTTGTTTAAACTCAGCAAAATAAGCAAGCAAACATCACAAATCAAATGTAATTCACACAACAAGAGGAATTGGATAGAAAAATAAACTGAGACCTTAGATTTAGAGATGATCTTGACATCAAGAGGCATGTCTTTGAGTTACCCTTCTTGCCCTTGGCAAAACAGGTATGCCTGAAATGGCCTCTCCCCACTTCTTTCCCAAACTCATACTTGGCCCCAAAGTTGCTATTGTACCCAAAGTTCTTGTCCAAAATCTGCTGCTGGTGATGTTGAAGTTGATGATCAATGTCAGGAGCAGCGTCATTCTCCGGGATGGGGCCCTGTCCGGGAGTCTTAGGAATCCCAAACCACCTGGAAAGAGAAACCTTAATGTGCTTGGCTAGAGAAGGGGTGGGAAGGGCCGCTTGAAGAACTTCTTCACGGGAGTTGACCGTCCGGAGACAGAAAAACCCCAAAGGTTGGAGGTTGCCAGGGTTGGGTAGAGATGGTGGTCGTCGGGGGCATGGTGGTGGAGGCGGAGAGAGTGTACGGTGGTGAAGGGTGGGAGGGATGATGAGGTGGGAATAGAATTAGGGTTTCAGATTTTATATATATGGAAATAAGTTTTATGGTTGAGATTAAATCAACAAAAGAAGTGAATGGTTCAGATAAAACTAAGTCGTGCTTCTTTTTTTTAAGTACCTAGCACCGGTATGAATTGGACAATACAAGTGCAAATGTAAATGAAAAGCAGCTGCTTAGGGCTGCTTTAAATGACTTTTTTTCCCTTCTTTTTGGAGCCCGGGATTTTTTCTAAGTACCTAGCACCGGTACAAATACCACAATATTGGTGCCTATGCATATGAAAAGCAGCTACTTAGGGATGCTTTAAATTGCTTTTTTTTCCTTTCTTTTTGGAACCCAAGTGCAAACCTGCGAGATTTTTTCTAAGTACCTAGCATCGGTACAAATACCGGTGCCTAAGTAACAGATACCGGTGCTAACTCCAATATTTCAAATTTTTAATCAATCCTCCAAATTTTGAATTAAATTTTGTAAAATTCATTTTCCCGCCTTAATTTGGAGGCGGAGAATCACAAAATTGAAGATACCAATACACGATTAACAAAGATACGATTGTGTGTTCAAAATTTGGGTGACAATGGGTGAACATAAGCACCTCTAACATATTTATAGAAAATTAAGCTATGGCCCAAAAATTTGTTACGACATTATCCTTCTCTCAAAAATAGACAATTTTGCTTATTCTTCCATAAATATAGAAATAGAAAATAAATAATTTTTTTGGTGAAATGTTGGAAAGCACCAGTATATGTTCTAGAGTAACATAGAGTTGATTACTTAGAAATAAGAAAGGGAAATCGTAAAGAATTACAGATATGTTCTTGTGTCCAATTGTTGATAAATGTTCTGTTACGGACTTGGAAAATACAATGGGGGTGTATATGGTAGCATCACGTTCGAGCGAATTTCAATTTGGAGTTACGAGTAAAGTTTTTACTTTTTGTACTTAGGTCCCTCCAAGAAAGTTGGAGTTGTTGAATCATGAAATTGGCAACACCAAAATGCAATTCAATAATATACTATTGCGAATTTGTGATTTGGGCATGTATGGGCGAACGAAAGGGCCTCTAAGGTCAACATTGATTACTTCTATACAATTTTGAAAAATTACACTATGGCCCAGAATTGTATTACCCTTTCATCCAATGCTCCAAAATATATGATTTTTGTTATTCTTTCCAACATAGAAATATTAAATAAATATTTTTTTAGCAAAATGTTGGAAAGCACTAGTACATGTTATAGAGTAACTTAGAGTTGATTACTTAGAAATAAGAAAGAGAAATCAGAAAGGATTGCTAATATGTTCTTGTGCCCGATTGTTGTAAATATTATGTTACAAACTTGGAAAATAAAATTGGGATGTATAGGATATCATCACATTCGAACGGATTTGAATTTCAAGTTACGAGTAAAGTTATTACTTTTTACACTTTGGTTCATTCAAGAAAGTTGGAGTTGTCGAATCATGAAATTGGCAACACCAAAATGCAATTCAATAATATACGGTTGCATATTTGTGATTTGGGCACGTATGGGTGAATGAAAGGGTCTCTAAAGTCAACATTGATTACTTATACAAAGTCTTACAAAATTACACTATGGCCCAAATTTGTGTTACCCTTTCATCCATTACTCCAAAATATATGATTTTTATTATTCTTGCCAAAAAAATAGAAATATTAAATAAATGAATTTTTTGGTGAAATGTTAGAAACCGCTAATACATGTTCTAGAGCAATTTAGAGTTGGTTACTTAAAATTGCCTTTAATGCAGTTTTAGCACCGGTATAAGTTATTTATCCCTATACCAGTGCTGGAAAATTACCCACCTAGACACATTTCCTTCTCAGACACCGATATCTGGCACCAGTAATCTGAGAATCGGTGCTGAATTTATTTATAGGCACCGGTATTTTGGTTTATTGTCTCATTACCGGTGCATGTGTTATCTATGGCACCGGTATTTCCCTGCCAGCAATAAACACCGGTGCTCATGTACTTATTTTCTAGTAGTGTGTGCAGTATAAGCCCAACACTCAAATCTAGTAAGATTCCAATTTAAAATTGAATAATGTATAATATAACCCTACCTATTTGAGTAAGTGCCAATATAACCCTCGGTTAATTTTTAGTATGAAAATAACACAAACTAGTTGATGTAAGTGCTAATATAACCCTGAGACACCATTTCCAACATTGATCGACGTTGACCACACATTAAATAACTAAAATGGCCTTCGGCCTAAAATCCAAATATGTTAGGACAATTTTTCCCTGAAGCACAATCATCACCGCCAGGTTATTGCCATTTTTCCGCCACCATCTTCCAACGTCGCCACCACCCCCACCCAGCCAATCTCACCGCCACCCCTACCCAGCCAACCTCGCCACCACCCCTACCCAGCCAGCCCCGCCACCCCACCTTCCATCCCAACCACCACCACCACCCCATCACTACATTGACTCCCCCACCAACGTCGTCTCTCTGACCACCAACCTCTCGCACAACCTCACCCTCTCCGTCCCTTGAATCTCCTCTCTCATGAACAACGTCACCAAATCCCTTATTGGCGCCGCCATGACCTCCTTCGGTGCCATAGGAATCATCTCTTCCCTCTAGTCTTCGCCGCTGACCAACAATACCCCTTACCAGTCCACCATGGCCGTCGTTGACCACCTCCTCCCTCATCCACGCCGCCAACTCCCACTGCATTCCCTTCACTACCAACCTCATCTTGACCGCCCCTTCCGACACTATCGTCTTCGCCGACCAATTTGGCACTACTCCTTGCATATTTGTCACCCAGTCTGCCACCTCACCATCTTCCAGCCACGCCGTCGCTCAACGCCACCCGCTGTGAACACTAGTGCCACAACTAGCTGACTTTCTGCCGCGAACCCTAACACCAACACCCACTGAAACCTAGCGCCACCGCCCGCTGACTCGACGCGAGTGACCAACCGCTTTGACTCGCCACGAGTGACCAAACGTTTTCCACCACGAACCCTAACGCCACCACTAGCTGACTATCTGCCGCGAACCCTAACGTCAACACCCACTGAAACCTAGCACCACCACTCACTGACTCGCCGTGAGTGATCAACCGCTTTGACTCGCCACGAGTGACCAACCGTTGTCCGCCCCTAGTGAGCAGCTGAAGGGAAGCTGGGTTTGAGTGGTAGTGGTGTCGGGGAAAGGGTGGAGGGCCGCCGGAGGTTGTAATTTGTGGCGACAGCCCCCCAAAAAGGAACTACGGCTTTTCAGAGTGAGGAAGAAGTGGGTTAGATGAGAGAAAAGCAATGTTTTGGAGGGTTTTGGAGGGTAAAAATGTAATTTCTTTTTCCATTTTTTTAATTTTTTAAAGGGGTACAATAGTCTTTTTACCAAATTCCAGCCAAAATCTGATGGAATGGGTAAATTTGCACTTACATCAACTATCTCGGGTTATATTTGCACTTTCAATTATCAAAAAATTATATTAGCACTTATGTGAATTAGATAGGGTTATAAAGACACTTTTCTCTAAAAATAAACGATAATACTCATAAACTTGTATACAAGATAACTAGTCTCTCGACTGTCGGTATATTGTTACATTCTAACGACTGATATTACATCCCATGTTAATGGGAGCAAAATGTGGTCCTCAGAATATTTATGAACTTATCATTATATTCAGGTTTCTTTATGCCCTGGTGTTTGCATCTAGTCAGAGACGTTAACTCAAAACTATGTTGTGTGTAAATCCTTGGACAAATATGATTAATGTGGCAATTCAGAACACATTGAACATACGTCACCAAACTATATGTAGTTTAGAATTTATTATGCTTAAATATCTTTAAGAAATATGATTAATGCTGTGAACAGTCACAACATGCATTACCAAACTATATATAGTTTGGAATTTAATATGCTGAAATATGTTGGAGAAATATGGTGTAGCTTTAAACATCCAACATGGGTTGTTCTTGTCACATTGCTGAATTGAAGCAACTCTCCTACTTTTGGACTGTATTGAACTTCCCACAACTACAAGCAATGGAGTCTTGATTGTGCTTTCATGTATGGACATTGTGCACATTTTTCTTGTAAATAGCTGGGAGTTTATTATGGCTACAAAATTTTGATCTCTATAACCTAATCAGGTTTGCAAATGATGTGGTCGAAGGATCAAAACCTCATGGCCAGCTTCTGAAGTATAATCATGTGTAAAATATGAACGTGTGATTTTATTGATGGTACAACGGTGCTATATAAAGACACCATATGCAGAAGTACAAATGGATAAAGGATTCAAACTACGGTACAAGATATATATATAGAATATGACAAAATATCTCTTTAACACTCATACTCAAGTTGGAGCATGTGGATCATGTGTACCCAACTTGCCGAGAAGAGTCTGAAATGATTGTCGTCCAAGAGCTTTAGTAAATAAATCCGCAGGTTGACTAGAAGTACGAATATGATGAGTAGCAACTTCTCTAGACGGTACCAAATCACGAACAAAATGACAGTCAATCTCAATGTGCTTCGTCCTCTCATGAAACACAGGATTGGCTGCAATATTGAGGGTTGCCTAACTGTCACAGTATAAATGCATCGGAGAAGAATGATCAACTCCCAAATCGTGAAGAAGGGACTTAAGCCATATCAACTCACAACAATTAACAGTCATGGCCCGATACTCAGCTTCAACAGAAGAATGAGAAACAGTCGGTTTTTTCTTTGTCTTCCATGAAATAGGTGATTCACCAAGCATGACAAAATATCCAGTCAAGGAACGATGTGTAATTGGACAAGCAACCCAATCAGAGTTGCAAAAAGCATATAGTTGAAGAGAACTTTGAGCAGAAAGAAATAAACCTTGAGCGGGATGACTCTTCAAGTAGTGCAGGACGCGAAAGGTTGCATGCCTATGGGTGACACGCGGCTTCTCCATGAACTGTGCCAAAGTATGAACCGAATAACTAAGTTCTGGATGAGTAATAGTCAGATAAATGAGCTTCCCAATCAGACGGTGATATTGCACAGGATCAGGATAGAAGAGACTGGTCGAGCGCACCAAATTGTGCTGTTTTTCCATCAGAAAATCCATAGGCTTTGCAGCTAGCAATAGTCAGATAAATGAGCCTCCCAATCAAACGGCGATATTGCACAGGATCAGGATAGAAGAAGCTGGTCGAGCGCACCAAATTGTGCTATTTTTCCATCAGAAAATCCGTAGGCTTTGCAGCTAGCAATCCGACGTCATGTAAAATGTCAAGGGTATATTTCCGTTGGGACAGAAACATACCATCAGGTCTCCTAGAAATCTCAATACCCAGAAAATACTTCAGAGCACCAAGATTCTTCATGTGAAAGCAAGAGCTGAGATACTTCTTAAACTCGATCATCAGGGTCGAGGAAGAACCAGCAATAATCAAATCATCAACATAAACCAAGACATGTAAGGTAACACCATTGCACAAATAAGTGAACAAAGAGTAATCTGCCTTACTCTGAACAAACCAAAAAGTACGTAGGGCATTAGCAAGTTTCGCAAACTAGTTGCGCAGAGCATGACGAAGACCATAAAGAGATTTGTGAAGCTTGCAAACCAAACCCGGTGCAAGAATGGTATAACCAGGCGGAGGAACATATAGACTTCCTCATCCAAATCACCATGTAAGAAGGCATTGTGAACATCTATATGATGAATATCCCAATTCTGAATTGCAGCAACAGCTAAGAATAATCGGACAAAGCTCATCTTGGCGACATGAGCAAAAGTCTCAGTAAAATCAGTTCCTTCAATCTGTCGATTTCCTAGAACAACAAGGCGAGCTTTATAGCGCTCAATAGAACCATCTGACTTGAACTTGGTCTCAAACACTCATTTGCACCCAATGGCGTGTTTGTCAGCAGGAAGAGGAGACAGAACCCAAGTATTGTTCCGCTAAGTTCATCAGTCATTGCTTCTTGCCAGTGAGGATGGGAGAAGCCTTGGAATAAGTAATAGGGTCTGAGCTATCAGTCACTGCAGCCAAAAATGCATAATACGAACCGAAAAATTATGATAAGTAAGATAATCAGTAATAGGGTAACGAGTACCTGAGGACAGATCAGGGGGAGTAGAGAGAGCAGTAGAGGGAGGGGGGTTTATTTCTTAAGTAGCAGTGCAGACATAATCTTGCAGTTTAACTGGAGCACGACGGATGCGAGTGCTCGGCAGTCGAAGAGGCGATGGAGACACAAAATCCAAGGAAGCAGACTCCGGCGCCGAGAGCAGCTCAAACGGCGGAGCAAGGCGGTCCAACGGAGACTTGGACAAGTTCGACCGCAGCACCGGAGGTGCTGGCGACAGAGAGGGGCGGGTCGGCGTGGCTCTTGGTGACAGCTATCAGGAGGCTGGTGACGTCGGCGGTGGTTGGTCGGTGAAGGCCAACGACGTTGCCAGCGGGCGAGGAGTGGCTGGCAAGAGAGGGACCCTACGGCAAGTCGATCAAGGTCGGGGACGGGGCTAACTGGAAGTTAACGGCAGGTGGTAGTGACTCCATCGGCTCCGGTGGTGGGTCATCGGACGTCGGAGGATGAACTAAAGTGGTCGGCGGTGGCATCGTCTGAGACGGTAGCGTGGCTGGCTCATCTGCAGGAGGCAACAACATCAAATCCTCAGAAGGAGGAATGTCAGCAATTGGAGCAAAGGGAAAGTAGTCTTCATAGAACATAACATCTCGACTGTCAAACACAGTGCGAGACTCCAAGTCATTAACACGCCATGCTTTCTTGGTAAGAGGATTTCTAAGAAAAACACATTTGCGACTTCTGGATGCAAACTTATCACGCAGCATTGGAAGCTGGGACGCGAAGCACAAACAACCGAACACATGGAGATGGTTGTGGTTGGGTGGACGGTTGTGAAGAAGCTGATAGGGCGAACGGCTATTCAACACCGGTGTTGGAGTGCGATTGATCTGGTAGGCAGCAGTAAGAATGCATTCTCCCTAGAATTCGATGGGCAAATGGGCCTGAAACTGAAGAGCACAAGCCACATTTAAGATGTGACGGTGCTTTCGTTCCACGCACCCATTTTGTTGCGGCGTGTAGACAGTGGATGCCACTAACCAAATTCCTTTCTCATCAAAATAGTGTCTGAGAGGAAGAAAATCGGTTCTATTGTCAGCTCTAACTCTTTTAACTGACCGACGGAACTGCGTCTGAGCAAGGGCAAGGAACTCCTTCATCTTGGCAGGTACTTCAGTCTTAGATACTATTAAATATACCTAAACAGCTCGGGAATAATCATCTAATAGAGTGAAGAAGGAAAAATCTCCACTAGAAGATAGTGAGCTATAAGGCCCCCAAACATGACAATGAATAAGTTCAAACAAATAACTAGCCTTAAAGGTACTTAAGGAAAGCTAGATCTAAACTGTTTTGCTCGATGACAAACGAAACAAGGAACAGTTTTATTCAAATGACTTTGATTTAAAGTAATATCTGGTATAGAAGACAACACTGAACTGGAAGGATGACCAAATCGTTGATGCCACAACGAAGGGGAACTGGCGGCGGCAATGAAGGCGGACGGCGTCAATTTCGATGACAATTTCCCGAGTCTGCGCAACTAATAAACCCCACCATGCTGATCACCTGCGCCAATCACTGTCCTCGTGCTGATATCCTGTATGATACATAATTTTTCAGTAAGCAAAACTAAGCATTTTAAGTCTGCAGTTAACTTAGCAAAAGACAATAGATTGCATCGCAATTCCGGAATGAAGAGAAAATAAGTAACAAGAATATCTCCAAAATGTAAGTTCCCATGATGAGTAGATATAGAGCCATCAGGAAGAATAACATCAACATGATCATCAGGTTTAATGTCATGTAAAAGATTCTTGTCGCCGGTCATATGATATGAAGCTCCGGCATCAAGAATACAAGGTAAAACAGACTTACCTGATGTATTGTCATAATTAGTCAACTTAGAGAACATGTTAATAACCTAGTTCCACTGCTCTTTGGAAAAGGCTGGATCAAAAGCTGTCTGATCAGCATTGAAAAGATCGGCATCGGTGTTGGCGGCAGTAGGAGTCGCGGCGGCGACAGCAAGGGCTGCTCCGACGAACAGCGCGCTGATGGGGCACTGGTTTGCAGGGGATGAGCTCTCTGACCGAATCCTTGTTGTCGTTGTTTCTCAAAACATGCAAGATAACCGTGAATTTTAAAACAAGTAGCAGCATCATAACCCTTACGGTTGCAGTGAGTACAGAGTAAAGATTTTCGATCAATGGCAGTGGCAGGCGGCCCGGATCCCTGTACTGCGGCGGGCAGCTTCGGCGTAGGCTGAGGTCGACGCGTAGCATAGGCTATAATGCCCGGGGCAAACTCATGATCATGAACAACAGTCTTGTGACGCTCCTCCTGAATGGCAAGCGAGTGAACACAACCAATAGGAGGCGTTGACAGGCGGCGACGGTGAGTGGACTGGTGGTCTTGCGGCGGCGGCATCATCGAGCAAGGTCAATATCTTCAATTTCAACATGATCAAGAGGATTCATGGTGACAGGAACAGGGACGGTGGCGGCGACGGTGGCGCGTGAAGGACTGGCGATGGCGGAAGCGGAGCGTGAGGTGCGGTGATGATATTTTAGGATTTAGGTTTTCAAGATTTTAGCTCTGATACCATGTAAAATATTAGCGTGTGATTTTATTGATAGTACAAAGGTGCTATATAAAGACACCATATGCAGAAGTACAAATGGAAAATGATTCTAACTACGGTATAAGATAAATATTGAATATGATAAACATCCTGCATTGGATCAAACAACTGTTCTGCTACATTATTACGTGATCACCTGCGAGACATGGGAGTTCTCTTTACTAGTATCCCAATCATTTGAACAAACAAAGGACAGCATTAACAAAACTGTCCCCTTTAGATTTCTGGCAAGTGTAAGTACTTTCATTGAGTTAAGACATATTGTAAGACCAGGCATAGATGGCCAAAGTTTTGGCTAAAGGGGGAAAAGAAAAGACAGACAGATATTATTCCATGATAATCTCCCTGGAGCACCGGACAACATCAATGCAGCCCCAGATGGCACATACTGGGTACCCTTTCTTTAGGTACTAAAACACCATTATAAGCCATTTAATTTCTTTTCAGTAGTTCGGTGCATGCATGATTGATTCTTGCTTTACTCTATGTGCAGATGGTTCCGTGCAGACAGAAACTTTGGTACAGTTTAAAAGTGTTGAAACACTTGGTGGTGCATTTTCTAAGTCTTGTAAAGAATGGTCCTCGCTTCTTTTATTTTTTAATTAAAACTACCGTGCAATGTTTTAGTGAATCCAGCCCTTTATATTAATGATCGAACTGGCAAGAAGCATTAAAAAAATGAATTGATCCTATTACAATATGAATGCGAGATAAAGTCGTCGGACTAAAAGTTATAAAATTACACACTCAAACCCTGTGTGCCTATGAACTGCACCTAGATCGAATTTGTATTGAAATTCTGAAGTTCAGCCCATATTGAATTGGCCCGATCCATCGACCCGAATCAACCAAACAATTTATTCAAAACCCAAATTACAGGGTCGAACCGGTCCAAATCTAACATAAATAGAAGGAGGAGGTAATTCTTCTTTTCTATCAAGTTACACGACTCCCAAAGTGGCATGAAATCCCAAGGAAAGAATGGTTCTCGGAGGAAGGCCATGTCCATGGTGACATCTGCCTGGAATATGAGGGTCATCTATAGTTGGGAATCCTAAATTGTGACTTCATAGGGAAATTGTCATTAGGAATGTGAAATGTGCCAATAAATGTTTGCAAAAAAGAGTGGAAGGGATGCAACAATTGTGGTACCTCCTCTACTTTTATGTGGTACCTCCCCCTAAGGTTTTTCCGGTGCAAAGAACTAAATACTCCTCCACTTGTATTATGTGACTATGATTTTTATTAAGAGATTTAGTTGATACAACAGCTGAAGATGTTTTTAGTATTCATTCAGCCTTTCTATTTGCTTTCGTTGGCCACTAATCAGGAATGAGCTACTCTTTGATGAACCCATAAATATTGATTCTACACTTATAATTCAGTTACATGCATTAGAAATGGCCTAGAAACGACGCAAAATGCATTTGTTTTATGCATCAAAGAAAGGGGAAAATGGATTATATTGAACTCTACTGGTGATGCTGAGAATAGTGTACAGAGGTGAAGTACTCATCTTGACTGTATCTCGAGTGGCTGTCCAACTCAAAATTATCTGACAGAATGAATGACACTGTTTTACAGCCAGAGTCCGCCAGCCATATAGTAGTGAGAGGAATCTTTGATCTGAGTATGCAGGAGTTGCCGAATGTTTGATCTTAGTGGTTCCCAAGATCTTGGAAAAGAGTTGTAACGAAAACTTATACATTTCAGAAAAGAAGAAAAGAATAGTTGCTATATAAATTGGATGAAGTTTGCCATTTTCAGTTTAACCCAATCATTGTTTTCAAGATCTGGTTCCCGGTAAGCAATTCTTGGGCAAGCTGTCTAATTCGGTTCGGATACCAGAATCATTTATACAGTTGGAAAATTATGTGAAAATTATGAAAGAAGCAAAGTCATAAGTGTATTTTTCAAAAAAAAAAAAAACATAATTGAACAATTGTTTCCACTGTTTTACATTCTAAGCAGTAGATAGGGGGAGTTCAGAAACGTGTTTCAAAAATCAAATTCAGAAATAACACAAATAAAGCACAGGTGATCCATTCAGAAATTGTTTCCACTGTTTTACCTGATGCTTTTCCATCTCTCCAAATTCCAATTTAAATTATGCTACTACATCACTTTAAGCCCCCTCCAAAGAACAGTAACTTGTGATTATGCTTGTTCATGCATCAGTCACGCTCACTGATAGCAGTCAAGTGTTCATCAATTTCCTCGGTTGATAACACCCTGAATACTGGATTGTCATGTTTCACAACACCAACCTGTGAAAACTGACTTGATTAGTGCTGCACAACGTTGACATAATAGTACCCAGGACCTAACCAATCTTGATGATGAACTCAAACAGAAACTTAACATTTTGATTCTCTACAAATGATATCCTAATCCCACCACCAAAGGCTTGTCCCACATCAAAAACCCAGATGATGTAACATGATGGTTAGGATAACAAGAACCTACCTCAATCTCATTAGCCTTGAAATCCTCTTGAAGAACAGATTGCAAAGCAGAAATGGCCGTCTGCAAGAAAGAAGAAACATTGACATTAGAATTATAACATCACAACTAGCTAGGTCATCCTTGAGATGGGATAGTTGCAAACATTATTTCAATCACAACTTTGATATGATCCCCAGAAACATATTGAGCTTCAACAATTATGAATAAACAGTGTTCAGGTTTTCTACCTTCATTTACATGGAGAGTGGAGACGGAACATAAAACAGTTCAAACTACTCACACGGCATGCTACTCAATAAGACAGTCAAACAGTTCTCACACCTGAATAATCTACAGTAAGTTCCTTTTTTATTTATGGAGGCTACTCCATACATTGACTACTTATAAACTGCTATCCCTATGTTCTTCCATTAACTAAGATAACTATACTTGGCATTGTTAATTAAATTGAATATGGAACCAACCAGCAGTTAAATTCGATCAAGTAATCATCAGCTACGAAAAGAGATTGTCACATGTTCCTATGATTGCAGGCATTTAAAGTAAGAATTTCAAAGAAAATTATGTCAAGAACTCAAGATTAAAAGCACTACCAACTGAATGGTAGTCAGGTTTCATATTTGTCAAGCACCACTATAGTTAGGCAAGTGAAGAATACACTAGAAGTATTTCAACAATTCTTTAAAGCCTGGAGCAGATCAACTTCCCAAACTCAACTAGATGGAAATTGAGGATATTCTACCAACTAAAAACCAGAATTTCAGACACTCGCATCTTTCAATTTCCCCTAGTAATCAATTCATTACTCTGAACAAAAGTAAATAAACCCAGAGCTAAACATCTTAGTAACAATCACCCAGACATCAGAAATCACAAGAGACAATAACACAAGGTAAAAAGACAATAAAACTGAATGTGAAATATCAATATTTCATATCCAGAATAAAACTTAATCAAACCGAATTAATTAACCAGCTAAAATCCCACAAATGATTAAAATCCATGTTTCTGACTCAACTTACTCACATAAGCATTATAGCAAAATACAATTTTTTAGTCAATCAATCAATTTGTTTTGAGTTAACAGATCAGCTTCTTCACCAAATTCACATTATATTTCAGTGCCCAAGCAGCAAAGATCCTAAAGAAAAACTAAAATATTACTCCATGGCATCTTCCAAAGCCACTAGCTTCTAGGGCCTCTCTAACAAGAAGAATATACATAAATCTTTCACATTCTATCTCAGTGCCCAAGCAGCAACGGTCCAGTAGAAACACTAAAATATTTATCCATGGTCATCTTCCAAATCCAATAACTTCTAGGGTCGCTAACAAGAAAAATACACCGAAATTTCCATATTTACGAATCTTGATTACCTGTACAGTTTCATCATAAGAAAAAGCAGGATCATTTTTCATCTTCTTCTCCAAGAAGTTAATGGCTTCTTGATCTTTGGATCCAGCGCTAGTGGCCTGCAAACAATTATCACAAACTTAGATGGCTTCAAGAATGTCAAAGAGCATATAAAGCGTACGTAAGCCTTAAGGGTTACAGAAAATGCACCTTATGGCCAAAAAAATGGCCAGCAGGATCACACTTGAATAGTTGAGGTCCATTCTCTAGATCAATTCCAATAACCATCGCAACTAAAGAATGGTGGAGTACACATAAGAAAGATGCAAACAGAGAAGATGAAAGACTTTGTGCATGTGATGAATAAACAAAACTAACAATTCCCATTATTCTGGGTTGTTACATACCTACTCCAAGAGGTCTCATATATGCATGTTGAGTATAAACTTGAGATTTGTCTGCAAGCCTGCAATACGAGTAGTAAGGTTGGACGACACAAACATATCACTGAAACAGTTGCGAAGTGAAGATTTGACAAGATGGGGTCAACACGTAGATGAAGAATCTTTCATGGCAAGTTTAAAGCTAATTCTCAAATAGAGCACAAGCAATTATAAGAAAGGACTTACCATCTCGCTAAGACGTCCACAGGCATCTCATAGCCATATTTATGGCGAAACTCAGCAGCCTCGTTCCTAGCTTGATGAACCAAGGTCCTTGCATCAGCTAGAAAAGGAAGAAAGTATGGGGTCATTCCAAAATGAAGACACTAAAGCATAATACGTTCCACATAATACCAAACAAAAAGATTAACCTTCAACTGCAATGTTCACAGACAAAAATCATTGGCAATAAGGGAGAGCAGAACACCTAAGAACTCTTTGTAGAATAACATCCAACCAGAGTAATATAGAGTTCTGTATGTCATGCACTTATCAAAAACTAATACTACTCTATACAAACAAATATGGTCAGAGAATGATAGAAATTCCTTTATAAACAGTCTGAAACCTAGCCATAAGCATCCTCTCAAAAGTGTGAAACTTTGCCCTTAAAAATAATTCCTTTAGCTGATAATAAACCTTAAATACCCACAAAAATCATTAATTATTCAAATAAATAGGATACCTGTCATCCCGGTAGCTAAAAGCCCAACGTGCTTAGTAATGGAGAACAAATGGGTAACACTAGTATGATCCAACAGCTTGTCCTGGCCAAATCAAAGCTCCAATTCAAAAACTGCCCCCATTAGTTAAAAGAGAGCTTTAAAATAGAAAAAACAATGTTACTTGTCCAGATATGCAAGAATACAGATGATAACAATTGCATAAACACAGACACTATGACTGTGGTGGATCCATCAACAATCGGCCTGCCTTGCTAAACTACTCTTCGTTCTGCCGGTAATTGCTAAAGTATTGGCTACTCAGTCAATGAATGAAGGGCTGATGTCTTGTGAATTCAACCTTAATAGCTAATAAATAGTAAGAAAAATCCAATTCTTTGGATGCTCCCGTGGCTTAAAAAAGAGGAAACTCCCATATTACTTGAGCCCTTTGGGAAACGGGAACTCACCGGAACTTTCTTCTGGGTGACAACACAAACGGAGTCCTTGCCGCGGACACCGATGGAGGTTGTTCCGGCAGATTTAACGGCCTTAAACGCGTACTCTGCAGAATCACATCATCAAAACTCTAAACCCAATTTGCTCGAAACCCTAGATGAAGCATTCAACCCAAAACCCAATTGATCGGGCAGTGAAAATTAAGGGTTCAAGAACAACTCACCGACTTGGTAGAGGCGGCCCTCGGGAGAGAAGATCGTGATATGGCGATCGTATCCACCACCACTTCCTCGGCTGCTCATTCTGTAATTCTGTGTATTCGCCTTCCAATCGAAATTATTGCTATAAGATTATGGGTCGATCAAATTACTTGCAGACCTAGGATTTGAACACTGTGAACAAAATGGAACAAACAAATAACTTGCGCTCTGACGCCAAATTAAAAGGGAAGACTGAAGAAACAAAGCTTTCGCTCCAAGACAAGTAGCCTGGTGAATTCTATTTCCAACCTTCAAAAGGATTAATAGAGGCCAGGTTTTTAGAAAGATTTTAAAAAAAAATTGGCCCCCTAGAAAGTATATTATTACAATTATTTTTTAATCCACTATAAAGTATCTTATGTCATGTTTTGGTCCTCATTTGCAAATCAACCCTTAAACAGCACCCAACAAATTCTGAACAATTTGTTTGGTCTTCAAATGTGGTTTTCAGGTAAGATCAACGGTAAAATTAGTCAAAATATGTAAAATGATAATTTTATCCCTGGATTAGAAAACATGCAAAAGACATGTGTAAAATAGCAATAGCTGTCTGCATAGGCTTGTCCTTTTCTGAAAGGAGATCCATGGCTGTAACGGACTCATAGATTCAAAAAAAAGAGCTTGATCACTCGCATGCGAACTTACTACATAAAGGAATTAAAAAAAAAAAAGCTATACATTTTGTCTCTGGGGACCGGAGAGAAAGGAGGCTCAGCGGAAAAAGGGGTGTGCCATGAGAGAAGCAAGGAGGCCAACCTCTTTCAAATATACAACATGGATTTTGGCGATCCAACATAGTTCGACTCTCATGTCGATCCGAATGAATCATCCATTCCATAGAGGTAAATCTTTGCCTCCGGGGAAAAAGGGTAGCAAGTTACAAAAATTGTCTCGGTAGGACATGTATTTCTATTACTATGAAATTCATAAATGAAGTAATTAGTGGTGGGATTACACATGTCTTTTGCATGTCTTCTATTCCAGGGGTAAAATGGTCACATATTTTGACTAATTTTACCATTGACCTTACCTGAAAACCACCTTTGGGGACCAAACAAATCGTCTGAATTTGTGGTGGGGTACTGTCTAAGGGTTGATTTGCAAATGGGGACCAAAACATGGTATAAGATACTTTGTAGGGGACTAAAAAAATAATTTAGTCTTTTAGAAAATATCAGTCTTTCTACGTGTTTAATTAGAATGGGAAAATCTCAGAAAAGACGGTCTATCTATAAGTTTATGGACAGACCATGGACCTGTTTGAAATTAATAAAATTGATTAATCTTCACGGGCCAGGCCCATTTAGTTCAGTTCTAAATTTTAAAATATAGGTTATTTGTTTCTACGCAATTCATCGTAATTCATCTTAGGAAGCTCTGTGATTCATCATGTAATTCGTCTGTCTGATCCAGGACATCCCTTTGATGGACGTCCTGCGATGGTTCGATCTGGCGCTCCAGGTGGCGGTGGGCGGAGGGGCGAGGAGGTTGAAGGAGGTTCTGAAGGGGTTGGTGTGGAGCGATTTGAGCGGAGGAGGGAATCTGGTGTGATGACTAGCAGGCATTTGGTGCGGAACTTAGAACCTTAGTCGTATGATGTTTTCCATATGCTGATGTATCAGTTGTGGCTTTGAAGACACGCCGTTAGATACGCCCCCTGGGAATCAGATAGTTGGTTGAATTTTATACGGTTTTAACTTGGTCAAATTTTGTTGCTTCCTGATTTTCTGTTGAATTTGATTTTTTGATACTGCAATGAATCTGCATTTCTGAAAGTGGATTAGATTTCATTGTGGGTAGACTCGGATAGTTGATTTGATTGGTGCTGAGTTTGCTTGATGTTGTTTTTGATAGAAATATCAGTGAAGAGATTTGAAGAGATGTGGATTAGATTTCATTGTTGTTTGCTTGCTGTTGTTTTTAATTGTTTTTTCAATTAAACAAAATGTTCACTTGTTGTTTACGAGTTGCATCTGTTTACTTATATGTTGCATATGTTAGTATTCAATGTATGCTTGTTAGTTGTACTGTCTATGCCATTTTGTGAATGACTTTTTTTCTTCTCTTTTTTGCTGATTGTTCGTTTTGAATTACGAACTGCATCTGTTTACCTATATGTTGCACATGTTAGTATTCAATGTGTACTTGTTAGGTGTAATGTCTATGACCTTTTGTTTTCATTTGTTGTTAATTGTGCATTTTGAATAATAAGCTGCATTTGTATACTTATATGTTGCTCCTATTAGTATTTAATGTGTACTTGTTAGTTGTACTGTCTATGACCTTTTATTTTCCTTTGTTGTTAGTTGTACATGTTGAATAATGAGTTGCATCTGTTTACTTATATGCTGCATCTGTAAGTATCTCGTGTGTACTTGTTAGTTGTGTTCTTTATGGCTTTTTTATAATAAAAAAATGTTGTTGGTTGTTTATTTTGAATTAGGAACTGCATCTGTTTACTTATATACAACATCTGTTAGAATACAGTATGTACTTGTTAGTTTTAGTGTGTTTGACTTTTTACTTTCATTGTTGATTATTGTTCGTTTTGAATTAGAAATTGTACATGTTTGCCTATGTGCTGCAACTGTTAATATCCAGTATGTATGACTTTTTTCAGGAGTTGGATCTGAACTTTTTTTGGTTTTAACTTTTAAGGAATCAGACAACATTGAACATTGGACTACACAAGACATTCTGACACGAGGAGGATTCAGACGAAGATGACACTGAACTTAAAGATTCTATGATGATGCCCTTATAAAGATTCATAATTGATGATTCAGTGTATTAGAGAATGTTAGCTAATTTAGATAGGAATACTGTTGTAATTGTAAGTTCTCTAATGGAATATTTCTGTCACGGGCACTTTATCTTCCATTTTGTTTAGATGTTAAGAGTCCCTCTCGTGTTTGAAATTGACAAAATTCGCATGTCTTTTACACAAAGTATGGAATGCTTTACATGTGTTGCTTTCACGCCGACAATACTTTCTGTGACCTCCCTTTGATTTTAAATCAGGGAAACTTGCTCACATTTTTTTTAAAACAAACGCACCTTTTAATGTAATCAGTTAATATTGTAAGATATTAAATACAGTAATGTGAAAAATAAATAAACTACAAAATGTGTGGCCTCTATTATATATGCTATAAGAGAATACTAGTTGTAGGCTAATATATGCATGTTTTAACAAAACATAAACGATTCATAAGGTAACTTATGCACTAGCTCATTATTTTTTCTATTCATAAAAGAAATTGATAATTTAAAATCATATGCGTATTTTTATTTAAATAATACATGTTGTAAAGTAATTAATGCAGAGTTAATATGACAATGTTAATTGTCAAATTTTAGTCTCCACTGTCTATGTAAACTGTAACATATACTAGTTTTAGACTAACATATGCATGTTATAACTAAAAAAAAGTGATTCATAACTTAAATTATACTCGATCTCCTGAAAAAGTTACATGATTCATATTTAGAGCTCTTAAAATAAGTGCATGTTTTAATATAAACAATACAATTTGTAGGATAATAGGTGCATAGTATATACGAAAATTTTCAACAGCATTTATTTTGTTTTTTTGAATATTTGCCACATGTTTTTTACATGTTCATAGCAGTATATTTCATATTCTGATGAATCTCTGGCATCAAATAGTCCGAATAATCATGTCAATATCCTATTCTGATGGTCAGAAACTCTCTATTGTTACAAGAACAAAAATCTTTTCTATTCTATAGCTATGCAACTCTAAAACAAACTTCTATTCGTCGGTTCTGGTGTTCCACCTTTCTTTTTCTTCTTTCCAGGAGAAGAAAGAGTGCCAAACCATAACGATGAGAAGAGGGCTCCTATCAATGCACCCACAGTGACCTGATTGAATGTATGAAGCTGTTGCAAAATGCGAAGCCACGATAGCTGTGCGAAGCCACGATAGCTGTACCAAAAATTAACCAGCACAAATATGCAATATCTGGACTATAAAACATGTATAGAACATCAAGAGTAGGAGCAGAAAATTTACGACAAAAAATGCAGCATCGGATGATCAAAAAATTAACACACCAACACAAAACTGAAGAACAACAGCAGTAAACAACACTACCAGATTGCAACAGTAGTGAAAACAAAACTTGTGCACAAACATAACCCAAATATGAAGCAAAAACCAGCAGCAAATTAAAATCGTGAGCAGCAGATTTTAATTTTCCAAACATAGCAGCAGTACTGATCAGAAAACTATCAAACCAAAGCAAAAGCTGAGCCACAATTATGAAAAGAAAATGAGCTCACGAACAACCCTAAAAACTGAGCATAATAGCATATTTAACTGATCTAAACTAGCCCAAAACAGCAACAATATGCATGCAAATCTGCTCAAGAACAACCCTAACACAGTAGTGATTTTTTACCCAAAAACCAGAAATAAACCCAAGAAATACTGAAAATTCAGAACCTGGATAAATTGCGGTTGTAAATTCGAGATCTCTTCAGTGGATTGCACTGAAGTTCTTTAGCGGATCAGTTAATTTTTACACTATGAACAATCCTCTTGTCGACCAAAAATAGTTTGTACGAATCACAGAGCCTCCTACGGGACTCAAATGCCTTGTAATTTGCCTTGAGCTTCAAGAGGCTAATGACTTTCGAGACAGGGATTTCTTGAGCTTTGATGATCTTTGAACGAGGTCTGATTACGAACGAAATGGAATGTGCCCTGATTGATATCTCACCAATTATTTAGGCGTATATATGACTAAATTGGAGCAAACCCAGTAAAGTAAAACCAAAACAAGGGCAAACACAAAAAAACCCAATCTTGAAGCAAATAAGAGATCCAGAGATTACCGGTAAATGGGATTGGCATCTCCAGCACTGGCGTTGATAGCTCCAGGAAGAGCATAAGCAAAGAAGAAGAGCAGAAAGCGGAGCCCCATTCAATTAGTTGAACTAAAACTAGAGAATCAAAACAGGGCATGTACTGGGGACTTCACATGTGTATTAAATGATTGAAATGAATGGCAGAAGGTTCTGCGAACGTGATGGCCATGAAGGACCACCGAAAATTGAAGCCCATTACAGTTGTAGCTTTGATTTGTGATTCGAAGAATCAGTAAATTACGGTTGCACTGCTATGTTGAGCGAGAGGAGGAAGCAGCGGGATTGGAGCGAACAATATAACCGCCCCGCAAATTTCTCCAATTTTCCCTAATTTGCAAATTGGTCCCTGGCCTCTCCATAAGCTTATGGACAGGCCGCCTACCAGGAGACCAATTCAATTAGAATTATAGAAAGGTAAAATGTCTAGTTGCAATTTAAAAAACTTATTATGCAACGTGGAGTAGATATAAATTTCTAACCTGATAAATGCAATCCAGAATATTTATCTTAATTTCTTCTAATTTGCAGTTCAAACCTTGATTTTTCCATAACTTATGAAAATACCGTCTTTCAAGAGACGGACTCTTAATAAAAACACACATATTTCATGTTACTTTCTATAAATATTAATATATATACTATAAGTATGTATCCTGCGACCGTCTCATGGTGAAACTAAGGGCAAAAATGCAAATAATAAAGATAATAAATAAAACCTTTTTAAATTCGAGGTCCAAACCATAAATATATTTTTCTCGAGTTCACTTTTTAAAAAGATGTTGAAACTTAAGGACTAGTGTGCAATCTATCAAAAATTTCAGAAACCTCGCCTTCCTCATTGAGCCCGTCGACACTAGTCGTCCACGTCACACACAATGCCGTTCATTGGCCATCCTCTATGAAACTGCCGTTGTTGTGTGGCCTGTGCTTCATCGCCAAAGATTTGATACGTCCAGATGCAACTTCTCCATGCATCGTTTTCTACTTCTGATAGCAAAAATGCTTACTCCATTGTACAATACAACCACCTTTTTCGGTTCATCATGCGAGTGAATATGGGTTGGTGCTGTAGGATTTGAAGAAAATCATTGCAAATTAACTTACTAGTTTCAATTTGATTAATTCGCTATAAATTAACTTACACGTTTCAATTTGAAAATCCCTTCCGGAGAAGATGGCTAGTCATGTCGGATCCGATTGGCCAGTTAAGCCGCGGGGCTTGGAAATGAATTTGGAGCCGTGAGAGAAAGAGTGGTGAGCGTGGAACTCCACCGGTGAACGCGCTTGGAATGGGCTTTTCCCGTCGGCTATGATTCCAAGGTTTTTCCATCGACAGATTCCTGGTCAATCAGGTTGAAGAGTGGGTTTGGTTTGATCATTTTAGGCCGATTATTTAGGCTTTGTTTAGTGTTTGGCCTAATTTTTAAAGAGATTGTCTCCTGTGAGACAGCCTAAACTTTAGGCAAGGCCTTTATGCAATTCTAACTATATTATAGCTCCATGGACCTATGTTTAATAATTTTACAGAGATCTATCTCTAATAATTTTACAGGGACCTATCTCTAATATTTTTTCAGGGAATTTTTTGTCCAATTTTTCCCAACATTTTCCCACTAGCTGCAATCTGCAAAAAGAAAATCAAAATAATTCAAAAAAAAATGTTTAAAAGATATTTTTAAAATGCAAAATTTCAATATGATCATCAAACTGAAAATCATAAACATTAGCTACAACTAGCAAAACATCAACGAAAAATCATAAAACATCAACTAAAATATTGCAGCAAAAAATATTTAAAAATCAAACAAAAATCAACAAAAAAATTGAAAAAACATTGAATGCAATTAACAAAACATCAACTGAAAATCATAAAAATATCAACAAAGCTTAAATTATCAAAATGTTTTTTTAAAAACTACAAACATGAACCAATATCACCCAAAAACTAGAAACACTAATTCCTATCACTTAAACTTCACCGGGAAAATGAAAAATGTCGGCATAAGAAAACGAACACTCCAAAACATCAACCTATATCACCAAAAAAGCTATAAACATCAACTCCTATCACCTAAAAACTCACATAGAATATGTAAAATATCAACATGAGAGAAGAAAAAAAACTGAAAATATCAACACATATAAACCCAAAACAACTACTAAATATCAACTCATATCAACTAAAACTTACCTGAAAAATGAAAAACATCAACATTAGAGGAAAAAAAAATAAAAAATCAATAAAAAAACTACGGTACCTCAAGAGTATAAATTCTTCACTCTAAAATTATAAAACATCAAAAATTATTATTTAAAAAAAACTACAAATATCAACCTATATCACCCAAAAAACTTTAAACATCAACTCATATCACCTAAACGTCACCCAGAAAATGAAATAAATCAACATAAGTAAAAAAGACAATACAAACATCAACTCTTATCACCTAAACTCACCCAGAAAATGAAAAACATTAACAGAGAAAATTAAAACTACAACGTCATCCAGTATCATCTAAAAAACTACAAACATCAACTCATATCACCTAAACGTCACTAAAAAAATAATAAACATTAGCTAAAAACTAAAAAAACCTCAACTAAAAAATCATATAACATAAACAAAGATTAAGTCGTCAAATTAAATATCAATTTCAAAACGCAAATATGAATAAACATCAACTAAAATTAACAAAACATCATCTGAACTCACAAAACATCAACAAAGTTTAATTTGTCAAATTTAATAGCAATATAAAAACATCAAGGTGAAAATCATAAACATCAACTAAAATTAATAAAATATCGATTAAAAATCATAAAACATCAAAAATCAACCTACCACGCGAGTCCCCTTCCTCCTGGTGTCACGTTCATCTCACGCGCATCTTCTAATCCTACGTCGCTCTGCTCCTTCCGCCAGCGCCTCGCTCTGTTTCTTGATCGCCGTGACATTGCCGCTCATCGTGACTCTACCGCTCTGCTCATCTTGACTCCGTCGCTTCCAGATAGCCAGAAACATCGATTGCGCCTTTCAGTAGCAAGCGATGGCCATCGAGTTTCAGCGGTGTTCAGTGCCGTGGTGGAGCTAGGGAACAGTGCCGTTCATCAGCCTTTTTCTTTTCACTCCGCCAAAAACATAGATCTCGCCACGTCAAAAATAGAGAAACATAGATCCAGCGTCGAAAACATAGATCTCGCCGGTGAGTAACAGAGATGAACTAGTGGAAAGTGGGTGGAAATCCGGCTGATAGAGAAGATCAGCGGAGGCAATAAAAATCCAACAAAAATCTAGAGGATTTCCGGGGATAACTGTTGGCCAGATGCGGTTTTCGGCAAATGCAGATTTTCGATCGGTGTGAGGAGGATGAAATAAAAATGAAAATTCTGATTTTTTTTGTAATATATGTAACACTTTGATAATTGCACAGTAAGTCCTTAAATTTCTTTGCATTTTCTGAAAAATCCCAACCCAAATGAAATTTACAATAATTGCACAATAAACCTTGGCCTAAAGTTTAGGCTGCCAAAAACAAGACTTTGTGATTTTTCATATAAATAATAATTCATCCAAAACCTCAAAGAGTTTGTCTCTTGAAAGACGGTCTTTCCACAAGTTAAGGAAAGAGAAAGGTTTAAACTGCAAATTAGAAGAAATCAAAATAAAAATTTTGTGTTGTACTAATCGGGTCATAAACATATAACTATTGCACGTTGCATAATAAATTTTTAATATTGCAACTAAAATATTTTATCTTTCTATAATTCTAGTTTATCCTCGTCTTTCCATATGTCTTTGGAAAGATGATTTTTTCCAAGACTTTGCCAACATCAAATATCATAGTTAAAAGTTAATTCTAAAAATAAACTAAATAAAAATAGATGAACATCATATAAATAAATACTAATATATACATCAAACTAAAATAATTAAAAAACAAATAAAAATACAAAAATATACTAAATTATAGTTAAACATCAAAATAAATTCTAAATGTACACATCAAATAAAGATAGGTAAATATCAAGTAAATACGCTAAAATATATTAAATCAAAAAATTTAAATGACAAATAAAAATAATAAAAATTCACATCAAATTAAAGTAATTAAACATCAAATGCAACACTAAAAACACCCTTCAAATATTAAAAAAAACACCCAACGATAACACTAGAGAAACACATCAAAATAAATCGTTGAAGCATCAAATAAAAACACTAAAATATACGTAAAATTAAAAAGACTATTATACACATCAAATTAGAATAGATAAACATCAAACTAATGCACTAAAAACATATAAAAACTTGAATACATATAAAGTTTAAAGCGAAGTGCTTATATAACCCTACATAATTCACGAAAGTGCACATATAATCTTGTGATAATTGGAAGTGCAAATATAACCCTAGATAGTTAGTGTATGTGCAAATATAACATTGAGGCCGGACTATGTTAAAAAGATAAATTTACCTCTCTGTAAAAAATATAAATATAAAAAATATTGAAATTACCTTCATACCCCTTGAAACCCTAATCTTTCTTTTTTCTTTTCTTTTCTTCTCCTGCAGCTTATTTGTTTCCCTTCCTCACCCTCCTCCTCGTCGGTGACACCCTGCTTGCCGTCGTCGACCTCACTTTGGTCGGAACCGTTATTGAGTTTGTTAAGATAAACGAGATCGTTGATTGAGATATGATTGAGATATGAGATCGTAGATTGAGATGTGATTAGATAGTTAGATATTTCCTTTCCTTTTACTATAACTCATGTAAACTATACAACCCTTATTGATCAATACACAAAGACACACAAAAAATAATCCTTTTCATGGTATCAGAGCAGTAACTGATCTGGTATTTTTTATTACCCCACAACGGCCTTGACTGTTATGTTCCTTCTCAAATTTCCCCCAAACTTCTCCCTTTCTTCTTAACCTCGCAAATTTGCCACGTTATCACATATCCCCCCCCCCAACTTATTTCCTTGTTTCTCTTTTGTGGCCTTTCTTCTTCAGACACTCATCATGACCGATAATCAGTTGTCATACACCACTCTTCTTCATATGCTAACGATCAAATTATCGTCGTCAATTTTTTTTCTTTGGAAGTGCTAAGTTAAGCATGCTCTCCGTCCTCATGGCCTTTTTGGTTTTTTGGACGGTTTCAATCCTTGTCTTCCGGTCCCAGTTCCGCCAAAAACCTATGCCTCTGTTGCATCCTCAATTCTTGGTGGTTTAAAGTTGGACTCTCAAGAAGAGTATGCTACTACAAAGGCTGCGTACGGAGCCTGGGTTGCTACTGACCAAAGATTGTGTGGATTGTTGTATTCCTCTCTCACCGAAGAAGCTATGAATGAAATCTCTGACGGCGACACTTTTTAGCAAATTTGGGATGCTCTCTCCCCAGTCTACCAAAACTGCAGTAAGTCCTCAATTATGAGTTTGCGAGTTTAGGCCATTCATCTCTGCAAACGAGTACGGTCCATGATCTTCATCTCCAATTTAAATCCATTTTTATCAACTTTCTGTTCTTGGTTCACCGACTTTGAATGACGAACAAATACTGGGGTTCTTGATTGCTTTGGGTTCTGATTTTAAGAACTTTAGTGCTCATCTGATTAACCGAACTCCATTTTTTATGTATACCGATGTGGTCGTTCAGGCTAAAAATTATGAAGCTTTATTAAGCTCTCTACAGGGTTTTAGTATTCAGGGTAGCCTTTCCAGTGGTCTTGTTGCATTTGTGGCGTCTAATACCTCTACACACGGTCGCGCATGGGATAGCTCGCCGGCACGTGAAGGCAGCGCGTCCAGCACACGTGCTGCTTGTGAAGGTACTTTTCATGGTAGCCGTGGTGGTCATCAGCCCTGGAAGTCATCTAGAACTTCCTGTGGTCGTGGTTCTGGTTTACAGTGCCAATGGTATGGCAAATTAGGGCATACTACCTCACAATGCCTTCGTTTGGTTCGGCGTCCTTCTGATTTGGCCAATCTTGCAAAAAACATTCAGCCCCCTGTGAAGGTGGAACCAGCCACTATTGCTTCCGATTGGTACATTGACTCGAGGCCCGCCAATCACATGAGCTCCCTATCTTCTACCCTTGAGAGTGTCACATCGTCTACTGGCAACTCTCGTGTTTCCATTGGTAATGGTGATGTTATTTCTATTACTGCTTTTGGTGATTCTCAAACTATTCTGACTTTAAGACTGTCTGATGTTTTGGTTGCCCCTGCAATTACCAAAAAATTATTATCTATTAGCAAGCTTACTAGAGATCTTGGTATTATGACCTCTAGTTTGTCTAAATCTTTCAATAACTCACCAGATCCGCAGACCACCCGGACTTATCACATGGTCACTCGTCCACAAGATGGTACTCGACAACCTCATCAACTTGATGATTATGTTGTTACTGGTCTTCTTGCTGCCTTGCTTACTTAGTCTGAGCCTCAGGATTATTGTACTGCCATTCGTGATCCTCAGTGGGTAGTAGCAATGGATAATGAGATGATAGCATTTCGCCACCAGCATACTTGGGATTTGGTCCCTCTCCCTCTCGATGTCAACATTGTTAGGTCTGAATGGGTGTTCTGTTTGAAGTGTAAGCCTGAAGGTACTGTGGATTGTCATGAGGCCCCACTGGTTGCTCAGGGTTATTCTCATATCCCTGGGTTTAATTTTGATCACACCTTATGTCCTGTGGTCAAGGCGTCCACTATTCGTACCGTCCTTGCTATCGCCACTATGCGCAAGTGGTCTCTTCATCAGCTTGACGTAAAAAATGCCTTTCTTAATGGGGTTTTGGATGCGCAAATGTACATGGCTCAACCTGTTGGGTACAAGGACCTGATTCGACCTGATTATGTTTGTCGTCTGCGGAAGGCTATCTATAGTCTAAAGCAGGCTCCCCGCGCCTGGTTTGACAGGTTCAGTGCCTATCTTTAAGAGCTTGGGTTTGTTTGCAGTTTAGCTGATACATCATTATTTGTCTCCTCTCAAGGTACTGTCCTTCTCTATCTCCTGGTGTATGTTGATGATATTATTCTCACTTGCAACAACTCAGCCATTATTCATCATTTTATCACTCGCATTGATTAGGAGTTTGCCATCAAGGATCTTGGTTCCTTGAGTTATTTTCTTGGATTGGAGGTTTCTTCTTGAGTTATTTTCTTGGGTTGGATCTTGGTTCCTTTAGTTGATTTTTTTTAAAGATCACATACAAGCAACCAAATTACATATTAACATCATATTCTAGGAACTAACTAGGAGACACCACCATTTAATCTGTTGAAGCTCAATAGAGCCTAAAACATCATCCATTTGAATAGCTGGGGATGTCTTTCTAAGAACACCTAAACGCTGCACAACCAATGAATCGTCACCACCAAAATTGGAACCACCACGATCTCACCATCATCGGCCACATGTAGGTTGGGAAACCACAGCGGGGACTATCGATACGGTCCCATGACGCTGGGTAATTCCCATCAAGAAATTACTCTGATATTCACAATTCTTGATGGGGTGTGTTTTGAACCTTGGATTTCTCAATTATAGTGTCTTTTTTCTTATGTTGATGTTTTTCATTTTTCGGATGAGGTTCAGGTGTTAGGAGTTGATGTCTGTATTTTAAAAAAAAACCGTTGATGTTTTATGATTTTCAGAGTGAATAATTTATACTCTTGAGGTATTGTAGTTTTTTTTGTTAATGTTTTTAGTTTTTCTTTCTCTCATTCAATTTTAGCTTTACCACTTTTACTAGTAGTTACTAGTGTGTTCCAACATGACTAGTCTAACCAAGTGCATAATAACGTAAAACTTAAAGAACACATGACTTGGTTACGCAGTTCGGTGTAATCCACCCACATCTGCGGGCCTGGCCCAGTTCAGAATGAATCCACTAATTAGAAAGATACAGTACATAGTACAGTTTACAAAATCTTATCTTTGCTAACTATATAGTGTGAATTCTGCTAGCTCCCCTAGCTACCGATCTGCCTTGATCAAACTCCCTCTGACCTCGAACTCCGTCGACGTTGGATCTCCTCCTCCCGAGGAATTAAGGTTTATGATTCTGAACTTTGTGTGTCAGGCCAGGTGTGTTGGAACACAGTAGTATGACTCTTTGCAATTCTCGAAAGTCTCAAAAATATGTATGCAGATTTTTGCTTTGTTAAATCCGTGAGTATGCAGCCGTGTTTGTCCCAATTTATATCCACGAACATATTGGAATACTCCTTGATTATCTCCACAATATTTCTATTCCAAATCTGCTTCTTGAAGTATATCCAAATCCCATAAATAAAGGGATTTACCTTATATCAATCTATCCCATATATTCGAGTATATCATCTCCTTATAAGTAAGGATTTTCCATAAATCAATTATGCTTCACACGCCTGATATACATAGCCAAATATACGACTTCCATATATTATAAAATACTCCAATATTTCAGCTTTGATTTCCATAAAACCTTGGCGTGAATATTCTGCAGCATCATGTTCCAACATGGAATGTTTTCTTGTTCACAAAATTGCCAATCAAATATTCACTTGCAAATCCATTGACTTTACAATCTCCCCCTTTGACATTTTTGTGGACCCATAATATTTTGGATATGTAATTTTCAACAAAAACTTCCATCAATATCATAAGCTTGTATCAGAATAGCAGAATACTAATCAACATAATACTAGACTTCTCTTAAGCATGAAAGCCGAAATCCAGAAATCCAAAACATACACCCAAAATTACAGTCATATTGAATAAAACATTCAAATTTAAAACCAACATCCAAAATCACATCCAAAATCACTCCCCCTGGGACTACACAGAAGGCCAAAACCACCATCAAAATTATAACAAAACAACAGCAACATAAAAAATACTCCCCCTGCATTAGTCATAAGACTCAATCTTCCAATCGGGACTTCTCGGCCTCCAGACTTATTTTCTCAGCCTCCAAAGCAGCCATTTGAATACCTATAGCACCAAGTCGGGCATTCAGAACCATCAGCCTAGCCTCCTTTTCTGTTGCTGATGAAGAAGTCGATCCAGATGGTTTCCACTGAAGATCATGCACATGCCTTAGCCCGAACGTCTTCTTGTTGGGCCTCAGAAACTCTGTATCGATCACAACATCCGAGGCTTTCCCTTTTAATTTTGCACTCTTAGCTAGTGCAGAGACCAGAGCAGGGTAAATGATAGCATCATTGACTTTGGGAGCAGTAGCTTGTCTGAATAAATGCTGCTGAATGAGTAGTCCAAGGTTAATCTCCTTCTGTGTTCCAACACAGTACAAAAATTTAGCCATTTCCCTTGTCAAGGCTGTGGTATTAGTTGAGGGCAACCAACAATGCACAGCCACCTGATATAAACCAAAAAATCTTGAAGACAAGCAGGATGCTTGTGAATACCCAGTTGCTGGCCATTCAACCTTATAACCATCAGATATAACACCTAATATTTCATTGTCAGACAATCCCAGATTTTTAGGAAAGACTCCCCCTGTTTCAGGTGTCTTCAGGCCCAGCAATGTGTTGATTCTAGAAGCAGAAACATCTATGATCTTCCCCCTTACATATACCTTACCATACCATGGGGAACTTGTTTCTAAATTACCAGTCATGAGGTTAGAATATACCTCAAGTACAACCTGCCTGTTGTACTGTAACTGTATAGTTGCTGCAGTAGTCATGCCAGTCAGCTTTAGAAAATCTGTGAAGCCGCTCTCCTTATAGGCTTTTAAATCTAGAAGCCTTTCTGCTATGAATTTCTTCTCTGAGAAAAAATCTCCCATCTCTGCACCTTTTTCATCAAAATAAACAGCAGAGAATGCCTTACTAACAGCGGGTGGAGGTAAAACCTTCTTTTCCTTACTGTCATGTCTTCTCTTGCTCCTCTTTGCTTGAGCAGAATCCTTGACTTTGTTAGCCTTTCTCTTGCCTTTTGCCATTTGATAGTACTCATCCAGTACCTCATCACTTGAATATTCCAGATCAGGAATATCCTGTGTTGGAACACTCCCTGATCTTTCAGCATCCTTCTCAATTTCTTCCTCGCTCTCAGAACCCTCTTTCTAGTTAGACAAACTTCCTTCAGGTACTTCATCCTTCCGACCTTCATAAAAATCACCATCATCTGCACCTCCTAGATCATTATCAGAATCTAACTCCATATAGTCAGGTTCATCTCTCTATGTTGGAACACTGTCATCACTGTCCGACAGAACATCCTCTTTGCTGAATTCGTATCATAGAACCCCACCTGAAGTTTATCTCCGTTCCTAGCTACTTCTAATCCAGCCACTTCACTTTCACTAATCTCTCTCAAAGAAACACTACTTGGTACTGGAATATAGCAATGCACGTAGAGTTTATCTTTTTCCCTAAACTCGGCATATCTCCCCATCACAAATTTCACCGTATAATTCTCAAGTCTCCTAATTTCACCTATGTTTCCAGTCACCAACTCCTTAAATTTAACCGTCAAATATTCTCCTCTAATTTTCTTGATCTTTGTTCAATCTATGGCAACTCTATTAGCCTCAAGCCATTCAAAAATTTCATCCATACTCATACATTCAATACCCATGAATTTTAATGGTCGAGGGTCAGGGCCAGTTACCGTGGGTTTCTTCTTCTTCTTCTTGGTTCCAGAAGATTGTTCCCGTGCATCAGTTTCAACTTCTGCTTCTCTTTATCCTCTGCATTCTTCGTGCTTCATCCGATCTGAGCTTGATTTTCTTCTTTATCTCTAACAGCTTGATAGACATATTTTCTCTACTCCGCAACCAACACCAATTCCAAATCAGTTGAAACTTAATCTTCCTTCATGATTTCTGAAGCCTCTGTTTTTATGTGTGGGAGAATTTGGAGTTGACATTCTTTAACCCAATATCGTGAAGGAGGAGAGTTGTTGAAGCAAAACATTTACGGCAGGGTTTTGGAGTGCAAAATTTCGGCCGAGAGTAGAGGAATGCGAGGGGATTTCTGACAAGTTTGAATCCCACTTTAACTCTTCATCTCTTCACCTCTTTTCCCGCGAAATCCCTTTTTAGATTTCCCATAACTTGTCATGATGGCACTTTCTCCTCTTGTCAAATCAAGTTGTCATGCCACAAATAACTTCCAACACACCATACTAACCATCTCCTATTTTTGTACACCTTTGTTTCCTTCCATTTTTTTGTTCTTTTTCTATTTTGCTAAACAAAAATAACCAAAAGAAATATTTACACGAAAGAATAATTACGGTAAAAATTACCTCAGATTTGACAAACACCTAAATGTTGTCAAAGGCTCTCAAAAGAGGTGGCATCCAACGGCTTTGTAAATATATCAGCAAGTTGATCGTGTGTTGGAACATAGACTTCCACTTCCTTTCTTTCAACCAGATCTCTAATAAAATGATGCCGTATGTCAATATGTTTGGTTCTCAAGTGTTGAACTGGATTCTTTGAAATATTAATAGCACTTGTGTTGTCACATAGAATCTTCAAGGGGCATTGATGAATTCCATAATCTTTCAACATTTGTTTCATCCATAATAATTGTGCATAACAACTCCCTGCTGCAAGATACTCTGCTTCTGCAGTAGATAGAGAGATCGAGTTCTGTTTCTTGCTATACCAAGACACCAAATTTGTTCCAATAAAGAAACATCCACCTGTGGTACTTTTTCGATCATCAGCATTACCAGCCCAATCAGAATCACTATACCCAAACAGCTCAGAATCTTGACTCTTAGAATACCAAACACCATATTCAGAAGTCCCACTTACATATCGAATAGCTCTTTTAACTGCAGTGAGATGAGATTCCTTAGGATCAGCTTGAAACCTCGCACATATTCCAACACTGAAACATATATCTGGTTTGCTTGCGGTTAAATACAATAAGCTTCCAATCATGCCTCTATATAACTTCTGATCGACCGGAACTCCTTTTTCATCCTTTACCAGTTTATCAGAAACTCCTATAGGAGTTCAAACTGCTCGAGCACTACTGAGACCGAATTTTTTAATCAAATTCAGGGCATACTTACTTTGATTTATGAATAGACCATTCCATCCTCGTTTGACTTGCAATCCCAGAAAGTAAGTCAACTCTCCAACCATGCTCATTTTGAATTCAGATTGCATAATGGTGACAAAACCCTGTACCATAGAATGTGAAGTAGAACCAAAAGCTATGTCATCAACATAAATTTGAGCAATCAGAAACATTGAAGCCTTGTCAAGCACGAATAAGGTGCGATCTACTCCCCCTCGATGATAACCTTTCTGAAGAAGAAAGGTAGTAAGTCATTCATACCATGCCCTGGGTGCTTGCTTTAGTCCGTATAAAGCCTTCTTGAGACGATATACATGATGTGGATAATGAGAATCTTCAAAGCCCTTAGGTTGTTCCACATATACTTCTTCATTCACCACTCCATTTAAAAAGGCACTCTTGACATCCATTTGATACAAAGTAAAGTTCAACAAGCAGGAAATAGCTAGTAGAATTTGGATAGATTCTAACCTGGCAACTGGCGCAAAGGTTTCATCAAAATCAACACCTTCTACTTGTGTATATCATTGAGCAACACGTCTAGCTTTGTTTCGGGTGACTAAGCCGTATGCATCTGACTTATTCTTGAAGATCCATTTCGTACCAATGACATTAATACCTTTGGGGCGAGGTGTAAGATACCAAACACCATTCCTTGTAAACTGACCAAGTTCACCTTGCATTGCAGCAATCCAATACTCATCAAGTAAGGCTTCTTTATAGTTCTTAGGTTCAATTAGAGACACAAAACAGTGGAGGCCAGCCAGTCGTCGGTAATCAACTCGAGGCACTGATCGAGTACAACTCATGGTGGAACCAGGTTGGTCATGTGTTGGAACATGGGCGTCAGTAGCGGGGGACTGTGTTCTAATATGGTCAGCTTCGGCAGAGTTAGGATTCTTTTGCTCAGTTGTTCCAGCACGTTGGTGAAGGTCAGAGTCAACTGATGGATTTTCTTTGTCTGAGTTTTGAGACTGTGTTGGAACATGAGTGTTGCTAGGTTCCTCCTCTACACCTTCTGGATGTTGTTCCTTCTCTGAATCATCCACAATAACATTTATGGATTCCATGATAGTGTTGGTTCGTTGATTAAAAACTCTATAGGCACGGCTGTTGATGGAATACCCGAGAAACATTCCTGTATCACTCCGATTATCAAATTTTGCCAAATGTTCTCTATCTCTGAGAATATAGCATGTGCTCCCGAACACATGAAAATACGAGACATTTGGTTTCCTGCCTTTCCAAATCTCGTAGGATGTATTGCTAGTGAATGGTCGAAGATACACTCTATTGATTGTATAACATGCTGTATTGATCGCTTCTGCCCACCATTTCTTGTGAACATCTTTCTCTGCCAACATAACTCGAGCCATCTCTTGTAGAGTTCTGTTCTTTCGTTTTACAATACCATTCTGTTGAGGGGTGATAGGAGCCGAGAACTCATGTTGGATTCCAAGTTCATCGCAGAAGGAACTGAATTGTTCATTCTCAAATTCTCTACCATGATCACTTCGAATTCAAATTATCTTCCCTACTGGACTCCCCTTTTCAGTTTGTAACTTCACTGCAAGGCTTCTAAATACTTCTATCGTATCAGATTTTTCTTTCAAAAAAGCTACCCATGTAAATCTAGAGAAGTCATCAACACATACAAAGATATATTTCTTTCCACCTATACTAGGTGTATTAACTGGACTCATTAAATCCATATGCAATAATTCCAGATTTCTAGATGTAGTAATATACTGAACTGAAGAGTGAGGAGATCGAATTTGTTTACCTTGTTGACATGGTCCACATACAACTCCACCCTTGCTGTTTAGGGTAGGAATTCCTCGTACAGCTTTTACATTAGTGATCTTCACCAATGTTTTATAATTGATATGGCCGAGCTTCCTGTGCCAAAGAGTTCCTCCATCTTGCTTTGAAATCATACACCGAACTCCTTGTTCTAGCAGATAACAATTTTCTAATGATCTTATTTCTAAAAGAACCTTGTTTTCTCCATGCTTCACTATACATTTGTCCTTCTGGAACTCCACTACCATATTGTCGTCACACAGCTGGCTTATACTTAGCAAGTTTGCCTTTAGATCTTCAACAAATAATATGCTTGTGAATACTGGAAACCCTTCAATTTTCAATTTGCCCTTGCCAATTACTCTGCTTCTTTTTCCATCACCAAAGGTTACATATCCGCCATCATATGGAGTAATGTTCGTGAGATATTCTGGAGTGCCAGTCATGAGGCGAGAACAACCGCTATCAAAGTACCATGAATCACTGGAATAAGCTATTAGAGAAGTGTGTGCCACCAGACACGTACTAGATTTTTTAACAATCCATACCTTTCTGATCAATTTTACTGTATGAATATTGCCTGTGTTGGAACACAACAGAAGTTGTCTTCCTGTCATTTGATCTCTGATTAGTCTTCTGCACTGCTTTTCAGTATGTCCTTGATATGTACAGTATTTACATATGAGTGGATTTCTCTGATATGGCATCCCATGCTTTCACTTTACTTCTCGGATCTTAACCTTAAGGGTTACTGGTTTTTCATGTGATTCAGTCTCGGGTTCTTTCTCGTATCCAATCCCGTGTCGATCACCAAAGTTTCTTCCCATATCCAGAATATCATCAAGCTTTGCCTTTCCGCAATTTAATTTAACAATAGTTGCTTCAGATATCTCGGCCCTCTTGACTGCTGCTATCAGTTTTCCATTCAGTTCTTCATTGCTCTTTTCAAGTTTTGCGATCGTGAACCGTAATTTTCCTTCACTTTCCATTAACTTCCTTTTTTCTTCATTCAGATCTTTGTTTGCATCAGCTACTTGGACCCACATAACATACATTTTTTTCATAGGTGCTGTAGATTTCTTCATCACTTACATACAAATCATCATCGTCATCGTTGTGTGAGTCATCCAGAGCTATGTTGGAACATACGGCTTTACCTTTGTTCAGTGTGTTGGAACATTGGTCCTCTGGTGTATCATGAACCTTTGCTCCAAAAGCTACGTAGTTACTGGTGAATTCCTCTTCGTCTTTCTCATCATCTTCATCTTCACTCCAAGAGGTGCCATATTATTTTCCTTGTTTCTTGTGATTGTTAGCACATTCAGCCTGAATATGACCGTATCCTTCACATTCTCTGCACTGAATTCGCCCAGCCTGTTTTGGTTCGTTGTTCTGATTTCTCCCAAACTGCGGATTCCCTAGTTCAAATCTCATTCCTCGATTATTACTAAAGTCTTGTTGTCTTTGTCTATTTCCGCCAAACCTTTCCTGAGATTTGTTGTTGACCACCTTCTTTAGCATTCTCGAGAAATTCTTCGTGATCAGTGCAAGTTTTTCAATCTCATCGTCGCTGTCAGACTCGTGATTATCCTTAGGTGGAGACACTTTGAATGCCAATTCCTTAGAGACTCTTTTTGTAGCTTGTTGGAATGTCATCTCATATGTCTGTAATGAACCCATTAGTTCATCTAGGCTCATGGTGGCAACGTCTCTTGCTTCCTCTATTGCTGCTACTTTCATTGCAAATCTTTTGGGAAGTGATCTCAGGGTCTTTTTCACCAGTTTTGTTTCTTTGTACACCTTTCCAAGTTGATAAGCCATGTTGGAGATGTCCCTGAGTTTTCCATTGAATGTAGCAATGGTGTCATCTTCATCCATTTTGAGTTCCTCAAACTTTGTAGCTAGCATCTGTAATTTGGATTCACAAACTCGATTGGTTCCTTCACGAACAGTCTGTAAAATGTCCCGTGCTTTCTTTGCTTGGTGACAGGTAGAGATAAGCTTGAACTGATTTTCATCGACTGCAGTGAAGATTGCATTAAGTGCCTTCAAATTCGCCAGAGATTCTTTGAGATCATCTGGAGTCCACCTAGCCTTGTCTTTGGGTTTCTGCTTCCTTTGGCTTGACTCTCCTTCTACTGCCTTAGAACTTGTATCAGTATCTTCTGTAGGATGATTCCATTCATTCTCAACATAAAACCATGCAAGTTCGTCCAGTGAATTGATGAAAACCCTCATGCGTGCCTTCCAATAGTTGTAGTTGTTGCCTTCCAGCAGGGGTGGTCGAGAAACTGAAGCTCCTTCTCTTGTCGTCATGGTAAAACTGGATCTCACTTACCTTGAAACAACCAAGGGAATAATAAGTGACGAGGCTCTAATACCAATTGAATTTTAGCTTTACCACTTTTACTAGTAGTTACTAGTGTGTTCCAACATAACTAGTCTAACCAAGTGCATAATAACGTAAAACTTAAAGAACACATGACTTGGTTACGCAGTTCAGTGTAATCCACCTACATCTGTGGGGCCTGGCCCAGTTCAGAATGAATCCACTAATTAGAAAGATACAGTACAGAGTACAGTTTACAAAATACTTATCTTTGCTAACTATATAGTGTGAATTCTGCTAGCTCCCCTAGCTACCGATCTGCCTTGATCAGACTCCCTCTGACCTCGAACTCCGTCGACGCTGGATCTCCTCCTCCCGAGGAATTAAGGTTTCTGATTCTGAACTTTGTGTGTCAGGTCAGGTGTGTTGGAACACAGTAGTATGACTCTTTGCAATTCTCGAAAGTCTTAAAAATCTGTGTGCAGATTTTTGCTCTGTTAAATCCGTGAGTATGCAGTCGTGTTTGTCCCAATTTATATCCACGAACTGATTGGAATACTCCTTGATTATCTCCACAATATTCCTATTCCAAATCTGCTTCTTGAAGTATATCCAAATTCCATAAATAAAGGGATTTACCTTATATCAATCTATCCCATATATTCGAGTATATCATCTCCTTATAAATAAGGATTTTCCATAAATCAATTATGCTTCACACGCCTGATATACATAGCCAAATATACGACTTTCATATATTATAAAATACTCCAATATTTCAGCTTTGATTTCCATAAAACCTTAGTGTGAATATTCTGCATCATCATGTTCCAACATGGAATGTTTTCTTGTTCACAAAATTGCCAATCAAATATTCACTTGCAAATCCCTTGACTTTACACTCATGTTAATGTTTGTTATTTTATTGATGATTTTTAGGCGATGGATGCTTGTGTTTGTAGCCTTTTTGATTATAAGATTGATTTTTTATAGTGTTTTTTCCTTATGTTACGTTTTGCATTTTCTGGGTAAAGTTTAGATGATAATAATTGATGTTTTTAGCTTTTGGGTGATATAGGGTTATGTTTGTAGTTTTTAAGTTTAAAAAATGATAATTTAGCTTTGTTGATGTTTTTATGATTTTTAGTTTATTTTTTGTTAGTGGTTGTCAACGTTTTTTAATCTTTTGTTGATTTTTATTTAAATTTTTATTTATTTTTTACTATTTTGTTTAATTTTTTATATATATTTTTGTTGCACTTTTTTAGTTGATGTTTATGATTTTTTTGTTGATGTTCTGTTATTTTTTGCTAATTTTACTGCAGTTTTTTATTGATTTTTTAAAAACATTTTTAACCATTGTAAAAAAAAATTGATTTTTTTGCAGATTGCAGGTGGCGAGAAAATGATGGGAAAAAATTGGACGAAAAAGCCCTAAAAAGTTATTAGCGAGAGGTCCCTGTAAAATTATTAGAGACAGGTTTCTGGAGCTAGAATATTGTTAGAATTGCATAAAGGACCCTGCCTAAAGTTTAGGCTGCCTCACATGAAGCCATCTGTTCTCAAATATATAGGGTTATATTTGTATATTTTCCTAAAGTTTAAAACATCAAGCCCCACATCAAAATGTGACACTGATATCGAAAAATATATAAAACATCAGTATTAAAGTTTTAAAACGATTTGCACCCTTGAAACATCAAAGGATACACAAATAAAATACAAATATTCCATAAAAAAAAGAAACATCAATACGTATCAATTTTTAAAAGAACTCATTGAAAAACTAACACTTCAATCAAACTGAAACCATAAAATATAAATTAAAATTTAAGGTAATAAAATATCATTAACTAGTGTCAACATATATAAAGTGTCAAAAAACTAACATGCAAACACGAGATGTACAATGAAAGATCAAAATTTAACTTTAAAACACATAATTTTGGTGAAAAAAAGCTTATGAAAAAACATCACAAGGTTTGGTTAAAACATTAAGTACTGAAAATGAAACATCAAGCCAGGTAGTAAAAACACGTGTATTGCATGGAAATGAGAAAAAAATTGATCAACGAATTTTCTCCGACCCAGATTCTTGACTCGCGAGGTTCTTATGACTCTGAATCATTAATTCCCAAACAATTTATGCCTATCAGCCCCCAAAAAGTGGCATTTGTACCCAGATTCCTCTTTCCTCTTCCAAACTTTCTCAAATTATAGTTTGAATCTCATATCTAATTAAACTTCATAATATTGCGCATTAATCATTGGTCTCGCTGTGAGACGGTCTCACACAAGACTTTGTCATATACTATATATACTACTCCTTCGTCCCAGCTGAATATGCACACTTTCATTTTTCGTATGTCCCAAGAAAATGTGCACATTTCCCCTTTTAGGAAAATTTTCACATGTAATAAGACATAACTACCCCTCAAAATTTTCAATTTTATAGAAAAATACTTTTATAATCCTACCTAATTCACATAAGTGCCAATGTAACCTTTTGATAATTGATACTGCAAATATAACTCTAGATAGTTTATGTATGGGCCATTTTATCAATTCCGGCAGTTTAAGGTCGGATTTGACTGAAAAGATGATTTTACCCTTTAGTTTTTTTTATAAAAAATGAATTAGGTATTATACCCCTAATTCTAAACCCTAACCCATTTTTCTCACCTCTTCTTCGCTAATCCAAATTTCCGATCACCCCTTCTTCGTTGCTCACCCTAAACCACCTAGATTCATATCGGTGATCACACATGTGAAAGGCGTTAGGGGCGGGGGTAGGTGGTGGCGGAGCGAAAGGCAACGGAGACGGGGCTGGGTGGTGGCAGAGTGTCATTTGAGCGGTGGCGGAACGGGTAGGGTGGTTTCGAGTGGTGGCTTTGGTGGGCTTAGATCAGGAAGGGATCGGTGGTGCAAGTGCTAGGATTGGGCTCGACACGGCGGATGCAGAGGTAGGTGGTGGCGGAGCAAGGCAACGGAGGCGGGACTAGGTAGTGGCAGAGCATCGTTCGAGCGGTGGCGGTGGTGGGCCTAGATTGGGAAGGGATCAGTGGCGCCGATGCTAGGGTTGGGGTGGGCTTATGCTAGGGTTGGTCGTGTAATTTTAAAAAGATGGTCTCCTGTTAGGCAGTCTAAACTTTAACCAGATACCTTTATGCAATTCTAACTCTATTCTAATTCTGAAAACCTATCTCCAATATTTTTGAACTATATGCTGAAAACCCAAATTAACCGCACTAATGGGCTGAAAATCCAAATTAACAACGTATTACAAAGAGCTTTTGTCAAAGGTATATGAAATTTTATCCCATTTCTTTTTTAATAACAGGGAGTAAAAAGCATATCCTGCTCCTTTTCTTCTGGTGTTTTACATTCTGCTAAGCTCATCTCGACTGTAAAAGTTAGTAATTTCACCGTATGAAAGTTGTCAATCTTAGGCAATCAGAACTACAAAATGTGAAACAAATAATTGTGGTAATTACTAATTAGTAATAATGAATCCTTTCCCTTCACAATCTCGTAGTAGCAGGAGCAACATAAGAGGGTGTCACTCTTGTTTGTTTCACTAAGTCTAATTCTAACATAACACTCTGAATATAATGTTTTTTTTTATTAGAAATGCTGCATTTGATCTATCGCAACACTTTAATAATTTAGGCAACACTTTAATGGGTTTAAGCAACACTTACTAAGTTATTGTAATATTTTAATAAGTGTTGTTAGTATCATAACATCTTACAAACTCAGGAGGTGGAAATAGACCATTTTCAGCTGCATAGGTGAACAAGGCTCCAACTCCATTAACTTCTCCTAGAAACCCTGTAATAGCTTCCAGATTTGATTTGACAAAAGCAAACAGAACATTTTCGAACATAATCAAACTAAGAACATCTCACATGGGAATCAACAAATTAGGGTTTTCGCCATCTGGTTCTGTTTCAGGATCTATGAGCATGATATGTTGAGCATATATACAATACTCCATGAGAAGCAAAACTGCAACTTGAGAACAGCAAGAGTTCTCGTTAGCCTCGGCTTCTCATTCCAGAATCTTCTTATGAGAATCAACATACACTGCACTCGCAACCTACTAGTTGATTTAGCTTGTATTAGAATTGTGTTTTCCGAAAAGAAAACCAGAAATGGTGAAGATTGTGTGTGAATCAAAGAACACAATTTACCACTGCAAGATAGAAAAGGAATGGTAATGAATGCATAAGAGGAATTTTTTTAAATGATATAACAGAACACTACACGGACTAGGTCATTGTATCACCTGATAAACTTCTTCAATACACGTTTAATTATAACATTCAGTCAGTATGTGAGTAACTATGTGGTCATTCTTATATAAGAAACTGTATGATCATTCTTACATAAAAGAGAGTCAAAATATAAAATGTTACATTAAAGGAATTTTTAGGGAGGAGGAACCAAACTTTACCAAGAGCGGTAGAAAAAGATTATCGAGTTAACTTCCGAAGGTATCAATTATGTCACATAGAATATGACATTTATGTTAGTAATTGATTAAATCTAATTTAGCATAATATCAATAACCTTATTCAAGATATCATGCATGTATTCAATATGAATCTATCTAACGGTTTAGATTACCTTTGTAGCGTACTTTACCGTCGAATTCAATCAACTACGGAGACAAGAATCCCAGATATGATTCCTCTATACGTATTCACACAGCACGATCGGATCGCCTACACCACCGTCAGCTTAGAACGTTGATCAGGAAGCAAAGATCCAGTCTTTCCTATTCATTTTATGGTGAGGTTTATTTTCTGAGAATGGTTGGATTATTTCTGTCGTTCCAAACGGTCAGGGTTCTAATGTTTGTCATTCTGAACATTTCTGTAAAAATATTTATTTATACATAATAGTCATTAATCCAAGAAACTCTAATCCAAGTCAATCTGTGCCTAGCCCAATGAGTTCTAAACTCAATTCTTATTTAATTACTATATGGGCTCCTAGACCAATAGTCATATCTTTTATCCAATTTTATGTCATGTGTGCGACCCTATAGGTTCAGTCATAATAAGCTGCAATCCCAATATAATTGATGCTAGCTGATCGAAAGTGATTTCCAGGTAAACATTTCGATCACTCAAAATAACTGAATTAATTATCTCCGTAATTAATCCTCCAACTATATATGAAAAATGCACATTGACTGAAGAACACTATTCCAACAATCTCCCACTTGCCCTTTAGACAAGTGTGCATTCATATTCCTTTGTCACTTAATATCTTCATCTGAACATAAGGTAAGATAACGTGTCATCCTTATCAAGTTCAAATGCATTTCTCGAATTCCTGAGTCAAAGTGTTAAGACATATGATTAATCCTTAATCCATCTCAGCACGACCATGCATTTTATAGTCCTAACTCTCCGAGAGGCCCATAAGACAACAATCTCATGTAAATGAGAGGACAATCCCACTCTTGTACACTCAAGTTTTCTCCACTCGATTCATGACAACCCAAGAACTGCCTTTATAGTCCCCTTTTACAGTGTGACGTTTGACAGCCTCAAGGTACACCAATCCACAAGCAAGCAAACACTGATTTACTCAGGTATAAGGAATACAATCCCGTTGTCAATGAGACATACTTATGACATTATGAATATCTTAAAGTATTCGCGTGGCGGGTCTGTCCAATACAAGTTCTCAACTTGCATCCATACAATCAATTCATGACATTCCACATCTTCCAGCCCATGAAACAATGCTATGAATCAAATTGCAAACTAGTATTCTCCTGTCATGAGTGTCAACTCTCAATGACTTAAAATAGGGACATCATCAATCTTACACTCGAGTTCACTAAATAGGGTTCATTATCCAAGACATATTCTTGATAACCTATTTGGAGATGTAAATTGATTTTTGGACTTTCATTCAACACTAAACTAAGTTAAATGAATATGAAATAATAATTTCATAATATGTTAAACGGTTTAATCTTCAGTGTCTAAAATCACAAAATTATGATAACTAACATCACGGAAATCACCACCACTATTCAAAGTGCTAGATTCCTATCACAAATGTGTGAGCCATAGGCTCTATCTGTGGAAGAGGTTTAAATTTTGGATCGACAACTTGTCATCCTTTCTCACTTGCATATAAAAACTTCACCATTCTCGACTTATTCTCAAAGAATGCATAATTTCTTAAGACAAATTTGAATAAATTGGGTTCCCTTGGCTCATTTTGCCTAAGTGATTATTCTGTCATTTTCTTAATAGAGAGTTACCGAGTCAGCTACGACGGGGACCACATCAAGTTCAATGATGAATTTCTTAATTCAAACACCTTCCTATTCAGCTTCCAAAGCAGCAATGTACTCAGCTTTAACTAAAAAATCAAACAATAATGATTCACTTGTCATTTTTCACAACCAACGCATTTTCACTATAGACCCAGGAACTTATCTTTAGTTCATTTCAGGCACTAAAATATTTTCTTGGCCGCACACCAATGTGCCTCACCTTAGTTTATTTTATATCTCATCGTCGTACTCTAAACATACAAGATATAATTGTGAGTACATATCATAACATACATGATAGACCTTATTGCATTTTCATAAGCGATCATACTCATTCTCTTTTGCTCATCAGATTTCGATAAACACCAATTCTTGCTAAGAGTTATGCAATGAATCATGGGTAGAAGATCTTTTACAATCTTTCATATTGAACCTATCAAACACCTTACCTAGTAAGTGTTTTGTCTAAGGTTTTCTTCTTTGATCTAGCCGTGTAGATCTTTATACCCAAGATGTACTTTACCTTTCCTAACTCATTCATCGCAGAAAACTTTTCGAACTAAGTCTTTATAGACTCCATCTTCGTTTAGTCATTTCCAATGTCATCGAAATAGAGGAGTAGGGGTTCAATCTTGCTCCCACTGACCTTCTTGCACAAGATTCCTTAACATTTCATTGGACGTCAATCTCTTAATTGCTTTGTTGAAATGTAAGTTCCAACTCCTTGATACTTGATTTAATCCATATATGGACCTCTGAAGCTCGCATATTTTCCCAGCTATTTTGGCCTTTAAAACCCTTAGATTATGTTGCATACACATATTCTTCCAAAATCCAATTAAGAAAGATGGTTATGACCTTCATTTGCCAGATCCCAAAATTAAAATGAGTTGCAAATGCTAGGAAAATTCAAATAGACTAAAGCATTCAAACTGGAGAAAAGGTCTCATCACAGTCAATCCCACAGACTTGTTTATTTAACTATCAGTCTAGCCTTATAAACATAAATGTTTGATTTCATTTTGAAGACCATCATTTTAGTCTTAACATTTTAGTAATTAAACCAAATTATAAACTTGGTTTTCATACATAGAGTCTATTCCTAATTTCATGGCCTTAAGCCACTTTGTAGAGTTAGGGCTTATCAAAGCTTAACTTTAAGTCATAGGTTCATCACTTTCTAAAAGTATGATTTCATAGTTTTCAGTCATAAGGACATAAATGTACCTTCGTCCGAATCCTATACCTTTATGACTACCTAGGGCATGAGAATTTTCACTAGTCTCTAAGACTTTTCCCGTATTCATCTTCACCATTTCACATGAAGGGATTGATGTTTCTAGAACTAATTGTTGTTCACCTTAAAACTTATTGAAGTTTAAATTCTTCCCGCTTGTCATTTTGGAAAGATTATACTTCTCCAAAAGGACACATTCTCGAGCAACAAAACATAGTTCTCATAATGACTATAGAACTAATGCCCATTTATCTCTTTTGGATATCCTACAAAGAGACATTCATCAGACTTGGTGCAAGCTCACTGGGAAACCTCGTTTCACATATACTTCGCAAATCCAAATCTTTAAGAGAAAAGAATTTCAAGGAACTCTTCCTTGCATATCCCATATGTTGTATTTCCTACTGCTTTAGACAATGTCTGGTTCAATGTGAACACTACCTTTTTAGAAGAACATGTCTCCCATATGTCTCTCTGCACTAGTCGAGTCATTTTTTTCCGTTGCTTCTTCCTCAAATTGGATTTGCAAAGGGATCCTTTTCGGTGGGGGTTCTTGTTCAGCCATGTCAACTTCATTATTGACCACATCAACCTCCTCCTTCTTCTTTGCTATAGGCCACTTCCTCTTCATGATTAACTTCCCCTTTTTCTGCGGCATTTATGATAATAGAATAGTTAATTGTTAATCCAATAAGTCAATTATACCCTTGACCTCACAAAATTATTCTAAAAAATATGTAATTGTTGATCAACATTGAAAGCTCCTAATTTCATAGAACTTGAACAACAAAATAATAAAATTTGTTACAACATTGTATAGAAATAGAAGAATTCTATAATAAAACTTGAAAATCGTGTGATAGAACTTGATATAACACGACATAGATCTTGAACAAACATGGCATAGAAATTTATAATGACGCGATATTGAACTTGATATGAGTTGATAAGACTTGAACAACAAAACCCTAAACATACAAAAAACCCACACGACACACAAAAAAAGTCATTGAACCGAGCATGTATCAAACTCTTCTAATGTGACTATGAACACTATAAAAAACCAAAAGAATTAAGAAATAGAACATATTTCCACAAAATAAGGTGAACTTAATATCCCCACACTTGTATAAACATCCCATTCATGGCTACCATTTAAAGTTTTCTCCATTAACTATTTTGTGTTAGTTGAGGCATTTTGTCGAACATGTGTTGTGCATAAGGGTATTCATGATTCTTTGACAAGAAATTGACATGGAAACCCATACATAACTAAACCAACAATACGTACCTTCACCGATGCAACAAAAAATGGGCAGAATTTCTCCACAAGAAATCAAATTTGGTGAAGCAAGGGTACTTCCTCTTCCTCTTGTACTTGGCCAAGAGTTCTGTGTTCTTCAACCTTTTATAGGAAAAATGAGTGGATGTGATGGGGTGTTGTGGTGATTGATGAGGTGTTATGGTGGTTAAATGTTGTGGAAATTGAAGGGATGAAGAGTTGGTGGGCGGTTTGTGGAGAGAAATTTGTGGGGTTTGATGAGGAGTGGCGGTTATGGCTGCTGGAATCCTCTTATATATATATAGCTTCATTTTTTACACCGGTAATATATATATTACTGGTGTGTATGTAGAGACTTTGGTAGCACTGGTGTAAATACCGGTGCCAAAACTTAAGTCTGGTGTAAATTTTAATTGAAAAACAGTTGCTTTAGATATATATTTTGGCTAAGTATGATGCACCGGTACAAATGCCAGTGTACAAAATTCATAAAAGCAAATGTCATTTTATTTTAAAAAATGTTCCACCCGAGAGCAACTCGTCGAATTTTTGGCTAAGTATTCAACACCGGTATTAATGTCGGTGCTATTATAACTCTTACAAGTGTAAATATTTCTCGCGCTCAAAAAAATGAAAAATTGAAAAAAAATTCAACTGGCGCCAAAATAATTTTGAAAAATACACCGGTATAATGAAAAAAAATACTGGTGCACATAAAAAGTGACTATAGAACAAATTTTTCTGCTCTTTCATTCCTCCCCCCCTCTTCCCCACCGCATATTTTTTTAACAAGCCCAATTATTAAAATTGGCGCTTCTTTTATTCAATTAAACACCGTGCTAGTTGTTTCAACCTTATCTTAAATTGACATGGGCCCCGTAGGGTGAAAATACAAAACATTGTTATACTTTATAAAATTACCACTTCGACCCAAAACATTTTTATTCACCCCGACAACCACTATTCCATGGCTTCGAATATAATTATATGACGAACAATACTTTAGAAGAACTATATTAGGACCTCCTAGGTAATTATGTCTCTCAACTTAAATCCTTGAAACTTCTAAGGCCAAGTTCATTTTGATCTATTGGTAAACAAAGATTTTTAAGGCTCATCCAAACTTTCCTATTATTTGTTTCATTTATGTCCCACAAGAAGTCTGTTATTCTCCTCCTAAGTTTTTTGAGAACTAAGATTGGAAGCCTCATAATAGCCCAGAGGTTTTGAGGAATGGAATACATGACAGTCTTGATTAGTGTTATCCTACATGCCTGGCCGAGCCATTTGTTTTTCCAGCTTTAAAGCATATTATCATATTTTTCAAGTAAAGGATGGAAGTGCATAGGTTTGGATCTTCCTAGATAAATTGGGCAGTCTAGGTATGTGAAGGGGAAAGTGCCATGTCTCATTCCTAAGTTGTTCTTCACTTCACATAGTTGGTGGTAAGTATCTGATTCACTCAGGTAGAAATTGCTCTTGCTACAGTTAATTTTTTTTACCACTTACCTCTTCAAAAACAGTTAGGAAAACTTTTAGTCTAGTGAGTGTGAGTGGAGTGGCTTGGAAGAAAAGCACTGTGTCATCAACATAGCTAATGTGAGGTGGGGATAGCACCATTTGGTAACTAAAAATGTCTCATTTTTCCTCTATCAAAATAGGCTTTTAGGCTTCTACTGAAAGATTCAGAAACGGGTTAAGAGGATAGGTGATAAAGGGTCTCCCTATTTGATGCCTCTTGTAGGTTGGAAAAAACTTGCTAGTTTTCCATTATTGATTATAGAGAAGAAAGCAGAGGACATGTTAGAAATTATGCACTCAATAAAAACCATAGCAGAAACCAAATCCAGTGAGAATAGCAGATATGAAAGTCCATCTGACACTGTCAAAGGCTTTGGTTAGGTCTAGTTTCATAATACAATTAGGGCTTTTCCTCTTGTTATTTAGAAACCTTGTCATCTCCTTCAAGTGGATTACATTATCTGCCATTTCTTTCCCTTTCATAAATGTAGACTGATTCTCTGAAATCAGTTTAGGTAGCAGAGGAATGAGCCTGTTAACTAGCAATTTAGTAAAAATCTTGTTCACAAAATTTGTTAGGCTAATAGGTCTATAGTAAGAGAAGCTACTACGGGTGTCTATTTTAGGTATGAGGCAGATCCAAGAGCTAGCAATGCCAGCTGGGATCTGTTTACCAGACAAGAAATTAATAACAGCTTCTAGTAGATCTAATCCTATGGTTTCCCAATTAGAAGAGAAAAAATTGGAGGTATATCCATCAGGACCTAGTGAGCTATTGCTATTCACAGAGAAGACAACTGATTTAATTTCCTCCAATGATGGTTTAGCCATTAGTGAACATTATCTTGTGGAGAGACGACCTGTGGAATTTGGCTTAAGAGATGGCTCTGGAAATTATAGTATGAGTAATTAGGTTAAGGTTCTTCACTAAGAAGTTCCTGGTACAAATTTATGGCCTCAAATTTAATCTGTACAAGGTTTTCTATCCATGATTCATTTCTATCTCTAACTTTGACTTTGTTCTGTCCGACTCTTCTTTGCTTAACAGAGGCATGAAAAAATTTGGTGTTTTCATTACCCTCTACTAGCCATTTTATTTTTGCTTTCTGTTTCCAATACATTTTTTTTTCATTTAAGTCCTTCAGAAGCAAAGCATTATTTTTCTTCAGCAAGATGTAATCCTGATCTGAGTTGGTGGCTTCATATGCTATTTCCTGAGTTCCAATGGCTTCTTATGCTATCTTAATGTTAGCATTTATGTCCCCAAAGTGATCTTTATTCCACTGCTTGAGTTCTAACTTAAGCCTCTTGAGTTTGAGAAATACTTTAACCATTCCTATATCATGAATTGGTAGGTTCTGGTTGGTTTTGATTATGTCAAACATCTAGGAACCTAAAAGGCATTGGGGCAGAGGGGATTTTAGTACCAATGGTGAGTGAAAGTGGGCTATGGTTAGAAGTGTGTCTGTTTAAAATATGAACTGAGCTGTTTGGGAAATCATTGAACCATTCGATGTCTGCCAATGCTCTGTCCAATCTTTCCAGGGTTGGTTTCCTCCTACCATTAGTCAATGTGAAATGGTTTCCTACTGTGTGCAAGTGATTCAGTTATCCTGAAGCAATGAAGTCAAAAAAGTCCTTAATGCTTTGTGAACTAGGTTTTGAGGGGCCTTTGTATTCAATAATTAAAGCTACAATATTGAAGTCTCCTATGGTTAGCTTAGATGTGTGAGGGATGTCTCTAGATCATGCCACAAGGTTTTCCTATCCTTGCAGCATGAACTAAAGCTATTCTCATTTACTGATTAAAACTAGAGGAGTTAATCCTAGTTAGTGTATACTGTGAAGATTCGACCTCTAATGTTAATTGAATAGAGTTATTCCACATAAGCCAAATGTTGTTAAATGTAGAGCTAGAGTAGTTGTCCAAACCAAACTTTCCCAAACCAAACTTTCTCCTATATGTATCAGCTTCTTTATAGTTGTGTTTGGGTTCCAGTATGCCTAGAAGCTGACTGTGATGAGTCCTGATCAGTTGTTTAAGACTATCGACTGATGTTTCGGATCCTCTTAGGTTCCACACTTTTCCTTTAACTGATAGGGCCTTATTAATCATTTAACAAAGTCTTTCTTGCCTTTTGAACTAGATTTAAGGTTCATATGTTTTAGCTTATTAAACATGGTCCTTTTCCTTATTTTTGGGGTGTCATCTGTGAGGGATATTGAGTTTAGAGAACTAACCTAATCCAGCTGTAGCACTTCAGTACTCTCTAAATTGGTATCTTCTTCTCCTTTTTGGAAGTTTTCTAAGATCTTGAACTTGTTTTCCTTCTCTGGGATATTCCTGAGTGAAAGAGGTAGTTCAGTGTTAGCATCACTATCTCTGTGTGGAGAGTTAGGAATCATACATGTGGAGTCATCCACTGAGGTTGTTTACGATAAGGGCCTCATTAGTTTTGACATTTTCAGACGGTGCCTCATCAGTTGTTTTCACTAGTGTGTTGATGGCCTCTGCTGTGTCACATTCTAGATTGACGATAGGGGTGGTATCTAGTGTATGGTGTTTGGGCTTGTGTCCCTTAGCTTGTTATTCACTAGCTTCGGTGTGCTTTTGGGATACAGTGTAACCAGAAGTATTTGGCAGTGATTTTCTTGCAGGTGTCCAGGCATCATTGTTTTGGTTTTGGTTCAATTTGTGACTAGAATTTACTTTGGAGTTGGCTTTTAGTCTCAGTTCTGGGTTTCGAACTTTGCAATTGGCTCGCTCATGTCCTAGTTTCTTACAATGAGAGCAGTATATAGGTAGATTCTCATACTCAATATCATATTTCTCATTTTCAGCGATCGAACCTAGCCTAATAAAACTAGGTACGGTGCTCAAAAGATCTATTTCAACACAGAGTTTCATTGCACAGAGCCGAGTAAGCTTCTCAGTAGCTATGTCCATTTTTATACCAATCTGATTTCCTTTAGCAACAATTGAAGGGGTATTGTAATAGTAAAGTGGGACATTTTTTACTGTTACCCATATTGGTACAACAGAGGATTCCAGTTCCGCCTTGAACTCATGTGTCCATCGCAAGATCCGCATATCGATTCCACTGAAAGACCAGATGGCCTTGGTCCAACATCTTTAGAAGTCATCCTTAGCTTGAAAGTGGATGTGTATGTTGCGATGATCTATGGCTCCGATTTGATACTTTCCAGTGAAACCAATTTTTTTAAACTCAGCTTCGATTTGATCCATGGTTGGTCTGTCTCTTGGGAAATTGCCGATGAGAGTGTTTGCATAGTGGTTAGATAGTGTTTAAATTTGTTCTGGAGAGTAGAGCACCACCGGTTCACCTTTAAACTGGTTTGTTGGTTAAGTGTTAATAGGGACTGGAAGGGTGTCGGATATGGGTGGGTTTTTGCTTTTAAGTGCTTGGGTAAAAATTTTAGGGCCGCCATGGCAGCGGTGTTAGTCGTAGCTAGTGGAGGTTGGTGGTGGTGGTGTTTTCCGGTAGCTTTAGGTGTAGGTGTACTTTTAATTAGCCGTTTTCAGTGATGGTAAAGTTAGAGAGATGAGAGAGAGAGAGGAGTGGTGGTTTTTAAAAAGGCAAATTATAGCAACAAGAAAGTTCTTCCAAAAAAGCAAGTATGCTAATTCCTATTTTGTATTTCAAGGGCAGTGGTGGTTTTTAGTGGTTTCTTAAACACTAAAAATCAACTAAAACCACACAAGCCCATAATGATAGTTTTTAGGGTGATTTTTTAAAATAAAAAACCGTTGGCTGATTTGCTCTTAAGTAAGCACACAAGAGCCCAGCTGTGGGGCCCGTTTAGCAGGTGGACCATTTTTCCCTGCAGGGACACGTGACACCCTTGATTGGGTCACGTCTCCTTGCCTTTTCTAATTTTTTATTCTGTGAAAAAATATAATCTGCAAATTATTTTTTAAAATGTGCAAAAAAAAAAATTCAAAATTCTGCAAGTTTTTTTGTAAAAAAATATGCAATGTTTTTTAACAAAATTGATTCACAAAAATATTTAATATTTTTATAAAAAAGGGAAGTAAATTTTAAAAATAAATATGTAGTATTAATTATACATTCAATTTATTTTGGATGAAAAAATTATTTAAATTAAATGTTAATGGTAAATTGCCAAAATGCACTATCAAAACAATACCTTGGGTATAATGTTAATGGTTTTACTTTTGCAGCTGCTGAAAAGGACAGCAAGAGCATGACGCTGAATAGTGGAGTTTATGTTGAATTTGAATTGATGTGTCAGTCTAGCAAGAAAGACAAAAACCCTATTGTTGCAGTGATGGTTTTTTTACGATGTGATTGAGGAAATTTGGGAGTTTGACTATGTTGAGTTCAAAGTTATTGTTTTCAAGTGCCGATGGGTTGACAATGGAGTTGGGGTTCATACAGAGAACCCCATGGGTTTCACATTGGCGGACCTTACCCAAGTTGGGTTCGAGGATGACAAGTTCATCTTAGTTGCCCAGGCAAACCAGGTTTTTTTTATGTCCGGGATCCTAGCAACGAGAAGTGGCATGTCGTCCTACATGGGAAGAAGTTATACTTCTAAGAGGAGATTGATTGGCCCGTTCGAGCAGAATGTCATGAGTTCCTTTCAGTATTTCCAAGTTTGGAGGATGCGGGTGGAGCTTTAGTAGGTAGACGATCACATGGCGATGGGTTATGGGTTGATGAGAGAGGCCAAATTGTGGGGGTGATGTTGTTTTGAAAAGGAAAAGATAGGTGCATCTTATCACCGTAAATGTAACTAGCATTTAACTTTCGTGAACTCGCCAGTGTCCTATCGATTCAACATATTGATATTAATATATGAATTTAGGTATAGTTCGTCTGTAGTGTAGTGTCGCGTGCGTCTATTTTCTCCTTCTTTATAACTTTTTTTTAAAAAAAATGTAAATGAAAGCCAGTATTAGTAATAGTTTCCAAAACTAGTGCTGAAAAACAGAGTATGTGCTTTGTTTCATCAAAGGCACTGGTATTTGTCATTACATACTTAAAAATATTTTGGCATTTTGCTCTCAGATTGGAAAAAATATCAGAAAAAATTGAGATTAAGAAGCCTTAGGAAGCTGCTCTATCCTATAGAGGCACTGGTATTTTGATGCGTCCACTTTATATGCTTATTTTAGTACTATTTAGGATCCATTTTGTACTCTTTCATTACAACAGCTTGTGTTTTACCATGAAATCCTCTTAGGAGGGGTAAGAGCAACTTTGCGCTCTTTTACCTCTTTTGAGTAGATGATTTGTGTAACGAAGTAATGAAGACCGGAGGCCATTGAAGACTACACTTTCGAAGATTTTGAAGACTTGCTTCGAAGACGTGAAGACCGGAGGCCATTGAAGATCACTTTTGAAACCGTCGAAGACTTAGAAGCTGAGAGGAGTGACTATGGAGATGACTACATGCCACAAGGAGAAGAAGAAGAAATAATGCATAAAATTCTGGTTACCGTCGCGAGTCGCGACGGACTCGTCGCGACCAACATGTTCGTCGCGAGTCGCGACGGCTACTGACCAGAATCCTACTTTCTTTTCCTTCCACTATAAATACCATTTTTTCTCTCCTCTCATTCCAGTTTTTCAGCAGCTGCGAATTTGTACTGTTCTAAACCCTATTCTTCCATTTTTCTTCTTTGATTCATCTAGTTGCTTTGATTTGTTGTTTTAGTTAGATTATCATGACTTCTATTAGCTAATCTACTCTCTTGGGAGCAATTGACCTAAGCTTCCAAATCTATGTCTTAAGAACAAATTGTAGCTTGTTTATTACTCTTGCTATTATGTATTTACGGGTATTGAATGTGTTTATTGATTTCATTAATGTTGTTAAAAGCTTGAGTATATGAAATGCTTGTATTAATTGCTTGCTAGAGTTTGGGGGATTTGGGTTAATTTCCCCCCTGTTCTTGTTAGGAATATATATAAGTATGATTTAGAGCTTTTGATTATGTTGATGGTTTGATGATTGCTAGATAGATATGCAATGTCGAACTCTTTGCCATATTTATCATTTGTAGCAAACGGGAGAAGTCTATGAGCGTTGAACGTCCTTGACTAATCCCGTGTAAATGCATAGATCGGTTAAATGCTTAGTCACGGTGTAGTGGTCATAAGTGTTGCCGAGTTTGTTGATCCTTCGTGCTAAATGCCATTAATGGGATACCTTGAGTCGTGTTTCGACTACGGGAGTCATTGGTGAGGTTTGACAAGAGATGTTGAATTCACTCTTGAAAACTACCATCTAAGAAGGATAGAAGTTTAGTCTTCACAACAAGTAGTGAAAGTAGTAAATAAGTCACATGTTCAATGATGGATAATAGGTTTGGAAGTGTAAGTCAATTGCGCCCAAGGCTTCGTAATTGTATTTTCATCACATCTTTATTTGCGTTTACATGATTAGCATCATTCTCTTGATTTGCTAATTGTTGTATTTTAATGTGCTAATTTAGGAACCATCCAACCAAACTCCCCCCCTTGTTTACATGCTTATATATATATCTATGTATGTATGTGTTTAGTACGTTTTCTCATATAGGTGTCTAAGTACTTAGAAAAATCTCTTTTCCTGTAGACGACCCCATCTTGCCACTATTTACATTATTGTGGATAGGACGCATTAAGGGTTTACAAGTATTAACTTTGAGAGGTACGGCGACGACCTCCCAAATTTTGGCGCCGTTGCCGGGGAATAGGCGTTCATTTTTAAGTGCTTTAGCATATTATGTGTGATTATGTGCTACTTGTGAATATTTGTTAGTTTGATTTTATTTTATTTTGATTTCTTAGTTAATTTGCCATTTTCGCTTGGCTTGGAGACGTATTGTTTGTGTTCTTGGTGTATGGTTCGCACGCGATCCTCTTCACAAGAACCCTTACACTACGATCCCGAGTTGGAGTTGAATTTGAGACGGGCTAGGAGGCTTTCTTTGGAAAATGTGAATAACACCCCTCCTAGTGACCATTTTGTGAACACATCTCCTTCAATGGACCCCCAGATCGAGACTGAAGATGAGCAAAGGGAAGAAGAAGCCTACAATCCCCATCCCCACCAAAGAGGGATCCCTTTGGGACAGCCCTTGTTGAGAGAAATCATGGTGCCCAATCTTGAGCAACAACCGATGTGCATTGAATACCCAGTGATAGGACCAAATGGGCATTTCGAGCTGAAAACCGGGTTCATCAATATGCTACCCGCTTTCCTTGGAAGGCAAGGGAAGAATGCCAACAAGTATCTCACCGAATTTCACTTCTTGTGTAGGGGGACGGTTCCTCACGGAGTGGATGAAGATTTTTACAAGTTGAAGGCATTCCCTTTCACTCTTAAGGATGGTGCTAGAGATTGACTCCATTACCTACCACCAAGGAGCATAAAGAGTTGGCTTGATTTGAAGACAAAATTTCTCGCCAAATATTTCCCGGCCTTGAGGTCCGCTGCTTTGAAGAAGGATATAAGCAACATTCCGCAGTGGCATGAAGAGTCTCTCTTCGAGTATTGGGAGAGATTTAAGATGCTCCTCGCAAGTTGTCCCTACCATGGTTATTCGGAGGGAGATTTGGTGTATTACTTTTATAATGGCCTTCTGGATGAAGACCAAATGCTGGTTAGAAGTTCTTGTGGTGGCACCCTCGGAAACAAAACGTCTGCTGAAGCCATGCAACTATATGAAGAGCTAGTGGAAGAGTCGAGGAATTTTAGCTCAAGGGCTGATTTGAGGAGGAGAAACCCAAGGCCTGCAAGTGATTTTGCCAACAGTGGGAAATTGGAGGATCAAGTCACGACCCTCACATCCATGGTGAAGACCTTGATAACCAACCCCGGAGGAAGTGCGCCACATGTTAAGTCATGTGAAATTTGCTATTTGGCGCACCCTACGGACACATGCCCCACTCTACAAGAGGATTACGTTGAGGAAGTAAGTGCTATGGGGTATCAGGGAAATCAAGGATACCAAGGTACCTATGGGTATTAAGGTGGTCAAGGCTACCAAGGTAACCAAGGCTACCAAGGTAACCAAGGCTACCAAGGTAACCAAGGCTACCCAGGTAACCAAGGATACCAAAGATACCCAGGGTACCAAAGCCGGCCATATAATTCGGGAAATCGTGATCAACCGAACCTCCGGTATGGAAACCCTCTAGGAGGCCAGAACTCTCAACCGTACAGGCTCCCTCCACAACAATACCGGCCACCTCAACAACAGTTCCAAAGATTTGAAGACAAATCCCGAAACCAAGGGGAGGGTTCGGGGCTATCCAAGGATGAGGTAATGCAAGCTATTCACCGATTAGGCATGAGTGCTGGAAAGAGCGAACAATTCCAAGATGAAGCTAAAGCAAGTATCAAAAACTTGGAAACTCAAGTGAGCCAAATAGCTCAAATGGTGAACCAGATGGAAGCCCGGGAAAAGGGTAAACTACCTGCCCAATCAGAGATCAACCCGAGGCAAAATGCAAGTGCTATCGCTTTGAGAAGTGGTAGAGAGGTCGGTGCTTCACCAGAGGCTGAAAATGTTGAGAAGGAGCCAACGAGAACTGAAGAGTTTGAGAAGGGAGTTGAGGAAGAGGCAATCCATGAGAAGGAGCCAACGAGAATTGAAGAGTTTGAGAAGGGAGTTGAGGAAGAGGCAATCCATGAGAAGGTGACTAATGAGCTAGCCAACAAAGATAAGGAGGAAGAAATCAAGTTGGAGACATTGCCACCAAAACCGGAGTTAACCTCCACCCCGGAACCATCCTCTCCTCCACACAAGAAAGCAAAGATGGTGGAGAGCCCCCCATATGTTCTAGAACCCCCATTTCCAGAGGCCTTGAAAGACAGGATGAGGATGGAGGATAACAAAGACATCTACGAAGTCTTTCGTAGGTGTGAGGTAAACATTCCTCTCTTGAATGCAATTGAACAAATCCCTAGATATGCCAAATTTCTCAAAGAATTATGTGTTGTGAATAGGAAACAAAGGGCCAAAAATAAATTGAAAAGTGGAAAAAGTGAGCATGTTTCCGCATTGTGTCAAAAAGAGCTACCCCCTAAATGTAGCGATCCCGGTATGTTCACAATCCCGTGCATAATAGGAAATACTCGTTTTGAAAAAGCTATGCTTGATTTAGGTGCATCCATAAATGTTCTTCCTTATTCTTTGTATGAAAATCTCAACTTGGGAACATTGCATAAAACCGGGGTGGTAATCCAATTGGCCGATCGTTCTAGTGCATACCCTAAGGGTATTGTCGAGGATGTGTTGATTAAGGTGGATTCCTTAATTTTCCCCGCAGATTTTTATGTCCTTGACATGGAGCATGATAAACATGCAGCCCCAATTTTGTTGGGGAGGCCATTTTTGAAAACATCTAGGACAATGATTGATGTGCATAAAGGTACCCTCACCATGGAATTTGATGGAATGAAAATAGAGTTTAACATAAATGATTCTATGAAATATCCTAGTGAAGAACATTCTTGCCATACCCTAGATATTGTTGAAGAAGTTGTGCAAGATGTTTTTGAACTAAATGGTGAGGATTCTTTATTGGTTGCTTTGCAATGTGATGTTGATGATGCCCACAATGTATGGCTTGAAAAGATGACACCGAGTGTCTCAACACCTTCTCCTCTACTCTTAGAGGAACTCGAGGAACCGGAATTCCTCCCCTCGCTTGTGAAATCCCTGGTGCTTGACCTTAAACCTTTTCCAGATGATCTTAAGTATGCATTTCTTGGGGAAGGCGAGACGCTTCCAGTTATCATTTCGAGCAAGCTCACCAAGGAGCAAGAAGAAAAGTTGATGGTGGTGTTGCGGGAGAACAAGGAAGCAATTGGATGGACTATTGCCGACATCAAAGGCATAAGTCCATCCACTTGTATGCACAGAATCTTGTTGGAAGAAGGTGCGAGACCCGTCCGACAACCCCAACGCCGTTTGAACCCGCCTATGATGGATGTGGTGAAGGCGGAAATCCTCAAATTGCTTCAAGCAGGCATGATTTACCCAATTTCGGATAGCAAGTGGGTGAGCCCAACTCAGGTGGTACCAAAGAAGAGTGGAATGACAGTCGTTGAAAATGGGAAGGGTGAAATGGTGCCCACCCGAGTTCAAAATGGGTGGCGAGTTTGCATTGATTACCGGAGATTGAATGCAGAAACCCGGAAGGATCACTTTCCCTTATCGTTCATTGATCAAATGCTTGAGAGGTTAGCAAGTCACCCCTACTATTGTTTCTTGGATGGATACTCGGGGTATTTTCCAGTGGCTATCGCTCCGGAAGACCAAGAGAAGACCACCTTCACATGCCCTTTCGGTACATTTGCTTACCGACGCATGCCTTTCGGGCTATGTAACACCCCGCAACCTTCCAAAGGTGTATGGTAAGCATTTTCTCAGAATTTGTTGAAAATTTTGTCGAGGTATTTATGGATGACTTCACTGTTCATGGTAATTCCTTTGACGATTGTTTAGCACATTTAGCGCAAGTTCTTAACCGTTGCATTGAAACTAACCTAGTGCTAAATTCTGAGAAATGTCACTTTATGGTGGAGAGAGGTATTGTCTTAGGCCATGTTGTCTCCTCTAATGGTATTGAGGTTGACAAGGCAAAGATAGACACGATTCAAACTTTGCCTTATCCTACTAATGTGCGCGAAGTGCGTTCTTTTCTTGGCCATGCAGGATTCTATCGCCGGTTCATCAAGGACTTCTCAAAGATAGCATCTCCTCTATGCAAATTGTTGCAAAAGGAGGTGGAATTTGTAGTGGATGAGAAGTGTCAAGGGGCCTTCAATACATTGAAGGAAAGGTTGGTCTCGGCCCCTATCATACAACCCCCGGATTGGGCGTTGCCTTTTGAGATAATGTGCGATGCGAGTGACTACGCTGTTGGAGCAGTGCTTGGTCAAAGGGTGGGGAGAGCACCTCACGCCATCTATTACGCATCCATGTCCCTAAATGAAGCCCAACGGAACTACTCCACCACTGAAAAGGAGTTGCTAGCAGTGGTATTCTCTTTGGAAAAATTTTGATCTTACTTTCTTGGTACAAAAGTTATTGTATACACTGACCATGCAGCGCTTCGTCATTTAATGACGAAGAAAGAGTCCAAGCCATGATTGATTAGGTGGATCCTGCTTTTGAGCGAATTCAATTTGGAGGTGCGGGATAAGAAGGGCGCTGAAAACCTTGTGGCCGATCATTTGAGCCGGTTGACTCCGGGGGAAGACATTGAGGTAAGCCCAGCAATGAAGGAGCAACTACGGGAGGAATTCCCTGATGAACAATTGTTCACCATTAATCGCATTAGGGATCTCCAACCGTGGTATGCCGACATTGTAAACTTTCTTGTCGCTGATAAATTCCCTCATCATTTTTCTAAGGCCCAAAAGGATAAGTTAAGGAGTGATGCAAAATATTATGTGTGGGATGATCCCATTTTGTGGAAACATTGTGCGGATCAAGTTGTTAGGAGATGCGTCCCTGATAGTGAAGTTCACTCAATTCTTGAGTTTTGTCATTCTCATGCTTGTGGCGGTCATTTTGGAGCCAAGAAAACCGCTAGAAAAGTTTTAGAGAGTGGGTTTTATTGGCCTACATTGAATAAGCATGCATACATTTCTTACAAGTCTTGTGATGAATGCCAGAGGGTAGGAAATATCTCCACTAGGAATGAAATGCCCCAACGACCTCTTTTGTATTGTGAAATCTTTGATGTTTGGGGTATTGACTTTATGGGGCCTTTCCCTAGTTCTTATGGCTTTACGTACATTCTTCTTGCTGTTGATTATGTATCGAAGTGGGTTGAAGCAAAACCCACTAGGACTGATGATTCTAAAGTGGTTGCAGAATTCTTGAAAGATAACATCTTTTCTAGGTTTGGGGTACCCCGAGCCTTGATTAGTGACCGTGGCACCCATTTCTGCAATCGGACCATAGCAGCACTCTTGAAGAAGTATGGAGTCACTCACAAGACATCTACCGCCTATCACCCACAAACCAACGGGCAAGCCGAAGTTTCCAATCGGGAAATCAAGTCCATCATTCAAAAAATGGTTAATCCTAACCGGAAGGATTGGAGTTCTCGGTTGAATGATGCCCTGTGGGCGTATAGGACGGCTTACAAGACACCAATCGGTATGTCCCCATACCGGTTAGTGTTTGGTAAGCCCTGTCACCTACCGGTAGAAATTCAGCACAAGGCTTATTGGGCGGTAAAATAGTTTAATCTTGATATAGATGAAGCCGGTTTGCATAGGAAGTTACAATTAGAGAAATTGGATGAAATCCGGAGGGAGTCCTATGAGAACGCCGAGATATACAAAGAGAAGACAAAGGCATGGCACGACAAGATGATCATCAGAAAGGATTTTGACGTTGGTCAGAAGGTCCTCTTATTCCAATCTCGCCTTCGCCTATTCCCAGGTAAGTTACGGTCCCGATGGATCGGTCCTTTTGAGGTGGTTAAGGTCTTCCCGCATGGGGCGGTGGAAATTTTAGATCGAGCTAAGTCCAATACCTTCAAGGTTAATGGACAATGTTTGAAACCTTACCACGAGACTTTTGTACATGAAAAAGGGAAGGACGTTCATCTCCTCGATCCGATTTGCGATTAAGCTCCAAGGAGGGAAGTAAATCGTGCCGACGACGTTAAATAAACTTGGTTTTGATCATCCGGATCGTCATTCGTGACTTTCTGTTGATGTTGTTTAGTTTTAAGCTTTCATTGTTTTGCTTTATGCTTTTCACGGGTTGTTTTCTCCATGATTTTGTAGATATTTTGAAGCCAATGCATTGGATTTTGGAAGGGGGAACTACTTAAATTCGAAAAGGAAGAACTTGGACAAGAGAAAGAAGCAGAAATTTTTTTTTTCTAAGTGCCAGGTTAGTTGCCCGTCGCGAGTCGCGATGAGCTTTGTCGCGAGTCGCGACGGGCTCAGGAATTTTGTGCGAAATTTTTGGGCTTCGGATCACACTTTCCGCGAATCGTGACTACCTCGCGACGCCCGTCGCGAGTCGCGATGAGCCTCGTCGTGAGTCGCGACGGACTTAGAGATTTTTGCGGAATTTGACCCTTTCGGATCCCACTTTCCGCGAGTCGCGACTACCTCGCGACACTCGTCGCTCGTCGCGATGAGCCTCGTCGCGAGTCGTGATGGACTCAGAGATTTTTGCTGAATTTAACCCTTTTGGATCCCACTTTACGCGAGTCGCGACTACCTCGCGACGCCCGTCGCGAGTCGCGATGAGAGTTGTCGCGAGTCGCGACGGACTCAGGACATTTTTGCTTACAGGTTTCACTTTCCGCGACCCGCGACTTCCTCGCGACGCTCGTCGCCAGTCGCGATGAGAGTTGTCGCGAGTCGCGACGGTCGAGCATACAGAAACAATTTTTTTGGTTCTGATTTAAATAGCGGGGGAACAGTACCTCTTCCACATCCTCACCCGATACCTCTTCCACATCCTCACCTTCCACGCCACCGCCATCTCATCGCCGCCACCGCCTCGTTGCCGCGCCGCATCTTTGACACGTCACGCCTAACCGAAACCCTAGATTTTTTACGCCGTGGCCGATTTGAGCCCCGATTCTTTGTGGGCTGCAGATTTTCCCTTTCTCTCCTCGTCCTAAGCGGTATCGGTACACCTCTTAACCCTATTGAACTATGTTTATGATTTTGCATATATTCTATATGTGTTCAATTTGGTTACCATTGTGTTGTATTGTGATTCCAATTTCTATTCTTGGTTCTGGTCGATCGTGGGTGTGCTGTAGTGCTGCAGAAAATTTATCTTGTGGGTGTTGTTTACATATTTTCATTCCTGCCATAGACTGTCTGTATTCTGCTTCGGCATACTCGGTTTGGAAATTGTGCAGTTGGGATGGTTTTAGATTTGTACACTCGTGTTTACTGCACATAGTTGTTAGTAGACTAAAGTATTGTTGTGCTATGCTGTGTTCAATGTTAACATGGTCATCATTGTGAACATTGTGAACGAAATGTTAATGGTTAATCCCACTAAGCCTCATTGTGAGTTTGACATATAACATAGCGTATCTATTTCGACTATGTGCCAACTTCTTGAATTTGATGATATGTGCTTCTGAAAAAAAAAAATGTAGACTGTACATTCTATTGTGCATACGATTTGAACTAGTTAAACTGTTTTCATTTCAGCCGGTCATCATAAACTAGTTTGAGATTGATCACAGACTTGCCATATTACATATACATCTATTTTTCGCATTTAACCTATTTGTTCTGTTTGCTGGTGATTGATAGATATGGCCCCCAGAAAGAGGTCCAGGGCGATGACTAGGGACGATCACACCACCGCTCCCCCTCCTCCGGCTTCAGGATCAGGTTCTGCGCCTCCGCCTCCGGATAGATACATGGGCTTGACCCGGATCACCGGGTCCTATGCCGACAGATGGGAGGTCCTAGAGAGACGCCTGCTCAAGGAAACCAGTTTTGTTGATATTCCCACGTTGGATACCCTCGGCCTTGTGCAGCCTGTCAGATGCCTCCTCGCCAAAGGGGGAATGGAGGGATTCATGAGCAAGAGCGCGCCCACTTACCGGAGGTACACGCTGGAGTTCTTGTCCACCCTCCATATTCGCAGCATGAGGGACGATCAACCATGTGAGAAGTATATCGCTTTTCACCTAGATGACATCTCCTGGCAGATGACCATCTCCGAGGTGGAGGAGGCCTTCGGTTTTGCCACTGCTGACATTCGGGGCAGGCTGAATCCTGATGCCCCAGAGCGGTCAATTGAAGATGACATGCACTTCTGGAATGTCATCAACATGAGGCCCAAGAACTCACATGACAAGAGCAGCTCCATCATCCACCCCGCGCTTCATTATGTGCATAGGCTCTTAGCTAGCACAGTCTTCTGCTCCGCGGAGCCGACGAATGTGCCAGACAATGACATTCATTTCTTATGGCACTTAATGAGCGAGGGGCAGGGATATGGTTTGTGGGCCGAGCTCTGGATGAAGAGGGTTGTAGATTTGGCAGACAAGGTAAAGGGGAAAATCATAGTCGAAGGAATGATAAGCATTCTAGCGAGGTACTTGGGATTGGTCCCTTCGACCGACTTCCCACGCCTGGGGAGGCGAACGTCTTATCTGATCACCGTCGAGCGACTGGTTCGATTTGAGATGCTCAGTGTCACTCGGACCACTGGACTCTTCCATTGGTTATACGGTGCTAGAAAGATCACCTTCATGGCCCTCCCTCAGCACAGCCGGACCAGACTGGAATTCGACACACCTTTGGGGGATTTAGCAATCTCCCCAGATTCTTCATGTTCAGCCGAATTCCAGCGTGCGCTCCACGACCTTGGCCCAGCCCCGGTCCAGCCGGATGACAGCACCCTACCTCCTCCTCAGCAGCATCATCAGCAGCAGCAGCATCATCAGCAGCAGCAGCAGCACTCTCCACAGCCTCCACCTCCGACAGATGAGACCACACCTCACTTCTCCTAGCCTCCGCCAGATTTCTATGAGCGGATGATGCGGACCATGCACGAGGGTTTCCACCGCCAGGACAGCATGATTCTGGAGCACAACAGGTTTGTCTCCCGGGCTTTGATAGATATGGATGAGGAGATTGAACACCTGTCCGCTCACATCCATGAGATGCAGTCCCAGTCGGGTGGTACATCAGGCACCGATCCAAGAGCGGAGCAGCGGAGAGCACGGAGGCAGCGGAACGAGGAGTGGCTGACTCAGTATCAGCAGCGTTACTCCGGCAGCGGCCCTTCATCTTCACAGCATTGATAAAGTGAGCATCACGCTTTACCCCTTTTCCATACTTTGCTTTGTACGGTTTTGCCCTAGTCTACATTGAGGGCAATGTAGTGTTTTAAGTGTGGGGAGGGGTATCTACTATTGATAGGCGAGTTGGGATTTGGAGATACTTTTACCTTTTGTTTTGGATATTGTTTTGCTTTTGATGTACTTGGATAATGTTGGTTTTGATACTTTTCTTAACCTTCACATTTGGAAGCAATTTGCTACTTTTCGGATGGGGAACAACAACAACCAAAAAAAAACAAAAAAACAAAAAAAAAAGAAAAAATAAAAGGAAAAAGAATCCCGCTAAGTTGAAAACCCGAGAGGGCAACTTAGGCAACATTGGGGCCCGGATAGGTCAAAAACCCAAAAGGGCGGCCTAGGTAAAAATGAGAGGTCAAATGTGTGGAAAAAGGTGAGGTGTGAGCTAAAAGAAAAATGATTGTGTGGCTAGGATGAAAACCTGAAAGGGCTCCTAGGCAAAATGAGAGAAAGTGAGAGAAATTGAAAGACATTAAGTGTTTACTCATTTGCCGGCGATGGAGTCATAAGGTTGCGGTGACCACACGGAGGGATCGGGTAGCTCAACATCTTGAGAATCTTTTGGGGATGGATAATTTAGCGGGAAAAGACGGAGTAAGTTGTGAAATTCTTGATCATTAATAGACTTCGTTTCTAGGTTGATATATTGATATAGGATGAAGCATGTGCTCTGAACTTTATGCATACCTTTGGTTTCATCTTTTATCATTGGATTTGGGATTGTCAGTTCTGGATTTGGAGATGTCTTAGGGAAATTAATGAATTGGCGGAGTGATATGGTTTAGGTAGATTTAGGAATAGGGGTTGTGGAAAATTCTCATTTGATCTTAATCTTGGGATGTGCGATATTGAGAGTTTTGTGAGGTAGTGAATTGGGGGATTAGTAGTAGGATGTGGAGGTATCATTCCTTTCGTATACTTGGATCTTTTCTTACTCGAGGGCGAGTAAGGTTCAAGTGTGGGGAGGTTTGATGCGTCCACTTTATATGCTTATTTTAGTACTATTTAGGATCCATTTTGTACTCTTTCATTACAACAGCTTGTGTTTTACCATGAAATCCTCTTAGGAGGGGTAAGAGCAACTTTGCGCTCTTTTACCTCTTTTGAGTAGATGTTTTGTGTAACGAAGTAATGAAGACCGGAGGCCATTGAAGACTACACTTTCGAAGATTTTGAAGACTTGCTTCGAAGACGTGAAGACCGGAGGCCATTGAAGATCACTTTTGAAACCGTTGAAGACTTAGAAGCTGAGAGGAGTGACTATGGAGATGACTACATGCCACAAGGAGAAGAAGAAGAAATAATGCAAAAAATTCTGGTTACCGTCGCGAGTCGCGACGGACTCGTCGCGACCAACATGTTCGTCGCGAGTCGCGACGAACTTCGTCGCGACGAACTTCGTCGCGAGTCGCGACGGCCACTGACCAGAATCCTACTTTCTTTTCCTTCCACTATAAATACCATTTTCTCTCTCCTCTCATTCCAGTTTTTCAGCAGCTGCGAATTTGTACTGTTCTAAACCCTATTCTTCCATTTTCTTCTTTGATTCATCTAGTTGCTTTGATTTGTTGTTTTAGTTAGATTATCATGACTTCTATTAGCTAATCTACTCTCTTGGGAGCAATTGACCTAAGCTTCCAAATCTATGTCTTAAGAACAAATTGTAGCTTGTTTATTACTCTTGCTATTATGTATTTACGGGTATTGAATGTGTTTATTGATTTCATTAATGTTGTTAAAAGCTTGAGTATATGAAATGCTTGTATTAATTGCTTGCTAGAGTTTGGGGGGATTTGGGTTAATTTCCCCCCTGTTCTTGTTAGGAATATATATAAGTATGATTTAGAGCTTTTGATTATGTTGATGGATTGATGATTGCTAGATAGATATGCAATGTCGAACTCTTTGCCATATTTATCATTTGTAGCAAACGGGAGAAGTCTATGAGTGTTGAACGTCCTTGACTAATCCCGTGTAAATGCATAGATCGGTTAAATGCTTAGTCACGGTGTAGTGGTCATAAGTGTTGCCGAGTTTGTTGATCCTTCGTGCTAAATGCCATTAATGGGATACCTTGAGTCGTGTTTCAACTACGGGAGTCATTGGTGAGGTTTGACAAGAGATGTCGAATTCACTCTTGCAAACTACCATCTAAGAAGGATAGAAGTTTAGTCTTCACAACAAGTAGTGAAAGTAGTAAATAAGTCACATGTTCAATGATGGATAATAGGTTTGGAAGTGTAAGTCAATTGCGCCCAAGGCTTCGTAATTGTATTTTCATCACATCTTTATTTGCGTTTACATGATTAGCATCATTCTCTTGATTTGCTAATTGTTGTATTTTAATGTGCTAATTTAGGAACCATCCAACCAAACTCCCCCCTTGTTTACATGCTTTTATATATATCTATGTATGTATGTGTTTAGTACGTTTTCTCATATAGGTGTCTAAGTACTTAGAAAAATCCCTTTTCCTGTGGACGACCCCATCTTGCCACTATTTACATTATTGTGGATAGGACGCATTAAGGGTTTACAAGTATTAACTTTGAGAGGTACGGCGACGACCTCCCATATTTTCATTACCAGCACCGGTATTTGTACCAGTGTTGTGTACTTAGAATATATTTTGTACATAGTTCTCGGGTTGGAAAAAAGATCAAAAAAATTTATTCAAAGCAGGCTCAGGAAGCTAGCTTTTTTATCCTATATTGGCAATACTATTTGTCATTATCAGCACCGGTATTTGTACCGGTGCTGTGTACTTAGAATATATTTTTGCACTTTGCTCTCGGGTTGGAAAAAAGATCAGAAAATTGATTTAAATTAGCCACATGCAGCTGCTTTATTCATTACCAGCGTCGATATCCTATGTTCCTACCGGTGCTAGCTTTTTAATGCATAAATAAAATGACAGATCTGTAAATGCTCCATCTTCCAATTCACAAAGTTTGAGAGGAAATATACCCTATAATTACCATCGGTTCATCAACCTAAGGTTTGTTAAGGAATAAGGTAAGTTCTCTTACAAAGATTATTTATCAACTACCCAATGCTTTTGGGAAAATGTTGGTTAACTTTTCCATACAATAATAACTTTGCTCGATGTTGCAATGATGTACATAGCGTTAATGTTCATTAGTTACATATCTCTATACCTAGGCTTTTATTGATTTTCGCTAAGCATTTGTTGATGTTCATCAGCACTAGTATTGTTTAGGTTTGTATGATGCATGGAAGGTGTTTGTTAAAATGCTTGAGTGCACTTTGTAGGATATGGCGCCAAAAACTCCATTTAAGAGGTTACACAATGCATTCCCATCCTCTTCGGAGATGCAATCCAATATTAAATAACAAGAGAAGAGGTTCATGTCTGAGCAAGCAAGGCTAATCAAACAAACTTACAAAACAAGGCAACATTTTCGAAAGAGAATAATAGAAGCATCTCCCCCCTTTGAAGAATCTGTTCGGGTACTTGGATGGGAGAAATTGTGTGACACGCCTGCAATGTTTAACCTCAGCATAGTGAGTGAGTTCAATACTAATTTGAGGTGTGGTCCAAGGTGGGATGAGGCATTTTGTAAAGGAAAAATGGAGCAGTTGACAGCTGAATCCATAAATGAAATGTACGGGTTGCTAAATGTTCCCTCCGAGGAGAATGAATTTCCTGCATTCCACTACAAGACTGAAGACAGTTGGGATTTTGATAATCCCACTAGGAAGGAAATAGTGAGGATGGTTACTAGGGCAGGAACCGATGTCAATTCTCTTGTCAAACCAGGTTGGTCAAAGATTCCAAAGAAGCACCTCACTCCCGAGATGAATGGATGGTACAATTTCGTACCATCTAGAATTGAACCGGTTACAGTGTAACACCTGAGGTTCATAGTATGAGGCTTACACATATTTATGTAATAAAGCAGATAATGCAATGGAATATTAGTAGGCAAATTGTGAACACATTGAGACATGGTGTTGAGAAATCCAGTTGTTACGATTTCTGTAGCCTCATCTCTGAACTGTGCACAAAACGATGTCCCCCCACTATCTGCACGACATATACGGGTAACCAATGGGTAAGATTACAGTAGACTCTTTCTATAAAATGTCTCATGACAATGTGGGTCCTTCCTTGGAATATAGATTCGTGGAGTTAGAGGTGGGTGTACAAAGTCTACTGACAGAATCACATTATCAAAGATCCTGGTACGATCACATGGGTAAGGTTTTTCAATATCAGTTCTCGGAGGCCATGAAAATAGTTGGAACTTTCCCTACATATCCTGTCCTGGGCGTTGGGCAGAGCGACGTGGAGACCAGCTCAAAAGATGCAAAGGTGTTGGATGAAGAGCTATTTGCTAGATATTATACATGATTTTCTATAAAAATTTCATGAACTATGGTTTTTGTTATTTTAATTTTTGTTTTGATGTTTAGAAAAAATCTATGTTATTTTGCGGACATAATATTATTATTATCACATGGATCGAGCATTTTCAAGTTTTTATATTGAATTTATGGTGGTAAACAAATCTGATTTCCCTTTATTAATTCCAAACTATTTTCCATAATTTAGTCTAGAACATGTACTACCACTTTATAACTTATATTATCAAAAATTATGTTGCATAAAATTCATGTTTTTAGGCTATAATAAAAAAAAAATCAAATTTTTTGAAGCAATGGTTAAGGTGTTCACACACTTTTGGGCAATCGTGCAATTTCACAAAATGTTTCATAAAATGTTTTACAACTTTTCTATTTTCAGTTTCGAGGATGTTCCATTTACCGAATCATGTCCAAATCGCATAGTTGTGATCATACATTACTGAATTTCACTATGGAATCGGAAAATTTGCATTTTGACAATTTTAAGATTCTTGGAGGGACCGAAGTGCAAAAACCAATAAGTTCACTCGAAGGTCCAATTAAAATTTGATTGAATGCAATGGTACATTATGAAACCCTGATGTACATTCCAAGACCGAATAAAAAAAGGTATTAATATTTTGCGGGAAAAACTTACAAATAATCCTTCCTGTTTGGACTTCCTAACTTCTACATAATCTAGAGTAAGATACTCTAAGACATGTACTAGCACTTTATTAAATTTCATGAAAAAATAATTTCCTTTAAAAAACCATATATCAACCCAATTATACCAATCAATTTATTTTAATAAAAAAAGGAAGGTATAAGTTAGTTTTGGGCAACAATGTAACCTAAGCAAAGTCGGAACCTTTTCGGGTATCCATCTGACAGAATTTTGGAACACTGGACCTATAGAATCTTGAATTGAATATTTTTTAGTCCAATTGCATATCCACAACAACAGAAAAAAAAATTTCCCCCTTATGTGGGCAATAAATCAATATATTGCTAATTAGTGGAAATGAAGATAGGCACCTGTATTGCATCGGAACCAACCTGTGCTGACTTGTGTAGGGGTTAAAAAAATTGAAATTTCGATCAAAATTTGGACGGGAAATTCAAAATTTCATGAAAAATTATTCAGCCCAAGATGAAAAAATTGGCACCGGTATTCTAATATATATGGCACTGCTATTTGGTACTGGTGCTAAGTAGTTATACAAATTTTAACACACCAACTCTCTGTCACGAATAAGTAGCCATAAGTATCTGCTTTACAGATTTTGGCATTGGTTTTTTCATAACAACACGGGTTGTTCAACCGGTGCTATGTACTTGGAAAATATTTTTGAACATTGCTCTCGAGTTGGAAAAAATAATTAAAGCAGACTCACGCAACTGCCTAAACCTACATAGGCACCGGTATTTCATGCTACAGCACCGATTTTATACTGGTGCTGTGCACTTGGAATAGTTGTAAGAATGCTAGAATGTAGTAGAATTATATTTAGCACCGGTATGTCGAATTAAGTACTGGTGCTGACTTTGCTTATATAAAATGCGACCGATCATCTTCCTAACATAACGGTCGCATTTTTCTCTTCAAACCCATCATATGAACGGTTTCTCCTCTATCAATCTCCACGTTCTCCACCATTTAATCCTCATTCAACCTCCATTACTCCAATTCCTCAATCCCACCTAATATAATAACCCCAAAAAACCCCTTTTTGTATCTCTGAACCCCATTTGTCCACTTTCTCCACTCAGCGTCGGCGAAGTCGCCTTCACTCAATTTTTAGTCAAAATCTTGAAAGTACTTCACGATTCCTTCTTTTTTTGTTGTGTACAAACCCTAACATGTGTTTACATTGAATGAATTATGAAATTGTATGTGTTCGAGGAAATGTATGAATGAATCATTTTTAATGTTAAGTTGTTTATGGTTGATCATTGCATGATTTTGAAGTGTGATATAGTTGATCAAGTGATGTTGAAGGGTTTGTTAGAAATGTGTGAGATATACACTCTGTGTGTAATGTTTGAAATGTTCAATCCAAAGTGTATGACATGTAGGTAATTGTGTGATGTTGAAGCGTGATATAGTTGATCATGTGATGTTGTTCTAAAATTTGTGATATATACACTATGTATGTGATATTTTTAAGTGTTCAATCCAAAGTGTATAACATATAGGTCATTGGTGATGGTGAAGTGTGATATAGTTGCTCGTGTGATATTGAAGGGTTTGTTCTGAAAAGTGTGAGATATGCACTATGTGTGTGATGTTTGAAGTGTTCAATCCAAAGTGTATGGCATATAGGTCATTGTGTTATATTGAAGTGTGATATAGTTGATTGGTTATCAAATAAACTATTTTCTTTGGTTTGTTGCGCAATTGTCATAAATTGTCATTTTTATGTTTGTTATGCCTTATCCTATCTAATTGAATTCATATGTTGATGCCTCCTAAAACAAAAAAAGTTGTCCAGAAAGAGGAAGAGGCATGGCCCTCCACCCAAAAAAATTGTGGAAAACAAAGAAGTTAATTCCAAAACCGAACAAGAGGAGGCTCCCCTAGTGGTACTCCTCAAGATTCAATTTGAGGAAATTTCAGCGGGTACAACTGGTGCTCCGAAAGAAGAAGCCCCAAAAGAGAATGAGGGTGATAGCAAGGATAACACCCTTTATGGTTCGAGAAATGATAACCTACCAAGGCAGGCAAGCGTCAGGGAAAGGTATTTGACAAGTTTGATATTTCTTCTTGGTGTAGGGAATGGAGGATGACTACGTGCTAGTCGGTCATGTTGTCCACGGAAAGGGACCTTGTCCATGTTGCCTTCGAGAATGTTGATGGTGAGATAGTTTGTGTAAATAACTGGAGCGTCTAGACCACATATTTGCAACTACGCCTTTCGAAGACAAGTCAGATTTAGTACATGGATACACTACCCTAATGTCCCGTTGGATGTGAAAGAGGAAGCATGGAGAGACATAAAGGTAAAAAAAATCATAATGCTTAGTTTATAAGTCCCTAATTGTTACTATTAAACTATATATGCATGCTCCTAGCCTAAATATTGTGTATACTTTCATCATAGGCAAGTTTCAAGTTTGAAACGAAATGAACTGAAGACCAATGGAGGAAGTTGAAGAATGTGGTAGGAAAGGCTGGTGATTCACATTGGAACCTGAAAGTCCAAGGTGGCGAACAAGTACATACATTTTATGTTGAGCGGAAAAGTTCCAAAATGCAAGCCCTAGGAAAAGTACAGGTGGATGGATGAGGAGTGATGCGCCCCAATTAACCGCCGCCATTGCGCTGCTCTTTATGGCCTGAATCTGCAAGACAAAGCCCCCGGGGATGTCTGGGGGAAGAGGCTCCGATGGCCAAGAGAGAAAACATAATTACAAGAGTGCAATTAGGAATGGATAGTTGAGTGTCTAGGGTTACCTTTAGCCTTTATATAGGTAGGCAAGTAGGACAACTGTTTTGTTTGCTTGGGGAGCAAGTACTACTCCCTTGGGCTGACTCAAAGAGCATTACCCAAAGGGTAATGCTATGGACCTAAGCCGGCCGCACTAGACACATGGGCCCAGTACGGATTTACACATTATCAATAAGCCCTAAAAAGTTGAGGGTTCATCCTTCGAATTTAGCCCAAGGTCCCGGGTTTGAATTCATGCTCACATCTGTAAATTCGATGTTTTGCCTTTTTGATGGGTTCTTCGAATCAGTGATTGAGCAAAGGTTTACCCTCCGAGATTCCATAATGCTTATGGGTACGATTTTTGTGCCCGCCAATGTGCTAAGGGTTCGTTCCAGGTTGGCTTCGAATCTATTTTTTGCGCAGATTGATGTGTTGGGGGTCCGACCCTTGGTTTTCTTATCTATGTTAGAGCCCAATAGTATGCATCCAGCCTCATTTACTTCCCAGGGGGCCTTCGAACCTTAGAGGTTTTGAGTAAAGGTTTCGATCCTCGGCCTTCTAATCTATGTTGAAATATGAGGGCCTTTGAGCCCTAGTTGTCAAAAGTATGGGATTCAACTCTCAGCCTTCTAATATGTGTTAGAATCTGAGGTCCTTTAAGCCCCAGTGTTTAGGAATAGGGTATTTGACCTTCGGCCTTCTAATCTGTGTTAGAATCTGAGAGCCTTTGAATCTTAGTATTTAGGAATAGGGGATTTAGCCTTCGGCCTTCTAATCTATGTTAGAATTTGAGGGTGTTCGAATCCCAATATTTAGGAATAGGGGATTCGACTCTCAGCTTCTAATCTATGTTAGAATCTGAGGCCATTTGAATCCCAGTATTTAGGAATAGGTGATTTGACCTTCGGCCTTCTAATCTGTGTTAGAATCTGAGGGCGTTTGAATCCTAGCATTTAAGAATAGGGGATTTGACTCTCGACCTTGTAATCTGTGTTAGAATCCAAGGGCATTCGAATCCCAATATTTAGGAATAGGGGATTCAACTCTTGGCCTTCTAATCTGTGTTAGAATCCAAGGGCATTTGATTTCAAAGCGGGAAGTGGAAAGGTCATGAGGGGGTGATGCTCACTCTTATTTATGAGTGCGTGAAGTCCAAATTGGGTTCCACGCGTGCCACTTTTCTCATAAATGCCTTGGACTCACCTACACGGCCCATTTACCCACGTACTTACTTATTGTGTGGTGGCATGAGGTAATCATTACCCTTTATTCCTTCTTCTATATAAGGTGTTTCTTAGCACTTTGCTCCACTCTTTACCCAAAAGAAAATTTCAAATTTCAAACATCCTTTCTCACTTTTAGAGCAGCTCAAGGCATTCTCCTTGCTTACATTTTCATAGAAGCTCCGGCCAAACTCCGGCTAAGAACCAGTAAGTCCTCCCTTAGCTGATCTTCTTTCTTTCTCTTACTAAAGATGTCGCAAACACCAGTGGGAAAGAAATCCATCCCAGCCTAATTTTCAGTCATGTCCTCCATCGGTGGTGTCAAAAGTTCCTGCCTCCAGGATTCTGGCCTTGTTCCCTCCTTGGCCACTGGTTTCTATTCTACTAATCTAGAAGCTGGAGAAAGGTCTACCAGTTTCCCGATGCCACCTAAAAGTTACTATCGCAAGTGGGTTACATCAAGATCTCAAATTCCGAGGGAGGCTAGGGTTCAGGAGGATAAGGAGGGGCATCATTTCTTCTTCGAGAGGACTCTGACACTATTTCTTGAGAGCCCTTGTTAATTACTAAGGAGATCTCCAATCCGCTATCGTCTCTGCTCCTTTGGATTAGGCTTCCAGAGGATTTGCGATAGAGGTCCATCAGGAAGATGAAGACCCTAGGGATACAATGACTAGTAGGTGCACCGTCTACGAGCGCCATCTCCTATTCGAGCTTTGTTTTCCCTTGCCCCTATCCTCTCTTATCTTCTCAAGGAACATCAGGTTAACTTAGCCTAGCTTTATTCGAACACCATGCTCTTAGTTATGGCATTAATGAGTTGATGTAATAGCCTAGGTATAACCCCTATGTATGAGCTTTTTAGATCCATGTACTATATTTCTGCTAGCAGACCCGTTGTGCACACAGCCAGTGTCAAGGATACAAAGATTAGTGGGATCATTACCGTTAGTAACAGATTTTTGGACCACCCCATAAAAATTTCCTCAAACTGCAATGGGTACCACAGAGCCCCCATCTACACCTTCGAGAGTGAGGCAGAAGAGTACTATGTACCAAGGTGGAATTCGAATCTAAAGTACAAGAATGCTGCCAACCGGAGAGTGTGGTGGTAGATAGGGATCGACTATTAAGTGAACCCCTAGACATTTTGAAGAACTGTGATTATGTTTGGACGAAGGAGGTTTATGAGTGGATCTACAGCCAGAAGCCTATTTTTGACCTCCTGCAGAGTCTTCGAAGACCCTTTTGGGCAAAGGAAAAAAGAATGTGGTTAAGGGTGATTGACGGGCGGGCGGTCGTCGCGCCCGCCGTGCAAAAGATAATTTATAAGCCCTTTTTGCTTACTTTCTACAACTAGGTAGATAGTGGCAAATCGGGGTTGTCCAATGAGAAGAGGGATCTTCCTAATCAATCAAGCACAAATGGTTGATACTAGGCTAGGAGTAACTATATTTACACACACATAAAAGCAAGTAAAATGGGGGGGTTGGTTGGTTGGTTTCCTAAGTTACGAAAATAAAAAGACAAGATAACTAGCAAGGTCAAGTAACTATGCTAATCATCAAACGAAAGTAAAGAAAAGGGGTTTTAAACTACAAAGATAAAATGCCTTGGGGGCAACGGATATCCACTTCCACATCTAATGTAGTTCATCGAATCATTCACACATTCCATCATATAGCATTCAGGACCCAACACTCACGCACCCATCTAGCAAGTACCACAACACACACATCACAAGGAGTTCTAAGTTCATGCTCATAGATCTTCATGCAAAGGCGCTACAGAATTCGTCACGTTCCTACACCTAAACAATTCAACCACACAAGCACTCCCTATGCTCAAACAACTCATGGCACACATGCAGTGAAACACACCGTCAAGAATACATAAACGCCAAATAACAAATGCTTCAAGAATGAATTTAAATCATCTATTCAATACTTCAACTACTTGTCGTGGAGACTAAACTCCTATCCTTCTTAGTTCGTAGTTTGCGAGAGTGAGTTCGACATCTCTCGTCAAACCTCACCAATGGCTCCCGAGTCACGACCACGACTCAAGGTGTCATTGGTGGCATTTAGCACGAAGGACCAACAAGCTTGGCAATGCCTATGACCACTACACCGTGACTAAGCATTAAACCAATTCATGCAATTACACGAGATTGGATGAACGTGCAACACACATTCATCCACGAGCATATGACTCTCTCGTTTGCTACACAAACGAACATGACGAAGAGTTCAACATCAATCACATTCGTCTAGCACATTGTCAACACACTAACACAATCAAAAGCTCTAATTCACACTCATACATTCCTAACAAGAACAGGGGGGAAATTAACCCAAATCCCCCAAACCCTAGCTAGCAATTCATACAAGCATTTCATATCATCAAGCTCTCAACAACATCAATGAAATCAACAATTAACATTCAAAGCACAATAAAAGCACAATAGCAAAAACACCAAATAGATAGATAAAAGGATTCTCAATACATAGAAGTGGAAGCTTCAATCCATAGCTCCCAAGTACAAGAACTACTCTAGAACAACAAGAGACATAATTAAACTACAAAAACTAAGAAAAGAAAGAGAAGAAAACAAAGGGTTTTGGAGCCCTAAAACCCAGAGAAAACGGGCTGAGCAAAAACTGGAGAAGAAGAAGAAAGAGAGTAGTATTTATAGTGCAAAGAAGATAAAGTTGATTTCTGGCCGCTCGTTGGTCGCGACTCGCGACGAGTTCATCGCGACTCGCGACGGTCTTGGTCGCGACTCGCGATGGTGTCGCGACGGGGTCGCGACGGGAGCCAGAGTTTTGCATTGTTTCTTTGTCTTCTTCATAGCCATCCCTCTTAATCTTCAAGTCTTCAACGGCTCCAAAAATGGTCTTCAACGGCCTCCGGTCTTCATGTCTTCGAAGTGAGTATCCAAAAGTCTTCGAAAGTATAGTCTTCAATGTCTTCCGATCTTCGTTGCTTCCGTGTTCTTCCCTTGTCACACAAAATCCACTTAGAAGAGGTAAAAGAGTACAAAGTTGCTTTTGCCTCTCCTAAGTGAATTTCAAGGTAAAACACAAGCTCTCGATAATAAAAGAGCACAAAAGTGATCCTAAATACTACTAAATAAAGCATATAAAATGGACACATCAAACCTCCCCACACTTAAACCTTACTCATCCTCGAGTAAGAAAAGATTCAAGCATACGGAGGAAATGGCATATCCACATCCTAAAACCCCTAAAATAACCACACAAAATGGACACATCAAATATCCCCACACTTAGACCTTACTCGCCCTCGAGTAAGAAAAGAACCAAGCACACGGAGTAAATGATATATCCAAAACCTAAACTAATCCCCCAATCAAAGCCTCACAAAAACTCTCAATATCAAAAATCCCAAAATAAAAGCTCACATGAGAATTTTTTCACACACACATCCCCAATCCTAAATCTAACCAAACCTACCACTTATCAATTCACTACCCATAAAAATATTTCCAAGCCCCGAATTGATATTCCCACAGTCCAATGACACAAGATGAAGTGAAAACCATTGAAGAGGTTTAAGCACATACTACACCTAATGCCAATATATCAACCAAAAAAAACGAAGTAGAAAGAGATAAGGAATTTCATAACCACACTTCATTTCCTAACCCACTAAGCTACCCAATCCCAAGAGGTCTATAGATATTGAGCTACCTGATCCATCCGTGTGACAACCGCAACCTTATGACTCCAACGCCGGCAAATGAGTGAAATCATAACATTTTTCAATTTCTCTCACTTTCTCTCATTTTGCCTAGGAGCTCTTTCGAGTTTTCATCCTAGCCACACATCATGTTTCTTTAGCTCACATCTCACCTTTTTCCGCACATTTTAGCCTCTCATTTTTGCCTAGGCCGCCCTTTAAGGGTTTTCGACCTATCCAGGCCCCCAATGTTGCCTAAGTTGCCCTCTCGGGTTTTCAACTTAGCGGGTTTTCTTTTTCTTTTTTTTTCTTTTTTCTTTTTCTATTTTCTTTTTCTTTTTGTTTTTCTATTATTATTTTTTTTTCTCATGTTTTTTCAATGAAAAGTAGCAAAAAGCATTCCAAAACAATCTAGCATGCATATGAGTCCTCTAACCCCTCCCCACACTTAAAACATTACATTGCCCTCAATGTAAACATGTAAGGCAAGAACAATAAAAATCAAGGTAAGGGGATAGAGTGACACCCGTGTCTCCGCAATTCGCCGGTGATATGGCGCAATCCAAGCACTTGTATGGTCCCGAAATTGGTTTCGGAACCGGAAGGGTGAGCAAAGATGCCGTAGAAGAACTCACCCCTCGAGAAAAGCATTGTCTCCATGGCGCCGTTTGATCAAGACTACACCACGAAGAACACATTAAACTCACAAGTACATAAGGATATGTAATACTAGGTTTAGCATCAAGAGTTAATAACCATAGTATTTTCAAAGAACAACCAAATCACACCCAACCAACACTATAAGAATAATCATGAAAAATACCCAACATATATTGACATGTATACAAGCATCATTATAGGATATGCACTTACGATTACAATGATGTAGTCGGCATACTACAATCAACAAATGTACTATAAAGATGAAAGAATGTTCATATGTCAACATATATAGGATGGTGGAGGAATGAGTGGGTATGTGGTGGTTCTTGGGAGTGTTGGGTGGAGAAGAAGGTAAGATCATGCAATGTTTAAAATCATTTGGAAACTTGGAAGCTTGGAAATTTGAAATCCGGGCTCAAAAAATTTTCAACAGTTACTGAGCACGTCGCGACTCGCGACGAGCCTCGCGAAGTCATCGCGACTCGCGGAAAGTTGAGTCCGGGAGTTTAAAATTTTCTGAGCTCGTCGCGACTCACGACGAGCCTCGCGAAGTCATCGCGACGAGCCTCGCGAAATCATCGCGACTCGCAGAAAGGTGAGTCCGGGAGCTCAAAATTTTCTAAGCTCGCCGCGACTCGCGACGAAGTGTGTCGCGACTCGCGATGAGCCTCGCGAAGTCGTCGCGACTCGCGACGAGCCTCGCGAAGTCATCGCGACTCGCGGAAAGTTGGCGCTGGGAATGATTTTTCTCCCCTGTTCGTCGCGACTCGCGACGAAGCCCATCGCGACTCGCGACGGCAGGGTATCCCAGGCTTAAAATTTTTCTTTTGCTTACCAACTATCCAAGCTTTCTTCCCTCGTTCATTGATCTCGTTCCTTCATCTCCTTCATTGCAATGCACTTCACTTTGCTACAAAATCACAGAAAAACAAGCCATAAAAAGAACAAAACAAAACAACAACAAAAACAAACTAAGAAACATAAACTAAGAAACAAAAACTAAAAGAAATGCCGAATTTATTTAACGTTGTCGGCACGACGAAGCTCCGTATTTTTAAGGTCGTCGGCACGACCCTAATGTTATCCGTATGGTGAAGGCTTGAAGCTCTTCACCATGAGCATCCAAAATAAGAGAGGTGGGGGCACAAAACTTTCAAGAGGAAAGTCTTGTGGAGGTGGAGATGGTTCAAAGGGAATTAAGTGGTTAGGGAGCTTGGGATAGTCTTTTGGCTCCTCTCTCGTTTCCCTCAAAACTTCCGAAAATATTAGAGTTGGTTCACTAGGTGGGAGAAGGGGTGACAATGCTAATGGATGATGTAGCACTATCACCTCTTCCTCCATTTTTCTATCTCTACAACCAACTCCTCATCCCTTTCAAACTCAAAATCATTTTTATTGGTGACCTCACTCACCGAATCATCGAGTTCAAGTTGGGGTGGTGTGTTTTCGGAATCACGAGCTTCCATGCGGGTCAATACCTCTAATGTGTTCCTCACATGCCCCTCAATGGCCTCAACACTAGAGGAGAGCTGGGTATCCGGCTCCTCACTAGTAAAGGAGTTCAAGTTTGCTATGGTATTTAAGACATCCTCACGTGTCAAACTTGAACTTCCTTGTTGGGCTTGGTTTTGGGGTATGGTATAGGGTGGTGATGGCCAACTAGGTTGCTCGTAATATTGGTTTTCCGGCTCATTCTCATACCACAAATCCGGACTACCACTCCATTCCGGATTGTAAGAGTTGTGGTATGGATAGCATTCATGAGCATCTTGCCCTTGAAAACCAATATCTCCTACCTCTTGATAGCACTATTCATAGTACCCGTGGTTTTGGAAACCAAGGGTTCTTTCTCGGTCATCGTGATGTTCCCACAACAAAGGGCAAGATTCGGTAGGATGGTCGAAATGACACATCCTACAAAACCTTGCTTGTTGAGCCTCTCTTCTCATCATGAGTTCCCTCAAGGTGAGATGCTCCATTAAAATTTTTTTTTATTATTATTATTTTTTTTCAAAAGTCGGAATCATAGTGCAAGGATTCTCGATAAAATAAATTACCAAGAACTCAAGCAATACCTACTCCGAACAAAAACAACCACCAAGTAGTGGAAAATAAAAACAACTAGCCAATACTCAACCAAATACACCTAAATACTTAAGAATAAACGCCTCTTCCCCGGCAACGGCGCCATTTTGACGGGCGGGCGGTCGTCGCGCCCACCGTGCAAAAGATAATTTATAAGCCCTTTTTGCTTACTTTCTACAACTAGGTAGATAGTGGCAAATCGGGGTCGTCCAATGAGAAGAGGGATCTTCCTAAGCAATCAAGCACAAATGGTTGATACTAGGCTAGGAGTAACTATATTTACACACACATAAAAGCAAGTAAAAAGGGGGGGTTGGTTGGTTGGTTTCCTAAGTTACGAAAATAAAAAGACAAGATAACTAGCAAGGTCAAGTGACTATGCTAATCATCAAACGAAAGTAAAGAAAAGGGGTTTTAAACTACAAAGATAAAATGCCTTGGGGGTAACGGATATCCACTTCCACATCTAATGTAGTTCATCGAATCATTCACACATTCCATCATATAGCATTCAGGACCCAACACTCACGCACCCATCTAGCAAGTACCACAACACACACATCACAAGGATTTCTAAGTTCATGCTCATAGATCTTCATGCAAAGGCGCTACGGAATTCGTCACGTTCCTACACCTAAACAATTCAACCACACAAGCACTCCCTATGCTCAAACAACTCATAGCACACATGCAGTGAAACACACCGTCAAGAATACATAAACGCCAAATAACAAATGCTTCAAGAATGAATTTAAATCATCTATTCAATACTTCAACTACTTGTCGTGGAGACTAAACTCCTATCCTTCTTAGTTCGTAGTTTGCGAGAGTGAGTTCGACATCTCTCGTCAAACCTCACCAATGGCTCCCGAGTCGCGACCACGACTCAAGGTGTCATTGGTGGCATTTAGCACGAAGGACCAACAAGCTTGGCAATGCCTATGACCACTACACCGTGACTAAGCATTAAACCAATTCATGCAATTACACGAGATTGGATGAACGTGCAACGCACATTCATCCACGAGCATATGACTCTCTCGTTTGCTACACAAACGAACATGACGAAGAGTTCAACATCAATCACATTCGTCTAGCACATTGTCAACACACTAACACAATTAAAAGCTCTAATTCACATTCATACATTCCTAACAAGAACAGGGGGGAAATTAACCCAAATCCCCCAAACCCTAGCTAGCAATTCATACAAGCATTTCATATCATCAAGCTCTCAACAACATCAATGAAATCAACAATTAACATTCAAAGCACAATAAAAGCACAATAGCAAAAACACCAAATAGATAGATAAAAGGATTCTCAATACATAGAAGTGGAAGCTTCAATCCATAGCTCCCAAGTGCAAGAACTACTCTAGAACAACAAGAGACATAATTAAACTACAAAAACTAAGAAAAGAAAGAGAAGAAAACAAAGGGTTTTGGAGCCCTAAAACCCAGAGAAAACGGGCTGAGCAAAAACTGGAGAAGAAGAAGAAAGAGAGTAGTATTTATAGTGCAAAGAAGATAAAGTTGATTTCTGGCCGCCCGTTGGTCGCGACTCGCGACAAGTTCGTCGCGACTCGCGACAGTCTTGGTCGCGACTCGCAATGGTGTCGCGACGGGGTCGCGACGGGAGCCAGAGTTTTGCATTGTTTCTTTGTCTTCTTCATAGCCATCCCTCTCAATCTTCAAGTCTTCAACGGCTCCAAAAATGGTCTTCAACGGCCTCCGGTCTTCATGTCTTCGAAGTGAGTATCCAAAAGTCTTCGAAAGTATAGTCTTCAATGTCTTCCGGTCTTCGTTGCTTCCGTGTTCTTCCCTTGTCACACAAAATCCACTTAGAAGAGGTAAAAGAGTACAAAGTTGCTTTTGCCTCTCCTAAGTGAATTTCAAAGTAAAACACAAGCTCTCGATAATAAAAGAGCACAAAAGTGATCCTAAATACTACTAAATAAAGCATATAAAATGGACACATCAGTGATAACCCAAAAAAGTCTAAGAGGAAGGCTCCTTCGGTTACCAATGATGGGGCCTCAAAAAAGTCAAAGAAAAAGAAAGCTAAAGTTGACCGCTTGAGGCCCACCGAGCCTATTTTGAGGGTTGTCAAAACTGTGTCAAAGAGGCCCTCCTTAGGAGTTCCTTCCTACGCTGCGAAGGTGTTTGCTGCATCCTAGCTTTTTACTTTGATAGCTTTTACTTTAACCCCCCCCCCCCTTGTTTCTTCTCCTGACTTATCTTTCTTTTGTGTTGTTCAGTGAACTTTGCTAGTATGCTCGGTATCAGAAATGAGGAAGAGGTGGAGGTGGTTTTTGAGGAAACCAATCAGAAGGTTCAATCTGAGCCCCTGGTCCAGGCGCCGATCCAAATTGAGCCCCTTTCAGAGATCCAGATAGAGGCCCCTGATAATTCTACGAATAACAAGCGGCACTGGGAGGGTGCCCCTTAGCATAGCCCCTCCTCAAAGGCAGCGGACGGGCGAATTTATTGTCATCGAATCCCAAGCCAAAGGGTACAAAAATGTTGAGTCCCAAGCGGGGCATCTTTTAGGAGGTAACCCCAACCCTCCAGGCACAATTGATCCTACCCTGGCTCCCCTCCAAGAGGCTGATAGAAATTTATAATTCTGCATCTGTTCTTACTGTTAAGCTACCAAGGAGTAGTAAGTGGAAAGCCCTGGGTTTGTCCACGAGGATGCTAGGGCTCAAGTACTAGTTAAACCACAACCTCGTGCGGGTTATCAATCTGCACGAGTGAAAGAAATTGCTAGAAAAGCAAACATGCAAAGAGGGGGGGTGGTATTTTCAACTAACTACTACAAAGCATGAAATTAACAAACAAGTAAACTATTTATACTAGGCACTTGGGACTCATTTAGCAACATGGTAGTTCTAATGCTTCAATCCTCAATTTATTCAAATATAGACATACAAAAGACCTATCAGTGTGTTCACAACACGTGGTGTAGCCGATGTGATACACTTCCCCAACCCTGCTCGTAACCTTTCATCGGCACCGTCATCGTAATTATGAGAGTACAACGAGGTCCGACCATCGTTACAGGTCTATTTATCCCTCGTGCTATTATGCTCCAGGCTTCCACCATGAATGCAACTACTCCCCCCGGGCCCTATATACGCTAGGCCCAAGGTTCATAGACACCTTATATCAAAATTTTCAAAATGCACTTTGAAGAGCTATTAGCTACATAAAAACCACTAAAAATCATAAGTGCTATCAAATCCCCTAGTCTCCCAACACTTAAAGCTTGCATTATTCTGAATGCATATACAAAATCAAAGAACACATGTCAAGGGAATGAAATAGGGAATCACCTATAATGAAAAATGAACACTAAAATATACCATTGATGGCACAATCATGGAATGTAAAGAACAAACTACCATCACCCTCAATATACTAGCCCAAACCTCTAATCAAGAAAGTTCAATCTAACCACTATCATGCATCACAAATTGAATAAGGAGTTGAATCATAGTGGAGAGTTACCTCTTTGGTCTCGATGTGTGTGTCTAAGGTTTTAAGGGTAGGTGGGTTTTGGGGGATGGTAGGGAAGTAATGGTGATTTGGTGGTGTAGGAAAGTTTGTGAGCTTTATAGGTCATGCACGTCTACACACCCTATGAATTTGGGATTTGGTTCTCCTCCTTGTCCGATATTTTAAGCGTGACGATATTTGTACCCATTACCCAATGCCCGATGTTTTAACGTGTTGGTTTCCTAATTCATTTCCATATCACAAATTTGAGTTACCACTAAACCTAGAAGTTGTAGAGTCGTGGTATGGGTAATAATCTTGATACTATCGGTCTTTGGAACCAACAACTCCTACCTCTCTCAATTTCGCTCATCCAAGAGTAAGACTCTGTAGGGGGTCACAATGACATATCCTACAAAATCTCCTCTTTGAGACATTCTTCTCCCATACTCACTCAACCTTGGGAACACTATATAGGATAATCACAATGCCACACCCTACAAAGTGCCCTCCATTGAGTGCTTTCCCACATTTTTTTCAATGAAACGCTATCAAAGAAAACACACAAAATTCGGAATCGTAGTGCAAGAGTTCTTAATTTTCACCAAGAACTCAAGCAATACCTACTCCAGAAAACAACAAACAAACAAAAACAAGAAAAGGATAAAAGCAATACTAGCAACTACCTAACACATTATGCTCAACTAATACTTAAACTGAAAAGGCATCCCCGGCAGAGGCGCCTGCCCCCGACCCAATCATCGTTAAAACATGAGCTGAGGGGCTTATTGGTCAAAGATAGAAATTTATAATTCTGCACTCATTCTTACTGCTAAGCTACCAAAAGGTAGTAAGCGGCAAGCCCTGGGTTTGTCCTCAAGGATGCTAGGGCTCAAGTACTAGTTAAAACACAACCTCGTGCAGGTGATCAATCCGCACGAGTGAAAGGAATAGATAGTAAAGCAAACATGCAAAAAGAGAGGGGAGTTTTGGTATTTTCAACTAACAACTACAAAGTATGAAATTAACAAACTAGTAAACTATTTATACTTGGCACTTGGGAATCATTTAACAACATGGTAGTTCTAATGATTCAATCCTTGATTAATTCACATATAGACATACAAAAGACCTATCAGTGTGTTCACAACACATGGTCTGGCCGATGGCATACATTTCCCCAACCCTGTCACGGTGGGTGTGCTCGCAACCCTCCATCGGCACCGCCATCGTAATTAGGGGAGTACTATGAGGTCCAACTATTTTTGCAGATTTGTTTCTCCCCCGTGCTATTATGTCTCAGGCTTTCACCATGAATGCAACTACTCCACTTGGGTCATGTATACACTAGGCCCAAGGTTCGTAGGAACCTTATCTGTGATACTAGGGTTTTAACACAATACCTAGCTTTCTACTATTCACTCTCTCTACCCACAACCTCTCGGAAAACACTTACAAAGTCAGCTAAGGCTAGTGCGATGGCAAATAGGTCAGAGCATTCTCAAATCCCCCATGCACACACCCACGCAGACGCGTTCTCCCCTACCCATTCTAACATCCAGGTTTCTCTTCCCAAAGGGGCATCAATAATTGCACCATACATGATTATATCCTAAAGTGTGTGCTTATATGTGGTGTACTACTCATGCATTTATAAAATCCAAGAACAATCACAATAATATCATAAACACAAAGATAGGATGAATCTAATGAATCTCATGAAGCATTTAGAACATACCAAGTGCCAAAATGAATCCAAAGCTAAAAAATACTCTACAAAGGTTAGATCTATGGAAATATTAGGTTAGATGCCATGGATCTAGAAAATAAGATGAAAGGAAAAATGAAAGGAAAAGAAGAAGGAAGGAGAAGAAGAACTCTCCTCTTCCTTCTCTCTAAACTAGAGAGAGAATCTACTCTACATTATGCCTGCTTATATTCTACTTCCTAATGGTTTAGTAGAAGAATAAGGCTCATATATATAGAAGTAGGGGATTGGGCCTAAAAATAGGCCAAAAATAGCAAAACCCTAGGTCAACCTCCAAGGCTTCACGAACCAGCACGGATGTCACAATCCGTGAAGCATTCAAGCATAGGGCATGGGATCTGGTGCGGTCTGTGAATATTTAGAGCCACAGGCCATGGGATCTGGTGGTCCGTGAGGCAGGTCTTGTGCCACGGTCCGTGGAGATTGTCACAGACCGCAAAGAGTACACAGTTTTTTCTCAGAATTTTTCACGGACCATGGAGATTTTTAGGGATCGTGAACAGCATGTGGTCTTCACTCAGAAATTTTGTCATGGCCCATGAAGGCTTTCACGGACTGGCTCCATACTTAGGAAAATCTTCAATTCTTCATCTCCAAGCTCCACGGTCCGAGGTCTTTGTCACGGCCCGGCGCCTTACCTCATGAAGGTCTCGTGCTAGTCTCGTGTTGGTCTTTATGGAACCCCTAGATTCTTGTGTAGTGCAGGCCGTGAAGATTGTCACGGGATGCTGGTGCTTGACCATGCGCGGTCTGTGATCGGCCACTGGTGCTTTGTTAGCTGAACTTTGTTTGCTTGTCATGGGTGAACCATTAGTCCAAATTGGGAGTTCCAGTAGTTGATTTTGTAGTACTCAAGAAGTATAATCCAATGGAACCAGCCTTGAAGGCTAATTCTTCCTTGATAGTTATCTTACTAAGGAAACACTCCTTGGACCACGATTCACCGTTTTCTCCTTTGGTTGTTTTGAACTCAGAAGCCACCTATATTTGGCTTCAATCTCCTTCTACCATGCATTAATGTTTGTGGCCTTCATATTCTACCATTCTAGTGTGAATGCCCTTCACCTCTTCTACCGTCCTTGTGAACGGCCTTCAATCTTCTACTGCTCTTGCGGCTTTCACATAGAATGTAACCAAAAAGTACCCACGGGCGACCTACTAAAGATGATCATAGTAAAGACCAAAGAGCCCATGGATACAAGATGTCTATTAGAACCAATTAATTCTTTAAAACGAGGGATTTAGACAAGAAAACCAAACATGACCGTCTAAACCCCTTGCCAAGTAGCTAAACTAATGCTAGCAATCCACCAACTAAAACTAACAAAAGTTTATGCCAAATTTAATGGTTAACGCACGCAAAATGAAGCAGATCACCAGGGCCCCTGAGGCCAGGGTGAATGAGCTCAAAGAAGAGCTGAAGAAAGTTACCTCCGATCATCAAGGGGAACTGGTGAAGATTGTCTCCGATCACAAGGAGGAATTGGAGAAGGTGGCCTCTGATTATGTGGAAGAACGTGTAAATATGGCCTCGAAACACAAGACGGAGTTGGAGAAACTAAGCCTCGAGAAAGACAACCGCCTGAAAGAGCTTGAAATCAAGCTATTGGAGGCCTAGGCTTCTAATGAAACTCTGGCTAGTGAAAATACAAAGCTAGCCAGTCTTTGTTCTCCTAAACAGTATGCCTCATTGTTCGAGGCCTACACCAATAGGCTCGTGAAGACTCAGGGGTTTTGGGACTCGCCTCTGTCAAAATTCTTAGTGGGTTCACTTGGAACAATCTGGAATACTCCATCTGCAAGGAGCTCCCCGTCGAGTACGCCATTATGCTGGATGTCCATAAAAACAACACTGAGCTGGAGCAGTTGAACCATCTCTAGTGAATGTTCATTTAGGATGAGGGCACCAAACTCTTGTTGCTCGACCACCTGAAGACTTTCAGAAAATTCTTTTTGGCAAAGGAAATCTACCATCTAGAGGTGAATGAAGACAAGAAATGGAGCGAGCCGGCCCCCTGACCCTTCCGAAGACCCAACGCAGGCCCACCCCTTCGAGCTCGACCCAGAAATGTATGGAGAAATGTATTAATCACTTCTTTAGGGCCACGAATGTACTTTCTATATTTTTAATATCAATGAAAGCTTTTACTTTTTTACTTATGTATTTCTACTTTTTTTGCTACTTGTATATCCTATACTTGGTACCCTGCACCCCCCCTATCTTCAAAGGGTACCTCTTTCGACTTTTTTTCCCAAGTTATGAAAGAGTGGTATCTCCAAATTGAATAATGAGCATGGGAGCACCTTATCGAAGCCTATCGATTTTGGTAAAAAAATATGTCCAGCTCAAAGAGGAACTTCAAGCTGCCCATGGAGAGCTTAGCTTATAGCCCAACGGTCTTCATGAGAGACAAGACTCACTTAGTCATTCGAGAGAGGAAAGATATTCCCTAGCCACTGCAAAGGATGAGATTTTGGGAGAGTACCACTTCCTCGAGGCTCGGCACAATGAGGTCCTCGAAGAGATCACCACTAAAGTGGGGTTTAATTTGATGAACGAGTGTATCACTGATGCTAAAGATTTCAAGGCTTCTTGGGGGATCGCCTTTTCAAGACGATGAGATCATCGAGGATTTTTTCTAGTAAGGCACATGTGCATTGTTTAGCTGTAGAAAAGGCTCGTTCGACCCTCGTAGCCAAAGCCACTAAACTAGAGGAATAGAAGAAGTGGAATAGGGTGTACCAACAAAATCAAATTCCTTCCTTAGAGAGGACTATCAGGGAGAATCAAGAAATCATTGCATTTTCTTTTAAAGACAAGGAGAAGGTTGAAAAGGACCACGTCGAGTTATAATAGACTTATATAGAAACTGCTAATAGTCTTCGAGCGTATGGGCTTCGGCTTGGGACCATCGAGGCACTTCTAATTGACGATTTTGAAGCATTTCTCCTAGAGACCATTAATATTATTGAGAGAAAACATATCATGGGGGATCCCAAGTACCAAGATTCCTATGAAGGCACTAAGGAGTGGCTAAAAAATCTATGGAAGAAGGAGAATAAAGGCAGGGCTTCGAGCATACATACTTCTCTCAAAACGAGTGCGGCTCCAAACCCTGCAGAGGGTAGCCCCTCTGGAAATTCTCGTGAAAGGGTAGGCTTCATCTTTTCTCATTTGAGTCGTTCCTTTAGGGTATCTGTCTCTCAGTCAGATCCCTCTCAAGTAGAGGCCCTCAGCTTTCAGTCTATACCTCCCGAGGTTTCAATTCCAAGGGTTAACCTAGTGGGTAACCCGGTCGGCGCCTCTGGCCAAGGGAGGGGTGTCCTCACTCCTGCCGAAGGTCCCTCGACTGGTATAGGAGGTATTGTTCCTAGTGGTAGAAACCGAGCAACCCCTGAGGATGCCGAAGATGGACCATTAAGCTTTGCTTGAAGATTAGAGGCTGCAGACCTGGAAGAATAGGAATTTTATTACCCCCCCCCCCCCTCCCCAAGCCTTGTGATATTATTTTCCCTTAGCTGTATGTAGAGAGATAGTTATTGCAACTCTATCATTTTACTTATAAGCCATTATGCCATTCTGTATAATCGAAATAAAATTTTCTGCCCCTTTTTTAGCAGTCAAAAAATTTTCCTCCAAGATGGATTAATATCTTCTTACAGAGTTGAATGTTTCAACTCTTTCTTTTCCTGAAAGGCTTTGCTATGCCTGTAAATGTTCGAATGACTATGTTGGCCCTTCGAATGCATGCAAGGTTAGTGTGTTAAAGGAACTTCGATCCTTAATCATTTAATGGCCTATGTTATCCCTTAGAATATATACAAGGTGTGTGCCTTGGACGCTTAATGCGTGTTAAGGGGATTTGGACCCCAAAATGTTTGATGGGCTATTTTGGCTCTTCAAATATGTGCAAGGTCTGTGCCTTCGGTGCTTGATGCGCTTTAAGAGGATTTCGACCCAAAATGTTCGATGGGTTGTGTTGGCCCTTCCAATATGTGTAAGGGATGTGCCTTGGGCGCTTGATGTGCTTTAAGGGGATTTTAACCCAAAAGGTTTGATGGGCTGTGTTGACCCTTCGAATATGTGTATGGTTTGTGCCTTGGGCGCTTGATGCACTTTAAGGGGATTTTTACCCCCAAAATGTTTGATGGGCTGTGTTGGCCCTTTGAATATGTGCAAGGTCTGTGCCTTGGGCGCTTGATGCGCTTTAAGGGGATTTCGACCCAAAATGTTCTATGAGTTGTGTTGGCCCTTTGAATACTTAATGCTCTAATTTGAGGAGAATGAGAATTTTTGTACCCCCGTGGAAAGGTTTGTATTAACTCAAGAGGTAATTATAGGAAACACACATCGATAAATAGTTTCAAAAAAACAAAGGAACCCTATCGACTTACATCAACATTTTGTCGAGGGTGTCCTCCGACCCATAGCTACTTTGGGGCAGGCTATTTTTTTGCCTCGCCAATTCTATTGGGATTTAGGATAATAGTACCTCCTAAGGTTGGAAATGCTCCATCTACCCATAATCGGTTCACCTTGAGGGTATTCTAGCATGTAGCTGCCTCCGGGGCCGGCTTCAACGACTCGATAAGGTCCTTCCCAGTTTGCTGACAGTTTCCCTTCTGGCTCTCTTTGGCTCTTCTCATTTCTCCTCATTACAAGGTCTCATGGGGAAAACTGGATTTTTTGGACCCTTCGGTCATGATACTGCTTGATCCTTTCCTTGACCTTGACTTTATGGAGGGATGTCTTCTCTCTTTTTTCATCGAGAATGTCTAAATCCAAATGGCACTGCTCATCATTAACCTCTTAGCGTTCATTTCTTATGGTGAAATTTTGAAAGGTGGGTAGCTTTATCTCCGCGGGAATGACCACCTCTGAACCACAGACCAAGTCGTAAGGGGTTTTGCCCGTGGCAGATAACTCTATTGTTCGAAATGACCAAATCACACTAGGAAACTCATTGATCCAATTCCTTCCTGCTCTTTTGAGCCTCGATCGGATGTCGTTGACAATGGTCGATTTATGACCTCCACCTGCCCATTGGCTTGGGGGTGGTAAACATTGGTGACACTCTGACGGATCTTGATTCCTTACACCAACCTTTAAATGGATCATTGACGAACTGGGAACCATTATTAGTTATGATTATTCGAGGGATCCCTAAATGGCATATGATATTGTTCCAACAAAAACCAATCACCGTTTTCCCTTTTACGTCGGTTAGGGTTTCGGCCTTGACTCACTTTGAGAAGTAGTCTATAGCCACAATCAGGTATCGAAAGTGGTCTGGGGCCTCCAAAAAATGACCCACCAGGTCAATCCCCCATTTGTCGAGTGGCCAACAATTATTAATGTTCATCATTTCTTCATAGGGGACATGGGTGATTGGCGCATGCCTTGGGCAATGGTGGCAGTCCTGGATGTGATTGTTAAACCTCATCTAACATCTTGGGCCAATAGTATCCAGCTAGAAGGAGCTTCTTTGCTATCGCTCGATCCCCTTGGTGACTTCTGCAGTCCCCTTCATCGGTCTTGCGGATCAGGTAGTCAGCTTCGTAGGGGGCTACACATCGGAGAAGCGATTGTAGGTGGCCTCCACGATAAAGTACATCTTTGTGGACTACATACTTGGGTGCCTTTAGCCTAACTTTCCTTGCTTTGATGGCATCTTCCGGAAGGGTACCCTCTCGAAGGTAGTTAAGAATGGGCATTATCCATGACTTATATTCTTCAACCACCATCACTGTTGCTTCCCCCTCAAGCTACGCTTACTCAGTGTTTCCACCATTAAGTGCCCTTGGGATTGCAAGTCCAGGTCCGATGAGGTCAATTTTCTTAGGGCGTCAGCCTTGTGGTTTTTCTCTCGAGGGACTTGAGTAAGGGTGTAATGGTGTAAATGTTAAATAAGGGGGTTCACCACTTCCGGGTAATGTTGTAGACTTCTTTCCCTAGCCTCATACTCTCCCTTGACTTGAAGGAACACGATTTGGGAATCACTGAATATATCCATCCTTCAAACTCCCATGGTTTTTGCTATTCGAAGGTCTGTGATCAGCGCTTTGTATTCCACTCCATTTTTCATGGCCTTGAAGTCAAAGTGTAGGGCATAGGGATAGTCCTTTTGTTTGGGGCTCATGAGTAAGACTCCGGCCCCACTGCCTCCAGAGTATGATTATCCATCAACGTACAACTGCCATGTTTCTTCGGATTCTATTTCATCATTGACTACAATTGATTCTGTAGTTTCCACAATGAAATCTGTTAAGTCTTTTCCCTTGATGGCTATTCTTGGGTGAAAGTGGATGCCATGCTCTCCCAGTTCGATTGCCCATTTCATCATTCGTCCTGAGGCCTCCGACTTGAGAAGCACCTGCCTAATTAGATGGGTGGTGAGTAAGATGATCTTGTGACTTTAGGAGTACCGTCGGAGGCATCTCACCACATGGACTAGGGCTAAGATTAACTTTTCGAGGGCAGTGTATCAAATCTCCGGACCATGCAATTCTCTGCTTACGAAGTAAATTGGGTGTTAGGTTTTGTCTTTCTCCTTTACCAGAACCACTCTTATCGCTAAGAGAGATGTGGAGATGTATAAGTACATATCATCCTCCTTGTCTGGTTTCATCAGGGTGGGCAAGCTTCGTAAGTGTTCCTTTAGGTCTTGAAAAGCTTTGTCACATTCGTCTATCCATTCAAATTTTTTAGCTTTTTTAAGCACATCGAAGAATGGAAAATGTTTCTTGGCCCCCTTTGAAAGGAATTGACTAAGTGCAGCCAGCGATCATGTTAGCCTTTGAACATCTTCGACCGTTTGGGGAGGCTTAATGCTTATCAAAGCTTTGATTTTCTCGGGGTTCACATCGAACCCCCTCTCTGAAACCATGAATCCTAGGAATTTTTTGGCATTGACTCCAGTCACACATTTAGATGGATTCAGCTTTAGATTGGCCTCTTGGAGCCTCTGGAAGGTTTCTTCAAGGTCCAGCAAGAACTGGCCGAAGCCTCTACTTTTGACTTCGTCCATATATATTTCAATGTTTCTATCAATCTGTTTTTCGAAGAGCTTATCAACTAGTCTTTGGTAGGTGGCTCTAGCATTCTTTAGGCCGAATAACATTTTCTTATAGAAAAATATCCCTACATCTATTATGAAAGATGTTTTCTGCTTATCCTCCTCCGCCATGAGTATCTGGTGGTAGCCCTTATGAGCATAGAAGGCGAGCACGCCGTATCCTGCTATTACTTCAACTAGCGCATGAATGAAGGGTAGGGGATAGCTATCCTTGGGGAAACATTTGTTAAGATCTGTGAAGTCTATGTACATTCTCCAAGCCCCATCATGCTTTGGGACCATCACCGGTTTTTCTATCCATTCAGGGTACTTCGATAAACATAGCTCAAAGCAATTTTTGAACTTCCTCTTTTATAGCTTTGTCCCTTTTGGGGGCTAATGATCTCTATTTTTGCTTGATTGGCTTTTGGGAGGGGTCCACATTTAGCCTGTGGACTATTAGCTATTTCGGTACCCCTATGAGGTCGAAGGTGTCCCATGAAAACATGTCGACATAGTCATCCAAGAGGCCTTTCAGTCTCTTTCTCATTACAGGTGGTATGATTTTTCCCACAGGCACCATTCCTTTTTCTCAATGGACATTGGCTCCATGTTTGTGGGTTTTATTTCTTCGTTGACCAAAGCCTCCATGTCTTCCTTTTTAGCTTCTTTTACAGCTATAGCCAAAAAGCTCCTGGCTGTAGGCTGCTTCCCCCTTTTGACTGTTATCCCCATCCTAGTGGGGAATTTCATTATCAAGTGATAGGGGAACCAAACAGCTCACGCCTGGCTTATTCTGGGCCTTCCGAGTATCACAATGTATGGGGATACTGCATTAAGCACTGTGAAACTACAATCAATTATAACTTCCTTGTCTCCATTCACTACTTTGACCGGGAAGGTCACGGACCCTAGGGGTAGCATCATTTTCCCAGGTAAACCGAACAAGGGAAAGGTTGTCTCCTCAAACTTTCACGTCCGAGTCCTAGTTGATCGAAGTAATTTGCAAATATTACTTCCACACCACTACCATCGTCCACAAACACCCTTTTAATGTAACATTCTCCAATGGTGGCATGGATTACCATTGGGTCCGAATGGGGGGTTCAGCTTGGCACCGGGTCAGCTTTCGAAATGATGATTGCTTCTTCCACTCAAAAATTGCTTTTGGCAGGGTTCTCTGGGGGGTACATATTGGGATTAAGCTTTGATGATGGTATTCAAAGACTGATCACCTACCACTCCATTGATAAAATTGATCACCTAATTAGCCCCGTCCCTCTTATTCCTGTCCGACCGAACCTCGATATTGGGCCGAACATCTGTCTGGTTTCCATCTTGTTCTCCATCATTTTCTTGTGGTTCTCTGCTTCCTCAATTGGCTCTTTTCTTTCCTTTCCAATGCTGCTTTCCTCATCCCTTCGAAGAGGCTTTTTATAGTCTTTCGACGTAGTCTGGGAGCAAACCCTCTATTGCACATCTTTTGATTTCTTGCTTCAGGTGAGTGCATTCCTTTGTATCGTGGCCTCGCTCTTTGTGATGGTCATAAAAATTAGGCGAATCTCTTTTTCCAAGGTAGTCTCTTTTGGGAGAAGGATTTTGAAATAGCCCTTTATGGATGGAGTGTATTTCCGTTAGGGACTTAGTCAATAGAACATAGCCCTCGAACCCTTTCTTTAAATGCCTAGGCCATCTCAGCCTCAATTCGGAGGCTTTAGAGACTTTTTCACCCCATCTTTCCCATTCCCTCTTTCTCTTCTTAACTTCTTTGATCTTCAAATATTGTTTCACGATTTCTTGTAGTTGTTGCAAGGTTTCTAGCTTTTTCGAGACCAGCTTCTTGTACAAGCCGAGGTTGGACATCCCGTTCATATAACCAAGGATCACCCCATCCTCAGTATGATTGATCACACTGAGGTTCTCATCCACATATCTATGATAAAATGCCTCAGTCGATTCATCAGGCCTCTGCTTGTTCTGGTAGAGCTCAATCAAGGTCTTCGTAAACCTTTTCTTTTGGAAGAATTGTCCCAAGAGGGCCCTTCCAAAGTCTCAATACGAATGTAATAACCCCCTGCCCAGCTTGTTAAACCATTCTTGTGCTTTTCCTCAAAGGTAGCTTCCTACCAGCTTGCATGGTAGCTGTTCGTTAAAGTCCCTCAAATTTATCAGACTAAGGAAAGTAAGTATGAACTCATGGGGGTTCAAATCTCCACTGTACATGGGGAGCCCTTTGGGTGGTTTCACGTTGATGGGCTATCGGGTGGCCACTATCGTGGGACTGAAGGGGGAAGCTGTGACTTTGCCCGAATGCCCAATCAACCTATCCAGCTCTCTTGTCAATGTATTTCTCAACCCCCCTCACATCCGCAGATCTAAGTATTAACTTGGCTAGAATGGGGCATCGAAGCTAGAGATCTGGTTTGAGGCATGTACCCAAGCTGCAGTTCTTCTACAACCAAGTTGTAATACAACTTTGGGTGATAGGGATCATATAAGGGGACCTCTGGTCGGGGTCCAGAATACATCTGGTTCTCCAAACCTGGATAGAACCCCATCGGCTCGGCCATCAAGTGAAGGATTTTCTGGTTCGAAACAGGAGGTATTGAGATGGTCACAGAATATGCCAACGTTCAGCCTATGTTGGGGAACGTTGAACGTTGGTTAGGGTCGGTCTTGGGCCCAAATATCTGCTTGATAAGATACCCCATGAGGGGCCTGCAATCGGAACCTCGACTGCAACACCAGGGTCATCAAAGGTGGTGCCACCAATTGTTGGTGAACCATCCTCTGATAGAGTATTGGAGGCTCCACCTGGTAGCCAGCGGATCTGAGGGTTTGAACTAGTTATGCTAGATTATACTGTGATGGAGGGCACGTATTGTTTGTGCCCTTCATAGCCCAAGTAGCCCCTCTCGTAGCTTTCGTTTGTGAGTTCGCAGTTGCTTCCGTTAACAGTAGCGCATCCTCCTCCCTAGGTCGGCGCTCATGGCTTTGTGATGCAAGGGTTTCGACTCCTCTTACCCAAGGCTCAATGCTGACCTCTATGCTTCTTAGAGGTATATCAGCTTCCATCTGAGAGCCTTCTTTTCCCCTTGTTTCCAAGATCTTATCTTAGCTTACCCCTGGGGGTTTATTACCGACGTTTGAGGGGGTAGAGTCTGATTTCATGTTGGACCTACGCCCTCTCCTTCTCCAGCAATGGGATTGTACTTCTTCGCCAATGCCTAAAGTCCTACCTTTTAGCTGCTCACTTCTACATAAGGCACTTGCTATATTAGTGGACATAAACAGCAAGGGAATGCAGATCTGACTAATAGTCCCATGGGGCGTGCCAACTTGATGTACCCCAACTAACTGTCGCCATTGTGCCGCCGTTCGTGGCCTGAATCTGCAAGACAAAGCCCCTGGGGATGTTCGGGGGGAAGAAGCTATGACGACCAAGTGAGCAAACAGAATTACAATAGTGTAATTAGGAATGAATAGTTGAGTGTGTCGGGCTACCTTTAGCCTTTATATAGGTAGGCAAGTAGGGCAACTGTTTTGTTTGTTTGTGGAGCAAGTATCATTCCCTTGGGCAGAACCAAAGAGCATTACCCAAAGGGTAGTGCCATAGACCTAAGCCGATCGCACTAGGCACATAGACCCAATACGGATTTACACATTATCAAGGAGAAGTGGAAGAAGTTTGAGGAAATCAAAAATATTGAGGAAATGATGGTAAGTGAAGTTCTTACATGATGTCATAATTAATATTTCAATATTTATCAACTAATTCATTGTGTTAATAACTAATATTTTTTTCAAAAAATATTTTTAGAAAAAGAAAGAAAGAAGGCAAGTACCTAATATAAGGAAAAGAAGTACACTTACCACACCGGACCAAAGGGGAACATGGCTACAAAGGAGAAACTAATAGAGCAGCTAAAAGAGAAGGAGAGGAAGAAGCTAAGGGACCAGGGATACACGGAGGAAGAGATCAAGGGTGAGATCAATTCCAAGAATTTCAATCCAGAAAAATCCCTGGTCTACATAGAGTCGAACAAGGGAAAAGATAAGGAGTATGCAACCCCAGAAGTCAAGGCCATATCGGAGGATATTGTAAGTATCTTATTCATTTATAGTTTCATATTTAAGTAAACTATTATTATCACTACTAACACAATAATATGAATTACAGTTGAGGATGAATGAGTAAAAAGAGAAGGGGACCCTAGAGTTGGGTCTGGGTGAGGACATTTTGATAAGAGCCACCGGGAAGAGAGATCACCCGGGTCGCTACAGAGGTACCCAATCCCGATTGCCAGCAGTTGTTGCTATCCAAGGTATAGCAAGAAGCAAGTGCAGCAAGAGCTCATCGTCCCAAAAGAAGGAGGCCAGGAAACCTTCCGTTGATCAGCCGGTTGTCAAGGCGATGGTCTCATACCTTGAGCAGTTGGTCAAGGGTATAGCTGCAACGGAGGGATTAAATATTCCTGAAGGCCTTGTGAACCCAAAGAGCTTCATTGAAAATATGTTGGGATGTGTATCCATCGGTCTCAGAAACTCGGGCCAAGATCTCCCCAGATGGAGAAGAAGATAAGGAGATAAATATGCATTACAATTAACAATTTCACACTGTGATTTTTATTTTCTGCTTGCATGCAAAAACTATTTTTTTAGACTAACTAAATTATCACTCTTTGCAACAGGGCGGTGAGTTGGTCATCTTATACATCAAGGGACTTCAGGGAGAGATGAAAAGGGTGGTTAAAGTATAGCTCCGAAAATCTAGGCATCCCGAGAAGTCGCATGGTCTAGTAGCTCGCGTCCGTGTGTGCTACCCAGTCTACCATCTAAGAGCTAGATTGTCATTTTCCAATTACCATTTCAATGACGTGGGAGACACTTTGGGGAGTGTGGTATACTGGTCGGTGACTTTGGTCTGATTTGGAGATGATTCCCAGACCGAGGACATTGAAGGTGGCCTGCCCCGGACCGATGAATTTTATTGCGTCAATGTCAGCAACAATGAGGTAATAAAATAATCTAAATACTACATATGTTACATGTCTGATTTTTTATTACGAATCGTTGAAATTGAATAATTTTTTTGTGCGGTTGTCAACTCCTAAACTGTCTGGATCAAACAGCTCCTTCCATTCCTCGATGCAACAATTTATACATGAAAGGCCACTGAAACTGGTACTTCTCGATAACATTCGTCACTTGTACCATATTTAATTATTTTTCAATTTGCCTAATTTTGTTGCCATTACATAAAACTCACAGATAGATGTTTGGTACAAGCTTGGCAACTTCAGAGCAGTGACTTGGCTATCAAACTCACAGATAGATGTTTAGATGGGGTAGGATTTACTTTTTCACATTAACAGTATTTATTTATGGCCTAATTTATTTCAAATTTTAACCAATTCTATTTTTTCAAGGCACCTCTAGGACCAAGTCTTCAAAACCAACAATGGCCGCATTCAGTTTTTTCGATGTTGTACGGGAGGCTATCAAAGTCGAAGGTCATGCTAAAGCCATTCTGGAAACCATGCTTGTTACTGATGTCAAGGTTTATGTCGTGCCATATATTAAAATTTAACTGAAACTTTTCAATTTTTCTCAATTACAGAAAATTATTAATTGCTGGCAATTTCATTCATGTTCTACTTTATTTTCAACGCAACGATCATTGGTACTTAGTAGTCCTCCGCCCTAGTACGCAGGGAGTTTTTACCTTTAACTCGATGACTGGAGAAATCAAACCACACAACATTAATGAAAACAAAATCATTTCCAGGTACTTTCATTCCTTTCATCGTACTAATTTTAACACCTACAAGTGTGAGTTACCTAACCATTAAAAGTTCAACATTACTAGGATTGCATGCAAATATCAAAGGGAGAAAGCGAAGAGGGAACCGTCTCCGAATTACGCATGGAAAATCACAAACATCGATGTAAGTCATTCAATCCAAGAGTCCCTTCATTCCCTCCATTATTTAATACAATTACATTTAACTCATTTTTTTCATGTGCAGTACCAACTTTAGGAAAGTGGTTGGGAATGCGGATACTACGTCCTCCTTTCATGGAAGTGTTTGTGTTCAACACTACCTCTACAGTTATTCTAGATGTTGGTTGACAAATTACAATTTAAAATATATTCTTCTTACTTACTAAATACTTTCACGTAATTAATCATCAGGTTGTTTTGTATGCAACAGATATTTCCCCTGAAAAAAAGAGCATACAATGGCAAGGAGATAGCAGCTGTAACCGAGAGATGGTGTCAGGCTTGGGTGGATATATATTCCAAACTGTGCAAGACTTCTAATGAAGTATAGAAATTGGATTTCGTAGAAATTGGATTTCGTAGAAATTTACTTCTTTTCTAAAATTTGCTTGTGGATGGATTATGTTTTTTCAGACATGTTTAGTTTTAAATTTATTCATTTCTTCATTCTTAGCATCAATCTTGTTTTTAGATTCTATCTTGTTGGCTATGATATCTCCCAAGGGTTTTAATCCAAATGGGCCAGGAAAAAATAAAATAGGCATTGGAAATGAAAAACAAAACCAGCACTGGTTTTACATATTTTATACTGGTGCTAGAAAATTTACATCCTACCAAGAACAAGCACTGGCAATTAGTTTCCATGTCAGTAGTGGAAGATAGAGATCCTTCTAATCCCTAGCACCGGAATTTTTTTTATACCGGTGCTTAAATAGAACTGGTGCTCAAAAAATGGCAATGGTCATCATTTTACAACCAGCATCAATAACATTAAACCAATGTTGGTCTATATCTATAAGCAATGGTAGCATTCTCCCAGTGCTGGTTATGGGGGACAAGCTCCGCTACAGTATTGTCAGCACCTGTTGTGAGAACCAATGCTAAATATCATTATTCAGCACCGATTTTGATTTCTGATGCCTTTGTAACTACGTTTTAGCACCCCCCATACTTAGGAACCGGTAGTTTGGGGGCCTGGAATACCGGTGCCTATGTACCCAAATACTGGTGTCGTGGGAGGGTGTATGCAGTAGTGAAGGCGTCAGTTAGAATAACTAAGAACATCCACAATGGTTGCTTCTTAAACAAACTTTTCTTAATAAGATGCAATCCTTATTTAAGGAGGACCATTGTGGAGTTTTAAGAACTACTCCTTAATAAGGAGTTGCTCCTTAATTAAGGAGTTGATACCTCTTTATTTGTGAAATGTCAATCAATCAATGAATAGCACTCTAAACATGGTTTGTTTTATATTTTTAAAAATTAATTATAACATAAAATGGAAAAAAAATGCCTATAAAGTGCTTATTTAAGTTGGTCCATTGTTGGTAGTTAGTTCTTACCCAATTTTCATCAAAATTCATGACGTGACACTTAACAAGTGCTCCTTAAGTCCACCATCATTGTGGATGCTTTAAGGGACTAAAGTTATGTTCATTTCAATTTATCTACAATTGAATTCATTAAATTTTCAAAATTGATACTCCCTCGGTTTTTTTTTCATTGGCACACTTACTAAAAGTGGTGTTTTTTTTTAATTGGCACTTGCTATTTTGGGCAAGTTTAAGGTTTTTACATCCACTCATTTTACTTTCTCTTATTTCAATTCTATTTCATCCACTCATTTAGCATCTCCTCAATTCTAACACCAAAAGAGAGGTGCCAATGAAAAAAAACGGAGGAAGTACTATCGAGTTCAGTTTTGATAAATTATTCTTAATTTTTACTATAATTAATTTTAGTTTAGTACAATTAAATTCGATTCATTAAAAGTACAATTCAGGATAACACAATTTGGGGTGTGTTTGATGGAGTTGTGCTTATGAGTAAAACTGACTTGTTTTAAAAGTTAGAAAAATAGGCTTCTACTTTCAATTCAAATATGTCTTATGTCTAAAAAAAAAGTAAGTTCACAAACACTAAAAACTGCTTAGACTCTAGAGCTTATTTATATTGAACTGAACAGAAAATAAATATATATCTGAAAATGGTAGTAATATGAAAAAATTAAATTAAAGTTCATCAAATTAATTTTCACTGGCCTGAATTGAACTTAATTGAAATGAACCACAAATAAGCTATGAAGAGCAGAGTCTTAGTTCATTCTAAGGTCATGTTCTCCCGAACTAATTTTTATGAACTAAATTGAATTGAACTAAACTAAAACAAGTGTCTTTAAAATGGTAATGATACTACTAAATTAACCTAAATTTTATTAAATCAAATTTCTAATAAATTAAATTTAACTAAACTTAAATAAATGAAAGTTCAGATAAACTCTGGAGAAGACTGTCGTATGTAAATGATTGTGTTGCAGTGATGTTCCTTGTTAGAAAACAATGGGAGGAAAAGTGACGTGGAAAACATGCTTGAATAAGTAATAGAGTGTGTGTTGTAATAGAACTCGTACATATGTATTTTCCTTAGTTACGTCTTGTGTATTTGGGCTTAAATCCCTCGTCTTCATGTGAATATATCGTAAGAAATCATTCCCAAAATATCATTCTCTTCTTAGTTTCATGGTATCAAAGTCACACCTCTGAAATCCGAATTTTTTTTCTCGTTTTTCCTTGTCTGCTTCTTTGCTGTCACCATGAGTGAAATGGAAAGCATTGTACACTCAGAGCCTAACCTGAATTCCACCGCAGAAACCCCTCATCCCACCGCAGGCACCCGCGAACCTAACCCTAATCCCACCGCCGATGATCTCGGCCCTCAGCCTCTCCGACATCCTCTGGATCTTTCTTCTCCGTTCTACCTTCATTCTTCTGATCATCCTGGCTTGTCTCTTTGACAGGTTGTTCTGAGGGAGGAGAACTATCAATATTGGACTACTTCCATGAGGAATGCTCTGAAGGCAAAGCGTAAACAAGGTTTTATCGATGGCTGCATCTCTTAGGCTGCGATTGCTCCTATTGATATCGATGGCTGGTACAACGTCAATTCCATATTGATTAGACGGGTCGTTTAATTCATAGAACCTTTGTTGCGCTCCTCTATCACCTATCCAGATACTTCTTTGAACTTTGGGAGGATTTGCGACAAAGGTTTTCCTGGCAATGGTCCTCATCTTCTTCAAGCTCATTCTGATTTGGAAAGTTGTTGCCAAAGTGGTAGGTCAGTTGTGTCGTATTACGGGGCGCTTAAGAAAATTTGGGATGAAGTCACTACATACATTCCCCTGAAAGCTTGTCTTTTTTGTCGCTGCACTTACGACATTACGTCGCAGATTAGGGCTAAGTGTGACGTAGAGAATCTTCATCAATTCCTTCTCGGTATCGATGACTCTTTTGGCATGCTACTCTAGTCTCATGGCGCAAGAACCTTTTCTGTGTCTCAATAGGGTGTATGCTTTTATTGTTCAAGAAGAGTGTCACAAAACCCTCATGCTGGAGCATGACACCAAGTCCGACGGAATGGCATTTGTTTCTCAGTCAAAACTTTGGCGTCCTCCTGCTGGCAATGGAATGTTGGATAGACCGGCTGCTACTTTTGGATGTCCGTCTTGTTCATATTGCGGCAAACGTGGCCACAAAGTCTCCCGCCACTGGAAGATTCACGTTGTCCCTGAAGGTTTTGTTCACCGTTCAGTCGGGCGCGGTGGTTTTCACTCAGGAGGTGGTCGTGGTCGCAGCTCTCTCGATGGCAGAATGGCTCACGCTGCACAGCTACCTAGCCCACCTTCGCCTTCCGACTCGGTAGTCCTCCAGGAATGTGCAGCTCGTTGCTCTAGTTTGAGACCAAATCAATGGCAAGTAGTTTTTCAGATGTACAACTCGATGAACACTCCTTTTGCTGATGCTACTGGTAAGAATTCTTTTTAGATTCTAGATACATTTGCTTCTCTTCATATGATGGGTAATCGCACTCTTCTTCGTGATATTGTTACTGTTGATCCTGTACCTATCAGGCTTGCGAATAATCGTGTAGTTACTGTAGTCCAGGAAGGTCCTCTGGTTTTCTCTCCATATGCCAGGATTGATCATATGTTATTTTTACCTTCCTTGGAATGCAATCTTCTCTTATTTACTAGGTTGTTTCACCATGTTCAATGTTTTTCTTTCATAACAAAAAATTTATGCGTGCTTCAGGAAAACGTTACGAAGACAGTGATTGGTGTGGGTGAGCAACGTAGTGGGGTTTACTAGTAGCAGCATTTTTCGTCAGCCACTCAAGTCAGTGGCGGAACCAGGAATTTTTTTCAGGTGGCGCTGGACGGTGATGGTGGCAGAGCGGCCTCCGGCGGTGCCGGGACAACGGCGGCGGCGGCGGCGGCGCGGATGCAGTGAGGAGCTGCTCCTCCACTCCTTACACGTTCAATGCTTTGAAGAAAGTGGAAAAAATTTGCTCATTTGTTCAAGACACTGGGGTTTGTTATTTGGGCCATCCATTTTTTGATTTTGGCCCAATAACAAAACCCAAATCCGATTTCTTTTCTTTTTTTATTCACTAATCAAAACGACGTCGTTTGACTTAAACCAAAACGACGTTGTTTTGATGTTTTATGGCCCAAAAAAAGGCAGCTCCGGCCTTCTTCCCCGGCGTATTACACCGAAAAAACATGTTTTTCGCCGGAAAAATGCGTACGCACGCCGGGAAGCTCCTTAGCCGCTTATCACTACTACTACCATGGCGCCAGAATCTCAGTTAGGGCTGGAGCCCTACTATGCGCCATTGTAGTTCCGCCACTGACTCAAGTGCACCATGCGTCCAAGCCCGGGATGGCAACATCGGCTTAAGTGAGGCAAAAACAGCTGGGTCACCATTCATTTGCAGTTTTGACTTCTTTATCAGTTTATGTTCCTTCAACTCACAACAATCTTCCTTGTGATATTTGTTCCAAATCAAAACAAACTAGATTTTTTTTCCATTGAGTTCCAATAAAGCCACACATTTATTTTAAATTGTGCATTGCGACATTTGGGGTTTGTATCGTACTCCTTTGTTTTGTGGTGATTCTTATTTTATTACACTTGTTGATGATTACTCTCGAACTACATGGGTTTATTTTCTTAAATCCAAGTCAGGTGTCCCGTCTTTATTTAAATAATTTTGCACCTTAACTATCAAACAGTTTAATTCACCAGTTCTTTGATTTTGATCAGATAATGGTACAGAATTTCTAGGCCTCAACAATTATTTCGTTGGTTAGGATATTGTTCATGAGACCTCGTGTGTGTATACGCCTCAACAAAATGGCAGGGTAGAATGTAAGCACCGCCACCTCCTGAACGTGGCTCGTGCTTTGCATTTCCAGGCCTCTCTTCTGGTGAAATTTTGGGATGAGTGCATTCTTATTGCGTGTTTCTTGATTAATCAAAGTCCTGCGCCCATTCTAGAGAACAAGACTCCCTTTCATTTCATGTTTGGGAAGACTTCAAAATACAATTATCTCTGCGTGTTTGGATGTTTGTTTATCGCTCCAATCCTACCCCTGCCAAGTGGCAAGTTCTCTGTTCGTGGTCACAAATGTGTATTTATGGGATGTCCTGCAGAAAAAAAATGGTTGACATTTATATGATCTCGATACCAGAATATTTATTCTCCTCTCGAGATGTGGTGTTCTTAGAAGATTATTTTCCTTGGGAAATATGCAAATATAACCCTATATAATTGAGAAAGTGCATATATAACCCTGAGATAATTTTTAGTGCAAAAATTACCCTATCTACTTTTATTTAGGTGCAAATATAACTCTAAAGACTATATTCCGTCATTGATTGGCCATTTTTGGCCATTGACTGACAAGAAATGATCAAAATGCCCTTTAAGTCAAATACAAAAAATTAAAACACTAAAATGCCCTTCATTTCTTTCTCGAATGGTAGGCTCCCACATAACGTCTTCATTGCTTTCAATATGAGCAAGGAATAAAATAATATCACCCACAACAAAAAAAACAAACCAATGTAAACACCATTAGGTTTAGAATGAGATTACTTGCCAATGAAAAATCAATAGCGGGAAAGATAGGCTTATATTCGGTTATACTTCTCCTCTTATCCCACCAATAAACTCCTTGGGAAATGGAAAATCAGAGGCCAAGCTATCCTTGAACTGAAGTCAAATATCATAGTTCTGAAACAAAAAGCTTACACGTTCTCAAAAGCCCCACCTCGGAATCCTCCAAACTCCGTCGTACCCCACCACCCGACGAACCCACTCACTATCTCCGAGTTCAACCGGGTCAAATCGGTCCCTCAATCCGAGTCCCTCCACCTCTTCAAAAGCTCTGAATACGCGCTCGACTCGGTGGTTCTGGAAAAGCTAGATAAGAAGGTTGTATGAAGTGAAAGAAGGGGGACCCACTTCCAACCAAGAAGGCATCAGTTGTCACACGCGCTAACGCCGTCTCGCATGTTCTAACGATGGATTTGGATACCAGGGATGTGACAGTGTATTTGGATGCTATGGGAATTTGATTACAGAATTTCGAACCCCCAAATTTATTACAGAATTATGAAACCCCAAAGTTTAATCTTGAGAATTTGATCTCTCTGTGAATCAAATCCCAGTCAGCATCGTTGACGGTGATGATCATATATATTCACTCACTCACCCACACACACACACAAACACACACTTATTCACACACAATGGGGATTCCGCGTGAGTTGATGATGGATTCTTCCCCTACACCTCCTTCTTCTTCTGGGTTTTGCTAAAGATTAAATCTTTTCCGATTCATAATTCCTGCTTCACTCTCTATTCCATGTGAATTGAAGCTATGGGTAATTTTAATGGGAGAGAAGATGGCGGTAGCAACAGCCCTTCTGCAGTAGAGGTTAAGGTTGAAGACGACGACGGTGGCGGCAGTAGGGGCAGTAGGATGGGTCAAGATAAAGGTGAGTTCATGCGTGAAAGAAAAAAAGAAAAGGAACCAGAGAAATAACGGTTTGAAGAAAGAACCAGAGGAGAAAGAAAAGGAGAAAAGAAATAGAAGAAGAAAAAGAGGGAGAAAAATAAGGTTTAGGGGCAATATAGACATTTCATAATTTTAAAAATTTTCAAATTTTTTCAAAGGGGTAAATTTATCTTTTTTTTTACATAATCCGGCCGCAAACTACCAGAAAAGGTTATATTTGCACATAAACTAACTATCTAGGGTTATATTTCACTTTCAATTATCGTAGGGTTATATCTGCACTTTCGTAAATTATGTAGGGTTATATATACACTTCGCTCATTTTCCTTCCTAGGATGCTTTTTCGTTGCCTATGGCTCTGCCCTTATCTCTTCCGTATACTCTGACACCACATCTGGCTGTGTTTGATACACCAGACTCTATCTCTGCAGACAAGGGGAGCTTTCGGTGCAACTGCTCTACGGCTGATCCTGGCTCACAAGCCCCCATTGACAGGGGAGTTCTTCACTAGTTTCATTGGCCATAGAGACTTCAGGCCCAAGCCTCGCCAACTCCAATGCTCGAGCTTCACTGGCTGCGATTGATAAGCATTCAGCCACCTGGCCTTCTCTTGACGAGCCACTACTGGATAAGCGTCACAGCTCTCGCCACCACTGGATATGCGTCACAGCTCTCGCCACCACTATCTGAGTGTCTTGTTGAGAGACTTTGTTAGTAACTCTATGCTTCACGATGTGGATCAGAATTCTAGGAGTTTTTCTTTGCCATTTCCGCAATATCCCATCGCCAGCTATGTCTCTTTCGCGAGGTTTGCTCCCATGCATGCCAACTCCTAGGTGCGATTACTACAGGTCAAAAACCTACTCATTTTTGTGAGGCCATTAAATAGTCATGTTGGATAGAGGCCATGGCATCGAAACTTGAGGCTCTCTAGCAAAATTATACCTGGTCACTAAATTCTTTTCCTCCGGGAAAGAAACCTATTTGTTGCAAATGGATCTACCACATCAAGTATAAGTTGGACGGTGATATTGAATGCTACAAGGCTCACCTAGTAGTGTTGTGAAATTGTTAAGTTGAAGGCATCGATTTCAATGATACGTTCGCTCTTGTGGAAAAGATGGTAACTGTTCGCACTTTCTTATTTGTTGCCGCTATCCGAGGATAGGAGCTTCATCAAATGGAGGTGCACAACACCTTTCTTCATGGAGATTTAGATGAACAGGTATTCATGTCACCTCCTCCAGGATATACTAAGGCCTCGCCAGGCCAAGTATTCCGCCTTCACAAGTCCCTCTATTAGTAGGCTCTGTGTAACTGGTTCTCTAAACTTGCTCAAGCCCTTCGTCACTATGTTTTCGATAGAGCTATGCAGGCTACTCCCTATTCAGTCTTCAACATTTTGGCCATGTTTTCCATGTTTTGGTGTACGTCGATGACTTTATTATCGCATGTGACAATGCTTCAGCTATCTCAGCTTTTAAGCATTATCTATGCTCTTGCTTTCACATGAAAAAACTTGGTATTCTTAAATATTTTTTAAGGGCTTGACGTCGCATGTAATTCCTCAAGAATCTTTGTCTCGCAGTGGAAGTATGCTTTAGAGGTCATCGCAGAGACTGGACTTCTTGCTTCCAAACACGTGGCTTCACCTATGGAATCGACGCACAACCTCTTCAAGGTGGACGGTCCAGACTACTCTCATCCCGAGCAGTATTGTCGACTCATCAGGAAGCTGGTGTATCTCACTATTACTTGGCCTAAGCTCAGTTTTTCCGTTCACACTCTTTCCCAATTCATGCAGCAGCCAAGGTGAACCATTGGACAGCTTCTTTACAAGTTCTTTGCTACATCAAAGGCAGCCCGGGTCAAGGTTTGTTTCTTTTGCATGATAGCAACTTATCCTTAGCAGCATACTGTGATTCGGATTGGGCCACTTGTCCTATCAAGTGTCACTCTGTGACATGGTTACTTTATCACATTGGGCATCCCTCCCATCTCCTGGAAAACCAAGAAGCAACATACAGTATCCCATTCATCAGCTGAGGTTGAATATCACGCAATGGCGAATGTGTGTTGTGAAGTTCTCTGGATGCGTTCTCTTCTTCGCTCTCTTGGTATTGTGCATTCCACTCCAATTCCCCTATATTGTGATAGGGGAACCCGGTGTTGTGAAGTTCTTTGGATGCGTTCTCTTCTTCGCTCTCTTGGTGCTGTGCATTCCACTCCATTTCCCCTATATTGTGATAGCCATGCTGCTCTACAACTTGCGGCGAACCCGATGTTCCATGAAAGGACCAAACGTATCGATATCAATTGTCATCTCGTTCGTGACTTTGTTTCTTCTCGCATCATTTCTACGCATCATATTTCGACGATGGACCAACCTGCAGACATGCTCACCAAAACACTTATTCGTTCAGCATTTCTTCAGCTGGCTTCCAAGTTAGCAATTCTCGACCTTCATACTCCAATTTGAGAGGGACTAATAGAGTTTGTAGTGTAATAGAACTCGTACATATATAATTTCTTAGTTATGTCGTGTATATTTTTTGTATAAATCCCTCGTTTTCATGTGAATATATCATAAGAAATCATTCCCAAAATATCTGTTTCTCCTCCGTTTCAATAAGCTATAGCTTCCAGCTAGCCTGCATTCTCTATCAAGCCATTTATGTCTCAATCTCATCGCTTCCCAACTTCATTTTTGTTGTTCTTCCCATGTCTTCTGCTTCTCCTTACAAAAACATCACTTCCAGTTCCATTATCATGTCTTAAAATATTCATCAGACAAAAAACTCCATTTCAAAAGCATTTTTCTAGAAATGAAGCTCTCTTCACTGCTTATGAAGTTGATCACCATCTTCCTTCTTCTCTACATTGTCTCCACAGGTCAGTTTCATCCATAATTTTTTGTGTTTTTTTGGTTTATGAAAGCAGTGATATTGCAGGAGCATAAAATTGGGTTTGATTTTTTCCCTTTTTGTTTTGCTTTTTTCAAGAAAAATTAAAGGCCTTAGTGTTATCTTATTGAAAGTACAATGCGATTTCTTTTGCCTTCTGGTCATAGTTTTTTGCGAAAAACTGTGTCTTTTTATGACTTTTGCTTACTGCATGCACTTGAGACTAGTGGGCATTAAATGTTATTAAATTGTTGTTTGTTATGGAAATCTAGAAGGGTCTACTGCATTATTATATTAGAGAAAATCTAAGAAATGAAGTTTTTCATAAGATTATGGGCGTGTTAAGTTATTTCTACATTAAATGTTGAAATTTTTTATATTACATATTTTATAAGTTTAAACAAGTAATAATATGTATTTGAAGGTGAAATAAAAATATATGATATAAAAAAATATTTTAAAAGTTCTAAATTTTGTATGTAATTTAACAAATGCAATGTATAAGGTAAAAAATAAGTGGTATGTCCATAAGCATATGAACAATCCGCTGTCGGGAGACCCACTCATTATATTATTATTCATTGAGCAATTTTTTATATATATAAATTTAATTGTTGTTTGTGTCTTACTGAATATGCAGAGACATTCCTTAGTTTTATTTTTGGTTTTGAATTTGCCAACTCTTGCTTTACTATTAAATTAATTCCATTGAACAGAATCGAATTAAATCGAACAGTACTAAACTAAACTGAACTTAAAAAATGGAAAATTAACTGAACTGACCTGAACTGCAATTTCGCTGAAAAGAACTGGCCAAAATCATTCCTATTTGTGTTAGCATATTTATTGTGTCTGCAGACTGCAATATGTGTTAATTCTCTAGATTTAGAGATTCATGAGGAAAGTGTTTAAAGTTTCAGAATGCGACAAAATTTTGTGCCATTGTAGATGCTTATGATCCAATGTGGTCCATATGGCCAAATCACCATCAAATGGGATGCAAGGACCTGGAATCCAAATGGATATACAGTGAGTTTGTACTTTTTTCAGACAAGTTTCTTTATCCTCAGAATTCGAGAAACTGATCAGAGGAATACAATGTTGTTTCTGAAACTTTGATGAATGGCTGAAGTTGAGCTCTTCATTGCTCCTACATTGTGCAGGCTGATGTTACAATCTTCAACTTACAGAAATACTGCCACATTGAAGCTCCAGGGTGGACATTAGGTTGGACATGGCAGGAAAAATGAAGTGATTTGGACCATGTATGGGGCTCAGACAACTGATCAATGAGACTGATCGAGGTACAAAGGAACAATGGTTCCTCATTGTTGTAAGAAAAGTCCTCAGTTGTGGATCTGCTGCCTGGAAACCCAGTATAACCTACGGGTTCCGAATTGCTACAAAGGTGGAGTGTTAAGCTCACGGATGCAGAATCCATCAATGGCTGCCATTACTTTCCGCCTTAATGTTGGTCAAACGGGAACAACTAGCACTACTATTTTCATGTCTCAGAATTTCACCCTTGCTGCCCCGGGGCCTCGAGTTAGTGCAAGAACACTTAGAAAAGGATGTTCAAAATGCAATCGAAATTTTCATGTCTCAGAATTTCACCCTTGCTGCCCCGGGGCCTCAAGTTAGTGCAAGAACACTTAGAAAAGGATGTTCAAAATGCAATCGAAGGGGGGATGACGGAGGATGAGGCAAGGTCGTTGGTAATACCAACAGATATGGATGAAATTGAGAGGTGTGAGTTATTTCTAAAAGGGCGACAAAACAAGGAGAGTGCATCTGAAAAGCCAAACGAAATTGAATTTGCGGAACGAATGGTAACTCCTGTCATTCTTTCCTCTTCAACCCGTTATCCCATTTGCATACACTAACATTTTTTTTCATTTGTAAACATAGGCTAAGTTGAAGCATGATTAATTAGAAGGAAAATTCATTCTGATTGGTAAGCACGATATCCTTTGTGAGGTAGTGGGGAAATCCGACCACCTGAGGTGTGCTAGAGAAGTGGGTGTGTTTCTGTCCCAAAGAGAGGCGTTTGGAATCGTTCGATACCTTGATTGAGCGAAACCGTCCAGAATCCACACATTGCAAAAGTAATCACTTCTTTGAGATAAACGAATAGATTAACAGGACATTATAATTTGTATTAGAGGATTTGATGCCAGATTGAACTCCCCCTTCAAGAGGATCCTGCCACTCTCCCGGAGAGATTGAGGCTAACCACGACCCCACTATTCGAAACCAAACAAATGAGGACAACAACCTCGACAAAGTCATCCTAGCCAACAAAAAATGTTCAAAATTTAATTGTCTTTCACTACTTACCATTTCATTAATATCATCCTAAACACAACCTTTATATTGGTGTAGACATCGAATTTGTGTGAGCTATACTTGATCAAGGTGACAATGGTAGACCACTCCACGTAGTCGATAAAATTTTACACGAGTCGATGCAACACCACTACTATGTTCCAATTGTGGATGGTATTTCTAGAGTTTTGTTAGAGACCCTAGCAGTGCTCAATGCTCTTTTGCCTATTCCGGATAGCCACTACAAGCGAGTGAGACCCGCTCAAGGAATGTTTCTTCTATGGCCTCGTCGTCTAAAAAACGTCAATCCTATAAAGGATCAACATTTAAAAATTCTCGTCCCTATGACACCTAAACTCGTAAAAAGTACACCAAAGAGGGTTAGACCGCCAATAGCAAGGGCACAAGTCATTAAGGATTCACCCCACTTCGTAAAGGCGTTGTATGATTTAATTGCACGTCATGAGCGAACCCAATATACACATTTCTGGGAAATGAATGTGTATTTGATCAAAAGCGGGATTTACGTGTTATGCACTGATTTTGAAGATCTGTGGATATGTGAGAAAGTTAACCAAATGCTAATGTCTCTCTACCTTTTGTGATTATTATGTGCACTGTGATTTTTAATATTTAATTTCAAATAAAAAACCGTAATGTCTATCTACCTAATTACTTTGAAGGCATACGTATTACTTTGCTAATCAAAAGGACAATGGTTGGATTGGGTACTCGTGCCCCGAGATGACTCAAGAAATTGAATGTGCAGAGCAAAAGAGGACCAACTACATGTGCAAGTCCCTGAGGCGAACGGATAAGAAATTATTTGTTGCGACATACATTGAGAGGTGATGGTTACAATGTTCATTTTATTTGTTCATAACAATTTCTTAATATTTTAAGGTGAATATACTTTCATGTGCAAAAACTATTGGAGATAAAATTTTCTTGTCCACGAAAAAAACAAGTCTACTGGATGGATCCCTTGCACTTCCAACATATGAAACATTTGTAAATTTTTTGATATAGGCTATGAGTGACCCTAGCAACGGAAGTGATATGAGTTTAGACGTGGTCGAAATCAAAGTCAAGTTTCTCCTAGTGTTATTTTGCATACTTTGTTTATCTCCTATTAGCATTATCATAGTTTGTGTTGCTATATATCAGTACAACAAACAAAAATATAGGAGTGCAGGTATTGAATAATGTTATACACAGCGGCGTGCGTTCAACGAGTATGGTTGGATTACTTAGAAATTGATAAAGAAGTATAGAGTTTTTCCTATTGACCCTTTTTCCTAACTCATTGGTATCTTCATTGCTCAACAAAATTTGTCACTAATTTGCTAGATTTTTTTCCCGAAAGTAATCAAGTCCTATTCACAAGATAATATCAACACTGCGAGAAATTGCTTGGCAAGACATTTAATTCACACTCGCTCGGCGATTGTAAGGAATGCTAACGTGGTAGAGTAACGCACATTATGTAAATATTGATGATATGGCTTGTGCAAAATAGATTTCTAATGATTTCCATTATTATATATCGATTATTGCTTACTTAATTTATCTATAGATTTTTGTTAGTGTTTGATCATGTCTTGTATTTTGTCACATTGTTATTATGTAAATAGAGGCAATTTAAAGTCGAGATTATGAATTAAATAAAATTTTTACCTCAGGACCCACGGCTAGAGTTCGAGTTCGGAAAACTTTCCCCTCTTGATAAGCCATTCAAACCATAGGACCGACTTTCTATTCTAAACTCGAAACAGGCTGAACCGAACTACCTTCTAAATTAGGAACATGAAGTGATTTAAATCATTTTGAAGTATTTCTTTACCCGAGGGAACAAAAATCAGAGTAGGCATATTTGCGAGTTCGGAAGCTAGTTTAAAGTCCGGAAAGGCCTCAAGGGCCAAGCCACAATACTAAGGTTCCGATTCGAAACCTAAGGAAGGCTCGAGCCATCCTACACAAGTTCCAAATTCATAACCTATTAAAAGCAGTTCTACCAGCCTCTTATGGATGGTTTTTATGTCATTTTTTAAAGGTGGTTCTCAAAACCGCCTTTGATCGTGGCTAATCAAAGGTGGGACCAGGGAAGGCACTTTGAAAGTGTCTTTTCTAGTTCGATAAAACCACTTTTAATCCCTTTTAACACACTAGTGAACACACCTTCCCTTTTAGCGAATTTTTCATGAAGTGATAGGGACTACCATTGAACTTTTCCCAACAAAACTAAAACTCAATATTCGGAGATTGAACAAACACTTCAACTCAAGATCTGGGTACGATTCAGTTATTTAGCCTCTTTTTTATTTCGTCTGTACTTGTGTATTATCTAAACTAAAATAATCCTGTTCTAGTAAATCAAATTATGCTACAGTAGAAGATTGTTATTTCAAACACCAGCTACACAGTTTACTAATATTGCAAGGTACTCCCAAAAAACTCACATTTGGATTGCAGTTTAAGCAAAGTTGGTACAGGTGAATAGGCACATTGGCCAAAACAAAAAGGGGCAAAATTTGCTGGAAAACACCACCTTTTTACGAGTACCTGGTCCGCTTATCCGGGTTCTTTTGATCTCGATCAGAAGACTGGCTTCTCTTGACATCATTTGGTTTTCGACTATTCATGAATTCAGAGAAAGATGGGATTGCAGGCAGCTTTGTATCTTGAGGCAACCCTTGCAATCCTCCAGACATGTGAGATTCTGAACCAAAACCGCTGTTAATGGTGGGCAACTTTTCATCATTAGGTTCTATGGACAGCTTATCTGGAGATGATGATACTGATTGCAGGGAGTTTTCTGATTTCGGTATTGCAGCCTTGCTCACAGGACTCTCGGTGGCATTCAGTCTACTGGTCAATTCTCCAGAGTTCGCTGTTGAGATCCATCTCACGGTGCTCGCCATTTGGGACAAATAGAAAGATTTACCACTCTTCCCATACTTGCAATAGCATTGGTTCTCAAGCATTGTGGCAGATGAATCACAGTCGAGCCTATATGCAACAATAAACAGATCAAACGCGCTAATAAGATGTTTGACAGTGCAGCTTTAGGCAAGATGGGTCTTCTTGACACACACTATCACATTGACGATTCTATAATGTCTGCACAGAAGGTGGAGAGGACGCGTACCTTAAGTCATTGAAGCGCAGCTGGTTCTGCTTCATAGAATTTAATAATTTTTGCTTGCAAGACTCTCTTAAGGTTTCAGATATGGTGTTCTTATCTGTCTTCTCACCCTGTAAATTAAACTATGATATTATCATCCAAATTTATCATGCTACCAGAAAGTTAAGACATCCATGGAAGAGAACAGTGCAGTTGAAATGTACCTTTTTGTCATGACCTTTATTTCGATAGTAACTTTCTTCTGCACGTTGCAGCAACTCAATCTTATGATTCAGTGTTGATTTTGATGAAAAACTTGATTGGATCATATGCTTTGCAGCCTCGTCTGAGATATTAATTAAAATTAGAATATAAGGCTGTTTAAATCAGGAACCAAATATCACCACCACATTAAAGGTGAAATGGAGAAATACCATCAGCATCAGATATATCTTCTTCTGGTTCACTTGCTTCTTCATTTTGGTTCCAGAACTCCGAGAATTGTTCCGCATCAGTGAAACTTGCAGAACTGCAACAGGGTCAACATTGCCAATCAGCTAAAGGAAATAAAGAAATACAAAGAGTCAACCATGAATACAAAAAGTCACAAGCTAAAATGACCCACAATGTTGCGAGCCACAAGACTGCCTTGAAACCACTACTAGCTTTCTATGTCACTAATGGGAGAACATCAGAATCAATATTTACAAGAATTAGAAAAGACATGAGCACAAGTTCAGAGTAAGTACTTTTCAGAGTTCAGGACAAACACAAAAAGGCGACAGAGTATAAGAATACTTAAACAAAGACCAAACAGAAGTGGAAAAAGTGGGAATTTTTGCCACCCCTTTCTACATCTTCTTGGCCAGAATGATAAAATTCAGCCACCCAGAAGAAAATCACTTCTCATGAATCCATTATCTCTTATTATGTCTCAATGACAGAAGCAATAAACATGCAGCGGGCCTCTCCTTTTTCATTTATCTCAGTGACATATGGGTGGGTTTTGTAGAATTAGATGTGAACTACCTGCTAATGAATATTTTGGAGGATTGATTCCTAAAAGTGCAAGCAGCCGTAAGCTCCTTCACATACTTTGCAACTAAGTTAGGATGCTTGCATGCATCACAAGTTTTTCCACATAATGATCCAGGAACCTGCTTTCACATATAGAAAGAAAAGATCACTTGAGCATCTACAAATGATTAAACACGGTTTCAACACAGGAAGGCAATCAATAGCTGCTTCTTACCTGCTCTCCAAAATTCTCAAGGATCTTCTTCCTACGACAACCAGACTCTTCACAATACTCAACCATCTTCAATCACATAAATTACAAAAACCATCAAAAAATCATTAAAGAAGTCATCCATAAATTCAAAAGGGCTTTGAAAATTACCTGCCTAAAGTCTTCCATGGATTTTTTTGAACTCAAAGCCTCCAAGCTTGTGGACTGTGACTTTTTGTTCTTAGCGTTACGCAGAATGAATTCCTTCAACGGGGTTGCGATGAAATAAGAATGAAATTCAGTGTTTTAGTGACTAAAAAGAAATTACGTAAAAAATATTGTACCATTTTTTTCCTATCATTCACTCCATAATATAAAATGCTTCTCGATGGCAACTGATCACGACCTACTCTACCCGACTCCTGATAAAAGGACTCCATGGACTTCGGAATGTTGAAATGGAAAACCATCCGGACATCCTTTCTATCTATACCCTGGTAGCAAAAAAAAGAAGATCATCCAGTTCAGAAGTACTCCCAGAAACTCACTGGATAATACAAGAAAGAATAAGAAGCATCAATTACATACCATTCTGCAACCAGTCAAGAACTCAAGAGTTTGTTGATGCATTATAGTCGCTCCAAATGGAAATTGAGAAGAAAAGTGAAAAACAGAAAGAGTTTAACCTCAAAAGCAAGTAAATCAAAAGAGAAGAACCATATTAATGCCAGAAATCAGCCAACTGGGTTTTGAAGAATTGAATAAAGATAGAAATTCTTCAGAAAATTTTAATTTCTCCTCACAATGGAGAGTTAGGTCTATGATTTCCCATATATTGTTGGGATGAAAAGGTCATGGCATTATGTTGATTGTTTCAGTCCAACAAAGCATGAGTGATTCCCATAAGCCCTTCAGGGTTCTGCCAAAGGAGCTTACGTATACACACATCCAGGAACTAGAAGAAGTTGCAGTCAAGTCACATAACAGAGACTGTAACAGGAAACTTAAGACAATGAAACCACCATACCCAAAGGCAACAGTTGCTACAACTACTTGTGTTTTTGCTGAAATCCAATCATCCAAGACAGAGGTCCTCAATTTATTGTTCAACCCAGCATGATATGCTGAAAGCACGGAATAACCCAATATATGATAAAATGGAAGTTATGGGACCTAGTAAACCGTTACAAAAGGCAATTGACTATTTTACCAGCACAAGTAACTCCATAATTTGCTAGATGAGAAGCCAGGTTATCACAGGTCGTACGTTCAAGACAGTAAATAATTGCACAGATATCTCCGCATGATCTTAGTAAGTTACCCAAATCATCATACGGGTCATCCATAAGGTCCTTGTACCGTACTGCACCATGAAAACAGCTAATCAGAAATGCATTTATACTAAAAGCTTCTGTCCTTTGAATTCACACAAACCCAACAATCTAAAATAAAACAATTAGCAGACAGACAAAGTATAAATAATTTAATTCGTAACTTAATTTGAATAGACAAGAAAATTTACAAGACATGGATGTCCAGTGTCATACTGGAATTCAATGTACACATCTAATTTTAATTTGAATGATGCATTCAGGTTTAAAAGTGTCCTTGAGCTCAGAAGGCCACATAAATGGTAAAGAAGTGCACTCCATACAATGAGACAACATATTATCCACATTCACCAAACCTTCATAATAAATATTTGGACGATTGAAAGATGATTTCAGCACCAATGGATTATGCAAGGACAGTAACTGTATCACATCCTTCTGGACTCTGACAGAAGAGCACAACAGTAAAATTAGTAGTAATACACATTGAAAAAAGAAATATGCAGAACAACAAAGGGGGAATGAGAAAAGGACTTCCATGTTTCAGGCAAACTGTAACACCTGCATAAATGGAAAATTGCATAATTTTATAAAAGAGAATACAAAACATAACAGTGGTTCACTAGTATATGCTGATTTGTCCGTAATACTAAGGAACTAAAACTCCCAAAGCCGAAGTTTGCAGAAGATGAACAACTCTTTTTACAGCATCTGGGTCCAATGCAATGCCTATGAAATTAGGAGGTACCTGTTTCTCTTAGACAGCACATGATGAACTTACTTTGGAGCAGCAGTTGCTGTCAAGGCCAGCAAGGGTACGCCGGGTAAGTGATCCCTTAAAGAAGAAAGCTTCCTGTAGCTAGGCCTGAATCATAGAACCAGTAAGGCCAATTTGCAAGCAAGAACAGAAATGAAATGCTTAGAAGCATATGGTTCAAAATCATATCACCTACCCAGTGTTTGTGAAGTACTTTAGACTGGCAAAGTAAATAAGAGAACTACTAGGAACAAATGTCTAATATAGTACTTTTAAACAATAACATAGAAAATGATGAGCGCCAATAGGTGAGTCAAAGCAGCATAAATAAGATAACAGATTGTGAGGCATTCTGAAGTTACTTTTCTCTGAAACTTCTGTATGCCACCTTACAGTAAGAGCAAGCTTGTAAGACATACCCAGGGGTGATCGCAAAGAAGAAGAAAAATGTGATGAAATGTCGGTAATCAAGATGAGCCTTGCAAGGTGGGCGAGAAAAAAAGAAAATTGCAGGAATTACTGATTGGCGATTTCTTTCCAAGATGAAAGAGGGCACATGCAGTAAACAGATTGAGGGAGTGAACAGAAAAAATAATGAGAAAAGTGTCAGAAGGAATAGTTTCTGGGGTAGGGATGAGATTCAGGTTCATTGGTTTAGCATACGAGCCATAATAAGTTTGCAGAAATTAACACCAGTGAAATGAGGAAACATCATGGCCTCACGAAATATTACCTAAAGTCATGGCCCCATGATGAAATGCAATGTGCCTGGGAGGTCGACAAAGATGTTATGATGAGTCAGCCAAGAAGTATTCGGCACAAGCAGTCCAGGAACTCTATAGCAGCTTAAGTTGATACCTCATCAATGGCAACAAGATTTAACAATCCTCTACCGTGAAGCTTATTTAGCTTTGATGTAAATCCTGAAGTGGCAATCAGTTCTGGTGTAACATATAGCAGTCTTAAGCGGGGTTTCCCAGAATTGAGATCTTCATTAATCTGTAAAACCCAGACCAAGAAATGCCATTGAGGAATGAGGGAAAAAGGATATCACTAGATTCAGTACGCGTAAAAATTTGCAGGCGAGCTTTTACTTTTTAGCAGTAACAAATTAAAGTATTTCTATCAGACCCAAAATTGGCTAGTTTAAATTGGCTATAGTTCAAACTTGTTGGGGCCACTGAAAAATTTGAACTTGTTTTGACTGTGGACCTTTGTTCAAGTCAGAGTGTACTGCTCAGTTGTTTATAAGAATAAAAAACTATCCTTCATAGTAGCCTTGGTATGGGAAATTTGCAAACTCTTCAATCATGTGACTTGCACTATTTTTAGAAGTCTTTTCATATTCATTTTGCAATGTCATATTTTTCACGCACTTCTACCTTCTTAGTGAGATCAGATCTCCATAAATACAGATACGTCCGTACCCAATAGACAACTACCAATAGGAACTGCCTCCAGATTAACAGCAAATGTACCTTGCTTCTAACTTGTGCAGTTATCGTCGAAGAAAGATATTCAGCTGCTATGCCTTTTTCTTTCAAAGCCATCACTTGATTTTCCTAGTAAATAAACTCAAACAATTAAAGCTAAGTAAAACCCATAAGCAAGCGAAAGATAAAAACAGGTACTCACACTCACCATTAGAGCTGAGGAAAATGCAAAGGAAACCAATTGAAGGTATGAGATCATTTCCTGCAATTCGAAATTAAATGGATGTGTAGCTCAAACTTTCACAAGATCATAATTGTCAAGATAAGCAATGTTCACCTATCAAAGGGCTAACAACAAGCACAATGCCGGGTTTCGCTAGCGCGGGAATCTGGTAACACATGGATTTGCCTCCACCAGTTGGCATTAGACAAAAGCAATCCTTTCCTACATTATAATTTCATAAGCAGTGGTTACAGATTAAAAAAACCTCCAAAATGTACTGAAATATAAAGAGATCAGAAGAATGAGACCTGAGAGTACAGCTTCAATGGCTTCCAACTGCTTCCCGCGGAACTCGGAATGGCCGAAATGCCACCGCAGCAGTTTCACCGGGGCGTCCTTCCCAATCTTCTGCTTCTCGGGCCCATATACACTTTGCATCGGCAATGGAGATTTCGTCATTTCTGAAAGGAATGAAAGTGAAATTGTGGTGTGATTGTGTAGGTTATGGGGGGAGAATGAGAACCTGAAATTGGAAGAACGTACCGGAGACGAAGACCAGGGAGGGAAGGGTTTTGCCGGGGAAATGAAGTAGCGGGGCCTATTTGGTTTGCATATTATTAATACGGGGATGCCCGTGTAATTTTTAAAAGTGCTAAATGGGGCGTATTTCACGCTTCTTTTTTCATTTTAGAATTAGAAAGAAAGAAAGAACCCTGAGGCTTCAGTATATAATCGCCGACAGAATCGTCACCGTGTGGCGAGCTAGGCTTCGGAGGTAGTGGGCTGGGGAAGAAGAAGGGAGCAGCGGGCTACGGTTTCAAACAGGAGAGGGCGGCAGGAGTATATCTAGCTCAACAACTAAAAGGCTGAGGGTCTCTGGTCCAGCCCAACTTCACTTCGAATTAAGACAAAGTCATTCAGCCCAATATGTAGATTGATTAAAAATTAGTTGCGCAGAACTTTACAGTTATGGGATAGATCGTGAGCCGAGAAATACGGAGCAAGGAACAAACACTAAGCCATGAACCGGAAATGCAGTGATGGTGGCGTGACCCACGATCTCGACTCCTAACAACATGGAACCACGACTACCATAGCCTATAAATACAAGAAGATCAAAACAAAAGCTCTCAAAACGAGAAAATAGGGCGCAGCCCTACTACTGTTCACCGTAGCCAATTTTTGCCCGTTTCTCTTCCTTGGCTCTTCTTCTCCGGCGAGGGGCCCAACATCCCTGTTAGGCTCCTCGCCGGGAATCGTTTAATATATGGTTTGCACCCCAAACTAGAAGTTACGTCCCAGATCTGGGTTTCCTACCGAAACTCCGAAGGCAGTCCGTCCGTCGCGATTTGGAAGAAGATCCCACTCCCGATCATGGAATCCGAGAACCCATGACTCAAATATGGGTTCTCTTGGAGGGGAGAACGCTTCTGACCCTGAAGCGTGAGAATTTCCAAAGGAGGAGTTGCGCGAATCACGGGTCCCGACGAATCCCGTCGAACATGGGGGAGGACGCTCTTCCCCAAACTTGAAGGAGGAGGATTGGTGTGGATTGCAATTTGGACCAAGACCCAAGCACAAATCTTACGCATCTTCGGGTTGGCCTCAATATGGAGTGCCGATGAAGAGTGTTCGGCGATTATCCATCACTGCAAAGGTAATTTTAAATTTGTGCGGAATTGTGAGAACTTGTGTGGAATGTTGTTGGAGTCTCTCTGCTCTCTGTGTGGATTTTGTGGATTGTGGTCGATCTACTATATCTGTATAGAAAATTTGGGGGTACTCTGTTTCTACTCTGTTCGATGGATGGTTATTTTGTGTGCAATGTGTGTTTGCTGTGGTACTCGGTTCTATTTGGATTACAACGGTTTGGATTTTAGACTCAGGATTGTGTGAATTGCTGCGGAAAGGGATGAATTATTCTTGTGCATATTGTGAGGATTCGTGCTTGTTGTTCATGTCGAACATGAAACTGTGACGAATTTGCCACAATTCTGAACTATTTCGTTGTTCCCTCATGAACACCAATACGAATCTGTATTTCGTCTAATAATTTTGGGCTGTGTATAGACAAAGATGCTTATAAACAGTTTGTGTCGATTTGTATGCAAAATCCTTTAGGCTCGGGACAGCTTTAATGAAATTCATGGGGGGTTAAGTTTAAGGATGGTTTTAAGGCAGAGAGAGTGTTAGTATTTGGGAGAACTCTTATTGGATTCAAGTAAACTTGGGCACAATCCCGGGTAACCGACCGGCCTAGCCTGTGTTCAAACCCCGGAACACCCCCCGCCCTTGCTAGTGCCAGAACCCGGTCACCTTCCGACAATGCTTGTGCTCAGAACCCCGGCCTCGCATGTGCTCAGATCTCAGACATTACCCGGCCTTGTTTACTTGACCTGATTGGTATTCAAACCGATAGGCTATGCTTTATGCCGCTAGGCTATGCTTTATACCAATCAGCTTCATTTTCTTATGAAAGTTCATATGGAGTTTACGTGGGAGTGGGATGAGACGTATTCTTTGGGGCTAGTCAGATTCAATAACAGATATCATGAGAAGTTTTGCTGTGCGTCGGATGGAGCGACCGGCCATGGCAGATTGTGTTCACCGGAATCATTAACGATGGTACACCCAAGTGTTGTCTTCATTCTTCATTCCCATGAGAATTCCAAGGTAAGGATGAAAGGAGGAGCAAGCTGTTTAAAAATCGGCATTATCTGTTGTGACCACGAGATGGTTTTCGGACAAATCAGACTGAGGTGTTCGAGAACTTGAGGAGATTTTCGAGTGTATTATGCCATGATCTCAGAATTAATCTTACACACTCGTGAAAATTACCACGGATTTGGGGAATTAGTGGGTTATTGTTTGATGAGACATATGCTTTGGGGACAGTCAGATTAAAAAATGGATGTCAAGAGAATTTTTACTGTGTGCTGGTTGGAATTAGCCATTGCTTGGCGGCCGGGCATGGGAAAATGTGCTTACCGGAATCACTAATGATGGTACTCCCAAGTGTTGTCCTCATTCTTCAATCTCATAAGATTACCCAGTATGGAGGACCTTTGAATGCTCGAGGTGGCTGTAGTACTTCGAGTGCTCGAGGGGGCTGGCGTTGCTGCGACAGAAGTGCCTGAGCGTCCGAATAGACATTCGAGACATGGAGTCGTTTCGAGTGCTCGCTGGAAGTATTCGACAGATGGAGAGCTTTGAGCACTTCAAAATGGCCTTCGAGACCTCGAGGAGGTTTTTGAGCATAAGTGGAATTCGAGTGCTCGAGATGGGTATCAGAGAGTAGGAGGTCTTCGATCACTTCAAGAGGCCAATGAGAGCTCGAGGAGGTCTTCAAGCGTAGGAGGAGTTCGAGCAGTCGAGAAGGATATTCAAGATTTAAAGGTCTTCGAGCACATCTGAAGGCCCTCGACTAACGCATCGGATGGATTGGAGGTATTCGAGCACTTCAAAAGGCCCTCGAGTGCTCGAGGAGGTTCTCGAGAGTAGGAGGAGTTCGAGTGCTCGAGAAGAACATTAGAGAGTTGGAGGTCTTCGAGCACTTCATGAGGCATTCGAGAGCTCGAGGAGGTTACCGAGCGTGGAGGTTCGAGTGCTCGAGAGGAGTATTTGAGAGTCGGAAGTCTTCGAGCACTTCAGAAGGCCTTCGAGTGCTCGAGGAGGTTCTCGAGCGTAGCAGGAGTTCGAGTGCTCGAGAGTAGTTTTCGAGAGTTGGAGGTCCCCCAGCACTTCATGGGGCATTCGAGAGCTCGAGGAGGTTATCGACGTTGATGTTCGAGTGCTCGAGAGGAGTATTCGAGAGTTAGAGGTCTTCGATTGCTAAGTGGGAGGCATTCGAGGGTTGAAGGTATTCGAATGCTTTATCCTCGAGTACTGGAAGGGAAGGTGAAGTGCTCGAGATAGCGCTTCGAGTGCTGGAGGTGTTCGAGACCTCGAGGAGACCATTCGTGTACTGGAAGCCTCTGACGGCTCACGGGGAGGCCCTCGAGGGTATCAAGGTGTTCGAGTACTGAAGGTGTTCGAGACCTCGAGGAGTCCATTCGAGTACTGGAAACTTTCGAGTGCTCAGTGGGAGGCCCTCGAGGGTTTAAGGTGTTCGTATGCAATCTCCTTTGGGCGCAGTAAATTTCAGACTAAGTTCCGAGCTGACAAGGTACACTATTTTCAAACTACGCCAAAAGAACCCACAAAAATATATTTAGAGATAATATCTGGACAGAAAAAAGGACGCAGTCCTTCTCCGGAACTCCGGGGCCAATTTTCTTCCAGCTTCTCTCCTATGATTCAAAGTGGGCATCTTTCGGTGTATGTGCTATACCTGAGCTAGAAGATTTGATCTTTGGATCCAGAATATGTTAACGAGCGGATTAGATGAAGACCTATCATTGTTCCAAGTAAGCTTCAAACTGTTATTGATATATCTAATCTGGTGATTGATGAGGATGGAAGATCAGCCTTTCTACATTTGGTTGCATGGTCATATGAGTTGAGTAGTGGGTTAATTAATTAGCTCACGCGAAGTTAATTCACTCACTGCAAGCTGTTACTTGTATCTGATGGTTATTATGCGCTCTATGCTTGCGCTACACCTTGTGTGTTAAATTAGCATAAAGTTGTCCATTTGCTCAAAATGGAGTGGGCATTAAAGAATCACCAGGCTAGACGCACGCCGTACAAGTTGCACCCGTTCTCTCCATCCTTAGGAGGGTTATTTTTAGAGGGATTCACAAGAGCCATTGGCACTGCCTACTGCACTCTTGCCCTCTAAATTAGCCCCGGTCCATACCACGAGAACGTTTGAAGGCCAATAACATCCCTCTTTCCTCACCTTAGGGGTGTATATGGTAGAAGCTGCTCCCCCCGTTGGCGGTCCTAGCTTCATTCGGATGTAGCAACACCAGCACACCATGGAAACCATTCAAGACCCGAGCGCACAAGACTCGGCTGCGTTTCCTGTTCACTACTGGCGTCCTCTTCATCATCCTCCTCAAGACTCGAGACCCATGTCTCGACTGCGACGATAATTCTTTATGAAGAGCCAGTACACATTTCTGGTTGCTATGAAGGCCCCGTTTGTTAGGGGTAGAAGCGGTACACTTGTTCTTGGGCAGTGAGTTTGTTCTCACCCCATTTACGTAGTGTTTTTTGGTCCCATTAGCGCTGGAACTTGTCTTGTTTCCCTTCGCTAGACTTATATTGCTAAGGGTAGTTAGTTTTATCTAGAAAATGGGGGGGAGGGGTACTCCTAGAGCCTCCTTCCTCCCCCCCTCCCTCTTGCGGATTTGCTCCTTAGGTTCACCACGTAACCTAAGGTTGGATCATGTTTTGTATTTGGTAGAGCTCCTTCGGGGCCTAGCGCAGGTTCCACAGTATATACTATTTACCAGTTTACAGTCGAAGAAGATCAAAACAAGCTAAGGTAAGCATTACTAAATTGAGAAATTTCAATTCTTGTAGAGAAAGACTGACTTGATCATCGGAGTCCTTCTCCCGGAATCACTTACGGGACTTGTTTTGCAGGAAAGGGGATTTTCAGGGTGAACAACGACTGACCTGTCTGATCAGACTACCACATCATTTGGCGCTGCCTATGGGGAATCGGGAAATTTTTTCATTTTACAATCCTTCGGGTAAACAACGGTGTTCACCAGATGTGAGAAGAGCTATAACCACTAGATACAAGAACACACACTTGGACGCAACAGAAGTATGCATCATATCCAGGACCGGGAATACGTCCCTATTAAAGAAAGGGAGCGTAATAAAGAAGAAACAAAGGATGAAGAGGAGGAAGCAGATTCTTCCAACACAAACCAGAGGATTAAGTCTTGGGCACAATTGTCGGATTTATTTTTGGGTCGCTTCTATCTGAAACAAAAGTTCACAAAAACGATCGCAGACTTGAACAACATTGCTCAGCGAAGTGACGAAAGTCTTGCGGATTATCATAATAGGTTTGTCACTAAGAGTTTGCAGGATCACGACTTGTCATTATAATCTTCCTTGGGGGCATTCACAGAAGGCATGCGATCAGGAGAATTCTACAAGGAATTAACGAAAAACTCCCAAGAGAGCTACAAAAGAGAATTGAGCAACACGTGCAAACAGAGGAAGCAAACAAACACATGATAGAGCAGGAACGAGGCAAAAAGCGAACAATGGAGGATTCGCAAAAGGGTTCATAAAGAAAGGTAAGGGAAACATCCCTTTTAAGGGAAGAGAGCCATAGATGCAATGTGTACCATTCCAAGACACGCCTCTGACAAACTAAAGAAAAGAAATATGGCAAGCGAACAAGGAGCTATTCCGTGAGTCGGCACCAATAATAGTGCCACAAGATAAGAGGTTCATATAATATTACAATGCCTTCCACAAGGACCACGACCATGACATAGAGTATGACTAAAATTGATTTTTTTTTTGTCCCCAACATGTGGTGCAATACCATCTTTTGGTCCCCAAGACCAATACTGCTTTTGTTCAGCAACCAACAAATACAAAATGATTTGTTTGGTCCCCAAAGGTGGTTTACAGGTAAACCAAAATTATATTCAGATGTAACCAGGGGTATTTTCATAATTTTACTAATGAAAAACATTTTCAATTAGAAATTCCCAATTTTTATTTCTTTTTATTTTTTCTTTTCCATTTATTTTTCCTTTTCGATTTCACCCCCAAAGATCAGGCAGCACTGACTTTTCGTTCCTCAAGCCCTTCAACATCGCCGCTGTCTCCGCACTTCAGCACCATAGAGTGCTACTTCGCATCCGCGATCATCCCGTTGTCACACGACGACCCCACCACTGACGTCACCACCAACACAATCTCCGCCAAATTCTACATCTCGGCGGTGAAGCTCACACTCACCAAAAAGCTCCACATCATATTCTACTTCCACGGTGGCGCGTTCTGCCTCAGGTAAGGTTTAACTGGTAGGAGATGCCATAAAGCCTACTAGTCTACAACCCTCTATATTCTCATCTTATATGACTGAGGAGGATAAATTGCAGGACATCTCCAGCGAGCAGCGATTTTTCGGACCAGGTAATATTTGCATTATTATTGACCATCTGATGTCAGTCTCATCCAAATTGTTCACCTGATATTCAAATTGAATTAAATTTTAGGGTCCTTCCCCGGCGTTCTTGGCAGTGGATCGGCGGCTCAGAAAAGAACATGGACAAAATTGGTGGGGCTGGCCAGTAAAGAAGCAAAAGCAAAGGTGAAGGAAAAGAAGCTGCCAGAGAGCTGATCCGACTAGCTCATTGGGCCTTCGTTGACTCAAGGGAACGATGCCATCAGCACCAATTCCTTCACCCCAAGTGCAAAAATTGAAGTAATTAGGTATTGTTCCTCCAATGATTCGGAGGATTCACTAATTTGTATTGAACGATTTAATAGCTTGGATGCCAGCGATGTACCACCTGGTAAGGGCAAAAGTCCAATGGTTGATGATGCTAATAGATTGGACACCAACGGTGCTAGAAGAAAGAGAAAATTAGGTGAATTGGATGGAATTAAGTCACAGCATGATGAAGATTCAAGTTCAGAACACATCATCAAGGGGGGAAGAGGGTTCTTGCCTCCGGGACCGATTTTTCCATCTCTTCGCCGGCGGCGGGTGGTGATAAGGGGAGGTCAGCGGGGAAGAGGGTTTTTTATTTTTATTTTTAAAATGCGGGGGTATAATGGTTATTTTACATATGTTTGACCAATTTTTTATTAACTTTACCTGAAAACCACTTTTGGGGACCAAACAAATAATTTTGTACGTGTTGGTTGCTGAACAAAAGCGGAATTGGCATTGGGGACCAAAAGATGTATTGCATCATATATTGGGGACAAAAAAACAATTTAGTCCATAGAGTATTGCAGAGATTTGTGGAGACAAATTGAAGAGAACCTGAAGAATACAGGAAAGAAGAAGGAAGCCAGTATGGCGAAGCCAACAAAGCAAGGAACTCAGTGGCCAGAATCCAAGGAACACAAGCACATTTGTTAAAAATAAAAAAATGACTGCGACAATGGATTTCAATGATGATATAGCAGTGGAACCTCCAGAAAAAATAATCTTGTCTATACATAGATCAACTGAGTCATTATCAAACAATACTTGGAAGGCTAAGGCCAGATATTCTCCCCCACCCCCACAAGAGCATGTTGATAAAAGACTCCGTTCAAACGAAGCAATCAATTTTAGCAAAGAGGATGCAGTGCCTAGTGCTTTTCCTCATAACGATCCCATATTCATCATCGCTAAAAGTGGAAATGCAACGGTTCATAGGGTGTTCGTGGACGATGGAAGTGCGGTTGAGATACTAGTCATGGATTACTTTGATAGGCTATGGTTCAAGCAAACTAACCTAAAGAAGTCTGCGTCCTCCCTTGTAGGATTCACAGGGCGAGCAGAAACACCGTTGGGGAATATATAGATGTCTATCACCATTGGAGATAGTGAAAGAAATTGTACCATCACGTGTGACTTTGTGGTCATGGATGCTCCAAGCCCATTTAATGCCATTATCCTGGATGAACACGGTAAAAGCGATATGGTTCACATACCACTTAGTAATGAAGTTCCCAACTCCAGATGGAATCGCAAAATAAGAGGAAACTAGCATACAGTGAGGCAGTGCACGGTTATTGCAATGAAGGCAGGAAGAAGTGAGAAAAATACTAAAATGGTTAGCACTGTCTCAGGTGTCAGACTACTTGAGAAATCAGAATCAACAGTAATCCTTAGAGAAGAAACGGAGCTAGTCAATCTGAATGATAAAGGCAAGGCTAAATGTGTTAAGATCGGGAAACACCTTCCACATACGGTAAAGGAAAGGTACATACAGTCCTGTGAAGCCACAAAGATACATTTTCCTGGAGCGTATAGAACATGGGAGGATGCGACCCAGGAATTGCCACTCATTCCTTAAATATTAGCACTCGGTCAAACCAATTAAGCAAAAACAGCATAGCTTTGCTAGCAATAGACAAAATGCGATTGAGGAGAAGGTTACAACCCTGCTTCAAGCCAGTAAATTGAAAGAGTTTATCTATCCAAAATGGTTAGCGAACCCGGTGATGATGAAGAAATCAGATGCGGGGTGGAGAATGTGCATAGATTTCATCGATCTAAATAAGGCTTGTCCAAAGGACTGTTATCCTTTACCTAAAATTGGTTAGCTAGTCGAGGCAATTTCAGGGTATGAAGTTCTAGCCTTTTTGGATGCTTACAAGGGATACCATTGATGAATCCAGAAGACACAGAGAATACGACATTCATAACGAGCTTTGACACGTTTTCTTATGTAAATATGTCATTTGAAATAAAAAAATACTGGAGCAACATATCAGAGAGGGGTCAATGATGCATTTTGTGATCAAATAGGACAAAATGTAGAAGCATATGTTGACGACATGGTCATCAAAAGCAAGAAGGTGGACGACTTCGCTGTAGATTTAAAGGAGACTTTGGATACACTAAGTACCATTAGGATTAAGTTTAATCCCCAAAAATGCGTAATTTGAGTAGGCACAAGAAAATTTTTGGGATATAAGGTATCCTACAAAGGGATCGAGGCCAACCCATAGAAAATCTGGGCTATAGTGGATCTGCCTTAGCCATGAACAGTCAAAGAAGTGCAAATATTGATGGGATCGTTGGCAGCACTCAGTCGGTTTGTTTCAAAGGTAGCGGAGAAATATTTCCCACTCTTCGAAGTCCTGAAGAAGAATGTCAAAAGGCGTACGAGTGCCTGAAGAAGCAGCTTCAAACAATTCCAACATTGAAATCACCAAAATCCGGAGAAACCTTATATCTGCACTTAGCGGTTTCACAAAACACACTAAGTTCATTTTCGGTGCATCACGAAGGGCAAAAGAAAGTTCCAATATACTACATAGAAGAATATTACAAAGTGCAGAGAAGGAATACATGCCAGTCGAGAAGCTAACCCTGGCTTTGGTATACTCAGCAAGGAGGTTGCGAACATATTTCCACAGTGTTCGGATCATTATCTAGATTGATTTCCCAATCAAGAACATCGTGAGCAAGCCTGAAGCATCTAGTAGAATGACAAAATGGGCTCTTGAATTGGGGCGATATGAGATCCAATTTCAGCCAATGGCCGTGATCAAGGCTCAAGCCTTAGCATATTTCATTGCGGAGATGACAAGAGAAGACGCACAACACACGAACACATTCCAGAATCTGGGGATCAACAAGGGAAAATTGAAGTGGATAGATTTCGCATGAAAATTTTCCTGGATGGAGCATTTAGCAAAGAAGGATGTGGTGCAGAATTACTATTAGTTAACCAAAAGAAGGGGAACAAAGATATTCACTTCGCTTTGACTTCCCACTAACAAACAATGAAGCATAATATGAGGCATTAATATGTGTCCTAGACCTTACCATCAGAATGAAAGTCAAAAGTGTTTAGGAATTTAGCGATTCACATATCGTAGTTCAGCAAGTGTCGAGTGACTACGAAGTGCGAGAGGAACAGTTGGTGAATTATTTAAGAAGGGTCCATCAGCTCATTGCCCAACTTGAATACTTCGACATCCAGAATGTACCGCTAAGTGGAAATACAAAAGCATACGCACTAAGAAAGCTAGCAACCGCTTGGTTTGATTCTTTGATCGAGGTTAAGGATGTGATAGTGGGTTTCTTTCAGCTCATTGCTTGAATGAGTTCCTCATTGGAGCTTAAACCTCCTCCTTGAGCATGGTTTCGGGGCATGGCGTAAGGTGATGAAGGCCTATCATATTGCTCGTAGTGTTTGATTTCCAGTGCATTCCCTTACCATGAATATGGGTAACCACTCCCCTCTGGATTGTAAGAATCGTAGTATGGATACCATTCTTGAGCTCCTTGACCTTGGAAACCAACAACTCCAACCTCTTCATAGCACTCCTTATGATACCCTTGGTTTTGAAAACAAAGGGTTATATTCTTCTCGTAGTGCTCCTCTCTTAACCAATAACAAGAAACAGTAGGATGGGCACAATGATAAATCCTACAAAAACTTGCTTGTTGAGCCTCTCTTCTCATCATGAGTTCTCTCAAGGTGAGATTTTTTCCCCTTTTTTTTTATAAAAAAAATGGAATTGTAGTGTGAGGATTCTCGGTAGAAGTACACCAAGAACTCAACCAATACACACTCTGAACAAAAACAAATAAAAAATGAAGGAAAATTTTTTTGGAGTCGTAGTGCAAAAGTTCTCGGTTCTTGGAACAGCATGGACCATAAACCAATAACAAAGGTAAAACATCCTTCTGAAACAACAAACACAAAACAAGCACAAACTATGAACAAACAAGAACACACAAAGAGAAAAAAAGCACAAAGAACGACACTAACACTCAGCAAAATAAGCCTTTTCTCCGGCAGCAGCGCCAAAACTTGGGAGGCCGTCGTCGGGCATCTCAAAAATAGTATTTATATTCCCAAATTATGGCTAACTACTAAACAGTAGCTAGTGGTAAGACGAGGTCGTCCATGAGGAAAAGGATTTTTATCGAGTGTTAAAGCGTAGTTAAAAGGCACACAAAGATGTCACTCTAAGTGTGTGGTAACAAAGTTGGGGGGGAAGGGTTATCGAGGATTAACCTTCATGCTAATCTTTTTTAGTGGACCACGTTGATAATTAGTCCAACCCATCCAAATTCATCCCAAGTCTAAGCAATTTCATCAATCAACAATCATAATTAGTTGTCTGTCCTAATTATAACCTAGCATTGACCAACAACAATCACATTACAAAAAGTCAAATTCTTCCGGGTTTGATAAAAAAACCTAGCAAGTAATCAACCCACAATCATCAACTAGTTGATCACCTAGTCTAAATCATGCATTAATCTCACAAGTAAGCACAAAGCATACTTGATAATGAAAGTACAAAATAGGGTAAACCAAGTCTCACAGGATAAACCAAGTCTCACAGGATAAACCAAGTCTCACAATATCATACTAGAAATACTTACCAATTGCTCTCAAGGTGAAATCTAGCCTAGATAATGAAAACCCATAACAAATCTACAAGAATTCATGGAAAAATTGCAAAAACTATGAAAAGATGAAGAAAACTAGGGTTTGGAGGCCTCCAAGTCGGGCTCACACAATTGGGGAAGAAGGGGGCTATTTAGAGTCCAAGGAAATAGTGAAAAAGGTCAAAAATGTCTAAATATGGCTGATTCCGCTGCCCGCACTACATCAGTGCGGCTCGCACTGTGTCTTCTGCCATCTTCTTATTTCCTTCACTACAGGTGAACCGCTAATCCGTTTTGGGAGTTCTTGTAGTTTTTTTTATAGTAATAGAAAATATGAATCCAATGATGCTATCCATGGACACCAATTCAGCTTGGATAATTCTCAGAAATTGGCTACAAAAAAACCCGGATCATTCTTCCTCCGCTATTTTGTCTTCCTTCTTCAGTCTATCTTCTACCACTTTGTAAGTGCCCTTCAATCTTCTACCATCCTTGTGAATGGCCTTCACTAAACTACTCCAAAGTGCTTATGAGCAATCTACAAACTAAGCTCACAAAAAGGAATCTAGACGATCGTAAGGACAAAAAATCCATTAGAATTAAAATAGATTACAAAATGAAGGATTTAAATTTTTTTTAAAAATGAAAACAGTTAGCTAAACCCCTTATAGTGTAAACTTAACTAAATCTAGCAATCTTCCAACAAAAAGATGATAAAATATATGTTAGATGCTTTGGAAAATACATGTATTTGACGTCTTATCAGCCAGCAGGACGAAGGCTGACAAAATGATGGTTGAGCGATAATACAACTTCGGACTCGGCATTAAGACGAACCCCAGCCTCAGGAATTTTTAATTTAGGAGCATCATAGTTCCAAATTGAAAAGGATGGTCTACTATCATTATCAAGTTTTATATAGAAAAATTTTGCGTGCCACACTTCACAATTATTTGGAAACCCACTAACGAACTCAACAGTTGGAAGCATGGGGTAAAGGTTAAATTTATCGAGGGAGTTTTTCACCTTTCAAAGATGATAAAGGTTACGAAATAAGTCAATGGAGAAAGACACCTTAGCTGCTTCGCACACGTGATAGAAGACAACAAAAATGGAAACAACTTTAGGATGCAACTGAGATAAAGCGACCTAAGAATGCGAAAGCAAGTCCAAGATGTGTTGAGGCAAAGGGAAAGGAAGTCCAAAATTAAGATATTCTAGCAGGAGATATAACCAGAAGGAGGGGTGCGAACGCTTTCAGAGGACTCAGGAGCCCTAAGCTCATACGAAGAAAAGAAAGGGAAATTATGCTTTAACTCCTCAACATAAGAATCAGAGAGAATGCTACTAATAGTAGAAGAGCTGGTGAGGTGGTCAGAATCCTCCCCGGAATCGACACTGTTTTTGGGGACATTTGGTGGAGAAGTTTCAATAATGTTAGAAGTAGACATTGAAGCGGTGAAGATCCCTAAAATTCAGATGAAGATGTTGTCAATTAAAACAACAAAATCTAGAAATGAAGATTCCGGCAAAACTCCAAAAGAAGAACACAAATAGCACGTCAGAGAAATAAAAAGATCCCATGAATCAGGAGGAAAATAGAAAAATACTATGGAAACAATGCCCTACAAATGCAAACCTACAGAAATCGCTTCAGATAAGGAAAAAAGAAGAAAAAGAGAACTTACGAGATTAACGTGGAGTATGAAAGATGATCGGAGAAATAAAGAAGAAAGGAGGAAGAAGAAGAAGTATAAACAGTTAGGGGTTTTAATTAAAGAAAGTGAATAGCCAAAACACAAAAGGTGAATAATAAATAATTATGACGGTCTGACAAAAAGTGAAATACTTTTTTTGGAATCCGAGAAGGCAGCGGTGTACGAGTACACTGAATAGTGACAAATTTCAAATTACAAAAATCAAGGCAATTATAAAATGAAAGAAAGTGTAGCGACGGAAGAGAAAATCTCAGAATGGATAATGAATACAAAGGAGCGAATCCCGGCTACAGGATCACAACAGCTGGATGTCTACACAATACTTGCATGTTCAAATTTTGAATTGAAATTTTAAAGATTACACGATTCAATAGGGGTAGTGAAACACATCCAAGAACAATACAACATTTTGTGAGAACAGTTTATGTCGCGGCAAAAATGAACATATTATTACGCATCAATTGAGGAAGAAATAACAGTTCACGTGCAGCTCCTGAACATGGTCATAGCTTTGTGTAGTATTAACTTTGTGGCTGGGGTGGCTTATGGTGTATATCTAGTCCAACAAGTAAAAGGATGTTGGCCTCTAAGCCCAACTCAACTTCACTTTGTAATAAGGCGAAGCCATTCAACCCAGTATGCAGATCGACCAAGAACCAGTATACGTGGAACTTTATAATTGTGGGATAAATTGTGAGCCAAGAAACACGCAACAAGGAACAAACACTAAGCCATGAACTGAAAATGTGGTAATCCTGGTGTGACCCACGATCTCGACTCCTAATAACATGGAACCATAACTACCATAGCCTATAAATACAAGAAGATCAGAATAAGCTAAGGTAAGCATTACTAAATTGAGAAATTCCAGTTCTCGTAGAGAAAAACTGACTTGATCATTGGAGCTTTTCTCCCGGAACCACTTTCGGGACTTGTTTAGCAGGAAAGTGGATTTCTAAGGTGAACAACGATTGGCCTGCCTGATTGGACTATCACATCAGCGGCGGAGGCAGGTGAAGGGAGATGGTGGTGGAGGCTAGGGTTCCAGCCATCGAGGTGGTGGCAGCTTGGGTTTTTGGTCATCGTGGTGGGCCCAAGAAGATGGGTTAAGGTGGTTGTGATGTTGTTAGTGCCTAGTATTTCTTTTCCTGCACTCTAAGTTCCAAATTCTGATCACTTAAGTGAGGTTGTTGAGTCGCTTGCTCATGGTAGGCATAACAAAAATATGTAGCAATGTGTGAGTTTAGGATTATTGTATTTGGAATGAGATGCAGGTGGTGAGTTTTTCAAAAGAGAATCAAGGGTCTGAGTTATCCCCTCCATGTCACTTGGTGTTTTGTTTCATTAATTTATAGCTTTGCTCTATTTACTATTTTGTAATATAATATTATCTTCTTGTGCTTGTTTTGTCTTCCATTTCTACGATAGGCCAATGGCAACCTTTTCACGTTCTTAGTGATGGAGGTTGAAATATACTAAGCTACTTTTGACTTTCAAGTGTTGTGCACTGCTTGGGCTTTCAATTGACAATGGACTAAAATATAAATGCAGCGAGAGGCATGGCAGAGGCAGTGGCGGAGGTGGTGATGTGGTGGCTACGGCCTGCGGGAGGGTTGGGAAAGGTTTTCGATAGTGGAGGAGGTTTCCAGTGGCAGAGTGATGTGCCAATTTTATACGGTTACATTAGGACTTTTAGGATTCACTTTTGTACACTTTTGTGCCCTAGATGTGGCATTTTGCGTTGAAATTATCAAAGAAGAGTTAAAAATGACTTTTACGCTTTTATTACTTTTCTAGAGGATTTTGTGTGACAAGGCAAATTGTTTGAAGACTTTGAAGATTACCTTTGAAGATTTGAAGACTTGCATTTGAGCTTTTGAAGACTTGAAGATAAGTGGATTGGAGAGGATGACTTGGAACAAAAAGAAGAAAGAAATCAAGACGCTGAAACTGGGCTCGGTTGCGACTCACGATGGACGGGTGGCTTGAAACTTTCTTACCTTTTTTGTACTATAAATACCAAACCATATCCTCTCTTCAAGACATCTTCTCCTTTCTGCAGTTTTTTGGGTTCAAAACCCTAGTTTTTCTTTTCTTTCTTTTCTTACTTTTTGTAGGTTAATTATGTCTTTTCAAGATTAGTTTAATCTTGTGAGGAATTGATTGAAGCTTCTATATCTATGTAGTAAGAACCTCTATTTCACTCTATCTTGAAGCATTTGTTATTTAGCATTCATGTGTTTTAATGTGATGTTTTACTTCATTTATATCATGGGTTGTTTGAGAATATGAAGTGTTTATATGATTGAAGTGTTAAGGCGTTAGAAAAGTTGCAAATTTCTCAACTCATTTGGCATGAAAATCCAAGAACATTGACTTAGAACTTCTAGTGTATAATGTGTTGAAATTCTTACTATATAAGTATGTTAATGTGGATTGTTCTCATATTTATCCTATAGATGCAATGAAAGGTTGAATCTTGAATGTGGTTTGTTCTAGGTTTAGCTTAATGAAGGCCGTGTTTGGTTAAATGGTTATGTCTTTGGTAGAATGCTTGTTGTTATCAAATCTATGGTTCTTCGTGTATAATGTCGTTGATGAAATACCTTTATGGTGTGGTTTACCTAAAGTGATTATCAATGAGGTTTGCAAATGGTCGTTGTTTGTCTTTGCAAATTACTATTAAGAAGGAATGAATGTTGATCTTTGAATAGGAAGTTTTAGCACTGCCCATAGGTAATGAATGTGACAGAATGAGTGAATGGTTCAATGATTTAAATTAGGTTTGGAAGTGGATATGAATTGCCCCCAAATCTTTGTCTTTTGCAGTTTTTACCCTTTTTCCTAGTTTGTTTGATGATCATCATAGTTGACTTTGCTAGTTATCTTGTCTTTTAATTTACCACCCCCCTTACTTGCTTATATATATATATATACATATGTATATACTTCTAACATAATATCAACCTTATATGTTTAAACGCTTAAGAAAATTCCCCTTCTTCGTGGACGACCCTGATTTGCCACTATCTACTTAATTGTATTTAGTAAGCATAAAGAGCTTGTAAATTATAACTTTGAGAGGTACGGTGACGACCTCTCTAATTTCGGCGCCACTGCCAGGGAAGATGCATTTATTTTTAAGTGTTTGGGCATATTTGGTTGCATATTAGCTAGTTGTTTTTATTTTTCACTACTTGGTGGTTGTTTTGTTCGGAGTAGGTCTTGCTTGAGTTCTTGGTAAATTTTTATCGAGAATCCTTGCAATATGATTTTGGACTTTTGAAAAAGATATTTTTTTTAAAAAAAATGAGTGTCTCACCTCGAGGGAACTCACGATAAGAAGAGAGGCTCAACAAGCAAGGTTTTGTAAGATGTATCATTCCAACCATCCTACCAAGTCTTTCTATATGTTGAGAGAGGAGCACTATAAGGAGAAAAGAACCCTTGGTTTCCAAAACCAAAGGTATAATGAAGAGTGCTACCAAGAGGTAGGAGATGTTAGTTTTCAAGGGCAAGAAACCCTATAATGGTTTCCATACCACAATTCTTACAACATGGAATAAAGTGGTAATCCGGATTGGGGGTATGAGAATGTGCTGGAAAACCAACAATACGAGCAAAATAATTGGCCATCACCATCTTATACCATACCATAATACCAATCCCAACAAGGAAATTCAAGTTTGACACGTGAGGAAGTCATGAATGCAATAGCAAACTTGAACAACTTTACTAGTGAGGAACCGAACACTCAGCTCCCCTCTAGTGTTGAGGCTATTGAGGGGCATGCGAGGAGTATATTGGAAGCATTGGCCCGAATGGAAGCTAGTTATTCCAAAGATACACCATCCCAAGTCGAACTCGAAGATTCAATAAGTGAGGTCACCTTGAGAAATGAGTTTGAAGGGAATGAGGAGTCGGTTGTGGAATACAAAGAAGTGAAGGAGGGGGCGATTGTGCTACATTTATTATTCTTACCATCATCACCCCTACCCCGACCAGGTGAACCAACTCCACCATTTTCGAAAGTTTTGAAGGAGATAAGAGAGGACCCAAATGACTACCCCAAGCCTCCTAACCACCTAACTTCTTTTAAACCATCTCCACATCCACAAGACTATCCTCTTGAAATTTTTGTACCCCCACCTCTCTATTTTTGGATGCTCATGGTGAAAGGGTTCAAACCTTCACCATATGGATAACATTACCGAGCTTCTAAGTTAGGTTAGTATTTTTCTTTTCTTGAAAAAAAGAATCATCAACCATGTCCTCAAAACCTTACCCAAAACCACAAGAATACCACCACAATCCACCACCAAAAACCACTATACCAAAACCACCATCTAGGAGTACTACAAGTTGTTGTCTTTTTTGAGTGTTGATCGGGATTTATAGTTGTGGCTTCATAGTGGATGGATCAAATTTTCATATTAGGCGGAGTTGGAGAACATGGAGGAGAGAACATTCATTGAGAAGTGAGCATTGTCATCACCGGGAAGGACCTACAAGGTCCTATTTGTGAATATTTTTTTCTTTCTCCCTTATTTCTTTATCTTGTCCTTTTCACATTGAGGACAATGTGTGTTTCAAATGTGGGGAGGTAAAGAGAAATACATCTAATTGTATTGCATTGTAGTGTGCATATGCTCCACTTTAATTTGTTTTGTTTGAAAAAATGAAAAAAAAAATCTGCTAAGTTGAAACCCGAGAGGGCAACTAGGCAAAAGTGGGAGGCCCGGATAGGTCGAAAACCCGAAAGGGCAACCTATGCAAAAATGAGAGGCCAAATGGTGTGGAAAAAGGTGAGGGTGAGCATTGAAAAAGAAAAATGTGTGAACATAGGATGAAAACCCGAGAGGGCTTCTAGGCAAAAAGAGAGAAAATGAAAGAAATTGAAAAATTTTATGCTTCTCTTGATTTGTCTATTGGGTGGCTTTTTCGGTAGAGTAAGTTAGCTTAGCATTAAATGTATACCACTTTTGTTATGGCTTGTTGGTTGTTTAAATTATCTTAGGCTTTGGGATGTGAGAGTGAGAGATTCTTATGTCTTGGGGGTTAGGGGAGTCTAGGAATATAATGTTGGATGTTTTGGGAAAACTTTTACATGCTAGTTTACGCTTTGATCTTTGCTTGTTCTTGTTTACTCAAGGATGAGTAAGGTTTAAGTGTGGAGAGATTTGATGAGACGTCAAATGCATGTATTTCCAAAGCATTTAACATATTTTTTGTCATATTTTTGTTGAAAGATTGCTATATTTAGGTAGGTTTACATGATAAGGGGTTTAGATGACCATTTTTGGTTTTTATATCTAAATCCTTCATTTTGTAACCTATGTTTAGTCTAATGGATTTTTGGTCCTTATGAGCATCTAGATTCCATTTTGTGAGCTTCATTTGTAGATGTCTCATGAGCCTTTTGGAGTGGTTTAGTGAAGGACGTGCCTTAACGTGGAAGAAGATAGAAGGGTTGAAGAAGGAATGCAAAGAAGCGGATGAATTGTCACCCGGAAGTTTGGACAAAGTTCTTAAAATTTCGAGAAGAATCAACCTACAAGGGAGGTTTCATTGGATTCATCTTCTCGAGCACTATGAAATTGACTACAAGAACTCCAAAATCGGAGCAACGGTTCACTCGTAGCGACGCAAAGACCGACCGACCGGTGAAGAAGGCGGGGAGTGCAGCACGGGCACTTAATTGTGTGCCAGCGCACCCCAAACTGTGAAGTAAAATGTCCCTCAGTTCTCCATCGCGCGCTCTGTACCTGAGCCCGCACACCTGCGCGGTCAAGTACCCTCATGCCAGCAGACAAGCACCCTCGCGCCACTGACCCCAGAGTCTGCGCCAGCGCCAAGCCGTTTCACGCCACCGACCTAGCTATGTGTGCCCCGCGCGCCCGATGCACGTCCTGCCCACTCTGCTTCATTTTGACCTTCTTTTTACCAACTTAGGCTATAAATATCCCCTTTTCTTCCCCATTTTCCCAAGCCCGACTTTCGGGTATCTAAAACCCTAGTTTTCCTCTTTTCTTCCATTTTCTTCTTCTTTCTTTTTAGATTCATGTTCTATGTTATGGGTTTTAATTATCTAGCTTAGTTTTGTACTTGGGAGCAATTGATTGAGACTTCCTTGCTAATGTCTTGATAATAATTTCTATCTATCTATTGCTTTCTCTATTGTGCATTTATTGAGCTTTGAATGTGGATTGTTAATGGCATTAATGTTGTTGGAAGTTTGAGTATATGAATATCTTGTATGATTGCTTGTTAGGGTTGGGAGAAAGTAGCTAATTTTCCCCTCTTTTAATGTGGAATCCAAGAGCATGCGTTAGAGCTTCTAAATAATGTTGATGTGTTAATAATTTCTAGATGAATGTGATGATGTTGAACTCGTTGTCATGTTTGTTTTAGGTAGAAAATGAGAGAAGTCTATGAATGTTGATTGTTCTTGACTAATCTTGTGTAAATGCATGAATTGGTTAAATACTTAGACACAATGTAGTGTTTATAAGTGCTGCCAAGTTTGTTGATTCTTCGTGCTCAATGTTATCAATGGGATACTTTTAGTCGTGTTTCAACTAAGTGAGTCATTGGTGGGGTTTGGTAAGAGATGTCAAATTCACTCTTGCAAACTACTATCTAAGAAGGATTGAAGATTTTTCTTCACAACAAGTAGTTAAAGTAACGAATAGATTGTTTCACTCGTTCTAGAAGCTTTTGTTATTTAGCATTCACATATTCTTAATGCTATGCTTTAATTTATTTATGCTATGGGGTGTTTGAGAATAGTAAGTGTTTGTATGATTAAAGTGTTAGGGTGTTAGGAAAGTTACAAATTCCTTAGCTCTTTGGCACGAAAATCCAAGAACGTGGACTTAGAACTTCTCGTGCATAATGTTTTGTGATTCTTGCTAGATAAGTATGTTAGTGTGGATTGTTCTCATATTTATCCTATAGATGCAATGAAAGGTTGAATCTTGAATGTGGTTTGTTCTAGGTTTAGCCTAATGAATGCTATATTTGATTAAATGGTTATGTCTTTAGTAGAAGGCTTGTTGTTATCAAATCTATGGTCCTTCGTGTGAAATGTCGTTGATGAAATACCTCAATGGTGTGGTTTGCTTAGAGTGATTGTCAACGAGGTTTGCAAATGGTCGTTGTTTGTCTTTGCAAATTACTATTAAGAAGGAATAAATGTTGATCTTCGAATGGGAAGTGATAACATTCCCCATAGGTAACAAATATGATAGAATGAGTGAATGGTTCAATGATCTACATGAAGTTTGGAAGTGGATATCAATTGCCCCCAAGGATTTATCTTTTGTAGTTTTTACCACTTTTCCTTATATTGTTTGATGATTAGTATAATTACTTAACTTTGCTAGTTATCTTGTCTTTAAATTCATAGCTTAGGACCAAAACCAACCCCCCACCCATTTACTTGCTTTTATATATCTGTATTTATCTACTTCTAGCCTAATATGAACCTTATATGTTTAAACGCATAAGAAAATCCCCCTTCTTCGTGGACGACCAGATTTGCCACTATCTACTTAATTGTGTTTAGTAAGCATAAATGGCTTATAAATTATAATTTTGAGAGGTACGGCGACAACCTCCTAAAAACCTATCACCATTCTACACCAAACTCAAATCCTTTTTCTTTCCAAACACTGTTCTCCCTCCCCAAATCCTCAGGCGCCCAACCTTTTTTCTTCCAAAAATTTCTTCTCCCTCCCCAAAACCCTCGCAGCCCAACCCGTTTCTTCCAAAAACTTTTTCTCCCCTTCCCAAATTCTCACCGCCGAATCCTCCCCACATTGGTGTTCATCGGTTGCTCGGGCCATCTTCTTCTTTTTCAAGGCAAATCGGGTCTCGGGTGAGAGCTCACAGCCGTGTGTTGCCGGAGCGATGAAGATTTGGAGGCGGCAGGCGTGAAGCTGAACCCTCAGGAGCAGCAAAGGATGGCGTAGGCCTCTCTACTCATCCGATGCAAGTATTGTTGGTCAATGAAGGGTGGTGGGGGTTTTCACAGGGGGAGGTGTTGGTCGATTGAGAGCAATTTCTTTGAGGAGAGAGGTCAAGCGATGTCTGATGTTGGTGGTGCTGGTGGATTAAGGACGGTGGAAGGTGGTGGTCAAGGGTGTTGGCTTAGAAGGGTAATTTAGACAATTTTCCTAGTCAAAATAAAACTCCGTCCTTTCGCTTTCTGTAGAAAGGGGTAAGACAGAGGGAGTAGTTGATTTTTAAATGATAAATAAAAAAAATTGATGATATGACAAACAAGCAACACTCCTTATACAACCTTCCGTTATGAATGCCCTAAATAAGGAGCACGAACAATAATAGCTTCTTAATAACGAGTCCTCCTAATTAAGAAAATTACACTTAAGAAGCTATCACTGTAGATATTCTAAAGAAGTTGGTACCTCTTATACTCAATTATACCAACTGAGGTACCAACTCAATTAAACCAACCACAAAAACACAAATTCATTCTCTCTCTAAAAAAAATCTTTCCTCTCCCCGCTCTCTAAAAACCAAGACAGAAACCCTAGTTTGAGGGGAGGCCGCCGCCGCTATCGACAGTCCGGTAGCCTTCCCTCCTCCATTTTTTATTGCTTTCTTATTTCATTCCACTTTTTCCTTTCTCTAGACATAGAACTGAGGCTGATGAGTCTTTTCCCCGCACTAGCTAACCCCGTCGTCCATTTGCACTGCTCCAGTTGTGACGAGCAGCCTTGGTGTCCCTCTGTGGGCCACTGAACAGGTGGAAGATGCGCGCGACGGAGGGTCACGCTGATGAAGATGGCGCCTCTCCCAGGCGATGGAGCTCACATCCATCATCGGTGAGCTCTTCATTCGATGACCAGCAAGGGACGGAGTTTTTCGGTGAGAGAGGGCAAGATCCGTCTGATCCCGGTGGCCCCTCCTCGCAAAGAATAGCTGGAAGACCCAAAACATAGATCCGGGCAGCGGTGTTGCCTACTAGAGTTTGGCGGGCTTCCCGGAGTGTCCCGGAAATGCCACATGAGCTCCGGTGATTCTCCTCACCGACGACCCTGTGAATAGGAATCTGGCGTGTCAACGGTCTCGTCGATCAAGTCCTGGTGAAGTCAATGGCCCCGACAGTCAAGTCCCGACAATCAACTGTGCCGACGGTCAACAGTCTCTGATGGTCAATGGTCTCCGGCGGTCAACAGTAGTCAGCGGCTATTGATAATGACGAAAAATTGGCTTAAGGCGGTTTCGAGGTCTCCCCACCTCAAGCCCTACTTGAAATTCAGGCCTGAAGCACATCCAGCGTAATCTCTACTCTTAACCATCCCTAAAATTTTTTCCCACCTTATATCTTGTCTTGTCACTCAACAAAATCCATCATGGTCGGCTGTAGCCACGGCAGCCTCGTGGTGACTGTGAAGAAGAGTAGACTAGAAGTTGTGGATGATTTTGTCATAGTGGGGTTAGGTTACGAGCAACAGTCAAAATAGGTTATCCCGTGGTGGAAGGTATATGGTCTGGCTCATTGGAAGATATGGCTCTTTCTATAGTAGTATGTATTCGCCAAAAAGAGTTTCTGGCGCACAACGGAGTTCCCACTGGCTGTAGTACCACATCTGCAGCAAGTTCGGAGAATAATACTATTAAGGCGACACATGCTTCTAGGCTAGAGTAGAATTGCATTGTGGCATGACTTCCCTGAATTATGTTAGGGTTTAGGTTAACTTTGCTTTAGTTTGTTTCTAGTTGTGAAGTTGGTACTCTTGTGACTCCGGCAAGATTTAGGTTATATCCCACCGCGTTGATTGGAGAATTCCAGTGACAACCTCTCAAAAGGTTATCAAAATCAAAACTACGGAATTGTGGCAATCCGATGAGGATAAATCTGGCCAACATTGAATAACATGGAGGCATGCAGTACCAGACTGCTACAAACCAAAACAGACCTGTTTCTCAACTCTTTCAACGAACACCTTCTGCTGCAAATTGGAGAAATCCAGCAACCACCTCTCAAAACTATATAGCTGAAGCAACCCGACGAAGAGGGAGATTGAAGGCACACTCGAGTTGCAGATATTACCAATATGGCACATGAACCTAGTATTAGGTCTATTTGTAAGAGGCTCACCCCACAGTGTGTAGTGTGTGAGCCCAGAGAGTTTAAAGATTTTATCAGGTTTGTTATAGTTGTTAGCTAGGGCTTGTGCGACCTAAACCTGACACCAATATGTAACGATCTTGCAATTAATGAAAATAGAACGACTCTTTGCTTCAAAAAAAATTTTTATACCAACCAGTAAATGAATACCACTCTTCATCAATTAATATTATTTTTAAAACTAAAATCATTCTCGAGGGGGGTAGCACTCATCTTCACAAGGTAAACACACCATGCAGACACAACGCAAACTGTATGCAATTGTACAAGTACATAAGAAGAAAGGCTACATAGCTCGGCCGAAGTTACCTGATGATGCTGGCCTATTTAATTTATTACAGGTAAGTTGATGCTCAATGTTGATTGAAATGTCAGGCTTCAGCTAAAGAGACTATTTGTAGTTCCGATGAGATGCACCTCCCTTAACTCGTTAGCAATAGTGATGAAGGCTTTTCAAGGCTTGCTTGATGCTGCTGCCCTCTCTATGAAGCCTTTTATATCAAAATACTCGGTTCCATTCTTCGTAATAACACCCTGGACATTACTATACTTCAATTACAAGTGAAAGTAATGTCGCCAAATTACATTGGTCGATATGTTTGTGCATGTGTTCATGAACCATATATGTAAGAAAAACAGGTAGATGCAGAGGAGTAAATGTGAATGTGTGTGTGGTGGGGTGTGAAGTGGGAGATAGAGAGAGACAAACCTTCTCTGTTATTATTCCACTGATTATGTGGGCTGGTGTAACATCAAAAGCTGGATTCCACACAGAAATTCCAGAAGCAGCAACTTGCTCCCCAAGTCCTCCACGGGCATGCAAGACTTCTTTAGGAGATCTTTCTTCTATAACAATTTCTCGTCCTGATGCAATTGCTAGATCAATGGAAGTCAGCGGTGCAGCCACCAAAAATATAATTCCGTGGTGCTTTGCACAGAGAGCAAGGTTGTAAGTTCCAATTTTATTGGCCGTATCACCTATCATTTTTAAAAAGTCAGGACAGGTATGTTCATATGACATCTGAAAATTATGAATGGATGCATCAGTAGAAGGTACCATTAGCGGCAACACGATCGGCTCCCACAATAACAGCATTAACACGACCAGCATTCATCAGTGCTGCAGCGGCAGAATCCACAATTAGAGTGGCAGGAATGTTCTCGTAAACCAACTCAAATGCTGTTAATCTGGAACCCTGCGAAAGATATATGAAATCATAATAAGTTGCATGCATCACACAGTATTCATTTTTGAGATTCTGTGCCATTTCAGTAGCATGCTCCTACTATTCTCTGTCTGAGGCACTTCCGGCTTGGGAATAGGATATTAGAGACTAAATCATCCCTATGTGTATTATGTGAGCCCATGCTTAGCAGAGTTCTTTGCAACATGCATACAGATTGTCCAAGTAAACTCCCAAGTCCCAACCAGTACGCATAATCAACAGAACAAGTATGCTTGTATGGTTAACCCAAGTCTAGATAACTTATATCACACTTTCGATGCTTCGGAGATTCGAACATATATTGCTTGAATCACCAATGACACCTGGATGGGAAAAACTTGATTGTAACTCTTCAAATTCATGTATACTACAGATACATCTCCAATAAAAGTACACAGCTTCATAAATGAGGTGTTCTAAATAAGAACGAGGGTAAAGAAAATGATTTACTACTTAAATATCATATCATATCCAAGATTAATTAGACAAAGAACAAAAGCTACATGAATTGTCTGATCTACATAACTCAGTGTTGAATCCCAAGCAGGTTGAGTCAAGGGTTCCACATAGTAACACCAGTTGCTCTGTCGATAAATATATTACCACACATGAATGATAAACTTATTAAGCTAAAAAAGATGGAACTCACTTGATTAAATGGGCGTGTTTCAGTACAGTAAGCCCTTTCTAAAGCTCCTGCAGCATGAAGTGCACGAATCACACCCAAAGCAGTTCCATATCCAGCCGTTGCAAGACTATAAAACCATTATGAACAACAATAAGGAAAACTCAATAAGATAAGGAAGTCAAAATGGCTTCACGTCTTTTTGTTACCACAATAAACTAACAATTGGTATCAATCAAAACAAGTACCTGCCAGTATTGCAATGGGTCAAAACAGACATCTTATTAAGGTCTTTCAGTTGGTCCAGAAGAAATTGAGCTCCATATGAGCCAATTGCCTTATTGGAGGCGACATCATCTACAAGCATTACTTCAGAAGCTTCAATGTAATCCTGATACAGAGATGACACAGAAACGATGGGATTGTTCAGAAATGAAACTAAATGAAATGCAAATAGTGTTACTATACAGTGGGAGTACTCCAATGAGGTCAAATCTACTTGATATACATAACCACCTTTTGTAAGAACATTTGCAACTAAGGGGCTAAAAGAACCAAGAGAAGTGTTACCTGAAAAACCCCTCTGCCATCTGAAGAAGCAGAAGCAGATTTCTGTATGATATCCTTAAGTTTCAAAGCAGCATCATGGAGGTTGACAGCTGTTGGACGACTGCAATAGGAGAGCATTTTGAATCCAAGAAAATAAAAACATACGGATAAACACCCCATTTTAGCAGAACTATTACCTGGATACAAGATATTCCAATCTCTCTGCAATGAAAGATGCTGCGTCATTAGATGTCCCGTTAAAGTCTTGCAGGTTTGTGACTTCAACAGCCAAGGAAAGGGCTGCCGCAATTGCAATGGCAGGAGCACCACGGACAACCATGTCCCTTATTGCAGTCCTACAAAATTTTTGTGGAAGAAAGGACAAACATGATCAACATTGATACTCCAGTCATGTTTGTCCAACTTTATTAAACCATGTATCTTCGCTTAATATTAATTTGAAATATTCTAATAAATTGAAAGCCAAATTTTAGAAGCATAGAACACTAGTTTGTAAAATGTGATCATATATTCTGTCAGATATTTGCATTTTCTATTGAAACGAGACTCTCTATGTGCATCAGAACAAATATGATAAAAAGAATCATAAGCTATAAGATTGAGAACCACAGATGATAAAACCACTGCTCAACAAAACCAAGATTAATTACCATCCATCATTTGCATCCAGAATATCCAAGTAAACAGTCTCAAGGGGAAGTTTTCTCTGTTCAATCACCAAAACAATTAATTGGGTCAAATACTTAAAAAGCCTCTAAATAAATACGAACACTTCTTGATGATATGTACCTGATCAAGTAGCTGAAGCCAGCCGCGCTTGTAGCATATGGACTGCAACGAATTCCGCACGCCAACCCCGTTTTCCATGGCGCTAAGCTTCAGGTTAAAGCTATGAAATATCAAACAATCTGGAAAATAAGATTGTACAAATAAAACAGCGGATTCTGGAGGTTTTAGACTTTAGAAGTGGGAGTGTCCTGTGGCGTAGAAAAACAGCGGATTCTGGAGGTTTTAGACTTTAGAAGTGGGAGTGTCCTGTGGCGTAGAAAAACAGCGCGCCCCGAGCCCCACAGTACCAAATCAGTGAAGAGGAAGAAAAGAGCGGTGACCCAAGGAGTCAAATTGAGACTCTCCTTTTATGTTTAACTAGCGGAAGTCCAGCCTCTTAGATCATCTCCAATGTAACCTTCTTTCTTTTAAATTTTTATTGTTACATAGGATTTAATGATTTCAGCTCTAAATTTGTTCTACAATCCAAGGGTCAAATATCAGAGTCAGTATTACGTGGACAAAATTTACATCGACCCTGTCAAAGTAACCTTCTCTTATCTGAAGGTGAAATTGACGCTCGCTCGTTGCCAAATCAACCGCAAAAATTGGGCGGGTGACTCAAATTTCGCTCTTTGTGTGTGTACACGTCAGAAAAAATTTATTCATTTGATGTTTGGATTGGAGAAGAGTTCTAAAAGAATCCTGCAGTCAAAAGTTTAAATATTACATCATACCGAAGGTGTGTGCAAGTTCCAATAAAAATTTGCCATGTGTTCCCGATAAATAGGGAAGACTTTCTGTGCATTGGAGATGCTCTTATGTAAAAGCGTCAAACATAAAAGCGTCAAACCATCCACATTAGCTCTCGAGGGGTACTGGGTTCAAGTAAAGAGGTTCGAGTGGAGGATTTTGAGTGGTGAGGGGTGGAGTGTTAAGCGTTCGAGTGGTGAGGGTCAAGGGCAGAGAGTTCAAATAGAGGATTCGATTGGGAAGGGTTCTAGTGGTACTGGTTAGAGTGGTAAGGTTCGAGTAGAGGTTAGAGTGAAGAGGTTCGAGTCGAGGGGTGATGCCTCGAGGGGGATGGTTGATGGTTCCAGGGTAATAAATCGAGTGGAGATGCCTTGAATCAACACCCCTCAAGGCGGATGGTTGATGTTCAAAGGGTGGATGGTTCGAGTGGTAGGGAGGCCTCGAGGCGAATGGTTGATATTCTAGAGGTGGATGGTTCGAGAGGTGGATGGTTCGAATGGTGGTATGATGGATGTTCAAGAACTGATGCTTTGAGGGGTGATGGTTCCAGGAATGGATGGTTAGTGTTCGAGAGATATGTGGTTTGAATGGTGGTGTCATGGATGGTTCGAGGAGTATATGCCTCGAGTGGATCATGGTTCGAGAGCTAATGTGGATGGTTCGACGCTCTCAGTGGTATACTCTCTCGAGGGCTGGTGTACTCTAAAGGGGTGGATGTGTGACCTCTCGAGGGGTGGTGTACCCTCGAGGGCTGGTACACCTCTCTCGAGACGTTGATGGCTTACCCTCAAGGGGTGGAAGGTGTACTCTCTCCAGTGGTGGATGGTTTACCCTCTCGACAGGTAGATGGTGTACCCTCGAAGGGTGGTTGACAAACTTCTTGAGGGGTGGATAATACTCTCTCAAGTGGTGGATGGTATACCCCTCTCGATGGGTGGATAGTACTCTCTCTAGTGGTGGGTGGTATACCCCTCTCGAGGGGTAGATAGTACTCTCTCCAGTGGTGGATGGTACTCTCACAACTCGAAGCCTCACCACTCGAACTTCTCCACTTGAACCTTTTCACTCGAACCCTCGAACCTCCTCTACTCAAACTCTTTCCACACGAACCCAGTACCACTAGAACCTCTCCACTCGAACCTCTCCACTCGAACCTCTCCACTCGATTCCTTATCACTCGAACCTCACCACTGGAACCTCTTCGCTCGAACCTCTCCACTCGAACTTCTTCACTTGAACCCTCTCCACTCGAACCCAGTATCACTCGAACCCTCTCCACTCGAACCCAGTATCACTCAAACTCTCTCCACTCGAACCCAGATCACTTGAACCCTCTCCACTCAAACCCTCTATTCAAACCCTCTCCACTCGAAACTCTCCACCCGAACCTCTATTCGAACAGAAAAATGCAACAGAATTCACTCTATTTTTCTGTTGTAATAGAGGATAATGTTTGTGCTTTTTCCTCTATTCGAACCCTCTAATCATAACATTAACATAATCCATTTCAGTTTAAAGTTTTGCAAAAAGAAAGGCCTACTTCGTAATACCAAGAGAAATAAGTTCACCTTATATTCTCTTCTTATGCGCTCTACGTAAATGTCCAGATGCAGTTCCCCCTACCAGAAATGATAGTCTGATCATAAAACCAAAAAAAAAGACTCAACATTAGGTCTTACACTCCCCACCCATATGTTATTCTCTCTTTATTTCAAGTTCAAAACAATGTGACCATAAAATTTTCAAAAAGTGGGGGTGCCAAACCTTACCACTTTCAGGATCTAATCTGACACAGAAGGTGGGATCTTCTATCTAATATCGATTCAATGCTTTCGAGAAATGCTAGAGATCATGTATAGCTATGAATAAAGAAGAGAAAAACGAAACCAAAACTTAGACTTAGACACGATAGCTTTCCTTTCATTCATTCAGAAACAAAACCATGCAAACATATACAAAATAAACCATTATATAACTCCAGTATATTCTTCTGGCATAAACCTACATTCTCATGCTCCCTATTTGACCAAATTAATCAGCAACATATCACCCAGGCACCTTTCATGTTAAAGAACAAACTGATATCATAGATATAAAGAAAAAGGTTATTTGAGTGGGCTGTCATCATAGAATATCTACACATCTGCACTTGGATTTTGAACACATAACCTAAACTCGGATACAAGCTTAACCCAAGTATTTATCTATTCACAAGCCTAAGACTTGTATAAAGGTCACAAGCCTATACAAAACTTCAACAAAAGGAGGATACTACAGGTGATTCTCACTTTTGCACTCCATTACAGAGTAAAATATTCTCACACACATTAGATAGGTCACAACTCCTCCTCAATTATGCAATCTAGTCATTTCTCTAAACAGTAAAACAACTCCTCAATCAGAAACCTTACCTTGCAAAACCTCAGCATTCTCTCTATCTATCGAAGAACAATTTTCCTACGGGCTCCCACACTAACTAACTGGATAATTGGATTAACTCTTAGAACATGTATGAGATCCAAGCCCATTTGTGTGGCTTTGGAAGATTGTATTATACAACTCCCTCAATCGAACCATTCTAGGAACCTTTACTACATGCTCCAACATAACTCGCAATGACATTAATGCTTGCAGGAACAACAATTAGCCTTACTATGCATCTTTAAATTGCAGCAAACATAAAACATGTATTAAATGTTCAGTACTGGTTTGTTGATTGTCTAATAAGATCAGCCGTAAACCGGCTAAAAAATGTTAGTTTTGAATACAAAAGCATTTATGCACATTGTAAAACTAAGATCAACAATTTCAAGGGATATCTGGACACCTCTACTCAGGTGATGTGACCTTTTAGCAACATTTTGTCACTACGGATAGTTATCTCTAGCATCTCAAAACCTTGATCAAGAAGACACTCAAAATATCACAAATAATTGTCTCAGGTATCAAGAATTTCCTCTCTGGGAAAAGGTTTCAAATGATCCTTGCTTAGTTTCATCTTTCAACTCATCCAAATTATTCATCTTTGTTGTTGGTTCATCAATTTGGAAAGCAAAAAAAAAAGATTCAAACATGAGAGAGAAGTCATTACTTTAGAAGATTTAGACAACGGTGTCTTTGCTTCAAACTGCAAAAGAAGTTACACAACACAAACGATATATTCCCAGACACGGGATGGTTATTTCTATGATTGAGAACAAGCAAACACATGCAACTTGGTTTAAAAAAAACACCCGATTGGATCCCACAACAAGAATGCAATTTCACCTCTAATCCACAGATGGGCGTAGACAATACACACAATGAAAGCAACATCTATACAATCAAAATCAAAACTTTTCATTTCATACAAAAAATCATATGCATGTCAATTAAGTGTTATAAACTAAGTTCTCTTAGCTGGGATGAACTAAAATTGATCAATCCAAGTGCATCTTTCTCTAACCATAAAGGAAGGACTACACAATGTAAGTGGCTACTGGAATAAGGATCCAGATAAAAGAAAAGAAGTACACGTAGCATTATAAATTCTAGCTCATATTATCCCTTTAACTCACAGACAGAAACAGAACCCAAGAGCTGTGGTCTACTTTCCAATTTTAAAATCTCAGGCAAGTCGAATTCATAACCCAAATTGAATTGGACAAGTACACAAATATGACATAATCATGCACTAAGAATCATTCATATCTTGATTAACTCTTAATCGTAAAAAAATTGATAATAAACATATATAAACAAAGATTGCAAAGACATGTCTACAAGGATCCTAATCAAACAAACAACATATAAATCAGTACATAGACGAGCATCAAACAGGCACATAGAAGGCATGAGTACTCCATAGGACACAACTTGGAGCATACAAATTACTATTTTTTTAGCCATATTTACATCAGTGCAAACAAAACAAATTCCTATCTCATTAAGGCGGCAATGCTCACTCTTTGAAAGATATCAGGACATCATTATCTGTGTCAAAAAACATAAAGAACTCAGAAGTTTACACTACACATAAGCTCAATGTCAAGAAATCCGGATTCTATTAACTAAAATACCTTCTCGGGAGGGCTCCTCAAGCGACTCTGTTTCCCATAATTGAAGAATATTGTTCTTTTGTAAGCCTCTGACAGCAACAACAAATCCCCATACCAATTCGGCGTTCAGAGTTTAGTCAATACAAAGTCAAAATCAAATCAAAATTATGGGTTACCTCCAAAAAGAAATCTTGATTGACTTTTGGAACTTCGCAGTGATCAGCTTCTACTGCTACGGACCCATCGACATATGATAGAGAAGTGGAGTTTGAATAAAAAAAAAGTGTAGAGAGAGAGGCCAATGACGCCGCTTGTTATGATTTCAGAGAGCAGTTTACGAAGGATCCCTTGGTGCTACTGGTGTCAATACGCGGGGTGGCAGCGCCGGAGGTGGTGGTGGCAGTAGGGTGGAGTGGCTGCGGGATTGGAAGGAGTGGAGAATGGGAAGACGGTGGTGAGATCGCTATAGTACAGAAACAGCCTAAAAATATTCAAAAGAACACAATAACGACCTGGATTTGGAAGAACTCCTCGAACTCTAACTTGAACCGTACCAATAAGGGCCTGAAAATCTCCTCCACCGTGTCGGAAACAACGTAGCTATCACAATACAACAACTGTGAATCCACAAATCCACGAACCTACCACTCGTCGCTTCACCAGCCACGAAAACTTTGCCGCCATCAGCAACATCCTCAAGTACCAAAATTTCTGCTTGAAGAAAATAACTCCGGTGAAGAAGAAAGAGGGAAAATTTTGCGATGAATAAGAAGATGAAAAAAATAGTGAATTGGAAGATGGAAAAATTGTGTCATTTTTGCAAGGTAAGGAAGTCAAATAATTACTCAAATACCCCTGGTTGACAGACAAAAAATAAACAATATCTATTATAGGGTGCTTGGGAAGAATGCGTCACCTTAGACGCAGTTTGTCCATAACCTTATTGATCAATCATAAATTTATTGGCATGTCTATAAGCTTATGAAAAGGTAGGAACCCGTTTGCAAATAATAGACATTAATGAAAATTATATGGATCCAGATTATAAAGTGTGAAAGAAATCACGCACAAACACACAGTCAACCATTTCTTCCTTCTCCAACTCTGATTTTTGTCCTTCTTCTCTAATTTCTCTGCTTCTTCTTCTCTGATTTCATTGCTTCTCTGATGTCCACCGACGACAACCAGTGTCTTTCGAACGAAATTGAGGAAGAAAATTGCGAATTAGGAGCAGATCTATTGCTAGATGAGACTGAAGCCGATCAAATTTCAACAACTTTAATCGTAAAAACTAATGCAATTGAATCGGAACCTGCAGAAGAAAACACACTCATAACCACTGAGATTTAACTCCAAACAATTGAAATTCAGTTGCAGGAAGCTGAAATATTACTGAATTCCATTGAATGTATGATTTTCTCTCATCGAACTGAAATTATTTTGTTGAATTGCAATCGATGTGAATATGACTATTTTTGAAACTTCTAGACACTAAATTTGACTATGAACATGTACCCCCTCTGGTCCTCTTATAATGACTCACTTTCCATTTTGGTATAGTCTTTTTACTTTGGCTCCTACCATATTTAGTAAGTCCTAGATTGTTTTCAACCACTCAATCTACTTTTTATTCTCCCAATTCAACATTTACCACACATTTCATTTTCTAAAAAAAATTGTGACACTTTGTATGGGGCCATTTAAAGCGGATCAGAGGGAGTATGAACATGTGTTAGCACTATAAACTACATGTTGTAGAGAATTTTCGTATAGTTTATGTATTTATTAACTTAAATCATGTACAAAATACACTACACTTTGCACATGTTACACTAAAAATAGTATTTGTTATGGTGATCAGAAGAGGTCTTATTTAATTTTCTAATTTTAAATTACTTTCTGAAGACTTTGCATAAATTACATTAGAACATGCATATCTTACATTAGAAATTGTATTCATTATTGTCACAGGTATAGATTTTCCAAATTTAAATGAAATTGATGCTAGTGAAAATCTTACAAGCGTAAAAGCAAAAAATTTGGAAGCAATACATGCAATCTATAAGAAACATGAAAATGTTATTGGTTTCAGCTACAGGCAAGATTTTCAACGTCTAAACACCAAAAGACAGATTTGCAAAAAGTACTCCAAGCGCTCTTGTGGAGGCCAACCAAAAAGATTAAAAACTAGCATTATCAGTTATGTTTCTTGTGTGGATAATGAAAGTCGTTCTAAAAATAAGAAGAGGAGGAAGAGAAAGGATCAGATTACAAAAACATGATGCCTAGCTAAAATTAGAGTCAAACTAGAGCAAGATTATTACATGATGGCTCACCATATCACAGAACACAACCATGAATTAACAAGACCATCCTAACTGTATCTCAGTAGGAGTGAGCAGAGGATTACAGAAGACAAAGAGATAGCCATTGCATCAATGGAACAACCAGGTTTAAGACCTACTGTAAGATACAAATACATGGTATTTGAAGCTGGTGGAGAAGAAAATCTAGAGCATACGATGAAAGACCACCTCAACGTTATGAGTTAACTTCGAATGAAAGATATCAAAAGTGGAGATGCTCAAAAAGTTGTCGATACACTCTTGGAAATAAATAACAAAGACAAATATTTCTTCTTCAAAGTCAAGTTCGACGAAGAGACAAGACTGTCAGCAGTGTTCTGGAGATTTGGAGAGATTCAATTATGCTGGAGGACTACAAACTCTATAGGGATGTCACCATATTCAACACTACATACAGGACAAACAAGTATAACTTGATTTGTGCACCAATAGTTGGAATCAACAATCACTAAAACATAACAATGTTTGCTTGTGCTTTTATTGAAAATGAGTTGGTTGATACTTTTGTTTGGCTCCTCAACACTTTCAAGAAGTAAATGGAAGGGAAGGAACATGTCACAATATTCACGGATCAAGATCCTGCAATGGGCAAAGCCATAAATAAGGTATGTTACTTACAGATGTGAACACTGAATATGGTATGTTAGAAACCGCAACGGTTACCTTACAGTATGTATTCCATAGCTTATAAGCCTTACTGGTTACTTTAAAACACAGATATCCTGAAAATGTTGCAGTTTCAAAAATTTGTTAGTTACGGATCTAAAAACTGATATAGGGAATCTTAGAAACTGTAACTGTTAGCTTACAGTATGTATAACTTATGTTTTATGAAAAAAATAGTTACTTGAAAATTCATGTATTAACCAAACTTTGATTTTTGGTTACAACTTTCAGGTTTTCAAGAACACAAAACAAAAGTTGTGCTTATGGCACATAAAACAAAATGCAATCCAACATTTTGGAAAATTGAAGAAAGATGAATCGTTTAAAAATGCTTTAAACTATTGTATGAAAGATGTGGTGATCCATCTGAATTTGAAGAGAAATGGAACTCAATGATTGCCAAGTACAAGCTTGAAAATAACACATGGTTTCAACGACTATACGGCATTCGTGAGAAATGGAGCACATCATTCAGCAAAGATATCTTCTCTGCATGCATTCTATCATCACAAAGGAGCGAAAGTACCAACCACGCTATATGCTTCACTGCAAACAAAACAACTACACTCACTCACTTCTTTGAGCTCTTCAACCAAACAATCAAAAAGTGGAGGAGAGGTGAAGCAGACAAGGAAAATACATGTACAAAAACAAAGCCAAATTTTGGGGGGGAAATCAGGTATATTTAGATTCATATTATTTAATACTGGTGGGCATTACTTTACCTAGAACCTGAAACTGTTAACTTATAATGTGCATTTGTTTCTCAACTACTAGGCATGTACATGTTTGGTTAAACACGTTGCAAATGTTTAAACACTTGCATTGTACAAAGGATTAAAAAGGAATTCTCTCTAGCAATGGAAACTAAAGTCAATGAGGTGTTCTCAGAATTACCGTCAAAGAAATATAAAGTCAGCCTAGAACATGATGAGTCTACATATGAGACGGTCGAGTACAAAACTGAAAATAGCGTAGTTGAAGTAAAATGCAAATGCTTTAAAGTGTCAGGTATGTTGTGCTTTCACATTCTTAGACTATTGCACCTCAACTCTATCACTGAAATCCAAGAGAAGTACATTCTCAAAAGATGGACAAAAAGGGCCAAAAAAATATGGGACAAGGTTCTTGGGAAAGGAAAACAACAATCAGAATACCTCAATGTGTAGTTTCATGGAGGAAACATATATACAGCAAATTCTACAATCTAGTTCTGAATCAGAAGCTAGAAGAACTCTTGAAGAGATGTTTGACATATGTTCAGCAAGAGTAAAGAATTGTTGGCTTCAAAGACCAATGCCATTGAACAATCAGCCACAAGTAGCCAATGAAACTCAATCATAACAAGTGCACCTAAGGTACTGGATCTGGACCAAGTGAAGACAAAAGGAAGAGGAAAAAGGTTGAAGTCAGGCTTGGAAAAGAGAAAACCAAGGAAAAGTAACTATCAAATTTGGCACAAAAATACCAGATGTAAAGTCACTGTAAAAGTATCATTGTTTAGTATACGTGTTGCATTTATTTACCTATATATTGTATTTTTTTCATTAAATTAAAAGATTGTATACACTGAATAAAATATTGCATGTTTTGGCTTACAACCATAACTTATCAACTTATAACTTGCATTTGTTTTGCTTTCCCAAGAATCAACCTTTGTTAAGCAATTTGCATTTTGTTTCATATAATTTTAGTGACATGAAATCATTGAATACATGTAGAATTACTTAGCTTACACATGTAGTTAATTAACCTATCAATTGCATTTGCATATCCCATTGGCGAAGGTTGATTCCGGCCATTGGCGGTCTGATTCCGCCACTCGCTCATTAGCGAAGGTTGATTCCGTCCATTGGGATGTATTGACTCTGAAGAATCTAGTAAAATTCAAATGTTGGAGATGGCGTATCCAATCAAATTGCTAACAGTCCTGGGGAAAAAAAGGCTTTCCCCATAATTGATATGCCTCCTCGAGATGCCATTGAAAATTGGCTTACAGGCATGGGCAAACCCATACATTATAAGGTCCCCTACGAGAGGCAAGATTGGTTTTTATCCTTCTCCAGATTCAGAGCTTGAAGTCTTAGAGGAGGAGGAAGATGAATCTCTTTTGAGGGAGAAGACAATCCTCGAGGGAGAGTAAGCACCCTCGAGAGCACCTTGGGTATCTCCTCTGGCTGTATCCTCTCAACAGAAGAAGAAATGGACTTATCCAAGGTTAAGGCTAAAAGACTCAGAAGGGGAGCCCCCAGTTCTAGTAGTGGGGCCCGCCATGTCAAAAATTTTGGACTCAATCCCTCTGGTCAACGAATAGCCCCGGATGCCAATTTTCAACCCTTTTGAAAGGGTGATACCCCCCATAACCTTCCCGAAGGAAGATCTTCCATCTCTCTCAAACACCTTCGTTACGGGCTCACCTTTCCCTTTCCACCCTTTTTTCCAAACTCCTTAGAAAATTCCAAGTGAGCCCTCCACAAGTCCATCCCAATGTTTTGGTGATCATTATAATGTTCTTGACCGGGTGTGAAGAGTTTGGTATTAAACCCAGCTATAAGCTGCTTCAATCGCTATACTTCGTGTCATATAATGGGCATTCTATCGATATGATCATCATGTTTGTCAAGCGAGAAACACATCATAAGGTTTTTAGTGTTCCTGGTAATTGGGGCGACTGGAAAAGATGGAAGAAATGTATTTTGTTAAATAGTAGGAGATATCGAGTTCCTCCGTGGGGCATTCGAGTTAAGTTTCCCAAACCTGGGGAATACATCTGCCCAGATGCTCTTGAGAGGGATAGGCAAAAACGGTTGTCCAGCTCCCTTGACTACATCCTCTTTAACAACCCAAACCCCCGAATTGGCGGCTTTGCATTCCCACCCAGATTCTATGAAGAATATGTGTATAACATACTCCGGAAGGATACAAGAAAAAGGAGAAGAGAAACTGAGGGCCCCAGAGATGGCCCTCCCCTCGAGACCATCGTTAGTGACTTTAGGCATTTGGGACCATCTGAAGGTGCCTTAATAGACATCTACTTCTCCCATTTGTTGTGTTATTGGGTTTACCACTATTGACTGACTCTCTCTCTCTCTCTTTCCTATTTCAGTGGGTCTCGCTAAGGGATTAAAGAAGAATAAACCCTCGAAGAAAGGTTAGGCTCATTCAAAAGGGATCATTGACTCCTCGAATCAGGCTGATATTCCCTCAAATCTAGTGTCTCTCCTCTCGAACTCGACCTCCCCTCCCGCAGCAGGCCTCGAAAGGCCTATCTCAACCACTGGTGCTTAGCAGTCACCTTACACCAAAAATGTTCGCCAAAAGACAAGGGCAAACAACAATACTATCGATCCCTCCTTACCAAGACTACTCAAAGGATCACATGGTAGCGAGGATGTTCCTCAACAGTCTCCACCCCATTCGCATGATGCGGCTTCTGTATCCATGATCGAGCATCACCTTTCAACGATGGCATCTAACACTAAGGTTCGTTTCCATTCCCCCCTTTATACATTTAACATTTTTAGCATCCCTCTTTTTTTATAACATCAATCTGAATTGAATTGTTTTTGCCAAGCTTCCCAAATATTCCACGAGGCCACCGAGAGAATGGCGGAGGCCATCAAGAGAATGGTGGCCTTCTTTTCCCTTTGCTCTGCTGGCGACGGTACCCTCCGTGAGGAGCTCACCAAAAAGGATGCTGAGATTTTACAGCTAAGGAAATATCTCAAGGAGAAAGATAAGGTGCTCAAAGAGAAAGATAAAGTGTTCAAGGAAAATAATATAGTGCTTGAGGAAAAGGATAGGGCGCTTGAAGTAAGACAAATGCTTCTACAAGGGGAGACGCAGGGTGTTGATGCGGAGAGGTGTCAATGTACACTAGAGAAGGACACCCTCATGAAGAGGGTTCAAGATGTAGAGGATTTGGCCACACAAGTTCAACTGCTTGAGGCCTTCAAACATAAGTTGTTGAACAGCCCTGAGTTACTTCAACGTTTCTTGGACCTTCTGTGTGTGGCCAAGAAAATCGAATATAGTGAATTAGCCAAGGAATATTTAAAGCCGCAAGTGTCCGTCTTTCTATCTGAAGATATAGCCAATAGGTGGACGAACTGGTAGATCCAGAGCTTGAAACCACTCTGGACGCGAAGTGGGATGAGGCCATTAAGAACAACGACCTTTGTTTTACCCTTTTGGATTTCTTCAATGTTGAGGGGATTTGTGCGATCCTCCTTCCAGAGGCTACAGACGCCTCTCCTGAGCGGGATTCCACCTCTGGCCAAGTGGAAGAAATGATTGCTTCCACATCAAAGGAGGACGATTCTAGGGTTGGTCCCTAATTGTAAATTTTTTCTTAAGGCCCCTCAATTGTAACCCACTCACCCTCCTTTTACTTTGAGTATCAATAAAAATACTTTTTTTTGTCAAAACTTATTGATTTTACCTTTGTTTTCTTTTCGTAGTATAATTCGTTGAAAATGGTGTTAGAAGGCGCTTGAGAGGAGCTTTCGAGTGCCCAAAAAGAGCTAAATGAGACATACAAATAGCTAATGATCACCCTTCGAGATCATTCTAAGTGTAATCAAGAGAAGAATTCCTTGAAGGACAAGCTCCACCAACTCGAAGCTGAAATGAAGCTGTGGCAATCTAAAGTCCATCCCCCTTTTAAGGGGTTTGTTAAGGATTTCCTTAGTAAAGAATTTTCTGATATTTCTCCCTTAGAAGTGGTGAAGGGTCGAGAACATACTGATGAAGAATTAGAAGAACTAATGCATCAAATTTATTTTAAGTTTGGTTCTCTGAAGTCCTGCCTTGCCACTGCAACTAGGCTTCTAGTAGTGGAAGGGCGCCTAATCGGCTGCTTGGGCAAAAATCGCAGACCAAGGAAATATCTCAAGGAGAAAGATAAGGTGCTCAAAGAGAAAGATAGAGTGCTCAAGGAAAATAATATAGTGCTTGAGGAAAAGGATAGGGCGCTTGAAGTAAGACAAATGCTTCTACAAGGGGAGACGCAGGGTGTTGATGCCGAGAGGTTTCAATGTACACTAGAGAAGGACACCCTCGTGAAGAGGGTTCAAGATGTAGAGGATTTGGCCACACAAGTTCAACTGCTTGAGGCCTTCAAACATAAGTTGTTGAACAGCCCTGACTTACTTCAACGTTTCTTGGACCTTCTGTGTGTGGCCAAGAAAATCGGCTGTAGTGAATTAGCCAAGGAATATTTAAAGCCACAAGTGTCCGTCTTTCTATCTGAAGATATAGCCAATAGGTGGACGAACTGGTAGATCCAGAGCTTGAAACCACTCTGGACGCGAAGTGAGACGAGGCCATTAAGAACAACGGCCTTTGTTTTACCCTTTTGGATTTCTTCAATGCTGAGGGGATTCGTGCGATCCTCCTTCCAGAGGCTACAGACGCCTCTCCTGAGCGGGATTCCGCCTCTGGCCAAGTGGAAGAAATGATTGCTTCCACATCAAAGGAGGACGATTCTAGGGTTGGTCCCTAATTGTAAATTTTTTCTTAGGGCCCCTCAATTGTAACCCACCCACCCCCCTTTTACTTTGAGTATCAATAAAATACTTTTTTTTGTCAAAAATTATTGATTTTACCTTTGTTTTGTTTTCGTAGTATAATTCGTTGAAAATGGTGTTAGAAGGCGCTTGTGAGGAGCTTTCGAGTGCCCAAAAAGAGCTGAATGAGAGATACAAATAGCTACTGATCACCCTTCGAGATCTTTCAAAGTGTAATCAAGAGAAGAATTCCTTGAAGGACAAGCTCCACCAACTCGAAGCTGAAATGAAGCTGTGGCAATCTAAAGTCCATCCTACTTTTAAGGGGGTTTGTTAAGGATTTCCTTAGCAAAGAATTTTCTGATACTTCTCCCTTAGAAGTGGTGAAGGGTCGAGAACCTACTGATGAAGAATTAGAAGAACTAATGCGTCAAATTTATTTTAAGTTTGGTTCTCTGAAGTCCTGCCTTGCCACTGCAACTAGGCTTCTAGTAGTGGAAGGGTGCCTAATCGGCTGCTTGGGCGAAAATCGCAGACTGGTAGCCCATATGGAATTACTTTCCGAAAAACATCTATTAGCTCAACACAGAGTGGCTAGCCTTTAAGAGGACTTGCTCGCTTGGAAGATAGCCAACGATGATTCCTCTTCTTCAAGCAAACCTCCTCCCCTTTCTTCAAGTAAACCTACTCCGGCCCCTCGAGGAAGCCCCCCAGGTGAAGATAGCTCTCTAGTGAAATCTTTTTTATCCAAGAATGTATAACTTTTAGGGGAGATTAAGTTCTTTAAGATACAAGCTGTAGAAGTGTAGCAGCATTTCGCTAAGTATGAAGAAACAATCGCAGCACACGAAGTGAGCCTTCGTGCCCACATGCTTTCCCATGGTATTCCCTCCTCCTACTTAATTAGTAATGATTATCTACCAAAGTTTCTACTTAAAGAATCTCAGTACTAGATGGAAGAGGTTAACGTTCATGAAAATGGGACTCCTCGATAGAAAAAGGATTTTGACCTCATTCTCGATTAGCTGGCAGAGCTGAAGGTAAGGGGATTCACCCCCTTGAGCTTTCGCTCTGCCTCTCGATCACAGAAGTCTGCCACTAAGAAGGTTGAATGACATCTTGTCCCTTTGGGCAAAGTTACCCCACGATCTTCTTCAAAATGTCGCAAAAGCATTAGGTCATCCTCGAAGGACCCATTTGAATCTTCCCCGAAAAAGTGAAGTAAGGTCGTCGCCATTCTTGATCTCTCAGAATATCTTGTAAAGGAAAAAATGAAGGATATCCAAAGGGTAGCCGGTATAAAACTCGAAAAACTCAAAGAAATAGTGGCAAATGTGAAAACCTATCTCCACTGAAGAATTGTTTCAGGTAGGATTTCCTCCCGCTAATTAAATATGTTTAAATGAATAAACTTAGATAGTTGCTTGTATCAATAATGTATTTCTAATATTTTTGCTGAGGTTTGAATAAATAACCAATATCTCTTATAGTTTACCCCTCGAATATGAGCGCCCTGAGAAATTTTCTTAAGCGGAGCAAAATATAAATATGTTCGGTAAGTAGGAATTAAGTAATTTAGAGACACAAGCATTTTACCCAGTTTCGGTGTTTCCACCTACATCCTGCTAATCTCACCTACTAGTTTATCATTTCAAGATTACAAGATAGCCTTCGAGTGCCAATTTAGAGCAAACCAATTCAAACATCAGTCGTGGCTGTAAATATCATCTAGAGCGCCGCTTTAAAACAACCCGCTCGAACATCAACTAGAGTGTTGCTTTAGAGCAAACCACCCAAACATCAACCATAGCTGGAAATATCATTTAGGACACCACTTTAAAGCAACCCACTCGAACATCAACTAGAGTGCCGCTTTAGAGCAAGCCACTCGAACATCAGCCGTAGCTGGAAATATCATCTAGAGCACTGCTTTAATGCAACTCGCTCAAACATTAACTAGAGTGCCGCTTTAGAGCAAACCACTCAAACATCACAGCTGGTAGTATTTTCTCAAGTTGGTAATGTTCCACTTTCTTTGCACTCAAACCCCATTCATCTGCTCAAGAACGTAACTTCCTCCTGGGTGCAATTCGATCACTCTATAAGGTCCTTCCTAATTTACAGCTAACTTCCTCTCGGGTTCCTTTCTGTTTTTTTCATTTTTTTCTCCTTACCAAGTCTCCTGGATAAATAGCACCTTCTATACAAAGAAAATTGGATGTTGAACCTTTTCTTTTTCTTTCATCAGAGCTGCGCTGATTGCTAGATCTGGTCAAAGAATGCCAAAATTCAATATCCAGTGATGGCTTCCACAAACTTGTCGATTGGTGGCAACAGATAAGTATTTTTGGGGCAGGACTTATTTAAATCAGTAAAGTCTATACACATCCTCAATGCTCCATCATGATTTGGAACTATGACTGGGTTAGCAATCCAATCAGGATAGAATACCTCCTCGATTACGTCTGCCCTTAATAACTTCTCCACTTCTTCTTTGATTGCCTGAGCTCTTTCGGGAGTGAACACTCTTTTCATCTGCTTCACTGGCTTAATCAAATGGTTAATGTTCAGTCTATATGACACAAGACTCAAAGGAACCCCCGTCAGATCAGATGTATCCCATAAGTACAAGTCTTCGTACTTTCCTAACAAGTCTTCCAATCTTCCTTTCACATCTTCAGGGATTAGTTTCCCAATGGCTACGAACCCTTTATCCCAAATAGGCATCTGTATTGTATCTTCTAATCCCGCCTCTATGTGTACTATTGCTATATACCTTTGTTTCCTCGCTTCCTGCACTGCCTTGAAATTACATTTTCGCGCCACAATCCGATCTCCTCGAATGGATGCCACCCCATTTTCAGTTGGGAACTTAATCATCAGGTGATAGGGTGACCGGACCGCCCGAGCCTAGCACACCCAGGGCCTTCCTAGAATCACATTATAAGGGGAAGATGCATCCACGACAGTAAAATTGCATATGATGGTCACTCCCTTGTCGACATCCGCTACTTGAACGGGAAATGTTATCTCTCCTATAGGGAATATCGGGTTTCCCGTGAACCCTAATAAAGGGGAAGCAAATTTTTTCAAGTTCTCATGCCCTATATCTAACTGGTCAGTACACTCAGCAAACATCACTTCTACCCCACTTCTATCATCAACGAACACCATTCTGATTAAGGACGTTCCAATAATGGCCGAAATAACCATATGATCTGCATGGGGCATTTGGTCCAGCACAATATCCGGTTCTGAGAATGTGACTGTTTCATCCGGTCGAAACCTCTTATGATCGGGCTCTTCCGCGGGAACCCTCCGAGCCTCAGATCTTATAACAGCATTCAAAGATCTCTCTCCCACCATGCCATTGATAACATTAATTACTCTTTAGATGGGTGGGTTTTATCTATTTTGATTTCCCCATGTTGCTCTTGGGGTCTATCATGCCTTCCTTTCGGCCCCCTGTCTCAAATCACCTATTCTAGAGGTCTTCTATCTCCTCTCCCCCTTATTGTTTTTATTGTTTCTCCTATAAGGCTACCACTGGTTCATCCGGGGACTCGAGGGGGTAGCCTGGCTCCTATGTCCCTATCCTGGAAACCGTCCTTCCCGTTCACAGCTGTCAATCTCCATCCTTAAATGCATGCAATCGTTTGTGACATACCCATAATCCCTGTGATGATCACAGTACCAATTTGTTGCTCTCCAAGCTGCAACCGAGTTGTGCAAACTCTATAAGGGTGGGGGTGTCTGGAACAACCCCCTTATGTATGCTTAAACTCTATGCAGGGGTTCTTCCTCCAAGCGTTGGAGGCAGTGGATTATACCTCTCGAATGTTGTTCTTACGGGTTTGATTGGTTTTTCCCTCCGTGCTCTACATTTCTTCCTGCTTTCTCTACAAGCCTATCTCTTTTCTTTCTAGTTGCCTCCTCTACCCTCGAATACTGTTCTACAACCTCCTGAAGTTTTTGCAAAGTCTTAGGGGTATTGGTGCTCAGCTTCTTGTATAATTCCAGGTTCTACATCTCCAGCAGGTACCCCTGGATTACCTCATTCTCCATCATTTCTATCACCCCAAACTCTCGTCTACATAACGGTGATAAAAGGTTTGTGTGCTTTCTCTTGTCTTTTGCTTCGCTTGATAGAGTTCTAATAAGGTTTTGGTAAACTTCTTCTTCTATGCATACTGGCTCAACAAAGCTCCGTTGAAGTCCTGTTACGATTGAAGCGAGCCCATTGGAAAAGGTGAGGGTGGTAATGCCCCCATCATGACCCTATCATCCCTCAGAGGAGAGGTGATTCAGTAACCGGCTGCAGTCAGGACTTGAGCTGCTCGTTCCATATCTTCATTTGGGGTCACCCTCCCCACGTTCTGATTTCCTTGCCCGTGTTGACCATAAGCTTCCATATACGAATCTCCTGAAACCCTCGTAAACCTTCCATCCCTCGAATCAGCTACCCTTTCAAGCAAGGAATCGGTGTTTCCTTGTCTTTGCTCTCTCATTGCTTCCACATCCTCGAGGGCCCCGGTATATTGTTCTAAATTGGCGCCAGGGGATTTGCACCAACCGCCATAGAGGTTTACCCCCCCCCCCCCTCGTGGGCTATGCCAGTATTAGGCTCCGCTCGCAACTCCATTCTCGTAGTTTGAGTGTTAGCCATTTCTCTGTCCTCTATGTGGGCATCATTTTCTCTTCCTAGATTTTCCGATGTTAACCATAGTGGAGATCCAGCCCCCATACCTATTGACCTCAACCTTTCACTCCTTCAAACTACCATGGACATAAACTCTCAAACCCTTGATTCGACTTAGTTTTCCCCCACAGTCGGTGCATCTTGATGCGTCTTCGACCACCAACCGGTTCGTGAGCCTGGGTTCTTTTCAAACTAACCTGCAATTAAACTATCCCTGAGGTTCTAGGGGTCAACACTCTGATGCTTAAGTTAGTCCAGGGGTCTAAATATGATTAAGACAGAATGAATCATAACTAAATGTGTACCTTGTATTTATACTTCATGTCCTAAATAACACTCTTCTTAATTAACGACCTTAATTACCCAAAAATTCAGTAATTAAGTAGAGTATTAAATATTCCCCTAACCGAGCCTTGGGCTTAAAGGGCCCAATGGCCTTCTTGGGCTTAACCTCTATCAACGATTATTCACTCACATAGAACATACAAAGGTTCGACAATTATTTACTTACATCAAAAAGACAAAATTTAGCAATAACTCTTATGTCGAAGGGATAGAAAAATCACTTATATTGAAAGGACGAATTACAGCCGTTCCTACTCACGTTGAAAATGATAAAGTACAAAGCTGCTTACGATCGCATGCTGAACACTGCCTTTGTTTTTATTCACATCAGGAGCAATGAAATAAAAGGCATTTTATAAACTATTTCGATAAACCTCTATCAAGATTAAAAAGAAGATTTGTGTCTTATATTGTATGTGAAATGCTACATCTATTTTTTAAAATCACATACCAAATGCTGCGATCAGTTTTTATATTGTATGCTGAGCATATCAATTGGTTACTCAGTTATCCAGTTTACAATTTGTTTACTCGGTGCTGCATCATAATTAACAGCCTACTGGAAGGCTTAAATATTATTGCTCTAAAAAGAGATCTAATCTACTAATTCCTTCTAAAGGGGAGACTTAGCAAAATCATATCTCTAGGACGACACTACAATTTCCCTCCAAAGGGATAAATAGTATCCTTGGTCACTCTATTGCTCTCGTCTACATTGAGTCCATTAGCCGAACAACGTGGTTATATCCATAGTCGCGGTCGAAGAGATCAGGTCCTTATTCATGCTTATATAAAGTATGATAGGTGAACAACAGTAAGCTAACTCCAAAAATACATTTGAGAGAATCAGGTGCACAACAATATTTTACAAGCTCTGCGAAGGATACTATAAAATGCACGATCCTATATTACCGCCACAACTTGGGTGAAAAAATTTCAAAATACAAATTGCAGTCTATGACAAAAAAGTCTTCTAAGGACGAGACGTTATCAGCAATAACGAATGTCATTTGACTGAGGGAGGAATGGAGTGTACCCAAGGAGACCGCCGCTAAAAGTTAAAAGACATCCTCCTCTATTCCGAATTCATTATTAAGGAGTTATAACCCTAGCACCACACCCAACTATTAGATTTATAATGACCTACACTACATTTTAAACAATTACCTACTCAACATTTGTAAGCCTAAAGCGGTATCTTCCCAATCTACGTTGAGTCTAAGAGTTACTTCATGCATACCTTGACGAATATATAAATAATAAAACACGTCAAATAATATATATGCTACAAGGAAAAACTTTCCCGAAGACTTTAAGAGAGCCTCACTGATGGAGCTTCATCGAGAATTCCACTCCTGAGGTAAAATATTCTCTTTTAAGCAATCAAAATGTTTGCTCTTAAGTGGACAAAATATTCGCGTTTAAGCGATCAAAATGCTCATTTCACGTAACTGAATCACTCGCTCTTAAGTGGCAAATACATCTTATGTGATTGATTAAATCAGCTTTAAAATAGCATACATACTCGAATGATCAGTTTATTTGCTTAATAGACATCTACTATTTAGAAGGATTCATTCATATGATTGACAACTGCACCGATAACATACAAACAATAATTGTAACTTTATTAGAGGTTACAAAATATAACACTATGTACACACAATCAGTCGGATCATCGAATATCCTCCAATTACAGCCCAGTTAGTACGTCTCCTACGGAGAGAGATTAAATCTCCAGGAACCATAAGTAATCGATGGATATAACCTTTGATGCCTAAGTTTAACCTTCGATGGAACCTACCTTTGAAGGTCGAAAGATCACTTAGTTTTTCTGGGGGCTTTTGATGACATAGTAGGATTAGAACCTATATGGGCTAAGCTAAGTCCAGAAGAAGCTATCGAAACCCCTTTGGTCATGGCCCTCTTGTTATTATAGCCTTCGAATAAAGAATACGAGCACTAGAATTATACACTTGCTCCAAGCCTTTCTTATGAATCTCTAAATTTTTCTCCCTCAAGCCTCGATATGTGAGACTCGACATTAGACCCCCCTTTTTAAAGAGATACGTGGCTCAAAAGGGTAAGATTTTGAGAAACCCTTTGAGCAAGGAAGAATATTAGATAGCTTTGATAAGGAGCCATTAAAACCCTAAGGGTCCATTCAAACCTTTTGAATTTGAAACTAAGGAATAACTATAATAGAAAACCTAAGTGTTCATGTCATACTGACAGGTTTGAAGACCATATATTCTCAACTCTTTAAATCATCAGTTGCAATCTATATCCCTTGATGGATCAAGCTTTTAAAGTCTGTCAATAAGATATAGCTCTTTGAGTCCCTAGATTCACACTTAACTTTTCTGGGGGCTCTTGATGATACTCTTATGAAGTTGGAGTTGGGTCGCCGCCCAACTTATTAAATAACGGCTTTGGGATGGCTTAGCTCAATAGAGTTTAGTCATGTAGGGGTCAATATTGTCATTTTTCACATATTAGGGTTTAATTACTATACATATGAAGGTATGTCTTTCCTTTTTGATTCATTCACTATTATTCCTTATTTACAAATATTGGGGCTGACTTTACCATCGCAGGGTTCCCCCTCCCCCCGGAGCATCCCCGGGGGCTTTGCCTTGTACGTCACAGCGTTGGGAGAATCAGGCGCAGTCAGATTGGGATCCAGATCTATCACACATCATTAGGGCTAATAATGTACCTGCAGCTGGCTATTTCTTGAACACAGCCCACAAGATCAAACCTGTCAACCAGCCAAGGAACAATTCTGACGGGGAGAGATGAAATGTCAAACTCAAGAAGCTGGCCAAAACCTATATCTTCAACATCAATCTTTTGCTCAAGAGTGAGGGCGGCAATTACAGACTTAAACTTCTCATGACACTAGAAAGTAAAGATTTTTTTTTGCAAACCTAAAAAAAATGAATATGAAAAGAGTAACCAAACATAGTTTCAAAAAATACTAATAAATTCATGATATTAATTAATTTATGCAAAACGTAAGTTTAAATGTAATACACGAAGATCAATTTGTAAACAATAACCAGTCACACATGATATATTTAACTGGGAAATCATGAATATTAACATATGCTACATTTAAACAAAAAATTATAGTTTCTAAAATAACATTCAAGATAAACAATTTTTGAATAATAACATTTAGATAGGCATAAAAAACAAATACACTATGAATATTAACAAATGGAGTAAATTGTTTTTTTGGTCCATAACATATGATCTTATACAATCTTTTGGTCCCCGAGACCAATACCACTTTCTTTCAGTGCCCAACAAATTCAACATGATTTGTTTGGTCCCCAAACCAGATTTTGGGTTGTTTTCAGGTAGACTAAATTATTTTTTGGTCCCTAACATATGATCTTATACCATCTATTGGTCCCCAAAACCACCTAAAAACCACCTTGAAAATCACCTTAGAGAACAAACAAATCATTTTGAATTTGTTGGGTACTGCAAGGAAGCGGTATTGGTTTTGGGGACCAAAAGATGGTATAAGATCATATGTTAGGGATAAAAAAATAATTTAGTCTAACATATGCAACATTTAAACAAACAAATATAGTTAATATTCAAGACAAACAATCTTTGAATAAGAACATTTAGATAGGCATAAATAACAAATACACTATGAATATTAACATATGCAACATTTAAACAAAACAATACAGTTTCTTATCAACACGTAAGATAGTAAAACTGAAGGCATACAAACTGTGAATAACAAGTAAACATTGAATATTAACAAATGCAACATTTTATGAAACAAATACAAGTTATAATATATTAAAATAACATTGTAAACAAAAAAACTTACGTGTGACCCTCCTCATTAACACGTTCAACAACCTGCTTCTTAGGACGATTATGTTGTTGTTTGGAAAGTCTTTCCTCAACAGCAACCATTTTTCCCGAAACCATGCTTCACAAACACTACTATTCACTTTCCTCTTCACACCAGATTTTTTAGCAACTTCAACAGGTTTCTTCGCCTTCACATTCACTTTGTCACTAGACTTCTTCACAACCCCAGCAGATTTTTTAACACCAACTTTCTTCTGTCTTCTTCACCACCCCAGTAGGTGACTTTACAGCTACTTCCTTTGCATTCCTCTTCAACTGACCAGTTTGAGACTCACTAACAACTTCTTTCCCCTTGTTGCTCGACTGACCATCTACGAACTTCTGCTTCAAACCAGCCGGGGACTTCTACTTCGGACTAGCAGGCACTCCCTTCATTTTCTTACCAGCTAGGGACATTTCCTTTTGTCCTTCAAAAGAGGTGACCACAACAGGTGCAACATTCTCACTCTCATTCCTATTTTAGTCACTCAAATCACCAAAACATTGTTCTACAAATGCATCAGCCACATTATCATCTAAAGAATAGTTCTCCATAAAACCTCAACAACACTGGGACCACCTTCAACACCAACTGAACCTACACCTCTAGACTCTTCATCGGCAACTCCAACCCCTTCAATACCTCTACACCCTTCATCGGAAACTCCAATCCCTTCAACACCAGCCGTAACATTTTCAATCATAACATCCAAAACCTCATTAACAGCTTCCTTCACTACCCCAGCTACCAAAGAACTCTCATCCTTATCAGTCACCTTATCTACCAATGAATCCCCACCCTCAACAACTTTAGAGCCCTTAACAACCTCTAAAACCCCACTAGATTCCTTCTCTACACCAGCTACTAATGAATCCCCATCTTCAACAACCATAGAACCTTCACCAACCTCTGAACCCCCACCTTCACCACTGTCATCAACACCAACTGACTCGCTACTCATTTGAATAACATCACTTAGCAGAGTGTCGTAGTCAAAACCCCGAGTTGATCCACCTTCACTATCATTCAGCTTCTTCACACTGACATTCATCCTTCTCTTATTTTCCTCCTTAGGAGCAGCAGCAACTGGAACCTGTGGAGTAGTAGCACCACCTATTCTTGCAGACCTATGTGCCTATACAGCTACTACACAAAAAATCAAAAACACAAATTGTATAAGCACTTTTTTTTTAAAAAAAATAACAGACATAATCACATAAATAAAGTACAACATATAAAGAAAATAAAATAACCGCCAGAAGCATAAGACTGCTGAATCTTCTTCAGCTCATCCTAAAGAGAATGATCATCATTCTTTTTAGATTTCCTAACCAGCGGCATAACATCTAAATAACATAACACATTCAAATAAGTATATATATATATAAGTAAATATGTAAATAAATATAATACATAACAATTTCAATCACCTTCTACTATCTTAGGTTCTACATTTTGAATTATACCTTCACCTCCTTCAGAAACAGCTACAAAAATCATATACCACACAGTCAGGAACAATGTATACATGACTTATTAATCATTTAACTAACATATAATTTTTTTTATATAAAACTAACAGTCAATAAGCAAAATAATCTAAGACACACATAGTATAACTAACTATTGAATAAAATATACTAACATATTGATGTGGCATATGGGTTGGTATATATGGACAAGTGGGACCAGCGTGATGACATTTTATTTGCTCCATTTAATTAAAATATTTTCTTTCCTTAATTTGGTCATCTATTTTGCTTTCTTTAATTAAGGCATTTTCCTTTTCCTTAGGATATTTAATTTCCTTTAACTGTTCTCTTAGAAGATTTAGTTTCCTTTTCTCTTCTCCTTTAGGAGATTTAGTTTCATTTTCCCTTTCTCATTAGGAGATTTAGCAACCTATAAATATAGGAGGCATTCTTATATAATTTTGATGCTTGTTTTGATTATGATTAATAAAAGTTGATATTTATGTTGTAAACCCTAGTGTTTCATCTTCCTATATTATGTGCTACATCAGTTAGTATCAGAGTCATTCTGATCCCCGCCATGGCGCATCATCGACCCCGTGGAGGCATTCCCTATCATGATAGTGATCTAGAATACGTTTATAGATGTGAAGAAATTGCATAAATGCGTCAAAAATTTAGGTTGTTGAGTATCTCCTTGCAGTGTTTTTCCCACAACACCCGGCCAAAGCCTTCCCTCTTAACGAATTTGACACCAAAAATGACCGCCACAACCATTTTGCCCAAAATTTTGGTAGACATGTCTACGCAGTGCACTTGCATGACACAGCTCTAGAAAATTGGCGTGGGGACTCGACGTTCCAGGTGGTTATCCCATCGTACGACGAGACAGCGTACGATGAGGTGGAGCACAGCAAGGTTGTGTATGACGAGTCGGAGTATAGAGAGATGGAGTACGATGCACCCTTGTATGACAATGTTGTGTACGAAGAAGCAGAGTCTAACAAGATAGTATACGAAGACCCCATATACGAAGAGGGGGGAGATTGAGGAAATCGAGCAAGACTTCTTTGGTGAACCAATTTATGATATTTATGATGATGACATGGAAGGCGAGGAGGAGATTGAGGAAGTTGAGCAAGATTTCTTTGATGAACCAATTTATGATGATGACGTGTAGGTTGAAGAAGAGATCAAGGAATTCACGGGAGACGTGGGTTATGCACTCATAGTCTGGCAAAATTTTCTTACCTCTCCAAGTTGCGAGGATGGGGGGCTTCGCCACAACATCTTCCAATCTTCATGCACGATTGGCGATAAAGCATGCAACTTTCTCATCGACCCCGAAAGTTGTGAGCACGTCATAACCGCGAGTGTCGTCACCAAACTCAGCCTCGAAATGGAAAAACACCTGAAACCCTACGAACTTGCATGGCTTCAAACCGGCACTGACGACACAATTTCTAACCTGACCTTGGGGTAAGAAGTGCTCGACTTCAAGGCAGTCCCGGAGACTAGACGCGTCCCCTTCTGCTCTTTTACACGGGTGACAAATTGGACGATTACGCACTGGAAAATTCAGGAAAGAATTTTTCCGACCCCCGAGAGAATGATGTGGCATAGGGGTTGGTGTATATGGACAAGTGGGACCGGCGTGATGACATTTTATTTTCTCTATTTAATTAGAATATTTATTTTCCTTAATTTGGTCGTCTAGTTTGCTTTTTTAATTAAGGCATTTTTTTCCTTAGGATATTTAATTTCCTTTTCCCTTTCTCTTAGAAGATTTAGTTTCCTTTTCCCTTCTCATTTAGGAAATTTAGTTTCATTTTCCCTTTCTCATTAGGAGATTTAGCATCCTATAAATATAGGAGGCATTCTTATGTAATTTTGACGCTTCTTTTGATTGTGATTAATAAAAGTCGACATTTATGTTGCAAACCCTAGCGTTTTATCTTTCCTATATTACGTGCTACATCACATATACAACTTGTAATGAAACAAATACATGCATAGTTTGACGGTCAGTAAGAAACATAATCTCATACACACACGGTATAACTAACTAATGCATAAAGTATACTAACATATGCAACTTTTAATGGAAAAAAATGCATGCATAGTCTGACAGTCAGTAAGCAACATAATCTGAGACTCACACTATATAATTAATTAAGGCATAGAATATACTAACATATGCTACCTGTAATGAAATAAATACAAGCTATGAATAAGAAGAATAACAATCAGTAGCAAACAATCAGTAAAAATAAAAAATAAAACTGAGTAACTAACTAATTCTTATGTTATACTAATAGACACAACTTCTAAGACAGCAAATGCACATTATAAAAATCAATAGCTATCATGTAGTAAAAATTAAAAAAAACATAGTAATTAACTAATACATATGTTATGCTAACATATGCAACTTCTAAGACAACAAATACATGATATAAAATAGAGTTAAACATGCAAATCCGACTTACAAATAAAAAAAAAGTAAGTGTACTAAAAAAATGTCAACAACAACAAGACTAAAAAAACACAAATGCAGACAACAAGTAATAAAACGCACGAAACTCCAAATTTTCAAAACGAAAAAAAAATGAACCAGGAGAATGAGAAGGCTGAGACAACTTCTCTACTTTAGGAGAAACCGGCTTCTTACCCTTCTTTTAAATGTCACCACCAGTTTTCGGAGGAAGACCTTCAGCTTTTCCCTTGGCCCTACACATAGTCTACAACAAATAAGCAACAAATGTGTTAAATCGGAACAACAAAAATTATCAAACACTAAAATCAGAACGGCGATCAATTATGTAAACCTAGAATCTTCAAAGCGCAAAAGAAACGAAGAACTTACCAATATTTCTCAAAACCTACTGACAAAGACGAGGAAACTGAAGTCGAAATCGGCGAGGAAGTTGAACGGCAAAGAAAATGCAGATAACGTCGAAAAAATTGAAGATGAAACAACAAAGAAATTGCAGAGAAACAATGGCGAAAAGTGCATAGAACAGAGAAAAAGTGTGAGGGAGAAACTGAGGGAGGAAGAAATGTGTGGGAGAAGAAAACAGTTCCCAAAAAAATTGCTCATAAAACCGCTAGAAATGAAAGGGAAAAATAAATTATAATTTATAAATACTACCCAATTTTGAATTAATTACAATCTGAACCCCATTTTTCAAATATGTTCTTGGCCTGTCCATAAGCTTATGGATCGGTCACTTTTCCTGAGACTTTCTCCATGTTTAAATATTTTTTTACAAGTCAAACTCAAACTTTAAGTTGAAAGTGTCAATATAACCCCGTAAAATGAAAAAGTACCAAAATAATCCTAACTTTATGATTAATTGTGCAGTTGTAACCTTTTGGTCTAATTCCAGCATTGAGTGAAGGAATTGGTTGTTGACTGATTCTGAAATGGAAAAAATACCCTCAACCTTGAGGTGAATTTTTGTTCCCCCATTTTCAAGATTTTTACCCTTTTTTTCTAAAACAAAAAATTGTCATTACATTCTTCTTCTTCTTCAAACCCCTGCTCGTTGCTCTAACCACCGCTAGCTACCATCACCCGCCACCACCCCGACCTCCCTTCCCAACTCATTTCCCCTCTCCACCAGCCCTTCCATCCCGCCCATACTCGCCCAGCTCGACAGCGACCAAACAGCTAGATCCGGCTACCTTTGCCGTCCAACGCTGGATATACTTCCACGGGGTTTCATCGTCGATGTTAACCAACCACCATCACTCCAGATTGGTGGATTTCTTCCATCTCTGCTGTGGATCTTTGTCTTTGCTTTCCCCGCATTAGGCCACCTTGTTGGCTTCATTTCGCACGGGTTCACCCCACCAACACCAACCCGCCAGAGCCCTCTCGTCAACGGACTGTGTGTCTTTCCCGTTATTCCATGGATCTGCTCCGCCTGAGATCGTCGCCACATCCAATCTAATGCAGTTGTTTCATTTTTTCTACTAGCATGCATCCTCTTGCGGTTCAAGATCATGTTGCGCAAGTTAAATTGCGAGATGCTTAATATCTTGCGAACCAACACCCAGTTGAGCTAGCGCGTGAACCAGCACCTTATATCTATAGGGAGGAGTGGCGGTGATGCATGGAGGAGAAGAAGGGGAGGAGGGGATGAAGTTTAGGGGTGATGAGAAGAAGAAGAAGGGGAGGGAAGAAGAAAGAAGGGCATTTATGTCTTTTTAATTTTTGCTTTTCCTTTTTTAATCTAGGGGGAAAATGGCCATTTCATTAAATTCTAGCCAAACTTCCCGTTGACAGTTGAAGTCAATGACGTCCATGATCAGATTGACATATACACCATAAAGTTAGGGTTATTTTGACCTCGTTTTGCAGAGTTATATTATTACTTTCAACCTAAAGTTAGGGTAATTTTAGCACTTACTAAAAAAATTATAAAATTTGAGATTACAGTATAAATATTTTATTTTACACAAACTCTTATTTAGGGCAGTGTAAAGTTTAGGCAGCGCTCATTGTGTAATTATTATTCATTTTAATTTGGGTGAGATTTTAATTAAATATGCTAATAAATTTGAGGATCTATTGTGCAATATATATATATAACAAAATTTCTGAAGTTAATCTCTTATTTTTGTTTCTTCTTCTTCTCTTCCAATCATTATACAATCGCCAATAACTACCACATCTAGTGTCTACCATGTCTACTCCAGTTAAAGTTTCATAACTGGACAATGGCATAACATTTATAGCAGCTCCGAGGTCACACATTGCATGATCAATTTTTGTTTCTCCTATGAAACAAGGTAATGAGAACACACCTGGATGCTTACACTTAGGTGGTAAATTCTTTTGAATTACTGCCGACACATACTCACCCATTATGATTTTACAGACATCTTTAGGGTTCCTTAGAATAAAATCCTTCAAAAAATTTCTTAGAGGGGGCAACCTTATTGCCTTTAAAAATGGAAGATTAGTATCTATTTTTGCAAATATAGATAAGAAATCAACTGGATCTTATTTTTTATTTTCTAACCTTTCAGGGAATGAGTCAAGAATTTGTATGGACAGATCTTTTATAATAAAATGATTGCTTATCTTGGCTTTTTTTTAGGATAACAAACATTACCTTCAACTTCTTCCGCAACTTGTTCAGAGATAGGGTTCTGTTTGGCCAACTGGCTGCCTTCTGTAGCTTCAAGGACGAGGTTCCACTTGACCAAACAAAAAGTGTTTGATCCGTCAGTAGATAGGCCCGGTTTGGTCAAATAGCAGCATGCAGTATTGCTGGTGTATTCAATCTTTTCCAGTTTCTTAATTGGAGGATCACTTAGCTCTTTCTCACTTCGTAATGTGATTTGATTCACATTTTCTGGTGGATTTGGTTGTACTTATGATGGTAACATTCCCTGAATTCATCTAATCTCATTCACAGAAGTTGATGGTTGCTCCATCTGATTCTTGAGATCTGTAATTTCTTGCTTACTAGCTTGCTGGTGTGCAATTTGGTTGTTTTGCATTAATTTATGCGACTCCATCAACTCAGAAATCATATCTCAAAGAGACTTCCTAGTCCACCCTTGTTGAATTGGGTTTTAAACTTGATACATTCCTCTCTGAGGGGATAGTTTCTAGACTTCTCGTTGTTGTTGTTGATTTCCTTGACCTTCCTAGTTGAAATTTGGATGATTTCTCCACCCTGGATTGTAAGTGTCGGAATAAGGGTCATACCAATTTTGTTGCCCTCCTTGAACATTACCAATTGCATTTGCTTGAGCACTTGCATCTTCAATAGTCATGATACAATTACATGTTAGGTGCCCTAAGTTTCCACACACATCACAAGGTCTTTAAGTTTCAACCGAAGACACTTTCTTCTCAATGGTGGACAACATATTTTCCATCATTTTCCCATCTTTTAGTCCATTTTATCCTCCCGATCAAAAATTATTCCCTCTTCCACTTTCTTCGTTTGACGATGGGGTGGTTCTATATACTCCTTTGCTGTTTCAAGGACATTTTTCAGCTATTGTTTATGTGCAACCCCTAATTTCTTCAAAAAAATCAATTACTTGGAGAATCGAGAAACTTGTTATCTTCCGTGCTCATTCCATAGTAGAATCACTTCATCAACTCCCCTTCAGACATCTTGTAGTTTACCTTCTTAAATCAAAGCCAATAGTAATTAATGTTCTCCTCACAATCTTGTGAAATCGATTGTATTTTCCTCACAATTATAGATGTCTTGGTGTCAGAGAAAAAATTCTCAAGCAAAACCTTCTTCATTATAGCCTGTGTAGTGACCGAATTTGGCTCCAAGGTAGCAAACCATACATTGGCTGCATCAGACATAGCAAAAGGAAAGACCGAAAACCTAGAGTGATCTTTGGACACTTCACAAGCCTTGGAAATTTGCAAACCTTTATAAATTCTTTCAAGAAGTTATGAGGGATCTCTCTTGACTTTTCGTAGAAATTTGGAATCACGTTCAATAGATTGAGCTTTATCTCTACCGGGGGTTCTCTTTTAGGTAGCACAATAGGGGATTGGGGATTGCCCACCTCGTGACTTGAGAGTTTTCATATCGGTATGTTGTCATCTTTAGCCATCTCGAATTTATGTTTTTTCAGAAAAATTAGCTTTGGTAGGTGGCTTTGTTTGTCCAAATGAGGGGCATATAGAATCTAAGGTCGAGAGTTCTCTTTGTTTTTTAGCACGAGCTTCCTTACGATTCTTCTTGGTTGTCTTCTCAACCTCTAAATCAAATATTAGTTGCAAATTCAATGACCTGCTCATAAATAAAAACATAATCAAGATCAATAGGAAAAATAATTTAAAACTGACTACCGTTCCCTGGCAGCGGTGTCAATATGATGTATCGTTAAACCACCAAATAATTCCTGATATATGATAAGAATTAATCTAGCACAGCGATAAGTAGGGTCAGTCTCAAAGAGAACAGTGTAATAAAATTCAACTTCTTAAAGATCAATTATGGTGTAGTGTTTTAGTGCAAACGAGTGGTTTTATAAACTAATAAAATAATTAATAAAACTATAACTATAAAGATATTATCAAAAGGAGAAGCGATTTTCCATTCGAATAAACCACACTAGTTCGACTGATCCTTGGCGCAATACTTATTATCTATAAATAAACCAATTATTACATAGCAAGTATTTGCTGAACTACCCCATATTTCTCACCTCGTCGATAGCTAACAAGTTTGTTGAACTAGCTACTTCCCTTATCGGAATACATCTAGCAAGTATTCACTAAGCCAAATAAATACTCCAATAGCATAAACATGAAAAGAACCCAATACAGATAATTACCCAAGTATTTGCAAGTAATAGTTATCTACCCAATTATTCCTTACCTCTGTTATGAAAATTTGATAGTTTTATAGAAATTTGCTACTTATTAACCCCTTGCCAACAATTACGGATTGGTGGAATTAACTAGCACCATCTCAATTAAAATCAAGTTGATTAGGCTCAGAAGTAATCGATAAAAAACTATACTCAGAACAATAAAAAGAAATCACAGATAAATATTATAAAATCGACTAGGCCTCACGGATTCACTGAAATAGTGATTCATTATTCTACATTGAATAAACACTTAACTACTCATATTAATTAAGCTTAAAAAATATAAAATATAAAATAAACCATAATTAATCTTTAAAAAATGACAAGGAAATTAAAGAAAGAAATCATGGATTATTCAAAGGGTTGCGCAACACTCAATGAAAAATGAATTGGAAATGAATTGATTTCAAAACCAACAAAGTTGACTTCTGCTGTTGAAAACCAAGAAACTAAGAACATCCACAGTGGTAGTAGATTTAATGAGCACTTCTTAAGTGTCACATGATAGATTTTAATTTTTTTAAAAAGGTAAGAACCAACTACCAACAATGGAAAACACTTCTTAAGCACTTCTTTATCATTTCAAATTGTAATTAATTAAAAATACAAAATAAAGTGTCAATCATTGGTTGTTTGGCATTGCACAAAAAAAAAGATACCCACTCCTTATATAAGGGGAAACTCATTATTAAGGAGTGGTTCTTACAAGTTCACAATGGTCCTCCTAAAATAAGGAGTGCTCCATATTAATAAAAGTGGGGTTAAGGAGCTACTATTGTGGATGCTCTACGATACTAATTTATTGCATTAACTTGTGGGGAAAAAACTCTTCGCTCTATCACCAGGAGTTCTTCTCCATATTTATGTCCACAAAAATAACTTTAGGAGGGATCATAAAGAAGCTTTTATAAGCTTTAACAAAACTCACTTAATAACTTAATTCTTAAAGGAACTTCAATAAAAACTATTCTTAATGAAGTATTCAATCCAACTCTGAAGGTTACAAATTATTTAGGAACGAGCTAAGATGAAGTATAGGATTTCTCCACATAGGACGAGACCCATAACCTAACAAAACCTCTTCAATTATTCACTTTTTGCCCTAATCCTTCAGCAATTTCACTTTTAATTCCTTTCATTCATCTCTGGAATAATGTCTTATAACATAAGAACATTTTTCATTGGAGCACATTGCCTCATTAAAAACCTTAACCTGGAAAATCTAGTGGGAAAAATCGTTGGTTAAGGGGGGAAATGTACAATGTATAGTTCCCTCTCAAATTATTCACAATCCATGAAAACGTACACCAAAAACACCAAAAGTGTAAATTATATCTCAATAAAACCACAATAATCCCAAAAAATATTAACACAATATAATACACATCACTAACCTCGAGAAACATGCACACTGCAACTGCATTTTGGTCACAACTGGTCAGACTTCCTCCATTAATCATCGATCTTCTATTCTTTATCTTCAATTTTTCACTTTGGGGTCAACCGTAGGTCTTCTGGTCTTCATCTTTAGCTAAATTCTTCATAATTATGTTAAATACATTGATATATTTACTTCTTCTCAGCATCTGGAGATCACAAAACTACAACATATATATGTATAGAATAACTCTAAAATATGCTAATAATGACTAGTTATACTATAGCATATTACTCCCCCCCCCCCCCTTGACTTGTTTAAAGATGTGAAATTCTTCCAGCCCGGGTAACTTTTCCCAAGCTTCTTGGAGCTTTTCTTTTGCTGATCATGCCACTTACCCTTGCTTTTGTTCTTTTGCTTGCCATCCTAGTCATTTTGATCACTTTGATTGTCCCACTTTCTCTAGCTTCGATCTTTGTTGGACTATTTGACGAGATATGCATCTTCTCCATGCTCATAGCTCTCAAATATCTTCATTAGTCATTTCCACGTTCTTAGATACTTGATATTGAGTTTTCTATTCAAATCTCATGTTTTTTTCTGCTAAAGAAAGCTAAAATATTAGTGGATACATCACAAGTTTACACATTCATCATTACCATGTTGAATCTGCTTTAAGTAGTTTTTTGTTGTCTCGTTGTTGCGTTGTTTAACATTGTTAAGATATGAAGAAGGATATTGAAGTTTATTTATGGTAGGAAATAGATGATGAAAGTAATCTTGAACTCGCCATAAATGTAGATCGATCCTTATAGGAGGCCCTTGAACTAGTCTCTTGGTGCTCCTTCTAGCATGGTCACTAGTAATCAACACACCAAGTATTCTTTGAATCCATAGTTACTGAATAAGTAACTTACAATGTTGACATGATTTTTTGGATAGGTGGATCAATCGTAAGGTTTTAAGTAAGAAATATCCATATGGTAGGGAGTAGACTCCTTCTAATTTCTTCACTGAAAGGTTCCAAACTTATTCCAATGTGATATGGGACAATTAGAACTTCAAAGTTTTGAAATGCATGATGAGGTTGTGGAGTTTGGACTATGATTTGGTGGTCTTAATTGATATCTAAGATCACTAAAGTTGATGTTGCTCGTGATTTATACAACAATGTCTACACTGAGGTGATATGGAATGATGCCTTGGTTGATGTCATCGTTCATAGAAATATGCCACTACCTCTTGTATTCTTGGTGAAAACATTGCCAAAGCCTATAACAATTGTTGCTTTTCTAATGGTTAATTGCGTGTTGTTGACCTGTGCAATGGCCATGTTTTGGGGTTATATCTAGGTTTTTACCAAGATGGAAAAGTCTATCATTTCTGCTACACCACTTGTAAATCCTGAGTAGTGGAACTAACGAGGCTCTGGTTATTGGGGTTTGCTGATAATTTTTGCCCCTGACATGGCAAATGTACACGATCACAATTAAAACATATTAGTTATACCTACCACACCTTATCAATTAAAATGGTCCACCTTTGTACTTGCACTTAGTAGCTCTAGTTCAAGACACTAGGGAGTTGTTGGTCACTATTGCATTTATAAAGTGAAGAAAATGGATAACATGTTAAAATATATAAGTATATTTAACTCTTCGCCCCAATACTTCAGCAATTTCACTTTTAATTCCTTTCATTCATCTCTGGAATAATGTCTTATAAAATAAGAACACTTTTCATTGGAGCACATTGCCTCATTAAAAACCTTAACCTGGATAATCCTAAAAAAATTAACACAATATAATACACATCACTAGCCTCGAGAAACATGCACACTGCAACTGCACTTTGGTCACAACTGGTCAGAGTTCCTCCATTAATCATCGATCTTCTATTCTTTATCTTCAATTCTTCACTTCGGGGTCAACCGTAGGTCTTCTGGTCTGCATCTTTAGCTAAATTCTTCATAATTATGCTAAATACATTGATTTATTTACTTATTCTCAGCACTTGGAGATCGCAAAACTACAACATATATGTGTCTAGAATAACTCTAAAATATGCTAATAATTACTGGTTATGCTATAGAATATCACTCCCCCTTTGACTTGTTTAAAGATGTAAAATTCTTCTAGCCTGGGTAACTTTTCCCAGGCTTCTTGGAGCTATTATTTTGGTGATCATGCCACTTACCCTTGATTTTGTCCTTTTTCTTACCATCCTTGTCATTTTGATCACTTTGATTGTCCCACTTTCTGTAGCTTCAATCTTTGCTCGTGATGAACCAGAAGAAGACGAACCACCACAGTGACGGTTGTGCTCAGCTTTGCGATGGAGATGTTCAAACCTATGGCAATTTTCTAACCTCACACTCCTCACTAACCATATGGTCATATCGTCATTTCATGTGTAAAAAAGTAGGATGGCGTATTGCACCCCTTCGCTCCATATGACTAGGATACCTAGCATAGTATGCCTTGAAATAGGTGATAAGGCCAAGCTCCTTGCGATCCAGCTGCATACTCATCACATTAATAGTCTCTTCATATTGCTTCATTTCGATCCTTAAACCCTGTAATTCTCCCTCTAAGCTACGGATATGCGCTCGAACAGACTCAGACAAATTGATTCGTTGATCACCTGTTACTACTATGAGATCTCCACGGCTATCACCTCTACGAGATGAAGAAGGGAGAGCCTAAAGTTTGTCTTTCAACTCAACACATGTTTGCTCGAGTTGGTGCACTAACAAATCAAGCCAATTGCACTCGGTGCAAAGTCGCTCATTTTCACTTCGCATTTCTGTGATTTGCGTAGATAAAATGTGATGATATCTCTAATGATATTATTTTTGTAGCATTTTTTGGATGTTGCAGTTATTTCTTCTTTGTTATTCTGCCTTCAGACTTTTGAATTTTTTTGACTACCTAGTACATTTATCTTTGTAGGACCTGTTTCCCGTATATCCAACTCTTTTTTTTTTAGTATCTAAGCTCTGTTTATTGCAAAACATCAAGATTTATAGCTTGCTTTAGTCGCTGTATTTTAGGCATATCTGCCAAGTAGGAAGATCTATTGCTTACTTTATTATGCGAAGCCGCAAGATCTATGGCTTGCCTTAGCCCCTGTTTTGTAGGCATATCTGCCTTGCAGCAAGATCTATTGCTTGCTTTGTTGAGAGTATGTAATGTTCAAAGCCGAAAGATCTATTTCTTTCTTTTTTTTCGTGGCATTAGAGGTATGTTTACCTAATAGCAATATATATAGCTTGTGGTTTAATGAGAGTGTGAAGCAGCAAGATCTATCGCTCACTTTTGCTTCGATGTGGGCATATCTTCCTTATTGTCAAGTTCATGACTTGCTTTTGTTTATGCTTTCTAAAGAAGTGAGTTGAGTTGCACTCATGATTAACACTTAGTTCGTTAACTCCACATGATGGTCTGTTAAGAATGTGTAACTTAGTGTTGCAAATGCGATGTATAGACGTTTAAAAAGGAAAGATTGTATTCCAAAATATTTGTACTGCAATAATATAACCTTCAACATAAACTACGAGAGCAAACACCACCAATGATCATTTCATGGTTTCTATACATTGGAGCTAGATTTTCTTGCCACTTTGCTGGTTCTACTCATAAAACTTACTTAAGTAAACTATGTGCCAAGTGTTAGGAACACTGATACCGTCGATTCTCTCTATCTTATAGCAATTTGATCTAAGCGCCTTCGTTATCTTGTAAGGAGCCTTCGAGCTTGTTGAGGATGTTCTTGATTGGAAATCCCGTGTAGACCACAATGCAATGACTATGGAAATATATTTGCAACCTTCGTGCAAAGTATATTAAAGCCAAGGTTAATTTTTCCACATGCATGTACGCATTTTCTGCATTTTGCAAAATTCTTCTGATGTAATACACTAGAACCTGCTTCTATCTTTCTAGGCAAACCAAAACTGAGCTGATAGGTTCTGTGAGATTGCTAAGCACAAGTATAGTGTCTCTATAGGGACATGCGACTTTAATGTTAGTAAAGCTTGAAGATGCTCCTTCAACCTACCATATGCTCTCTAACAATCCTCACTCCAACTAAATTTTTTGGATTTTCTTTGTACTTCAAAGAGTGGAAAATGCTTCTCTGTTACTTTCGAGACAAAGCGGCTAAGCGTTGATGATGATCCCATTAGGATTTGCACCTCTTTAACCATTCACGGTTGGGGGAGATTTACTATAGCTTGGAATTTTTCTGGGTTAGCTTCGATACATTTGGAGGATACCTTGTACCCTAAGAATTGTCAAGCACCTACTCTAATTACACACCGTTTAGGGTTGATCTTCTTCCCTTTTGCTTGTAAGGTGTCTATAGTTTCTTTTAAATCTGCAGCGAAGCTTCCACCTTTTTTCTTTTAACCACCATGTCGTCAACGTATGCTTTGACATTCCTCCCTATTTGTTTGTGAAATGCATGATCGACACTCTTTGGTACGTTGCTCCAACATTTTTAAGCCCAAACGACATCTTTACATAACAAAACATCCCAAAGCTTGTTATAAAGACCATTTTTTCAGCATCCTCTGGATTCATCAAGATTTGTTGGTATCCCTTATACGCATCCAAAAATGCTAGGACTTCATATTCTAAAATTGCCTCAACCAGTTGATTGATTTTTGGTAAATGGTAGCAGTCTTTTGGGCATGCTTTGATCAAATCAGTGAAATCGATGCACATCCTTCATCCAGCATCTGATTTCTTCATCATGACTGGGTTCGCTAGCCACTTTGGATATATAACCTCTTTTAGTATGCCGGCCTGCAACGGCTATATGACCTCCCCTTTGATCACTTTTTGTCTATAGCTAGCAAAGCAATGTTGTTTCTATTTAGCCGACTTGACAGAGGTGGTGCTGATATTCAAAGAGTGAGTAGCAATGTCTGGATCCACACCTCCCATATTATGGATGCTTCATGCAAATGTATCATTGTGGCTTCGAAAAATTTCAACAACCTTTATCTTCTCCTTGTCTGGAAGATGTTTTCCAATTGTCACATATTTCAAATTATCTTCGCAATCCAGACTAACAAACTATGTTTCTTCTCCCAAATCTACTGCCGTGTCTGGCTGTTCCAGTATACTTCCACCTGAAACTGTGCTAACCATCTTCACCTTTTTTCTTACCTTCATTGCTATGACCATGCACTGTCTGGCCGTTTGCTGGTTTCCTCTAATGGCAGGTGGTAAGGGGATCATATCACCTTAGCTCTGTTCATCCACGGCCTTCTAATGATGGCGTTAAATGTACTTGGGGAATCCATGACCACGAAGTCACACATGATGGTGTAATTTCTTCCATTTTCTCCAATAGTGATGGGCAGCTGTATATTCCCAAAAGGTGTTTCCGCTCGCCCTGTGAAGCTTACTAGCAAAGATGTGGATTTTTTTATGTCAACTCTCTTGAAACCGAGCCTGTCGAAGCAATCTATGAATAGTATCTCAACAGCACTTTCATCATCTATGAATACTCTGTGAACTGTTGCATTCCCAATTTTTGCTATGATGACCATGGGATCGTTGTGCGGCGAAGTGTTAGATACCTCATCTTCCTCACTAAAGGTGATCATTCATTAGAACGAAGCCTTTTATCAACCGGCTCTTATTGAGGAGAGTATCTTGCTTTGGCCTTCCAAGCGTTATTGAACAGTGACTCCGTGGATCCGTGTATGGACAAGATGACTGTCTCTGATACTTCGTTATTCACGTTGTCATTGTAATCCACAGTAATAGTCATTTTTTAAATTTTTTGTCATTGCGATTGAATTGCCCTGGTTTTTTGGAGATGGGTTCGTTGTTTTACTAGCATCCATATACTAGCTTGCTCCTTCCTTCCTTTATTGGCCTAAGTTACCATCCTTAAATTTTCTTCAATTTGTCTTCTTAGGTCTTTGCATTACTCTATATCATGGTCATGATTCTTGTGGAAGGCACAATAATACTCCCTGGATCTTTTTCTGGTGGTGTTATCATAGGTGCTGGCTCTTGAAACAGATCCTTGTTCGCTTGCCATATCTCCTTCCTTGATCTCATTAGAGGCGTATCTTGGAACAACGAGCCTTGCAATCCTGGTTCTCCTCTTTTGAAAATGACGTTTCCTTTACCTTTCTTTGGAAAACCCTTCTGTAAATCCTCCATCGTTCACTTCTCGCCCCGTTCCCTTTCTATTTTATGGTTGTTTGCCTCCTCTGTTTGCACATGTTATTCAATCATCTTTTGTAGGTCTCTCCGGTTTTCAGGCATATTCTTCGTTAGCTCCTTGTAGAATTCTCCTGATCGCATGCCTCCTGTAAATGCTCCCAATGACGGTTGAAATGATAAGTTACGAACCTGCAAACTTTCTGTCACAAACCTACTATGACATTCTGCCAGACTTTCTTCACTTCGTTGGGCTATGTTATTAAGATTTGCGATTGCTTTTGTGAACCTTTGCTTCTGATAGAAGCGACCAAGGAATAGATCTGATAACTGTGCCCACGATTTTATGCTTCCACTGGGGGGTCCTCATTCCAGGTAATCGATGTTCCTGACAAGAAGATGGGGAACGCTTTGCAATCTAATTCGATGTTCGCTTCACAAAATCTCATGTTATTTCTGTATGAGTGTAGAAAATATTTTGGTTCTGTGGTTCCATTGTAGATTTTAACATGTAAAGGGTATTTGAAATCCTTTAGCACCTTAAAATCCCATAGATGTGGTACTAAGGGCGACTTGTCCCCGTCGTCCTCTGCCACAGTATCACGTAACTTTTCTTCATACTTGAGATTTTCACGCTCATGACTCACCATCTTTTCTATTTTTGGGGTTTTTTCTCAAGCGTCTTCAAGAACTGATTGTAAAGACCTTCTCAGTTTGCTTCTACAAAGGCCGCGAACACTTTCTTTTCTTTATCATGATTATTGTTCGGGGATTCTGCTTCCTCTTCTTCCTCCTCTGTTTCTTCTTTACTGTGCTCTTTTTCTCTATTTGGAGTGTGATCCTGATTATGATGCATTCCCCTGTCACGTCCTAGTGTTTGTTCTTGAGACTGATGATTATGGCTTTTTTCACTCCTGGTGAACACCATTATCTACCTGATTGACTCTGGAACGAAAAAAATTTTGACCCCCACAGACGGTGCCAAATGTTGTGGTGGTCCATTCAGGCATATCACTGGTTGTTCACTCCTTGAACTCTTTCACCTGCAAAACTAGTCCCGGAAGTGATTCCGAGAGAACGGGTCCGACGATCAAGTCAGTTCTCTTTTTAGAATTGGAATTTCTCAAGATAGTTGCGCTTACCTGTATATGCGGTCTCTTTGTTCCTTTTATAGATTGCTCTGATAGTGGCTCCACTTTTCTAGGGCTTGATATTATATGCTTGATTGTGGCTCCGAGAAAGAGAGCTTGTGGCTTGCATCTGGCCACGATTTCTGCTTTTCACGATTCGTGGGTTGCTCCTCTTACTGTTTGCATCGCGAGCTGATTTTGGGCTTGTGGCCCAACCTTTGGGCTAGGTATACACCAATAATATAGTTGCCAAAAGCCTTACACTTTTGTCGTGGAGATGGGATATACCCTTACATAGAGGATGCAAAAATTAAAACCTTAAGATCTAGAAACCTCTATGGCTAGTTGAACTGTAAATACAACTAAATTAAGATACATGTAAAAAGATAAATTACAAAAATGAAATTATGATAGCTAATAACAAGACTCGTGTTTATGAGTCAAATCGGACCACCTGACCCAAACTAACCCTAACCCAGTCAAAACCAACTAGTTTCCAATCGGACCACCCGACCCGAATCCAATCAGATACACCAAAAATAAGTAGAAACACAAACAAATCGCAGCAACCAGAAATGCGGTTCAACTCACCGACGAGTTGCGCACCTCACCAGCGAGCGCACGTCTTTTCCAAATGTTTATTGTTAAATTTCAAGGTATCTTGAGCTTCCATCTTAAAACCAATTGGTACTAAGTGGAGGTGACCCAAGACCTTATGTGTAAGTCATTTAGTTCTTAAGAAACCGATGTGGGATGTATCTTTCAACACACCCCTCACGTGCCAACGTGGAAACAATCTACGACCCATGTCGGGCCAAATCAAAGGGGATCCACACATCAACCCAATGACCCAACCCGGGCTCTGATACCATGTTAAATTTTAAGGCATCTTGGGCTTCCATCTTAAAACCAATTGGTACTAAGTGGATGTGACCCAAAACCTTATATGTAAGTCATTTAGTTCTTGAGAAACCGATGTGCAATATATCTTTCAACACTTATTTCAGACACCATCTTCAACGGAGGCTAAAAACTCAAAGCTCAAACAAAAAAAATTACAATAGAACCCAAATACTTCATTGGCTTGTTCAGGAAGCCCAAATCTGACGCTCCAGTCATTTTTCAAATACAAACTGGTCATACCGCATCGTGTTCTAAAGATTTCGTCGAAGAACTCGCCATAAATGGATGACTTCAGAGCTGCAGAAGAACCCAAGTCGAAGGAGCTTGTTGGAGAGCTGCTGTTGAAGTTTGTTGCACGATTTCTCGATTCACGGTCATGGATTTGGCCTTCAAGAACATCGGAGAAGCACCATTAACGTTGCCGGAAATCATTGACGTCGCTGGAACTTGCAAAAAAAGAGAGTTCATATTTGTTCCAAAATTCTACGGAAAAGGAAAAACTATAATGATTAAAAGACAATAGAGAGAAGGAGAAAGGGCTCTTCCTCTTCCGATTGAAAGAATCACTGGAAGAGGGGGAGTTTTGAGTGGCGGCGGTTTTTGGGTTTGCAGAAAATAAAGTTTGTTTTTAAAAAAATAATGAAACTTAATGAATAAATCATGGTATTAAACCATATATTAGGTGAAAATATTACAACTTGACACACGTAAAAATCACCTCTACGTGTGTGAATGTTGGAAGTTCAACAAGCTTTAATAAAAAGCATAAGCAGTGTGAAAAAACGAATGAATGTGTTGAATGTTGATTGTGTGTGCATTTTTTGTTTAATTTTGGATAATTACTAGTTGGATTTTTAAAAACGAACTAAAATGCTGATTGTATGCACGTTTTCTCTTCGATTTTAGATAATTACTATGTTAATATATATATATATATATATATATATATATATATATATATATATATATACTCCCTTCAAGATAAAAAAAAATACTTCTTCCGTCCCACCCGAATCTGCACATTTTTTTATCAACTTTCCCAATACATGTTTGACCATAAATTTCACTAGTATATAAACATTAATATCATCGTATGAGATATTTTTAGATTCCCTGCATTATGTATTTTCTAAATATCAAATCTTAACATGCCGTTAATATATGTAACTAAAGTTCTCATTGATCAAACATGACCCGATAAAGTTGATTAAAAAGTGTACATATTCAACCGGTACTGAGGAAGTACATTATATCCACTTATAATATGGTTTGAAATTCAATTCAAGTTTTGTCATATTGCGTATAACTTCAATTTTACTTTAGGTATCTCAACTTTACATAAAAACGCTCTCTGAAAAAAACTCCATCTCGCTCACTGTATATTTTCCGCCGATAACGGCTATCTTGCCAGCAACGGCTAATTTTCCGTCGGCTTGGGCTTCGTCGGCCACCCAATCGGCGATGCCGACGGAGATGGCGACTCCCAGTGCTAACTAAGTTCCCCCCAAAACCTTCGCTTCAGTTCTCCAAAGCAAAGCTCTGCCCCTTTTAAAAACTTTACCCAACAATCCAGAGCTCATTCCTAAATCTCAACACTTAGGAGAACCATCGTGCTTATACTCAGATGACCAGATAGCTACTCTCTCAGCCCATTATGCTAACGCTCTGGTCGGAAAGTTTACAAGGGGCAGACTATCAATGGAACAATTGGAGCAAGCTTTCAAAACTGTGGGATTTGAAGGTAAGTATCAACTTGGTTCTTTGGATTACAAACACGTTTTGATAAGATTCGAGCACATAAATGATTACCAGAGATGCTGGATGAAATGTATTTGGAATCTGAATGGTGTCTCCCTAAAAATGCTGAAATGGACCCCTGATTTTTCAACCCATAGAGAATCACCTATAGTCCCTATCTGGTGCACTATCAAAAAGGTGCCATTATATTACTATAATTCAGCTTCTATTGAGGCTATTGGAAACAGCATAGGAAGTTTCATCAAAAATGATTTGGCAACAGAAATGTTAACAAGGCCCTCTGCAATCAAATTTTGCGTTGAAATAGATATCCAAAAACCTCTGAGTAGTTTTATAAGGTTAGGTTCTGTGACCAACAACAGGAAATATCAGATTGAATATGAGGACATACCTCTTTACTGTGATCACTGTGCAAAATTAGGTCATTCCCTATCCCAGTGCAAAGTTAACTTCCAGGCTAACAATGATAGATCTTAGGAGCCTATTATTGAACAGAATCTACCTCAGTACCTATGGCAGGCAACAGGTAAAAAATTTGATAAAGCACCCCTAATCCTAGACTCTGTGGACGAACAACCTCTTCCAGGGGAAAATTTGGAGATAGGTTCCTCTGAACAACTCAGCAAACTGACCAATCCAAACTTGATAGTTAATCCGGGCATAAGGTGTATTTCAAGTGATACTAACAAGTCTCTTCATATTTCGGATAGCTCACTATCAAGGCTGCTAAATGATACTGCAACTTCTAAACCCACATTTTCGACTTTTGCTAAAGATGATATGCAGATTGGCTCTTCTACTCTCTCTTTGTGTAGTCCTGCCTATAAAAACTCCTACTCCCAGCCTGGGAAGATGGCAAATAGGTTTCTGATTTTGCAGGTTCCTGAAAACACTAAGGATAATGATGTGGAGGCTGAGGCTACTAGGCCTACAAATGAGATCTTGGCTGAAGAGATGCACATTCCCAACATTTCCCCTTCAGGTAACACCTAAGGTAAGGCCAAAACTAAAAGAAATAACTACCTAAGCCAGATTAACAAAATGATGCTCAGATCATCTACAAAAAGTAGTAAATCAGGTGAACAATGATAGGAAAACCGAATGTTAACTTCTTAGTATGGAACCTTAGGGGAATGGACTCTTCACTGTTAAGGCTATCTAATTTATGCAAGGTAAAGAAAATTCAATTGTTGTGTATTATTGAACCTATGCATAATAACTCTCAATGTGATGATTATATGAAAAAACTATCCTTCTCCCAGAATTTGACACTGTCTAATGGTAAAATATGGCTTATGTGGTCTAACAACTTATCTGTCTCAATAATATCCACTCATGAACAGTTCATGCATGTATCCATTGCTCATCAGTCTACAAATTTGATAATGGATGCAGTTTTTGTATATGCCCTAAGGGATAGAGAAGGTAGAAAGATTTTATGGTCAGAGCTTAGCTCTATCCCAAAGGGTGACACTATCTTTATGGGTGACTTTAATGCAATTACTTCATTAACTGAATACAGAGGTCCAAGTTCCCCAGCATTAGGCAGTATTAGGGATTTTAACTCATGGATTAACTCTAATGGCATCCAGGAAATTAATACAGTAGGAAACCTATTTACATGGTGTAATTCTAGACTTAGAAACCCTACCTCAAAAAGGCTAGATTGGGGTCTGTGCACTTTGTCTTGGATCTCTAAATTTCCATCCTCATCGATCCAAATTCTAATTAGACAAACCTCGGACCATGCCCCCCTTTTTCTTCAGGTTTCTAACCTGACCTCTTCGAATCCGAAGCCTTTTAGATTCATTGATGCTTGGTTTCAGCGGGAAGAATTCATTTCAGTGATAAAAAATAGCTGGGACTCTCCTATTGGTGGAACTGGTATGCTAAGATTCTATCTCAAATTGATTAGACTTAAGAAATCTGTAAAAAACTGGAACAGAGAGATATTTGGAAACATTGATTTAAATGTTAAAAAAGCTGAGGAAGATTTAAGAGTTCAAGAGGTAAACTACGACTTGAATCCCACATTATCTGAGCGTATAAAATTGAATGAAAAAAAATGCTGTCTTGCTTAAGGTTTTAAAGGAAAAAGAAAAATATTGGAAACAGAAGGCTAGATTAAGATGGCATAAGCTTGGAGATAATAATACTTCCTTTTTTCATAAGGTAGTGCAAGAGCGAAACAGTAAACTTCAGATAACTAAAATAAAAAATAGGGAGGGGCAATGGATAAATTCTCAAGCAGATATTCAAAATGAAGCTATTCACTATTTCTCTGAGTTACTGTCTGAATCTGAGCTGACCACTGATGATACCTATTTCTCCCATTTTCTAAGCCAGATCCCTGTTATTATAGGAGATAATGATAATCATGCTCTTGGTAAGCCTGTATCAGAACCAGAACTTGAATCTGTCATTAGGAGTTTAAACAAAACAAGTAGTCCTGGGCCAGATGGATTTTCTCCAAAAATTTTTACAAAAAGCTGGTCTATAATAAAAATAGATTTAATGGATGCTGTCAATGAGTTTATTTCTGGTGCTGATATTCCTAAGGGTATCTCTAGCGCCTGGATTACCCTCATACCAAAAAAACCAACTCCAAGCTCATTTGAGGACTTTAGACCAATTAGCTTGTCAAATGTTTTGAATAAGATTTGTTCTAAAGTACTAAATGAGAGATTAAAACCTTACATGGATAACCTGATATCCCCAAACCAAACTGCATTCATGAAGAATAGGGATATATCAGATAACATTCTGTATTTAAATGAAATGATCAGATTCTTGGACAAGAAATACAGAATCCCTAATTGCATGCTGAAATTGGATCTTAGGAAAGCTTTTGACAGAATTAGATGGAAGTTTCTAAAGCATATTTTGATGAAGTTTGGTTTTAATGGGAATTTTTTAAAGGCAGTCATGAATAACCTGTCACAAGCATACTTTTCAGTTTTAGTTAATGGAAATCCAGTAGGATTTTTCAAGGCAACAAGGGGAATCAAACAAGGTGATCCTCTATCCCCCTTTCTCTTTAATTTATTTTCAGAGGCCTTCTCAAGAAGCTTAACTTATATTTTTCACAACAGAAGTTTATCTTCATACCAAATTCCTGGCTCAATACCTGCTGTTTCTCACTTGATGTATGCGGATGATACGATAATATTTATGCAAGCATCTAAGGCTAATCTTATTAAAATCAAAGCTTTTCTGGAAGTTTTTGAGTACACCTCAGGCCAAAAGTTTAATTTTGAGAAATCAGATTTTTATCTAAGTAGTAAGGCTACTGTCTCTAGGAAGAACCAGGTTAAAGCAATTCTGAAAATGAAGAAAGGTTCTTTTCCATTTAAATACTTAGGGTGTCCTATTTTTAAGGGCAGGGCTTTGAATAGATATTTTTTCCCCATCTTAGCTAATGTAGATCTTAAGCTACAAAATTGGAAAAATAAATGGCTAAGTTCTGGGGGAAAAATGACCTTAATTCAATCGGTATTATACTCAATCCCTCAGCATATATGGATGGTAATCAAACCCCCAAAAGGGATCATTAAAGCTTTTGAGAAAAAAATGGCCCACTTCTTTTGGGGAGAATCAGAAGGGAAAAAAAATAAGATTTGGAGAAGATGGTCCCAAATTGCTAAACCTACAAAAATGGGAGGACTAGGGTTCAGATCTGTTCAAGCAATTGTTGATTCTTGTTCGGCTAAACTGTGGTGGAAAAGCCAATTAGGGGTTTCACTGTGGGCTAAACTATTATGGTCACTTCCTCCTTCCCATAGAAATTCTGCAACTTGGAAGAGAATTTGTTATATTAATCCATTTGCAGAAAACAATTCGTATGTTATTTATGGAACTGGGAAGTGTGACTTCTCAAATGCAAACTGGTGCCCTCAGGGACCTTTGATTGGTCAGCTACCTGAAAGTACACATAATGTGTTAGCCGGTCTTTCTGTGGCTGATTTTATAGCCAACAAAGAAAGTATTTTAAACCAAATATCATCTTTTCTGGACAATGATACTGTACTATTTTTACAGGGTGCAGAACTGAACCTCGAGAGGGAGGACAGGATGATTTGGAAGCCTGAAGCTTCGGGTAATTTTACGTTTAAGTCTGCATATAGGTCACTCGTTCAACTATCAGGTAACTACCCTGTAACTAAGTATCTATGGAACCCCCTCTTTCTCAAAAAGATTTCTATTTTTGTGTGGAAACTGCTACATGCCTTTCTTCCCTTTGATGATATACTGATTACATGTGGTTTCAGTTTAGCTTCCAAGTGTCCAGTTTGCTGTGATTTGGACTCTATCCAACATTACTTTATCACTTGTCCATTAGCTAAGAAAGTTTGGTCTCATTTGACTGCATCCATTCAATTTAATCTTAATGACCAACACTCGATACCCCAAAGATTTTTTTCTATTCTGGAGTTGTCAGGATTTACCTCAGTTTTACCAAGTTTATTGCATGATACTGCCATCCCTGACCTGCTGGAGCTTATGGAAAGCTAGAAACAACTTTCTATATGATCATAAACCATTCTCTGTGGATAGTATTTGTATGGAGGTTGATGACCTGATCAGATTGACACTGAGTGAGTGTCAGCCAAAGTTATTATCTACACACTCAATTCCTCCAGCCTTCAAGCACCTAATCCCTCTGTTGAGACCTCCCCCAAAGCCAAATATAATGAAAGTTTACTGGGACAGGCCTGAACCTGGTTGTACTAAAATAAATGTGGATGCTTCCTGGAGCTCTGGTAAAGCTTAAGTTGGTCTTATTGCCAGGAATAGCCTCGGTCAGCCTATCTGCATTAGCTCAACTTCAATTTATGGTGTATCTTCTTTACACGCGGAAATCGAAGCAATACTGCATGCTTGCTACACCTTTACCCACCTTGATCATAACTTTATTATTGAATCAGACTCAAAACTTGCGGTAGAGATGATCAGTAATCCTTATGCTGCAAAATGGGAACACTCTTTCAGATGGTTTTTAAGGCTAAATCTTTGATCGGTACAGCTGTACTAAAACATGTCTATAGGGAGTATAATGTCGTGGCCCATGCTATCTCTAAACATCATTTTCTGAACAACCAAAGTCTCAATCTTACCAATGTTACTCCTGAGATCAGAGGACTACTAATTATGGATAGAGATAATGTTCCCCATCTCAGAAGCTCTAAACATTCATAATTTCGGAACAGATACTGCCTAATTATCTTCTGTTATGTTTCGTGCAGGACTGAAAGAATTGAGTCACTAACTGGCACCCACTCTGAGTTGCCCCACCTGGCTCTGAAGATCCCAACTTTCTTCAGCTTTCAACTCCAGGAGGTGGTGGTTGTTTTAGCCGAGGCAGCACCATTTTGACATCGAATTGATGACACAAAAGGCCATATCATTACTCTCCACATCTAAGGCTCTTGGAAAATCACATTCGAAGGATAGCTTTCAGCAACATCTTTACTTACTCATCATTTGAGTTTGTCTGTTTCATTTACTTACATTTAGAAGTTGCCTGGCCTAGGGAGAGAATTCACACAAGGGGTGGAGATTCTCTCCCTAGGATCGTAACTTCTACTTACATTACACTACTTTGTTTAGTGTTTATAGTGGTAGATTAGCACTTTTGGAGGCAACAATGTTGTCTCATCTCTTCGGTTTTTACCGGACTCATGTACAAACAGACTCTTGGTTTTGATATAGGGCTTGGGGATCCCATTAAAGAACTCCCCCACCTTCGGGTGTTTCATTAAAAAAAAACTTTAGGTATCTGAAAAAAGTGGGCTTAAAACAAGGTTTGTGTTAGAATAAATTAATGTGATGATTTGATTTGATTTATGTGTATATTGAAAAATAAGTTAGAGTTGTACCAGATTTAGTACTCCCTCGGTTTTTTTTTTATTGGCACATTTACTAAAAGTGGTGTTTTTTTTTAATTGGCACTTGCTATTTTGGGCAAGTTTAAGGTTTTTACATCCACTCATTTTACTTTCTCTTCTTTCAATTCAATTTCATCCATTCATTTAGCATCTTCTCAATTCTAACACTAAAAGAGAGGTGCCAATAAAAACAAAATGAAGGGAGTATACTTCTTGTACCTATTTATTTCATTAAGCAATATAGGAATCATTACAGGAAAATAATTCTCGCATGGTTTCAGAACAGATCTTGGTAGTACTAAATTTTTCCTCCTCTTTCTTTTTATTCTTTTTGACATAATTCCGTCGAAGTCCGGTGAATTTCCGGCACCGATCTAGTCGACCTCAGCACTTCCGATCAATTACCGGTGACTTTCCAGCAATCAGTCTAGGTCTATCGCTTTCTTCTTCATCTCAGGTCCCCCATTTTCTGGCGAATTCCCACGACAACTGCACTCCTCACTCAATTAAGCTTCTTTCCGGCCCTCTCCGGTGAATTCCCACGGCAGCGATGCTCTCCTTGTTCCGGCGTCCAATTCATCTTCTCCGGCAGTAGCTGTCGACGCAGCGGTTCTCCGACATGTTGCTCTCCCCGCAGTGTTTCTTTCCATCTCCAATTCTTTCTCGTCGTCGGCATCGTATCTCCAGAGTTCTCCGGTGGTGAAAGCTCCAACAGTTCAGTTTCCCCGTCAAGCAGCTATTTTAGAGCATGAGATCCACGTGCGATAGAGCATATATGCGCTTCCTCTTCTAGCGCGTCTATTGCACGAGCGCGTGAATCACACGCGCGTCAGCTCCACTCAGCGCGTCTATTGCACGTGCCTAATAGTTGGTTGCCAAAATTTTGTTCTTTTGCTGAATTTATTTGCTCTCTAACATATGACTCATTTTGGTTCTCGACGTGATATTTTGAGTTATATGGGTCTCTCTCGTCATCGACGACACGATGGATCCAAGTGCATTGTAGATTATGGTGCCACAAAACATACGGCATCGTCTCTCAATGTTGTTGATCATGTGACACCTTATGATGGTTCTATCTGCGTCTATATTGGTATTGGTTCTCAAATCCCTATTACTCATGTTGGTGATTCTCGGATTTCTAAATCCTTGTATATTTTATGATGCGCCCATTGTGCCTGATATCACTAAAAATTTGCTTTCGATTAGCAAATTAACTCGGGATTTAAATGTTGATGCCTACTTTGATGATCGCACATTTATTATTCGGCATAAAATCACTAGTGAAACTTTGGGTCACAGCCACAATGAAAATGGGTTTTAGATTATGGTGCATCTGCTTTGTTGTCTAATGTGGAATCAAATAAGTCGCGTGTGTCTTTTGAAATCTGGCATGCTAAACTTGGGCACGTTTTGCATTCCATTATTTCTAGTTTGCTAGCTTCTAGATCTTTATCTGTCTCATCGATTTTGCTGAAACCTACCATATATGATGCATGTGAAAAGACTAAAGGGAAGCATTTATCTTTTTATACAAATGATAAACGTGGTGCTATAGTACTTGATCTATTTCATTATGACTTATGTGGGCCCTCTCTTATTTTATCTACTGATGGTTTCTCCTATTATATTATTTTCATGGATGATCATTCCCGACTCTCGTGGTTTTACCGACTGCACCGCAAATCTGGTTTTTGTGATGTTTATCGCCAGTTTGAAGCTTTTGTGGAGAACCAATTCTCTTCTACCATTAAGGTGTTTCAGAGTGATGGAGGACTGAGTTCGTAAATGGTCGCTTACGCTCTCACTTTCAGAAAAAGGGCATTCACCATAAGATTTCTTGCCCGTATACTCCCGAGCAGAATGGTCAAGCTAAGCGCAAGCACCGCCAAATTGCTAAGATGGGCTTGTCTATGTTATACCACTCCCATGTCCCTCTCTCTCACTGGCCTCACGCCTTTGTTGCAGCTGCTTATACCATCAATCGGCTTCCCACTCTTGTTCTTGGCGAACGATCACCATATGAAGTTATTAATGGTCGGGTTCCCATATGCACAAACTTTCATGCATTTGGTTGTCGCGTGTACCCTTATTTTCATCCATTTGTAGCTCATAAATTTGCCCCTCGCAGTTTTCCCTGTGTCTTTACTGGGTACAACTCCCAGTACAAGGGATATCAATGTTTAGATCCTATGTCTGGAAAGATATATGTCACCAGACATGCTCGGTATGACGACACTTCCTTCCCTTATGTCGAAGGTTCTACTTTAGTATCTCCGTTCTCTCTGGATGTCTCCAATTTTTTTTGGATCTTACTGATGCATCAACAGTTATTCATGCTTCTTCCACGGTGGCATCTCCTTCTGTTCGGCTTGTCACTTTGGTTACCAGTCTTCCTTGCTCATCGATGTTATCGTCCTCACCGACTAAGGCACCCTATTTTGTCTGCTCTTTCAATTCAGACCATCCAGTGGCCACTCCGACGCATCCTGCTTTACCCATCTCACCATCGACCAGCTCACCTGGTTTGCCAACCATCCCATCTGGTTTGTCGCCCACCTCACCGGCCCCTTCGTCGGCTCTTTCACCGCGTGCGACTGCTCCTTCGGTCTCTCCACCTCGGCTTCACACTTATCGGATGACTACTCAATTAGTGACTGGGGCTATTCAGCATAGAGATTATTCTGATATTATTGCTCACGGTCTTACTGCTACCTTACTTGCTCAGTCTGAGCCCACAAATTATTGTACCGCCCTTCAGAATCCGGCTTGGGTTTCTGCTATGGATGACAAGATGGCCGCTCTTCGTGGTTACCGCACCTGAGATTATGTGCCTCGCCCATCGGACGTTAACATTGTTGGCTCCAAATGGGTTTATCGACTGAAGTATCAACCAGATGGTACCACTGAGCATCATAAAATTAGACTTGTGGTTCAGGGTTTCTCGCAGGTTTCGGGTTTTGACTTTGACCACACCTTCAGTCCTTTGGTCAAAGCTTCCACTGCTTGGACAGGTCTCGCCATTGCCACGATGCGCTCCTGGTACTTCATCAGATACATTGGGAATTTGCAATGAAGGACCTTGATGCTCTTCATTACTTTCTTGGCCTAGAAGTTTCACCTACTTCATCAGGTTTACTTCTTAGTCAAGCAAAGTATGCTCAGGACATTCTTACTCATGCAGGGATTTTTTATGTTGCACCAGTCTCTACACCATTTGTGTAAGGTTCTCAGTTGCACAGTTCGACCAGTCTATTATGTCAAAATATGACTTTGTATCGTTCTCTCGTTGGGGCTCTTTAGTACGTGACCATTACTCGTCCTGATTTGACCTTTTCAATCGATACTGTCAGCTAGTATCTAAAGGATCCTAGAGACGATCATTTTGCTGCTTTTACTCGGATACTACGATATGTTCGAGGGGCACTCTGCATTTTGGTCTTACTTTTTGTTCTGCTAGTTATCCAGAGGTGTGTTAGTAACTAAATTCCAATTTAACTAAACAATCAGATATGAACATATATAACATAATTAAGTAAATGGAAAAGGGAGTGGAGAATTGTACCAATAGAGACGAATGTTCAAAATTGATGCAGAGTCGAGATCGATATCTCTGTCCTTAATTCTAAAAATGCCCCATAGTGTGTGACGGTTCGATGGCATTAAAAATCCCAGGATACAACTGCTATACTTTTTACTCCGCACAACTTGGCAGTAGAAATCGTGAACCAATTCAGTGCCTTACTCTCAGACTCGAAGACTCAAAGAACACGAAGAACGTGAAGAACACGAAGAAGGAAAGAGAAGAACATGAAGTAAGAAAGGAGAGGAGGATTTTGTTTTGGTGTCTCTTAGAATGAGACTATAGACAGTCTTTTATAGGAAAAGGGGTACTCACAGCTCATTCTCATTTCCAATGTGGGACAAATTTTTTATAGGCTAAGGGGTACTCACAGCTCATTACTATTTCCAATGTGGGACAAACTTTTTATAGGAAAATGGGTACTAATGGCTCATTCCCATTTCCAATCTGGTACAAACACAAATTATTACGCTTTAAGTAATCAATTTTGAGCCCTCATTTCTTATTCAAATGGAACCCAAATTTAATGTATGAGTATACTACATTATAGTACTCGCGGAGACAAAGTCAACACTCTCTTATTCCTGCACAAATGGTGGCCGGAGCTCAATAGAATCTTGCTCGGAAAATTTGGTTTCAACAATCCCCCACATGAATAGAAATTACTCCTATTACACATGTGTGTTCTAGACAAGCGGACTTTTGAGAGTAAGAGTGAAGAATCACTGTATTTGGAAAGGTAGCTTTTCTCAGCCTTAAACCACCCATAGTGAATAACTATCGGATATACTCGACCAAGTAGTGAACATGATGTCTTGAACCACCCAAGCTTTTGAGTAAATCTAGAAAATTACTATCACACAGTTTCATTTTCTCACAGAACTAGATTCTCTGACTATGTTCATTTTTTCCTTGAACATCCCTGGTTATTCATGAGTGAACTTGGAGAATTCAGACTCTCTTAATTCTCCTAGAAATGGCCCCATTTCACACTCATAAGGTGATTGACCATAAAGGGTATCCTGTCATGCCCCACTTTATTTCAAAGCTATGGAATCATTAAAAGCTAACCTTAACCTTAACTTGAACAGGTAGCACTTCTGTCATCATAGGAACTAGGAAGAGATTGAAATCTCAAAGTGCTTTAATTGATTCAACTTGATTTTATTTCCCCTTGAACCTATTTCGTAGGATCTCCTATCACTCGGGTAGGGTTACCATCAAGCATCATTTGTAGTCATAGGCTTTAAACTCATTCATCTAGATGACTTAACAACTAGGCTTTAAACCCATTCTTTGAGTATATCTCAAATAGTTCAAAACTCTAGTTATCCCTTTCCAGTGACTGTGTCCTGGATTGCTTGTATAACAACTCAATACGTTAACAGCGTGTGCTGAATTGGGTCTTGTAAAATTTGTCAGATACATAAGAATCTCAATCACACAGGCATATTCCAATTGTAATATCCCATTACCTGAGTTTTTCATCATCTTGGGATGAGGGTCCTCGGGACTTTTAGCTATAACACTTGAATAGTTCTTAAATCTATCAAGTACTTTCTCGGTGTAATGTCCTCGTGACAAAACTATTCCTTCAAAGTGTCTAAAGATTTTTATCCCTCAGATCACATCTGCTAGTGCCAAGTCTTTCATGTCAAACTTTCCTTTTGGCAACTTCTTGGTTTGTTTGATCATGTCTTTTATTGCTACTTATGATGAGTATATCATCCATATATAGGCACAACAAAATGTATCCACTTGGAGTATCTTTGACATAGATGCACTGGTAACATTCGCTTATTTTGAAACCATTTGACATCATTACATTGTCAAATTTTTTGTGCCACTATTTTGGTGCTTGTTTTAACCCATATAGGGATTTCACAAGTCTACACACTTTGTGTTCTTGTCCAGGGACAACATACCCCTCAGGTTATTTCATATTAATTTCCTCTTCAAGATCTTCATTTAGAAAAGATGTTTTTACATCCATTTGATGTATTTCTAAACTGCGTATAGCCATAATTGCTATTAGCATTCTAATTGAAGTTATTCTCGTAACCATAGAATATGTGTCATAAATCCTTTCACCACAAGCCTAGCCTTGTACTTCTCTATTGAGTCATATGTTTTGTATTTTCTTTTGAAAATCCACTTGCTCCTCAAAGCTTTTGAACCTGATGGAAAATCCGTTAACTCTCATGTATGGTTTTGCATAATGGAGTCAATTTCACTGTTTATCGCTTCCTTCCATGAAGGTGCACCCGATGTAGACATGGCTTCCTTAAATGTTCTAAGATCATTTTCTAATAGATAAGCCATTTCAAAATCAGGACCAAATGATTATCCTTTCTAGCTCTCTTGCTACGTCTAGGTTCATCACTGCCCTCTTCTGTTTGTTGACAAGAAGTACTTGCTTCTCCTTTTTCACGAGTCAGTTTATGACTTACTTTGTCCTTACACGGGAACACATTTTTGAATAAGGATGCATTTCTTGATTCTATTAATGTATTTGTGTGTATATCTGGTACATCATACTTGTACACCAAAAATTGATTAGCACTACTATTGTGTGCATATCCGATGAAAATACAGTCAACGGTTTTAGGTCCAATTGTGACCATTTTAGGAGGTGGTACTGCCACTTTTGATAGACACCCACACACTTTCTGGTATTTGTATAAAGGTACATTACCTTTCCATAACTCATATTGAGTCTTTTCAGACACCTTATGTGGTATCTTGTTGAGAATGTAGTTGGAGGTTAGTATAGTCCCCCCCACATAATGTTCTGTACACAATGCATTGAATAGTTCATTATACTCACCTTCCTCTATTACTTCGGATAATTTAAATTATTTTACTAAGTTGGTTCTCAACTTCCAACTTGTACTCTTTGAACTTTTCCAAAGCTTCATCTTTGCAGTGTAATAGATACACATAACAATATCTTATGCTATCATCTATGAAAGTAAAAAAAATACTTTTTACCGCCTCTAGTTTGCACAAACTTTAAATCACATAGATCTATGTGATTTCTATGTGAATTAATCCTAGAGGTTCGGTCGTTCTCTCTATATGTGGGGATGGTGTTTTTGTGAGTTTTGCTTGTACGTAGACTTCACATTTGTCTTTACATGTTTTTCATTTTGGAATCATGTTCATGATCATTAGTCTATTAATAGATTTATAATTCACATGTCCCAATCTTTCATGCCAAATGTTAAAAGACTTAATGACATAAGCAAAAACATTATTCTTATTCATTGAAGACTCGAGTACATCGATTTTTGGGATGACTGTCATTACATTCCTTTTGATTAGTTCATCATTCACATACCCTTTTCCCACACACACTCCATTCTTAGACATGACTAACACGTCAGGCATGAGCTTGGTTATAAACCCGTTCTTGGAGAGGAGAGTGCCCGAGATCAGATTCTTGTGAATGTCTGGCACATGCAGGACATTGTTGAGTGTCAGCTCATTTTTGGAAGTCATCTTCAGCATGATCTTCCCTTGACCTTCAACTACTGAAGTGGCGGAGTTGCCCATGAAGATTTTCTCTTCAGTCTTGCTGTTGTGATATGTTGTGAACATACCCTTATCTGAGTAGATATGTTTGGTGGCACCTGTATCATACCACCACTCCTTTGGATTACTCCTAACCATGTTTACTTCAGTCATCACAACACACAAATCTGAATTCGAGAGTTGTCCTTCAGTTAAGTTGGCTACAGTTTTTTCCCATCCTCAAGTCGACCTTGGTGTGACATTTGTCCGCCTTATGCCCAATTTTGTGACACTTTTGGCATTTCCCGCTGAACTTCTTGGTGGGTTGCTTCTTGAAGCTGCTCGAGTTTTGGGGTTGAAACTCTCTTTTCTTCCCCTTATGCTCTACCAGATTTACTTTCTGCTCAGCATGCACCCCATCGGCCTTTCGGTTGGTTGACTGAATTCGAAGCTTGACAATTAAGTCCTCAACTGTCATTGCCTTATGTTTGTGCAATAGATAATACTTGAAGTTCTCCCTCTTTGGAGGAAGTTTCTCAATAAAGGCACCCACTTGAAACGTTTCACAGATTTTCATGCCTTCAGCAATGACCTCAAGGGTGATAAGTTGCAACTTTTCCAACTGCTTCATGATCGGCCTTGAGTCTACCATTTTGTAGTTCAAAAACTTTGACACAGCATGCTTCTTTGTGCCACATCTTCAGACTTATATTTGTTGTGCAGGGCCAACCACAAATCTTTACTCGTTTTCTCAGTAATGTACACATTGTACAACTAATCAATCATTCGTGTTGTTATGTAGCTCTTGCACATATAGTCCCCTTGAATTCAATTGTCAAGTCTTACCTGAGCGTATACATCAGTGTTATCTAGAGAAACAACAGGTTTGTCCTCTTTGAGGTACTTGTCCAGATTTAGCATGGCTAAGAAGAAGTGCATCTTTTGACTCCACATTTAGAATCTCGTTTCATCAAACTTGTTGGGAAAAATTCCCACATGTTGAGCATTTGGCACTGCTAACATCATGTTCCTGATTTGATGAACCTCTTCCTCCACCGTAGGTCTGACAACCTCGATATGAACTACCTAGGGTTGGCCCACTAGTAAATCCACTGGTGGTAAACCGCTCCCAAACTGAATTCGGGGCGTCGACTCACCAAGGTTTCCAGTATTGACATTCTCATTTGTCATTTTTCACAAATCTGTTTTCAAAACAATTAGACAAATTATGGATGGTTTTATAACAGATTAAAAAAAACTTTTATATAATTTCCCCAAAATTCCCAAGAAAGGCTTGTGATGGGACACAATGTCTCCTTAAAAACGCTAACCTCCTTAGAAAAAAAAATTTGTTGGTTATTCAGTAAAATTTGCTTTAAAATCTTTTTCAAAATTTTTCCTTAATTTTGGAATACAAATGTTCAAAATCCAATTTTTTTTCCAAAATTTGAAATTTCAGTATTCTAGTAATAATTGATCGTAATTGTTGTTTTAAATTCAAAAACCGTTACAAAATTTAGAATTAATTCCAACTTTCAAGTTAATCTTAAGATTTGAAATTAATTAGAACATTACGAATTAGTCTTTAATTAGAATCGTAAATGATCCGTTCTTTAAAAAATTGACCAAATTAATTAATTGAAAGAACATTACTACGTTAATGTCAATAAAAGCAAATAAAGGCAAATTGGCATCATTCTTTCCCTCTTTCATTATAAATAACCCAAATGTAATGTTTAATGTCAATGAAAGAAAATAAAGGCAATAAGCAAAGGTTACATCAATATGCACACTAGTTATATACTTTATATTTTAAATATTACAGTATTACTTTTTATACATTATTTAAAAGTATCATCATTCAACCAAACAATTTGCCATCTATTCAACCAAACAATTTGCCATCTGTGGATCTTTTTTTTTAAAAATAAACCATCCATAGATGGGGGAAATTATATTGGCCTTCCCGGGCCGTAATAAACAAAATAAAGGAAGCCAAGGCTAAGTTACTGTACAGACTGAGCATATTGCTCTTGAAGCAACCATAAATTGCTTCCAAAAGAATGAGCTAGAGTATGTGAGATGCTATAGGATGTTCTTTCGAACTTCTTAGTGAATCGAAAAAATGAAACACAAGTCAGTCAGAGAGAGGATAACCATGAGCATATCAGCTAAATTTTGGAACAGAGACGAGCAGTTAGAAAATGAATGGTCTCAGTGTTGTGAGCTTTCGTTATGTCCTAATTCAATGTGACTCCAACGGTGAAGAATGATCGTTGCTAGCTCCATCAAAACTTGTGACTTCAAAGGATTTGCTAGTCTTCAAAAACTGTTCTTGATACACTTGGTATTCCAGGAGACTTGTGTGATGAGCCATTCCATTCAGGTGAGCCATCTCATCGGATCCCATTCAGGTGAGCTTGAGTTGAGCTTGAGTGATTTTTAGTGATTCAGGTGAGCTTGTTGTGAGCTTGAGCTTGAATTGATCCATCCATAGTGATTTTTAGTCCCAAGTACTCCCCAGTAACCGCAGTAACAGCAGAACCATCCTAGAACCTGCAACCAAAAAATTGAAATTTAGTAGCATCCGAGCTAGTTTAGGATATCCTTAGGGAAGGAGTACAAATTGGTCCAGCCTAATAAGCCCCTGGACCGGATTAGGAAGCTCCGAGAATCTATGGAAGGAAACATGATCCTTAGATTGCAAACATTCCTTAGACAAGGTGTGAGCCACCAAATTAGCCTGCCTGAAGATGTGAGCTAGATTAAATAAACTCAGGGATTGATGGATGTCATCCGAGAGATTGTACAGTTGCCAGTGAGCTCTTAATGGATCCTTGGAAAAATTAACTGCATTCAGGCAATCTGATTCAAGAAAAATAGGAGATGGTAGGACAGTAGCATGTTTAATTGCGAACTGAATTGCCTTTAATTCAGCTTCAAGAGGGGAATATGCATAGGTATATAGAGTATGTGCCCCCCTGAAACCTCCCCTACAGTCTCTAATAATCAAACCAATACCACACATATTTGTATTGCTGCACCAAGAAGCATCCATATTAATCTTAAGCCCGGAAAGAGGTCTTTGCCATGCAATTCTAAAAATTTTAGGCTTAGGTGGAGTTTTTATCAGAGGTAAGAAGGAGTGATCCGCAATACTGAAATCAATAGCAGAAACTATGTAAACGGGATTGGCACAGAAAGACTGAAAAATCTGATCTCTAATATGCTTTAAGATTAGAACTATGGAAGGTTTGATAGAGTCGAATAAGAATTTGTTTCTCATTTTCCATAGGTTCCAACAAGTGATAATAAAAGCAGTTCGGATTATAGTGGCATGTAAAGTGCTTAGGGCAGGAAAAGTAGTATAAACTGATAATCTTTCCCAAATAGATGGGAATGCCCTATCCCTAATTCCCATGAACTGATGAATAGACTTCCAGACCTTAATAGCAAATTCACAGGAGTTAAAAAAATGATCAATGGAGTCTTCCTGTGCATGGCACATGCAGCATTTGGAAGCTAAACAGTATCTCATATTTCTGAGTATATTATCAAAGGGCAGGAGAGAGTTAGTCATCCTCCACATGAAGACAGACATTTTCTTCTCTATTCTAGAGTTCCAAAAATGTTGTAAGGATGCAATGGAACCTATGTTTCTGCTAAGTGCAAGGTATGTAGATTTGAAGGAGAAATCACCTGATATACCTGGTTTCCAAATTAACCTGTCTTCCCTATGTATAGCCAGCTTGGCCACCTGTAGAAGATAAATAGTTTCAGTTGACAGGAAGGGAGAAATTTTGGGGAGAAGAGTGGATCTATTGGATATGAAATCAGAAACTGTACAGTCACCATCTATCTCCACCAGGTTCTGATCACACAGGTTATCAAGACAACCTATATCTAGCCAATTAGTTCTCCAGAAGTTACAATTTCCTCTTCCTATGATAACTCTGGAGTTTACTTCAGCCCAGGAGTTGATATTGCAAATTCTTTTCCAGTTAGGTGAAGTTCTATATGAAGGTGGGAGGCTAGCTAGTAAATGTGTCCACAAAGCCACAACTATCTGGTACTTCCACCATAATTTAACAGAGCAAGTGTCAATAATAGTGGCAATAGATCTAAATCCTAACCCATTTTGGCCAGTTGGAATGCAGAGGGCTGACCATTTTCTCCAGCTTCTTTTGGGATTCAGATCAGAGTCACCCCAAAAGAAATTACTTAATCTCCTTTCAATGGTTTTAATGATCAATTTTGTGGGTTTTATAACTGCCCATATGTGATGTGGAAGAGAATAGATACAGGACTCAATTAATATCATTTTGCCACCTTTGGAAATCCATTTGTTTTTCCAATTTCATAATCTGTTATCAATTTGTTCAAGGAGGGGTTGAAAGTAGACTTTCTTTGCTTTCCCAGTGAAAATTGGCACCCCCAGGTATGTGAAAGGAAATTTACCCAGTTTCATTCCCAATATCCTCTTAATAGAGTTAACTGTTTGGGCTGAAGCATGTTTACTTATGAAGAAATCACTTTTATTATAATTAATTTTCTGGCCAGAGACTTCTTCAAAAGTAGACAAAAAGGCTTTCAATCTGATCAAAGTAAGTCTAGTTGCCTTGAAAAAAACAATTGTATCATCAGCATATGATAAATGGGAAATTTGAGGAGGATTACCTGGAAGATCAAAGTACGACAGTTTACCATTCTGAAAAATGAAAACCAAGCTCCTAGAGAAGGCCTCAGAAAAAATATTGAACAAGAAAGGAGATAAAGGGTCTCCCTGCTTAATACCTCGAGTGGCTTGAAAGAAGCCAACCGGCTTACCATTAATCAAAACAGAGAACCAGGATTGGGACAGATTTTTCATGATGTAATATATGAATCTAGCATGGAAGCCAAATTTGGCTAAGACACCATATAAAAAAGACCATCTAACACGATCAAAAGCCTTTTGAAGGTCCAGTTTCACAATACAATTAGAAGCCCTATTTTTTTTGTTCAGAAACCTGATCATTTCATGTAAATAAATTACATTGTCCGAGATGTCTCTACCCCTTAGGAAGGCTGTTTGATTCTGGGAAATGATCCTAGGCATTACAGATTTCAACCTCTCCATAAGCACTTTAGAACATATCTTGTTAATCACATTTGAGAGGCTTATAGGTCTGTAATCATCAAAGGAGGTAGGAGTCTTCTTTTTTGGGATTATTGTGATCCAAGTACTACCAATTCCTCTAGGCATTACATTAGCAGAAAGGAAGTCATGAACAGCTAAAAGAAGATCATTAGCAATGATATCCCATGACTTAATATAGAACTTAGCTGTGAAACCATCTGGGCCTGGAGTGCTTGATTTATTTAGACTGAAAACAATGTTTTTTAGCTCAGTTAATGTAACAGTTTGGAGAAGTTTATCATTATCATCCTGGTTAACCAGTTTGGGAATGTGGTTTAAAAAGTGAGATTGAAAGAAGGAGCTATTTGTGGAACTGTCATCAGTTAGCAGATTATGGTAGTACTGAATAGCATCCCTTTCAATATCATTTATATCATCTAGCCATTGACCATTCCCATTTTTAATCTTTGTTATCTTCAGTCTATTTGTTCTTTCTATAACAGAGTTATGAAAGAACTTTGTGTTGTTATCCCCTTCTCTTATCCATTTCAATTTTGCCTTATGTTTCCAGAAATGCTTTTGTTCAGCCAAAGCCCTAACTAGCCTAGATTTAGCAAGTTTGAGTTTAGCCACTTCAGTGTGAGAATCATTCTGATCAGAAATTAGTTCCTGTGCCTGTAGAGCCAACTCAGCTTGCACTACATTGTCATGTATGTTGCCAAACTTATCCCTATTCCAAATTTTTAATTCTTTCTTGAGCCTGACAAGTTTAAGGTAAAAAGCTAACATACCAGACTTATTTAGAGGAACTTCCCAATTCTGTTTGATTATGTCATTGAAATCTTTCCTCTTGTACCATGTATTTAGGAATCTGAATGGCCTAGGGTTAGTTGGGATAGCACTACCAACAGTTAACAACAAGGGATTATGATCAGAACTTGTCCTATTTAAAATCTGGATTGAAGAATTAGGGAAAGATTGGGACCAAGAGGGAGTGCATAAGCCCCTATATAATCTTTTTAGTGTGGGGGATCTTAATCTGTTATTAGTCCATGTGAAAAGGTTGCCAACAGTGTTTAGTTCCTCTAAGGCCATTAGGTGAATGAAATCATTAAAATCTTTGATACTTCCCAGTTTTGGGGAAGCAGGACCCCTATATTCATTTATAGATGTGATGCAATTAAAGTCTCCTATGAAAAGGGATTCAGAGTGAGTAAAAGAGCTAAGATCATACCACAGAGATTTCCTACCAGCTCTATTCCTGAGGCCATAAACAAAGAAAATATCCATAGTCTTAAGGAGGTTAATACTGTTTAGGTGGATTCCCAGGAACTGAAGATTATCATGGTTAACAGTTAGGATTAAATTTGAATTCCAAAAAAGCCAAATTTGTCCATTATTAGCTGAGATGCAATTTTCATATTTCAGCAATTTCCTATATGAGTCACACTGGGAGTTGTCATGTTTAGGTTCAATTAAACATACAAGCTCAAAGTTATGTCTTTTGATCAAATCACAGAGTCTTAACATGGAGGTGTCCATACCCCTAATGTTCCAAACTAGCATGTTAATCTTAATTGTTGTGTTATTCATAAGGAAACATTGCTAGAGCTTTTTGATCTGGTCATGATTGTGTTTTTCTGGGAGAAAAAATACTCATTTTTTAATTTGGACTTAATCCTTAACTCCTTGTCATTTTTCTGGTTGCTAGGGTTAGAAGCTGATATTGGGGAACTAACCTTACTTACCTGAGCATCTCCTTTAGCAGCAGATTCCTGGGTAGCAGAGATGTCCTGTGCATCAGAAGGAGCCTGGAATCCTGTACGATTATCCTGGGAGGTTCCCTCACTTGAAAATTCTTCATCAGCCAGAGCTAGAAAACGATTTCCTTTGTGTTTCTGCTGAGAAAAGATGTAATTTTTTGCTGAAATAATAGAGTGAAAAGGTGAGAAGGACCTGCCCTTTTTGCTAGGTAAATCATCTTTAGCAAAGAGTGGAGGAGCAGACAGTGAATGCTTGTTTAATCTTATTGAACCATCGAGATTAGGAGAAGGAGAATGAGAGCCCATAGCATTATGCTGGTTTTGTTCAGATTCCAGAGGCTGAGGATGAGGGTGGGCTACCTGTTCCTTGTGACTATCCTTAGGGGTAAGGGGGACAGAGGGAGGGGGATTATTATTTATGCCCGAGTTAGGATGATCATCCTTGTTTGATTCAACATGATCTTGGACAACAATCAGGTCAGGGGTATGATCATCAGGGGTACCATCCTGGGTCACATGATCAGTTTGAGGATCTTCCTCAAGTAATATGGTCTTATTGATGTCATGGTCATTCATTGTCACTGTAACATTCTGTTTTTTAGGAACATATTGGAATTTTTGTCCATAGAATGTTTTTTGTTTTTCCAACACAGAAAAGCCTGAACTCCCAGCAATAGTATTAACAGTCTGGTTATGATTAGCAATCACATTTCCATCTTGTTTGGCAATTTGTGTAGCATCAGAAAGATCCCCTAGATTAACTGCTGTTTTATCATTTTTCTGGGATTTGATTCTTTTGAGCTCAGGATGTAGATAGATACAGCAGTTTTCATTATGTCCTATACATTTACAATGGTGACAGTAAGGAGGGATATTTTCAAATTCAAGTGGTAATTTGATCACATTATATTCATTCCCATCTTCCTCAATACCAACCCTTATAAATGAAGGAAGTTTTTTTGTCAAATCAACCTCAACGCACATCTTAACACAAGAAGGCCTAGAGAGGACAGCAGTAGCAGCGTCTACTTTTATAAAATTGCCAATTTGATTTCCCATGATTTGGAGCATAGCAGTATTATAAAAGTATATTGGGACATGAGGAATAGAAACCCATACCGGAACGATCGATGATTCAGCCATAGGGGAGAAATCTGAGGTCCATTTAAGTACCTTCATCTGAGCATTGTAAAAACTCCATTGACCCTTTAGCCAAAATCTATGGTAATCCTCTTTCTCTTCAAATCTTATCAGCACATGCCTGGAATCGATTGATCCGAGCTGGAATTTTCCTTTGAAGCCCACGGAGAGGAAAGATTCGTTTAGCTGATTCATGGATGGCTTGCCCCTAGCGAACTTTCCGACGTGAGCATTGTTGTAGTGTTGTAGTGTAAAATCTGCCAAAAATATAGATTTCCTGTTCAACTGTGTGCGATTAGGCGTTTCTACGGTGCGATTTGACAAAAACGACTACACTACCGGTCGTTTCAGCTTTCCTTTCCCCCTCTCTCTTGTCCATTCTCTGATACTCAACTGATAACGGTCACTGACCGCGTCCCTCGCCGCCATGGCGGCTCCTCCGCCCAGCCGTGGTCAATACGGTGGTGGAAAATCCTTCCTTCAAGCTCTAGCAAATCATCCCCCTCCACTATCTGACTCCCTTCCTTCGAACCCAGAGATCATTCCCAAAACTCAATACAAAGGGGATATAGCCTGTATTGTCAGTCGCAAAGATGCCGACACCCTAGCCATCTGTGGATCGAACAAAGCATATGAAATGTACCATTTAACCATGCCAGAGAGTAGTAATTTGCATATTTAGAAGTTTCTAAGATTCCTAATTTTTGTTGAAACCAACAAATATAAATTTGTACTACTAATTCTATTACTATGAATTTCACAATACTAGATTATTTAGTTATAAGGATTATAGGAAAATTTTAGTTTTTAGAATTAAGATTGTTAGTACCTAAATTCCAATTTAACTAAACAATCAGATATGAACATATATGACATGATTAAGTAAATGGAAAAGTGAGCAGAGAATTATACCAACAGAGACGAATGTTCAAAATTGATGCAGAGTCGAGATTGATATCTCTGTCCTTAATTCTGAAAATGCCCCGTAGTGCATTCTGAATCCTAGGATACAACTGCTATACTTTTTACTCTGCACAACTCGGTAGCAGAAATTGGCGAACCAATTCAGTGTCTTACTTTTAGACTCGAAGACTCAAAGAACACAAAGAACACGAAGAAGGAAAAGAGAAGAACACAAAGTAAGAAAGGAGAGGAGGATTGTGTTTTGATGTCTCTTAGAATGAGACTAGAGGCAGGCTTTTATAGGCAAGGGGGTGCTCACAGCTCATTCCCATTTCCGAAGTGGGACAAACTTTTTATAGGCATAATGACTCATTCTTATTTCCAATGTGGTACAAACCCAAATTATTACTCTTTATGTAATTAATTTTGAGCCCTTATTTATCATTCAAATAGAACCCGAATTTAATGTATGAGTATACTACATTATAGTACCAGCGGAGACGAAACCAACGCTATCTTATTCCGGCGCAAATGGTGGTCGGAGCCCACTGAAATCTTGCCCAGAAAATTTGGTTCTAACAAGGTGTTGGGGTACTCTGATGCTAATTGGGCTCGATGTTTGGAGACTCGCCGATCCACCTATGGATATGATATTTTTCTTGGTGGGAACCTTGTTTCCTGGAGTGCCAAGAAACAGCCCACAATTTCTCATTCCAGCACTGAGTCTGAGTATCATGCTCTTGCCAACACTGCCTCAGAAGTCATTTGGCTTACTCATTTGCTCTGAGATCTTTGAGTTCCCTTGTCTGGTTCTTCGGTGCTGTTATGTGACAATAGCAGCGCAATCTTCCTGGCGCAATCCAGTTGCTCACAAGCGGGCAAAACACATCGACATCGACATTGACTATCACTTTGTTCGAGAGTTGGTTGCTTCCGGTAAGCTGCGAGTTGCTCATGTTCTTACTTCTCTTCATATTGCAGACATTTTCACCAAAGGGCTCTCTCGTCCACAGAGCCGACCCTAATATTTTGGGGGCATGAAGCAAATTAGAAAAAAGGGGTCCCCATATAGTATTTAACATCTAAAATTTATAAATAGGGCCTCACATGGGATGAGCAAAAAATTATTAAGATAACTAATTAAAACATGTAAATTTTACTATTTCATATGCTTCCATTATAGGGTCGAGCCTGCTCGTCCGTTGTTGAATTCTTCAGATCCAAGATTTGTGTCAGAAGCCGCATTATTTCAAGTAGTTTGAAATAGGGTACTGCAAAAAAAATCGTATATTATTTTAAAGCTTCATACATCAAACTTTATATTAAAGCTTCATACATCAAACTTTATATTAAACCACATTTTTGAGACTCCACTACTGCACCTAAATTTTGTTAGATTAAATTATTTTTTTAATCCCTTACAAAGTATCTTATACCATATTTTTGTCCCTTTTTGTAAATCGACCCTCGGACGGTACCCAACAAATTCAAAACAATTTGTTTGATCTCCTAAGGTGATTTTTAAGGAAAGTCAACAGTAAAATTGGTCAAAATATATAAAATGACCATTATACCCCTGAGTTTAAAAAATAAAAAAGAAAAATCAACTTCTTCTTCGCGCTTCGTCTCCGCCGGGAATTTGTGGTCTCCGCCGCTTCAAGGACTACAGTGGCACTGTCAAGCTCGAGGACCAACAACGGCAAAGAGGTTCGATGGCGAAGCTCTTCGAGAGGCGAATGCAAGCTTCGAGGGCACCACCAGCGCACGGCTCCGGCAAGTTCGATGACTTAGAGGGCACCACCAGCTCGCCTTCGCCTCGAGGGCACCACCAGTGCACGGCTTCTAGGGCACCACCAACGCACGGTTTCGAGGTCACCACCAGCGCACGGCTCCGACTCGATCGACGAACTGGGAGTGATGGTGCCAGAGGCGGCAAACTCGAAGGGGGCGTCGAACTCTATAGGTGGTGTCGAACTTGAGGGATTTGAACTCCATGGAAACCGATGGCTAGTTCGTAAGCACCGACGGAAGGCCACATTGGCGGCGACGGTGAAAAAAATAAAGGAAAAAGGAAATTTTAAAATTAGGATTTTTTTATTGAAAATATTTTTAAATTAGTAAAACTACCATTATACCCCTGGCTATACCGGAAAACCACTTAGTCTTGCCTGAAAACCACCTCTGAGGACCAAAATATATTGTTTTGAATTTGTGGGAAACTGTCTGAGGGTTGATTTACAAAAAAAAGATCAAAACATGGTATAAGATAATTTGTACGGGACTTAAAAAACAATTTATTCATTTTTTTAACTCCATTCCAAATTCGAACTATAATAACATAACTCAAAACAAAATCAAAGCCGATCTTAGGCTGTATAAATAGATGGCCTACAAACTCGATAGGTGTATTGAGAATGAAAAATATAATTATAATAAGTAGGGAACATTAATCATGCAATCCACGAACTAAAATCATGCAAGAAGGCAAATGAGGGGGATGAACTCAACGTAGCTGGAAATAAAATAAATTGAGAAGCGTTGAGAAAGTGACACGCCCCACGTCGCACAATAATTGTGGACTAGACACATATCCAGCACAAACCACTAGCCCAATTCCATTACACTTACTGTATCTCATTTAGTATATGATTACTTTACACAAAAAGCATACTTGAGGAATATATGGTCAAATCCCCGCTGAAAAAATCGACATATTAAGCACGGTTACAGAAAAACAAGCCAACTAATTAAGTGCTAATCCGCGTACTCTCTCGGTTTTTATTTGGTTATTTATGACACACTTACTATAAATAAATATTTTCTTTTATTTGATTTTTTTTTTTTTTTTTGTAAAATTCCTCCAATTTCATTCACTCATTCTATTTTTTACTTTCTATCTTTAATTTTAGGCAAAGTCTTGGGAAAGACGGTCTTTCCATATGCAACTAAGATGAGTTTAATTAGAATAATTAAAGGTAAAAGATCTTAGTTGCAATATTAAAAATTTAGTACGCAACATGCAGTAGTTATAAAATTTATAACCCGGTTCATGCAACCCAAAAATTTTATCTTCATTTCTTCTAATTTACACTTTAAATCTTGGTCTTTTAAGAGATGGACTCTTAATTTTATTTACTCATTTTCTTTACCTAAATTTAAACACTTAAAATTATGGTGTCATAAATGAAAAAATAGAGAGAGTATTTTCTTTCCCGGGAAAGTCTTAGTAAAGGAGGTATTTTCATAAGGTTATTGACAATCAACAGAGGTTTTTATGTTAAATGTTGTAATTTTTTTATAAAAATTAAATATCGTATTTTATAAGTTGAAATAAGTAATAATATGTATTTGAAGGTGAAAATATAAAAATAAATAATATAAAAATATTTTAATCTAAATTTTGTATGTAATTTAACAAATAATAAAAAATAAATGGTACTCCCTCCGTTCCACTATTAGTGGCACCATAGGTTTAGGTGATTGGATTTATGTGAAGGAAATGAGTGGATGGAATTGAATGTAGAAAGTAAAAAGTAGAATGAGTGGATGGAATTGAAGGAATTTTATAAAAATTGAAAAATGTGCCAATATAAAAAAAATAATCAAAAAAGGAAAGTGTGCCAATAATAAATAAACCGAGGGAGTATGTAAGATTATGGGCATGCCCACCCTGTCACGAAACCACTCTTCTTTCCTAACTCTTCCCTGCCTACAAATTTCACCATCTAATCAACTTTGCTCTGAATCTAACATCTCTGTGGACCCCACTCACCAATATATCTCGTCCCCCGTTATTTACTACTCCTCCTCCACCGTGACATTGCCCCCTTCCACTCCTCCGCCACCGTGACATTCAGTTACACGACGCCGTATCGTCATCGTCATCTCCACCCGCCGGTGCAATCTCCGGCGCGGTTTGTTCAAAGTGAGTGCTCTCTTCTTCTTTTTTTAGATCCGAGGTCTGCTTTTGTGCAGTTACATTGTAGGTGAGCAATTTTGAGCCTAGCAAGCTTGTGCATTTGCTTTTAAATTGCTGCGAGATGTCGTTTTCAGCCATTCCGTGTTTAATTGCTCTGCCTGATTCATATGTAATGATAATTTACAGTTATGATCTGATGTTGAAGCAGTACCCGTTCCGTTCAATTCCTTTGGGATCTACATATGTATCGATTTTTGTTGTTAAATTTGATGCGATGATGCAAGGCATTTATGATTTATCTACTATGTATGATTTCAGCTGTATTTTGTGTGTGATTTTCGTGGAAATTGATAATATTCTATTTTGTTCCTGAAATTGCATAGTTAAGCTTCGAAAGTCTTCTCATAAATTTCGTAATTGTGTAGGTAGAGAAGTGTAATGAGTTCAAGTGTTAGCCTGCTATGCTAGTAAGGATGAAAGGAGGTTTCTACGGCTTAAAGCTGTCACAGGTCTCTCTCATCCTCATTGGATTTGTTTGTGTGGCTGTTCTTATGCTGGCATGGACGAAAACTACGATTTTAGATCCACCTGACGGAAGTGGATTGCATCTGACTCCAGGTATCTGTATGTAGCTTGCCCACATTATTGAGTCTTCAATGCTGTTTGTGGTGCTTGTTGAATAATGAAAGTTTAATGGATATAAACTATAGATTTGTAAAACATTGCAAGCCGAGTGAAGAGGTTGACCTGAGTTTGAAAGCTTGTAAACAAATATCTCATTAAGTGTTTCTCTTAATGGTCTTCAATATCATGTATTGAAAAAATATCCATCGTAAAAACCTCGTCTAGTTTTCTGATCATATTTTGCTGTATAAAGTATTTATGATGTAGTTTCAGCTTCAGTGAGCGCATTGGAATTTCATGGAAGATGGTCTATTACCACATCAGATTGCATTTGCTCTCTGAGTCCTCACTAGTTTTGTTTTAAACTATATCCTGATGGCAGATCTAAACCAGGAATACAATGATTTTTCACGAGAAAAACTCACTACAGATCATCTGGAGAAAGAACCGAATGTTGTGGAAGAGATTGGTTCAACCGACATAATCTCTTTAGGAGGGAATGACGAAAGTGAAACCCAATCTGATGGTGGATATAAAGAGCAAGGTAATTTTTTGTGATTGGAAAGCAATGTGCTTATCACTCCTTTTCTCTTCTGGGTATTCTCTTTTTTCAGTCTTCTCTAGTCTCACCATCATATTTAGAGTGAGGTGATTGCCCTAAATCCTTTGTAAATTCAAACTTTGCATCTTAATAATCTGCTACGATGGTTTCATTTTGCAAATTAGCAGGGCCTGGCGAAGTCTTGCTTTTTTTTCTCGGTTAAGATGTGCTTTATTGTCTGTAGAGCTTCAAAGGAAATTGCTGGTGTGATAATTTTTAAATTGGCAACCTATCAATGTTAGCACTAGAAGCTGGCGTTCAGATGTATTTTTGGCATCTTTAACCGGATTAGTTGATTGGAGTATAAATCATTTTGAATACGGCATGTGATTATATAGAATGTTTTTATTATGAACTCATATATGTTTACTTCACTTGCTCTGTTTAGTCTAGTGCCTACAATTTTTTTCTCTGTAGAAAGTATCAAACCTTTGATGATCTTGATTATCAACGCTGGACTTGTTAGTCATTCCATTCTTTTCCCTTTGATGCCAATTGAAACAGGGTGTTTGTGGTTGTGCAGATGTTTCTCCACTTGTCAGAGAAGGTGCACGTAGGCAAGATGTGTCAGAGACTAAGAGTAGTTCTAAACTAGCTGAAAAGGATATTTTGGCATTGGAGAGTTCTGAAAGCACGGAATCTTCTGAGTCATCTCTAAAAGGAAAACACCAGCATTCCGAAGCTGTTGAGAAAGCACAAGGTAGGATGTGTAAGGTTGTAGAAGTTTCTAATTTGAAAGACAAGGGTTAACCTCACACAGTTAAGTTGGAAAGCTGTAAGGAAAATAGGCTAGATAAATCAAATGCAGTAATTTTTTGTTGTAAGTTTTGGGTGGTATTGGCTCTGTTTGGCAGGGCTTTTAAGCTGTTGTGCTTATAAGCAAAACACTTTTTAGTGTTTGGTAAAGTGCTAAAAAACAGCTTATTTTGAAAGCAGAAGCTATTTTTGGGGAAAACTTGCTTTCAAAATATGCCAGTTTTGCTTATAAGCACAGTTCTGCCAAACAGAGTCATTGTCTACAAGGTTATGTTAGTGGATGGGATTGGTTTATCAAGACACTGACTTCTCACATTCATTGATTAATGTGATTTTTTTTGTTCGATTGCTTTTGTATCATGCATGAGCAAACTTGTGACTAAATATAGGTGTGCTTTCAAGGGCAATACTCATAAGTCTAGGAGATCTAGTGTGTAGTGTCTACTAAAAAAAATCATTTTAATTTGTCTCGGTCACCAGTTAACCATGATATATTAAAACATCTGTAACTGACTCCATCTATACTTTCAGAGTGTAACTTCGCCAAAGGAAAATGGATCATTGATGATTCTCGACCTTTGTATTCTGGATTGGGTTGTAAGCAGTGGTTGGCCCCAATGTGGGCTTGCCGCTTGACACAACGTACTGATTTTGAGTATGAGAAGTTGCGCTGGCAGCCAAAAGATTGCGACATGGAAGATTTCACTGGTCCCAAGTTTTTGAAAAGGTAAACCCTTTTCCTATATCCTTTCTACAAGCATATGAGACCAGCAACAGTTTATGATTGTAAGTGTTATACAACTGAATATGAATATGATCAAAAGCTGAAAGTAGCAGAAATGAAAATGATGAGATGGATGTGCAAACATACTAGATTATGTAGAATGTGTTATTAAACCACTGGAAACAAAGCACGGGTTGCACCAATAGATGAAAACGGTTCTAAGATAGTTTAGACATGCACATAGGGGACCTCTGGACGCCTCAGTGCGACATGGAGAAAATAGAGAACCATTAATATATACTAAACAAGGAAGGGTAGAACCTAAAAAAACTTGAGAAACTACAATTATAAGGAAAACAATATGTCACCGACACGATGATGCAATATGATCAATGGGCTTAGTTGTTAACTTCTTGTAAAGCTTAGCTACGTTCTTGCAAGACCGGAGCTGGAATTATCCTTTAAGGACCAATTGAAGTTTTGGTTATACAGTACTAGAATATAGAGGTAGTTGAGTAGAGAGTTGAGCTTAGTGTTGGTTGGCTTGGCTTGGCTTAAAAATGCTATATCTGAACTTAGGCTGGACCTCTTTGGGTTTGCACAAATATGGAGTTTCAACTTAACCATATTCTTGTTAGACTCTTCAGAGGCTGATTTGAGTTCCTTAATGCTTAAAGAATTTCTAGTATGAGGCATTGTGGTTCAGCGTCTTTCCAGAAATTGCCCAAGGAAAGCAATTATATAAGCTGAAAAGTGAACTTGAGTGGACAGTAGACTTAAAGTAAATTTGAATCTGCAACTGAGTGTTATATATTCAGTCACATTCCATTTGAAAGGGCACATTATGTTTAGTGAGAAATTAGTTGTACTAAATTCAGATGCAATTTGTTGTTCATCAATCTTCCTTATTTCCTTTGCTCTATACCTGCTTCAAGTGACTAGAATTATGCTGAACTCCGACTTGGTTTAATTATTATGAGATACTCCTTTTGTTTCTAATTTAATGTCTTACTCTTCAGTTTAAACTGTTTCTAGTGGCGATAACCTGCTGGTAAGAAAAGAGTTAATTGGTACAAATAGCAATCGATTAGGCTTAATTTGTTTGTTGTGAATACTGACAAGTAAGGTGAGCAGGTAATTTGACAGGGTCATCTTTAGACCCAACTGACATTTTTATTGTGAAGTGACCCAACTGACTTTAATTTGCTTCGCACGTACTATTTTTTCTCCTTCAGTTTGCTATCCAGAAGTTATGTATAAAATCAAAACTGACAGGCCATACAGGATCCGATCATTTATTTGTGTTCATTCCTTTCATTATTTTTCTAGCTCATAGCTTGTACAGTTTACTGACCCGGTCTTCTTCCAATTTATGCCTCTCTTTGTTTCACTTCTGTTATATGAATATAACCTTGAATACACTTTCCAGGATGGTGAATAAAACTCTGGCTTTTGTGGGGGATTCTTTGGGTAGGCAGCAGTTCCAATCTATGATGTGCATGATTAGTGGTGGTAAAGAAATGCCTGATGTTCTTGATGTGGGATCAGAGTACGGTCTTGTAAGAGCTGCTGGTGCTACACGTCCTGATGGTTGGGCTTTTAGGTTCCCAAGCACCAATACCACCATCCTTTATTATTGGTCTGCAAGCCTTTGTGATTTACAGCCCATAGATATCTCTAATCCTCAGACTGATGTTGCCATGCACCTGGATAGGCCACCAGCATTTTTGCAAAGGTCCCTGCATAGATTTGACGTCCTTGTCCTAAATACAGGTCATCACTGGAATAGAGGGAAGCTCAATGGCAATAGGTGGGTCATGTATGTTAATGGTGCGCCTAACACTGATAGGAGGATTGCGGGGATAAATGGTGCTAAGAATCTGACAATTCATAGTATTATTGGGTGGGTGAACTCTCAACTCCCTAAACATCCTGGGTTAAAAGCATTCTATCGTTCCATATCACCTAGGCATTTCTTCAATGGGGAATGGAATACTGGGGGTACCTGTGACAATACTTCCCCTCTATCTACTGGCAAGGAGGTTACACAAGATGATTCGAGTGATCCTGTTGCTGCTGCAGCTGCAAAAGGCACCGGTGTTAAGCTCTTAGACATCACAGCTATATCTCAGCTAAGAGACGAGGGTCATATTTCCCGGTACAGCATTAAATCCACACCAGGGGTTCAAGATTGCTTGCACTGGTGCTTGCCGGGCATTCCGGATACATGGAATGAACTTCTATTTGCACAAATCTGACTCGAGGGTTCCATTCCATGTAAAGGTTTGAGAGCCGGATAATCAGTGTCAATGGTAAAAAGAATTTGCTTTTGAGATGGAATCCATCTAGCGGGCGGCTGCTTTGAGTTTGAAGTCTGCATTGGAGTAAGCAACAATTTTGAAGTGGAGGGTTCCATTGATGGCGTGGAAGGCTTTATTCTTCTGTCGATTAGCATAAACGACCCTTAAGTATCGTTGTACAAATGTAGATCACTTTTGTGCACTACGTTTACAAGTAGGTCAGTATACATAATCTGCTTCCGTCAGTCATTGTAATCTTTCAAAGTTCGTTTTGTAGGTATTTATAGTGTTGATAGTGGTTTCAACACGGCAATACAGCTGACATGACCATATAGTGGTTTTAACACGAGTAATTATCATTCATGAGGGCATGGGCAGTATATTAAAAGTAAGAGATAGAGATTGTAACCCAATTGCCAGTCATGGTGCTGCTCGTATGTGGTCCCTTCTTTTGTTCAATTCCTGGGACATCTGTCATCTATTGGTTGGGCCACGTGTCCAATTTTTTTTTAAAAAAAAATTGATCTATTTTTAAATGTGTAAACTTGATTTAAAAATTTGAAAAATATTTTAAAATCTATTAATTTTTTTATTCACGAATTATTTAATAATTGTTGAAAAAATGAAATTAATCTTAAAAAATAAAAATATATTATGAAATTTCATATTTAATTTATTTTGTATGGACAAATTTATTTAAGAGTGCGTCTCTTGAAAGACGGTCTTTCCATAAGTCATGGAAAGACCAAGGTTTAAAGTGTAAATTAGAAGAAATTAAGATAAAATTTTTGGGTTGCATGAGCCGGGTTATAAATTTTAAAACTACTACATGTTGCATACTAAAATTTTAATGTTGCAACTAAGACCTTTTACCTTTTATTATTTGAATTAAACCCCGTCTTTCCATAAGCCTATGGAAAGACCGTCTTTCCCAAGACTTTGCCTTTATTTTAAATTAAATATAAAAAATTAATGAATTGGATAGAAAAAATTAAGTTGTGTCCATGAATAGTAGAGAGTGTTCTTTTACCATTGAGAAGAAAAGAAAGGGTGGTATCTTAAGGTGAGATGGAAGAGAGAAATTGAGAAAAATGATATATTCAATTAGTAAGAGACCACTAACCGTCTCTACCATTGCCCTTGGCCTTAGGGTGGGTATCGATTTGATTTTAAAATATTTCAATTTATTCAATTTTCAAAAACCAAACCATATTTCAAAAACTTAAATATGGTTTTTCAGTTTTTGATTTGGAGTGGATCTCACGACGTGTCCATAGACTTATGAGCAGACCATAGTGTTGTGCGGAATGGAGAAAGAACAGAAAATATGAACGAAAATAACAAGACACAAGATTTACGTGGTTCACTAATTTGGCTACATCCACGGGAGACGGATTCACTATAATAGGTAGCAGGTTACAGACGCTAAGAAATTGGCCAGATTTCTACCTATCTAAGTGCAGAACAGAATTAATGTTTACAGAGAGAAGAGAGACACTTTATATATTGTCTCCACTAAACCCTAACAAACTGGGCCAAAACACAATTCGGCCCAAATTCAAGGCATACCAACAAATCTCCACCTTGACTTGAATCCTCAAAGCAGAAACTCCAGACGCACCATTGCAGTGCCAGATGAGCAGACTTATCCCTCCACTCCCGGGACTGCCCATAGAGCACCTAATCAGCTCTGATGTTCAGCAAGTCCAAACAATGTTGAAACTTGCTATGTGGAACAGGTTTGGTGAACATATCAGCGGGGTTGTCAGCAGTTCCCACTTTCTTCACCCTGATTCTCCTCTCACTCCTCAGGAAATGATATCTGACATCAATATGCTTGGTCCTCTCATGATGGACCTGATCCTTGGTTAGGCAGATTGCACTCAAACTGTCACAATATACAGTAGCATGATCATTATGTAGACCAAGATCACTAACCAGCCCTTTCAGCCATATTCCCTCCTTTGCAGCCTCTGTCAGAGCCATGTACTCTGCTTCCGTAGTAGACAACGTCACTGTAGGTTGCAAAGTCGCCTTCCAACTAACCACAGAACCTCCCAAAGTGAATACATAACCAGTCATCGATCTCCTCGTGTCAACATCACCAGCATAATCAGAATCAGAGTAGCCTGTAACTAAGCACTCGGTATCACCTCCATAAATGAGACCCACATCAGACGTACCTCTAAGATACCTGAAAATCCTCTTCACAGCTTGCCAATGTTCTTTTCCCGGTTGCCCCATGAACCTGCTCACAATACTGACTGCCTGTGCTAAATCTGGCCTCGTGCAAACCATATCATACATCAAGCTCCCCACCGCGCTGGCATAAGGAACCCGAGACATATACTCCTTCTCCTCGTCTGACTGAGGAGCAAACATAGTGGTGAGATGAATATTTGCAGCACTAGGAGTGTCTATAGGCTTGACTGTAGACATGCCAAACCTAGCCAACACTTTCTGAATGTAGCCTTTCTGAAGGTTGATGGCTCTTGAGTATCCACTTCCTCGGCAACTGACAGTGCATAATCCACCATATCCTCAAACCCATATCTCTTTGGCGCCCCAACTCCAACCCTCCTGGGTCGGTCCTGAGCTAAACTGCGGACTGTAGCTCCTGATGGTTGAGGATCTGGTGGTGGAGATTCCGGTATCTCAGATTCTGTCTGTGGCTCTTGATCCACCTCAAATTGTTCCAATCTATTTTCACCTTGAGTGACTTCAAGCTTCACCTGTTTATCAACTCCACTAGTTTCTGGCACAACTGTGGGCTTCACCATAGATCTAAGCAAAGAATTTTCATCAAAGACAACGTCCCTGCTCAGAATAACCCTCTTCTCAGATGGAGACCATATCCAGGAGCCTTTAACTCCATCTCCATAACCCACGAAGACACCCTTCTTGGCTCGGGGCTCTAACTTACCATCACTAACATGATAATAAGATGTACAACCAAAAACTTTTAACTTGGAGTAATCAACAACTTTACCTGACCACAACTCCATAGGTATTTTGCACTCTATACCCGTGTGAGGCCCGCGGTTGATTAGGTAACAAGCTGTACTCACCGTCTCTGCCCAGAATCTCGTTTCCAAACCAGCATTAGAGAGCATGCACCTCGCTCTCGCCAGCAATGTCTGATTCATCCGCTCAGCTACGCCATTCTGCTGTGGCGTATTCCTGACTGTATGATGACGAGCAATCCCTTCATCCCTACAAAACTGATCAAACTCAGACGAGCAGAATTCCAGCCCATTATCAGTTTGAAGCCTCTTGATCTTCTTCCCGGTCTGATTCTCCACCAAAGCTTTCCACTCCTTGAACTTCGAGAAAGCTTCACTCTTATGTTTCATCATGATAACCCAAGTCATCCTTGAGTAATCATCAATCAGAGAAACAAAGTACCTGTGACCTCCCAGTGACTCAACTCGGGAAGGTCCCCAACAATCAGAATGGATGTAATCCAATGTGCCCTTTGTTCTATGAATCGCCTTAGGAAACTTGCTGCGGTGATGCTTCCCAAAAAACGCAATGCTCACAGAAGTCCAAGCTCTTGATCTTGTGGCCACCAAGAAGATCATACTTCGACAGAATCTGCATCCCTCTTTCACCCATGTGACCAAGCCTCATATGCCATAACTTAGTCATATCATCCTGGTGAACCTCCGAAGATGCAACATTAACAGAATCCATAACCGTGGAACCTTGTAGAAAATACAAAGTACCATGCAGAACACCTTTCAGAACCAGCCTAGAACCTTTGCAGACACACAGAACTCCATCACTCCCTGAGTAGACGAAACCCTTTCTATCCAACGTAGGAAGAGAAATCAGATTCTTTGTCATCGATGGAACATGCCTGACATCGTTCAAAGTACAGAAACTACCATCATGCGTCCTGATCTTGATTGAACCAATCCCAACTACCTTGCACGCAACACCATTTGCCGTAGTAATGATGCCCTCAGCTTGCTCATAAGTTGAGAAATAATCTCTCCTTGGGCATACATGGTAAGATGCCCCAGAATCAAGAAACCACGCATTAGAATGATTATTTTGCCCAGTAACAGCTAGAGCAAAATCATCTTCAGAACTGAAATCCCCTTCAGCCACAGCAGCAGTACCAGATGTACTCCCAGATTTACTAGCCTTCTTCGGACACTCCTTTTTCCAATGCCCCTTCTCCTTACAGTAGTTACAAACATCATTGGCCTTGGGACCCTTTGAAGATGACTTCTTGCCCTTCTTCTTATTGCCGGTTTCCTTGCCTTTTGTGTTTCCGTCACTAGCAAACAAGCCAGTGGCCTGACTTTCTGTACCTGTACTGTTTGCCTTATGTCGCAACTCTCTACTATGGAGAGAGGATCTTACTTCCTCCAGAGACACAGAATCTTTACCAACAATAAATGACTGAACAAAATTCTCATACGAAAGTGGTAAAGCATCTAGCAAAATCAAAGCAGCATCTTCATCTTCAATTTTCACATCTATATTTCGCAATTCTAATAACAAAGTATTCAATTGCTCTAGATGGTCTCTGAGTTGCGTACCTTCCTGCATTCGGAGACCGAAGAGGCGTTGTTTCAGAAGCAACTTGTTGGTTAGAGATTTCGTCATATACAAACTCTCCAACTTCAGCCACAGTTGTGCAGCAGTCTCCTGATCTGAGACCTCAGTGATGATTTCGTCTGCGAGACACAGCATAATCGTCGAGTGTGCCTTTTCTTCCAGACTCACAACATCGCCAGAACTGCTCGCGAAATCCTTCGTCAGCGGAGTCCACAAACCTTGCTGTTTCAGCAAAGCTCGCATCTTGATCTGCCATAAACTGAAACTGTTTCTCCCAGTAAACTTGTCGATCTTCACGTTCAATCCAGACATCTTTCTCCCCGATCAGCCCCGATCTGATGAGCCCAGAATCCGATATACCCACTACGGATATCGCCGGAAAAAGAAACTGCTCTGATACCAGTTTGTTGTGCGGAATGGAGAAAGAACAGAAAATATGAACGAAAATAACAAGACACAAGATTTACGTGGTTCACCAATTTGGCTACATCCACGGGAGACGGATTCACTATAATAGGTAGCAGGTTACAGACGCCAAGAAATTGGCCAGATTTCTACCTATCTAAGTGCAGAACAGAATTAATGTTTACAGAGAGAAGAGAGACACTTTATATATTGTCTCCACTAAACCCTAACAAATTGGGCCAAAACACAATTCAACCCAAATTCAAGGCATACCAACACATAGACTAATTTACAATTAAAAAATTACAATAAAATTCGCGGATGAGATCATCCAATATCAGGTCATAAGGTTTCAGCAAAGAGGGTGACCTGCGTTTCTTCCTTCTCCTTAACGCACCGCTGATTCCTCACCGCCGTCGCTGGAGCCGATTCAGGCTCTTCATCATTGATGACGCAATTCGCGGTCATCTTCGTCGTGTCCAGAGGGCGGAAATAAATGGATCGCATGACGGTATTTTCGGCTTCATTCTCAACGCCATATATGAAAAGAGGGGCAAGGAAGAACGTGTTTGGGTCCGGATCATGGCGGCGGACCGCAAATTCCGTACCAAGCTCTGGTCTCTCTTTAATCCTTCCACGGGTGAAACGGTGTCTATCAACCCTAATTGGAAAAGCGAGGTCCCGGAGGATAGGTCCGGATTGTATGCAATCGACGTGTTGGATCCTGACATGGTCATTTCTGCTGAAATTCACACCTCCAAATTAACACACCACCAAAAGCAATAGTTGTATCAACTATGAGTACTGGAATTGTTAATCCTATTGCAGCTGAAGTTTGTTTGTGGGTATCCGATTCTCATGCTATCTATTTTGTTTATGTATTTCCTTTTGTTGTTTTATCAGGTGATTGGGCAGGAAACTATTTATTACTTCCATGACATTATTGTTGAAATGATGAAGTGGGGCTATGAGGAAGGAGAAACACTCTTTGGATTTGGATGTGATTTTCGTCAGATCAACAGGTAGCTCTTAGTTCTATTTACATCCTCATTTCATTACTTTGTACCAAGAAAACATTGAATTACTTTTTTTTGGTTGATTTCTCATTTTGTTAAATCTTGGATCCTCCCAACAAATCTTTGAATTGTGCAACTGTACACTTTGTGGATAACTGTTAGTCTCACAAAGAATCAGGTTTGTTAATAAATGCCTATGAAGTATGAACATTCTTTGCAACTATCTAATACATATCTCATCTTACTCCTTATATGACGGTGCATATTGTTTAACATCATTCTGGCTTATTTTAGAACAAGACCGTGTCTAACGAAAATTTAAAATCGAACATTGTCTGACCAAAAGCAATAGTTGTATCAACTATGAGTACTGGAATTGTTAATCCTGCTGCAGCTGAAGTTTCTTTGTGAGTATTTGATTCTCATTCTCTCTGTTTTGTTTATGTATTGCCTTTTGTTGTTTTATCAGGTGATAAGGACTTGCGATTGGCGCTAAAACCTGCAAGTCGATCTCCTAATTCAAGCACATGTAATGTTTCTGTCATCTTGTATCCTTTTGCTCCATCTGTGAATCTCCACTACTCTATGATTTACCATAGTGTCTGATGTTGTGATTAGTTTTTATGTTTCGCAATTGGAGTTTGCTCACACATTTCCGTTTGCAGATCTTTGTGCTTTTTCTCCCACTGCACGTTTTGAAGCATTCCAGGTTATAAATCTGATTCGAAACTTTTAGATTCAGTTATAATTTTCTTCAACATGCGCATATGTGTTGTGTTTTATAATATTTGATGTTGACTTTCTGGATTTATTGAATTCAAAAAAGATCTGGTTAAAATGAGGTTCTAGCTTGAGATTTTAAAATGGTTCCAATAAACTAGTTTTAGGTCTAATTATGCGCCGCAGATGAATAGTCGTTGTATCAGCATTGCAGATGATTAATCTGCTGCAGCTTAAACATTTGGTGAGGTAATCAGCAGTTTGATCATGTGAAGGTATAAACCTTACATCTAGCTTTAGAGCTGAAACTCCTCTCTCACAAAATGAACATTAAGCCCCGTATGCATTGTTCCGTTTAAATATATAAGAACTCTTTTAACTCCTTGCAGGTGTTCAGTGGTTGACTGCTGCTTGAACTGGCTCGACTTGATGACGAAGAAGGATAAATCAGGACGAAGATTCATCAAGAACGACGAGAAACTGTTTGGCTGCGAATGCCAAACCTGTGAAGATGAATTGAGTACGTTACTAATTTGGTCATAGGGTGTTAGTTATCTTTTGCATGTGCGATTGTTAAATTTTCAATTTATGTTGTGACCTTATTTTGTGCTGCTGATCTTATTTTCAACTTGTTCGTAATAAATCTGTGAAGAATGAAACTAAGTTCGCCATTAGAATGTGTATTTGGGCTATATCAGGGGCCGGTTTCCAATGGTTCTCAGCAATTTAAGCAGTAGTCACATGTGCAGCCCAAGCAGAAGACATGGACTCTGGATTCATTGTTTGCAAACATGGAGGAAAGGATGAGAATGATGTCAAGACCGACAGAAAGCTGCCGGAAGAACTGGAAATAGACATAATGCTGCCGGAAGAATTGGGAATAGACACTAGAACCGACGAATAGAAGTTTGTTTTGGAGTTGTATGGCAATAGAATAGATGGGATTTTCGTTCTTGTAACAATAGAGAGTTTCTGACCATCAGAATAGGATATTGGCATGATTATTCGGACTATTTGATGTCGGAGATTCATCAAAATATGAATTCTGCTGCTATGAACATGTAAAAAACATGTGGCAAACATTCAAAAACAAAATAAATGTTGCTGAAAATTTTTAGACATACTATGTGCACCTGTTACCTTACAATACGTATCGTTTGTATTAAAACATGCCCTTGTTTTAAAATCTTTGAACATGAATTATGAAACTTTTCTAGGAGGTCGTGTATAAGTTAAGTTATGAATTATTTCTGGTTTGTTAAAACATGAATATGTTAGTCTACAACTAGTATGTGTTACAGTTTACACAGACAGATGAGATTAAAATTTACAATTTAACATTGTCATATTAACTCTTCATTATTTACTTTACAACATGTATTGTTTAAATAAAGACATGCATATGATTTTAAATTATCAATTCCTTTTATGAATAGTAAAACTTTGCCATGAGGCAATGCATAATTTACCTTATGAATCATTTATGTTTTGTTAAAAATATGTTAGCCTACAACTAGTATAAATAACAAAGGTCACATAATTTTGTAGTTTTTCAAATTTTCACATGTACTGCATTTAATACCTTACAATGTATACAGATTACATTAAAAGATGTGTTTATTTCTGAACAAGATGAGCAGATTTCCCTGATTTAATAAGATCAAAGAGAGGTCACAGAAAGTATTGTCAGCGTGAAAGCAACACATGTAAAGCATTCCATACTTTGTATAGAAAACATGCAAATTTTGTCAATTTCAAACATAAGAGGAAACTCTCAACATCTAAACAAAATGGAAGATAAAATGCTTGTGACAGAAACCTTCCATTATGGAAATTACATTACAACTATATTCATCTAAATTAACTAACAGTCTTTCATACAATGAATCATAAATTATTAATCTTCAAAAGGAGATCATCTTCGAATCTTTAAGTTCAGTATCATCTTTGTCTGAATCCTCCTCGTGTCAGAACGCCCCGTGGAGTCCAATGTTCAATGTTGATTCCTTAAAAGTTAAAACCAAAAAAAGTTTACATCCTACCCCTGCAAAAAGTCATACACATTGGATATTTACATGTGCAGCATATAAGCAAACAAGTACAATTTATAATTCAAAACGAACAATAATCAACAATAAAAGTAAAAGTCAAACACAATAAAACTAATAAGTACATACTGGATTCTATCATATTTAATATAAGTAAACAGATGCAGTTCTTAATTCAAAATGAACAACCAATAGCTTTTTAAAAAAACAGGCATACGCAACACAACAAACAAGTGCATACGAGATATTAACAGATGCAACATATAAGTAAACAAATGCAACTCGTTATTCAAAACATGCAACTAACAACAAATGAAAACAAAAGGTCATAGGAAGTACAACTAACAAATATACATTGAATACTAACATATGCAACATATAAGTAAACAGATGCAGTTCATAATTTAAAATGAACGATCAAACAAAAAAGAGGAAAAAAAGCCATTCACAGTACACCTAATAAGTACACGTTGGATGGTAGCATCTACAATATATAAGTAAACATATGCAGTTCTTAATTAAAAATGAACAATCAACAACTTTAAAAAAAAAAGTCATACACAACACAACAAACAAGTACACACTAGATACTAACTGATGCAACATATAATAGTACTTGATAGGCGTCCCCAGGTATGTCATCATAACATTCTATGTTATCGTAACTTAAGCCACTGTCTGGCATCCTCACACGCTTGCGAGTTTTGGACAATAAAATCTTTTGTAGGTTCTGCTGGATTTTATTTGCTGGAAAATAAATGATGACCCATAGTACTTACTTTACCTGCATGACCTTCTCTCGTAGTTTTGTTCCGATAGGAAATGACCATACCTATCCATGACCTTTCTCTATTTCCTTTTCTTCTATTCTCAAGCCCATGGAAGAGCAGCGTCATCGATATAAACCACCAATGTACAGCCTTACAAAAATGGTGCTTAATATCCACCTCTTCACCTTTCTTCTCTGGGGGCGCCTTGAGGCTCCAAAAGTGTGAGACTCTTTTACATATAGTTTCAGATACTGAATTCAGATAAAGCTCTAGCTGCCATGGATTCTGAAACTTGCTGATTGCAACCGGAATTCCGCTGGAGAGATTATTATGGGCCAATTCTAGGTTCCGAAGCTCCGCCAGGTTCCCAATCTCTACAGGAATTTCCCTTCTGATATTACACTTGCTCAAATAGAGCCATGTTAGCTTTATAAGTCGAGACACAGAACTCGAGAAATAGAGTCAGATCGAACGGATTATCGCCCAGGCTCAGCTCTTTAAAGATCAATCATGTTTTTCAGAGAATTCCATAGAAAAGCACTAGAAAAATCACCCATATTCATGTACAAGAACACGAGTTGGTTCAGACCGGAAATATCCCAAACTTTCCTGGAAAACAAATTGTTGCCTAAATCCAAGTAAACCAAATTCGTCAGAGAAAGAAGAGGCATGCAACACAGAGAGAGAAGAAGGAAAGCTGCAAAAAAGAAAGAGAAACTAGGGTTATAATACAATTAAAAGGTTAAAATTTTATTAATTAAAAATTGAACCAAATTTTACAACATAGTCGCTGGCATGTCCATAAGCGGATTACTTTTCTTGAGACTTACCCTTTGATTTATATTCAGATATATTTGAATAAACTGACTCATGGATTGTGTCTTATTATTTTTGGAAGGATAATGGATGCCTATTAAAATCTCCCTTTCCATCAAGAGTTCGTCTCTTGAAAGCCGATTTTTCTATAAGTCATAGAAATATTAAGATTTCAATTGAGAAGAAATGAAGATAAAATTTTTGGATTGTATTAATAGGATCATAAACTTTATAACTATTATACGTTACATAATTAATTTTTAATATTACAACTAAAATCTTTTATCTTTTTATTATTCAAATAAATCCCGTTTCCATAAGTTTTTTCCAAGACTTTGCCTTCCACAGTTCCACGAAAGTGGAAGTGTCATCCAAAAAATAAAGAAAAAAGTGCTTTTATAACCCTACCTAGTTGACATAAGTGCCAATATAACCTTTCAATATTTGAAAGTGCCAATATAACCCTATCTAGTTAGTGAAAGTGCCAATATAACCCTCTCCGGAAAATTTTAGCTGAAATTTTATAAAATTACATATTTACCCTTCTGAAAAAAATTAAAATACAGAAAATAGGAAATGACATTATTACCCTTAGATCGGATCGCGGCCGGACCGCAGCCGGATTAGGTACGGTTATATCAGCACATTCCAAAAACTAGTAGGGTTAAATCAGTACATTCCTAAAATTTATAGGTTTATATCAACACACCAGTAAAAAATGTAGAGTCATATCAGCACATACTATCGGAATATAGGGGTTTTAATGATATTTTATTTATTTTGTTGTCTTTAGTCCGGATTGATGACTATATGACCTTTGGTGGTGTGTGATTGTTATTTTGCTGTGTTTTTCGACTTAGTGTTTTTAATGTTGATAAGTTTTGAAATCAGGCTATGATATGTGATAATGGTGTTTAATATTAATGATGGTGTCATGATGTCAAATTTTATGTTGTATAAGATATTGTTATGATGTTATAATGGTGTGTATGATGATGTGGTCGTCTGTTAAGGTCAGCCGAGTACCACACACTTAATATTTATAATATGTGCTGATATAACCCTAAAAGTTTTAAGAATGTGCTAATATAAGCCTACAAACATTATAAATGTGTTAATATAACCCTACAAATATTATGAATGTGATAATACAACCCAATAAGATTTCATAATGTGCTGATATAACCCTACTTGTTCCGGCGGCGGTCCGACAGACTATGAGGGTAAAATTGTCCACCTAATTTCAGAGTTAGTCCAAAGGGTATTTTGGTCAATTTACATAGAGTCAATGCCAAAAATTTGAGGTCAATGCCAGAAATGGGTCTGAGGGTTATATTGGCACTTTCATTAATTAGTTAGGGTTATATTTGCACTAAAAATTATCATAGGATTATATTGACACTTACTCAAGTAGATAGGGTTGGCACTTATCCCAATATAATGAAATATTTGAATAATTAATTGAAAAAATATATAAATAAATAAAAAATAGTATACGTACAATCCGTGCCTTTAAAAAAAACTGAGAAACATCTCCTACCTAAACAACATCAACACAAAACTCTCTGCATCTTAATTTTTTTTTTTGAACATCAAAAACACAAGAAGAAACTCTTTGCCTATTAAAAATTTAAAAACCCATCAAAATCTAAACATCAAGAACACTATCGGTACAAACCAAAAAGTCAAATTATTCAATCAAGTAGCTTTGAAAGGAATATAAAATAAAAATAATAAGAATTCAGATACTCATTTTTAAGTGGAGAAGGTTTCTGTTAGATCGACTAACGATTAGACCAATCATTAAAATCTCATTTTTGTAATTGTTAACATGTTATTATAATTATTTATATATTATAATATTCGATTTAAAAGATTTTCATAATTATAATTACCTCGTTGCAATAAATAAAAATAAGTATTGAATCATCTTTTAGTCATACTAATTATAAAATGACTTCATTTCAAGGTTAATCGGCTAAAATGAGACTTTGTGTTTAAAAGTATTAATGTAAAATTAGTATATTTTATTGATATATATTTAAGGAAGAGTACATAAATAACTCTATTAAATTCAAAAGTGCAGATATTATCTTGTAAAATCTGAAAGTGCTAAACTGATTCTAATATTTTGAGCAATGGTGCATATATACCCAAATTGCACTATTCTGGCGCGGACTCAAGGAATTCAAGCGTTGACCTAATCTAAAATGACAAAATTACCCCTAGGTTTTAAACTAAAAAAAATTAATGACCATTTAACCTCTAGATTTCTTCTTCTAGTTCATCTTCGCCGCCAACCGCCGCAGCTTCGCCACTAGTCCGTCGTTGGGCAGGTTGGATCAACACTTTTATTTAAAATGCATGGTTAAACTAGCTCTTCAGTAAAAAAAGAAATACAGGATTAAATCAACACTTATGAAAAAAATACAGGCCAAATCAGCACTATCATAAAAAAAATCTAGTGGCAATTCAATATTAAATAACCTTATTATACTCATTACTTTTTGATGCCACAATCTTATTATACTCATTAATCATGATGGTTTTACCTTCCTATAAATTAATCAGAAACAACAATAAACATGACATCTGAACTGGATAGTTTCATTTTTTTTCCCCACTTGCATGTTTCTTCTTGTAAAATGATTCAATGTATTCGAGATGTTGGACAAGAATGGACAACCTATATCTTCTCTCTTTGCAATCAACTGTAGTTGGACAACAAATTGTTTTAAAATGAAAGTGTATGGTTGAAAGAAGGAAAATGGAACGCATCATTCCTAGACAGGCAAAGAGTGTCACCAATTTGGATGTCATACTAGGTAGCATTAGCAGCAGACCATCATCATAAGTTCGGTGCCAGGCCAACGAACAACCCTAATCAGAATTATGAATTCCTGAGTCAATATCGATTAAGGATATATTATCATTTTTATAGACTAAAGATTATACATGCATTTATTAAATTAGGAAAAGTACAAAATTAACCTTACTATTTTCTAAAAGTATCAATCTAACTTTGTAAAATCTTAGAGTACAATTCAAACCTTAAGTTTATGAACAATTGTGCCGATATATCCAAATTGCACTATTCTGACCTAATCTGAAAAGACCAAAATACCCTTTGGCTTAAAATTAAATTTGTGTGGACTATTTTACCCTTATCCACCACCGCACACCACCGCATGTCACCATCTCGCCACAAATCGCCACTATCATGCCACCAACTCATAAACCCAGAAAATCCACCGCTCATCCAATTCTAAAATCTAGGAAACCCCCACCGCCTGCCACCATCCCATTCTGCAACCTACAGCCACCAAATCAGAAACCAAGAAAATCACCCGCTTGCCACTATCCCACCACCAAATCAGAAACCCTAGCCACCTTGACACCACCGCCCTCCACCATCTCAGAAAAATCCTCCACGCTCAGAATTAGAAAACTCCCAAAAATCCCCGACCCCTAACTCAAATACTACTACCGCAAGTCGTGACACTATTTGCGACGGAGGATGAGACACCTTCTCCACTCCCAACACGACGTGGTTCAGTCAAGAGCGGAGCGAAGCGGCGGCGCTCAAGCTCATCGCAACGCCGTTCAGTTGGAGCATCAAGCTTTTTTAGATTTGGTGAGTTAGAATAAATCAGATTCCTGATTAGATTATGATTTATTATGATTAAAGTTCTTTCCTTATTTCACCTTTATTGTACTCTCTATATATTCAGTCATCAATAATACAATTCCTTATGGAAAATCATTCTATCATGGTATCAGAGCAAGTTCTGGTCCTAAATCATAAATTTATTTTTATTTTTTGCCGAGGCACCTGATTCCGATGAATTACCGGTTACTTTTGGCCATCTTCTTGCAGTCTTCTTCGTCCAACCTCATCTTCGTCAGCGTCTCTCTCTTTTCGAAGATCCAAACTTTTCTTCTCTGGCTTCGTCATCGTTATCTGACGGCGTCCGTATCTGACAGCGTTCGTATCTCCGACGTTCAAACTTCACCTCTAATGGCAAAAAATTTCACTGGCGTTCAAGTCATCTCCGACATTAGACTCTTCTTCTTGCAGCGACTTCGTTTCCAGATATCAAATATCTCGTCAAATTTAGATCTGTCATCTTCAAGTTCGATTGCCTTCTCCGGTTGCACTGTCGCGTCTCGGCCACAGCCAGATCCACGCGCCCACAGCTCTTTCCAAAATGCGTGCGGCCACGCGCGTGTGTTTTCCGCGAGTGAATTCACACGCCTGGCGACTCAACATCATATTATGCATGTCTTCGTACACTCCTGGCAATTTTGGACATATCTTAGAGCCTTCCTTTGGCACATTGAATCACCTGCATATTTTCTGGGCATCTTCTTGCTATGGCTTATTTTGTGCATTTATCTGGGGAAGATTGCTCTACAAATTGGATTGCAAACAAAGTTTTGTTTCAGGCCAGTTTTAATGGTCCAAATCGCTATCCTTTATCGAATCAATGGATCGTTGATTCAGTTGCTATATCTCACACCACTGCTCGCACCAATCATCTTGATAAGGTACAATGTTATCGTGGTTATGATTATATTCTTGTTGGAAATGGTGAATCATTATCTATTTCTCACATCGGTCAGTGTCATTTCTTTGGTTTCTCTGTTAATGATGTCTTTTTTGTCCCTAAGATTACTAGAAGTTTATTGTCCATTGGTAAGCTTACTCGTGATTTGTTAGTCTATGTTATATTTGATGCCAACGCATTTTCCATTGAGCACTAGCATACAAGGAAGATAATCGGTAAAGGTCGTCATAATTCAGATCTTTATTTTCTTGAGACTGGTAATTCCATCTTTTTAGGCAAATTCGCTCTGGAAAGATTCTGGCTTCTTTTGAGCAGTGACACTCTCGCCTCGGTCATGTGCCTCATAATACCGTTCAGTTATTAAGTCGACGGGACCATATTACTATCACTTCCGCTATGCCGGCAACTGTTAGTTGCTCTCCTTGTCAGATGGCCAAGAGTAGCCATTTACCTTTTTCCACTAGTAACAATCGCACTACTGGTTTGTTGGATAAGGTGCATTGTGATTTGTGGAGACCAGCCCCTGTTTTATCGGCAGGTGGTTTTTCTTATTATGCCATTTTCATCGATGATTTTTTTTTTTGCGTTTCACTTGGTTTCTCCCGATGTAGTATAAGTCGGACTTCTATGACACATTTATCCAGTTTCAGAAATTTTTTGAGACCCAGTTTTCTGCTAGGGTTAAAAAAATTCAGACCGATGGTGGCACCGAGTTTACTAATCACCGACTTCATGCTCACTTCATATCATGTGGCATTTATCATCAGATGCCATCGCCCTATACACATGCTCATAATGGCCGAGCTGAGCGAAAGTATCGTCACATCATAGAGGCTAGTCTTGCCATGTTTTTTCACTCTTCTGTCCCGCACTTAATTGGGTAGAAGCTTTCTCCTCTGTGGTTTGCATCATTAACCGTTTGCCTAGTTCAGTTCTTGGTGACAAATCACCTTTTGAGGTTGTTTTTGGTCATGTGCCTAACTATACTCTCTTTCACCCATTTGGCTGTCGTGCATTTCCATGTCTGCGTGTCACTGCTACTGATAAGTTTGCACCTCAATCCATTCCATGTGTTTTTATTGACTACAACCCTCGTCACAAGGGCTTCCAGTGTCTCGACCCAACTTCTGGGCGCATCTATATCTCTCGCCACGTTCGTTTTGATGAAATTTTATTCCCTTATGTCTCATCTTCCGCGGACAGTCGTTCTATTTCGGATCTGGAGATTTCATCATTTTTATGGAGCTATTACTTCATCAATTAGGGCCACCACGCATGTGCCCATTTCAACCGCCCCTTCTTCACCACCATGCTCCATCTGGACGCCTAACCCAGACCCGGCTCCTCAGTCGTTGGCCATCACACCTCAGCCGCCAGCCATCACACCTCAGTTGTCGGCCCCCACACCTCAGCCGTCGGTCCCCACACCTCAGCCAGTCTCAGTCGTCTTTCTCCAGCATCTTCCGTAGGCCACTCTCCGATCAGCTCTGCACGGATTTCTTTGGCGCCATCAACTGGTTCGATTCCTCCAGGTTCGCCCTCATAGCCTCGTACCCATCGGATGACTACTCGGTCTTCTACTGGTGTCATTCAGTGCCGGGATTATTTGGATATTATTAATCATGATCTCACTGCTGCACTTCTTTCTCAGACAGAGCCCATTGATTATCGCTCTGCTCTTTAGGATCCATTATGGGTTTCAACCATGGATGATGAGATGGCCGCTCTTCGTGGCCAGCACACTTGGGACTTGGTGCCTCGACCTTCAGATGTTAATATTGTTGGCTCCAAATGGGTCTATAGGCTCAAGTATCGACCAGATGGCACTATTGAGTATCACAAAGCTAGACTTGTGGCGCGGGGTTTCCCACAGATTATGGGTTTTGATTTTGACCACACTTTTAGTCCTGTGGTCAAAGCCTCCACTATTAGGACGATCCTCACCATAGCCACCATGCGTTCCAGGCCACTTCATCAGTTGGATGTCAAGAACACTTTCCTTAATGGCGTTCTCGATGTTCCGGTCTACATGAAGCAGCCCGTTGGTTATCAGGATTATGCTCATCCGGACTATGTTTGTTGCTTGCGAAAGGCCATTTATGTTCTTAAGCAGGCTCCCCGGGCTTGGTTCCAGCGTGTCAGCAGTTATCTGACACAGCTTGGTTTTCAGTGCAGCTCAGTCGATACTTCTTTATTTTTCCTCTCAAGAGGGTTGTCGTTAGTGTACCTACTTGTGTATGTGGACGATATCATTCTTACAGGCAATGACTCGACTCTTCTTCGCCAGTTCATCGATCAGACACAAAGAGAATTTGCGATCAAGGATCTTGGTGTTTTTCATTACTTTCTTGGTCTTGAAGTTTTGCCTACCTCCTAAGGGTTACTGCTTGCCAAGAAAAGTATGCTCGTGATATTTTGAATCAGGTCGATATGTCTGACGAGGCACCTGTTTCTACCCCATTTGTTGCTAGTTCTCAGCTTCACAGCTCTACCAGTCCTCCGTTCCGAGATCCTACACTTTATCGTTCTCTAGTTGGTGCTCTCCAGCATCTCACCATCTCTCACCCGAATTTGGCATTCTCGGTCAACACGGTGAGTCAGTATCTTCAGGATCACAGAGATGACCATTTTGCTGCAATGACACCGATTTTTTGTGGTATGTTCATGGCACTCTTCATTTTGGTCTTACCTTTCGTTCTACCAGTACTCCTGAGGTGTTAGGGTACTCTGATACTGACTGGGTCCATTGTCTGGAGACTCATCGGTCCACTTATGGTTATGTGGTTTATCTTGGTGGGAATCTGGTTTCTTGGAGTGCCAAGAAATAACCCATTGTTTCTCGCTCTAGCACTGAGTCTGAATACTATGCTCTCGCCAACACTGCTTCAGAAGTGGTATGGCTCACTCATTTGCTTCGCGATCTTCAGGTTTTGATTTCTGGTTCTCAACTGCTGTTGTGCGACTATAGCAGTGCCATCTTTTTGGCTCAAAAATTGATGGCACACAAGCGGGCGAAGCACATCGACATTGACTACCATTTTGTTTGTGAGTTGGTGACATCTAGAAAGCTGCGTGTTGCTCATGTTCCGACTTCTCTTCAGATTGCGGACATCTTGACCAAGGGGCTCTCTCGTCTGTTGTTCGAGTTCTTCAGGACCAAGTTGTGCGTCGGCGAGCATCCGACGCTTCGCTTGAGGGGGTGTTAGAATAAATCAGATTCCTGATTAGATTATGATTTATTATGATTAGAGTTCTTTCCTTATTTCACCTATATTGTACTCTCTATATATTCCATCAATAATACAATTCCTTACGGCAAATCATTCTATTATGGTGGAAGACGAAAACAAAGCGAGATGAAGGCGGGGGATTTTTTGGGGTTTTAATGATTTTGCGGAGAATGTGAAGAAGAATTTACGGAGAAGAAGAAGAAAAAGAGTAATACCATCCTTTCATGTTTGTCAAAAAAAATTTATATTTTTTTGAAAGGTTATAATGGCCATTTTAAATAATTCTTTCTACAATTCGCTTGCAATAGTTAGATTGACATTATCGACCAAAAATAGGGTTAGATTTACACTTTCAGATTTTACAGAGTTAGATTAACACTTTCGATCTACATATATGATTATTTTAGTAGAAGATTTTTTATGTTAAGAATTTTACTTTGTTAAGGTGGGGGCTAGTAAGAAGTTTCCAAGTGTACAAAACTACCATGAACTACCTCCTTAAAATTAAAATTAGATGTCCACTAAAAATCTAACAATTATGCACATTTGGCAACTCCTCATTGATCTCTCACCTTAACATAGTAAAATTCTTCACATGAAAAGTTTTCTGGTTATTTTAGCACTTGAATTTATTAAATAAGTGTGAGTCATCAAAGAATTTTGACCTTATAGCTAGGGATGAAAATAGTGTGGGCGGGTACGGATTATGGTACTTACATACCCATGCCCACCTAAAATTTTCATATCCATACCCGCGCCGTCACTCATGGCGGATACAACATTAAAATTCACCCCTCACCGTTGGGTATTATCTAAAATTCACACCTGTCCATCACTCACTTGGGTCTTCATACTCACTTCAAATCCATTTTACCCGCCTCATTTATATCTCAAAAAACACCTAAATTTTACTTTAAAATTAATAATTTTAATAATATTTACATAAAAATATTATACTCCCTCTGTCCCATCTCAAACTGCACACTTCACTTTATGTCACTATTCACAGTCCAACTTTGACCATATATTTGAATAGATGTATAAACAAAAATATTATTATATGTTATATGATTGGATTCGTCGTAGCAAGTAGTTTCTAAATATCAAATTTTTATTTGTCATTATTATATGTAGGTAAACATATCAACGGACCAACATATTTCTTGATAACCTTGAAAAAGATTTCTTGCAATTTGAGGTGGGAATGAGGGAGCAAGTAAAACATGTGCATTATGAATAAATAATGATTTATTATATAGGGATGAGGCAAGTATGATCTAATATCCATGGCCGACCCACTACCCATGGTGCGTATCATTTTTCATACCTATACCTGCCTCACCCCCACCCCACGACAACTACATTCATACCCACCCCATTGAGGCGATGCGGCGCGGACGTCCTTCAAAACCCGTCTCACTGTCATCCCTATTTATAGCTTTCGTAGTTTTTAAATTTACATTTTTTAGGTGTGAAAAGAAAAAGAAAAAGAAACTCTTCAAACGTTGACTCTAAAACGAAAATACTTGTGCACGTGCTTGTCACCTCTCCGCCACCGTCAGTTTGTCTGCCGTCCACCCAACTGCCACCCTGTCTCCTCCCTCTTCAGCTGTTATTTAACCACCATTTTCAGGTTCCGAAGCAAAATGTGCGACGCGCGTGTTGGGACGTAATTGGCATGAATTGAAGCTTACGCATAGCTTTTGTAGCGAGGATGAAAGGAGGTTTTCGCGGAGTGAAAATTGCACACGTCTCCACCATCTGCTCTTGTATAGGGCTCGTCGTTGTTCTTTCTTTGGTACTGACAAGATCTCCCCTTTTGCGCCCATCCGACGCCGTTGTATTGCTCCCATTTCCCGGTCCGTGATCCTATAGTCTCGTTTATTTAGCAGATCGTACCTGTTTCAAAAGAAAATGTGAACATCTAGCGTTGTTTTTTCATCGCAGTTTACAAATTAATGTTGTTTCCGAATTTGATTTTTGATTTTATTAGAAATTTTTAAACTGTATATGAGCAGGAAATGTGCCGTACCTGCATTCAAATGACTGGAATACCTTCACTCAAATGACTACAGTTTGAAAGTTGTACATTGTAAAACAACGGATGGAGTAATAATTAGTTGCATTCTTCTAAAAAAGGATGCTGCTGCTTCTATGATTGCAGTTGATAATCATATAAATTCGATTTTGTTGGTTGTTCAGCCTTCGTTATTTACTAACAGACTCTTTGAATTTGATCCTCACTGCTTTATTAGAGATGCATCTTTACCTGGTTAGTATTGCGCCTGGTTTTACTGTTACCCGGTTGCTTAACATTATAATTCTAATCTGATATCTTCTGGAGTGTGTTTTTCTTCTTGGTGTTTGTGTGTGTGTTTCTTCTTGGTGTTTTCGTGTCCCTTTTGAACATCTCTAGTCTGTAATTAGAATTTGGTTTCTCTTCTGCAGGAAATATCTCGAGGGCCAGAGAAGAAGGTGCCCGTAATAAAGATGTTCCACATAATAATAGTTCAAAAATGGCTGAAAAAGAATTTATCCCAGCCAGGACGGAATCTCCTAGCATAGGCTTATCTCCAAAAGGTCAGCACAATCATTATTCTGGATCTTCTACAAAAACCCAAAGTGAGACTTTTACAGTTGTTTTGGAGTTCAATTTGAGTTTTGAAGTATGCTAATTGCAATAAGTAGGCACATTTCTCGTCAAAATTACAGGAATGGTATCTATAAAGATATTTAATCTGGTTTCCTACTACTGCATTACAATTTGATCACACTAACATGATTGCATTTGGTGGATGCTCTTTCTTTCATGAGGGACGCACTTCGACTGACCCGATTATGGTTATTGTTTGACAATTTTATGCATCATTATCAAGTAGACTTGTCAATGTTCTTCGTCCGTGCTCTGAACAACAGCAATTCTGTTTATTAGGGTAGTTACTTTTCACACTATATATCTAGTGCTGCATTTGCTAACTCTTGTCTCTATTTTCAGACTGTAACTTTGGCAAAGGAAAATGGGTTTTTGATGAGGCTCGGCCTTTATATTCAGGACTTGGTTGTAAGCAATGGCTGTCCTCGATGTGGGCTTGCCGCATGGCTAACCGTACTGATCTTGAGTATGAGAAACTTCGGTGGCAGCCAAAAAATTGCAAAATGGAAGAATTCACTGGTCCAAGCTTTTTAAGAAGGTAAAATATGTGCAACATTTCTCCAATATACTTGATAAAATTCTCCATTCCCATGCCAGCAGAAAAAAAAATTCTTTACTAGATTTCTGCATGAAAGTTTGTTGAAAACCAGGCTTCGGTGGCTCCACCTCTGAGCTTTAGTTGACTGAATATTTACAGATGAACTTGGCCTTGCGTAAAATAATCAAGTAATTACTTGACTGAATATTTACTAGACTTGGATAGAAGTCAAATTGAGTCTCTTAAGCAAACGAGAAACTCTCAGTAATTTTAAGATTAGTGTAATTACAGTTTGTTTGATCTAGTAAATCCAAATTGATTGAATGTATAATTGTAACTACATGGGAAAACATAATTTGATGGTCAATTTGGCTTCCTGTGACTGTGCACATAATGGACCTGCAGGGATGTATACAAATATGTCTTCACTACATTTCAAGTGGCGAATCATTGCTCGATGAATTTTTTGTAAAATAAGTATTGCATTGCATATTAAATAAGAAAACAACTTCATTTCTTCCTCTCTTTCTTCATTCTTCACATACCAGCTCCTGAAGGTTGCCGTTCTCAAGGCATAGAATGCTGATCAACTTCAATTTGATTTTACATGATGAATGGCAGCGCATGTGTGTAGATTTCATGCTAGAAGGATCTGTGATGGAAGCTTCATAATCAGTTAAAAGAATTGTACAAATATTATGATGAAACAGAGCTAGACATTAAGTATGGTATTTATTGGCCTAGATGACTAGATCATATATATAGTAGAACAAGTCTAGGTATAATGTGATAGGTTTTAGACAAGAAAGGGGTCCTGTAGCTTATATAGAAGTTATGAATAATATTTATATAGTAATAAAACGTCTAAGGACTGAGTCGGTATATTGGAAGGGTCCATATTAGGTACTCCCTCCGTCCCAGTTTAAATTGCCCACTTGTTTTTTTGGCACTATTCTCTATCAAAGTTTGACCGCATATTTGAATAGATATATGAGTAACAATATTATCATATGTGATATTGTTGAATTCCTCGTAACAAGTAGTTTCTAAATATCAACCTTTTATTTTCCGTTATCATACGTAGGTGAACATATTAACGGTCAAACATGTTTCTTGAATAACGTGATAATGATTGCTGTGCAATTTAAGCTGGGACGGAGAGAGTATTAACTTTGAACCCTGATTATTTTTTTTCTTTAGTAATGGACAATACTACTAGGCATTTGCAAAAGTTGATCCCTGAATATGCTTTTCATGTGACATGCCTGGTGCATTGAGGAGTGTACATTCCAAGTTTTTTGGAGAGAGACATCAGAATCAGGGTTGGTTAGTATTGATTATTGAATTTATGAAATGTCACTATATTAATTATTAAGTATCAATAAAATATCGCAAAGTCTTGTTTTAAACCGCCTAACCTTTAGACAGAGTCATTTTATAATTAATAAACTAATGGGTGATCTGATGTTTGTTTTCATTTATTGTAATGGGGTTCATATAATTTCAAAGATCTTTTAAAATACAATTCTGAAACCAAAACTAATTATAATTTGACCTTAAAAGTTATAAAAATGAGGTTTTCTATGATTGGTCTAACCGTTAGGCGGTCTAATAGGAGACACTCTCATAAAATATAGGTGAAATTTGGCAAAACTGAACTAAATATATTTAAACATTTAAAGTCTCGATTATATAAAAGAAAGAAAATTTTGATATTTGTCTACGCATGGGCTTTAAAGGGTGGAACATGAGAAAGAATGTGTCCTGTCCTCTAAACATTGTTACAACTACCACCTTGGACTGACAATTGTATAAAACAGCCATACAACCGGTTATGCCTTATAGTTAAAGGTGTAGGATTCTGAATAGATTCATGAATAGGAAATGAGGGTAGCAAAAATGAAATAATTGTGCGGATGTGCGGACACATTAAGTGTATTAGAAACAAGGTTGGAGCAGTCGGAACAGATGGGAGAAAAGGGGAAAGTCACGAAACGCGATAAGTACTTGGCTTAGATACTCATGTATAACGAACAGAAAGTAGAGGATTATTAGCCCAGATAAACTCTCTACAATTCTGCACCAGAGCTTGATGAAGGCTAACAGGTATCTGACAGCTTTAGGTCCAGTAGCTGGCCAAGTTCAAAAGCATATTGTTAGCTTGTTGAACTTTTCCAGCATAGGACAGGGATCTGGAACAGCTCAAGTTAAGTTGTTTTCCAGTTTGGCTTTATCTCTTCACATTTCACTTGATCGACTTATGCTTTACAAACTTGAGAGGAATCAATTGTAGGCCCAGCTGAGCAATTGACTCAGTTATTTGCAACCTGGACGATGAATATCATTTGGATTCTGTTAGATGGGATTGTTTTTAAACTTTAAAGTAGTGATACATCAATTCCTACTCCTTATTCAATGTGGCGGAATATCTAGTCCATGGCTTGTAATGAAATGTGACTTGCTGAATAACTAGTGATTACTCTTGAAACTGGAATGTTTTACTGGTTTCTTCATTCATCACTTGTCCTTGCATTGCATTGTTAGCTTACAGCACACTTTACATGGTTATTCGAGCATTTGACCTGGTGCTGTGTGATTTGTTTTCTTCATTTATGCCTAATGAACTTTTCATACCTTTCTTTCTGATGAATTTACTTTGATGAATATGCTTTCAGGATGGTGAATAAAACTCTGGCGTTTGTTGGGGACTCGTTGGGTAGGCAGCAGTTCCAGTCAATGATGTGCATGATCTCGGGTGGCGAAGAGAGGCCTGATGTCCTTGATGTAGGAAAAGAGTACGGTCTTGTTAAAGCTCGAGGTGCTAAACGTCCTGATGGGTGGGTTTATCGGTTCCCAAGTACCAATACAACCATCCTCTACTATTGGTCAGCGAGCCTCTGTGACTTGGAGCGCCTAAATACCTCTAATCCCCTGACTGACATTGCCATGCACCTGGATCGACCACCAGCATTTTTACAGCGATACCTTGACAGATTTGATGTCCTTGTCCTGAACACGGGACATCACTGGAATGCAGGGAAGCTTGCAGGAAACCATTGGGTGATGCATGTTGGTGGTGTGCGTGTGCCTGACACTGATAGTAGAATTGCAGATATTAGGATTGCAAAGAATTTTACAGTCTATAGCACCATTGGTTGGGTAAACTCTCAACTCTCTAAACATCCCGGGTTGAAAGTATTTTATCGGTCCATATCACCTAGGCATTTCTTCAATGGAGATTGGAACACTGGGGGTACTTGTGACAGCACTTCCCTTCCTGTTGGAAAGGAAGTCGTAGATGAGGAGTCTATTGATCCTGTTGCTGCAGGGGCTGTGAGGGGTACTGGTGTTAAGCTCTTAGACGTCACTGCTTTGTCCAAGCTGAGAGAGGAGGGTCATGTGTCCCGGTACATAATCCGGCCCACTCCAGGTATTCAAGATTGCTTGCACTGGTGCTTACCCGGTGTTCCGGATACATGGAATGAGATACTATTTGCGCAAATCTAAATGATAATGTTGCTTCCTTCAAAGAAACATCCCCTGGAAGGGTATGTCATTGCATGGGGGTGATTCCACGGCACTGGCTATTAAGAGGTTGCCCGTGGAGAGTTCAGTCAAGACCTAGAGGGCCTACATACCTCTGAGTATATGCATGTATAGATCTCCTACAAGGCTGAACGCCGCTCTACAAGTAGCAGACGTGAGTATACAGTGAAATTCTGTAGTTATTTGTTGTAAACTAGATATGTTCGGACATGAAGTATGTGCAAAAGGAGAAATTGGGCATTGCCCATCTGAGCCCTGGAATGCATACTTGGTGCTAGATAATGCAATGTAAAATGGGCACGAGTATTTGATTAATAAAGAGTGGGTTTCGTGGCAGGCGGTCTGTCCATAAGCTTGTGGACATACCACTTATTTTTAACCTTGTATATTGCATTTGTTAAATGGCAAAGTATTGGGAAATACCGTTTTTCCATAACCTTGTAGAAAGACGTGGTTTAATCTTAATAATAAAAGGTAAAAGGTCTTAGCTGCAATATTAATAATTTATTATGCAACATGTAGTAGTTATAAAATTTATAACCCGATTCATGCAAGATGCAACCTGAAATTTTTATCTTCAATTCTTCTAATTTACACTTTAAACATGGATCTTTTTATAACTTATGGAAAGACCGTCTTTCAAGAGATTGACTCTTGTTAAATTACATACAAGATTTAGAAATTTTGAAAATATTTTCTTATGTCATATATTTTTATATTTTCACATTCAAATACATACTGTATTATTACTTATTTTAACTTATAAAACACAATATTTAAATTATATAAAAAAATTATAACATTTCATGTAAAAAATCCTGTATATTGTCCATAATCTTATAAAAATACCATCTTTATAGAGATTTTCTCGTTGATAATAGCGTTGAGATTTCAAATTGCAAATCAGGCGAAAAAGAGGCCCAATTCTACATCAACTGCCCCTCAATTCTAAAGTTTGTCTTTGATAAAAAGAAAAGGTGCAAAAATAATACTATTACATTTAGAAAATGCAGATATAATTTTATAAAATTTAAAAGTATAAAATCAATCCTATATTTTCGTAAAATAGTGTAATTATACCCATTTTACTCAATACCAGCGTTGACTCAAAATACAGTCATTGACCAAACATGAAAAGATAGAAATAACCCTAAGTTTTAAACTAAAAAATCTAAAGACCATTTCATCCTTCAATTCTTCATCAATGGGCTTCTTCATCTTCAACACCAGCACCGTTGTCGAACTGCCGACCGCCACCGCTGATCGCCACCACCACTAGCCGGAATCTCAATTTTTACTTTGTCAAAATCTCCGTTTTCTCATGTCTGAAGTGCCCATCACCTCACCATCCGCTGCCTCACCACCGTTCCTCACCATCCACCGCCTCAAACAACCCACACCTGCTCGCCCTCACACCTCACCATCCGCCGTCATGCCTCACCACCCTACCCCACCACTGCTGCCTCACCACCTCCCAGACCCAAATTTCGAGACAAACCCACATGATAAAAGCCCAAACATCGACAAATTCTTGCCATTGCCGCACAAGACGTTCCTTAGCCCATCGAGGGGCTACTGGAGGTCGTCAATCCGACCGAGAGGACCCAAAACTCGTTCTTGAGGACACCCGAGTAATTAGAGCCCTTGTTGCGCCAAACCCCCCCCCCCCCCCCCCAATAGCTTCCATCACCACAGCCCTCATTGCGCCTTCTTCGCCTTAACCCTAACCTTTAAATCGAGGGGTTTCAATTGGAAAGGGAAAGAAGAGAAATATGGTACAAGTAAAAAAGAAGGGTCTTTTACCTTTTTTAAAATTTTTTAATGAGGGTAAAATGGTCATTTCTACAATTGGCCAATATGTTTGCTGACATTTTGATCAACGAAATTCAGGGCTACTTTTACAATTTCATATTTTATAAGATCATTTCTACACTTTGACCAAAATATATGATTAAGACTCACTTTTCTCTTCTCTTGATTTAAAGTAGAAGGAAAGTAACTGAATCTACAACTTCAGTTTGTCTTTGAATAAAAGTATAAGGAAAGTAATTGAATCTACAACTTCAGCAAAAATATCATAAACACTGACATTTTAAAAATATTCTTACACTTAAAATTTCAAATTTTCAGGGTGTGATTAAAAATTGAGGGTGTATTAGACTTTCCACATTCCCTGGAAGAATTCATCTACTCTAGGATTTTTACAGATACTTCAAATTGCACTTCTGTCACCGCTAAGTGGGTATAGAGCAATTCACCCTACACAAGTACAAATTCCTGCTGCCAGACCTGGTAAATCGATCCCACAACATTTTCCATCACGAAACACTTTCCACCCTGGACAGGCGATTGCGATGAAGAACTATTAATAGCAAAATATAACCTCCATATAATCATCCATACAAAGCACGCCAAGGCTCCTTTCTAATGTTTGAAGACTCCGATGGATTCCATGTAATCCTCTCTTTTGTAAAGCCAAGGGATGAGAAATTTGCCAGATGATCTCCCATTGTATTGATCACCTGAAAGCAAATGAAAATTGAAAATTCAAGGCACTGGAAAGAGTAAGCATACATCGAGTGACGCATTTTACCATCTGCAGAAGGATATAATCAGCATTTTATTTCACTTGTCATGTACTCAGTAGCTGGGAAACAAAATCTACCCACATTAGATGGGAAATTTTAGTCAATACCACATTATGCATGGCATCATCTATCTTAGCCAGCTAGATCTTTAGCGGTAAGAGCTGGTTTTTAAGCCATGTTATTCAGTGTTGCAGCTGCTAAACCTTTACTAAGAGGCTATACTTGAGCCAATCAACTCGGCCAGCTGCAGTTACAAAAGTGGAATGGATTTCCATAAAACACAGCCCTCTAGCATTCCATGTGAACTTGTTGTGCATATTGTGTATTGTGTATGGCATCATCTATCTTAGCCAGCTATATCTTTGGCGGTAAGAGCTGGTTTTAAGCCATGTTATTCAGTGTTGCAGCTGCTAAAGCTTATTGAGAGGCTAAACTTGAACCAATCAACTCGGCCAGCTGCAGGTGCAAAATGGAAAGGATTTCCATAAAACACGACCTAACATTAGATGTGAACTTGTAGTCCATAACCCGTATTATGTATGGCATCGTCTATCTTAGCCAGCTAATCTTTAGCAGTAAGAGCTGGTTTTAAGCCATGTATTTCAGTATGGCAGCTGCTAAAACTTACTGAGAGGCTAAACGTGAGCCAATCAACTCGGCTAGCTGCAGTTACAAAATGGAAGGATGACCATAAAGCAACGGAAAATAGTAGAAGTTGGAAGACAGGCCCTTCTAAGCAACTGCAAGAGCTCGGTAAAAGCCACCATTGCTTACTCATCAAGCAGAAAAAATTGAAAACTAGCCAGGGAAAGTAGACTAGCATGTTTAAAGCCTCATTACCCAAGCATGACTTTATTAATAATAAATGTACCTGAAGACTCTCTTTTGAAGCATAGCGCTGAGCATATTGTCCAGCTAAAACAAATGCTGGCATATCCAAGGCACGCAACAGATGAAGCAAGCAAGACAGCTGCTCGTGATTAATCTGAAATTTCGGAGGCTTCTGAATCTTGGAAGCTAAAGCTTGTGTTGAATTATTCACAGGGCCAAACTGCAAGCCCCAGAGAGAATCCCCACCACTTGTGTGCGGATTCTTATTCTCCGCTCTAAACTTTGAGGCCTCCATGAGGAAAGGAACCACAAGAGTTGGCGTGTTTAATGAGTCCTCAGATAACACAGCCAAAACCTCATTCAGCGCACAAGCCAAGATCGGAGGGGAATAATTCTCCAGGAGAACAATAGACACCTAAGAAACACATAATAGGAATGATCACACTATAAGTGATCAAAAGACAAGAAAATTACTCAAGGAAAAACACAAAGCACACTACTGTGCCTGAAATTTCCTTCCCTAATTAACAGAATCTATAGGTTCCCTCTCTTCTTCACCATTAAATAATAACAAATCAAAAAGGAAAATGCAGAAATCCCCTCTGAACATAGCAAGCTGCGAGTTCAGGAACAGTTTGAAAAAAATAAATTTCAGATAACAAAACCCCATAAAGGTCAAAATCAATTTTTACAATATGACAACAACAAAGCTTTTCACTCGCTATTGGGATCATATTGTGTACAGAACAATATCCAGCTCGGTCAAAACACATATATTTATGTCAGTACAGAACAATAAAATTAAGAAATAACCATCCATCACAATAACAGACAAATTAAGCATCAAATTAACTGTACGAAATAATCACTAACTGAAAAGAGAAGGAAAAGACAGCTCTTGGGTTGTACCTCGTAAACTCCATTATCATTAACAAAGTTGAAGATACTTCCCGAAGCTTTCTCATCTTTGATTCCATACTTCTCCAACGACAGCTCGAACGAATCTTCCCTACACAACCAAAACAGTTCATATTTACCATCAACCCTAAACAGCAATCAAGAGTGAAGAGACTGTCGCGTACAATCTATGGAGAGTATAATTGGGGTTTGGTTGGAGAGCGTCGGCGAAGCTTTCTCCGGCGCCGACTCCGTCTTTAAATAGAACGATTACTTTCGGCGCGGTCTTCATTTCTTTTTCCCCTAGGGCAGCGAGGATCTGAAGCTACCGCTGCTACAAACATGTACTACTATCGTTTCTTCTATATTTTTAAAACACAAAGCGTTGTTTTAGAAGGACTAAACTTTAGTTCAGGGTTTACTGGGTAATTATTATAAATTTTATTTGGGGTGGAATTTTCTTAGAATACGCCAATAAATTTGGGGACCTATTCTACAATTATCAAATATTATATATATTACAAAATTTTTAGATTTTAAAAAAAGAATCCTTGACATCTTCATTTTGCAACCTCCGTTTGCCGCCACCGCCACTCGGAATCTGGTCGGAAACTGCCGAATCCTGCCAAGATCTGGACAGAGTATCGTCGGAATATTTTTGCACCACCGATTTGAGCGGAGGCAGCTAGAAACCATCGGATTGAAGATTCCTCGCTTGCTCCAACATCGATCTAAGCCGAAAGTACATCGATCTAAGCAAACTCGTCGTCTGCAAAGCTCAAGGATGTGTTGGCGTTGTGGTGACTGCTCGGGTTGATTGGAATTGTGTCGCCGCTGGCAGCGTAGTCCTCTAGTGTTAGAGAGTGATGAGAACAACGCTGGAGTGATGAGAATGACGTCGGGAACTGCCTACAACGCCGTGAACCAGAGACGACGCCATAGATCTGAGATGTCGCCACCTCCTTTGCGACGCCGGGAACCAGAGTTACAGTCGCGACATCGAGCGCGTGTGATTCATGTGCGGCAGTTTGGGGACGACATGTGTAGTTCACTCGCGCCTCTTCTGATTTTTTTCGGCGTGTGAACTTCACGTTGCTAGAAAATGTTTGGCGGCGGCGACGACGGACTAAGCTTCTGCGCATGAGATGTGAGGTTTAATTTTGTGTTTTATTTTTTTTCAAAGACATATATTGAGGTTTGTATTATTTGACTGAGTGTATGTTCCGTAAAGGTTCTCTAGTGTAGTGGTTAGTACTCTAGTAAAGGTATAAAGGTAAGTAAGATAAAACTAAACATGTCCAACAATACACGTCCTATGGGGCCGCAACCGCTTCAACTACCAAATGCAGAACCTTAGTGGTTCCGTGATAACAAGAAACTATAAACTACCAAGTGAAACCTCTAGTACATGAATCACCGAACTAGGCAGCAGCCCTAAATAGCTATAGGGAAACGTGCTGGTCTCCTAGTTTCCTCGAAGTGCTCGAAAGCACAGTGGTGGAGTGTGGATCCAAAATCCTGCTTGCCCCGAGTGTGAGACGAAAATGGTGCTCCGACGAAGGCGATGCTAGAGGAGGGCCCTGCTGAGGTCATATACTTCATGATGCATACCTTCTAAACAAAGTGATGCTCAGCCAAACAAAGTGATACTTGTCCAAACAAAGTGATGCTCTGCCAGTAACAAAGTAAACCTCCAAGTGGTGCTCCAGTCCAAGGCGAACCAATCTCGCGTACAACAAGCCAAAAAGAATATCCCAAGAGCTGATTGGGAAAATAAATCCCAATCAACAAGGAGTATGTCCCCATGTCGGTAAATGCTAAAAACTGCCCCAAATGTAGCAGAAGTCTTCCCCCTAAAACCGGTCCAGGGACCCTTCATAAGCGTAAGTGTGCTCAAATCTCCCAACGAATAGGAAAAGTGGTCCAATCCTATATGAGTATCCCTATGTGGGATAAGTCTGCCGGCGAAGATATGTACTTCCGACAGGTTCTCCAATGGAGTACACCTCAAGTGTGCCTCTGATACATGTGGAGGTATACTTGTGCCGCTTATACCAGCGTGGCAGTTCTGTAATTGGCCTCCCCACTTTTGGTAAGTGGGAAACTATCACCAGATTTGCTGATATTGTGCACCACCGGGTGGATACACAGGTCAGGATTTATGATACGATAATACCAGTGATATAGTACTAAAGATGGGCGACTTTGCTGTGCGCCCTACGTGACAGTCTGAACTATCCTCCATACTATTGGTAAGTACGTAACCATAACCGGGTTTGTGAGGGATGAGCACCACCGGTAGGGTATCAAGACCGGAATTTATGGTACGATAATGTCACCGGTATGACAATAAAGTTGAGCGACTTAGCTGTGCCCTACGTAACAGTATGTACTGTCATCCCTACTTTTGGTAAGTAGGTAACCCTAACCGGGTTTTAGGATACTAAGCACTATCGGTGAAGTGCTCAAACTGGAATTTATATGCGATAGTACCACCGACATGGTCCTAAAGTAAGCAACTTTACCGCATACTCTGGCGTAACGGTCTGTACTGTCATCCATACTTTTGGTAAGCAGACAATCGTAAGCAGGGATGACAGTAACATTCTGTACTGTGAACCCCACTTTAAGAAAATGGGTGGCTTCCCGGTGATTTAACTTAGGCCACCGGGGGTCCTGGATTGCTAGTGTTGGGGGAGATCTCCCCGGGGAATAGTTTGTAGAGCACTGTGTAAATCTGTGTAAATATTTGATGCATGAGACCATCCCTGGATGACGCTAGCCCATCTTTAACCAAGTTGTTCCTGGGATTCCATATGTAATACACAACTGTAAGAAAGGCTAGCATGCCAATTATGGCTATCTTCTTTGAACCATAGGCACCTCTGGTGATCTAGGGAGTTGCTCCCCTGATGGTGTAACATCTCCTCCTCAGACCAATCCATTCCTTCACTGCGTCCCAGATGTCCTGAGAGAACTCACATGTGAAGAACAAGTGTGGGGCACTCTCCTGTGTATGCCTGCATAAATGGCAACATCTCTCTCCATGGTAATTCCTCGGCCTATCTCTGGTGAGCAGTCGCCCTCTTACCGCTCTCCATGTGATTAATGAGTAATTGGGAGGATATGAACCCTTTTAAAGTAGTCGATAAATGCGCTGAGCTGGTAACTTACTCGATAGTATCTCATATACCCTAGAGTCAAGGCCCCTTAGGCGATGCACAACTAGTAAGTCGTGCAATAGTAGGGCCTCTCCCGCCAAGGGAGGACAACAATCTATCCCTGATGGCCATTAGCTGTCTAATAAGTGCTGAGGAATTATACTTGGAGGGTGTCCAGTTCCAGAGGTCTACTCCTTTGATGTAAAAGGAGTGAATCCACTTTACTCACAAAGAATTCTTCCTGATGTGGAAATTCCAGATCTTCTTCGATAAAAGTCCCTCATTCCAAGTCTGGATGTCTCTGAGGCCTAGGCCCCCTTCCTCTACAGTCCTACAAACCTTCTTCCATGCAACCGGGCAGGATTCACCCCCTCCCTCAAACGGAAATGTCTACAAGTAGAAGTCAAGTGTTCAATGACGTTTATGGGGAGGGGTACCTACTGGATCTAGGAACCAATGACTTCTTAGATGACTAATCTATTCAGTTCCAAGCACTCGGTATCGGATAACGTGTGGTCCTTCCAGGAGGTGATGTTTTAAGTTTAATGCTTCAATGAGGGGGGTAAATTGGGAAACCTTCAATTTCTGTGAGTCCAATAGGACGCCCAGATATCTGATAGGGAGGTGGTATGTGGTGTGCTAGTGAAGCTAAGGTCCTCTTGTACACCCACCATGTAGAGCGAGGTAACGACATTTAAACCTCACCCTAAAGCTACAAAAATCAATGCCTTAAAAAAATAAGGCCTAGTGGGATTCGAACCCATTCTACTAACCTCAGAGTCTAGAGTACTAACCACTACATCTCAGCTCCTCATGTTGATATTTTTCATTTTTCAAGCGAGGTTTAGGTGATAGGAGTTGATGTTTGTAGCTTTTGGATGATATAGGTTGATGTTTGTAGCTTTTGGATGATATAGGTTGATGTTTGTAGTTTTTTCAAAAAAATGATAATTTAAGCTTTGTTGATATTTTTATGATTTTTAGTTTATGATGTTTATGATTTCAGTTGATGTTTCATTAGTTGTAGTCGATGTTTTTTCAATTTTTTGTTGATTTTTTATTTGATTTTTTATTTATTATTTATTGCAATTTTTAGTCGATGTTTTATGATTTTCTTTTAGTATATGTTTTGCTAGTTGTGCCTAATATTTATGATTTCCAGTTCAATGATCATATTGTTTATTTGCAATTTTATTTTTGAATTTTTTATTGCAGATTGCAGCTGGTGGGAAAATGATGGAAGAAAATTGGAGAAAAGTCCCTGCAAAAATATTAGAGATAGGTCCCTGAAAAAATATTGGAGATAGATCCCTGAAAAAATATTAGAGACAGATTACTGGAGCTATAAAAGAGTTAAAATTGCATAAAGGTCTCTGCCTAAAGTTTAAGCTGTCTTTTAAAAAAATTCTTGTATAATATGAGACAAGCTAAACTTTAGGCAGAGATGTATATGCAATTCTGACTCTATTCTAACTCTAGGGACCTATCTCTATAATTTTCCAGAGACATATTTCCAATATATTTTCCAGGGACCAATCTCTATTATCTTCCAGAGACTTTTCTCTAGTTTTTCCCATTATTTTCCATCCAGTTACAATATTAAAAAATAATATATATATATATATATATATATATATATATAAATTGCAAAAAATCAATATGATCACCGAACTGGAAATCATAAACATCAAGTATAAATAACAAACTATCAACTAAAAATCATAAAATATCAACTACAATCACAACAATTTTTTAAAAAAAAATCAAATAAATATCAAAAATTTTGAAAAAACATCAACATAATACCCAGACTAAAAATCATAAACATCAACTATGACTAACAAAACATCAACAGAAACATAAAACATCAACAAAACTTAAATTGTTAGATTTAAAAAAAAAACTACAAACAATAACCTATGTCACACAAAAAGCTACAGACATGAACTCCTATTACTTAAGAGTAGGTCTCCTGATAGGCAGCCTGTCAATAAGCTTATGGACATGTCAGGGACCAATTTGCATTTAAGGTAAATTAAGCAAACCCTTCTTCCCCAAAATTGAATCGCGAATCATTCTTCTTCCCCAAACTCCTATTTTCTGCAAATTTCTCCATTCTTCTTCTTTCCCAAACTTCAATCTCTTTTGTTTCCAAACTCCAATCTCCATTCTCTGGACATTTAACTTCTCTCCACATTTAACTTCTCTCCATTCTTCTTCCCGACCAAATCCATTTTTTAATGAGCTCTTCAAACGACCAGTTTGTGCCCGGCAAAATTTGCGATAGCTCTTCACCCTGCAGCAAGATCTGCATCAATGAATTTCAATTTTAAACGAATGAAATTTAGTTTCAAAAGGATGAATTTGGCCTAATAGTGTCAAAGACATGAATTTTTCACATTCGAATGATATGTTGTTAAATTGTCTTCGATGTAAATGAAATTGTTGTTGAAACTTCTAAATGTATGAATTCTACTACTATGAACATGTAAAAAACATGTGGCAAATATTCAAAAAATGAACTAAATGCCGTTGAAAAGTTTCGTATATACCATGCACATGTTACCTTGCAATACGTATCGTTTGTCTTAAAACGTGCACCTGTTATAAAAACTGTGAATATGAGTTATGAAACTTTTTCAAATCCTAGTGTTGTGCGTGAATGTCTACTTGAAAAAGGTTATGTGTGTGATCTTTAAATCCTTGTGTTGTACTTGTCATTTTAGTTCCTAAGAAAGATAAAACTTGACATATGTGCATTGATTGTCATGTTATAAACAAGATTACCATTAATTATCACCATCATATACCTTTTTTTTAGGTAAAAGATTGAGATTTCATTCATTCCAAATGTGGCTTACAATGGTTGGGATATGATCCCATTGTGAAACAAAATCCACAGAGATTTTTGCATATTGAGCAAAGTGTGGGCTATAGTGTTTTCCTGTCTCCTAATCCAGAATAGTTCTGGATAGTTTAGTTTTGGAATAAGGCTAACTATATCCTTAGTGATAAGGCCAAAGTCCGATAGATCTTCCTTTTTATTCTTGACAGCATTTATCACTATTTATACGTCTCCTTCAATTTTCCTTAGTGGAATGCCTTTTTCCAAGGCTGTCAGTAGTCCAGTTCGCAGAGTGATGGCTTCAGCCTATTTTGGAGTGTAAATGAGCGGTATATATTGTGCTCCTCCGCATATCCAAGAACCTTCATCGGATCGTATGTACCATCCTAGACATGTTCTTCTTGAAGATATGGCTGCATCGAAGTATAGGGTATTTCCATGCGATGGCGTACGGGTACTTTTGTTATGGCTCTCCTTAGTAGATTCCAATTTACTATTGAACTTTACCAACTCAGACCACATTTTCATCGCATAGCTGGCACAATGATGTGGTTGAAGTTCATGAGTTTCTCCGTGAAGGAGTTTGTTTCTGTGATGCCACAGTTGCAATAGGATGACAGCAGCTATAGCCATATCTTGTGATCCCAATTCTAAGATTAAGTCCTGAACCCATAGACCTGTTTTTTGTTGTTGGTATGCGAATATCTATTTGTGTAGATTTGCTGCAAACTAGATTTTGTGCGCTAGAGGGCATTGGAAGAATAGGTGCTCAAGAGAAATGTCGTCCATAGAACATCTCAAGCAGCACGATTCAGCTGGCATACATCTTTGAATTAAGTTTATAGCTGATGGTAAGTGATTTTTGCATAGCCTCCATGAGAAGTGTTTGACCTTTGGTTGTATTGTTAGAGACCATATCCTTCTCCAATGTGGGGAGGATCCTGAGCTACTCGTTGCTATATTTCATACAGAGGCAAAATTCGAGGAGTTAAAACCCAAGTTATAGCCAAATTTGACCGTGTACTTACCGTCATCTGCTGGTTGCCATATCCATCTGTCTGGGCCTCTGGGGTTTGTACTTCTTGGAAACAATAGAATGATATCTGACTCTTCATAATTGAACGTGTTCCGTACAAGGTCTTCATTCCATCTTGTGTCATTGTCAGTCTTTAGATGAGATACCGGAAGGTTTCCAGGATAGCTGTCCGGCAAAGATGTGGGTTTTTGATTCTCTATCCTCGGGAGCCATAAATTATTTTTTATGTTTGTGTCTGCTCCCAATCCAATCCTTCTCCGAATCCATTTCAGTAATAATTGTCTTCCTTCTAGAATATATCTCCAGGCATATGACGGATTCCATCCTAACTTGGCATCCAAGAATGTCATTGATGGGAAGTATTTGGCTTTTAAAATCTGCAAAAAAATGGACTGTGGCTTCTCTAGTATACGCCATGCTTATTTTCCTAGCAGGGTGGTATTGAAAATTTTAAGTTCTTTAAAGCCCAAACCTCCCATACTCTTTGGCGAACATAGTCTAGTCCATTTAGCCCAAAGCATTTTCCTTTTCTGGGGTGTACTACCCCACCAATATTGACTGTAGAGCTTATATGTGTCCTGTGTAAGATTATCCGGCAGCATAAAGCACTGCATAGTATAGGTGGGGATTGCTTGAAGTACTGACTTTATGAGAATTTCCTTTCCACCCTTGGATAATTGTTTATTCTCCCAACTTTCCACTTTTGTCCAAATCTTGTTTTTAACTCCTTCTAAAGTAGCAAATTTTGTAGAGTTGCAAGGACTTGAGTTCTTAAGAGTTCATGAGTATTGGGGCTAAACATTATTGAGAATTTTTTCCAAATTTATCTTCTGACCTTATGCTTCCTCATACAACGACAAAATATCTTTTAGCACCCTGACATCTTGATTAGTTGCTTCTCCTAATATCAACTTATCACCCGCAAACAGAAGGTGAGAAAATATAGGAGCCCCTCTTGCAATTTTCACTCATGTAGTCTTCTAGTCCTTAAACTTTGTTTGATCATTTGAGAAGAAACTTCACTGCAAAAGATAAACAAGTATGGGGACAAAGGGTCACCTTGTCTTAGTCCTCTAGAAGGCATTACCCTTCCGAAGCATTTTCCATTTAGTAGGAAGGAGAAACGTACTGTCGAGATACAGTTCTCAATCAAATTTATAAAAGCTAGATGAAAACCCATCTTCTCTAATGTTTTTAGAAGAAAACTCCATTTTATTTTGTCAAAAGCTTTGCTCATATCCAACTTAATGGACATCTGCCCTTTTTGCCCTGTTGTTTTTCTTTTTATATGATGATGAACTTCATAGGCTATTAAGACATTGTCTGTGATGAGCCTGTTCTTAAAAAAAGCACTTTGGTTGCTCGAGATCACCGTATCCAAGACCACTTTTAGCCAGTTTGCTATGCACTTTGATATTATCCTATAAACCACATTACATAGACTAATGGGCAGTAATTGGGTGATGTTCTTCGGCTTTTTCACTTTTGGAATAAGCACCACATTAGTGTCATTAAGGTTACTTATAGATCTTCCTTAATTCAAGTATCGTAGTGCTTCACGTGTAACCTTTGCATCCAAAATACCCCAGTATTGTTGGAAAATGATGGTGGCATCCCATCGGGTCCAGGAGATTTTTTCGGTGCCATACTCTTTAAAGCAGCTTGTATTTCGCTCACCATGTACGATCTTGTGAGTTTTTCATTCATCATTGACGAGACTTTTGGTGAAATCTGGTCCGCCAAATGGTTCACCACTAGTGGGGATGGATTAGAGCTTTTGAAAAGTGTCTGAAAATGGTTGGAGAAAATGAATTCCATATCTTTCTCTTTTGTACACCATCGCCCTGACTGGTCTGTTAGTCTATGAATGGTGTTTCTCTTTTTCCATTTATTTGCGAAAGAGTGGAAAATATTTGTATTCATGTCTCCTTTCTCCAGCCAGTGTTGTTTAGCTCTTTGTTTCCACCTTGCCTCTTCCATATCAAGGTGTTTCTCCAGCTCAGCTTTTAAATTTGCCATGTCACTTTGTACTTCAGCAGTTATAACACCTTGTTGGAGTCTCTTGAGATGATTTGAAATGTCCTCTTTTTTCTTATGCTGATTGTAGAATTCTAATTTTTCCCAGGAAGCCAGTCCACTTGAACACTCTTTTATTGTTTCCAGCAGATCCGGTGTTACCGAGTTCCAATATTCTACCACTTTCTCTTGACATCTCGGGGATTGGATCCAATAATTTTCAAAACAAAAAGGCTTAAATCTTCGTTGCTGCGCCAACTCTATTCTTGTACCTCTTAAGTGAAGCAATATTGGAACATGGTTCGACTGGTGGTTATACAAATGTTTAAGCATTACCATAGGGAAAGCATTTAGCCAACCAGGATTTGTCACAGCTCTATCCAAGCGTGCTCTAACAGTGTGGGGGTCTTTCCAATTTCTAAACCATGTGAACTTGTGGCCCTCATATCCCACATCAATTAAGTTACAATTATTCAGAGCTAGCCAAAAATCATTAATCTAGGTTGGATAGGGGTGGGCAAAAAAACCAAAAACCGAATTATCTGAATCCGAATAACCCAAACCGAATTTAAAATACGGTTTTTGGATAACCGAATTGAATAAAACGAATTTTGAATATGGTTTTTGGTTTGGTTTTGGATATTGAAACTCAAACCGAAAACCGACCCGAATACCGAATTGTAAATAAATAAATAAATAAAATATATATAATAATAAATAAAATTTAAAAATACAAAACTAAATTTATAAGTAAATATAAGTGGGAGGACTAATCTATATATTTTAAAAAATTACCCCAAACATCTTAACATGAATATGTGAAATGGATCAAATAGACAATAGATTGATATTCAAGTGTCTTACAATCCATATTCATTATAAAAAAAGTTTAATAAATTAGTTCGTTTAAATTTCTTATAAATTTAAAAACAAGTATATATATGTGTATATATATATATATATATATATATATTCTTATAAATTCTTATTGACATGAACGTAAATGGAAAGCATTAACTATAATCAATAAATATCCATATCTAAACTACAATGCTCTTAGTAATCACAGTGATAAGGTGCACGAATAATTGATTCTTCAACAGTAAACTTTCACTACACTAATGCATTCCTCAAACAATGGACATTTTCCTCTGCTCTAAAAAATTAACAAACTACAATGGACTCAGAAGAGATTATTTGGTGAAGAGATGAAGACGGTGAGATTACTTGGTGAAGAGATGAAGACAGTAATATATAAATATCATAGTCAATTTAGGAGAACGTCTCCTATTAGACCATCTAAATGTTAGACTAATCATGAAAAATCTCGTTTCAATAACTTTTAGGGTCAAATTATAATTATTTATACATTACCATACATTTTAAAAGTTATAAGAAATTTGTTGCAATAAATAAAAATAAATATCAAATCAGCTTATTAGTTATATCAATTATAAAATAATATTGTATAATGATTTGTCAGTCTAAAACAAGACGTTGTGTTAATTTAATAGTGGAATTTTTTTATCACCCTCTAAATGTATTTAAATTACTTATATAAATAGAAGAGAAAGAAATCATAAAAATATATGAGTGTGTCTCTTGAAAAATGGTCTTTCCATAAGTTATGGGAAGACCAAGTCACCAAGGTTTAAACTATAAATTAGAAAAAATGAAGATAAAATTTCTAGGTTGCATGAACCGGGTTATAAATTTATAACTACTATATGTTGCATACTAAAATTTTAGTATTGCAACTAAGACCTTTTACTTTTTATTATTATAATTAAATCTCGTCTTTCCATAAACCTATAGAAAGACCGTCTTTTCCAAGACTTTGCCAGAATATATTATAAACACATTCATCATGTATGGAAAAGGTAAAAACATAAGTCAAATTAATAGGGTAATAATAATAAAAAGGATTTGAGATCAAACGGTATTAAATAATCCTCGGTCACAAAATACTCCTCAAATTAAATAATGTAATAATAAATGGAAAAATCTTTGAAAATACCGTGTTTCCATTATTCCGTAGGCTTATGGAAAGATAGAGTTTAATTATAATAATACAAAGTAAAAGGTCTTAGTTGCAATATTAAAATTTTATTATGCAACGTGTAGTAGTTATAAAGTTTATAACCCGATTCATTCAACCCATAAACTTTATCTTCATTTCTTCTAATTTGCATTTTAAACCATAATATTTCCATGACTTATGGAAAGACCGTATTTCAAGAGACAGACTCATAATAAATTCAAAAAAAAAATAATGGAAGAAAAGGTGGAAATGGAACATGAAATGAAATTGGACACATATACGTTACAAATTGGGACACATATACGTTACAATGAAGGCAAGAAGGATTGGAAGCAAGGCAGGCAGCAAAGGGCCAAAGGAAGAGCCTTACTACATTAGTATTTAGTCCCACATCGGAAGTGGTGGAGAATTTACCTTCAATTTCAACTATAAATAGGGAACTCCTCCATTTCTTTTGAGGCAAAGCAATGAAAGAATATCATGCAAATGCCAAATGGGCCTTTAATGGCAAATTACTTGGCCTTAATTTTTGGGCTGTAATTATTTATTTGGAGTTAAAATTTTGGTATGTTTATGGGCTTTTTGGTATGGTCCAGAACCAATTTAATCGAATTCAATTTGATAAATATTGGAATTAATTCGGTTAATTCGGTTGAATTCGGTTTCAAACCGAATCCGAATTTTGAATTCGGTTCGGGTAATTCGGATTATTTGAATGGTTTGGGTTGGATTCGGTTTTTGATTTTTTAGGAAAAAACTGAATAATCCGAACCGAATAAACCGAACTGACGCCCACCCCTAAGGTTGGAGACCTATGATTGGCACTTTGAAACTCATCCTGATGTAGAACTTCGTTAAAATCCCCTATGCATAACCATGGCATATTAGGACCGTTCCCGAGTGCTGGAAAATTACGCCAAAATTATGGTCACTTATTTGTGTCAATTTCACCATAAATACCTGTGCAATGCCAGAATAAGTCAGTTTTTGGATCTCTTACAGTAAAGTCAATAAAGTTAAGAGATAACTCAAAACTGAAACTTCCAAGTCTTTATTCCAAAGTAACGCAAGACCCCCTGAGTTACCTACATAATCAACAAAGACTATGTGCAAGTCTAAGGAATCACGTAACCATACTAACTTATTGGAAGTACACTTAGTTTCACACAAAAAAAATAAATTGGGGGAAAATTTGCGAAGGAGGTCTTTTAGGTATCTGACTGCACGAGGGTGTGACAGCCCCTAGTAGTTCCAACTGAGAAGACTCATGGGTGTCAGTGGGACCGGTTCTTGCCAGTCGCCATCGCTGGTCCAAATGTGGGTGAGCCCACATTAAATTTTAACTCTGGGTCAAGAACAAAAGGTTTCATCAGCTCCACTTAAGCCTTTTTGGATCCTGACCATCTTCATCATCCATTATTTCAGCAGTATCTCCTGAATTTATTTTAAAGACAGTGAGTTGGGCCTCTGTAGGTGAATACTGGGCCACCAAAGGTAATTCAACCTACTTTCCTCCTCTATTTTCCCTTTATTTTGGTCCAGCATCTGAATCCTCTCTAATGTTCCATCTATTTTATGTGATGTAGTGATAATCTATGCGTCTCCGAAGAGAAAGGGATTCTGTGAACTGGGCGGCTGGATTGACCGATCAATCTTCGGTGGAGGAGCCTTTGTCTGCACCGGCTTCGATCCTCGGATTGAGCTAATTTCCTCCACAATCAATGGCTTCATCGTTGTGAGTATCGTTGGATCTATACCACTATATACGTCACCTGGGATTTGACGTTGCTCCTTATCTGGGTTTGCCAGATCGTAAGTTGCCATGGATGATTGCTTGCTGCTTAGCGGCGCCCAGGCTTTCCCGGAGATGCTGATGTTATCCGCCCCTAGGCCGTTGGCTATGAAAGCCCAATTTCCACGACGGTGGAAACCGTTGGCTGTGAAAGCCCAATTTCTATGATGGTGGGGGCTAACGTAAGCCTGGCAGCGGTTTAGTGAGACTTGGCGCAGGCATCTCTCTGTTAGAGTTTGTTCAAATTCCGCCTTAGGCTCCTTCCCTGCCTTGTGATTTAGACCAATAGCCTCTTGAACCAGTGAAAGTTCAGCTTCTACTTCTGTGCTTTGTTTTTCTTCTCGACGCCCCATTAGTTTGAGAGGATAAATTGAGTCATTTTCTTCCTCTGATGGGATTTCAATTACCACTGGCCTGCTCTCAAATCCCAGTGGCGAATTAAGGTATATGCTTCCTCCATTCTAGCCTCGTGAAATTTGTTTATTGAACTTTGCTGGTGATGATCTCAGTAGATTGATTGGATGAGTCGCAAGGGACTGGATGAATGCTTTATCATAGGATGTAGGCTTGATTGGCTAGCGGTGTTGATCCTTGATGCTCAATGCTTTCGCCCAAAACCTTTTAGCGCTGGCATCTGACATAAAAGTGGAGTCCTCTTGTTCCTGTAACGGCATATAATCCTTTCCAATTTGAAAATCATTAGGAGTTTGTCTAGGAGTATTAATTACTAGATGTCCCATTTTATTGATAGAAAAACTCCCTGCACAATCAACTCCCTTTACTTTTAATGGGATGTAATTATTTTCCGTCCTGCAATCACTCTCTGTTATTGGCGTAATAATAGGGGAGTTGTTTGCTTGCATTGTGGGGGTTTGGAGATTTTTCTCTGCTGGATTAACGCCTTGATTAGCGCCATGGCTTAAATGCTTCAGCGCTGCAATCACCGGAGTCCTTTGCCCCTGCTCGTTTCCAGCCATGGTTAGTTAAGAAATTGAATCCTCGCCATCATATACCAAGATTAGATTATATGCTTGAATATTTATATGGGCTTGTGATTTATACTAAGATTGATTATCATGTAAGAGTAAATGAAGGTGATGAATGAAAAACTGCATTTAAGACTAAGTTTGGGTTGTATTAATGGATTGTTATGCCGTGCGTGTTAACTAAGGCTTCTAGTACTTTTATGCGGCTGATGAATCATGTTCTTAGGATATTTATAGGTCATTTTGTTGTTTATTTTGATGACATTCTCATCCATTCTAAGTCAACTAATGAACATATTCAGCATGTTAAAATGGTTCTTGTTGCACTCTGTGAGTCTAAATTGTATGCTAACACCAAGAAGTGTACTTTTTGTGCTTCATAAGTTTTTTTTCTTGGTTTTACTGAATCTAGTGATGGCATCAAGGTGGATGAAACCAAGGTTGAAGCCATTAGGTCATGGGCAACTCCCACAAATGCCAATCAAGTGAGATCATTTCATGGTTAAGCTAGTTTTTATAGAAGGCTTGTACGTGATTTCTTAACTACTGTTACACCTCTAAATGAACTAGTTATAAAGGATGTGAAGTTTGTGGGGTGAAAGCCAAGAGAATGCATTTAATGAATTGAAATTAAGATTATGTAATGCTCATCTTCTTGCTTTACCTGATTTCAATGGTACTTTCAAAATTCATTGTGATGCATCTAGTGTTGTTATTGGTGTCATGCTTGTGCAAGAGAATCGACCTATAACTTACTCCGGTGAAAAGCTAAAGGGACATGCTCTTAATTATTATGTATATGATAATGAATTCTATGCTATAGTTCGTGCTTTAGAGACATGGTAGCATCATTTGTTACGTAAAGATTTTGTTAATTATAGTGATCATTAATCTTTGAAGTATTTGAAAAGTCAGTTGAAGTTGAATAAGTGTCATGCTAAGTGGTCTAGTTCTATTGAGACTTTTCCCTAAATTTTGCGCTATAAAAAGGGAAAAGAAAATGTTGATGCTGGTGCTTTGAGTCGTTGGCATGCTTTGATTACACGCCTAGATTATGGTTTACTTAGTTTTTCTTTCGTGAAATAGTTATATACAACTGATCCTGACTTTGCTTCTGTATATGCTGCATGCGAACAAGGTGCATATAATAGGTTTTATAGACATGATGGATTCTTGTCTCATGATAATAAATTATGTGTTCCTTAGTGTTCTATGCGAGAGTTACTTGTTAGGGAAGCACATTCAGGTGGTCTTACGGATCATTTTGGTGCTTTGAAAACATGTAGTTTGTTGAATGAACACTTCTATTGGCCCAAAATGACACTACTTGCTGATAGGATTTGTTGGACTTGTATTCAATGTTTGAATGCTAAGTCGACAACTAAGCCTCGTGGGCTTTACACTCATTTACCAGTTCCTACACATCCTTGGGTTGATATTTCCATGGAATTTATCCTTGGATTGCCACGATCACAGTCAGGTAATAATTCTATCTTTGTTGTGGTTGATAGATTTTCCAAGATGGCACATTTTATTCCTTACATGAAAACATATGATGCTAAACATGTAGCTGAGCTATTCTTGAAAGAAGTTGTGTGAATTCATGGGCTCTTTCTAGTATAGTTTCTGATTGCGATGTTAATTTCTTATCTTTCTTTTGGAATACACTCTGGATGAATTTGGGAACTAAGTTACTGTTTTCAATTGCAAATCATCCACAAATAGATGGACAAACAAAGTTACCAATCGTACATTGGGAACCCTATTGCGTGTCTTAGTCCAGAAAAACCTAAAGAACTGGGAAGTGTGCATTCCTATAGCAGAGTTTGCCTATAACAGAACTGTTCATTCTATTACTTCTATATCTTCATTTGAAGTTATTTATGGTTTCCGGCATGATACTCCACTTGATCTAATTCTTTTGAATTTTAAACATGCCAGCAACCTTTATGGAGAAAAGAAGGTTGATTTTGTCAGATAGATGCACAAAAAAACTCAAACAACGAATTGAAAGGATAAATGCTCAGAATGCGGAGAGAGCAAACCATGGAGGGAGGCTGAAGATTTTTAACCCTGAAGATTGGATTTGTTACATATTTGCAAAGAGAGGTTTCCTAATGCAAGGAAATCTAAGCTGATTCCCCGTGGTGATGGTTCTTTCCAAGTCTTGGAACATGTGAACGACAATGCATACAAGATTGATTTGCATGATGACTATGGTGTTAGTGATACGTTTAATGTTGCTGATTTATCTCCTTATACATTTGAAGATAATTCAGCTTCGAGGATGAAACCTTTCGACCACAGAGGGAATGATATGAATCCAGATGCTAACTCCATAAATGAAACTATGTCACAGCTAGATCAAAACTTCAAGGGTTATGTGAGAGATCCTTTAAGTTACATGATTGGTCTGATGACAAGAGCCAGGAAGAACTTAGAGATAAAGTGTTGAATGATTTGATTTTTCAAGTACATGAAGAAGAGCCAAGCCAAAGCCAATTGGTTGGGAAACATTTGACTATCATTTTCAGGAAAGCCTAGAAGACTTTAGCCAAGAATGCGCAATACTCTTTTTTCCACTAGGTTTTTTAGTGAGGTTGTGTAATCTTGACATAAAGCTAAGTGAAAGATGTGAACAACCACATTTATACTGATGTCCCTGCTCGAAGATACCAAGAAGAATAAAAGAAAGAAGCCTTTATAAATGCTACCATTTGGGCGCGTGTGCATTGTGATAGGCAGATTTTTAGTTGAATATAGTTAGTTAGTTAGTTAGAAAGTTGATCAAGAATAGACTTGGGCTTGTGTAATTCAGCCAAGACTAGTAAATTGTAGCTGAGATTTTATTTTTGTTAGGATTAGATTAGGACATTTAATTGTAGTTAGTTTTGGACAAAGAAGACAAATCATTTTTGAACTAGGTTTCTGCAGAATTAGATATTCTTTGTTGTTGCCAATTTTCATCCTTAAAAAGGGATGATGGCTATATGTTTTTTACAAACTTTATACATCATATATTCAAAATTTTTAGTTATTACTCATTTCTCATTTCTTACGAGCATTCCATTGTTACTTAATCATGCGGGCTAATTAAGTTAGTAATAATCTTCAAATTTGTTAGCTAACCATGCAGGCTATTTAGTAAACAGTTTGTGTAGTTTTGATTAGGTTAGGCGAGATTATCTTATTACAGTCAAGAAACCATCAAATATTCTACGTCCAGAAACTTTGTAAGGGGACTCGTATTATTACCTCTGACTCAAAAGTTTGTCAATACATCTATGATCGTGCACAATTCTTTTGATATTTTCAAAGTGGACCTATAGTAGCTTATATGAGTTATTCATAAAGATTTGATACCCGACTAGAAATAATGGTACGCTGTGATATATGGAAGGAAATGCTTGGTAAAAGAGCACAACCGACGTGATTCGTGTTTTTAATCAAGTATTTACGGAGCAATCAGTTCATTCTTATGTGACTATAATGTTTATGGCCATATTAAATATGTCATTAGTAGATTAACATGTTATGTGGTTCAAGTGGGAGAATGTTAGAAATTCTTATAACTTAAGACATAAATGGACCACATAAATCAAGTAATAAAGGGATTGCTTAAATTCACATTTTGTAACTTACCATTGATGAAGGTAGTAAGTGAATTGCAACCTACCCTTTAATGGAGGTGTTATGTTGAGTGTTCTTCCTATAACGTAAGTCTTTTGATGGAAAGAATGTGAAGAGACACCATTTAGAGAGGGTTCAAGCCTAGCCTATATAAGAGCCTATGATGTTCCATCAAAAACACAACTTTAAACAAAAGGTGATATGCCAGAAACCTTTCTCTTCCTTTCATCCCATTATCTTCTTTTCTTCCAACTCTCAGTAGAGGATCTCAATCGATTGTTCAAACAATATGACCAAATGTATATTTAGTCTTTCACCATTCCCATATTTAGGTGGTCATTAATCATGTCTCACGATGACAACCTTATCTCCTGGTCATTTCAGAGATAACCAACCCTGTCTCACTGCCGAAGATGAATACCGTGCAATTTCCAACACCGTTGTTGAATCCTATTGGCTCTGCAACCTTCTCCTTAAACTTCATTAGCCACTCCAAAAGGCCATTATTGTATACCGTGGCAATGTGAATGCCACCGATATGTCTGGCGACCATGTACATCATTAGCATACTAAGCAAGTCGAGATGAATATCCAATAAAAACTTACTCTTGGCCAAATTCATGTGCTCCACGTGCCTTCTCAGTATCAGTACACTAACATATTTACTAAGGTTCTTCCTAAGTTTTTGTTTGATGACTTTTGCTCGAGTCTCAACGTCCATCTGTCTCCCACTACAACTACGGATGAGTGATAGAATATAGAATTGATCTCAATCGAATGTAGAATTGATCTTAGCCAGGGAGAATTACATATGGTGGGGGGCTGGGAGAAGACAAATAAAAATTTTCCAACTTTTTATCCATTAGAGGGGCTGGTAGGAAAAAATATTTCAAAAATACTCTTAATAATTTTCTTTCTTGCAGGGGCTATAGGGGAAATTTTTAAAATTACTCCCAATAATTTTCTTCCCAGTGGAGGCTGGAGCCGACTTAAGCCCCCGTGTACATCAGCCCTTGATCTTAGCATATGTAATAGATCAATCATGGGATTTGATTGCTTATGTAGAATATTTTAATATAAAAAATGATCTTGTAGTTGATTTTGATCTACAATGTAGTAAATATAAAGCTTATGTTGAGTATTTCCTCTGTCCTATTTCAAACTGCACACTTTGCCTTTACCAGTTGACTTGAAAAATGTTTGATCCTTAATATCTTTCATTTAGGATAACTACAACTTATTAAAAGTTGATATTTTAAAAAGATATGTTATAATGAATCAAACAAGATATCACACAATAATATTTATACTTATATATTAATTCAATTTTGTGGTAAAAGTTAACAAATTTGACTAAATGAACACAAAGTCTTGTTTTAGGCAACCTAAATTTTAGGCTAGGGTTTATTATGCAATTATTAAGAATTTCATTTGGGATGAGGTTTTTTTAAATATGCTAATAACTTTAGAGACCTATTGTGCAATTATCAAAGTATTATATATATCACAAAAATATCAAAAATTTTAATTTTCTTTTCTCCTCCTCCTCCAATAGGAAACTGCCTCCTCCGATCGAAAATCACCTCCGGCCGACAGTTACCACTGGTTTACGCCGGATTTAGCCTGTTTTCCACCAGATTTTCGTACACCTCCATTGATCTGCCAACACTTCTTCTGGTTTAAATCATGAATTACGCGCGAGTCCTGAGTTGAGCTTTGGAAATTGACGTCGGCGACACCTTTGAATTCGACGACGATGGTGCTTCAATCGATGAGAGGGCACTTCAATCGATAATACAGCTCTTCGATCGATAACAACATCGCTTCGATTGATGACAACATTGCCTCAATCGATGAGACGATGCTTCAACTAATGAGATGGTACTTCGACCAACGAGACGAAGCTTCGATCGACAATAACGGCGCTTCGATCGGCAAGGGTTGGGGTTTGCAGGCATCGAGGCGAAGTGATGATGCGAGGCGCAGTGACGGCGAGGAAAGGCGCAACGACGACGAGGCAACATGGACGGCGTTGCTACATTCTTCCTTCAGGCGCATGAGATCCATACGCGTCATTGAAGAAGACGGCCCGCATGTGCAAACACACGCGGATGGCGGCGCTGACTGAGACGACGACGGCAGTGGAGGCGGCAGACTGAGCTTCTGCTAGTGAGAGGTGAAGTTTAATTTTGTGATTTATTTCGTTCAAAGATTTGTTGAGGTTTAATATTTATCGAGTGAGTATGTGATCATTAAATATTCTTTGGTGAAGTGGTTAGGACTCCTGACTTTGAGGTTATAGTCATGGGTTTGAAACCCACTAGGCTCTGTTTTTTTGAAGAACTTATATTCTTAAGGTACATGCTGAAGTTTATTAATATTTGACTGAGAGAATGTTTGGCAATTGCTCTTTGGTGTAGTGGTTAGGACTCTAAGTTTTCAGGTTATAGACTCGAGTTCAAATCCGTTTAGGACCCTTTTTTCTGAAGAGTTTATGTTGTTGAGGTAATGTAACTTTTTGTTTGAGGTTTGTAGCTTTTTTTTTCTCCCATGTTGATGTTTTTCATTATTCGGGTGAGGTTTATTTGATATGAATTGATGTTTAGTAGTTTATTTTGGGTGATATGGACTGATATTTGAATTTTTTTTCTCATGTTGATGTTTTCCATTTTTCAGGTGAGGTATCGTAGTTTTTTGTTGATTTTTATAGTTTTTTTCCTCTAATGTTGATATTTTACATTTTTCGGGTGAGTTATAGTTGATATCAGTCGATGTTTTGTAGTTTTTTTGGGGTTATCTAGGTTGATATTTTTACCCTTTTTTTTCATATCATGTTCATATTTTTCATTTTTAAGGTGAGTTTTAGGTGATAGGAGTTGATGCTTATACTATTTTCGGTGATATAGGTTGATGTTTTGTAGTTTTTTTTTATGTTGACGTTTTTCATTATCCGAGAGAAGTTGAGGTGATAGGAATTGATGTTTTTAGCTTTTGGTGATATAGGTTGACCTAGTTGATATAAATGTCAATATAACCTTTTGATAACTGAAGGTGTATATATAGCCATATTTAGTTGATATAAGTGTAATTTTACCCATTCCAACAGTTAAATGCCGAATTGGATATAAAAATCGATTTCACCCCTACCGAAAAATAATTAAAATTTTGTAAAATAGGTAAAGTCCTTAATGCTCCTCTCCATTTGTTTCCCATCCATTTGTTTCTCCCTTTCCATCCATTTGTTTTCCATTTCCACTTAACCCAAAGTCGTCTTCTTCCTTTCACATCCGTCTCCCGAATAATGACGCAAACTACCCTTTCCATCCTTCATGGTTTGCCGGCGTTCTTGTTTTACATTCCCATCCTAACCCAGACGCCCGTCTTCTTCCTTTCACACCCTTTTCCCGAAAACCGACGCACGCTACCTTTCCCACCCTTCTAGGTTCGATGGCGTTAAAAAAGAGGTCGATTCAGGCTCCAGCGAGTGGCGCTCCAATGTTAAAACAGGAGGTACGCTACCTTTCCAAACTCTACTCTCGAAAAACCGACCCATTTTGCACGCTACCTTACATCCGTCCCGTTGATCAGTTTGTCGGCGGGTTACAGAGGTCGATTCAGCCGGCATCGGTGGCGCTCCGGCGAGTTCGACTGGGCGGCGACAATATAGGAGTTTCGATCGTCGAGATAGCATCTGTCTCAAATCTGAAAATGATTTTTTCCCAAATTCAAACCTAGGGTTCGAATTGGGTTAACTTGACCAACGGATGGCAAAATACAATCTCCGAAATGCAGTTAGGACATTTAGGATGAGTTTCATCGGCAGAAGGAAGACGGACGGCGCTCCTACACGGCTACACGGCGGCCTGATGGTGGTGTTATGTAACCTGGGAGAAAAACGCGAGTTGACAAAATTTTGAGGGAAATATGAATTAAAAACAAAGTTCACGTGGGGGCGGGTAATTTTGCCAACTAAATTTCAGATTTAAGCATAAAGGATACTTTGGTCGACTTATGTCGGTTATACTGACATTTATATTAACTATTGTTATTTTTGAACTAAAAATTATTTAAGAGTTGTATTGTACTTATATAAGTAGATAAGGTTATATTAGTATATATCCCTTGATTTTGTAACCTCGGGCGTCCAAAACAAAGCAAGCAACAGTTTATTTCCACCCCACAGTTGCACCCTTTTTTCTTTAATCTTTTTCCCCATCTTTTCATTAGGGGAGATGGAGAACAACTGTTTATTTATAATTTTGTTATTCAATAAGTATGACATTTATCTCCACATATTAGTTTTGTTCTTTGACCTGATTGATTAGATCGTTGTATTCATGATAATAACTCGATTTAGTTGTTCAGGTTGATGTATTTTTCGATCTGTTTTTTCAGATCGTATGTTCGTAATTTTTTTAATGGTTTTATTTTTGGGTTTTCATTAGTTTGGATCCGTCATATCTGTATTTTTCAAGGTGTTTACAGTTTGGACAACATAGATCGCGGTTGGATCAAATGGTGTTACAGTTGTAGATCCCTGTTTGGCGCAGATATTAATGTGTGGTATGCTCCTCTTTGCCAAGTGGTTATGATTTTCGCGGGAATCAAGTTAATATCCCCGAGGTCGATGTTACAGTTTTTTTATTGGATCCCTGATCTGTAATAGTACAGACGATCGGTCATGTTGACATGTAATTTAGATACCCTTGCAATATGTTAGTTATTGCTGAAGACTAGTTAAAAATTAGATGCCAATTTTATTTATTGTAATCATCGCTGAATGTTTTTCCAATATATTGAAATAATTGATTTTCCAAAAAAAAACAAAGCAAGCAAAATCAGGTTACATGCCAAATGCAATAAATGAGGCGGACACATGTCCCACACATGCACCTGGTCATCAGGTCACCATCAACCAGCAAAATCTATGTGACAATTACACTACTTCCGCGCCGGCGTATTTCTTTTCCGTCCTAATGTCATCACATGCACACTATTCATAATCACATACTTGAACATTGCTTTACACCAACTAACAATGAGATGAAATTATTTATAATTGATAAAATTAATATGATAATTTATAATTTCTTTTATTTATTGTACACCTTCTTGTACTTATCATAGTTGGTTTAAATGTTTGGATTTAGATGGAGAAAATAAGTGGATTAAATTGAATATGTAGAAAGTAAAAAAAGATAGAATGAGTAGATGAAATCAAAGAAATCTTGCCTAAAATGAAAAGTGTGTCATTTAAAAAAAACTCATTAAAACAAGGCAAAGTCTTGGGAAAGACGGTCTTTCCATAAGATTATGGAAAGATGGGGTATAATTAAAATAATAAAAGGTAAAAGGTGTTAGTTGCAATATTAAAATTTTAGTATGCAACATGTTATAGTTATAAAATTTATAACCCGGTTCATGCAACCCAAAAATTTTATCTTCATTTCTTATAATTTACACTTTAAACCTTGGTCTTCCCATAACTTATGGAAAGACCGTCTTCCAAGAGACAGACTCTTAAAACAAATGTGTCACTAATAGAGTAACAGAGGAAATAACGAGTTTCTACAACTTTAAAAAAATATTAAAATGTACTCAAATGCACAATCAATTTTAATTTGATGTTAAAGGTTATTAAAACGATACTTTTAAAATTTGGTTTAACCATTAGTTATTCTAACTTGAAACTTTTTCTTTCACAATTGAGAGGCCATAAAATAAAATAAAATTATACACATTCCATACAAGCTCATGTTCAATTCATGATTTTTTTTCATTATTCAACTAATATATAAATAAAAATATAAATTTATCTTATTTTCATAATTTTAAGAGTTTTTCTCTTGAAAGACGGTCTTTTCATAAGTTATGGAAAGAGCAAGATTTAAATTACAAATTACGAGAAATCAAGATAAAATTTTTTGGTTGCATTAATCGGGTCATAAACATATAACTAATGGAGTTTGCTTAATAAATGTTAATGTTCCAACTAAAATCTTTTACCTTTTTTATAATTTTAGTTCAACCCCGTCTTTCCATATGTCCCAAGACTTTGTCTAATTTTATGTATCCATGATTACGTAAGGCAAAGTTTTGGAAAATACTGTCTTTCCATAGGCTTATGGAAAGACAAGATTTTATTAGAATAGTAGAAAGGTAAAAAATTTTAGTTGCAATATTAAAAATTTATTGTACAACGTGTAGTAGTTATAAAGTTTATAACCCGATTCATACAACCTGAAATTTTTATCTTCATTTATTTTAATTTGTATTTTAAACCTTGGTTTTTCCATGACTTATGAAATGACTGTTTTTCAAGAGACTGACTCATTACATGATAGCAAAAAATATTTAATTAAAAAATTTTAACATATTTTTTGTTTTAATTTTTGAAACAGAGATTTTAATCAAAGCAAGTATTCGAGATTTTTTCGTTTTATTGTATTTGACGCGTTTCTTTTTCGGATTGTTTTTTAATATTTGTATTTTTTTGAGTCAATCTCTTAAAACACGATATTTCCATAAACATTGAAAAAATCAAGCTTTAAAGTGCAAATTAGAAGAAATGAATACAAAATTGTCGGGTTGAATGAATCGGATTATAAACTTTGTAACTACTACACGTTGCATAATAAATTTTTAATATTGCAGCTTAGACCTTTTACCTTTTACCTTTTATTATTCTAATTAAATCACGTCTTTCCCACGACCTTGCCTTTTTTAGAAAGATTCCTTTAATTTTATTTATTTATTCTATTTTATTTTTGAAAATTTTACTTTTTCTATTAATTTGGGTTTTGAGTCCGTCTCTTGAAAGACGGTAATTCCATAAGGCATGGAAAGACCAATGTTTAAAGTGTAAATTAAAAGAAATGAAGATAAGATTTTTGGGTTGCATGAATCGGGTTATAACTTTATAACTACTGCATGTTGCATGATAAATTTTTAATATTACAACTAAAACATTTTACCTTTTATTATTTTAATTAAACTCTTTCTTTCCATAATCCTAAAAGATGGGTTTTCCCAAAACTTTGCCTTGGATTTTAAATGAATAGAAGAATTATTTTGAAAAAATAAAATAGAATAAATAAAGAGTTCTTCTTTTGAATGACGATATTTCCATAAGCCATGGAAATACCATGGTTTAAAGGGAAAAAAATTAGAAAAAATGAAAATAAAATTTTTGGCATGAATCGGGTTATAAATTTTATAAATAATACACGTTGCATAATAAATTTGTAATATTGCAACTAAGACCTTTTGCCTTTTATTATTCTAATTAAACCACGTCTTTTCATAACTTATGGAAAGACGATCTTTCCCAAGAATTTCCATAAATAAATATTTAAAAGAGTCTGTCTCTTGAAAGACGGTCTTTCCATAAGCCATGGAAAGACCAATATTTAAAGTGTAAATTAGAAGAAATGAAGATAAAATTTTTGGATTGCATGAATCGGGTTATAAATTTTATAACTGCTACACATTGCACAATAAATTTGTAATATTGCAACTAATACCTTTTACCTTTTATTATTCTAATTAAACCCCATATTTTCATAAGTTTATGGAAAGACGGTTTTTCCCAATATTTTTCTTACTTAAAAGTAGAACAAATTCAAATACTCCTCTACCCCACTTAAATCTGAACAAATTTTTTTCCAGTTAAAGTTGTCTAATTTTGATCATAGATTTGAATGCACATATGAACAATAATTTTATCGTATGAGATGCTGTTGGGTTTATCTTAACATGTACTTTTTAAAAATTAATTTTGCATATGTTCTCTCCCAAAATTTTACATATTTATAGTTAAACATGATTATTAAAGATTTTGTTCAAATTTGGATGAGTTGTGAGAGTAGTTTAAGGATTTGGTCTTAGACGATGAATTTGGTTAATACAAGAAAAGAGAAAAAATGGAAAATTCCAACTGTACATCCCAACAACAAGAATACTACTAAAGGAAAACAGAGAAGGCGACCGTTACAGCACATAGCACTCTCCGAAATCCAATCAAAAGTATCAATTCAACTCGAATTCCCAATTCCCAATTCCCAATTCCCAATTCCCCATTTCTCTTCTTCAGTTTTCTCCGCCTTTTCCAGCTCGCAAACCCACGCAAAATAATCCCACATGGCGGAGGAGTTTGCGAGGGCGGTGGAGGACGGCATAAGGCTGTCGAAAAGGGTCTACTTCGGGAAAGACAGGGCGGTGGCGCCGCCCCGCCCCATGACGGCCATGGACAAGACGCCGGAGCAAACCTACCTTCCCTCCGCCGTCATGATCTACGCCGTCATAGTTGATCCCGCAATCGTCGATAATCCCGACGTCCCCAGCTACCAGCCTCACGTGCACGGCAGGTGCGATCCCCCCGCCTTGATTCCCCTCCAGATGAACGGGGTGTCGCTGGAGGCCGACTGCTATCTCGACACGGCCTTCGTCACCGTTACTGGCTCCTGGCGCGTGCATTGTGTCATGGGCAGCCGCAGCTGTGATTGTCGCATTGCCATTCCCATGGGTGAACAGGTATAATATAGTATATATTTTGAAGAAATAAAGAACCCTTATTTTTTTTTAATTATATAGAAAAACGAGTTCCTGTTCACTTTGGTGTAAAAAGGTGGTGGGTGCTGGAAAAATGCAATCTTGCATTGATCCTATTGCGGTTTTTTTTTTAATTGTAATTTTATAAAGTTTAAATGGGGTTTGGTGAGAAGTGGATTAGTTTGAATTCCAGAAAATTCTGTTGTTCCGAGTTATAACTTTGAAAATATTGAGCATCATTTTATTTCGAGTATTGAACATAGAAAGTGGAATATCGATTACTAAACTGCTAAAATAAATATAAAAATTGAGCACATTTTATTTTGCGAATTCTGTTTTACTCTTGCTCATTTGAAAATTGTCTGTTTTACTCTTGCTCATTTGAAAATTGTCTGTTTTACTCTTGCTCATTTGATGATGCAGTTTAGCATCAGCTCTCAAAATGTGTTTCTTGCGTTGTGCTTTGTTTGGATTCTAGCCATTTGACTTTGATACTTTATACTGTTTCACATCTTGTGAAACAATTCTAATTGTTTGTTCTCAAGTGATGCATTATTTGGCTAACAGGGTTCAATTCTAGGTGTTGAAGTTGAGGTACAGAGAAAATCATACCGCACAGAATTTACTACCCTGGACAAAGATACAGATTCTGATAAGGGAGCCATGAGTCAAGAAGATTGTTTTCTGAAACCGAATATATTCATGCTTACTATACCCAAGGTGATGAACATATGAATTTTTTCAAATAGATACTTCATAGTAAGTTGTTATTACCAGTGAAGTCATTATTTTGTCATGTTCAGGTTGATGGGGGAACTAATCTTTCCATTAAAGTTAGATGGTCTCAGAAATTGTCATGTCGTCAAGGTCAATTCAGCTTGGCCGTTCCTTTCAGCTTCCCTGAGTTTGTCACGCCTGCTGGGAAAAAAGTTTCCAAAAAGGAAAAAATACTGTTGAATGTGAACTCTGGTCCAGGAACGGAGGTTCTGTGTAAGACCACCAGCCATCCTCTCAAGGTATCAATCTCCTGCTGTTTATTGGTTGTTGGTGTGGTTGATTGTGAAGAAGCAGTGCACAAAATATAATTTCAACTTTACTATTTGCAGGAAATATGGCGCCAAGCAGGCCAATTAGGTTTTCTATATGAAGCTGAAGTTCTTACATGGTCAAGTTGTGACTTCAATTTTATGTACAACGTAAGGTTTTTATTTCTTTTCATTTGTTTATCTCAATTATGAACTGGAATATGATCTTTCACTGCCGTAAAATCAGTGATCACACTGCTTTTCTTTTTAAATGTGAAAGAAATTAGCAAGAAGAAAAGAAATTGAAGGAACTTATCTAATTGAAAGCCTATATTCTTGATTGCAGATTTCTACCGGGCAGCACTGCGGTAGTGTGCTTTTGCAATCTCCTCTACCCAGTGATGTTGATCAAAGAGACTTGTTCTGCTGCCATTTTATTCCCAACAATAAATCTGCAAAGGTTGGTTTTTGTTATCCTTTTGTTCATTGATTGGATTGTATTTTACCATTTGGAAGAAATTTGTTTTAGTTCAACTATTAAGGGCAAGTCTGCAACTAAATAGAGATACACATTGTGGCAGGTGTGTGTATTCATAGCTGAAAGATTATATGTTCATGCTGTTTTCATGTGAATTGGGGTGCAAAATGTAGTTGCAATAACATGTACTGAATTTGATGGTTTAATAAGATGAATTAACTGTTTAAAACTTTCTTTTTTCTTGGTAGAGAGTCAAGGTGCTTCATGACCTTGTCATTTTTTACATTTGACTCTATGTTTGTGCATCTTGTGCTCAAAATTTCCTCCCAAAGTAAAAACCCGGATATTTCACTTACCTTGATAATCCTGCAACTATTTTTGCTTTCAAAAAGATCCCAAACATAGTATCCATGAGTAATTCTAATTTATCATCACATCCTCTGCTTCCTTTTATTATCATTGTGGTGTCCATAAGACGACGATTCTTAGAATTGTAACCCAAAATAGGAGATTTGTACTTGGTAGCTTATTAATGTCTAATTGGAGTTCTTAGGATTTTTTTTGTAGCCCTGATTTTAAGACATAAGATCTCTGAAGAGTTCAATTTGACTGGATTGTCCTTCAGAACTGATTCTTCTGCTCGGATTTATAAGTTCTGCTGAGACTATGCAAAACTTTATCTGGAGAACTCATACCACTTATTGTTGCTTCCTACATGTTGCCACAGACATAGAATAGGTTATACAATACGTAAGGTATTTATATACTCCTAACTGAGTCTGTAAATGCCTCATTTATTAGTATCACCTGTTGAATACATGTTGATATTTGGTGGATAGGATTATCTGATTCTACCTTGATGATCTCACATACTTCAAACTAATTATGTAGTACTAAACCTGGACTGATGTGATGCTCATTTGAAATGATAGGTTTTCAGAAAAGAATTGGTATTTGTTGTTGACATAAGTGGAAGCATGCGAGGAAAACCGCTTGAAGAAACCAAGTGTGCTCTTCTTTCATCATTATCCAAGCTGGATTCACAGGACTTATTTAATGTGATAGCCTTCAATGGTGAAACTTACTTGTTCTCATCATCATTGGTGCCTGCTACTACAGAAGCTGTTGGGGACGCCACTGAATGGATTAACATGAATTTTGTTGCTGGTGGCAGTACAAATATCCTACATCCTTTGACTCAGGTCTTAGTGCGCCCTCTCCATTATTTTGAGTACACTCCGGCATATTGTGTTTGAATCATGCATACTACTATCCTCCCATTAATCTTACTATTTTTCGATCAAGAATCACTCATGTCCTATTCAGCTTAAAGGTTTTTAGGTGTTCTGTATCATCACTTATAAAATGAAAATAGAAGTTTTGGTGTTTACATCTGTCCCCTTACATTTGATGTGTCTAAATGTTCATACTTATCTGAATTTTGCATCTTATGCAGTCCTGATCCTAGTGCTCTTTGAACTCTGCCCTTAAAATCCCTTTTCCCCCTCAGGCAATGGAGATGCTTTCTGACACTCACAGCTGCATACCTATTGTTTTACTTATCACTGATGGAGCTGTCGAAAACGAGAGGAATATTTGTGATGTAATGGAACGTAGTTTGACGGCTAAAAGAAAGATACGTCCTCGAATTTATACATTTGGCATAGGTATTTTTCATCTTTCTTATTGTTTCTTACAGTCTGTAATTTGAATTGAAGCATGAAAATAAGAACGTCCACTTTGCTTTGCTTGGTTTCCACTTCCGAAGGCCTCCTCCCTCGTGTTTGAGCTTGATTAGAAACCATAATTTAATCTTGTTCAAGAATTGCCTCAGATAGAGAATATGAAAATATATAATCTCTAGTATTTTTGCACATATGGATTAAATACTATGTTGTGAACCATTATATTAAAACCACTTTAACTGCATTCTATCTGCTCGTGAAAAAGAAGAGAATGCATTTGAAAAGTGATGAACAACATTATTTTCCCATAAACTAAATAAATTTCACAGTCCATCTGCTGGTTTCTTTATGCAGAAAATTTATTCTGTCCTAGGTAGTTTGATGTATGGATTTAATGTGAATAGAGAAGAATGCAACATAATCCATGTTTCTTCAGGTACATTTTGTAACCACTATTTCCTTCGAAAGCTTGCAATGATTGGCCATGGTCATCATGATGCTTCATATGATGGAGGTGAGATTGTAGTCTCTTTAATAATATCTTATAAGAAATATTTTTCTGATTTAATGTTAGAACTGTGATATCTCTTGCTGAAATCAATTTTTAAGTTGGAAATGTAGATTTTGATGTTTGAGACTCTCATATCACATTGAAGGGTCATGCCTTTCTGTTTTTGTGGTCGGTTTGACTTTTATCTAGATAGTAATCTTCCGTCCATGAACCAGTAGTTTGCAATAGCAGGTGCCCTCCGAATTCCTAGAACTTGCATTAATGTGGAAGCTTTAATTCACTTAACAGCACTGCAGTTTAATTTTTTAATTTGATGCAAAGACCTAACGAATACTATTTCCTAGTCACAATTACTAGGACCTCACATATTCATGCATGTTAAAATAAATTTGGCTTTTGAAGTTGAACGGAAAAATAAAGTTTGCAGCCAACTGTCCAGCCAATGTTCATGGCACACAGTATTGTCAATTGAATTTAGTTACGACCCCCAGTATTTAGGTATGAAGTGTAATGATTTGCTTTTGCATTGGGACAATTTTCTACCACGATTTCATGCGAGAGTGGCTTTGATGTAAAATGGCATATTTGTGAAAGTATGTATACAAAGGCTACTGTAGTTTGTTATAACCCGGCTTCTTCTGGTTATTTGTCAGATAAAATTGAAGTTCGGATCAAATCCCTTTTTGGCAGACTTTCATCTATTGCTGTTGCAAATGTTGCCTTTGGTAATCTTGGTGAGCTAGATGAATGTGAGGTATTTATCTTTCACTGCTTTACACACAATGCAGTTAAGCTGTTCATCACAATTTTAGGAACTGTGTATTATTCTTACAGTGAATGTTGGCATCATTGTATTTGTCCAACTTTTACCAGAAGAGGAAGTGGTTCTTTGTTTTTCCTACTCCTGTCTGACCTTGACAAAAACTGCCTTTATCATTAGGTCTATCCTTCTCGAATACCAGACATTTCATCCGGTGGTCCCATGTTCATATCAGGAAGATACCGGGGAAAATTTCCTGATGTTCTCTTGCTGACTGGCATCTCTGTAGATATGAGCAGTTTCACCGCTGACCTGAAAGTACATAAGACAGAGGACATGCCACTTCACAAGGTAAGGCTCATAGATCAGCATCTTCATTAATATGTATACCAATATGGCACTAACTTGTTCTCAAAATACGAAAAGTATTGGAGTAGCTACATTTCTATCCTACTTTTTAACGCCACTCTGATAAACTGTTTTGTTTGCAGGTTAACATCAGGCAACAGATTGAATTGCTTACATCAGAGGCATGGTTTACTGAAGATAAGGAGATTGAAGCCAAGGTATTTTCGTTTCTATCAATTTTGTATATTAGAAATGCCCAAACAGTGAGCATTAAAATACGGTTGGAATAGCTCAGCGTTGGTCAATTTAGTCCTTTATGTTAAAGACTGATTGACCGATATGTTCATTTGGACCAGCTTTAGATTGAATGCTCAACCATTTGAAACAGTTTGTAGTAGGTCAAAAGGACCAAACCAAACATAAGAGAATATAAGATGAGCCTCAAAACACAGAGGATCAACATTGCTATACCCTTAAATGAACCAAAGCTGTGATTTTTCACCTTAATAATCCGATCACTTTACCACTTTCTTTTCAGGTAGCAAAGATGAGTTTGAACAGTTCAACCATATCTGAGTTCACATACATCATGTTACAAGAGACTGATTTATCGAGCAGAGAGCAGGTTAACAGTACATATATCTGCATTGCTTATTATTCTAATTCATTGCTGTCTGTAGTTTTTATAGCGGAGATGATTATGGCAGGCTCTCAGCAAAGGCGGTACCCCAAAAAGAGAGCCTAAACCTCTGAAGAAGATATTCAAACAAACCCTTGGGACTGGTTTCGGCAACATAATTGCCACAGCTGAAAATGTTCCCCCAGGATGTGGCGATGCAAAAGCTGAAGAAGCCGAAATTTTAGCCAAGGTCACATCCAACTGTTGCGGGAGGATGTGCAACCTCTGCTGCGGCATGTGCTGTATCAAGACGTGCTCAAAGATAAACGACCAGTGCGCGATTGCTTTGACACAACTCTGTGGTTCATTGGCTTGTTTGGGCTGCTTCAGTTGCTGTGAGGCATGCTGTTCTGGACAAGACGGATGAGAAGTTCACACCCTGCAAGTCTGCAACTACTAACCATATATTTTGTTGTACATTTGTGTCTGACAGAACATGCATATTGGATCCTATCCAAAGGGACACCGGTCTATACCAATACATATTTTGCTTCATGCCCTCTACCTAAAAAGGTTTCTTTTTAGCCGTTTGCAAATCATGGTATGTGAAGAAAGGCATCCAACTATTTGTACTCTGATAAGATGTGTGAATCAAATCATGTCTTAGATCTCATGGATATCAGTAAAAGAATCACATCTTAAGCAAAAGAACTTCCATCGCATAATCCAACAAAAAGCAAAACTTATCAACATAACATTCCAACCCATTTTCCACTAGCCAGATTCCAGACGTTGCATAGCTAAAACGATACACAAGCTCATTTTCCACCAAGCATTAACTGTGCACCCTTGATAAAGAAGGTTCAACAACAAGATCATCCAAGCTACTCCAAGAACTAGAGTAAAGTAAGCAACATTGCCTTCAAACTGAGGATACAAGATGAATGCAGCAGTTAACAGTAACCTTAAATTTACCAATACAAGTCAAGTATGAAAACATGCAGTTTACACCCTAGAAGTGAGCCTAACGCTATGTGTTCTGAGTAAAAAACCAAATAGAACATTTAAATACTTAAAAGAAGGTAGGTACTACGTGTTCAACTATGTAATATTGCTTGCAGAACTAACCATAATGTGACTAGTAAATGCCTCTGAAACCCAACACTATTACTGATCTTCAAATCCAGAAGAATGCAGCAGCTAACAATAAACTTAAATCTATCAATACAAATTAACAGCCAAATTTGCAGTTTGAATCAGCAGTTAGTTTATTGATATGCTCCCTGAGGGAGGAAAATACAGCAGTGAGTATATAGATAATAACACCAATTCTTCAAAAAGAAGATAGGATTTCAAAAGCAACCTTCAAAACAAAACTACTCATGCCTTCTCTGGGGTGTACTAGAAAAAATTATTATAGTGTACAAAAAATGAGATCCCTAGGAAGCAGTGAACTTAAAAGCTCTGCAACTAAGTTTAGCTATAGCATTATCTCTATCTTCCACATACTTTTTAGTTCCTTCAGTTAGCTCGAACCCCTTACTTTCCATCTCTTCCACTACTTTTTTTGCCTCTGCAGTTTGACCAAGGTCCGCAAGATGCTTCACTAACATATCATAACTTCGACCACTTGGTTGAAGCCCCCTTTTCATTAACTGGTTATAATACTTAGTGACTAGACTAAGATGCTTCGCTAACATACTAGAACTCCCACAATTTGGTTCAAGCCCCCTTATCTGTAACCGGTCTAAATACTTACTTTCAATGATGATCAGTCTTTGCAACAACAAATTGTATGTGAATGTATCAAGGGGAAAGCATTCACAGATTAGTGTTTCCATACCATCTGTTTCTAGGTAGCCTTTGTTAGGCTCAGAAAATGCATACATTAGCTTGACGAGGTTCCAACTCTCATCTGTCATTTTAGGCTTCTTCGGAGATAGGAGCCATTCTTGGTAGACATCACGAGACTTCCACGAGTGAGATAGCAGTATATTGCCAATAAATGATGACACTTGGCTACCAGTGTTTGATAAATCATCAATGATCTCTATAGCCAAATGATACTTTCCTGGAAGTTCACTAGCACAGAGCAACTTCACAAGTTCTTCATAGCATTCCATACTGGGCTTCACATTGTTAGCTCTCAAATCCCAGAACATCTCCAATGCGCAATCCAGCTTTTTGGTTTTGCAGAGACTAACAAGCACAACATGTCGGAATTTTCTCTTGACCTCTCTTTTCATACACAAATCATGAAAGAAATTCAAACCATCAGCAGTTTTTTCATTCTTTATAAAACTTTGCAGTGTAAGTATATCAGACGTCAGATTTGGTTGAATGCCATTCCTCTCCATGATAGCATAAACTTCTCTAGCCCATTGATATTTTCCTGCATGGCCGGCTCCATCAATAAAATAGTTGTATGTACTGCATGTGGGTAGGAATCGAGACGTTTGTTTCTCTAACAATCCAAAGAAACGAGTGTCCGGAGTATCCATTGCACACAAACCACAGATAACATCTCTAAACAGTTTTCTATCAGGCTCATTAGCATTTTCTTGCATCTCTATGAGTAGTTTAGCTGCACGATTTCCCTCACCTGCCTTTGATAGGCCACTGATCAAGCTGGCATAAGCACTCTTTCCAGGCACTCTGCCTAAGCTGTTGAACTTCTCATACAATTTGTAAGCATCGTCCCATCTCTTGGACTCGCATAATGCAAAAATGAATCTGTCATAAACTGTCCTACTATGAGCAAAGTTCTTGTCAAAATCGACAGTAATTAATTCAATCATTTTATCAAGCATCTTCTCCCTGGAAGCTATGAATGAAAAAATCCTCCTACCAGGGAGGACACCTTGTTGAATTGCATTTCTCAGCACATAATACAGATTATCAACACTGGCATCCCCAAGGAGAGTGTTTATGAGATAGTTGTAAGCCCTGGTGTTCACAGAAAGCCCAAAATCTGCACTTGAATTGTACAACTCCAGAGCAACATCCAACATCCCTAATTTACAACAGAAACACAGTGTGGCATTCATGGTAACATTATCAGGAAGAACATCAAGCTCTTTCATCTCTGTCAACAAATCATATAACTCACCATGCCTATTCTCCCTCAATAACCTATGCAACAGAGAATTATAACGAAAAACATCAGGAACATACCCATCAAGTGTTCTTATACCTTTCAAGAACTCCAATGCCCCATCAATCTTTCCAGCCTCAACAAGGTTCTTAATCCACACATTGTAAGTTGGCTCCATCGGAACAGTACTCAATTTCGCAACCTCGCATATCACCTGAGCACCCCTCTCAAACTGCTTATCCTTACACAACGCATCCACAAAAGTGGCCAGAGCAACTCCGCCCAGTCCCTCATCCTCATTCACATCCCAACTCATCAAACGCCGTAGAAACTCCTCAGCCTTATCCAACTCCTTCTGCTTACAGAAGTTCTTCACCAAAATAGAATTAGTGACCTGGTTCTCATACCCGCGCATTCTGATCTGATCAGCAACCGCACCCACCATGTCAAAATACCCATTCTCAACCAAAGCATTCAACAAAACATGATAACACATATAATCCAAATCCAATCCCGAGAACCGCATTCTACCCAACAAGTTGAGTGCAACCTCAACTTTACCCGCCATAGCATAACCAATCACCATCACAGCATGGAACTTAATTAGGCGGGGATAACTCTGCTTCCCAACAACATCTAGACATTCCTCTATGGCAGGCAACTGCTTAGCTCTCCATAGAATTCGGAAAATCGCGTGGCAAGTCACCGGAGTGTGCTTAAATCCATTCTGCCGCCCTGCCCAATCAAAGAACTTTTTGCAACAATGCCACTCAGTTTCAGGGTTCCCATACTTGAAAACCTCTAGAACTAAAGATTCCGTCAGTCCTAGGTTGAGGCGGCAGAGTGCGGCGTCTAATGCGGCACCGTCTTCCACACGAAGAATGTCGAAGATTTGGTCGATGCGAGGGTTTTTCCGAGACAGGAACCATTGCTTAAATGTCGGGAAGATATCGCTGGATTGAATTGACGGCGGCCGGGGAGAGCTAGCGGGTTGGCAGAGGTAAGAAGAGAGGACAAGGCCGGATGTCCGTCTGTCGCCGGAAATAGAATTGATTAAACAAAGAGGAAGAGGGTAGAGAGAATGCCTGGATTTTCTAGCGCATCTGACTGCTAGCATAATTGTTAAACGGATGGACCTTCAGGCGAAGGAGAAAAGAGATGTGTGCATCCTGGTGGGATTAATGGCGGCAGCGAGTTTCGCCGGAAGTATAGCTCCACCGCGGCGGCGACACTGAAAACTAACAAGTGAGGAACTAAGTTCGCCCAACTACTGCTGTAATCCTTTCCATTTTATATCTATCCTATTCTAAATAAATTTGCGCATAGGTTTCGGTACCGTCTCCTGTTCCGCACCGTTCAACTCTTCCTTCCTCCTGCTTGGTTGCTCCTATCTGCTTCCTCGCAATTGACGAATTTTGCCACCGGCTACTTCGGGTACAGAAACGGTCGAAGGTTACTTTCTCAATTTCCCAGGCTGCTTCCACCGCCTGCACCGGTCACCTTTCGTCCGGTATTTCTCTTTCTTTTCTTCGCCAAAGGATGTTTGGTGTTAGTTTTTATAATTCTTTGCCGATGTGAAGCTTTGTTATTGTGTGATCTGTCATAGGGATTTTGCTCTTTTTCCGGGTGTACTGTTGGTAATCCTTTGGATGTGCATTAGGGATTGGTACTGAAGAGTTAGTTGGGGAAACCTGAAAACAAGGATTTAATTTGGTATTCTCTTACTACTGTGCTTGCGGTTTCGCTCCAGGTTGCCCTTTGATTCTGCATACTCAAATTTGGGGGAATGTAGTTTGCTGATTCTTCCCAGGTTTTCTAGGGATGTTAGACAGTAAAACTCCCTTATGAAACTCATCATGTGAGCTTTCTCTATTTTTAGTTGAAATCTTTTAATCTTTACTGATTCCAAGTATGGTTAGTTATAATCATCACTGATTCCATTCTTAAATGGTGCCCAAACATAAATGTCTACAATCTTACCACCACTGGTCTAGGTTTGATTTTTCAGATCAGTGAATATTTGGATTTTAGAATCTACTTGAAGCAAAACAAATGATGATGCTTTAAGGATAGTTCCATTACTTTACTGCTTCTGATTTGTGTCATTTATTTTCACACTAAATCGTAGTTGTTTTGTGTTTCTACTGGTTTTGTTTCAAATTTGCAGTTACTTTACTGCAATTGTTTTGGATTGCACACAACGTGTTTGATATCTGTTCTAAGACAGCCAATTTTGTAGACCTCATCTTACTTCATGTGAATCCAAGAATTTTGTTTCACATTTAGTATTTGTTCTAAGTCGGCTAACATATTATGATATGCTCCTTTCACTGCTACTGATATTCTCCAACTTCCCTTCATGATACTGAGAAGATAGAGGTCCTTGCCATTTGAGTCAAGGAAGCCAATTACTCGTGGAATTGAGTCATATTTTGTATCAATTTCTAACCTTATAATTTCAATCAGATCACGTTTCCAAGTTTCCCTGCAGATACCTTTAGCCAATATTTCTGGGAGAATAGTACACTGGCTTAAGCACCTTTTTGCCATTTTGGGTGATTCTGTAAGCTTGCCGCGTTTTTTTAGTTTCCCCCCGCGAATAATATCTGGATGCTTCTGTTTTCAGTTCACTGACGATATGCATCAACTGTTGTAAAATTGAGTGAGTATATCCAGGAGAGGAGCATAGAAACTTTAGTGGTTATGCCATTAATTTCCGTTTGATACCCTGGTGTTTGTGTCATTATGCACACTAAATTTTTATCATCTCAGCTGTAAGGAAACAGAGGTCTATAAATGTGTGAATGTAATGGAAGAGGTTGATATGTGCCACTCTTTATGTTTTTTTGATTGCCTGTAGATGAAACAAAGGTGAACCTGCTGTAGAGGAATATTTTGATATGTACTCAGATGCTGAAACTTATACCAACCAGATAGTTGAGGCAGTAATGCAATCCCCAGGCTTCCAGTAATATCTTAGTCCTGGAATTGTATTCTCTAACTAAAAGCACACTCAAATTTATTAGCGCATGGGTTTAGGTACGGTCGCGGGTCATCGCACCTTTGCTTTCCCATCCTCCTCTCTGCTTCATCCACTTTGCTCCTTCCCCAATTCCCAAGCTTCCCGCCGGCTGCTCTAGGTGAACAACAATTCCTCGGTGTTCGGTTGCTCCTGTCAGTTCATTTACCTGCCTTTCCCCTTCTCCTGTCTTTTTCCTTTGTGATTCGCGATTTTCCCCATCGGCTACTGCAGGTATGCTGCAGGTTCCCGGTGTCCGGTCAGCTTCTCAATTTCACACCTCTTCACCTGCCTGCTTTGGATGGCTACTGCTACGTGTCTTCCGCCCTCCACGCCTCTTTATTTGCTATTTCTATTGTAGATGAATTCAGGTGCTCCGATTCCTTTATCCTTTTCATTTCTTGTTTTCCAATTCCGGTGTACGTGGATTTAGGGTTCAGATTGCACGAGATGTGCCATGTACCTGTGATTGAAGATTGCCTTTTTATTTTCCGTTTTAATCTCTGATTATTTGTTTTGTTTAATTTGATTTGCAGCTCGGAGTTCTTTTTAGGATTGCAATTGTTTTTTTTCAGGATTGCATTTGCTGTGCTCTTAGTAAATAAATGCAGCATATGTCTTGAAACTTTATCAAAATGTGCCCCTTCCCTAATTTTCTTGATTGTTTTTAACCTGTTTGTTCATTATTTCCTACTTTGTTGACAGATTAACACTTGCGATGGTTTCTACTGTGATGCTTTAACTCCTAACAAGCGATATAAGCCAACCATTTGGACCGAGCTTTTTGGGGTATTGTTGTGCAAATGTGTGTTCAAACTGGTGGATCATGATAAAGTTCACTCTTTTCGGATTCAGAAATAGTTGCCTTTTAACCTCTTCAAGGTACTCTCCCCCCTATCTTGACTATATAGGTGTTCGCCTGATAGTGAAATAGTATAATCTATGTGACATATTTGCGTAGCTATAAGTTCAGCATTTTGTGTGACTGTTAAACACTTTAGGCTACTCATGTGTGTTTTAAGAGCTTTGCTTACTGTAGTTTAGGCGTACATCACACTTTAATTTCGTAAGAAGTGTTTTGAATTTTTGATACTCGTGTGATCAGTTAGTGCTGCTTCAGCATCAAAGATTTTGTAAAAATAAGTTCTGTAAGAGCTTTAGGGAGTAGATCTGTAAATCTTATATTTTCAAGTATGTATATCTCAAATTCCTTACTCTAATTTCTGGAAGTCAGCATAGCGTGGATTACAGAGTTTTCCTTTACTAACTAACCTTTCACCACTTTCCCACTTGTATTCCCTTCATAAGCAAGTGGCTTGTAAAGACTCTTTTCGGTATTGCCGCCATTAAGATTATCAACAGTAATTTGTTTATGTTCACAGTATCATTGCAAAAGAACTTGAGAATATAAGGTCAGACACCATAATTTCCCAATTGATAATGAATAAAACACAGAATGCAAATGAAATTAAGTTCACTAGACTGTCAAACTAAAATAGTGGATGAACTTCCATAAAGGTTCAGAGACAAAATGCATAACCCAAAATAGATGGTAACCAACGTAAAAGTCCACCAACATTTACAAGACTTAAATATCATCAGCTAATTCCAAATATGAGTCACTTTCATTTAACTCTACTGTTTGTGAATCCTGATTTTTTATAATGTAAAGGAGTTTGAATATTCAGCCTCTTCTTGATTTCTGCAATTGTGTAGAATATTTAGAAGAAGTCAACAATCTGAAACTTATTTGAGTTCCGGTTTCATGCTTGTAGAGACGCAGAAGAGGGGATAGGAACTCAAATATTTGAGTTCTGTTTTAGTATGCTCTAGGCTATAAATATCCTTATTTACCCAATAAGTTCAATAACCACCTGATCATTTCTTATTTTTGTGAGTTTGTTCTGATACATTTAAAGTAGAGCTAACTTGTTCCATTCATGATTTTTAAGGTGAGATGCTTAACATTTTAGCCCCTGTTGGATTCCGTTACACGCTTCTGACTTATTATGAAATAGATTGTGCTTTGCCTATTCTATGACAAGTAATTCGTCTTTAGTATGCCTTTGATGCATCTGTTTTTTCTGTGGCATCTCTCATCTTTGGTGCTTCTATATCTCGGTAGTTGTTTTTTTGAATGACTTCCTTGCTGCAACATTTAAAAATAACTAATCTTGGGGCATATCATAACTAATTAGTCGCCGGGGGAAATAAGCACAATACCTCTTAAGACTGATCTGTAAAATTGTAATTTCGTAGATGGATACATTTGGAGCGTAATTCATTCTGCTATGGTGAAGACATTCGAATCGAATACCGTGGTGGCATTACATTTTGTTGTCTACTAGGCGTATCTAGAACAAATTCACAATATTTGAAAGTTCTGTTATATTGTAACTACTTGCCTGCTTTCTCAAAATAGTTTCACTTGTGATGTTGCTCCATCTCTATCCCCAATAGTTAAGTAAATTCGACTACATGATCAGAGTTCTTATAGTTCAAACTCTATGATTTTGTATTCATCAATAATGACTTGCATTTGCCTATTGCAGCTCCTCCGTGGATTGCAGTACCTTCACACGGCAAATATCCCACACCATGCTTGAAACTTGGAAACCTACTCATCAATGCTAATTGTGGACTGAAGATCTGTGATTTTGGCCAGGCAAGAACCGGCAACGACAGTGGACAATTCATGACTGAATTCGTAGTCACGAGGTGGTACCGTGCACCGGAGTTGCTCTCGTGCTGTGAAAATTACGGAATATCTATCGACTTCTGGTACGTGCTGAGCATTTTGTACTGATTGGAACATTCGTTTTATTGATTTCTTTTGTTGTGCTGTGTAGCTTGATCATTTGGGAGATCGAGGTACGAGAATAGTAATATACAATATTTGGGAAGACAAGCAGGGCTTACCCGGGCTTAATTTTCAATCTTTCAATGATGAACATTTTAATGTGCATTCTACTTATCATCGATTCCCTGTTTTCGTATGTGTTCCTTTTAGTGCAGTTCCAATCGTTTTCCTTCTTATCCATACAGATCAGAGGGGTGAATCGCGATGAAGAGAACATCAGAGTGTTGTGCTATCGTGTTGCTTTTGATACAAGTACATGATTAACGAGGAGCAGCAGAGCACATGATTATCGTGCTGGATCCCAAATCAAATTAACCCAACACGGTTTAAAGACGACATTCTGCCAAGACTCAAGTTTAAAGTCAGCAATCTAACCAACAACAAAATATGGAGGATGCCGCTCCTGCAAACCGTCTTTCAAAAGGAAGCAGTATAAGAGATCATACGAATCCATATCCCACACTGGTGTTTTGATGTAATTATCAAGAATGAGAGAGGAAAAAATAGGCAAATACACGTTTAAATCAGAATATCACATGGCTTGGGACAAGAAGCTGAAGAAACAACCATCATCATCCACCAATAACGCTGATATATTCCGACGTAGAATGAAACTGTGACACTGTAACATTCCGAAAAAAGTTCCTAGTCTAGAGATTGATACAAGAACTTACCCAACAACCCAAATCTCCAGAGAAAAGGTATGCATATCTCTACAAAATGTCAGTTATGATTCATATCGGGATTAAAAAAGCACGCTTAAAGCCCAAAAAAGCACTAGGTGCTCCCTTGAGCGCTTTTGGCGAAACGCTTTAAAAAGCGCGCTTTCTGTTAAAATGCTGAAATGAGCCTTTTTGTTTTATTTTCGTTTTTCTTTAACGAAAAGAGTTTGGGTTGAAAAGAGTTTTGGGCTGAAATAGAATAGTATTAGAGTTTTTATAATTTAGGAAATTAAACAAACAAAAGCAAAGAATCGGTCAAGACACTCGTCTTCACCGAAAGAAAGAATTGACCGCGGCTCACTTCCTCGTCTTCACTTCCTACTCCCGTTTTCATCTTTCCATGTTCCCATTTTCAAAAATCGACAGCAACAGAGGTAACTTGGGAGGTTGTTTCTGAATCCTCGGGGGCATGTGAGCCTAGCTACGTTAGAGCTAGAACCGTGAGAAAGGACAAAGGGAAGAGTCTTCTTAATCCCTCTTCTAGTTCAATGCCTCGAAGAATGAACATTGTTGATGAGGATGAGGAAGAGATCGAGGGAGATATGGGAAATGATATGAAAGATGACATGGAGTTTAGGGAAGGAGATGAGGTTCATGGGGATACTTTTTCCTTATGGAGATGATTTTTCCGATGACTAGAGAGAGATTAGAGACAAAGACTTCATAATAATTTTAAGAATCTTTGGATTTTAGTCGTTTAGTTCTTCTTACCACCATTAAAACTTTGAATTTTGTATTGTGTTGAATATTTTATTTGTCTTTTATGATATTGTGTTATTATTCTAAGTTCTATATTATGCCTATATTGAAATAATCCTACTACATGATTTGCGAGCATTTTTTTTTCTAAAAAGCGAGCACTTACACTCAGCACTTCGATAAATTTTACCTTTACCGCTTCGCTGCACTTTGCGCATTTTAAAACCCAGGATTCATACATGATGAATTGGTGGGACATATGATCTTCGAATGCAGCTTAACGAAAAGAGTGAGGCAAAGTTGCAAGTTAGGATTCAATTTCGATAAACACTAGGGAACTAGTTTGCATATTGGTTTTAAAAAGCACCTGAGAATAGGCCCGTCAAATGGGTTAATTGGATAAATCCATTATCCAAACCTAATGAATCATTATTTAATGGGTCATTGTCCAATTAACCCGTTTATTAAATGAGTCATAATAGATTGTGTCATAAATGAGTTGGGCCATTAAATGGATAACTCATTGGATAACCCATGAGATATTCATATGACCCAATGGGTTAAAATATATTATCCAATAAGGCATTATCCAATAAGTCATTATCCAATAAGTCATTATATAATTAACCCAATAAGTTACCATTAAATATTTTCTATCGATTTGGGTTACAAGTTGTCATCATCTAATAGGATCAGGTATTAAATGTCCATTATTTTTTATGATTTGGGATAAGAATAATTATGTTAATGAAAAATTTTGATCTCAATGGGTCCCATATTATGTTAACTCAATGGAACATAACAAATACCAAATAAATATCCAAAATTACCCAATTAAATGCATGTGTAATATTTAACATAAATATTCACTATAATTTACAAATTATACAAATTATAATTCACAAATTATTCGAGTTCAATCTCGTACAATATTTGAGTTCATAGAGTATTCGAGCTCGTACAGTATTCGAATTCAATCTCGTACAGCATTCGAGTTCGTACAAAATTTGCACTCAATCTCGTACAACATTTGAGTTCGTACAATATTTGAGTTCAATCTCGTACAGTATTCGAGCTCAATCCCGTACAGTATTCGAGTCAATCTCGTACAGTATTCGAGTTCATACAATATTCAAGCTCAATCTTATATAGTATTCGAGTTCATACAATATTCGAGCTCAATCTCGTACAACATTTGAGTTCGTACAATATTCGAGCTCAATCTCGTACAGTATTCGAGTTCGTACAGTATTCGAGCTCAATCTCGTACAGTATTCGAGTTCGTACAATATTCGAACTCAATCTCGTACAGTATTCATGTTCGTACAGTATTCGAGTTCAATCTCGTACAGTATTCACAGTATTCGAGTTCAATCTCGTACAGTATTCACAGTATTCGAGTTCAATCTCGTACAGCATTCAAGCTCAATCTCGTACAGTATTCGAGTTCGTACAATATTCGAGTTCGTACAGTATTTGAGCTCGAGCTCGATCCCAAGTAATATTGTTCATTAGTTTCGTCGAGTTTACAAAGCCAACATATTATATATTTTTAATTTTCATTAAATATAATATAATATAATGTACATAATATTATATTACATAATATAATATTATGAACTCGAATATGAACAAAACGCAGACCGATTGATGAACAAAATGCGGACCGATGAAACAAAACGCAGACTGGGAAGTGAGAACTGAGAAAGAACATGGAATTGATGGGTAATTCGTTTCACCCAAATAAATGACCTATACCCAATGGGTCATTTAGTTCGACCCAATGGATAATTAGTATATACCCAATGGATAATTTAGTATATATTTAATGAATAATTGGTGTTTTCAACCATTTAAACTTTAAATGGACAAGTCACGTAACATTTTACTTGGAGTGAAAAGTTACGATTAACTCTAATCATTTTTTGATATAGGCTGAATCGTGTACATAACTACAAAAGAGGAAATATTTATTCGAGTGGCTAAATGTGGCGATTTCATTTATTATTTTCTTATGTTCAATAAAAGAAAATATTTTTAAAAATCTTCATATTTCATGGAGGAGATTTTTTAAATTTAGTAAAAGTTTCTTAAATACTACTTTCGTCAAGATCTTTTATCAATTTTTAATTGATTCAAATTAAAATTGATTAAGACATTGACCAAAATCGATAAATATGATGAATCGAGAATTTGATCGTTTCTAAAATGATTATATGTGTTAGGAAAAAATTAAATCATTTGTAATCAAACTTGTGAAAATTTTGTTATCTTATGATATGAAATTATCCACGGGTCATTCGTTACCCAACCCAACTCGACCCACCAAAAATTATCCAACGGATAATCCATTATCCAACCCAACTAAACCCAATAACTACAACCCAATTATATCCATTAACCCAATGGGTCATTATTTAATAAGTTTTATCCAATAAGTGAAAATAATATATGGAGGCCTACCTGAGAAGGAGGATGAGGAACTTGCTTGCTGAGTAACATGGGCTATGGTGCGCACAGTGACAATGGACCGGGTGCTGGCAACATTAGACGAGCTATGGAGACTATCTAGGTACTCACCGCAAGGGCACCATATGTCTCACAGAGAGACAAGTATACAAAACTCGGAAGCGACAGCTGAACAACTCCAACATCAATTGAACAAGGCTCATATAAAGAAAGCGACAAGATGGGGGACATACAACTCAATTGGCAAACAAAAGGGGAGAATGGTGACAACTTATACCAGAGATAAACAAAAGTGAAGACAGATGCAACATTTTGTGCAAAGACCGAGAATGCATTTGCGGCATGGTGTGCAAACATAGAAGGTACCACAGTTAAGTGAAAAGGCTCAAAAACCATACAAACTCGGTGGTCCAGGCAGAACTATTGGTATCCTCGATGCAATGGGATATAGTGATTAGAATGGACTGCAACACCATACTACCCTACATTTAGAAGTCTCTGGCTTACATCAGGTGTATCGTCTAAAAATCCAAATTCTAGTCATGGTTTTCAATAGGTTTATTATTACTGAAACAGATAGACCTCTAGAGGTTGAAATACATGGGTTAGCACGCAGTACCTTCAGTTGTAATCATTTTCCAGCAAGATAATGAGAATTAAACTCCATACTTTCCACACAAAAAAATAAAACTTTCACTTCCTAGTTCTGGAATTATTTGTTTTCTTTTCTCGCTAACTTTTCTAAATTGTATAAAAACTATTAGAAACATAAAAATATGTACTACATATTGTAAAAGGTATATGGACAGTGTAGATAGGGAATATAGAGCCAAACAGAGAAGGAAAAACGACATAAAGAACAAAGTTAATTGTTTCAATTAAGGGATAAATAATCAAGTTTAAATCATCAAAACAGGACTCCATCACTGCCACAATAGCAATGATGGATAGTTATTACATGCAACCAAATGAGGGGAAAAAAGTACTTAAAATGAAATGACTATACATGTATTAGTAATGTGAATGTCAGATAGACGGAGGTGGCAGATTTAGTGGCAGCGGGTGGGTGCCGTCATCGGAGGAATGACCGACAAACTATTAGACTATATGAACAAGGGCAGAGCCTCAACAACTCTTAAGACTTCATATGAATCATACTAGCAATCACCTTATCAGCTATAATGCACTATAAAAACTCTTTTAATCACAAACAGAACCAGCTTGATACCTGGTGCATAGTCGAGCAAAAGTGAGGGTGTGTAGCCCGTACATAATTTGAGAAGAATTTCTTCATCGGGTCTTTTGCAACAAGTAATGGTAGTAGCACTGGCCGCAATCAATGCATGTACAGTAGAGGTACTCTCCATCCGTTTTCCCTTAAACGGCCACCTGTAAGATATAGTATGAAGATAGAGCTCTCATTGCAGAGAAATCATTATGATAAAGTGATATAGTTAGAATCTCCAGAATGTTAAACTGACAGCGGGTAACTTTAGCGCTTAATCTAGGCATCATCAAGCTGATTCCTGGTATTACCTCTGGAACCACAGTAGTCTTAATTTAGCCATATCATTAGTTGAAATAGAGGGCCAGCCTTTGACTAGGTACATCAACAGGGCAGGGTGCCAGAATTGCTGGCTGGATAGGATAAGATATGTGATGGGTATGCCACTATAACATGGTCATTTTCCCAAAACCTCGGCCCAGAAAACAAGGAGTGTTGACCTGCAGAAGCAGTATGATCTTTAACATCTTATGGACTTCATGGGTAGTCTTAAGTATTATAAAAAGATAGTGTCTACCAAGCATGGTAGCATGAGTAGTGAAGGCCAAAAAAGAAGAGAAATCCTCACCTCTGGATCACAAAGACAGCGTTGCAAGTTTCAAAAGCAAACATCACATGCTACCGTTAGAGGTGCGCATAAGCAGTCAATTTCACCAGATTTTGTTTTGTAGTGTACACCTCGTAGAGTCCCTCCTTCGAGAAGAGAAGTCACTGTTCCTTGCACCAAAGGGACGATGTTCGACTGTAAATTAGAAACAACCATTCAAGTACTTAAGAGAAATACGGCGACAAATAATGTCAAAAACAGAAGTTCCATATTTTCTTTCATAACCATTCACAAGACCTGAAGTCTAGAACATAGTTCACCAATTTTTTTCTTCAAATAATTCTTTTAAATCAACAATTTCAAATATTTAACAGCAAAAGAAAACTCAATTCCAAGATCATTTACACTCATACAAAACAAAAAGAAACTTCAGCTTATATTATGCAAATTGCACAATTGTATTACTGGAGCACAGTGATCAACAAAGCATAGCAAAGGAGAGCAGTACGTAGGTAGAGATGCAGCTTTCTCCCACACGCGTTAAATTGAATGAACTGCCCATTGTATAAGCTTCTTCCTATGCAAATTGCAACAATTGTATTACTGGAGCACAGTGATCAACAAAGCATAACAAAGGAGAGCAGTACGTAGGTAGAGATGCAGCTTATTCCCACATGTGTTAAATTGAATGAACTGCCCATTGTATAAGCTTTTTCCTGCTACATTAGTTGAGAAAAGGGAAAATAAATTGATAGTTTTGTAACAATTGAGAAAATGTATGTGCAACATTGATTCAATGACATTTGACCAACTGACAGTAAGCATTAAAAAATGTTTAATAGCTTGAGCATAATAAACCAAACCTCAAACACCTAGTGCGCGATAAGGAATGAATATAGCTTACAAATCTTTTGGGTTCTTAAGACTTTATTTCCCAATCCCTGACTACATGAATAACGGAGATGATCTGTAAATTTACATTTTACTTAATAATTAAAGGGCCTAAATGGGGAGCTGCAAAGTGAAGCTATGTTAATTTTGTTAGTTTGTTCATCATTGGGTTCTGCAAAATCTCACATATGCTACAGAAAAATAAAGCTTCAAAAAAGGACCAGCATAGCTTTAAAATAACGAACCTTTTGAATCTGTACTGACAGTACGAAATTAACATAGTGGACACTTGGATTGCTTTTTGGGGTTGCTGGTCAATCTTTCAATAAAAGATATGGATGTTCACGAAAGCCCACGCAGAAAAGGGAAAAGCAGGTACTGACATAAGAAGATCGATAAAGGCAGAAAGTATGCAAGGAAAACTAAATACTTAGCCACTGATAACAATCTAACATAGAAGTACACATTTGCACTTTGCCACAACATTAACAGCATAACAAGAAGGGGCAGGAGTAACGAGTTAGCCTATGGTCATCTGAATCTGACAGGCTCTGAAAAAAGAGTCTCTTTCTGGTTCAACTTAAAATGGAACTTGAGAATAATAAACTTTCTTGGTAATGTTTTCATTAATAATTCAATATAACCTGTTGTGCCATCAAGTATATCAGGAGTCCTTAGTACATTCATTATTTTGAGCCAACTAAGAAGTATTATGGCAAAATTATAAGACAAAGGACATGTTTGACTAACGGTTGTTAGTTGCTGAAAAATGGCTTGTAGTTGTTGCTTGTTCTATATATAATATTTAATTGTTAAAACTGAAAAGGCAAAAGCCAGCCAAAAAAACTTATTTCACTGACCTACTTTCATTTTGGTGGGAAAACAGGCTTTTCATCCGTGCAAAAAGCCAATTGCCAAACAATTTTTGCAAGCTTGTTTGACCGGAGCTCACCATGACATCATAATCAAATTTGTTTTAAGCAACGATAAATCAGATTATGATGGAGACAGTGATTGTGGAAGATCCCTCTTCAGCAGATAAATCCAAAACTCTTTATCTTACTTTAATTGTACAATTTTAATAATAGTAATAATACACACCGAAGGCAACGGCATAGGCATATACAACAATGCAACAGCTTTCGCACTTAGTTCTCAATCTACCATAATTGGGACTTTTAGATACAAATGGATAGCTCTGAAGAACTAACAGATAAATAATAAAATGAAAATAATTGGTAGTGATGCCGAGGATATAGATGACAATGCCAAAAAGCAATTCTTCAAAAAGTAAAAATAATTTCCAAACAAAGCCTTCTCTATCTTGTGCTGCAAAACATAATTGTAGTGTACAGAAAATGAAAAATATGCTCCTTAGGAAGAAAGCAGAGAACTTACAAGCTCTTTCAAGTTCTGCAAGTCCCTACCAGAAGCATTCTTGTTTCTTCAGTTAGCTCGGGCCTCATACTTCCACACACTTTCTTGTTCCTACAGCTGGCACGAACCCCTTCCTTTCCATTTCCTTCAATACTTTTATTGCATCTGCAGTACGACCACAGCATGCAAGATGCCTCACGAACATATTATAACTCAGACAATTTGGTTTAATCCCCCTTTTCTTTAACTGGTTAAAATAGTTAGAGACCAGATTACTTTTGATATCCATGAGTCTTTGCAACAACAAATTGTATGTGAATGAGTCAAGAGAAAAGCATCGCCCTATACGGTCTTCCATACCAGCGATGTCTTGTTCCCATACCTTAGGCCGAGTAAAGTCGTTCATTAACTTGACTAACTCGACGAGCTTCCAACTCTCAGCTCTCAAACTAAGCTCATCCTGTTGTTCGATCCAACATTCGAAGGGAACAAAAGACTTCCGAGCATGCACTAGCAGTATATTGCCAATAAATGATGACATCCGGCGACCAGTTGAATATAAATCATCAATGACTTGTATTGCATGTGAATACGTATGTGCAAGTAAATATCGTCTACTATTATAGAGCAACTTCAGAAGTTGTTCATAGCATTCAATACTGAGCTTCTGTTCTCTCTTTCTCAATTGCCAGAACATCTCCAACGCCGAGTCCAGCTTCTTGGCTCTGCAGAGGCTGATAACCATGACAAGTCGGAGTTTCTTCTTGACCTCTCTTTTCATGCACAAATCACGGAAGAAATTCAAAGCATCAGCCGTTCTTTCATTCCTCACATAACTTTGCAGCATAAGTACATCAGACTTCAAATATGGTTGAATGCCTTTCCTCTCCATGGTATCATAAACTTCTCTAGCCCATTGAAACTTTCCCGCATGGCCAGCTCCATCAATAAATTTATTGTATGTCCTGCATGTGGTGGGTGGGAATCGCTGAAACAATTTATGGAAATTAGCCTCGGGATTATTCATCTTGCACAAAATACAGATAACCGCCCTGAACAGTTTCCTATCGGGCTCATATTCATTTTCTTGCATCTCTACAAATAGTTTAACTGCACGAGGTCCCTCACCCACCTTGATTAAACCACTGATCAAGGTGGTGTAAGCTCTCTCGCACGTTACTTTGCCTGAGACATTGAACTTCTCATTCAATTCATACCCATCGTTCCATTTCTTGGACTTTAATAATTCTAACAGGAACCTATGATAAACTGTCTGGCCAATAGCAAAGTTCTTTTCAAATGAAGCGGTAACTAATTCAATCATTTTATCAAGCTTCTCCTCCTTGCTAGCAATAACAGAAAAAAATGTTCTACCAGGGAGGATACCTCGTTCAATTGCATTTCTTAGCAAAGAATATGCATTATCAACACTGGCATACTCTAGGGCCGTGCTGAGAAGGTAGTTGTAAGACATAGCATTCACAGAAAACCCAAAATCTGCCCTTGAACTGTACATTTCCAAAGCAGCATCCATCATCCCTATTTTACAGAAGAAAAACAGTGTAGCATTCATGGTAACACTATCAGGAACAACACCCCGCTCTACCATCTCTGTCAACAAATCATACACCTCATCAAGCCGGTCCTCACTTAATAACCTCTGCAACAAAGAATTATAACGGTAAACATCAGGAACAAACCCACCACCTTGTTTTACAACCTTCAAGAAGTCCAAGGCCTTATCAGTATCTCCAGCCTCAACAAGGTTCTTCAACCGCACATTCTTAGCTTGCTCCACTGGAACAGTACTCAGTTCCTCAGCCTCCTTAATCAACAGATCAGCCCTCTCTGACTGCTGATCTTTACACAGAGCATCCACAAAAGTGGCCATAATCACGCCGTTCGAACTTGCATTCGCATCCTCCTTACTCATCAAACGCCGTAAGAACTCCTCAGCCCTATCAAACTCCTTCCGCTTACAGAAACGCTTCACCATTATAGCACGAGTGATCCCATTCTCGAACCCCCGCTTTCTAATCTGACCCGCAACTGCATCCACCACAGAAAAGTAGCCATGTTCAACCAAAGCATTCAAGAAAACATGATAGGACACACTATCCAAATCCAATCCTAGAAACCGCATTCTACCGTACAGAGTAAGCGCAAAATCACCCCTGCCCGCCATGGCATAGCCGCTTACCAACACAGAATGGAATTTAGCTTGCTGAAAATACCTCCTCTCCCTCATCACATTCAAGCACTGCACTAGCTCCTCAAACTGATTAGCCCTACAAAGAATTCGGAAGATCGCGAGACACGTTGCCGGAGTGTGCTGAAAGCCATTCAGCCGTTCCGCCCAATCGAAGAACTTCAAACAACAAAGCCAGTCCCTTGGTGGATTCCCACGCTGGAGCACGTCGAGAACTGCGGACTCCGTCAGGCGGAGGTCGAGGCGGCAGAGGGCGGCGTCGACGTCGTCCTGCGTACGCAGAATATCGAAGATTCTGTCGACGCGCACGTTTTTCCGAGACATAAACCATTGTTTGAATGGTGCTAGGACTTCGCTCTCCCGAACCAACGGCGGAGGGGGACGGGCACAGCGGGAGGCGGTGGAAAGAGAGTTGATTAAATAAAGAGGGAGAGGGTAGAGCGAGTGCCTGGATTGTCCGGCGCATCTGATTACTAGCATAGCCAAAAAGGTTGGATTTTCACGCGCTGCGGAGAAAGCCTCAAGGCAACACAGATGGCGGTCGCTCTGAAAGTAGCATCCTTGCGGCGGCGAAGCTCACAAGTAGAGCGAGGAGGGGCAAGGGGAGAAGAGGGACTTTCGCGGTTTTGGGAATCAGTAACTTTTATATTAAAAATAATAAATGTATTTATAGGTAGAGTCGTCTCTTGAAAGACGGTCTTACCATAAGTTATGGAAAGATCAAAGTTTAAAGTGTAAATTAGAAGAAATTAAGATAAAATTTTCGGGTTGCATGAACTGGGTTATAAATTTTATAGCTACTACATGTTTCATATTAAAACTTTAATATTGCAACTAAGACCTTTTACCCTTTATTATTCTAATCAAACCCCGTCTTTCCGTAAGCCTATGGAAAGACTGTCTTTCCCAAGACTTTGCCTTATAGGTAAGATATGTGCTAAATAATAATTTATTTTATATTAAATTAACGGCTTTGGTGGGGAGTGCGGGGATGAGACATGTGTGAACTGATATCCACGCTCGACCCACTAACCATTGCGGGTATGATTTTCATACACATACCCGCCCCACCTCCCACCAAAACTGCCTTCATATACATTCCATTGCGATGGATGCGGGGCGGACCTCCACCAAAATTAGCCCCATTGCCATCCCTAAAAATGAGGGTTAAAGAACTGGGTCGTAACAATCAAATCTGGGTTGCAACCGGGTGTTCCATTTTGGAAAGAAAATCCTCAAATCACACAATTAAAAAGAACTATCTGGTTAAACTTAATACCATTTACTGATATTATGTGTTCACCTTCTTAGTTTGTAGGTTTGAATTTGATGCAAGAAATTCCTTCAAATTAGTGATAGTTCCCTATCTGCGCACGACAAATCCCAGTCTCTTCGAGTACCTGCACGCCGTGTGGTTGCTCTTGATCACGCCATGCTTTTATTTTCCGATTGCGAACAGGAGACCTTTCTTCTTGGTCCACCATCAGTTCCAATGGCGGATTGAGTTGTGCCACAGAAGAACCTTCAATGTCGAACCTCTCTTTGATTTCGATACACCTCGAGAATAACCCATCGTAGATAGTTTCGATTTTTGAATATTGAACTTGGTTTTTATGAATTGCAAGGTGTGGTGGATGTGGGAATTTCAAAGTATGTTAGGTAAGAAAGCGTTAAGGGAAAAACACTATTGTTCTGACTCTAGTTCCGAAATCACAACAGGTGTCGTTTATATATGAAGCACATGCCGAACACAACTCCCAAAATCTAAACAATTCACGTATTGTGTTGTGAATTTGGAACAATATTAAACTTTGGCAATCGATGCACCGCAGATTTCCAACATGCAATCTCTCAACCAAAATTGCAAATCTATTTAACCCTCCAATCGCACCCCAAAACCCTAACACTCCCACTCCATCTAAAAATTTTTCTTCCCCAATTACAATTTTCCTTCTTCACATCCAACCACAAATTTGATTGATTACTTGGATTCATCGTGAAGGGAGGACATTCAAATCATTTGTCAAATGTATTTGATTATTTACTTTAGGTTTCAGATTTGAAGAAGAGGTTCATTCAGATATATTTTGAATGAGCTCTTTGTAATGTTAAGTGAATAGAGTAGCCTATGTTAGAGTTTCAAACGACGTTAATCTATTTTTCCATAGCATTTCACTGTTACATCTTGTATGAAAATTTAGGTTTTTGAGGAAAACCCTAAATCATCATTCCTTATGGGGGCCATTGTTCTAAATGTGAAACGCATTTGATCGGCTTTGTGTAGGTGGCATTCATTCCATACAAGATGAAATTACAAAAAGAACCAACGGCGGAATACAAGAAAGTCCCAACACAAGTTTTCATTGGCCACGCGGGATTATGAGAACTATGATTGGAATGCGAGATATGTTTTCATTCAAGCATTATTATTATCACACCCCATCTCCATCTCTTCGCGACCTATATAATCCCTCCGTCCCAACTCAAACTGCACACTTTCCTAATTGGGTTGTCCCACCTCAAATTGTAATTTCTGATTTTAGCCAAAATGGCCTAGTTGACTTGGCCCAAAACTCCTAAAATACCCTTTCTTTTTGCTGAAATCACAAGTGGAGCTGGGCTTATTAAGACTAGAGTTTAAAGAGGATTTGAAGTGGCAAACTGATGGTCAAACGCGTGGCTATTTTTTTGACTTAAATCAGGCGTGTAATTAATTACCTACCCCACCTGCCTCCCACTAAATTCAAAAGCCCAATGCTCCTCTTCACTACCCAAGGTATCTTTCACTTCCCAAGGCTACTGAAATCTTATCATCTCATCTCTTTTTTCTCTCAAGAATCCAAGGCATCTTACCCAAAACATCTCTTTTTCTCTCAACTTCTCCTCTCCACCCCTCTCGAATCGTCTCCTCAAACCCTCCCTCCTTATCACAGGTATGAAAATCCCCATTTTATCACAAATTATGATCCCTCGTTCATTTTTTGCTCGCCGTGTTTAGTTTTTTTTCCCATTTTGAACGTCTTTTGAAACTGGGGATTTCTAAACTCCACCCGAGCTTGGATGGTGTAAGTTCGAGTTTGAAGACTCGGGTAATGTTTTTTTTGCCTTTGATTCAATGTTTTGCAATTTTTTTTTTCATTTTTGTGTTAGGGTTTCTTAGATCTGTAAGAGAAATCTGATTTGAACAAAGAATATGCGTTCTTGTTGACCGATTTGAACATTTTCTGTGTTTTTAGCCGGGATTTCAAACCATTTGGGTTTCTATACCCCATCCGAGCTTCGAGTGTGTTAGCCCGGGTTTGATTACTTCGATTTCATGCCTTTTTTACGCTTTTCATTCATTATTTTTCAACTTTTTATCATTTTTGAGTTAGGGCTTCCGTAGATCTGTAAAAGAAAATTGTTTTAAAATAAATAATTTGTCTTCTTATTGGCCGATTTGTATATTTGATGAATTCTTTGAACGATTTGTCCTGTAGTGTTGTTATTTGAGGATTTTGTTGGGGGTTTATGTGTTGGGTCGGGTTTATGTTGGTCCACCTTTAATGCATGTTCATTTTTTGAGGTTTATTTTTCTCAGCTTCACTAGTTGTTGGTTTATGCTGCCTCTCTTATCAGATTGAGCTCTTTGCTTAGTGTATCTTGATTTGTAGTCATTTCATTAGTAGTGATTTTTATGCTTGAACTTTATAACCTGTTTGGTGTCCCTCTGTGAACTATACATGTTCATTGATGCACATGTGTAGCTATGTTTGAGCTTTTTACTCTGCGTCAGTTATAATTTTAGTTAACGGGTTAGAATGTGATGTACAACATAGGTAAGAGTATACTAGTCAACATTTACATACCACAAAAAGACGGCGAAGTATTCTTGGTTGATTGGTGTTTAAGTTATATCCCTTTTCAGTTTATAGCTATCTTGATGATTGTATTTCTGCTAGATAATTTTGGGTGTTCAAAATGGAAAGAACTGATTCCAGAATGTTACCATCCACTTCACTTGACATGCTTTGTTTAGGTGTTATGTTGATTTTTGAATTGCATCTTTAAATTGATTTAATTTACTCTTGGGGGATTCTGCTTGGTTAGTATGTGATGTTACAGTCAGGGTTTAACAGCTTGGTAGTTGTGTATATAATTTATCAAGTTTGAGTCAATTGTTTTCATATTGTCACTGTAGATTATTATCTAATACTGATGGTCTTCTTTTTGTGTGAACTTTTTGCACGTGTAGCTTCTAGTTCAGATCTGCCTGTTTTTGTGTTTTTGTTGTTGCACTGTTTTATATCTTACTTTCTGATTTCAATTGTCTTGCTATTTATGAATTTGTACTGCCCTGCCCTGTTTATTGAATATGTGTGCAATATTCTGATTTTGGGATGTGTAAAATTGATGGTCTTTGTGTGCGCGTGTGAAATGTTTGCATGTGTACTGCCTTATTTACTAAATCTATATTTTAGATCTAAATGAGCTTATTGATTGAACCTGTCTTTAGTTGGACCTGATTTGTTCCATTCAATTACTCATGTTGTGATGTTTTTTTGTTGTTATCTTGTCTACCATCACAACCCCTACTATTTTTAATGAGTACACCTAGTGATGAGCCCAATCACTTGTCTAACTCGTGTGCCAGAGCTTCAAGCTCTAAGGTGCTGATGGACACTGAAAATGGTGAGGATTTACAGTCATTTTGGGGATCTATGACTAATTCGAATATTCTGATAGCCACTCATTCCAGTCCAATCAACTTTGCTGGCTGGTCTCCATTTTTGTCGGAGACCCCTGTTAATTGTTCTGAGGTTAAGTATCCCCCGGACCTTGTCGACCTCCCTGATGATGGTTTTGTACTTGATAAGGAGAGTCGGGAAAATACAGATTGGTTTCCAAAGCTTGAATGTGTTACTGATTATCGTACCATCAAGTTTGGTGAACAAGGATTCTATGAATATGGATCATGCTATTTTCAGGGGAATTGGCCTAAAAAATAGAGGACACAAATCAAGAAGAAGTGGTCCTTGCGTAATTTGCCCCCAACATGTTCTTGTTGATATAGCCTTCTGGGAGAACTTGCCGAAACCTTAAGGGTATGTGCCACCAGAGCCAAGAAAGGGAACCCTCCCAAAATCAGCTTGAAGGCACTACTTAAGGTTGCATCTTGCCTTTTTCTATACTTTTTTTTTTAAAATTTCCCTTTAATGATCTTATGAGTTGCAATCATTTTAATATTTTATTTTGTTGTGCAAGGAGTAGATGAAGGAATTAGTAAAACCAGTGATTAACCTTGCTGGCCATTGGTTAATTACTGATGATGGGTTATATTAATCCTGAATGCTAAATTCATGACTTGTTTTTACATTCTAGACTGCATTTAGCGCATTATCTTACATTTTGGTCTCATATTTTGTTGCTGGATTGCTAATATATTATGTGGATTGTTCTTATGTGGACTTCTGTTTTTGAATTATTATAAAGTCGTGTGGGACTGTCTGGACTAATAATTTTCAACTGTGATACAGTCGTGTGAGATTGTCTGGACTAATAGTTTTCTGCATTGCTATCTGATTATGTGCTCTATTTTACGTGTATTATTATGTTGGAGAAGTGTATAAGATGGAGCGTTGGATTTAATGAGGTTGCGGGATAGGAGTTTGTGACTGACACATTGCAGCCATACGGTTGGGTCTAAAGACATGACCGTTCTTGGCGGGGCAGTGTGATCGGGTTGCAATTTAGTTAATTAAATCACAGTAGATATAATAGGTCTTAATCGATGATGAAATTGTGATGTATGATTCTTACGTTATGCAACCATGCTTATTGGTTAAAAAACTGATTTGTTCTTGGCGGGGCATTCATATGATTTGAAAACAGTCTGAGTTTACTGTTCTAATGACTTTGAGTTTTGGCAGCCTGTTAATAATGATGATAAAGGAATGAAAAAACCGCTGAGCGCAACTAGATTTTGTTAATTCAAATCCTTATGATGGCATAATTATGTGGTTGTGCAATTTGACTGTTCATGTAGTGTGCCAAATCAGTATTTGCTGCTTATGTCCTGTGTTTGTTTCCAGTCTTAGACTTGGAGTTTTTCAAAAACAAAATGCATTGATTCATTCATACAAACTGCTTTTACATCCAAAATAAAACAGGGGAAATACCATCCCTATTTTACTAGGTTTCACCTTAAACATGACTAAGAAAACCAAAATGCATGTTTACACAAATTTCCAAGCACAACCCTACAAAATATTTTCATGCCAAACATTTTCAGCCCATTTCCATGCTTTACATGAGATCTTGAACTTGTCCAATCCTTCCAACAACAACAAGGTCTTCCAAACAGCTTCTTACAATTTCAGAATCCACAATCAAGTTGTTTGGCAAAATTCCCAGCTTAATCAGTCCTTGCTTACCCATATGTGGCAGTTTAAAGTTATTTCCCCCCTATCCTTCATGATTTCAATCATCACACTTTGCAAAGACGAAAAAACCATGTAGATTTTTTTAGGATCCTCTCTTTCAAAAACATTGTAAACAGACTGTAAACGTCCCTCAAGTTTGTGCTAGGGGTTTCATGTTGCAAACTTTGAATGGAAGCGAAAAACCCTAAGTCTAGGATGTTTAAATCTGGTGACTTAGCTGGTTGGCACACCATTTTTATTGTAATACCATATGAATTTGCAGCTGCTATGAACTTGGGGTAATTGGACAGTATATGGGAAGGGGCATTGTCTTGTTGGACTGAGATATGTTTGGTTAACCAAGTTGGCCACTTAGTTTTAATTGCAGGGATGCCATCATAAATAAGTTTCTTCCTAATGCATTTCCTATTGACCTTCTTAATTCGTGTTAAAACAAGAGTTCCCCTAGGCCTATTGATACTACTTTTTTTGGCAGCAACATATTCAGTGTAAGGAAAGACACCTATTTTACCATCAAAGACACAATTTCCCTCATGATCAAATATAGGTCTACAAACTGCACATAAGAACATCAACTTGGGTATATAATGCTTGTTCAGTTGAGTTCTATATGGTTCAGGTTCTCCAGGAGCAAGTAAGTACCTTATGGTTGATTCAGTGAGGTAGAACCACTTCTCATCAATATGAATGATGTTATGCACGTCCTTGAATTGCATGTTGCACTGTATACTTGATAAACACCATTCCATTCTTTTTAGCTTGGTTGTTGATAAGAATGGATGAACTTCATTGGTATGACTCTTGATTTCCTTATTTGTCACAGATTGGTATACGGTACTCTTGCTGATATGTAGACCAATAGCGGTTGCCCGACAGATTCTTCGCTTGGGGAGAGGTATAGCCATTAATGCTGCTGTGTCGATGAGCTTTTTTGTTGGGCATGGTTTTCCATGTCGTTGGACCTTACGCATATTGTTCCCCACCAGCAATCTGCTGCTTGACTCTTGCCCAAATGGTGCTGATGGTTCAAACTGAATACCCCCATTGATTTGCTGCTTGAACTTGGCAGTCATGCTTAAGCTTGCCTTCATTGATATGTTGCAGCAAAAATTGTGCTATTAGCTGCCTATCCTCATCTGTGAGATTCTTTCCCACCATCACAGCCCCACCAGCATTAAAAGCCCAGTGAGGATCTTTGAGGGACCAGAATGTGTTTAATGAGAAGGAATCTGAGGGCTTTTAATGCTGCAAAAAGGGAATGAAGGATTCAAGTTTTGGAAATGTGGAAGTGAGTTCTAAGTGTGCAGAGAATGAAAGCTTTCAGAGAGAAGAAAAAATACCTTTCGAATTTGTAATTTTTATTTATTTATTGATCGCCTATTATGTTTTTGGGGTCCAAAATTAAATTTTTAGAGCCCAATCTGAATTTTTGGAGCCAAATTAGTTATTTTGGAGGGAATGGTTAGCTTGTAAAATCCTTGCAAAAATCTAATTACCAAATTTGAAATTTACTATTCACAACAATATTTTAACCAGTTTTTTCTGTAAGTTTTTACTGTACATTTTTCCCACCTCACTTTCTCTTTCTGCAAATTGAGGTGGGACAAAGGGAGTATGTTGACATAATATTGTAACTTTAAGAATTCCCTTGTTTTTAGTCATATGTTAGGCTTACTAAGAAACATATGTTTCAAGAGGATGGCGACACTGGTCAGTCGCTCCAAGCTCGCTTTGAAGTTTAGGGAATATGATGAAATTATGCACAATAGGTTTAGGGATAACTTCCTTGCCATGTCCATTTTAATCTACTTAAATACCATATACTTTTGTTCATTTTCAATACAATATTACATGTTATGTAGTTAATTCCAAATCAAATAGTATTTTGATCAAAAAAATAAAAATGGTAAGAGTTTTTTTTGATGAATTCTTGTCATTACCGCTTCCTTTAGATATTGTTCTTGATTTTGTTTGGTTGTAATGCACGAAGTGAAACAGAAATAATTTAAGTTTCGAGACTATTCTTATAGTCATGTCGTTGTAGACGAACACCGTTTCTAATTCGTTAATTGGGAAATTGACTAAAATTTTTTATGTGTGATCCGATCTCGTAACTAACCTTGGATAAAAAATTCATATGCAATTTTTAAAAGGAAACTGAAATGTGTTCCAATTTTGGAAACTAAAATTACCCAAACCACACCAAACCAATCGGTTACCATTCTGATATCGAATCCCCACATGTCAAATTGATTTCCAAAATCGGATGCACTAGTATAGTAGTTCCAGCGACACACCAATTTTTGAAAGAAGATCCCATATCAAAAGCATAATGGATGGAACTTCCAGTGCCATAACATTGGACATCGTTAAAAGAAAGGTACCACGGCGCAACACATCATGGTTTACACTATAACACGATTGTTATACAACATTGTTCATTGGGGTATGCTGATCAATGGTGGTGCCAGGGACGACATGTCATAAACGCTGTCCTATGGCCACTTTAATCACCGTTGACACCTCATTCCTTCACAAGTGGATCAACCTAGACCCGTGCCCGAATGTATAGAACATTCATGTTTGTGATGAATCCCTTGTTAACTTGTTAGACATCACCAATAACATAGATTTGACTTTGCCCCATTATTGAGTTGAACAATTGTGTGGGAACATTGTACACCTGTGTCTATAATTGTAATTTTTGGATTGTCAAACCCCCCCGGGAAAACCCACTCTCACCTTCTTGATCGTAGAAGTTTATCCTCAAGTGAATATGGACCGTTTTGCTATGTAAATAGTATGCAGTCTCATTCTCAAAATTAATGATCAGAAAATTGTGAAGTCGATATACCATCTACATTATTGGACCCCAAAACGTCGAAAGGAATGATGAAAGCGATCATTGTTGAATTCTATATCATCGTACCCATGATCAAGCAAACTGAATGTTTCTTATGTTTTAAATGACACCACATATTGTTTTGGAGTTCGAAATCGCTTAATCTAACGAAATAGCCATGAAGAATCCTCATAAAGACTCTAATAAGAAACCAATTTTGCATGTCTGATTTGGAAGATGAAGAATGGTGTTTGTAGGTGAATATAGATAATAATTTGAGAGGTTTGAAACGAAGCTATCTACTAAGAATGATATTCTTAAGCATCAGAATAGGCCAACTCGTCTCCCCCCCAAAGAACATCATGTCCAATTTATGAAATAACTTCAATTGTTTTTGGATAAACTCCTTACCATCCTGCAAATTCATCTTTCCTCTCGGTTGAAAATTCAGAGTCGAAACCTTGCAAAAAAATTTCTGGACCTCGACATGTACGCCATTCTAATAGAAAACCAGAGATGAATGATGAATACCTTGACTCTTGTTATTTTTCTGCATAATGTCATTTTTCTTGATTTGCTTCCTTCGCGAATTAGCAAAAACGGTAGTAGATATAAAAACCTCTCTTAAAACTTCAATGATCTGGGGATATAAACATGACCATATATCTACCCGATTTTGAAGAAATCAAATCGAAAGCTTGAAAAATAATCCCAAAATTGAGAACTTGAAAAATAGTCCAATACCTAATGTACTGGAAACAATACCTATTTATCTTTGAGAATTAACTCTACACTACATTGATTCATAAAGCATCTACACTTACAAAATAGATGAAAGTAATTGAACAGTCTAAACCTAATTTTTTTACTAGTCTATACCTACAACAACTTCCAAGAAGTATACCCCCAAAAATTGTAGCAGAATGACACTTGTAAATAAAGTAAATAGTGGAATGCATACATCTAACCCCAACTTCATCCAACATAAACTTTAGAGCACTTCTGAACCTAGAAAACCAAATACTACCCATTTCTTGTGACATGTTCTTCATGTTTCTCAACCTTCACTTCCTCTTCTTCTTTGTCTTCAGATGACACTGATATTTGGTGGAATGTCTCCTGAATTTTTGTCACGCCTTTTTCTACCGGTTCAATTGCCTGATTTATTGTCAACACGACATCCTCGACAACCTGTGTCGCAACAGAACACATGGAGCTTGCAACATGTAATAGAGGGTGAATGACAGTGGTGAAAAAAGGCAGAGAGTTCTCACCTTCTGCCCCCCTTCAACAACTATGTCCTGAACACTCTCTCTTACACTCGTTCCCGGAGCCTCAACTTTGGTTTCCGTCTTTTCAACGAGAGCCGGTTTTACTTCTTCGTCTTCTTTCACCGCCACCACCGTTTCTGTTTTCTGGGAGGATACCTCTGCATACTCAGAAGCTGGGATGAAATGATAAGGCTTTGCCGAGAAGACGAAAATATGAGCAACAGCTGCAATTGCCATCTAATATGCCATAGGAACAGCGTTAGCCATCAGGCATTTATATACTTTTACCCGCAAGTACCATGCTCAAGTACTTACTTCTATACAGATCAGAAAATCTTGCAATGCAGTTTGAAATTTTCCCTCCTTTGGCAGAACTCTGAAATAGCATAATAGTGCAATTCCCACTCCTTGCCACCATGTAGCGAAAACAATTGCCTTGAAGCTTATGAACTTTGCAAGGGGTTTTATGGCCTGAAGCTTGTGATGAGTGACATTGTAAAACTGAACAAGACAATACAGCGCCCACATCTGGCTGAAGTTCAGTAACACGGTGATATACGGATACCTGCAAGAAGCATTGCAAGTGCTGCGTAGATGCAACAGACTGCACTCGAAGGAATCGAAAGACAAACAAGAGGATGTATCCCTCGCCAAATCACGTGTCGCAGTTAAGTTAAACTGAATATGTTCCACTGCAATATTTCATGTTATAGAAACAACAACATCATACCATATCAGCTAAGAGCACCTACCCGTAATGCCACTTAAACTCTCCATCACCATAGACTCCGAAAAGCTCCAGAACAAGTGCTAAAAATGCACAGACGGTCTTCAAAATCATCTGCCAACTATCGCAAGTAAAATCAATGAAATCCATGAATCCTGACAGCTATATTGAGTGCGTTTTCGGACTCACATATTGCACAAGACCAAACTTTTCGATGGTAAGCAAATCCTCCCCCATCACAGAGGGCTGGCATATGAAATCACCAAGTTTTCTACTATGCGGCTTAGGGCTTCCGCTCACTGATCCTTCCAGTAATGGCTCTTTGGATTCATCTTCCAGCAGCTGTATGACTTCATCTTCACCACCTACACAAGATTATCAGCACCTCTTCAGGAAACGAAAAACTTCACCAAAAGATGCTAGAGATAGAGAGAGTAGGCCTTTTGGCCTCATTTCTTCCAGATCAAAATCAAGATATATCGACGCGGGCCATCATTGTTGAATTTATTCTAGCCAATTCGAGTGTAGATGGATTCATTTATCAGAAATTGCGAAAGTAGGATTCTTGATACCATCAGTACTCGTTCTTCTACACATTCAGCATTGCACCTGAAGAACATAATACAGCAATCTAGCTCCCTCTTTGAGCTTGTGTCCCAAAACTTAAAATCCCGCTTACCAAGACAAGCAATTAAGTAACTCCCGAAGGAATATAGAGCAAATGCTTCATAGCAGTTTCTTAGGATGTCACATGCCAGAGACAGCTTCGAATTCCACAAGGACATAATCTGGGTAATACGCGCAAGTGGTTGAATCAGTTCAAATAGATGCATAATTGCATATGCTACATTTGCAAATATTTATTTCTTCACAACAAATTGCCAATATTGCTCCATTATTATCGAGTTTGTGTGGTGCGTATAGGAGAACTGAAATAGTAAGACAAAGAGTTTACTGAGTAGGGTTCATAGCAGTCAAGATGGATGCATTATGGGAAACAAACTAATGTAAATCAAAGGAAAATCCATTCTCAAGACAAACAAACAGTTGCTCTAGGAAAGCTCAAAATGTTCTATACACAAACTTTGTGCAATATTCTGTAGGAAAAAAAGTGTTAATTTTTCAAAGAAACTGAAGTTATAAAACCAATAATTTGAAGTTATAAAAAACCAAGAAATTGATAAAGGCCATTATTATTCATGGATAGAGGCTTACAGATTCTGTAGCATAGACAGGAACCATGAAAATTACAGCAACAACCCACTTTTGCTCCTACATGGTGAAAAACAAAGTTTTGACGATTGTTAGCAACATTCAAATGAGAACTGAATAAAAAATGTGCTGTCAGGAAAAATAAAATAAAGAAAACTATGCTTCAGAACACTAACCGCAGGATTGGTGTACCATCTAAGATGCTGGAAAATCAGGAGGAGGGAGAGCCCTAAAGCCAGCAAGACAGAACATCCTGCACCTATCACGGCTGGCCGCTGGAGATTATCGTATGTCATTTAAACTACTGTTCCACCAAATGCATCATTTCAACAATGTCTCTGAAACCTAGATAAGTAGATCGCCACGTGTCAATGCAAAACACAAACGGAACAGGAAAATGAACATTTATAATCAAGAGGCTTAGAAGTATACTTAGTTACATCCATGTGTTGAAAGGTGAAGATGGAAAGATAATGTATATATAACAAATTCACTCGTACTGTCACAATTACTTCACTGAATTTTGTCCCAACTAAGAAGATATGTCACTAAAGCTCAACTACTGCCACAAACCAATCGATATATGATACGGAGAAGAAGGCAATGACCAAAAATTTGCAGTAAATCAGGTCATGACTTTAAAATCTCATAAATATTGTTCCTTTTATCTTAGATATCCACAGGAAACTTTTTTTTTATCAGTATAAGACCCTACTTTTTCAGACTGAACTAAACCGAACTCTATGCAATTTATTTCTAATGATATTTTCAGTAAATCGGGTCATGACTTTAATATTTCATAAATAAATTTCCTTTTATCTTAGATATCCACAGAAAACTATTTTTTTATCAGCATAAGACCCTACCTTTTCAGATTGAACTGAAATAATCTTTGCAATTTATTTCTAATGACATTTTCAGTAAATCGGGTCATAACTTCAATATTTCATAAATAATTTTTCTTTTATCTTAGATATCCATAGAAAACCATTTTTTATCAGTATAAGACCCTGCTTTTTCAGATTGAGCGGAATAACTGAACTAAACTGAGCTCTATGCAATTTAAGAACCAAACTGAAGAGCAGTTAAGTCGAAAGTAACGTAGCCTAATTTGCCCAAGAACAGGGAAACCATACTTCCAATTCCACCCCTTACCTCTGCTCTTTACATAATCCCGTAGGATCAGAAATTGCAGTAACAACAAACATGAGCAAAAAGGTTCGACTGGAGATTTGCAGGATACAGAAATCTGAATAAATGTCCAACAGTATGCATGCATCTTCCACATGTACAAGTATGTGTGTGCAAAAAATACAATCTCTCTATGTTCAATACAACAAGACAATCCCAATTCTCCTTCATTCAGAAAAATGTGACCCCATGACCAAGACCGAAACATCATACAGAATCAGTACAACAGAATAACCGAAACATACACAAACCTCACCTCTTCTTGGGCTTAATTCGCGTTGACAGATTATTGCTTTTGTACTAGCATGTATCCCTCGAAGGATTCGAGAATTATCTCTGCTCATTTTTATCTCTAACAAAATCCACGGTGTCTTCATCGGAATTGGACACGTGCTTGTCTATCCAACGTCGTACAAAACAAACCTACGACGGGAGCGACACGTGACACGATTGTTTTTCGGTTCTTTTTCTTGTTGAAGCCCATTTAAAGGTCCATTACTTGTGGCCCAATTGATACTTTGGGCCTCCACTAAACATTTCTTCAATTGAATAATCTAAAAAAGACGGGAGTAGCGTAACCAATCTCGAATTCAAAATTCCAAAACAAGGATAAAAAAGAGATTTAAAATAAGAATTTGGGAATGAGAAGAGAGACATTGATCTTAGGTTTTTTGCCTAACAAACAATCAGATGCTTTTCAAGGGTTGATTTCATTTCCTTAATACTGCTAGCTAACTGATTCCTGATGACCTAAGCCCAATTGGCATGGATAATTTCCTCCAACTGTAACTGTATTTTCAGTTATGAAAGAGTTAAGTTCCCATATAACCCTATGTTTTGGTGTAAAATGTTCATATGACCCTTTAAAGTCAGAAAGTGCTCATATGACCCCATAGTTTGCTCAAAAGTGCTAATATAACTTTGGAGGTCTCAATTTTGCCAGAATTATGTGAATTGACTATTATACCCATGTTTTAAAAAATAAAATTCAAAAAAGTGAAAGGACAATTATGCCCTCATTCTCTATTAACTACAACAATTTTCCTTTTTTCTTTCTTCTTTCTTCCTCTTCTTCTTCCTCCCCACTTTCTTCGTCACTTTTCTATCTCCCCGCCCATCTTCTTCGTCTCCAGCAATAGGCGAGAGGGCGAACGATGGTGTGGGGGCACAGCGGTAGGGGCTGACTACCGGTGCAGGGCGGAGCAATAGGGGCTCAGCGGCTAGTTTTTTTTTGCAACGGTGGTGTTGGTGGTGTTTAATCGGGGCTAGGATTCATCTTTAGGGGCTATGGCTCCGCGACGGGGTGGCGGTAGGTATCTTCTAGAGCTAGGGTTCCGCAATGGTGCTTTGTCGGTGGCGGGGGTGATGTTCCACCACTCTTCCTTGGCGGGGATGGCTAGGGTTCCGCAACAGTGGGTTTTTGGTCTTCGTCTTCGTCAGCGAAGGGGGTGTTCCACCGTTTTGAGGCTAGGGTTTCGACGACCAGGTGGTGTTGTGATTCAGTGGTGGGCGAGGGCGAATGGAGAATTGGTGGTTGGAGGTGAAGGGCGGTGGCGATGTGGTTCTGCAATTGCCGTTCAGTCGTTGGATTATGCAATTGCCTCTGTATTCAATTTGGATTAAGGTTTTTTAAGACCAGGGGAATTATGGGGGTTTCATCGTGGGACGACAACATTTTGTTCGAACATGGGAAAATCCTGGTGACTTGACTGTCGTCACGGTAAACTGCCTCGACGAGGCTGGCCTCGGATGTGACCCGTGTGGGATTATTCTTCTTTGTGCTGTGTCTGAATTTGTTGTAACATTGAGTCAAGACAGCAAAATTATCTCTAAATTGTTAAGACCTCGAGGAGAAAAAAATGATGCGCTTGTGATCAGATTACCTATGTTATATGGTTATTTACTTATTGATTATTGATCTGATGCGCTTTTGACTGAATTTGCTGCCTTGACCTGTGTGGAATTCTTCTTATTTGTGTTGTGTTAAGTTTCTTCTGTGTTGAATGTAATGCGGTGGTGGAGCGGCGGAGATGTGGTGGTGGAGCGGCGGAGATGCGGTAGCGGCGGAGATGCGGTGGTGGCAGAGGCAGAGTGACGGAGATGCGATGGCGGCGGTGGTAGGCGGAGATCTGGCGGTGGTGGTGGTGGAGGAACAGGTGAAGGTGGTGCTGAAGATGAAATTGAAGAAGAATCTTAGGGCTATTCTTGTCTTTAATTTTTTTGTTTTAAGACTAGGGGTATTTTAGTCCTTTTGTATTAGGTAAATGCTACAAATTACAAAGTCAATGCCAAAATAGTGCTAAAAGGTTATATCGGCACTTCTGATGCAAAACATAAGGTTATAATAGCACTTTTTAGCTTCACAGGTTGGCACTTATGACCAAACATAGGGCCATATATGTATTTTGCCCATTATGAAAATTCATTTCTTCAGCTCGGATGTGCCTTGCAATTTGGGGTTGTTGTTCATTGAAGAAGAGCTGTTGGGATTATTTGTGAATTTCATTCTTCGCCCTTTAAGTTGGTACAATTCCTTTCGCTTAACTTCGAACTTTTCCTCAAGCTCTAAAACTGGACTTGATTGACAATGAAAGTATTGTCTTCTCAAGATGTTTCTTCTAGGGGCATTTCTTGCCAAGAAATAGTCGTTTTGTCATTCTACCATCTTGCTTCAATAACCTACTCTGCAAAATCTTATCGAGCTATAAAGGCTAGATCTCATATGTCCATTAACACAGTAGGTAGTTGTACAATAAATGAAGGAATTGTCCCATGCAATTTCTTGAGAAGAGACGTATGAAACACTGGATGTATCACTACAAGAAAAATGACCTTTTATTTCGCCCTTTTTACCTCAATTTTTGTTAATTCCAAATGACTGAGGTAAAAAGTTCTTTTACCTCAATTTTTTTCAAAGAAAATTTTTTATTTACCTCGGTTATAAAAAATATGAGGTAAATAATTGGTTTTATACCTCGGTTATTAAAATAACCAAAGTAAAATGTTAAAAAAAATGAAGCAAATAATGTTACCAAATAGCTTGCGACATCACATATGTTGTTTCAAAAGTATTGAGGAATTAGAATATTACTAGTAATTGTAATTATATTCTATTACCTTTTCCTAGCTTGTATAGGTATTCTGTACCACTATATAATGTACCATGAGATCATGAATAGAAACACAAATTATTACCCTTATTTTCTACATGGTATCAGAGCCTAAAATCCTGAAATCCTAAGAAGATATTCTGCTGCCTTTCCAAGCCACCGCCGCCACCGTCAAGCTGCACACCAATCCATGTGCCACCACATAGCCACCGCCATCTGCTCCATTTTTCCAGCTCTCCGATTGCCACAGCCACCATCTGGCCATGGTAATCCATGCGCCGCCTCTTAATCCAATTAGTCCGTGCATTAAGCCACACGCACCAATCCTGAAGCTCATATGCGGTAGCCACATTCTCGTCACGCAACGCCGCCAATCCGATCCACCGCCGGTTGCTGCACCAACTGCTGATTCGTAATTGATTTTGCATGATGTTTTCCTCTGAAGAACAGACTCGTATTGATGCTGCACCTGAGGTTCCAAAACTTCAGGATATGAGTGACTATGATGTGATTGTGACTTTACTGAAGCAGTTGCAGTTGGAATATGGCCCTCAAACTACTGTATCTATTGGTCGTCTATCGGCTGATCCTTACTTTATTGGTTCTGGCGATGGTCCTGGTTTGCAAATTATACCGAACACACTGAAAGGTCAAGAAAGTTACGTTAAATGGTTTGACACGATGTGCCGCACATTCCTTGCTAAGAACAAGATTTGGTTCATTGATGGATCCATTACCGAACCCCAGGATGGTCATCCTGATGTTGCTGATTGGCCTGGGGTTAATGCTACTCTTGTCTGCTGGATCTTGCAAACCCTGGATCCGGTGTTGAGATTTTCTACAAGCTCGTTTGCCACAATTAAGGAACTGTGGGATGATCTAAATGCATGATTTATTCTTGGTAGTGGTATGAAGGTTTCGCTAATGCAAGAGGCTATTCAAAGTTGCAGACAGAATGGTCAGCCCATCGGCATTTACTTTGGCAAACTAAAGAAGCTGTTTTCAGACTACTAGTGCATGCAGCCTCCTCTAGTTTGTGACTTTGAAGACAGCAAGGCACTATGCCATTGCAATATTTCTGCGAGAGTCTTCTAAGAGAGAGAGAGAGAAGGACCTGATCTACCAATTCATCTCTGGTCTCGACAAAGGGTTTCACACCTTGCGATCACATATCATGAGCATTGGTCTGATGCCACCAGTCATGAAAGTGTATACCCTTATTGCCCAGGAGGAGAATCATCAAGCTATCATCCGAGCTCGCGAGCCTTCTTCTAACTCCATGGCATATGGTGCATGATGCCCACCACCTACAAGTTCTTCGCCAGTTATTCTTTCTGCATTTGACCGCAAGAATCTTGTTTGTACACATTGTCATCGCAAGGGTCACGACAGAGATTCCTGTTTCCATATCATTGGTGTACCAAAATGGTTCAAGGAGTTGAAAGAGAAAGCTAGCGCCAGTCTCCGGCCGACCACTGCCGCTGTGAACGGAGGATCCACCACTGCTCTTTTACTCCCGCTGCTGTTCGCCGGTGCCACCATGTCGCTGCCCAGCCTAGCGGTGGTGACTTTCTCTGGCCGCGTCTCTACCCGATCTGATTTTGGCCCTGCTCTGTCTGATGACCACTGGAGCACGAACAAGCATTTATTTAATTAGTTCAATTCTCTTACTGACAATGGGTAAGGTAAGTCTACTTTGCCCTAGATACTTGATTCGGGAGCCTCATATCACATAACCGATGACAAGGATTCTTTTACTGATATTACTACTACTATTGACATTGTGAATGTTGTTCTGCCTGATGACTCTGTGTCATCTACTACCAAATATGGTTCTATTTTCTTTGGTGTTGTCACTCTTACTCATGTGCTATATATACCTACTTTGCAGTGCAACTTATTATCATGCTTTAGATTGTTATCTGCCTTAAAATGTCTAGCTTTGTTTACTGAATTTTTTTGCATTTTACAGAAAATCAATACGAGGAAAGGGATTGGCGTAGGTGAAAAGGGGGGGGGGTGTTTTAGCTTCGTCTGCTGGATACTCGTTATCATCCTCCTATCCCATAGTCTCTTCTAACAAGTACTTTTGTGTCTTCTTTTGATTTATGACATCAGCGTCTTGGGCATCCTTCCTCTACGGTGTTGTCTTCTGTTTCTTCTATTGATTTTAGCACTAATAGGACTTATGTTCCTTGTTCTATATGTTATAGAGCAAAATAGACTAGACATAGCTTTCCATTGAGTTCTACAAATGCTACTGCACTATTTCAATTAATACATTGCGATGTTTGGGGTCCTTATAGAATATCATCTTCTAGTGGTGCATTTTATTTTTAACTAATTGATGATTATTCTCGAGCTGTATGGATTTATTTATTAGTGGCTAAGTCAGAAGTAGCTTCTATATTTTTTGAATTTTGTGCCTTGGTGAAGAACCAATGGGGTCGAACCATACTACATGTTCGGGCCGATAACGAGACTGAATTTTTGCCTTTGAGATATCATTTTGCTACATCTGGGATCATTTTTTATACATCTATGGTTGATTCACCACAACTGAATGGTCGAGTTGAAAGAAAGCATCGCCATTTACTCAATGTGGCGCGTTTCTTACGGTTTCAAGCTAGTGTTCCAGCTTTTTTTTGGGGAGAATGTGTTCTTACTGCTGCTTATCTGGTTAACCAGACACCGACGAAGCATCTCAATGGTCGAACTCCCTTTGAGTTGCTCTATGGGGGAGCTCCAAATTACTCATCCTTAAGAGTTTTTGGATGCTTAGTTTTTGCTGCTCATGTTCCCATATATCGTGAGAAGTTTGCACAAAGAATTCGGCGTTGTTGTTTCTTGGTTACCCTTCCGGAAAGAAAGGCTATCATCTTTTTGACCTGGAAACCCACGTATTCTTTACTAGTTGGGATGCAGATTTTTTTTAAGACCAATTCTCGTATTCTACAACTCCGACATCGGCCTTATCAGAAGACCACAGTGGTGCCACCATCTCACTGCCGGCCTCCTCATCACTGCTGCCAGAGTCGCATGGCCCATTGCCTCTGGTCCCATACCAATAACTGTCGTAGGTCATCCGCTGCCAGCTGCTGCCGGTTATAGATGCCAGTCGCCGCCGGTTCTCTATCGCTGGCTATTGTCGGTCCCCTGTCGCCGACTCATCTGTGCTGGGCGCCACTTGCACTGACCCACCAGCACTCATTAGCTCATCCCCAATGGATGTGAGGTCTATCGCCAGATCCCGACCAAGACTGCCAGACTCCACTTTCGGCCCAGCCAGACATTGCACCGCCAGGGACACCACCGCCTCACGAGCCTCACAGGCCACCGGCCACAAATTCTCATGTGCTTCACGCATTACCTGCTCAGCCCCCTTCTGCGGCATCTCTAGCTCTGGATAGTTCCGCCAACGAGTTGCCACCTGTCAGACAGAGTATTCGTACTCACCGACCTCCTCCTTATTCGGAAGATTATGATTGTGATGATTATGCATGTGCTCTTACTACTTAAGACCACCCCCTACTGCTACGTTCACTCATACGCTATCACTATCCTCATGTGTTCTCTATTCTCTTATTGATTGTGTAAATTGTGATATTTTTTCTAGTATGCATTCTAGATTTTTGGGTGCAGTAACATCTAGTGCATATCCCACCACTTAGTTTGAGGCATCACGATATGCTCATTGGCGTGATGCTATGACTGAAGAGCTTACTACGGTTGAGCGCAATCAGACTTGGACTTTGGCCCATCTGCCTCTGGATAAGAAAGCGATTGGTTTCAAATGGGTTTACCAAAAAAGTTTAATTCAGATGGTACTATTGAATGTCATAAGGCACGTCTGGTGATTCTTGGGAATCACCAGGTTGAAGGGATTGATTATACTGAAACATTTACTCCGATTGCGAAGATGAGTTATGTTCACCTATTCTTATATGTTGCGGTCATTCGTGGTAGGTAACTGCATCAGATGGATTTCCATAATGTTTTCCTGCATGATGATTTGCATGAAGAGGATTTTATGCGACCTCTACCAGGCTATGTCGTGCCCTATGGTCAGGTATGTCGCCTTCAAAAATCTCTTTATGGTCTTTGACAGGCTCATAGAAATTGGTTTGCCAAATTGGCTCAGGCTTTATGAGCTTTTGGTTTTGTTCATGGTAAGGCAGATTTCTCTTTGTTTGTCTTTTCTCGTGGATTAGTTTCTTTGCATGTTCTGATTTATGTGGATAATTTGGTCCTTGCTGGTTGCTCTCCTGCGCTGATATCTGAGTTCAAGAAATACTTGAGCTCTTATTTCTATATGAAATATCTTGGTTTACTTAAGTATTTCTTAGGCATAGAGATTGCTAGAAGACCGGAGGGGATGTTTCTTTTGCAAAGGAAGTATGCCTTGGACATTTTATCTGATACAGGTTTATCTGCTTCTAAACTGACTAACTTTTCGATGGAGCAACATGATCTGGTGCGTGTTGAGGGTCCGCCTTACCATGATCCCGAGCAGTATAGGCGTCTGGTTGGGTGTCTGATATACCTGACTATCACACGTCCTGAGCTTAGTTATTTGGTTCATACACTTGCTCAATTCATGACGTCTCCTTATGTTCCTCATTGGCAAGATGCAGTTCATGTGTTGCACTACCTGGAGAGTCATCCTGGTCAAAAAAAAATTTCTCTCTTCCATTAGTGCGTTACAGTTGAATACTTACTATGATTCAGATTGGGCTGCATGCCCAATTACCCGAAATTCTCTTTCTGGAAATTTTGTGATGATTGGCGATTCTCCGGTTTCTTGGAAGACCAAAAATCAACCTACAATTTCTTGGTCTTCCGCTGAAGCAGAGTATCGTGCTATGATTGTTACCTGATGTGAGTTATTATGGCTTGAGTCTTTACTGAAACACTTAGGGGTTATGCACACTTCTCCTATGTGATTATTTTGTGACAGTCAATCTGCTCTTCATATTCCAGCAAATCAAGTGTTCCATGAACACACAAAGCACATCGAAGTTGATTGTCATTTTGTCCAGAATTTTGTTCAATCTGGCACTATTATTACTAGCATATCTGCACGTCAGACCAACCTGTGGACTTGTTCACTAAGGCTCTCGGACATAACCAGTTTCATTCCCTGCTTGGCAAGTTAGGCATTTATGATCCCCATACTCCAACTTGAGGATGAATATTAAGGAATTAGAATATTATTTGTAATTGTAATTATATTCTATTACTTTTTTCTTAGCTTGTATAGGTATTTTGTACCACTATATAATATACCATGAGATCATGAATAGAAACACAGATTATTACCCTTATTTTCTACAAAAAGCTTGCTTGATTTCGCTTTACACATCATTTTTACTGACATATGTTGCGAATAACTAGCAAAGTTGCATATATGTAAAAGATAAGTTAAAGTAAATAGTTTTACGGTGATAGAAAAGAATAAAAAAAAGAAAATGGAGGTCGTGAGCTTTTCCCCATTTTGGCGTCTCTCTCCTCCTAATATCCCATCATCACGATTAATTTGGGGGAATGTAAAAGGACAGTTAGGCACTACAGTTGCTAGCAATCACTGTGCTACAAACACCCTAGAAATCCTCCCCTCATACGTAGACGGCCAATACCTCCTTTGTTCAATGTTTTTAATGATAGGATTATAAAATGATTTATAAAATTGTGCACAGATAAGGAAATCACACATATAAACACATACAGTCAATTATATAATGTTCAAATAAGATAGCTAAATAATTAGAAAAAACAGTAGTCATGAAAACATCCTCACAATTAGTACATAAATTCGAATAAGAATTGTTTTAATTCCAATATAACAAAAATTACAACAAACTCAATCAGCTCGGAATATGATGACCTTGAAGACAATAGGCCCTTCGACTTCTGTCACCTCGAAGAACAAGGTGTTCCCGATGCGTACGCTGTTTCCCTTAAGGAACTCGCCAAAATCCTTTGGGGAAATGGCATTGATCTTCCCACTCTAGAGTAGTTCATACGCCACTTTGTCCCATAGCACCTCAGCACTACGGGGGTGTTCTCAGTCGGCAGTAGTGGTACGATCTCCCACGGGGTATACTAAATCAGAAAAAAAATTGATTAGAAATATATGTATATATATATATATATATTTGTGTGTGTGTAATTATTTTAATTTTTTTTTGAAATGCCTTACCATAGTTGAGTTTTTCCAGAAGTTCTGCTGCTTCAGAGTACAGTGGAAACATGGGCTTTCTGGAGCTATTGTATGATGTTCAATGTCGAACACAAGAGGCTCAGGATTACTCCATTGTGAGGAGAACTGCATGAAAAAAAATTATTGTGGTAAAGTGTGAAGATGTATTTAGTAAATATATGTTGTGAAATGTTAGAAGACCTGGAAAAAATGGCTACTTGAAGATCCTTCGCCATCCATTAGTCCTGTAGCAGAAATGAAAATGTGATGAGAGAACCTGCCTATAAATTGCAATGTGCGACGCCAGCAAGGTGTTGCAGGTATGTCTCGGTCTAAACCAGTGGCCTGGGCGACATGTACCAGCGACGTCGCTAAAAAGTTGGTCAAATCAAAATACATAGCGATGCAAGAACGATGTTGCAATTGCAATTGGAGATTAGATAAATATAAATGCCAGAACGTGATATCGGTAATAAATTGGTTAAACCGAAGGTAAGACCGATATATATGCAACGTCTCATACTCAAGAACATGCTACTAACAATAAGAGTGTGCAACCTTGCACACTAATAGCATGAACCGAATTGTAACAGACAGCTTACCGATGTCGCACATATCAGAGGAAGCTACGGGAAGAAACACATAAACTCGGAAAAAGAAAAAGTTTAATAGCATAAAATTAAACAAAAACCCTAAAGAGACACACCAAAACACAGTACCTACGTTTACAATCAAGGAAAGTTCACAAATTTGAAAAATGTGAGTAAAAACTAGAAAACAAAGAAAATAGAACACATTGATAGACCACAGATCGGACAATGCAAAGTAGGAATTACTAACACTAGGTGTTACAAGATTAGAAAAACCATACCTTCTTCCAAGAGAGAAGAGGGAGGGGGGAGGGGGGGATGATGTGTGATATTTCGTTGTTCATTTTTGAAGGAATATAGTGCTCTTTTATGTGATTTTTGGTACTTAATTGATTTATTTTGTTGATAGATCACTATTTTTGGAGCAAAGCGGTATTGGAGCAGAAGAGCTATTTTTGGAGCACTATGATGCTGTTCCAGCTATCCTTAGCCGGAATCCTTCATGTGGCAGAATTGTGCTTCGGTTTAACGATCACTAAGTTGCTCCGTGAAGTCGACCCGGTTTAGGTGAAGCTGATGAAAGGGGGATTGTTATACTCTTTTTTCCCGAAAGGGTTTTTAATGAGGTAACGATCCCGATCCCTCGTTAGGGAGTTTTACGGAATTGCAGTCCAGAAGAAAAGAAGGCCAAAAAAAAATTCAGCACTGTGATTGGGCCGTTATGAAGCCATGAAGCCCAAGACTTGGATTAATTATTTATTCCAAGTTAGAATTCAATTGTAATTGGGCTGAAATTAAGTGGAAGAATAATTCTTTTTGGATAAGGATTCTAATTTTCCAAAATTAGTTAGGATTTGGGTTTTATTTTTAGTATAAATAATCATGTGTGATTCACGATTGACGAGGAGGATTGGAGAGGAATTATTCATATTATTTTTGTTTTACTGGGCGAGAGAAAAAGAGAGGAGCAAACATTTATTCACATTGTTTTTTTGGGCGAGAAAGCAAGGCAGCATTATTCATTGGTAATTTTTCATTGGTAATTATTCATTGGTAATTTCTTTCTTCTTATTATTTTCGATTATCAACATGTTTAATTTCAAATTGCTTGTTCTATTTAATTTAATCATGAGTAGCTAGATTCCTAATCGGCTAGGTTAATTCGATGGTTCATGGATTGTGAGGCTTCGGTTTTTCAGAAATTTAATCCTATGAGTTTTTAATTGTTTATGCCTAGAATCTATGCTTGATTGTTTGAGTTTGATCACCTCAATCTTGTTAGGCTATGGCTAATTAAGTAGCACCTCCTGTGAAAAACAGATAACAATTATGACTGTAATAACAGGATGATGAACAATTAATTGGATAAACTGCATGCAAATACGTACTTGTTATCTAAATTGGGTTCCCTAGGTCTTAAGATCGTTAAGATATAACTAGTTTAGCAAATACTTGCTAGGAATATCTTAATCAGGAAGATCGCGGGTTTAGCAAATACTTGCTCGCGATCGGGAATTTAAGGGGAATAGCAAATACTGTTCCTGCTTATAACCAATTAATTCATGGGGGTTAAATGACTTTTGAGTAGTCGATGATCAAGGAATGAACCAAAGATTAACCTATGCCGATATTTTGTTATCCATATATTTGTTCGTAATTTAACTCTGCATTTTTCTGCATTATTTTGGCCATATTTTTAACTTAGTAATTCATTAGTTTATTAAACAAATCTCAAATCATAGGCGTGGTTGCTAAACCAAACCCTGTTGGTAGTTTAAATTTGATAGAAATTACACCGTTCTCTGTGGATACGACCTGCTTCTACTATACTAATCTGTGTGCTAGTTTGCAGTTTTCTTGGTGATAGGAACGACGCTCACCAGGGGAATGGGAGACTGTTGGAATTTGCGAGAAACTTGTGAAGAGAAGCTTGGACTCTTTGTTAGGGTTCCCATATTTATACATGTTTCAAAACGATGTCGTTTTGGCCACATTGTGAGGTCCGCCTCACATAGTGCGATGTCGCACTCATGTCGGTTAATACAAAAATATGCCGATCATTGACCGACGTCGTATGTGTATACGGGACTAACAATTTCAGCCCACTAGTCAGTCGATCAACAGTTCCAATTTATTAAAAAAATTTGGAAGCAACAAATATATGCTAGTTGCAGAATAATTGGAAAAAATTATTCAGTACACACAAGTCTTTTATAGTTTCTTGAATGATTGTTAAATTAAAACTATGTTCATATGTTAGGTTAAATATTAAAATTCAATAACATTAAAGTAACAACAAACAAATAGATTTAAAATATAAAGATTTTAAATATAAAATACATCCAAATAAATATTCTTCCAAATACGAATCAATTTTTAAAAAATAATGGTCATACAAAGTCTAAGCTAAACATCTAATATATGCGGGAAAGAATGATAACATGAAAAACTACGGGCCCAGCACCATTTATTAGCTCAAAGTATAGGGTGTCCCCAACCTCAAGTTCCTCTACACCAAGAAACTGGCCAAACCCCTTTGGGGTCAGAGTCTTGATACTCCTGCTCGACGAGTAGTGCATGTGAGATTCCCTCCCTTTGCACCTGATCACAACATCCACCTTGTACGGTGGTAGGAGCTCAACAATCTGGCTAGAGACGAACTGGATTTTAAACAAAAAACCTTTGCTAGTACATATGAAAGTAATCTATAGAAAATTTAAATTGAAAATAAAATACATTTGAAATAAAGAGGGATTACTAAAATTGGAATTGACCTGAAGTTCGTCTGGGTCAGAGTATGTACAAAATGCAAATATCTGGCATCGAATGTATCCCACTGACTGTTATCATCCGAATCAATATGGATCTATATTGTGTAATGAAATTACTAAAAATTCAATTAGAATATTAGTAGTAAAATAGAAGGAATATTTAAAACAACACAAAAAATCTCTCACCTCAATCAGGTCACGGTTGGAACCAACATTGTTATCCATGATTGTTGTGATTCATATTATCACGGATGTTAAATGTTAGGATAGAAAGAAAATGGTTAGTAAATACAAATAACCTTTTTAGTTGACCAAGTCAAAACAACGTCGCTCGACCATCGGTATAACTGATATGTTAACCGAGAAGGGTGCAACAGATGGCAGATCGACCAGCCAGCGACGTCGCATTCAAGTAGAGAGAATACAGTAATAACAATAGAAAATGGGCAAAAATCAAGGTTCTAAACCAAACAATTGAGCCACACATTAACGGGAGAAGACATACAAACCTAATACTAACATCCTAAAACCATATTCTAGAATCCATATAAACTTCAAAACTTAAAACATTTAACACATTCACACCCTAATCCACAGAGTACATAACAATTTTAAGGATAAATATAAAAACAAAAGTAATGTAACCACATGTGGAAACCATAAATCTGAGAAGATGGGCAAGGGGAACTTTGGAAATTCGAGGGAAAGTTGAATGTTTATAGTGTTGTATGAGAGGTGGGCTCCATTTATATATTCGTTACGAAGCATTGTGGCTTCCGCCTAGGGCTGTGCGACAATACCGACATAAGACTGACCTTAGAGCGACGTCGACTGATCTAAATGTGGGCCTCATCATTTCAACCCATTAGCATAGGAATGGGCCTGTGTTTGACCAATGCATGTGCGAGGTTGCATGTAATTCTCGTTTAGCGACATGTGACTGACATAGGACCGACGCCGGCTACTCTGAAATTAGGCCTCACCATTTCAACCCACTAGCATAGCAACATGACCCGCATTTGACCAAATGAACACAATTGACCTTAATAATTGGTAATTGTATATTAGATACTGCTAATTTAAATTTATAACTGTCCATGAACTTTATTAATTTCCAATTCGATCAAAATAAATTTTAACACACCTGATGAACTTTTCTGTTTTTGCACTTAGGTCACTCCAAGATTGTGGGGAGGACGAAATACAAAATTGGAGATACCCAATAATCTAAATAGCATTATCACAATTATGTTGTTCCAATTCAGGTATCAAGGAACCCGGTATTCTTCCCTCATATTTATTAGTATTTCATTAATACCCTTATGATGAGAATTATAAATTATAACGATAAACTGCACATAGAATCAGAAAGCTTTACACATTATTGTTTTTTTATGAATTAAATAGATAATAAAATTTCGTCCATCAATTTTTTATAGTGTTAGTACGTGGTCTAGAGTAAATTGTACATGATATACGGGGGCATATTATCAGAAGATCTCGTGGAAGTCTTTGTCATATCATGCCAGTTTTTGTATCACTAACGGTGATTATAAGTTTGACTGGGGATGGCAAGGGTCCCGATTATGCGTACTGTATAAGAGAGGCGATTGGAATCAATTTTTGGACTGCTTGTATACTTTTCAATTTTTTCACTTAGGACCCTCCAACAAAGTAGGAGAAGTCGAAATGAAAAATTGGAGATACACGTTTCTGATTCCCCAAGTCATGACCACGATGTTCCGATTTGGTCATGCACGGATCAATGGAACGGGCCCAAAATCTTCACAAACAGTTCATGATGAAACTTTACAAAAATTACACTGTGACCCACATTTCCTTGCATGTTCACCACACTTCAAAACTCTGCACCCGAATATAAGGACGAATGTTTGGTATGGAGATTATGAGTATTGTCTAAGAGAGAGGCGAATCGGGGTAATCATCCATCATTTTTGTTAATATTCCATTAATACCTTTACGATAAGCGTTATGAGAACGATAATTACCACCACATAGAATCACATGAAATTTCACATTCTTGATTTTTTATAAAATAAAAAGATAATAAAATTTTGTCCATCAAAATTTAAAAAGCTCTGGTACATGGTCTATAGTAAATTGTAGATGATTACTTATAAGTATACAAGGGTCATTCGTGAAGAGCTTGTAGAAATTTATGTGGAATAAGACCATTTTCTTTATTACTCTCGATTATTATAAGTTCGACTAGGGAGTGACATAGTTTATTTTAATGAAGATTAGAATCGAGGCTGGGACAACCGGTGATCTTTTTAATTTTAACACTTGGTTCCCTCCAACAAAGTGGGAGAGGTCGAAATGCAAAGTTGGAGATAACACTTTTTTATTCAAATTTTGACAACAATTTAGTTCAACTTTCGGCATAAACGAGTTGACAGATGGGCCGCAATTTAAAACGGAGTATGTTACCCCCGAAAATTAAATTACACGTGACATCACATTTGTGTCGCATAGCACGAAACTATAACCAAAGATTGATCGACGTCGCTCAATCTGAAATTTCAAGCGGGAACTGAAAATTTCAGCCAAAAATTTGAACCCAAAATTTCCCCCACCCTATTTCAAGTCAATAAATCTCAGCACTAACACCCATTTTCCATCTCCAACACAAATCATACAACCCAAACTCCACACCATCCATTCCATTCAAAACTTTACAGCATTTAAAGAACTATTCAAGTTGCTTCTCTCAAACATCAACAAGTGTCCAAGGATGGAGGATCTCCGAGTTCAAATTAATTGAGGTAGTTTTCCATCTATTCCATGTTCATTTAGCAATTATGTGATTATCCTACTATACACACACATATTATATACTATCATTAATTGATCAAATATTCTTACATATCATGAGGCATGATGCTTGAGTTACATGTTATATACTGTTTGTTGTTTTTCTTTCCAAGATAGTGTCATGTTTGTTTCAATTATGAGGAAAGATGCTTAGATTTGTATGAACATAGTTTGAATGTGCGATTTCGATCATATTTCATTGGCCTGTGCAAAATGGTACCGAACAAGGACCGACGTCGCATAGAACTCGGGTTTTTGACATGTCTATGAATGTCCAATGTTGCCTATGTGTCGGTCTTTGCGACCTCGTTATTTCACTCGTGCAACATCGCTTTTAACCAATTGTGTTACTTTTTCCATTTTGAGATTAATGTCGCCTACATTTTACTACAACATGTGTAATTTATTTGGGGACTACCCAGTTCTAACATAAATTTTGTTTCCTATGTATTGGTATTAATAAGACCAAGAAGAGTCATCGATGGACTTTCAACATGTAGATAGACGGACTAGTCATGTCACTAGTTGTTTTGACAGTCTTAATGCCGTGCAAACATAGAATATGGTGGTTCAATACAATTAATTATTCAATATCATATTAACATTATGTATTTCAATATGTTGTAACATGTATCTGTATTATATGTTATAGTTTTGTTGGTTTGAACATGTCATTCTTTCCCTCATTAATTGAACAACAATTGATTGTTGTATGGCGTTTAACCATTTCATGATTTATTGTATTTAAAATAAGTGTCATTGTTATCGACAAATGAGTAGTTGTGTCATCAAATATTAAATATTATAATATTGTACGAGAAACGATGTCTATCCGATTCATTTGCGACGTTGCAAAAACTGGTGCCCAGATGACACATGAGCGACGTTGCATTAAACCGACATCATTTTTATATCTGTGATGCTGGGCTTTTAAAATGACGATGTATTTGTCAACGTTCCATGTCAGCTTCCACACGCATGTGTGCCCTACAGTGAGCGATGTTGTTCTCGATTGTACCAACGTCGGATAAAATAATGTCGCATCATTTTTTCTCCCATCGGCTGCCTTCTTACTTTGGACGATGTCGTACGCAAGTGGATATTGACCTTGGTAAAAAAGATGTTGCAGCTGTGTCTCCTATTGTTGGCCTTCTTTCTCTGACTGATGTCGCTGACATAACCTACCGACGTCGGTTGAAAACTGAGGTAAAAGGTACTTTTTACCTTGGTTCTGAACCGAGGTAAAAAATGTACTTTTTACTCCGGCTGTATTTACCTCAATTTTTCCTGGACTAAAAATCGAGGTGAAAAGTCCTACAGGTAAAATGTCATGTTTCTTGTAGTGTATCCTGCTCTGAACTTGTATTTTTAGTCCATAAGCCACTACTCCAATGCGTTTTCAGTCCATAACAACTAGTTTCATGTTCATCCTGGCATTGCTACTTGTCTTCTTGTATTTCTGTAATTTCAATAAAACCCAGTCACCCTCAGGCAGCGTCCTTTCAATTCCTTTCATATAAATATAATCCTTATACCTATGATATGCCTTGGCTAGATGCTCCTTCAACAATTGGTTGAATTTTCTATTAAAGCTAGAATATGAGAGGCTGGAAGCACAACTTCAGTAAAAGCTCCCAAAGGTAAACTCAAGGGTTTCACCCCATATAAGGCTTCATTTGAAGTCATCCCTAAGCTACTGTAATATGTGGTATTATACCACCATTCTGCAGAATCTAATCAATTTTTCCAAGTTCTCGGCCTGACAAAAAAAATGTAGACATCCCTCTAAAACCTAATTAACCCTCTTAGATTGACCATAAGTTTCGGTATGCCATGCCGAATTGTAACTGAACGGCTATTAAAAATCTCTATCCAAAAGTTGGGAAAGATTTTGTCACAATTACTAGTTACGGTCTCTGGTACCCAATGCAACTTACACACTTCTTTGAAGAACAAATAAGAAACTTGTGCAGCTGTGAAAGGATAAGAGAGTGCAATAAAATGAGTATATATAGTCATTCTATCTACTGCTGCCATAACATCATCAAAACCCTTTGAATTTGGCAATCTTTCAATGAAATCCATTGTTAATTGCTTCCAACCTTGATCTGTAATGGGTAGACATTGTGATGTTCCAGGTGAAGCCCAATGTTCACCCTTGTGAAATTGACAAACTGTACAATATTCACAATATCAATGATATCTTGCTTCATTTATGGCCAAATGAATAAGGCTACCACTTTCTCTTTATAGTTGCAGTTTACCCAGAATAACCCCCTTATGGGTGAAACATGCATGTATTGTAGTCAATATTTATTTCCCGACACTATTTGTTTTTTCCCACATAGATCCTTTTTCCTTTCTTTAGAATTCCTTTATCATAAGAAAATTCATAATTGTTAGGATCCGAAAATAAAGTTAAAGCAATGTGTACTTACGCTTCTTCATCTTTTTCATAACTTGTCTCAATTTGTTGGATCCATAATGGCTTAACTGAAGAAGTCATGAACAATTTGGGATTTTTCATACTATCCTGGTTAATAACTTGCCTGGGAAATAACTCATCTGTTGTGGTTCTGTTTGGTGTAAATTTATCTTTTTTTCAAAGAAGATCCTGGAACAAATGTGGCTGTAGTTTTTTGCATCAGTACTTCTCTGATCCATGCTCTATATTTTCTTGCAAGCTGTAAACTCACCATTCATATAGCTACTGTCAAACAATTCTTTATCCCTTAATGGTGATAGTGTTTCTTTCAACTTATTATAATTCCTATTCAAATACTAATCAATGGTCAACTTATTGGCTCGATCCACTTCCTAATTATCAACATTTTCTTCTGCCTGGGGATCTTCATCAAAGTTTTGAATTCTAGATAAAGCTTCTGCAACCCTATTAGCATTTCCAGGCTTGTAATGAATTTCAAAACTTAATCCTAAGAGCTTTGTAATCCATTTATGTTGCAAGACATTAGTTAACTTTTGCTTAATCAGGCATCTGAGGCTTTGATGATCAGTTCTAATTATAACATGTATGCCCACCGAATAATATTTCCACTTTTCTATTGTCTTTACCAAAGCTAGCAATTATTTTTCATAAGTAGATAGGCTTCTGTTTTAAGAAACAGTGCTTTAGAAAAGCTATTGGTCTATTGTCCAGCATTAGTACAACCCACATTCCAATCTCACAAGCATCTGTCTCTATGAAAAAAGTTTTTTTTCTTAAAATTTTGGTATTTTGAGAGCACTTGCAGAAGTAATTATTGATTTGAGTTTTTCAAAAGCCTTTGTTGCCAGATCTGTCCACCAAATAATGTTTCCACTTTTCTACTGCCATTACCAAAGCAAACAATTATTTTTCATATGTGGATAGGCTCCTTTTTAAAGAAAACAATGCTTTAGAAAAGCCATTGGTCTTTTGTCCAACGTTAGTACAACCCCACATTCGAATCTCACAAGAATCTGTCTCTATGGAAAAAGTTTTTTCAAATTCTAGTATTTTGAGAGCACTGATGAGACGTCAAATGCATGTATTTTTCGAAGCATTTAACATCTCTTTTATTATTTTTTTGTTGGAAGATTTCTATATTTAGGTAGGATAACATCATAAGGGGTATAGATAACCATTTTTGGTTTTCGTATCTAAATCCTTCATTTTGTAACATATTTTGGGTCTAATTGCTTTTTGAACCTTACGAGCATCTAGATTCCGTTTTGCGAGCTTAATTTGTAGATTGCTCGTAAGCACTTCAAAGTATTTTAGTGAAGGCCATTCGCAACAATGGAAGATAAATGGGTTGAAAAAGGAAGACAAAGAAGTGGATGAATTGTGATCCGGAAGTTAGAACCAAGTTCTGCCAACGATAAAAAAAAACCAGCCTCTGAGGGTGGTATCATTGGATTCTTTTTTTCGTGCACTATAAAGCCGACTACAAGAACTCTAAAAATGGATCAGCGGTTCACCCGTAGCGATGTAAATAAGAAGTGGCTAGATTGAGCACCGCGGGCCGCAGCATATACTGTGGCCCACAACAACGGATTTGGGCTGCGATTATCTTCATTTTTCAGCCTCAAAACTCTCTCTCTCTCTCTCTCTCTTCCATTACTCTAATCCGAATTTATCCCTTCAAAAACCCTAGTTTTTCTTCATCTTTTCTTAGTTTTTGCATTTCTTTCATGAATTCTTGTAGATTTGTTATGTGTTTTCATCATCTAGGCTAAATATACTTTTGGGAGCAATTGGTAAGCATTTATAGTATGAATTTGTGGGATTTGGTTTATCCTATTTTGTGCTTTGATTATCAAGTATGTTTTGTGCTTTCTTGTGTGATTAATGCATGATTTAGACTAGGATGATCAAATAGTTGATTATTGTGGGTTTATTATTTGCTAGGTTTTTGGTCAAACCCGTAAGACTTTGAATTTTTGTCGATGTGATTATCGTTAGTCAATGTTAGATTATAATTGGGTGTGAAAACTAATTATGATTATTGACTGATGAAATTGCTTAGATTTAAGATGAATTTGAATGGGTTTGACTAATTATCAATGTGGCTCACTGATAATGATTAGCATGAAGGATGATTCTCGCAGTCGCTATTTGTAGATATACTTGTGCTATCTATATGTTTCTCGCTTGTAAGACATTGTGGTAGTTTTGTTAGGTCTCCTTGTGCAATGCTATTCTTGGGAAAGTCTATGAAGCCGATCATCTAGAGTGACCCGAGGGTAAGGGTTATTATGTTGCCCTGATGACTCACTCTAACTATAACCGAGGAGAGGCAAGAAATGTCTTCACTTGAAAGGTGTTGAAAAGTTCACCACAATATATGGTTAATGAATAAAAATAGGATAATTAATCGATGCTCAAAGAATGACTGAAAATGTAAATCAATTGCGCCCATAATTCGTTATCATATAAATTACATCTTCCGTGCTAGTGTAATCGTGGTTATTTTGTTTTCTCTAATTGTTGGTTAATTTATTTGTTTAAAGTAGTCGTAGTGTTTTTCAAAAATCAACTCCCTCCCAACTTGGTTACCACACATGTAGAGTGACTTCTTCGTGTGCCTTTTAAGCACGCTTTAACACTCGATAAAACTCCATTTTTCTCGTGAATGAACTCGTCTTACCACTACCTACTATTTAGTCTTTAACCATAATTTGGGCATGTAAATACTATCTTTGAAAGGCACTGCGACGGCCTCCCAAATTTTGGCACTGTTGCCGAGGAAAAGGCATATTTTATTAAAGTGTTAGTGTAGTTCTTTGTATTTTGTTTTTCTCTTTGCGTGTTCTTGTTTGTTTATAGTTTGTGCTTGTTTTGTGTTTTTCTCCGGAAGGACGTTTGGCCTTTGTTCTTGGTTTATGATAAATGTTTGTTCCAAGAATCGAGAACCTTTGCACACCCTGAATTCTTTGTGCTTCTTTGTTTATATTTTCTTTTGTTCAAAGTATGTATTGCTTGAGTTCTTGGTTTACTTCTACTGAGAATCCTTGCACCACTATTCCAATATTTTTTTAAATGGAATATCTCACCTTGATGAAACTTATGATGAGAAGAGAGGCTCAAGAAGCAATTTTTTTGTAGGATTTGTCATTCAAACCATCCTACATAATTTTGCTATTGGTTGAGAGAGGATCACTATGAGGAGAATAGAACCTTTTGTTTTCAAAACCAAGGGTATCATGAGAAGTGCTATGAAGAGGTTCGAGTTTTTGGTTTCCAAGGTCAAGGAACTCAAGATGGTATCCATAATATGATTCTTACAATCCGGGGTGGAGTGGTAATCCGGATTTGTAGTATGGGAATGCATAAAAAAACCAACACTACGAGCTATATGATTGGCGTTCATCACCTTATGCCATGCCCGAAAACCATGCTTAAGAAGGAGGTTTAAGTTGGAATGGGGAACTCGTGCAAGCAATATTGAATATGGTCCAAGATTTAAAGGCTCGCACTTCCTCAATATTTGAAAGCTTGGAAACTCAAATGAGCCAACTTTCATCTTCCGTGACCTATTTGGAAGCTAGAGATTCCAGCAAGCTTCCATTACAAACGTAGGTGAGCCCAGAGCCAAATGAAAATCCTTCTACCTTGATGGCTGAGGTGGTGAAGGAAGATGAATTTGAGTCCCAAGGGGATGAGGAGTTGGTTGAAGAAAAAAAGTTAAGGAAGAGGTGATGGTGCTATATTCATTATTCTTGTCATCATCACCCCTACCCACACCAAGTGAACCAACTCCACCATTTTTGGAATTCTCGAAGGAGACAATAGGGGAGCTAAATGATTATGCTAACCTTCCAAACTATCCATCTCCTTTAAGACCAACTTCACCTCCACAAAATCCTCCTCTTGGAATATTTCTACCCCCACCTCTCTACTTTTGGATACTCACGGTGAAGAGGTTCAAACTTTCCCCATATGGATAACATTAGGGTCGTGCCGAAGACTTTAAATATACAGAGCTTCTCGAGAGGCAACCCAAGCTTTTAAGATAGGCTAGTGTTTTTCTTTTATTGAAAAAAATTATATCAAAAAAACAATTTCCTCAACTATGTCCTCAAACTCTTACCCAAAACCACAAAAACACCTTCACAATCTACCAACTAAAACCACCACCAAAACCACCATCTAGGAGTACTACTAGTTGTTGCCTTTTTTGAATGTTGATCGGGATTTGAATAGTTGTGGATTTGTAGTGGATGGGTCAAAGTTTCATATTGGGTGGAGTTCGGGAACATGGAGGAGATAACATTCATTGATAAGTGAGCGTTGCCACCACCGAGAAGGACCATTAAGATTCTAGTTGTTTCTTTGTTCCTTAACTCTCTATCTTGTCCTTTTGTTCACATTGAGGACAATGTATGTTTTAAGTGTGGGGGAGAGAAAAATATCTCAGTGTACTGTATTGTAGTATGCGTATGCTCTACTTTGATTTGTTTTGTTTGGAAAAAAAAATCCTGCTAAGTTGAAAACCCGAGAGGAAAACTTAGGCAAAATTGGGGGCCTAGATAGGTCGAAAACCCAAAAGGGCAACCTATAAAAAAATGAGAGGCCAACTGGAGTAGAAAAAGGTGAGGGTGAGCATTGAAAAAGAAAAAAAGTGTGAAGCTAGGATGAAAACCCGAGAGAGGTCCTAGCCAAAACGAGAGAAAATGAGAGAAATTGAAAAATTCTATGCTTCTCTTAGTTTGCTATTTGGTAGTTTGCTATTTGGTAGCTTCTTTGGTAGAATTAGCTAGTTTTATACTTGTATTTTGTACCTCACCTTTGATTGGTATGATGATTTTTTAGATTATCTTAGGCTTTGGGATGTGAGAGTGTGAGAGATTCTTATGTCTTGGGGGCTAGGGTAGTATGGGAATAAAATTTTGGGTGTTTTGGGAAAACCTTTGCATGCTAATTTACGCTTAGGTCTTTGCTTATTTTTGTTTACTCGAGGACGAGTAAAGGTTTAAGTGTTGGGGATTTGATGATACGTCAAATGCATGTATTTTTCGAAGCATTTAATATCTCTTTTGTTATCTTTTTGTTGGAAGATTGCTAGATTTAGGTATGTTTACATCATAAGGGGTTTAGATAACCGTTTTTAATTTTCGTATCTAAATCCTCCATTTTGTAACCTATTTTGAGTCTAATGGATTTTTGGTTCTTACGAGCATCTAGATTCCTTTTTGTGAGCTTAATTTGTAGATTGCTCGTAAGCACTTTGGAGTATTTTAGTGAAGTTCTTTCGCAAGGATGGTACAAGATTGAAGGCCATGAGTCAATATGCGGTAAAAGATAAAAGGGTCAAAGAAGTGGATGAATTGTGATCCAAAAGTTAGAACCTAGGAACAATCCGAGAAAAACCAGCATTCGAGAGTGGTACCATTGGATTTGTCTTCTCAAGCACTATAAAATCGATTACAAGAACTCTCAAAACGGATCAGCGGTTCACCCGTAGCGATGGAAATAAGAAGAGAGCAGATTGAGCACAACATATACTGCGGCCTACAACAACGGATTTGGGCAGCTATTATCTTCATTTTTTTAGCCTCAAAACTCTCTCTCTCTCCCTCTCTTCCATTACTCTTATCCAATTTTTTCCCTAAAAAAACCCTACTTTTTCTTCATCTTTTCTTACTTTTGCATCTCTTTCATGAATTCTTGTAGATTGTTAAGGGTTTTCATTATCTAGGCTAAATATACTTTTGTGAGCAATTGGTAAGCATTTCTAGTATGAATTTGTGAGATTTGGTTTTATCCTATTTTGTGCTTTTATTATCAAGTATGTTTTTTGCTTTCTTGTGTGATTAATGCATGCTTTAGACTAGGATGATCAACTAGTTGTTTATTGTGGGTTGATTTTTTTTCTAGGTTTTTGGTCAAACCCGAAAGACTTTGACTTTTTGACAATGTGATTATCATTAGTCAATGTTAGGTTATAATTGGGTGTGACAACTAATTATGATTATTGATTGATGAAATTGCATAGACTTAAGATGATTTTGAACATGTTTGACTAATTACCAACGTGGCTCACTAATAACGATTAACATGAAGTCCGATCCTCGTAGTCATTATTAGTAGATATACTTATGCTATCTATATGTTTCTCGCTTGTTGAACATTTTGGTAGTTGTGTCGGGTCTCCATGTGTATTGCTATTTTTTGGGAAGTCTATGGCGTCGATCGTCTAGATTGACCCGAGGGTAAGGGTTATTGTGTGACACTGATCGCTCACTCTAACTATAACCAAGGAGAGGCGAGAAATGTCTTCACCCGAAAGGTGTTGACAAATTCACGAAAATATGTAGTTAATGCATAAAAATAGGATAATTAATCAATAATCAAAGGATGACTAGAAATGTAAACCAATTGCGTCCAAGATTCGTTATCATATTAACTATATATTCTGTGCTAGTGTAATCGTGATTATATTGTTTTCTCTAATTGTTTGTTTATTTAGTTGTTTAAAGTAGTCGTAGTGTTTTCTAAAATCAACCCCCAACTTGGTTATCACACACGTTGAGTGACTTCTACGTATGCCTTTTAAGCACGCTTTAACACTCGTTAAAATCTCATTTTCCTCGTGGGCGACCTCGTCTTACCACTAGCTATTATTTAGTAGTTAGTCATAATTTGGACCAATAAATACTATTTTGAGAGGCACGAAAGCGGTCTCCCAAGCAATTATAGAAGTAATTATTGACTTGACTGTTTCAAAAGCCTTAGTTGCCAGATCTGTCCAAATAAAAGAGTTTTTCTTCACCCCATCATGAAGTGACCTGCAAATAGGGATGATCATGGGTCAAATTTGGGTCGGGTCTAATAAGACCCAGACCCGACCATAAATTTTTTTAGTTAGATCCGGACTCGACCCGGACCCGTATGGTCTGAAAATATTAGATCCGTACTCAAACCCGATGATTCTAACATGTCCTGGGTCTTAAATTGGTCTAACGTTCTAATTTTTTTCTTCACTAAATAAAAAATATATTATCATAAATACAAATAATTCATGTTCAATATGCACCTAAGTTAATTCTTCAAAAAAAAATAAAATACAATCGATGATATTTGTTGAATCGAAAATAAAAATACAAAGACAATATTAGAGTGATTTAGGAATTAAGGTAAAATATATACTCAGTCTGTCCCAACATAAGCTGAACACTTTGACTTTTCACAGTTGACTAAAAAAATTGACCATTAATATCTTTAATTATGTACAATTAAAAACTAAAAAAAAACTAAGATTATACATAAAGAAAATCTAACACTATGCCAGATGATAATATTCTTACTTATATATCAATAGTATAGTTTAAATTAGTCAATCCTTACTTATATATCAATATAATTTTATATATAAATTTTGACTAAATGAATAGTACAATTGCAACTTATGTTGTGATAGATGGAGTATATAGTTAGGGTTATATGGGTCTACATGCTTGGGTCTGGGCCAGGTTCAGATCTTAATATTTTAGACCCGTACCCAGCTCATTTTTTAAAATCTAGACCTAGACCCAATCCTGGATCCTGTGCATCTGGGTCGGTTTCTAGACTCATGCTCATCCATATACCTGCAAATAACTCCATATGGTGCTATACTCCTGTAGCATCTAGTTAGTCCAAAAAATCCCTCCTTAACTTTTTGGTTTTCTCAGGCACAGGTCATTTCATTATGTAAGATACCTTCTGCTTATCCAATTCCATGTAATTTTTAGAGATTACTAGGGGTTTCCATTTCCTTAACTGTCAACAACGGGGCTGACAACGGGTCACCACTCGAACTCTTACCACTCGAACCCTCAACCACTCGAACCCTCTCCACTCTAACTACTCAAACCTCTCCACTATCACCACTCGAACCTCTACACTCATACCTTCTCCCATCAAACCTCTCCACTCAAACCTCTCCACTCGAACCTCACACTCGAACCCAGTACCACTCGAACAATTTCCACTCGAACCCTTTCCACTCAAACCTCAACACTCGAACCTTAACACTCGTACCTTCTCCCATCGAACCTCTCCATTCGAACCTCACACTCGAACCTAGTACCACTCGAACCCTTTCCACTCGAGCCCTTTCCACTCTCACCACTTTAACTCTTACCGCTCGAACTCTCACCCCTCAAACCTCAACCTCTCGAACCCTCACCACTCGAGCCCTCTCCACTCGTGTGCAGAAAGTAAGTGTTAATGGTGGTGGATGGTTGGAATGATGGATGGCTGATGGTTCGAGGGTTGAAGATTTGGGGAGTGGATGGTTGATGGTTTGAGGGATTAATGGTTTGAGGGGTTCGAGGGGTGATGATTGGAGGAGTAATGCCTTGAGGCATAGTGGATGGTTTGAGGGGTTTTGGTTCCAAGGGTGGATGGCTGATGGTTCCAGGGATGGATGGTTCTAGGGGTCATGATTTGAGCGGTGGATAGTTGGCTCAAGGGGGTAGATGGTTCGAGTGGTGGCGTGGTGAATGGTTGGAGGGGTGTTGGTTCCATGGGTAGATGGCTGATGGTTTGATGGATGAATGGTTCGAGGGGTTATGATTTGAGGGGTGGATGGTTGCTTCAAGGGATAGATGGTTCCAGGGGTTAGGAATCAACTGTCCAAGGTCAGAGTGGTGGCACAGTGGATGGTTCGAGGGATAATATTTAGAGGGGTGATGGTCCCAGGGGTGGATGGTTGATGGTTTGAGTGGTGGCAAGGCAGATGGTTGATGGTTCCCAAGGTTTGAGGGGTGATGATCCGAGAGTGATGGTCCCAGGAGACGGATAGTTGATGTTTGAGGGGTGGATGGTTCGAGTGGTGGCGAGGCAGATGGTTGATGGGTCAAGGGGTGATGTCTCGAGGGGGGTGGTTGATGGTTCCAGGGGATCGAGGGTTGATGATTCGAGGGAGGATGCCTCAAATAAACACCCCTAGAGTCAGATGGTTGATGATTTGAGAGGTGGATGGTTTGAGTGGTGGCGTGGTGGATGTTCGAGAACTGATGGTTCGAGGGGTGATGGTTCCAGGAGTGGATGTAAGATGGTCCAACAGATGGATGGTTGATGTTCTAAGGGTAGATGGTTGCTGTTCGAGGGGTAGATGACTTGAGTGATGGTGTTGTGGATGGTTCGAGGGGTATATGTCTCGAGTGGGTAATGATTCGAGAGCTAATGTGGATGGTTCGGCGCTCTCAGTGGTATACCCCTCTCGAGGGGTGTGTACTCTAGAGGAGTGGTGTACCCTCGAGGGCTGGTGCACCTCTCTCGAGCCGTAGATGGCATACCCTCGAGGGGTGGAAGGTGTACTCTCTCCAGTGGTGGATGGTTTACCCTCTAGAGAGGTAGATGGTGTACCGGCAAAGGGTGGTTGACAAAATTCTTGAGGGGTGGATGGTACTCTCTCCAGTGGTGGATGGTATACCCCTCTTGAGGGGTGGATGGTACTCTCTCCAGCGGTGGATATAACCCTCATCACTCGACTCTCACCACTCAAACCTCTCCACTCGGACCCTCTCCACTTGAACCTTATACTCGGAGCCTTTCCACTTGAACCCTCTAATCTCCTCTACTTCCACTTAAACCCTTACCACACGAACCCAATACCAATCGAACCTAGTATCACTCGAACCCTCTCTACTTAAACCCACTCCACTCGAACCCTCTCCACTCGATTCCTGTACCACTCAAACTCTCTCCACTCGAATATCTCTGCTCGAACCCTCTCCACTTGAATCAGTACTAGTCAGACCCAGTATCACTCGAACCAGTACCACCCTAACCCAGTATCACTTAAACCTCTACTCAGACCCACTCCACTCAAATTCTCTTCACTCCATTCCTCTATTTGAACCCTCTCCACTCAAACCTCTCCAATTGAACTCTTACAACTTGAACCGCTCGACTCAAATTATCTCCACTCAAACCTCACCACTCTAACCAGTACCCCTCGAACCCAATACCATTTGAACCCAATACCACTCGAACCTCTCCACTTGAACTACTCCGCTCAGACCTCTCCACTCGAACCCTTGAATCGAACCCTCCATTCGAAGCCTCTCCACTTGTAACCTCTCCACTCAACCCTTCTCTACTCAAACCCTCTCCACTCGAACCCCCTCAACTCAAACCCAGTACAACTCGAACCCAGTACCACTCAAAGCCTCTCCACTCGAACCCCCTCAACTCAAACCCAGTACAACTCGAACCCAGTACCACTCAAAGCCTCTCCACTTGAACCCTCTGTTCAAACCGTCTCCATTTGAACCTCTCAACTCAAACTCTCACCACTCGAACCTAACCACTCGAACCCTCAAAACCCCTCTACTCAAGATTGAAACATTTCTTTGCCTCTTACTATGCTGGTTTCTGATGTTCCATGCCACATAAGAGCTGAGCTGGGTTTTGATACTCCATGCCACAAAAGAGCATTAACGGAGGCATAACACTGATAAATGCTAAATTATATAACCTGTTTTACAGATGAGTTTAAAGTTAATGATTCTTCTAAACGGACATTTTGGCAAGCATTACCACCAAAAAAGGCCATACGCTGGGTACACAGAATTAGCACCCGTGGAACAGATGAATGAAAACGCAGAGTCTGTAAAAGGCTTCCTCTCACTTCTCAGCTCCAGCTCCATAATTGAAATCGCAGTCCAATTAGGGAAAATCTACAAATGAAAACAAAATATTTTCAACAAACTAAGAAAACAATGAGATAAGCAAACATAAAAACCCAGAAAAAGGTATTCCTAGGAAAAATCCATCGCCACCATTGACTCTTTCATACCAAACTCTGTAAAAAAGAATCCCCCAATTCATGTACCTACCCTGAATCGCGGTGGCACGGCCTCTGCGAATAAGAAGGGGAAAACAAGGAGAAAACAATTAGCAAAACAAGTCAGACAACTAAACGAACACATTGCGTTCACAAATAAAACTTCGGTAGGTTGAAGGAGAAGAACACATCAACATTAGGAACCTAGAGAAAAAGGCCAAAATCACATTCTTTCGGACTCTATTTTGAAGAAAAAATTGAAAGCATACCGGAAACATTACAGAATCCGGAGCAACAATAATGGAAAAGGCGGCCAATTTTGGTTAGGAAAACTATGAAATTACCTTATGGAATCTGGAGAATCCGCAGCTGGTGTGATCTGTTCTGGAAACATCACTGCTTGAGGGAATGCCTCCGTCGAATTAGGATGAGCTTGGGACCGCCGGTGAGTTGCTCTGGCCATCTCCGTTGGCATTGTAACAATGGTCTATGCAAATAGGGCTCTCCGGTGGGGCTGGAGCAGAGTTCGCCGAGCCTTTATCATTCTTAGCGATGGCAGAAGGGGATAGATGGTTTTCTTAGCGGCGCCACCTCTCAAACAGGTCATTCAGGCTAGGCCTTGGTCATCTTTGGCAAAGGTGGGGCAGAAGAGGCGGCCAACTTAGGCTGTAAAGGTGACGGGAAGGTTGGGAGATGATGGTGGTAGGCGAGAATGAGTGGAAGAGTGGGAATAGAGTTGGTGGTCTTCGGTGGTGTTGCCACCAAGGCTTTGCGAGCCATGGCTTGCCACCGGGTGGCTGGTGAAGAGGAGGCCGGCGGTGGCGGAAGGTGGTGTATGTAGAGAGGGAGACGTACTCAAATTCTCATCACTCGAACCAGGACTACTCGAATACTTTCCACTCGATTCTCTCCACTCGAACCTTCTCCATTTGAACATGTACCACTCAAACTCTCTCTACTTGAACCTCTCCGCTCGAACCATCTCCACTCGAACTAGTACCACTTGGTCCTAGTACAATTCAAACCCAGTACCACCCGAACCCAGTACCACCCGAACCCAGTATCACTCGAACCTCTACTTGGACCTACTCCACTCGAACCCTATATTCAAACCCACTGCACTCAAACCCTCTCACTTGAACTCTTATTACTCAAACCCATACCAGTCGAAGGATTACCACTCGACCCTCACGACTCTGACCAGTACCCCTCCAACCCAGTACCTATAGAACCTCTCCACTCAAACCACTCAACTTGGACCACTCCACTAGAACCTTCGACTCGAACCCTCCATTCGAACCCTCTCCACTTGGACCCTCTCCACTCAACCTCTCTCTACTCGAACCCTCTCCAATCTTACCCCCTTCACTCAAACCCTTTACAAGTCGAAGCAAGTACCACTCGAACCCTTTCCACTCGAACCCTCTATTTGAACCATCTCCATTTGAACCTTTCCAATCGAACTCTCACCACTTGAACCCTCAAAATGCCTCAACTTGAGATTGAAACATTTCTTCGTCTCTTACTGCCCTGGTTTTTTATGTTCCATGGCACAAAAGAACTGCGCTGGGTTTTGATGCTCCATGCCACAAAAGAGCATTAACGGAGGCGTAACACTGATAAATGCTAAATTATATAACCTATTTTACAGATGAGTTCAGAATTAAAGTTAATGACTCTTCTAAATGGACATTTTGGCAAGCTTTACGACCAAAAGAAGGCCATACGATGGGTACGCAGAATTAGCACATGTGGAATAGATGAATGAAAATGCGTAGTCTATAGAAGGCTTCCTCTCACTTCTCAGCTCCAACTCCATAATTGAAATCGCAGTCCAATTAGTGAATCACTACAAATGAGAACAAAATATTTTCAACAAACTAAGAAAACAATGATATAAGCATGCATAAAAACCCAAAAAAGGTATTTCTAGGAAAAATCCAACGCCACCATTGGCTCCTTCATACCAAACTCCGTCAGAAAGAATCCCCTAATTCACGTAGCTGTCTTGAATCGCGGTGGCACGACTTCCACAAATAAGAAGGGGAAAACAAGGAGAAAAAAATTAGCAAAAACAAGTTAGCAATTCAACAAACACCTTGCGTTCACAAATCAAACTTCAGTAGGTTGAAGGAGAAGAACACATCAACATTAGGAACCCAGAGAAAAGGACAAAATCACATTCTGTCGGACTTTATTTCTACTAAGAAAAAATTGAAAGCATACCAGAAACATTACAGAAATCAAAGCAACGATGATGGAAAAGGCGGCCAATTTTGGTTAGGAAAACTATGAAATTACCTTGTGGAATTGTTCAAGGATGTGAACCCAACCATCTGAGAGTAAAATCTTATGGAAGCCAAAAAAGAGAAGATACATGTAATTGGAAAGAGCTTCGGATATGGGTACGTATAAAAATAGAGGGCTTAGAGAATTCCAGGAGAAGAAAAAATGCTAGGCAAATGATTCTGGGAAATTCGAAGATGATAATGGAATTTTCTAGAAAGGGTGAATGGTGATGATGCGTGATGCTGGCGCGTGGAGTTAGGTGATGGAAAAAAGAAAAAGGAAATGAATTCCCAACGATGCGTAGGAAGGGGAGGAAAAAAGCCAAAATTAGGAAATGACGACAAAAAAACACTGTTCATTCTTTGGATTGCCACATTTAAGATATAGAGATATGGCCAATATACTCTACTTTCAGTTGAGCAAAGACACACTTACCGATCTTAGCATAAAGTTGATGTTTTCTCATAACCTCCACCACCTGATCCACATGTACGCAATGATCTACCATTGAACCACTGTGAATAAAGATGTCATCAAAGAAGACTTAAACAAAGTTTTTGAGAAAATTATGATAAACATTGTTCATTAATGCCTGAAATTTCGCTGGAGCATTGGTGAGTCCAAAGGGCATAACTAAAAACTCGAAAATGGCCATGATGAGTCTAAAATGTTGTCTTGTGTACGACATTCCTATTAACTCTAATATGATGATACCCTTACCTCGGATCTACTTTGGTAAAATGCTTAGCCCCATGTAATTCATTAACACGTCTATTACAAGGATTGGAAACCTATCTTTTACTGTACTGTTATTCAACATTCTATAATCAATGCGCATCCTCCATGATCCATTTTTCTGTTTAACCAACAACACTGGTGAAGAGTAGTAGGCTTGGTATTCACTTGAATCACCTTATTCCTAAGAAATTCTTCACCTATTTTTCAATCTCATTCTTGTAGGCATGAGGATACCTATGAGGCTTGAGTTCAAATGGTCCAGAATTGGCTTTCAACGGTATTTGATGATCCATACTTCTTACATGTGCTTAAGTGTTAGGAACCACAAAGATGTCAGGTAAATCATTGAGAGTGTTTTAGTGATGCAGGTGCAGTTATCTCATTCCAATTGATGCAGCTGCTTGTGTCATCGTCTATTTTCTGCATTTTATCCCAACCATCTCCTTTTCACCCTCCTGATGTTTATCCTATGCTTCAGCATTTAAAGTGTACTCCTGAATTCCCTTAGTATTAGAGTTCTGATATATCCGAAGGGCTGAGCCATAATGATCTCATTTTCCCACTGGTCTTCGCCTGAATCTCCTTTCTGAGTACTTGCCATGATTTCCCACTAAATTCTAAACTGAGCTCAACTCCGTCATGTAAGCTTTCTTTTTCTTAAACCATAAGATATTCTTTGAGTTTCTGATCCCCTAATCAGGTGCATTTCCATCAAATCTGGATTCCCTTGCATCAACCAATGAGATTACTTACTATAGAATACTACATGCTGTCTTGAAGTCAAAAGTGATTGGAGTGAAGTGTTTCATCCAATCTACTCCCATGCCAGGATGATATCAACCCATCTAAACTCCATAAACTTGAGATCAAAGATGAAACTATGCTGCTGAACCTTCCATTAAGCCCTGGGAAATTTATAAAACCCTTAACAGTACTTCCATCAGCAATAGTTACTTCAAATGGTTCAGGTTTCTGTATATATTAATCCCAACTAACTGACCATAGCAGTATCCATGAAGCTATCTATGATCACTCTTCTTCCTATCATTTCCAAGAAAATCAAGTGTATTCCACTTTGATTCTCCTCCTACGATGTTCAACACCACATGTTCCACATCCTCTAGCTCTAGTAATTCCTCATCATCTTGTTCTAGCATAATTATTGTTGGACATATATTGATTATATCATGCGAAAATTAAATAACAAAAATTGAATGAGCAATTAACATATGCAGGAATAATAAACTTTTATTAATTATTCAAGCATACAATCGAAAAGCTTAAATTACAAATAATCAAAGCATAAATCATGTTTCAAGTAATCACAAAGTGATGGAGTCACGAGTAACACTCGCTGCCCTTGAAACGAATGAGTCTCGTCGTGGACATCGTTCCCTAGGATAAAACCATCGAAGGTAATTTTAACGAGTAAAAATTACCTCGGAGTCACACAAAGTCCGAAGGACTATCACCGACAAAGACATAGAAAGAAGATAAGACTCAAGTTTGGAAGTATGGAGGAACTTGAGAATGGTGCGAGTTTTCTGTCTGACATAAAGGCTCTATTTATAGATGTCTAAGAAACCCTATGGGAAGATACGTGAAAGATCTGATTCCCGTAATTAGAGAAAATATTCTCTAACCAACAGATTCTGGAAAGATAAGAATATCATATTCCTTATCATGATTAACCGCGTATCAAATCTCAGATATTCCATACGTGATTCTTAGAATATTTGTTACGCGGTTTGGGCTTTCTGGAGACTTCCACACGATCTAAACGCATTTTAGACAGTAAAAAAATTACAGAACACTTAGTACGTGCGAATGAATTTCCGCCTAAGTTTCCATTCTCAGAGTGGCTCTTTGAGCATCCATATCTCATTCACCCTTTATCTGTTTTGAGAGTTTAAACAGTCGATTTTATAGTACTCGCAGAGGAGAATCAAAAAACGACATCTACTGACTCTAATTCAGTTCGAGCCCAACTCAAAACTAAGCCCAAAAGTTGACGAAATTCAACTTATTTTACAATCATTTTCCAACAATCCCCCATATGAATAGATATTGATGTGGAATCAGAACAATCACGCCAGACACGGAGTTTGGCTTGGTGATAGATTCATTTCGACGGCATAGATGCTGCATAGGATAAGTAGGTGTCACCCTTTGAACTTTCCCTTGAGAGAGTACACTTAGCCCACTGGTTAGGAAGTGGACGCGATGTCCTTGAACTTCCCCGACCGCTTGTGTGAACGACAATGCACTTCCCACAGACATCTTTCCTAGCCTTTGTGCTTTCCTCGGTTGTGTCCATTAATCAGGCCATGACACACGCCTAGTTCTGTAAGGTTTCTAAAGAATTGTGTCCCTACAATTCTCTTTCGAAGCGGCCACACTTCTCGCTTACATAGGTGATTCTTGGTGTAAGAGCAGTTCCGTAAACTATTGCACTCTTTCCAGTACTACACACTCGATGCCTTGAATCATTAAAAGAAATTTAATGCTTGACCTCCATTCACATCACTGTTTCTTCATCATAGGAATAAGACAGGAGGTATGAAACCCCCATAGTGATCGCGATGGGTCTTTGCAGTTTAGTTGTCCCTTTGAACCTAGATCTTGGGATCTCCAGTCATATAGGTTGGGTGTCCACGTACGTAACCCACCATTTATTGGACTTAGTCATATTCCTTTCGATGAGTTCTCAACTAACTCTCGATTCAATTTCTTCGTCAAGAAATTAATTCAATCCTTTCGTCAAAGAATCACAACTCTTATCATATTGACCTTACGTAGTCAACACCGATAATTCTCGTAGAGAGTAGTAATCCAATGGTAAAGTGTCTCTGTCAAGACACACCATCATCGATATGGCTTTACGCTACACCAATAAGCATACAAGTGCTTTGGTCATCCTAGGGTATATCTTTCCCAATTTTTTTTCCAACACAATGGACAGAGATTCCTCTACGAATCTAGCAAGAGAGAATCATTTCTCTACACAACTCAAGCCATGTCCACGAGTCTCATACACAGCTTGTTACCAGCGATCATTTTTGGATAACTCGTGTATCATCTTACTATCCATTGTAAGAATTGTCTAATGTGCACTTTAATAAGTACAACAGACTATCAATGACTCTTGAGTTCTCTTCTTAAGAGACACCTCACCTTTACAAAAAGGTAACTCATAATGTTTAGAGTCATTCCATTGAATACGACATATCTCCAAAAGACTCAATCATTGTATCAATTTGACTATCAATGAGAAAGTATCAATTCAAAGACATAAATGACATGGTCATTTTTCGTGTCTCTTAGCGTATTTGCCTTCATCAAACTCATTGATTTAATATCACTGGCTACAACAATTAGTTTGGTCACATGATGGATAATTTAGGAGCATTGAGCTTTTCATTTTGCTCTATTCAGATTTTAATATCTAAATCTCCAAATAACCATTTAGGTCCATTAGATGTACTTCTAGCTTTCACAAAGCCTTGATAGCAAGTACCATCACCCTTGGACTCATTCTCACGTCTAGAGAACACCCATCAAGTACACAAATATACTTACTAATTGTTCAAATCTACTAGTACTCTAGTGATTTGCACTCACGGTAGATCAATCTCTCTATTGATCACCACTTTCCACAAAAATTATTTCATGGAATCTCGTTTCCTTCGTTGGTTTATCCCCGATCCTTAATGATTCAATCTATTGACTCTTAAGTCCATTTAAGATAAATCAGGATCTTTAACAGAAACTTCCACAAAATACACTTTCCATCAAGATATATTTCTAGTTTCTGCATATTATTTCTTGTGAATTTCAAGAAATTGATAGCACTTCAACATTGTGTATATCTAGTAAAGATACTGTTTAAGTATTCCTTTTACTACATTTGCAATATGCCAACCCACACATTCGAAAGAACTTTTAGGATGGCCCTATGAGGAGCTTTATTTTCGTCCTTCTTGGGGTATCTTATTTAAAAGATCGCCAGCCAACTTAAAGGCTCCCCCACAACGCTTGATCATTTCTAGCAATTTCCTTCAATCACCAAATGACCTTGCAAATGTCTACATTGTGAATCACATCCCCCAAAGGATTCTATGTATTCACATCATGGTCACAGATAATCTCATATGTTTTCTGTGCATCACGTAAGTAGTTTCGTTAATATACAAACCCAACTTACTAAAATTTTGTGTGTTCAATAATGAATCAAACACTAGGTTCTTACCCATAAAGTTTCTTTTTAGGGCTAGATCCTTTCAACAATCAAAACACCTTCATGTATTGACCTTTTATCTTGAAAGTCTCTCTTATTCCTTCAACTCCCTTGGGATTAGAGAAAACTAAACTTCCCGATCTCAATTAATCGTTCTTCCTCGCATGACCAATACCACAACCGATGTAGTATCAATCAATCGAGGATTCGATTAACTCTCACTAGGGCGCAGTGTGAGTTTACCAACTCCACACAATTTCATGCCCATTTTAAACCCAAGTTTCAGTACAACTGTACTTTACTTTCAAACTACTCAAATTAAATTTGAATGCCTTTATGCTCGAAACACATTCAAGTCCATTGCTCGACTCAAGTTTGAGTGCATTGCTTGACTCAATTATGGGTTTACCCTTTTTGGTTCGAGTTAAATTCCTCCCGACTTGAACAACTTGATTCAAGTCTCTCGTGACGACTTTTCATCTCAAGTACCTATCAAAATTCATATGGTCGTTGAATTTTTAGGTTTTTCGTCTACCCCCCACATTGGGATGGTTTTATTAAACATCCCCACACATGTTAAGTTTCTTAAAACCTTGTGTCTTGGGGTTCCTAGACCAAATGTCTTAGGATTCCTCATCTCAGAATTCTAAGGCTTTCCAACCAAAAATCTAGAGAATTGACCAAATGTCTTGGGATTCCATATCTCATGGTTCTTAGATTTTTCAACCATAAATCAAGAGATTTGACCAAAAGTCTCGGGATTCCCATTCTCAGGATTCTTAGTTTTCTCAACCAAATTCTTGAGATTTTCCCCTCAATTCTTTGATTACAAACAATCAAAGGTTTTTAGCATAGTCATGGTAACTCATGCTTTAAGGTTTATATCATGATTCACAAGAACCAATACCCTAGACATAGTCGTAAACTAATGTCTTCATGTTCACATTTATCAGGTCATACAAAATAACCAGAATACGTCGAACTTCGAGCCCATATGCTCTATCTGTGCAATCTAACAATTGTCACTCGTGAGCCATATGCTCGTAAGCAATCAATCAAGATAGCCAATTATCGGGAATAGTCTTGTCAAATATTTCATTGCATCAAAAGGCACTTTCCCAAACAATTAATATAATCATAGCATATAAAAGCAACACAAATTTAGACACATCATAGATCTAAAATTTCCGTTTATGCAGCTAAATCAAATCCCTAAATGAACGAGAATACATCATGGATCAAATAACCCAATGTCACATACTTCATTCATGCACGAATATATTACACTCTTGCCGAGAGATGTCATGTTTAAGTGCAAATGAAGTTTACCATTTAATTGCATGCGATTCTCAGACCAAGCAGATAAAAGTCATGAATCACTAGCAGCACATTCTCATACAAAATGTGGTTTTAAATCTTTTATCCAACATGAGCAGCCCACACAACCAAATTACTATACCATGCATAATAGGTATTTCAACATTTGATCAAGTATAAACAAATACTATAATATTTTGAGGGCTTGGGAAATTTAAATGTCTCATAATTTCCAAACACACATGCACTGCTTTCATGTAATTTCATAATTAAAAGGAATAGTAATGCTCGATTCAATATTCCAAACTCATGACATTTTTTTTTCTAACTTTAAGCTATTCATGCAAAGAATCAACTTTGATTTATTACCATATCAACATTTAATCTAATAAGCATGAATATCACGGAATTAGAATATTTCCATAATTACGCCATGTAATTTAACACACATGCTCAACTAATTTTCCCACATAATCAAGTGATTAATATAACCAAATCCATTAACTATCAAATTAGATAGCCTTAGTGTACTGGACATATATGTGCACATATTATTCACATAACACTCTTTGTAACAAAGTCTTGTTCACGTCCAGATTCACGCAAATGGTTATTAAATATAATCAAAGCAATATATGTATATAAAGCATATGCCATGATTCACTTTAATTAATGTGTATACGTACAATAGTTTGCAAAACCGTGGTTTCAACTCTTAACTCTTTCATGTTGTCAAGCAAATCCTGTTGTATCTCCATGCCAAGTTTTTCTTCCACAAGAGATACCGCCGTATATACTCGGATTCACCAATGTGTACATACGAAAAATATTCATCGTTAAATATATGTACACATCAAATATTGTAGTATAATATTTTAAACAATTATACATAACAAATTGCTCAATATGATTTTGTTCTAATCCTCCCCGAAAAGTAAGAAAGTCCGCATATTTTGACCAATTCAAGGTAAAAAATGGAGTTGCCCCTTCGGCAAAACTCGGATAAAGTTGAGCCAAAAGATCCCGATTCAATATGATTTTGTTGTAAATAACCAAAACCATTAGCATGCATATTTATGCAATTAGCATGCGTATTAATCATTCCGACGAGCATATCAATATTTACGCAGACATGCACCTCAATTTCCAGCATGCAATCTCATATTTGGAATATATGTTTGGGAAACTCAGCATGCAAGCAAATCAATTTCGTGGAAAAATTACGTTACAATCATGCATGCAATTAGCATAACAATTTCAAACAAATTATGCATACTAGCAAATTTCGTTTCAACATACAGTAACAATCATGCATCGCATACAGTTTCCGCATCAATATAAATCAACAGATATCATTTGTTTCAAGACTGTTGGACATATATTGATTATATCATGCGAAAATTAAATAACAAAAATTGAATGAGCAATTAACATATGCAGGAATAATAAACTTTTATTAATTATTCAAGCATACAATCAAAAAGATTAAATTACACATAATCAAAGCATAAATCATGTATCAAGTAATCACAAAGTGATGGAGTCACGAGTAACACTCGCTGCCCTTGAAACGAATGAGTCCCGTCGTGGACATCGTTCCCTAGGATAAAACCATCGAAGGTAATTTTAACGAGTAAAAATTACCTCGGAGTCACACAAAGCCCGAAGGACTATCACCGACAAAGACATAGAAAGAAGATAAGACTCAAGTTTGGAAGTATGGAGGAACTTGAGAATGGTGCGAGTTTTCTGTCTGACATAAAGGCTCTATTTATAGATGTCTAAGAAACCCTATGGGAAGATACGTGAAAGATCTAATTCCCGTAATCAGAGAAAATATTCTCTAACCAACAGATTCTAGAAAGATAAGAATATCATATTCCTTATCATGATTAACCGCGTATCAAATCTCAGATATTCCATACGTGATTCTTAGAATATTTGTTACGCGGTTTGGGCTTTCTGGAGACTTCCACATGATCCAAACGCATTTTAGACAGTCAAAAAATTACAGAACACTTAGTACATGCGAATGAATTTCCGCCTAAGTTTCCATTCTCAGAGTGACTCTTTGAGCATCCATATCTCATTCACCCTTTATCCGTTTTGAGAGTTTAAACAGTCGATTTTATAGTACTCGTAGAGGAGAATCCAAAAACGACATCCACTGACTCTAATTCAGTTCGAGCCCAACTCAAAACTAAGCCCAAAAGTTGACGAAATTCAACTTATTTTACAATCATTTTCCAACAATTATTTCCTCTCATGATTTTTCTTTTTTATTGTTAGATATCAACTTTACTTGCCTGAGTTTATACACATAACTCGGACCAACTTTTTCCCTTATTTGTAACAGAGATAATTTTCTCTTCTAAATTTCAATTCACCGGGAGAGATTCTTCTAAATCTATCACCATTTCTAATAGAGATTTTGTTGATTTAGAATTATGATAAGAAATAAACATCATTTTTATTGATTTTGTATATATCCAGTTCTATACATATATATACATATATACACATATATACACATATATACATATATATGCTGATAGAATGATTTGCCGTAATCAATTGTATTATTGATATCTAAATATATCTTGAGTACAATAGAGGTGTAATAAGGAAAGAACTCTAATCATAATAAATCATAATCTAATCAGGAGTTTGATTTATCCTAACACCCCCCCTCAAGCGGAGCGTCGGATGCTCGCCGACGCACAGCTTGGACCTGAAGAACTCGAACAGCGGACGAGAGAGCCCCTTGGTGAAAATGTCTGCAATCTGAAGAGAAGTCGGAACATGAGCAACACGCAGCTTTCCGGATATCACCAACTCACGAACAAAATGATAGTCGATGTCGATGTGCTTCGCCCGCTTGTGCGCCACTGGATTCTGAGCCAAGAAGATAGCACTACTATTGTCACATAACAACAGTGGAGAACCAGAAAGTGGAACCCGAAGATCACGAAGCAAATGAGTGAGCCAAACCACTTCTGAGGCAGTGTTGGCGAGAGCACGGCATTCAGACTCAGTGCTAGAGCAAGAAGCAGTGGGTTGTTTCTTGGCACTCCAAGAAACCAGATTCCCACCAAGAAAAACTGCATAACCATAAGTGGACCGATGAGTCTCCAGACAGCTAGCCCAATTAGCATCAGAGTATCCTAACACATCAGGAGTACTAGCAGAACAAAAGCGGAGACCAAAATGAAGAGTGCCACGAACATACTGCAAAATCTGAGTCACAGCAGCAAAATGGTCATCTCTGGAATCCTGAAGATACTGACTCACCGTGTTGACCGAGAATGCCAAATTCGAGCGAGAGATGGTGAGATACTGGAGAGCACTAACAAGAGAACGATAAAGTGTAGGATCCCGAAATGGAGGACTAATAGAGCTGTGAAGCTGAGAACCAGCAACAAATAGAGTAGAAACAGGTGCCGCGTCAGACATACCAGCCCGATTCAAAATATCCCGAGCATACTTTGTTTGGCCAAGCAGTAATCCTGAGGAGGTAGGCAAAACTTCAAGACCAAGAAAGTAATGAAGAGCACCGAGATCCTTGATCGCAAACTCTCTGTGTGTCCAATCAATGAACTGGCGAAGAAGAGTCGAGTCATTGCCTGTAAGAATGATATCGTCCACATACACAAGTAGATACAGTAACGACGACCCCCTCGAAAGGACAAACAAAGAAGTATCAGCTGAGCTGCACCGAAAACCAAGCTGTGTCAGATAACTGTTGAAACGCTGGAACCAAGTCCGGGGAGCCTGCTTAAGACCATAAATGGCCTTTCGTAAACGAAAAACATAGTCTGGATGGACAGAATCATGATAACCAACGGGCTGCTTCATGTAGACTGGAACATCAAGAACACCATTAAGAAAAGTGTTCTTGACATCCAACTGATGAAGTGGCCAGGAACGCATGGTGGCTATGGCGAGAACCGTCCTAACAGTGGAGGCTTTGACCACAGGACTGAAAGTGTGGTCAAAATCAAAACCAGAAATCTGCAAGAAACCCTGCGCCATAAGTCTAGCTTTGTGATGCTCAAGAGTGCCATCTGGTAGATACTTGAGCCTATAGACCCATTTGGAGCCAACAATGTTGACATTCGAAGGTCGAGGCACCAAATCCCAAGTGTGCTGACCACGAAGAGCGGCCATCTCATCATCAATGGCTGAAACCCAGGCTGGATCCTGAAGGGCAGAGCGATAATCAGTGGGCTCTGTCTGAGAGAGGAGTGCGGCAGTGAGACCATGAGAAATAATATCCGAATAATCTCGACGCTGAATGGCACCAGTAGAAGACCGAGTGGCCATCCGATGAGTACGAAGTGGGGGCGGCGAAGATGGAGGAGTCGAACCAGCTAATGACACCGAGGAAGATCGAGATGCGCTGACCGAAGAGTGGCTGTCGAAAGTTACCGGAGAAATAATAGCTGATAAAGGCTGAGACGTGGTGGCCGGTGGCTGAGGAGTGATGGCCAGCGGCTGAGGTATGGTGGGCGTTGATCGAGGAGCCGGGTCCAGGTCAACCGTCCAGATGGAAGATGGTGGTGAAGGAGGGGCAGCTGGAACAGGCACAGACACAGGTGTAGTGGCCCCAATTGATGAAGTAACAGTTCAATCAAAAAATGATGAAATCTCCAGATCTAAAATCGAACGACTGTCCGTGGAAGATGAGACATAAGGGAAGAAAGTTTCATAAAAAACGAACGTGGCGAGAGATATATATGTGCCCAGAAGTCTGGTCGAGACACTGGAAGCCCTTGTGACGAGGGCTATAGCCAATAAAAACACAAGGAATGGATTGGGGTGCAAACTTATCAATAGCAGTGGCACGCAGACATGGAAATGCACGGCAACCAAACGGGTGAAAGAGGGTATAGTCAGGCACATGACCAAAAACAACCTCAAAAGGTGATTTTCCACTCAGAACTGAACTAGGCAGACGGTAAATAATGTAAACTGCAGAGGAGAAAGCTTCCACCCAATAACAGTGCGGCACAGAATAGTGAAAAAGCATAGCAAGACCAGTCTCTGACGATGCTTCCGCTCAGCCCGGCCATTCTGAGCAGGTGTATAGGGCGAGGACATCTGATGATGAATGCCACATGATAGGAGATGAGCCTGAAGTCGGTGATTAGTAAACTCGGTGCCACCATCGGTCTGAAAATTTTTAACCCTAGTAGAAAACTGATTCTCAATGAATTTCTGAAACTGGATAAAAGTGTCATAGAAATCTGACTTATGCCGCATCGAAAGAAACCATGTGAATCGCAAAAAATCATCAATGAAAATGGCATAATAAGAGAAACCGTTGACAGATAAAACAGGAGCTGGTCCCCACAAATCACAATGTACTTTATCCAATAAACCAGTAGCGCGCTTATCACTAATGGAAAAGGGCAAACGGCTAGTCTTGGCCATATGACAAGGAGAGCAACTGACAGGTGCAGGCATAGCAGAAGTGACAAAAATAAGGCCCCGTCGATTCAATAACTGCACAGTATCATAAGACACATGACCGAGGCGAGAGTGCCACTGCTCAAAAGAAGCATGAAGCTTTGTAGAGCGTAGTTCGCCTAAAAAACTGGAATCACCCATCTCAAGAAAATAAAGACCACACCTATGACGACCTTTACCAATTATCGCCCCTGTAAGCTTGTGCTCAATGGAAAATGCATCGGCATTAAATATAACATGGACAGGTACATCACGAGTAAGCTTACTAATGGACAATAAACTTCTAGTAATCTGAGGGACCACACGGACATTATTAACAGAGAAACCAGATAAATGACATTGGCCAATGTGAGAAATAGATAATGATTCACCATTTCCAACAAGAATAGAATCAGAACCACGATAACGTTGTACCTGATCAAGATGACTGGTGTGAGCAGTGATGTGAGATGTATCACCTGAATCAACGATCCACTGATTCGACAAAGAATGAAGGTTGGAACCATTCAAACTGGCCTAAAAAAATACCTTGTCCGCAATCCAATTAGTGGAGCAATCTTCCCGAGATATAGGGCCCAAATAAACTATAGCAAAGGACCGAAATTGCAATGAAATTGTCTGGGTGTTGACGAGAATTTGAGAATTTGCGAGAAATAGGTTCAACTCGCGAGAAATAGGTCGTGAGAAAACAGGTTTAACTCGCGATAAATAGGTTCAACTCGTGAGAAATTGAAGACCGCAAGAAATACACTTGACGCGCGGGTCCACTCGCGCGTGCCCTTCACGCGCTGGAGATGACTTCTTCGACTGAGTTGGCGCGTGACTTTCACGTGCTGGAAAACGTGCATGGATCTCGTCCTGGAATAACTCGCCGCTCTCTGCTTCTGTGAATTCGCACCGACGAGAGGCTGGAGACGCCGGAGCCAATGGAAGAACTCACCGCTGGAGACGTCGATGTGAAGACTTCGGCCGCTGATGGAAACGTCGATATGAAGACGTCGGGAAGAACTTGTCGAAAGAAATCAAGGCTTTTAGAAGGCACCGGAGGACGCCGCTGTTGGACGGTCGATGACGAGCGATGGTGCCAAATCCAATGAACCTGATGAACCTGATGCACGGGAACCGCAGAGAATTCCGATGTCGATGAACCAGTTGATACTCCAGTGGGCAGAAACTTCGCTGCTGGAATTTGACCGGAAACTTCACCGAAATGTGACCGGAAACTTCACTGGAATTTTACCGGAAATGAGAGAAAGGGGAGGTGTTGAACAGTAAATTAAAATTTAGGGCTTAGGATCAAAACTTGCTCTGATACCACGATAGAATGATTTTCCGTAATCAATTGTATTATTGATATCTAAATATATAGATAGTACAATAGAGGTGTAATAAGGAAAGAACTTTAATCATAATAAATCATAATCTAATCAGGAGTCTGATTTATCCTAACATATACTTATATACATATACATATATATACACATATACACAATGATAAAGTAATTTCCCATAATGATTCTGATTAATGATGAAGAATATATATATAGTACAAAGAATACTAGTCTAAATATAACTCTAGTACTAGTCATTAACATGGAATAAAATATTATCTAATCATCTACTTTCTTTATTCTAACACCCCCCTCAAGAGAAACATGGATGCTCGCCGATGCAAAGCTTGGATCTGAAGAATTCGAACAGCGGACGAGGAAGACCCTCGGTGAAGATGTCAGCAATCTGAAGAGAAGTTAGAACATGAGCAATACGCAGCTTGCCGGAAGTCACCAGCTCACGAACAAAATGATAATCAATGTCAATATGCTTGGCCCGCCCGCTTGTGCGCCACCGGATTCTGAGCCAAGAAGATAGCACTACTGTTGTCACATAACAACAATGGCGAGCCAGAAAGCGAAACCCAAAGATCACGAAGCAAATGAGTGAGCCAGACAACCTCAGAAGTAGTGTTGGCAAGAGCACGATACTCAGACTCCGTACTGGAATGAGAAACAGTGGGTTGTTTCTTAGCACTCCAAGAAACAAGATTTCCACCCAGGTAAACTGCATATCCATAAGTGGAACGTCGAGTCTCTAGACAGTGGGCCCAGTCAGCATCAGAATAGCCTAACACATCTGGAGTGCTAGCAGAACTGAAAACCAAACCATAATGGAGAGTACCACGAACATAACGCAAAAATCCGGGTAACTGTAGCAAAATGATCATCTCTAGGATCCTGAAGGTACTGACTCATAGTGTTGACCGAGAAGGCCAAATCCGGACGAGTAATGGTGAGATACTGAAGGGCCCCAACAAGAGAGCGATAAAGAGTAGGATCCCGAAACGCCGGACTAGTGGAACTGTGCAGCTGAGAGCCAGCAAGAAACGACGTGGAAACAGGCGCGCAAGCAGACATACCAGCCCTAGTCAGGATATCCAGAACATACTTTGCTTGGCCAAGAAGCAATCCGGAGGAAGTAGGAAAAACTTCAAGACCAAGAAAGTAATTAAGAGCACCAAGATCCTTGATCGCAAACACCTTGTGCGTCCGAGAAATGAACTGACAAAGAAGAGTCGAATCATTCCCTATAAGAATAATGTCGTCAACATACACAAGGAGGTACAGCAATGAGGACCCCTTGGCCAGAACAAATAAAGAAGTATCAGCAGAGCTGCACCGGAAACCAAGCTGGGTAAGATAGCTACTAAACCATTGAAACCAAGCTCTAGGGGCTTGCTTAAGGCCATAAATAGCCTTGTGCAAACGACAGACATAGTCTGGATGAGAAGAACCCTGATAACCAACTGGCTGCTTCATGTAGACTGGACTATCCAAAACACCATTAAGAAAAGCATTCTTGACATCCAGCTGATGAAGTGGCCAAGAACGCATGGTGGAAATTGCAAGAACAGTCCGAACAGTGGAGGCCTTGACCATAGGACTGAAAGTATGGTCAAAATCAAAACCTGGAATCTGCGAAAAACCTTGCGCCACAAGTCTGGCTTTGTGATGGTCAATGGTACCATCTGGACAATTCTTTAGACGATAGACCCATTTGGAGCCAACGATGTTGGCATTCGAAGGTCGAGGCACCAAATCCCAAGTATGCTAACTACGAAGAGCAGCCATCTCATCGTCCATAGCTGAAACCCAGGCTGGATCCTGAAGAGCCGAGCGATAATCTGTGGGTTCTGTCTGAGAAAGAAGAGCAGTAGTAAGGCCTTGTGCAATAATATCCAAATAATCCCATCGCTAAATAGCACCAGTAGATGACCGAGTGGACATTCGATACGTACGAGGCGAAGGCAGCGAGGCGGAAGAAGTGGAGCTGGCGGATGACGCCGAAGAAGACTCGGAAGAGGCAGTCGAGTTGTGGCCGGCGGATGCAGCCGGAGAAGAGGTGGCCGCAGCTGGAGGAGGCACCGTGACCAGTGGTAAGGATGGCGGAACTGTCGATGGAAAACCTAGTTCCGGTTCCATCATGCAAATGATGCAAAGCGGCAAAGGAGATAAAGTTGAAACCGGCGCAGAGGTATCAATATCAACATCAGGATCAATAAAAGCTGAGACATCAAGGATAGATGCTGGAGAGCCCAAAGTCGAAGAAGTGGCAAAAGGAAAACATGTCTCATCAAATCGAGCATGGTGAGTGATGTAGACTCTGCCTGTGGAGGAATCTAGACAGCGAAAACCTTTGTACTGGGAACTGTAGCCAAGGAAGATGCATGGAATGCTGTGAGGAGATAATTTGTGATCCGCATATGGTCGAACAAATGGAAAAACCCGGCAGCCGAAAGGATGAAAATTTGAGTAGCAAGGATCCCAACCATATAGAAGCCCATAAGGAGAAGAACCATGCAGTACAGGAGTAGGCAATCGATTGATCGTGTATGCAGCTGCAGCAAAAGCATCATCCCAGTAAGAGATAGGCACATGCGAATGAAATAGCATAGTAAGACCCATCTCGGCAACATGCCTATGCTTGCGCTCCTCCCTACAATTCTGTTCCGGAGTGTAAGGACACGATATCTGATGGTGAATGCCCTTAGTAGCAAAATGACTCCGTAGACGAGTGTTCAGAAACTCAGTACCACCATCACTCTGAAACACTTTAATTTTGGATGAAAAATGATTCTCCACAAATGCCTCAAATTGTAAATAAGCATCAAAGAAATCCGACTTACGACGAAGTGGATAAAGCCAGGTGAAACGAGAATAATCATCCAAAAATAAAGCATAGTAAGAAAAACTGGTTGATGATAAAACAGGGGAAGGTCCCCATAAGTCACAATGAATCAAATCAAGTACATGCGTAGCACGTTTATGGTTCTCAACAAATGCCAACCGTTGACCTTTCGCCATAGCACAGGGGGCACATGCAACAGGTTTGGGCAACAAAGAAGATAAAGAAACTAGACCAGACTTCTGCAAACTAGAAATAACTGTCGACGATGCATGACCCAAGCGTGCATGCCAAAGCTCATAAGATGCCCGTCCTTTATTCTGCCGTAAATGCGAGAAAAATGTTGAATCACCTCTATCCAAAACATAGAGACCACCATCACTGTGGCCCCTGCCCACGACCGCCTTGGAAACTTTGTTCTGAATGACAAAGTTCCGATCATCAAAAGTGATAAAAGCATTTAAATCTCTGGTCAGTTTACTAATAGACAGCAGATTCTTAGTAATATCAGGAACAACCAGAACACCATAAAGGCATAAATCATTAGAGAGTTTAGTGTCACCAATATGAGAGATTCGAATAGAAGCACCATTGCCAACAGAAACAGTAGAATTACCAGAATATGGAGCGACAAACACTAAACCAGAGGCGGAGGATGCCATATAACTGGTAGCACCAGAGTCAATAAACCAGTCAGAAGATCGGGCAGTAGGCTCTAACTACAAGGATGACTGAAAATGTTCCACCAGATGAGTGGAGTCTGTACGACGAGTCGGACCCTGAGAACCAGTCTGAGCAAGCATCCTGTAGCAAGTCACAGCATAGTGACCGGGACGACCACACCAAGTGCATTGCGGCCAACCACGACCAGCCCCAGCCGAGGACTGAAAACTGGTTCCGCCACCGCGTCGACCGTCGAAACAGCCACCCCTGGCGGCGCGTGAGCCGTATGCGCCACCTTCCCTCGCCGGTGCGTAATCCCACGCGCAGCCGGCCGAGGGAAGTTCTGCTGATGTGAATGCGGCAGGCCCAGTGGCCGAGGCTGAATGGTCCTGTAAGTTTTTCAGAAAAGCCTCGTGGTTTTTGGCATGAGATAAGACATTGGCATACAACGGAGTAGGAGATGAATTAATTAATGGTGCAGAAAAATCCTTAAACTCAGTTCCAAGAGCAGTAAAAAACCAAATAAGTTGATCATCATTGAATACAGGAGAACCCATCATAGACAACTGCTCAAAAATATCTTTAAATTGGAGATGGAGTTTATGAACTGTATCAGTCTTACGTATACCATGGGCAGCAGCACGAAGACGAAGGACGGATGAAGCACTGTTGTCGTGATAAATCGACTGAAGATTGTCCCAAATTTCCTTTGAAGTGGCACAGTCAGGCAAAACTGCCAAAGCCTCCGGGGTGAGGGAAGAAAAGAGAAGACTGCAAACACGTTGATCTTCATCAACCCAATTTTCATAATCAGATTGAGCCTTCAAGTAAGCCTCCATGAGATCAGGCTTGGAGGAGGAGCCTCAAACTGGAGTGGAAGTAATAGCCCCTGCATCGGAGACGGAAGCGGCGGCCAGGGGGCGAGGAGGAACAGTCGGACAGGGCCTGGAACCATCAAGAAAACCATACAGCTTCTGAGGTCAGAGAACATAACCAGCTTAACGCTTCCACAACAAATAATTGGATGATGATACATATATATGCATATACACATAATAATTCATTAAGATCCATAAAAATCCATAAAAATAAAGATCTGTAAAAATAATTTAATCTCATAAACATGAAGCTCTGTAAACATCCAAACTCAATCTTCTAAGAAAACATTCATGGCCGCAAGACAAAAACCTACAACATTAATGTCTCAAAATTAACAAGATCTGAAAACCCTAACCAAATCACACGAAAAAATATCATCACATTTCATAATCGACCCAAAATCACACATGCTTCAAGATATAAACTAGTTTGAACCAAAAAATATCCTTCATTCGAACAGATATGGAAAACCCTAATCCAATTATCCATTCAGAATAAAAAGCAACCCAAAAAACATGTAAAAACTAGAAAACCAAGACAAAATAGTGAATGAATAAGGTGATTTAAAAAAACACCAACAACTTACGGATTCAAAGTCAAGGTTGGGTACTACGTTCGAAGCCCATTCGAAAAGCACAACGAACAAAAAAAATAAAGACGGGAGAAGATTGAGAAGAATAGATCTGAAATTAAATTCGAAAGAGGGAGAGGAAGAGGGAGAGGAAGAGAGAGAGGAAAGGAGGAAGAGAGAGAGAAAGATGGGACAGTGGGAAATGAAATAAAAAGAGGCGGATGACTTTGGGTAAATGAAGATGTGACTAATTTTGTCTTTAAACCCTAATTAAAGCCCAAGCCCACTGAAATTTCATTTAATTTAAAGGGCAAAACCAGAATTCTTGGTCAAGTCAACTAGTCCAAATTTGGCTAAAATAAGAAATTGCAATTTGATTTGGGACACCCCTAAATAGAAAGTGTGCAGTTTGAGTTGAGACGGAGGGAGTAACCATAATCATTGTGTGGATTTTATATTCTATCATGGTATCAGTCAGGTCTCTCCAAAATTCTTGGCTTTTATCATTCTCTTTTCCCATTATTACCAAACTTCCAATCTCTTCCCGATCGGCGGCCACCCACCACCGCTGTCTTCCGCTGCCGTTCGTCATCAGTTGTCTTCATCACCAAGATTTCCCGGCGCCTTCTTCAAGTTTTCCGGCGACCACATCGCGAGTCTCTGTCTCGTCCGATCTGCCACCGCCGTCATCTTCAGTTGCCAAATCACTGTCTCTAGTCGTCGGTCTAGATTCCTGTTGTTCAAGATCTCGCCAACGATTGTTATTTACTCGGCCTCCAGTTGTTTGCTTCTACAATTGTGGTTCTTCGGATCCAAGATCAAAGTTCTTCTCCCAGTGCCATCTTCACAGACTTCTCGGTCTTCATTCTTCGTCAAGGAGGTTCTCATTTTTCAGCGTCTTTTCGGTGTCCCTATGGCATTTCCCAGAAAAAGTTTTGGTAAAGAGGGGTGTGTGAGCCATATGCACCCATCACCTCTCCAGCGCGTGAATATCTCCAAGTGTTCCAGTCCCAGTACGTGCGCCAAACGTGCCTCATCAACCATAATTCTTTGGGTGTCAATTTATCGCTAGTTGAAGATTGTCTTGCGAGTTAAACCAATTTCTTGCGATTCTGACTCGCGATTTTTTCACTTCCAGTTAGCAGCGACACTTAATTTTTTAAAAAATATTTGCTTTCTTTTTGTATTATGGCTCTTTTCGATCAACCACGTTGACAATGGTGTTATGTTTCAGGCCATATTGCTTCTTCCTGGTCTAAGATGAAAGGTGAATGGTATCAGTTGCAGTGTCAGTGGTGTAAGAAATTTGGTCACTTTGCTTCGACGTGTCCTCACTTGGTCTCTTGGGCTCCTTCTCCCAGCTCTTTACCGCATGCTTGCTGGATAGCTAATTTCGGCGCGACCAACCACATGACCTCTTCTCCTTCCGCTCTTGATCACGTGATTCCTTATTATGGTAACAAGCGTGTTATTGTTGGTAATGACTTTGCTCTTAACATTACCCATGTTGGTCATTCTCAAGTTTCTGATTCATTATCCTTGTCTGATATTTTGGTGGTTTCACAAATTACTAAAAAAAATTTGTTGATTAGCAAGTTGACTCGGGATATGAATGCTATTATTTATTTTGATGATTCCTCTTTCACCATTTTGAACCAATTTACTAGAGATTTTATTGGCAAAGGCCATTGTGATGGAGGTTTATATGTTTTGGATTTTTGTCCTACTGTTTTATCTGCTTTTGTTGCCTCTAGCGCTTCTAAAGCATCTTTTGAACTTTAGCATGGTAGATTGGGACATGTTCCCCACAAATTCATTTTTTTCTTTGAGTAAGTCTGGATGTTTTTCAATTACTAGTTTGCTGTCTTAGCCTCATTTATGTCCCTCTTGTGAGATGGCTAAAGGCAAGAGTCTCTCTTTTAGAGGTAATTTAAAATGCACACCACGCATACTTGATTTAGTTCACTGTGATCTTTGGGGACCCTCTCCTGTCATATTTAGTGTTGGTTATTTTTATTATGTCATTTTTGTAGATAATATTTCTCGGTTCACCTGGTTTTACCCTCTGCGATGAAAGTCTGATTTTGTGGAGGCTTATATGAATTTTGAGGCACCTGTTGAGAACCAACTCTCTACCACCATCAAAGTATTTAAGAGTGATGGTGGAACAGAGTTTTTGAATCATCGCATGTGATCTCATTTTGCATCAAAGGGCATTCATCACCAACTTTTTTGTCCTTACACTCCTAAGCAAAATGGCCGCGCAGAGAAGAAACATCGTCATATTACTGAGACGGGTCTGTCGATGCTCTTTCATTCTGGCCTTCATTATTCATTTTGGTATGATGCATTTTCAACAGCAGTCTACATATCAACAAACTGTCTACTCCAATTTTATCTGGTCAGTCTACACTCTCTGTTATTTATGGTACTATGCCTGATTACTCCAATTTTCATCCATTTGGTTGTCGGGTTTTTTTGGTATTTGAGGCCCTATGATGAGCATAAATTAGCGCCTCGGAGTATGTCTTGTGTATTTTAGGGTTATAGTTCACAATACAAGGGTTATCGATGTCTTGATCCTCTCACAAAGAAGGAGTACATCACTCGCCATGCTAGGTTTGATCAGCTTTTTTGGTTACCCATACTAGTACTGTTACAGATTTATCATCACTGAATGTTTATACTTTTTTGGAGCCTTTGTCAGTCCCGTCGGAGGTCTTTGAGCCATCTTCTTCAGTAGAATCACCCATTATTTTGGAAATTTTGAATTTTCAGACTGTATCAGAAGCTTAGGGTTCTTCAAAAAATAGTGCATGTCTGCCACATGCTAACAACCAATATGATCGACAGCAGCCAACGCCGCTAGCTCAGACAAACATGCCGCCGCCGCCAAAAAATCATGCGCCACCCACCCCGGTCGCACATGTGCATCACGAGCCACCGGCCCGGACACCAGCCACTTCACCGACTGATCCGGAGAACCTGGCTTCACCAGCAGTGCCTTCTGCACGGCCGCCATCGCCAGCCTTGAGTTTCGTGCCCATCGCCCTAAGCTCTGTTCCCACCTCGGGATCTACAACTTCTCTGGCTGTGGGTCTCTCTTCCCAACATCTGATGGCTACTCGTTCTCACACCGGTTCACTACGGTACAAGGATTTTTCAGACTATGATATTACTGGTTTATTGAGTACTTTATTTTCTAAGACCGAGTCTCGTAGTCATCACTCGGCTGTCAAGGATCCTAGTGGGTTGCTGTTATCGACCCAGAGATGGATGCTCTTCACACTCAACATACGTGGGAGTTGGTTCTGCGTCCTCCACATGTTAATGTTGTTGGATCAAAATGGGTGTACCGATTAAAATACAAGGCTGGTGGATCTCTTGATTGGCACAAAGCAGTGTTAGTTGCTTAAGGTTTTTCACAATTACTTGGCTTTGATTATGATCATACATTTAGTCTGGTGGTGAAAGCGTCCACTGTTCGTACTGTGTTATCTCTTGCTGTCACTCAAAATTGGCATTTATAACAGCTTGATGTTAAGAATGTATTTTTAAAGGGCGTTCTTGATTCCCCGATTTATATGCAGCAACATGTTGGATACAAACACCCGATGCGCCCTAATTATGTATGTTGTTTAAGAAAGGCCATTTATGGTTTGAAGCAAGCTCCCCGTGCTTGGTTTCAACGTTTCAGTTCCTTTTTGGTTGGGCTTGGTTTTGTATGTAATTCTATCGACACCTCTTTATTTGTGATTCACAGGGTGTCTCTTTACTTTATTTGTTGGTTTATGTTGATGACATTATTCTTTTTTGAATGAAAACACCCAAAGGTGGGGGAAAATGTATTAAGGTTCCCCAAGCCTTGTGACAGAAACAGCCTTTAGTACATCGGTGTTGCTGGTTTCCCAAGCATTGAGGTAACATAGTTACCTCCAAAAGTCCTATAGCTATCTATACTGAGGTAGATAAGAGCATCTATACAAGAGTAACGTATTCTGTAATGAAGTTGTGATCCAAAAGAGAGAATCTCCACCCCACGTGTTAATTCTCTCCCATGGCCAGGCAACCTCAAACACAGTACATAACTAAGCATGATAAGGATCAGAACCCAGAAGTGGATTAGAGGGTTAGAGTTATACGCGAGTAGGCTAAATTTTAAGGTGAGAAAGTGCTGCCAAATCGGAGTGACAGCCATATGATGGGCAGCTGCTCCTTCCATTTTCATGTGTAGCAAATTGATCTGTATAAAAAGAAAGTCCCCACCAACAGTATCAAGTTCTATATAGACCATGTTTCTGAGTTCGAATATGAGGAAATTGCACCCTATCAAGAGAAATGAGACCTTTGATATGAACTGGCAAATTATACAAATTTAGTGGCTGATTATGAGAAGAATGATGTTTAGCAAGAGCATTAGCCACTGAATTACATTCTCTATAAACATGCTTAAGCACCGCACCACATAGTAGACTCTTAATCTTATAAGCCAAATTGAAAAAGTTCCAATTAGCGGAATATGGATTTTCAATCATATTAATAGCTAAAGTAGAATCTGATTCAATAATTAGGGGAATGTTTCTATGTGGAAAGGATTGAATAGCAGCCAGTATAGCTAATAGTTCGGAATGAAGAGGGGATATAGCCTGAATAGTGATTGAGTTAATGAGTAAAGGAATGCCAGAACTATCCCTAACTATAATCCCAGCAGCTGCTGTATGAGAAAGCCATGATGCATCTGTGTTAATTTTAATAGAATTAATGGCAGGTTTCTCCCACCAGACAACTCTAAAAATTGGCTTGGGAGGTGGCCTAAGAAGGGGAATTAGATGTCTAACTGGGGATGATTGTTATCTCATTCGGAAGTTTATTGATCGGGTAAATTGGGAATTTAAGATTACCAACCTTGGCACTTTACAATATTTTTTGGGTATGGAGATTGTTCGTACTTCCGATGACTTATTTCTTGGTTAAGCCAGATATGCCAAGGACATTTTATTGCGCGCATAGATGTAAGATTCGGCTCCTGTTGCTATACCATTTGTTTCTTTTTTGTAGCTTTCCAACTCTTCTAGTAAGCCATTCTAAAATCCCACACTTTATCGCTCTTTGGTTGGTACATTACAATATTTGTCGATTACACGTCCCGGCTTGTCTTATGTTGTGAACACAGTCAGTTAGTATATGCAGGCTCCTACGGGCAGCCATTACTAGGCTGTTACTCGAATTTTGCACTATGTACGTGGTACTCTTCACTATGGTCTTCAGTTTTGCGCAAATTCGTTTGCTTTACCAGTTTTGGGCTATTCTGATGCTGATTGGGGTCATTGTATTGAAACTCGTTGGTCTACATATGGTTATTCCATTTTCCTTGCAACCTAGTTTCATGGAGTGCTAAGAAGCAATCTAAAGTCTCTCACTATAGTTCAGAATCAGAATACCATGCTTTGGCCAATACTACTGCGGAACTAGCCTATTTGATGAATTTACTTAGGGATTTATGTGTATCGACTTGTGTGCCTACTATTTTGCTGTGTGATAATAATAGTGCTCTCTTTCTTGCTCAGAATCCAGTTTCGCATAAGAGAGCCAAGCACATTGATATTGACTATCATTTTTTTGCGTGAGATGATGTCTTCTGGCAAGCTCAAGGTTGCTCATGTTTCTACAGACTTGCAGCTTGTTGACATCTTTACAAAGGGGTTACCTTGTCCTCAGTTTGAGTTCTTGCATTCCAAGCTTTGCGTTGCGATCAGTGCTATGCTTCGCTTGAGGGAGGGGGGGTAATAGAGATGTAGACTCTGTTTGGTAGAATAATGCTTATAAGCAAAGTTGGCTTTATCTTGAAAGCAGGGGGATACTAGCTTATGCTTTTCCCCCAAAAATAGCTTCTGCTTTCAAAATAACCAGTTTTTATAAGTACAGTAGCATAAAAATTCTGCAAACATAGCCATAGTTGATTTAGAATTAGGATAAGAAATGAATACTCTTTCTGTTGATTTTGTATATATCATGTTTTATATTTGTTTAGGTCTGGTATACCTTTTGTACTCACTGTTTTGTATTTTTACTATCTTCTAAATTATCTTTTCCTGGTTAGATTTTGTACCAGAGCCAAGTTACTGTTAACTCGTTCTTCTCATATACTTTATCTATAATTGCCACGTTTAGAGTGTGTATTAGATTGCTTGTATTAGGCAGTTTGGTCAGCGTCCGGAGCCTGTAAGACGGTTGGTTAGCCTGAGAGGTGGTCCACGCAAGGTATAGACGGAGTCCCTGTAAACATAAGCAATACTAGTTCATACAATAAACTAAACAATTAAAGGTTAGTATAAGATGACAGAAAGAGTTAGGAGATTCTTGTTCGGAGAATCAAGTCGTCCAGATAAAAATTCAACTAATATTTTACAATCACATAAAGTCCAATATGTTTTACCAAGTCAAAGTATTAACTCAATCTATAGTCATGGAATACTAAATTTTACTAGTTCATATTCAGTTAAAATTCATGAGCAAGTCCTACCCATGCATCAAGAATTCCAATCCATGAAATTACTTTCTCAAGTAGCTATCCATAAGTATAGAGAACAAGGATATAGATTTTTGCATTTTGGTCTAATCCAAATAGATTTATATCCACTAGTACGATTAGGAATTGATACTCCAATATTTATGGCCTTAAGAGATGATAGGTTTAAAACATACAACGATTCAATATTAGCTATGGTACAAACTAATATATGTAATGGAACAATAAGATTTAATTGTATTCCAAATTACACAGTTAGCCTGACAGACCCTCATATAATGGATTCCTTAAAATTAGACATCCAATTAAAGCAAAACAAAATAATAGAAGAAACAGAACATTTCGTATTAGTATATATGATTTATTTTAAATTAATAAGATCATTTATTCCAGGCGCTTTAAAACTAAACCCAACAGAAAAGGATGAATCCATATATGTTACCACAAATTCAGATAATAGAAATATAGAAGCCCCAAAATTATTAAAATGGAATGAAATAACTATTCCACAAGAAATAATAGCAGAAAGACCCATAAGTATACAAAGAAATTTAAGGATTACTGAACCCTCAACCATTAATGAACAAAAAGATGGGAAAATACTTATAAAATTTAATAGGTCCATGTCTAGCAGGTATATAGAAAATCACATAGACAATCAAGAATCAAGTATAGATAGTTATCAATCACATAGGTACTCAATGTCTGATATCCCCTCAACTTTCCAAGAATCTAAAATAAGATACTCAACTCCTTTACCGGAAATAATTCAAGATTCTAATTCATCAATAGAATCACCTACTTACAATCAAATGCGAAATTCAGAGTTAAATATGATGACCAGTATTAACAAATTTTCAATAGATAAGGAATATCTGAATAAAGACTATTACATCATAGAAAACACTAACAATCGACTATGGTTTGAAAAATTGGACAAAGATATTAGAGAAAATATTAAACATGAATTTTATGCAGAATTGACTGCAAGAGGAATAAGAAGAATGGAATTTTTTATGTGGTTAAAATATTATCTAGGTAACATAATCAGCTATGATAGATTAGATAATATCCCAATTATTAATGTTCAAACTAATCTATATAAAAAATGAAAATTACAAGATACTACGGTAATAAGCTCTGTTCATCCACCTTTACAAGAAGTAGAACTTATTGTCGAAGGAAAACCAATAGTAGCATCCCCATTCAAATTAGGATCAGGGAAAGCAGAAACTGACACAGTAAATTTGGGAGATATTAAGAAAGTTTATCAACAAAATAATTACTCAAACCAAATATTACATACTATAGCCAATCAAGTAGATATAATATCTACTAAATTAGATAATAAATTAAAAAGATTTCCACATAAGATTTCCACACCACATTTTCAAGTATCTCCATTCCCTAGCAATATGGAAAACTCAGTTTCGTTGATTCGACAAAACAATTCAATATTCCTAGCACTTCTAAGCAGATTGGAGTTATATCTCAAACTAATCCAAACGATTTAGGTTTCTCAAGCTCTAGTACGTCTCATTTCACATCTGATGAAGAATCAGATGACCAATTAGGCCATCAAATAGATGAAGTAGAACGACAATTTCAGGAGAACCCTATACAAAGTCATAGTCAACCACAATTTCAGTTGAACAAATTAAAGTGAAAAAACAATCATACGAAAAATTATTATCCAAGACCTACACCACCTGATATACAATATGAAGAACAACGATCCTCATTTAATAGTTATGATGGATCATCAATTTATCAATGGAATATAGATGTATTATCAGAATATCAAGTTATGATTACATTACAAGAAATGGGTATGGCCAGAATGACATATAAGGCTAAAATTAATATAACCGAACCAAATATTGTAATATTATTAGTGACTAGATTTACAGGACAATTAAAAGGATGGTGGGATAATCACCTTACCTTAGAAGATAAACAGAATATTGTAAATCAAGAATCAGAAGAAGCCCAAGGGGAAGGAGAAACTGTAGAATATGTTATGGTACAAGATGGATCAACGTTCTTAATTTATGTCATATTAATGTATTTTGTAGGAAATACAGAGGAAGATTTAAATAGTTCCAAAATATGCTTAATTAATTTAAGATGTTCCTCATTAACAGATTTCATATGGTATAAAGATATATTTTTAACCCAAGTGCTAAGAAGAATAAATCCAAACTTACCATCCTGGAAAGAAAAATTCATTACCGGATTACCAAGTTTATTTTCACAAAGAATAATTGCCAATCTACAAAAAGTATTAGGAACAGACAAAATAGATTACAATAATCTAACTTTTGGACAAATATGCGCTTTTATTAAAAAAGAAGCTTTAACCTTATGTCAAGATTTAAAAATTCAACGTAAATATGGATCATAAAAGAAAGAAATGGGATCTTTTTATCAACAATTTGGCATTATGGGAATTAAACCACCATCAAAACAACATCGATCTATTTACAAAGAAAAAGTTAAAAAAATATAACCGATATAGGAACCCCAAATATTATAGACCATCCTCTACAAATAAAGATTTTCATAAACCTAAGAATTTCTATAAGAAAAATAATAAATACAAAACTATTCAATGTTTTAAATGTAAGAATTTGGTCATACATCATCACATTGAAAAACCGAAAGAAAAATCAATTCCCTATTCTCGGAAGAAAAAGAGTTAAAACATAAATTATTAGCAGTACTAATAGATAATTCCGACAGTGAACAATCACATTCTGAATCCAGCTCAAATAGTTCTCTAGATTCAAATATATGCCTATGCAAAATTCCAACAATTAATATGCTTAATAGTTCGAAAGATAAAAAAACAAGTACTAATAGATATGATTGATAAAATAGGAAATTCGGAGGATATAGAAGAATATTTATCTAGATTAAAATAATTAATCAAGGAAGACGATAAACCAAGAATAGAAGAAGCTTTTAGTCTATCACAGACAATTAAAAAATATTCAGCAATCGACAAGAGTCTAACGAGACCTGATGATTTGAAAATAGAAATCAATAATTTAAAAAAGGAAGTTATTTCAATAAAATAAGAATTAAAATTATTAAAAGAAAAAGATCTAGAATTGGAATTGCAGCTCATAGGAATTAATAAAGATAAAGATTGGCCTCATGATAAGTTACATATCAATATAAACCCAAAGATCCCTTCAGACCAATAGTTCTTCAATACTATTAATAAAATTAATATGGAAAAATGGTACTCTTTAGTTACTATAGGAGTAAAAGATTTTAGTATTCAAGTCATAGTATTAATAGATAGTGAAGCTGATATCTCTTGTATAAGAGCATGAGTAATCCCAAGCAAGTATTTAACCAAGACAAACGAAAAATTATTGGCAGCAAATGGTACTCCAATGACAATTCATAAAAAATTACCAAATGGTTTTATAAGCAACAATAATTATTGTATTAAACAATCATTTCTTATATTAGAAAATACCTCGCATGATGCAGTCTTAGGAAATCCATTTTTATACCAGATAACTCCATTTACAAAAACTCCGGATGGAATCAATACTAAAATTTTAGGAAGACAATTATTATTTAAATTTATCAATCCACCCAGCCAAGTAGAATTACACTTAATACAAACAAATTCTATATATAAAAAGATATGGTTATTAAACAATAAACAAAAGGATATTGTATTTTTAAAAGACGAATTAAGCTATTCAATTATAGAAAATCGACTAACCACTGAATCAATCCAAGAACAAATAACAACATTAGAACATCAATTTAAAATCCAAGTTTGTTCAAATCATCCCAACTATTTTTGGAATAGGAAAAAACACATAGTTTCATTACCTTATCAATCTGATTTCAATGAACAAAATATACCTACTAAAGCTAGACCCATCCAAATGAATGCAGATTTAATAGAATTATGAAAACTAGAAATCCAAAGTCATTTAGACAAAAAACTAATTAGGAAAAGCAAACCTCCTTAGAGTTGTTCCGCATTTTACGTAAATAAACAAGCTAAAAAGGAAAAGGGAATTCCAAGACTAGTAATAAATTATAAACCATTAAACAAAGTATTAAAATGGATTAGATATCCCATTCCTAATAAAAGAGATTTGATCAATAGATTGGTTAATGCAAAAATATTTTCAAAATTTGATTTAAAGTCAGGATACTAGCAGATTCAGATAGATGAAAAAGATAAATACAAAACGGCATTTGTAGTTCCATTTGGACAATATGAATGGAATGCCATGCCCTTTGGATTAAAAAATGCGCCATCAGAATTCCAAAAAATTATGAATGATATATTTAATCCCTATTCTACATTTGTGATAGTATATATTGATGACATATTGGTCTATTCCAATACAATAGATAGTCATATTAAACATTTAAACACATTACTTCATATTATCAAAAAGAATGGATTAGGAATATCAGAAGCAAAAATGAAGTTATTCCAAACAAATATAAGGTTTCTAGGATATCATATCCATTTAGGGACAATCACTCAAATACAAAGAGCAATAGAATTTGCAGACAAATTCCCAGATGAAATCAGAGATAAGACCCAATTACAAAGGTTTTTAGGATGTTTAAATTACATATCAGACTTCTTCCCCAAAATTATAATAGAAAGTGAACTCCTGTACGACAGATTAAAGAATAATCCATCACCATGGACCCCCAAACATACTCGAATTGTGCAAGAGATAAAATTAAAAGCTAAGTCCCTACCCTGTTTAGGCATTCCACATCCATCTGCATTTATGGCTATTGAAACAGATGCATCAAAATTAGGATATGGTGGAGTATTAAAACAGTTATACTTAGGAAAAGAATCCATAGTTAGATATCATTCAGGTATATGGTCACATGCACAAATTAATTACTTAACAGTTAAAAAAGAAGTCTTATATATTGTTTTATGCATTTCAAAATTTCAAGATGATTTATATACCAAAAACTTTTTTATTAAAAATAGATTGCAAATCAGCCAAAGAAATTTTACAAAGAGATGTTAAAAACTTAGTCTCTAAACAGTTTTTTGCCAGATGGCAAACTATTTTATCTGTTTTCGATTTCGATATTCAGTTTATTAAAGGGAAGGATAACTCTCTCCCAGATTTTCTTACTCGTGAATTCCTGACAGGAAAGCATGAGTGATCATTCAAATGCCAGCTCTTCTAGTTCAAGAACATCAAAAGATTACATAACTCCAAAACCCCTAACTCCTTTGGTACCTAATCAAGACTTTCCTCCACTCACCTATGCTACTATAGATAGAACTCCACATGCCAGATTAACTCAACCCTCACCTATTACATCTAATTATATTATGGCTACTCCACCAAGACCAATTACTCCACATCCTTCAACTTCTTCAACTCCTCCAATTCCTACCCAACAGACTATTCCAATAAAATCAAACCTAAATTCATCCTACTCTGATAAACCTAATCCTGAACACTTACTGATTACCCATTTCCAAACAGAACCAAATATTCCTCAACTAAAACATTTTGTCAATAATATATTCAGGCCTACCTGCCCTTGGTTGACCGACGATATACAAAAAACCCAAATTTATTATGAACTCATCCCTGTGAATACCCAATCCATAGATATCCAGCATATCAAAAACAAAAATGATTCCAATCGAATTGATTATTCAAAATTATACATTAAGCAGATCCTTAGATCCAGCCAGTTTCAAAATATCCATTTTATCACCAAATTTTCAATCTCATATTCTCCTCCAGGATTTAATTATACAAATTACATGAATGCCTGGTATTGAGTTCTTTATATCAGGTCCTTTGACCACTCTTGGTTCATTAATTTTCATCAAAGTTTTACTGAGATATTCCAATATGGTTTTACCATTGGTGGATACACATAGGACCATCGCCTGATATCCTACCCCCTTTGGTTTTAGAAGGCTTTGAAACATTCAAAAAACTCAGTCCAAATAAGTCTTTCGAGCAACATGTGCTCTTTCATTCTCTTTTTCGAGTTCCGTGGATTTTTGCGTGGAGCTTTCAGATCAAACCATTCTATCCAAATCTACCTTGTTCATTAATCCGCCAATTCAAAATTAAGTGGTGGAACAATTATAAGTCTGAGTTTTGCTCCCCCACAGCAATGTCTCATTATTTGCAAACTGGTGAAAAACTCAAAATTATATTCGAAGATGATAACAGTGCCAAAAGACAAAAATAGATTCAACACCTAGTAAACCCTATTTCATTGCCAGCACCAATTATCAGTCCTCAGATTCAAGCATCCGACAGTCTGGAAAGCATTGAGCAGAGTGAAGATTTTCAGACAATTGTAGCTATCTACAGACAGATCAAAAGCCAAGAAGCCAAGACAGCCAAATCTGAACATATTCCAGATATTGACTAGTTCAGCCAAGACCCATTCGATCTATGAATACGGTATGCAATGACGCAAGAATGCAATCAATCGACAATTCATCATGGTGAGATTCACACGCCACTTCTTAAAAAAAACAGCATATTGGAGGGTCCCAAACTCCATGATCTGCCATTAAATTCAACAAAGCAGCCACACAAGAAATAATGGGGGACCCCACACCCCATCATCTCAAACAGCATTAAAGAAGGCCACTATGGATTTCAAATCCGGATTCCACAATGTAATAGATTATCACTTATTCTCTTCTATATATAGGGGATAGTTAGATCAGTTGTAGATACGCTTGAATTATTGCACCTTCTTATTTAAAAAAAAAACCTCCTCCATCTGAGTTCAACGTTCAATCTTGAACTCCAGCTCCCCGTACAAACAATCCATCCTTCATCATCCATTGTACATCATCCATTGTAAAGCCTAGCCTATTACTTATTCAATATCAAGAATTCTTCACTCAATAACTTTTTTGTATTTTTACTATTCACTATTTACTATAACTGTTTTGTATTTTTACTATCTTCTAAATTATATATATATATATATATGAGTCCGTCTCTTGAAAGACGGTCTTTCCATAAGTTATGGAAAGACCAAGGTTTAAAGTGTAAATTAGAAGAAATTAAGATAAAATTTTCGGGTTGCATGAACCGGGTTATAAATTTTATAACTACTACATGTTTCATACTAAAACTTTAATATTGCAACTAACACCTTTTACCTTTTATTATTCTAATCAAACCCCGTCTTTCCATAACCCTATGGAAAGACCGTCTTTCCCAAGACTTTGCCTATATATATATATATATATATATATATATATACAATATATATATATATATATAATATATATATATATAATATACAATTCCATTTTCCTGCTCTTGGTGCGGTATAATATCTCTAGTTTTTCCTAATAATCCTTCGTTACCAATTACTCGAGGATTGATATATGAGAGTTAGTTCTCCCAAAAACATGACCTTTTCCGCTTTGATATTTGTGAGTTTGTTCCTCAGCTTGTGCAATTTTGAAGAGTTGCTCATCTGATGCATAGTTTTGCTCTGAACACTCAGATTTTTCCATTAATCCACACATCCTTGCCATCAGTGACTTAAAGCTAACCTTCAACTCCCCCATTTTAGCATCCACAACCGTTACGCTTTCATCTTGAATACTCCGAGTCTTATCCAACTCTTCCAAATGAATATCCATGTCCTTTAAATGTTGCTCATACGTCTTCATCTTTTCCGCCATTATTGCCAAGAACAAGAATTGATTATGCTCTGATACCGGTTTATAACGAACCTTGAATAGAAACTCCAAAACCCGGATAAAATAGGGATTTAGATGAGAAAGCAATAGAAATTTGGGGACTAGAAGAGAGACATTGATTTGAGTTCTTTTGTCCAAAAAACAATCAGATGCCTTCCAAGGGTAGATTCCATTCCCTTTATACTGCTAGCTAAATAATTTCTAGAAACCTACGCTCAATTAAAATGAATAATTCCCTCTAAAATGTAATTGATTTCAATTATGAAAATTAGTTCTTCAGCTCGGATGTGCCGACAATTTGTTAAAATAAGTCAACGTGTGATGAGATTAGATTAGACAATTAGTTAAAATAAGTCAATGTGATGATGTGATTAGATTAGATTTATGTTTATCTTGATAACTAGGCTAGAGTTATACTTGTCCTAGTCTACTATTTATACTCTATTTATTCCATTCAGTAATATTGCCATAATTACAGAAAATCATTCTTTCATGCTATCGGAGCAAGTTCTATTCCAAAATTTTTATTTTTTTCTGGCCAATTCCCCCTCCTTCTCTTTTCTGGTCGACCAACCACCTGATTCCGGTGAAGTTCCGGTCAAATTTTGGCAACTTCCAGCCATCCTCCGCCAGCGGCTCTCCAACCATTATTTCCGTCCTCTGTTCGTCGTCGGCCCTCTCCTCCCTGTAGCAACGTTCTCCTTCCCAGAGTTAATCTCCCGGCCTCTCTTCTCGGCGTTCATCTCTCGGTGTTCTCCAGAAGAATGTCGTTCCAGATTTCGATTGGGTTCTTCAATTTTTTGGTAGCATTTCTCCGGCAGCGGCAAGTCTCCACGTTTTCCATGGGTTCCAGCAACCAATCCTCGCTCTCTGGAGATGAAGTCCAGGTTGTTCTCCTCAAGGACAATTTAGCAGCGAAGAAGCCTCCCGCTAGGTCACACAACGTCCCTCCTCAGCAAGTTAAATTCACGCGCGAGGCAGCCTCCTGTGCATCATACTTCAACGCGCCGTCTGCACGCGCTCCATTCTTCATCACGTCCAATCTTCATCACGTCCAATCTTCAGTGCATTTTGGCACACGCCCACAGGTTCCAACGCTAATCTCCATGCTAATCTCCATGCGCCTGTAGGTGTGCTTCACGCGTCTGTACACGCACCCAACTTCTTACACATTTTTGTCCCCATTTTGTCTCTGTGTGCACTGTGGCTTACTTTGGTGGACTATAGTTAAAACCCCGTGACTCCGAGTGGATTTTGGATTTTGCCTCCACAAAGCACATGTCATCGTCTCTCATTGTTGTTCATCATGTGACACTGTATAATGGCTCTGCCTACATCTATATTGGTAATGGTTCTAACTCTCCATTGCTCATGTTCTCAATTTTCTTAATCTTTGTCTTTCAATGATGTGCTTATTGTGTCTGATATCACAAAAAAATTGCTTACGATTAGCAAATTAACTCGGGATTTAAATGTTGTTGTCTGTTTTGATAATCGTTCATTTATTATTCAGCATAAAATCACTAGTAAACTTTGGGTTATGACCATATTGAAGATAGGTTTTAGACTATGGCGCATCTGTTTTGTTGTCTACTATTGAGTCAAATAAGTCGCGTGCATCTTTGAAATTTGGCATGCTAGACTTGGTCATGTTTCACATTCCGTTAGTTTTGGTTTGCGTGCTTTTGGATGCTTATCTGTCTCATCAGTTTTGCCTAAACCCACAATTTGTGATGCGTGTGTAAAGGCTAAAGGGAAACATTTATCTTTTCATACAAATGATAAACGTGTTGCTAGGGTACTTGATATGACTCATTGTAATTTATGGGGGCCCTCTCCTATTTTATCTGCTGATGGTTTCTCCTACTATGTCATATTCCTTGATGATCATTCCTGACTCTCGTGGTTTTACCCAATCCGCCGCAAAACTAATTTTTGGGATGTTTATTGCTAGTTTGAGGCTTTTGTGGAGAACCAATTCTCTTCCACCATTAAGGTATTTTAGAGTGATAGAGGGACTGAGTTCGTAAATGGTCGCTTACGCTCTCACTTTCAGACAAGGGCATTCACCATCAGATTTCTTGCCTATATACTCTTGAGCAGAACGGTCGGGCAGAGTGCAAGCACTAGCACATTCCTGAGACGGGTTTGTCTATGTTGTATCAGTCTCATGTCCCACTCACCTGACGCCTTTGCTGCAAACACTTATACCATAAATCAGCTGCTCACTCTTGTTCTTGGCGGATGATCACCATATGAAGTTATTAATGGTCGGGTTCCTATATACACCAATTTTCATGCTTTTGGCTTTCCGTTCGTTTGCCTATTTTTCGACCACAACCTGTCTTCTCACAGTATTCCGTGTGTATTTATTGTCTACAACTCGCAATGTAAAGGTTTTCGGTGCCTCGATCGCGCTACTGGCATAATCTATGTCTCTCGACATGCTTCTTTTGATGAGACGTGCTTTCCATTCGCCACATCCATTGCTTCGGCGATTGGTTCTCCACCTTTAGTGTTAGATGTTTCTGCTTTTCTTGATCCTGATTCTGATTTGGCACCTCCTTTGCCTACAGTTTCTCTTGTGCCGACTACATCTCCTTCAGGTTCTTGCTTCATTTGTGCCACAAATACGGCTCTAGTTTATTAGCCAGTGCTGCTTGCATCTCCGCTAGCCAGTCTGGCCGCCTAGTCTCTGCTCAATTTGGCCACCACATCACCAGTTGCCTCAGCCGACCCCACTCCTCCGGCTTCTCCTCCTCAGACTCGAACTCATCGGATGATCACTCGATTGGCAATTGGGGTTATTCAGCGCAGAGACTACTCGGACATTGTCGCCCATGGTTTTATCGCTGTCTTACTTGCTCAGTCTGAGATCGAGGATTATCGTACTGCCCTTCAGGATCCAACTTGGGTTTCTGCTGTAGATGATGAGATGGCAGCTCTTCGTGGTCAGCACACTTGGTTTTTGGTGTCTCGCCCTTCAGCCGCTAACATTGTTGGCTCCAAATGGATTTATCGGCTGAAGTATCGACCAGATGGCACTATTAAGCATCTTAAAGCTAGGCTTGTGGCGCATGATTTCTCACATATTTTGGGTTTTGACTTTGACCACACTTTCAGTCATGTGGTTAAAGCCTCCACTGCTCTGACAGTTCTTGCCATTACTATGATGCGCTCCTGGCTGCTTCATCAGCTGGATGTCAAGAATGCCTTTCTTAATGGCGTCCTCAATGCTCCAGTTAATATGAAGCAACTCGTTGGATACAAGGACCTTGTTCATCTAGACTATGTTTGTCGCTTGTGAAAGACCATTTATGGACTTAAGCAAGCTCCTCAAGCGTAGTTTCAGTGCTTCACCACTTATTTGACTCAGCTCAGTTTTTTAGTGTAGCTCGGCCAATACCTCTATGTTCATTCTTTCATGAGGATCATCATTACTGTATCTCCTGGTATATGTTGATGACATCATTCTTACATGGAACAATTCAACTCTCCTTCGACAGTTTATTGATCGGACACATCAGGAGTTTGCTATTAAGGACCTTGGCACTCTTTACTACTTTCTTGGCCTGGAAGTTTCACCTACGTCATCAGGTTTACTTCTTGGTCAAGCAAAGTATGCTCAGGACATTGTCACTCGTGCATGGATGTCTGATGGTACAACAGTCTCTACACCATTTGTGTCAGGTTCTCAGTTGCACAGTTCGACCAGTCCACTATTTCAAAATCCTACTTTATATCGTTCTCTAGTTGCGGCTCTTCAGTACTTGACCATCACTCATCCTGATTTGGCTTTTTCGGCCAATACTGTCAGCTTGTATCTCCAAGATCCCAGAGATGATCATTTTGTTGATGCTATTAGGATACTGCAGTATGTTCGGGGCACTCTGCATCAAACTTAGAACAAATATAATTTAGTTGCATCAAACTGAAGGCATATTTTGTTTATGAATTTTCAGATTTTTCATTATTAATTCACACTATTTAACACTACAATAGACAACACCTATTACCTCAATTTTTCAGGGTTTTTTACCTTAGTTTTCAGCCCTAAAAATCTGAGGTACATGTGGGTGACGTAAAAAGTACACTTTTTACCTAAGTTGCGTGTGATATCGCACCCCTGTCAGTCTTACTGAAACCGCTATCGAGAGTGGTGCGAAGTCGCATGAAAAACCAAGGTAAAAAGCTTATGAACGACGTTGCTTGCAACGTCGCACCCGCTGTCGATCTTACCAAAACCGCTAGGGACAGCGGTGCAATGTCGTATGTATTATTTAAAAAAAACTATCAAAAGCAGAACCGATGTTGGTCATGTTTTTGGTAGTTAATGTCAGAATTTAATATAATTTAAATTTAGATTTCATTAATTAGATTTAACAACCAGACTACACAATAATGGGCACTATTAAATAATTAAAAAACCTAAAACCCTAACAATCTAAAAAATCATATCGGAGGGGCAATAATCTGGTGTGTGGTGATCGGAGCTCCGACGAAGGTGAAACGTCGGCAAAGCTTCCAAGGAGGTGGGATGCTATCAAATCTGGAGATCGACATAGACGCTGGTGAATCTGTAGCCCTCTGGATTGGGAGAACGCTGCCAGATCTGGAATGCACCGGGCAGAACTAGTTGACGACCTTGGAGTCTGGTAGAGATGGCAGGATAGCGTCGGAGTCGGCCGGAGATGACAGATAGGCATTGGAGTCGAGCGAATGACGTCGTCAAAGACGGGCGGGGACGGTGTCAGAGTCATGCAGACGGCGTCGGAGTCAGGTAGATGGCGTCGGAGTCAGGCGGATGACATCAGAGTCAGGCGGATGACATCAGAGTCAGGCGGATGACATCAGAGTCAGGTGGAGGATGGTGGTGCTAGGAGTTGGCGAATCTGAAGGGAAGAGATGAGAGGGAAGGGAATATAGGAGAGGGAGGGAGGCTATCTAGAAAATAATGGAAGACTAATTAGGGTTTTGGTATTTATACTACTAGGGTTTGAGTTATATTTTGGGCTTGACTTAGAATGGTCTGAAATAAAAGGGTTAAAATCAAGATTTTCATTTAATTTGTTCAATAGTATAATTAACATTAGGCTAAATTCACTATTATGTTCATTAGTTTAATTAATGAATTTAATCTATTTTAAAATTCATAATGCCATTCTAAATTAAATATTTACGTTAAATTAACTTCTTAATTTGAGTCCGACTCTTGAAAGACGGTCTTTCCATAAGCCATGGAAAGACCATAGTTTAAAGTGCAAATTAAAAAAAATGAAGATAAAATGTCTGAGTTGCATGAATTGGGTTATAAACTTTATAACTATTACACGCTGCATAATACATTTTTAATATTGCAACTAAGACCTTTTATCTTTTATTATTCTAATTTAACCCCGTATTTCCATAAGCCTATGAAAATACGGTATTTCCCAAGACTTTACCTTTTATTTTTATAGAATAAAATAATTATATATTTAATTACGAAAGTGTTATATAATCGGCAAACATAATCATTTTAGGTTATTTTGATTTGTCGAATCACAAAATTGGCAACACCAAAATGAAATTTAATAATATAAGATTGTGAATTTTCAATTTGGGCATGTATGGGTGAACCAAAATAATATAAGATTGATGAAATGTTGGAAAGTGCTAGTACATATTCTAGAGTAACTTAGAGTTGAATACTTAGAAGTAAGAAAGAAAAATTGGAAAGGATTACGAATATGTTCTTATACCTAATTGTTGGTATATATTCCATTACAGACTTGTAAAATACAATGAGGGTGTATATGGTAGCATCACGTTCGAGCGGATTTCAATTTGGAGTTACGAGTAAAGTTTTTACCTTTTGCACTTAGGTCTCTCCATGAAAGTTGAAATTGTCAAATCACAAAATTGACAACACTAAAATGAAATTTAATAATATAAGATTTTAAATTTGCAATTTGGACATGTATGGGTGAACGAAAAGTCAACATTGATTACTTCTACACAGTCTTCAAAAATTACACTATGGGCAAATTTGTGTTACCTCATTATCCATTGCTCCAAAATACAGGGGTTTTTTGTTATTCTTGCATAAATATAGAAATATAAAATAAATTATTTTTTTGGTGAAATGTTGAAAAATGCTAGTAAATGTTCTAGAGTAACTTAGAGTTGGTTACACAGAAGTAAGAAAGGGAAATCGGAAAAGATTACAAATATATTCTTGTGCATGTTTATTGATAAATACTATGTTACGGACTTGGAAAAATACAACGGGGGTGTATAGGGTAGCATCACGTTCGAGCGAATTTCAATTTGGAGTTATGAGTAAAGGTTTTACCTGTTGCACTTAGGTCCTTCCAAGAAAGTTGTAGTTGTCGAATCACAAAATTGGTGACACCAAAATGGAATTCAATAATATAAGATTGTGAATTTGTAATTTGGGCATGCATGAGTGAACGCAAGAGGTTCGAAAGTCAACATTGATTACTTCTACACAATTTTAGAAAATTACACTATGGTATGTTACCCTATTATCCATTGCTCCAAAATATATGATTTTTGTTATCATTCCCTAAATATATAAATATAAGATAAATTATTTTTTTGATGAAATGTTAGAAAATGCTAGTTCATGTTGTTGAGTAACTCATACCAGTGCCTATGTGCCTATTTTCCAGTAGTGACATATCCGTCTAATCACTAAAATGATATGGATCACCTTCCTCACAAATATTTATATGTCATACCTGCAATGTATCAGAAATAATGAGATATTCCGTAACTAAATTTAACCTAGCAACCAACTTTTATACTACTCCCTCCATTTTTCTATCTATGACATCATAGGTTTAGGTGTTTGGATTTAGGTAAAGAAAATGAGTGGATGAAATTGAATGTAGAAATTAAAAAATAGAATGAGTGAATGGAATTGAAAGAATCTCGCAAAAAATGGAAAGAGTGTCAAATAAAAGAACACATCCATTTATAGTAAGTGTGCCATAAATAACAAAATAGAGGGTGTACTTATTTTATATAATTATGAATAAGTAGTATATAAAATTTTATTCAGTAAAAAAATAAAAATTATTTATTGATATTCAACTTTGATGACATATTACTCGAACTCTACGTTTAATTTATTTCATTTGAAAAATATAACCATAAAGTCATAGTTAAAAAGAGTCTGTCTCTTGAAAGACGATCTTTCCATAAGCTATGGAAAGACCAAGGTTTAAAGTGTAAATTAGAAGAAATGAAAATAAAATTTTTGGGTTGCATGAATCGAGTTATAAACTTTATAACTACTACACCTTGCCTAATAAATTTTTAATATTGCAACTAAGACCTTTTACCTTTTATTATTTTAATTAAACCTCGTATTTCCATAGGCTTAAGGAAAGACGGTCTTTCCCATGACTTTGCCTAGTTAGAGTCTGTCTCTGGAAAGACGATATTTCCATAAACCATGGAAAACCAAAGTTTAAAGTGCAAATTAGAAGAAATGAAGAAAATTTTGAGTTGCATGAATCGGGTTATAAACTTTATAACTACTATACGTTGCATAATAAATTTTTAATATTGCAATTAAGACCTTTTACCTTTTATTATTTTAATTAAACTTCGTCTTTCGATAAGTCTCTAGAAAGACGGTCTTTCCCAAGACTTTGCCTAAAAAAATGGAATTGCATAATTTTTTTAAATATTATATATTTTTTAAATAAAAATATTATTAATATATATATTCAATTATTTTAAATCGTGCATTGCAAGCGTGTTTACGAGAGATACGTGCGACGTTGGTCATTTCATGTTTGCGAGCGGTACGTGCGACGTCAGTCACAATAATAATCGACGTCGGTAAACTAGATGTGTGTGCGACGTCGATCATTTCATGTCTGCGAGAGGTACTTGTGACGTCGATCACAATAATAATTGGCGTTGTAAGCCTGCATGCGTGCGACGTCGATCATTTAAAATCTACGAGTGGTACGTGCAACATCGGTCTCAAAAACAACCAACGTCGGTAAGCCAGTCATGCATGCGACGCCGGTCATTCATGTCTGCGAGAGTGACGTGCGATGTCGGTCTCAAAAAACAACCGAGTCGGTAAGCCAGACATGCGTGCGACGTCGGTAATTGCAGGCTTTTCCTTGGTTTTAAAAAAATTAAGGTAAAAAGTGTACTTTTTACCTCTTTTTTAAATCGAGATAAAAAAATATTTTTTATTTCGTAAAAAATAAGAACCCGGCGTCAGTTCACTTCTTAACTCTTGTTCTTTTACCTCAATTATTTTTCCCTTCATCAAAAAATCGAAGTAAAAGTATTAAATAATAGGTTTAGTTTCTTATAGTGCAAAGACAAATCATACATCTGAAGCATGGCTTTTCAAATTCAATAAGAACTCCTATCCTGACTCAATTGCTAGCAACTAATCCTAATTAATAGGAATAGTAAAATACTGATTCTAAATAAAGACCAAGCCTAACAGAAACAACTACAGGAATAATATTCCTCACAAACAACCACTTTACTGCAGTCAATGTAACTCAACTAGCAAATCCAAAATAAACAATCTTAATTAATCTAACACTCACTCCCATGATCAAGATGTTTTAACTCATTCACAGTAAAGCCAACTCATAATAACCAATCTGCTCGGTGAGTAAAGCATTCCACTCGTTACTTTTGAAGCGACAACCAGCAACAAAGTGTTCATAACCATTAGATTTATAACACCATACATTCTTTATGTCGAATTTAGTTCTTCTTTGTTCACGCCATTCCTATGATTGTTGCATCTGTGATTGCTACCACCACGAAACTCCCTTGCTTTCCACTTGCCTCGAGTCAACAAGAAGTGCTCATTATTATTGCTATCTGACCCATTAACGCGTTCCTTGTAGGTCTTGAGATAGCCTACCACTTCATCAATCTTCGTTGTTTTCAGGTATCCAAATTACTCAATGGTTGAGAAAATTTGGAGATATCTTTTATGATTTCAATGAGGATTCGAATCTCATTGACGATGCAGGCGAAGTTACAAAATCATCAATTTTATCAGAATCCTTCTTAAGCAACCTCTCAAGAATGGACTTGAGAATTCGCGCTCGCACCTCCTAAACTCGTTTAGCACCCACAAATTGGTTTCAAGCGTATCCCAAGCTTCTTTTGTCGTTTCTATATCACCGTGGAGAGAGATTGTTTAATCAAACACTCCCTAAAAGATGGTTTCCATAGCCTTTTGATCTTTCTTCACATCGAAGCTCTCTGACACAACTGCATCCCAAACACCTTAGGCTCTTGGACACACTTTCATATGTATTGTCCAAGTGTTGTAGTTGTGTTTCTTGAGCATTGGGTACGAGAGAGTAACATTGCTCTATCGTACTTTTGACAAAACCTCATCTTTGTCACTTGTGACGATGTTGCCGCTACTAGTTCCAATTTTACCTATCTTTAACACTAGGTCTGATACCAAATGTTGGAACGGAAGCATGACAAAGAAAAGTAGAAAAACTTTGAGCAAATATAACTTAGTTGCAGCAAACTGAAGGCATACTTTGTTTATGAAGTTGCATATTTTTCATTATTAATTCACTCTATTTAAAGGCAAACCATAAATCTAATTAAAAACCAAATCTAACAGATACAACTACAGAAATAATATTCCTCAAATACATTACCCTATGGCAATCAAAGTAACTCAACTAACAAATCCAAAATAAAAAATCTTGATTAATTAATAAGGAAATTGAAATATTTTCCTTGTAGGAAAGGTTATAGATTTGTTTTTTTATAAAAAAAAATGGTGTTCTCTCTCTCATTAAATTAAGATTGTTACAATATTATGTCAGGTTAAGGCCGTACAACCCATATATAACAACTATAACAATCTGTCTAAGCTTGAACACCCAGTTGGATCACACACCGTGGTGTGGCCTCCCACAAATGGACCTTTCAATCCAATTTCCAGATTGAAGTCCACATGCCATATTGGCAGTTTGCTACTTGGTGCGTGCTTCCTAACTTCATCTCCCCCAGGTTACATCAGCTCTGTGGTTTTAGAGAGGTTGTTGCTAGATTTCTTCAATCTTCGTTGCAGTGTCGCCGGAGTGGTTCCGAGTGCAGGCCTGTTTTGTTTTGAAGCAGTCTAGTACTGCGTGCCTCCATAATTATTTATCGTTGACCAAGTTCATCCCTATTTGGTTTCTACAACTCCATAGTTCTTGTTTTGAGAAACTTTTCGAAGGTTGTTGCTGGATTTCTCCACTCAACAATAGGGAATTACCTAAATTCTGCTGGAGTCGCGAAAACACCAATACACCTAGAAAATAAAAACAAACGTAAAGACAAATTAAGGTTAACCTAAACCTTGCTTTCATCCAGGGAAGTAATGCTACATCGTAAATTCTCTATAACCCAAAAGTAGGTATCGCCTGAGGAGCATTGCCCTCCAAACCCACCGTAGAGATGGTGCTACAGGTATGTGGGACTTCTGTTGTATGCTAGATGACTCCATTGGACGAGATACAAACTACTATAGAAAGATTTGTTTTCCTATTTTTCAGTGGATCAGACTATATACCCGCCACATGATGCCCTATTTTGACTGTTGCCCACAATCTATCACCACTACTAACATAGTCAGCCATCCACCTATTCATATTATCTCTTCGCCACGACCACCATGAGGCTGCCGTGGCTACAACCGGGCATGACAGATATTATAAAACATTGAACAATATGTGGATTTTCAGGATGAACTTAAAAAAAAGTTACGCTGGATGTGCTTTATGCCTGGATTTTGGAAGGGGCAGGGTGGGAATGAAGTTGAACAACCGCCAAGCTCTCGTTGACCGCCCCATTGACCGGTTTGACACCTATTGACCAGTCAAACCGACATTGACTCGCCGGGTCTCCCTCGCCCAATCTACGCCTAAGACCACCTCGTTGGAGATGACCACCCCCAGACTATCTTTGCTAGCTCTCCTCCGGACGAACGTCTTCACCGGGCAGATCTGGTCATTTTCTCTACCGCTGGGATCAACCGTAAACCTCCGCCAACCGCTATGAGCTGCTGGACATGCATTTCTTCTCTTTCCCATTATCGGGCGACCATTTTTGGCTGAACCCTTTTCGTATCCGACGAGATGTTAGTTTTCTTATAAAATTAAGTTTCCTTGCATGTTAGATTGTAGATGATAATTTCCTTATAGACTTTGAAATATTATTCATGTTTGACTAGCGGTAGATCCAGAGAAAATATTGAAGGGGGCTATTAAGAATATTAGAGAAAGAAAAATATAATCATAAAAAATGACTATCGTAAATACAAAAGAAAGTGTATTTACAGTCATGATAAAAATACTATTTTTTATAATGACGATATATTTAGGGTATTGCTATATCACGCCCTGTATTTTACTAGTTTACGCCCCAATGCGTATATACACGTATAATACTAATATTAAATTTTCAAAATAAAACAAAAATCAAAAAATCAAAAACAAAAAAAACCACGCAGGTCTCCGCCGCTGCCGTGCGCCAGCGCCGTCGCTGTCGGGCGCCACCACCTTATTCTCTTCTTCTTCATCTTCTCCGGCGGTCTCGCCATCGCCACCACCATGCCTCCTCCGCTGTCCCTCGTCCGCAGCAAAACCCTAGCCCCGCCGCCGTCCCTCCTTCTCCTTCACCCCGTCGAGCAAAGCCCTAGCCCCGCCGTTCCTCCTCCTTCGTCCCCGTCGATCGAAACCCTAGCCCAGCCGAGCTCCTTCTCCTTCTTCCCTGTCGAGCGAAACCCTAGCCCCGTCGAGTTCCTTCTCCTTTGTCACCGTCGAGCGAAAGCCTAGCCCGAGAGGAGAACGACAGAGAAGCGGCGGCAGAGAAGCGGGAGCGGCAGAGAAGCGGGAGCGGCAGAGGAGAACCAGCGGAGGAGAGTAGAATGGGAGAAGGAGAGCGGGAGAAGGGGAAGAAGAGGAGAACGGGAGAAGGAGAGCGGGAGAAGGGGAAGGAGAGGAGAACGGGAGAAGGAGAGATGGAGAAGGGGAAGGAGAGGAGAACGGGAGAAGGAGAGATGGAGAAGGGGAAGGAGAGGAGAACGGGAGGAGAACGGGAGGAGAAGGAGAGTGGGAGAGGAGGAGGAGTCGCCGGAGAAGAAGGAGAAGAAGAAGAAGAGAAGGGGAGGAGGTGGTGGCGCACGGAGGAGGAGGCGGCGGCGTCGGAGCAGCGGCGCACGGAGGCGGCGGAGCAGCGGCGGCAGCGGAGTATTAATTAAATAAATAAATAATTTTATTTAATATTAATTAATTTAAATTATTTAAATTAAATTAAAAATATATATTGTATATTAAATAGTATAAATAAATGGCGTAATCAAGTAAAATACAGGGCGTGATCAAAAAAATTCTTATTTTAAAATAAAATATGCAATTTATGCTAAATCATACTATTAATTAAATTCACCCAAATTTATAAAATTCTTTATCGTTTTTATTATAACCATGGTATATTTAATGATATTTTACTCACACTGTACCCTGTCGCACAACCCTGTTTTTGCTTCCGCCATGCTTTGTTAAATCAACAAATTCCGTTTTCTCTAAAACTCACAAAATCTCTCTGATTCAGAAAAATCTTTTGCGGATCACACACCATAAAACTTCAGATTAACAGGGGCTTAGTTCTAAGGTGAAGTGGTGGCGCCCGTCAAATGGGTTAATTGGATAAATCCGTTATCCAAACCCAATAGATCATTATCCAATGGATCATTATCCAATTAACCCATTTATTAAATGGGTCATAATGGGTTGGGTCATAAATGAGTTGGGTCATAAATGAGTTGGGTCATTAAATGGATAACCCATTGGATAACTCATGAGATATTCATATGACCCAATGGGTTAAAATATATTATCCAATAAGTCATTATCCAATAAATCATTATATAATTAACCCAATAAGTTATCATTAAACATTTTCTATCGATTTGGGTTACAAGTTGTCATTATCCAATGAGATCAGGTATTAAATGCTCATTAGTTTTTGGGATTGAGCGGGATGAAAATAATTGTGTTAATGAAAAATTTTGATCTTCATGGGTCTCATATTATGTTAATTCAATAAGAACGTAACAAATATCCAAAATTACCCAATTAAATACATGTGTAGTATTTAACATAAATATTCACTATAACTCACAAATTATACAAATTATAATTCACAAATTATTCAAGCTCAATCTCGTACAATATTCGAGTTCGTACAGTATTCGATCTCGTACAGTATTCGAACTCAATCTCGTACAGTATTCGAGTTCGTACAAAATTCGCACTCAATCTCATACAGTATTCGAGTTCGTACAATATTCGAGTTCAATCTCGTACAGTATTCGAGTTCGTACAGTATTCGAGCTCAATCTCGTACAATATTCGAGTTCAATCTTGTACAGTATTCGAGTTCGTACAGTATTCGAGCTCAATCTCGTACAGTATTCGAGTTCAATCTCGTACAGTATTCGAGTTCGTACAGTATTCGAGCTCAATCTCGTACAGTATTCGAGTTCATACAGTATTCGAGCTTAATCTCGTACTGTATTCGAGTTCATAGAGTATTCGAGTTCGTACAGTATTCGAGCTCAATCTCGTACAGTATTCGAGCTCAATCTCGTACAGTATTCGAGTTCATACAGTATTCGAGCTCAATCTCGTACAGTCATCAAGTTCATACAGTATTCAAGCTCAATCTCGTACAGTATTCGAGTTCGTACAGTATTCGAGTTCGTACAGTATTCGGGTTCGTACAGTATTCGGGTTCGTACAGTATTCGAGTTCGTTCAGTATTCGAGTTCGTACAGTATTCGAGTTCATACAGTATTCGAGTTTGTACAGTATTCGAGCTCCATCTCGTACAGTATTCGAGCTCAATCTCGTACAGTATTCGAGCTCAATCTCGTACACTATTCGAGTTTGTACAGTATTCGAGTTCAATATCGTACAGTATTTAATGTAGGAAATAAGGGTAATAATCTGTATCATTATTAATGAACTCAGGATACATTATATAGTAGTACATGATACCTATACTAGCTAGGAAAAGGTAATAGAATATAAATACAATTACAAGTAATATTCTAATTCCTTACACCCTCCCTCAAGTTGGGGCATGGGGATCAGAAATGCCCAACTTGCCAAGTAATGAATGAAACTGGTTACGGCCGATGTGTGGATCCCCTTTAATTTGGCCTAATATGGGTCGTGGAGTGTTCCACGTTGGCACGTGAGGGGGCGTGTTGAAAGATATATCCTACATCGGTTACTTAAAGACTAAATGACTTACATATAAGGTCTTGGGTCACCTCCACTTAGTACCAATTGGTTTTAAGATGGAAGCCCAAGATACCTTGAAATTCAACATTTGAGTTCGTACAATATTCGAGTTCGTACAGTATTTGAGCTCGAGCTCGATCCCAAGTAATATTGTTCGTTAGTTTCGTCGAGTTTACAAAGCCAACATATTATATATTTTTTATTTTTATTAAATATAATATAATACAATGTACATAATATTATATTACACAATATAATATTATGAACTCGAATATGAACAAAACGCAGACCGATTGATGAACAAAATGCAGACTGATTGATGAACAAAACGCGGACTGATAAAACAAAACGCAGTCTGGAAAGTGAGAACTGAGAAAGAACGTGGACTTGATGGGTAATTCACGTTTCACCCAAATAAATGACATATACCCAATTGGTCATTTAGTTCGACCCAATGGATAATTAGTATAGACCCAATGGATAATTAGTATATACTCAATGGATAATTCAGTATATACTCAATGGATAATTCATTATATACTCAATGGATAATTGGTGTTTTCAACCATTTAAACTTTAAATGGATAAGTCACGTAACATTTTACCTGGAGTGCAAAATTACGATTAACCGTAATTATTCTTTGATGTAGGCTGAATCGTGTACATAACTACAAAAAAAAGAAATATTTATTCGAGTGGCCAAATGTGGGAATTTCATTTATTATTTTCTTATGGTCAATAAAAGAAAATATTTTAAAAAATCTTCATATTTCGAGATTTTTCAAATTTAGCAAAAGTTTCTTAAATACTACTTCTACTTCTTTCGTCAAGATCATTTATCAAATTTTAATTGGTTCAAATTAAAATTGATTAAAACATGAACCGAAATCGACAAATATGATGAATCGAGAATTTGATTGTTTCTAAGTTGATTATATGTGTTAGAGAAAAATTAAAATATTCGTAATCAAATTGTGAAAATTTTGTTATCTTATGATATGAAATTATCCACGGGTCACCCGTTATCCAACCCAACTCAACCCACCCAAAATTATCCAACGGATAACCAATTATCTAACCCAACTAAACTCAATACCTACAACCCAATTATATCCATTAACCCAATGGGTCATTATATAAGTCTTATCCAATAAGTGAAATTAGTATATGGGTAACGGTTATCCAACGGGTGACCCAACCCGTTTGACGGGCCTAAGTGGTGCTTAGTTCAAAATTAATCAGCCATATTACTTGTTAATCGGAATCGATGCCCCAGCACCAGTTGGTGCCACACTGAATCTGTCAGTGTTCTTAATTTTAGTTTGTAGCTCTATATATTGTAAATTCATCATTGATGAGGCGTGACAATTGGTGCATTAATGTCACGCCTTACCTGAGACCCGCTTCCCCGTTTCGCTGCCTCTGCTAATTTTGTTTGCTAACCTAAGGACATGGGCAATGGGTTTTTAAAATTTTAAAAAATTGCTCTAAAAATTAAAAATATTCACAGTAGTAATTTTTAGGCCGATTTCTTAAATAAGAAATCGGCCCATAGTTTTTAACTAGGGAACCGGTTAAGAAATCGGTTCCGTCAGGCTTTGTCAGTCCTGTAGCAGAGAAGGGGGCCACCATGTGCGGCCCAATTTTATTTCCCTGAGTGGGACACGTGTTGCCCAAGCATTGGGCCACGTGTCCCACTTGCAGAATTTTATTTTTTTTATATTTAAATTCGTTGACACATGGCACCTTCCGGTTGGGCCACGTGTCCAACGGATTTAAAAATTTGGACCGATCGGTCAACATAAATCAGTGGGATGCGTGTCCCACTTATATGGCGAAATGTGTCCTACTTATATGGCGACACGTGTCCCACTCAACAAATAAATTTCTGGTTTCCGTATTGCAATGGAACACGTGTCCCCATATGGTTGAGACACGTGTCCCGATGACTATTTTTTAAAAAAAATCAAATTTTTGAAAAAAAAGATATATTTGTATAAAATCAATATATCTTTTTCTTTATTATAGATAACAAAATATTAAACACTTTCACGACAAGAAAAAAGATATTTAAATTATTATTATAAAACATGAAATTTATAAATTAAAGAAAATAAATTATTTTATACTTTTTAAATAAAACGAAATTCTATGAATAAAAATTATAATGTATTATTAAATTTCACTTTCAACTTATTTTGGGTGAACAAATTAAATTTAATTAAATGTTAATGGTAAAATAAATGAGTAGGATAGAGAAAATTAAGTGGGGTCAATGAATAGTCAAAAGTGGTTTCTTACCATTGTGGGAATAAAAAAAGGTAATTTCTTAAGTGAATTTTTAATATTAGGTGAAAGAGAGAGAATAAGAGAAATAATATATTTAATTGATAAAAACCGATATCGATTTGTACCATTGCATATGCTCTAAAAACTACTGAATCTTCCGGTCTATTATGTGTGCTAGCACAAGGGATCTTAGTTGATAGCTTTGTCTCCCACCAAATTTATGTTGACATGTGCCATAACCTATATGCACATGAAAACACTTATTCCTTTTAATTTGAATGTAATATAATTCAACTAAGCCTTGTTACTTACTATAACCCATCTATTCATCTATACCAAAGTGCCGAGATGTCAAATGAGCAGACGAATCGAATACGAGTTGGATAATATGAATAGTTAAAAAATATGGGTACAATTTATTTTAATTTGTTTTATTACTTGTCAAAAATGGGTTAGCTCATAAATGAGTTAGATTGAAATCCATTTAATCCGCGGATAAAAAATTATTCAACTCAAGAGTTGAAAATGGATAAACCCGCAGGTTTCAACCCATATATGAACCCATATGGATAGAATTCACAAATTTCAACCCATAACTCATATGGATAAACCCGCATGTTTCAACCCTTATGTTGACCCATATAATCCCCCTGTCCCAGTATAAACCACCACACACTGACTTTTTACAGTTGACTCAAAAAAAATGATTGGACATTAATATCTTTAACCATGTACAAATAATAATAAAAATGATGAAAATACACATCAAGACGAATCTAACACTATGTCACATGATACTATACTTACTTGTATATCAATAGAAATTTATAGTTAAACTTAGTCAATTTTAACTAAATGAATAATGCACTTGCAGTTTATTTTGGGACGAAGGGAGTATATGAATTTTATATACAAACTCATATTGGTAAATCAGTGATCAACCCACAAACCCAACCCGCTTGACCCACATTTTTCAAATACCCATTTGATCCATTACACATTTAACTCATTACATATTTTACCTATATTCACCCATATTTTAAAATAGATCGATAATCCACTTGAACATCGAATACTGCCTCTATTTTGCGACCCTAAAATTAGAGACGCCCTAAAAGTAGAAAATTTCACCCAAGACAATACCCAATTTTGCTCATTAGCTAGAATCATGCATTACGTGGAATAATTAAGATGGAGTGACTTATGATTAGTGCCAGTCTCAATTCAAATCCTCATGGACCACAGCCTGAATGACTAGGTAAACCCAAAACAGCCTGAATATCCCATGAAAAGTGACGTAACACATGTAGAAATAAACTTTTCTAGTTTGTTGTGGGATTTGCTTAATATGCAGTCCGACCAACATATGCCGCAGGATTACTGGGCGTTTAGCATATTGTTTATGAGGATTATGATCAATGGCAGAACCAGGAAAAAATGTGAGGGTAGGCTGAAATGTGAGGTCGGTGCCGGTGGTGGCGGACGGCGGTGGCGGGTGGCGGACGACTGGCGGCGGCGGCGAACTGAGAGAGGAGCCAAGAGGGAGACTGCCGACTGGGAGAGGGAGCTGAAGAAGAGAAAGCTGAAGTAGAGATTAGGAAAAAAAAAAGGGAAGCTGCAGCTTTCTCCGGCGAGAACGGGCGGCGCGCCTACGCCGCCGTAGGCGGAAACCACCGATCCGTCGGCCGGGAACAGTAGCTCCTGCCTGGCCGACGGAGCTCAGGGCAGGCGCGCGCCTGCCCCCGCCTAAAGGTGGTTCCGCCCATGATTATGATTAATTACTGTTGGTTAACTAACGAAGTGCCATGATTAACTGTTTAGAACGTGAAAATGAGCTGTACGTTTTAAACCTTTCTAAGCACAAGAAACTTTTGAATTGGCAAATGGCTGGCTTTTCTCTTGGCGTTTTATAGATTAAAAAAAAAGTAGCCAAGATTGTTCCCCATTATCATTTTTTTTATTTAAACAAGTAAATACATTTCTTTTATTCTTAAAAAAACAAGGTACCCCCTCATTTTACTATATTTGACACTACATCTTTAGCAAAATATTTTATATGTTAGCAAATGTTGTGTGTTAATGTTTTGAGCAAATCAAATTCTGACACGTGTTTCATAAATCACTAATTTCTTTCTAAAACACCCCCTCACTTTACTAAAAATAATATTTGTGAAACATGTGTTAGAATCTGATTTGCCCAACATCTTAGCATACAACATTTGCTAACATATAAAATATTCTGCACCTTTAGGGGTTGATGTTTTCTATAAGTTGAAATATGTGAAGATATTTGAATGAATAGAATAAAAATTTTGATGAGTGGTTGAAAATAATTTATTTTTTGCCAAAAAAGGAAATGTGATAAATTTAGAAAAACATACAAAAATGATAAGAGTATCAAATTTAAGAAATTAAATAGTGCGTAAATATTTGTAATTTAACTTTATCTAAAATGATAAGTGTACCAAAATTTAAAAACAGAGGGAATATATATTTGTAAATTAACTCTCTATCTTTATTGTTGATATGATGTAAAATCCACAAATAATTGTGGCTATGTGTATTCATATATATATATATATATATATATATATATATTGAGTACAAAAGGTATACAAGACCTAAACAAATATGGAACAAAATATATACAAAACCAATCAGAAAGGGTATTTCTTTCTTATCCTGATTCTAATTGATTTACATCTCTATTAACCCTCTCAAGTGAAGTGTAGAACTGGCCGCAACGCACAATTTGAAACGTAGAAACTCAACTGAGGACGGGGTAGACCCTATGTAAAGATGTCAGCAAACTGCAAGTCTGTAGAAACATGAGCAGCCTTGAGTTTACCAGAAGACACCATCACACACACAAAATGATTGTCAATATCAATGTGCTTGGCTCTTTTAAAAGAAACTGGATTCTGAGCCCCAAAGAGAACATTATTATTATCACACAGCTACACAGGTGGTGCGCGCGTTGTCACACTTAAGTCCCGAAGAAGATTCATCAACCAAGCTAACTCCGCAGCAGTATTTGCCATAGCACGGTACTCTGACTCTGAACTAGAATGAGAAACTGTAGGCTGTTTCTTAGCACTCCATGAAACCAACTTGCTATCAAGGAAAATGGTATAACCATATCTAGACCTACGAGTCTCTATACAACGAATCCAATCAGCATCAGAGTAACCCGGAACTAGTAAAGCGGACAAATTTGTGTGAAACTGAAGACCATAGTGAAGTTTACACCCCACACATATTGCAAAATCTGAGTGACAGATTGATAGTGGTCATCAGTAGAAGCATGCATATACTGACTGACCGTATTCACATCATAGGATAGATCAGGATGTGGAATCAACAGATACTGTAGCGCACAAACCAAAGAATGATAAGGTGTGGGGTTTCCGAATGGCTTACTGGAAGAGCTTGACAGTTGCAAGAAGCCACAAATGGGATGGCAACTAGTGTAGAGTCTTGCATGCCAGCTCGTAGTAAAATATCCTTGACATATCTAGCCTGACCAAGGAATAAGCCATCGGAAGTACGAACAACCTCCAATCCCAAAAAATATTGTAGAGTGCCAAGATCGGTAATATTAAATTCCTGATTATTCCGATCAATAACTTTCGAATAAGATGACCATCATTCTCGGTATGAATAATGTCATCAACATACACCAACAAATAATGCAAAGGGGTAACCTGTGAGAAAACAAATAAAGAGGTATCAGAGGAACTGAATACAAAACCCAGGCCAATAAAAAAGAACTGAACCGCTGAAACCAAGCATGGGGAGCTTGCTTGAAACCATAAATGACCTTGAATAGACGACAAACAAAGTCAGAATGCATAGGGTCTTTGTATCCAGCAGGCTGCTCCATGTAAACCGGAGAATCAAGAATGCCATTTAAAAATGCATTCTTGACATCAAGCTATCGCAATGGCCAATTGCGATGGATAACAAGAGATAAAACAGTACGAACAGTAGACACCTTCACCACTGAACTAAATGTATGATCATAATCAAAGCTAGGTAATTGCAAAAAACCCTAAGCAACTAACCTTGTTTTGTGTCAGTCAAGTGAGCCATCAGCTTTATACTTCAATCGGTATACCTATTTAGAACCAACAACATTAGCATTTGAAGGACAAGGAACCAACTCCCATGCTGTTGAGTGCGTAAGGAATCCACCTCTGAGTCCATAGCAGCAACCCATTCAGGATCCTTGACAGTTGAGGGAAGACTGCGGGGCTCGACCTTAGAAAATAAAGCACTCAATAAGAAAAAATATCGTCATCAGAAAAATTCTTGTACCATAGAGAACCAGTGCGTAAGTGAGTAGACATCGAATGTCGGGAAGAAGGACCCGCAACCGGTGAAGGTGTGGATCTTGAGGCAGTCACAGACCCCAAGGTGTTAAGCATGGATCCCAAGGAAAATGACGCTGATTGGACAAAAGTGACCAATGGCGGTACTGAAGAAGCTGGGTTGGCCGGTGCAGTCAAAGGAGGCGTCAGCGGCTGGACGGGTGGCAGGTGAAGTGCACACGTGACCAAGGTGGCTAGCATATAAATTGGCGGCGGCAACATCATTGGTTGTACTGGCGGCGTTGGCTGACATCGATCATGCTGTTGGTCACCCTGTGGCAAACAAATGCAATTTTCTGAGAAACCCTGAGCTTCCGATACAGTTGAAAATTTTAAAATTTCCAAAATAATGGGTGATTGTACTGAAGAATATGGCTCAAAGACCTCTGACGGGACTGACAAAGGCTCTAAAAAAGCAGAAACATCCAGTGTTGATAAATCTATAACAGTATCAGTACGGGTAGCGGGAAAAAACAACTCATCAAACCGAGCATGGCGAGTGATATACTCTTTCTTCGTAGGAGGATCAAGACATTGATAACTCTTGTACTGAGAACTGTATCCCAAAAATATACACGACATACTTCGAGGGGCTAGCTTTTGCGCACATTGGGCCTTGAATAAGGAGAAAACCAAAAGGATGAAAATAAGAGTAGTCAGGCGTAGTACTAAAAATAACAGAGAGTGGAGACTGAACAGATAAAGTTGGAGTTGGCAATGTGTTAATGATGTAGACTATTGTTAAAAAAGCATCATACCAAAATGAATGATTAAGGCTAGAATGAAAGAGCATCGGCAGACCTGTCTCTGTGATATGATGATGCTTCCTCTCCGCACGACTATTTTGCTTAGGAGTGTATGGACAAGAAAGCTGATGATGAATGCGCTTTGACGTAAAATGAGTCTACATGCGATGATTTACAAACTCAGTTCCACTATCACTCTACGGGTAAATATGGTAAATAGAAACTGCGGTGAAACATCTGAGGGGGAGCCCCATGAAAGTACAGGTGACCCCACCATATACAAAGAGTAATGCAAACCCTAAGCTAAATGATGAAACCCTAGGGAAAATAGAGATGTGGGTGGGCGGAGGGGGGGTACCCAAACGGGCACCCTTCCCCCTGGGAAATGCTAACCCTAAGGTAGATGGTGCTAAGCCTAGAGGAACAAATGCAAGTCCAGATATAAGTGTGAATCTAGACCTATACATAGCAACCAGAAATGTGTACTGGCTCTTTATATGATCTCCTAATCGCAGCCGAGACTTGGGTCTCAGGTCTTGAAGAAAAGGTGATGAAGAAGTCACCAGTGATAGACATAGAGCGCATCCAAGTGTAGTGTACTCGGGTCTTGAATGGTTGCCATGGTGTGCTGGTGGTGCTGAATCCGAGTGAAGCCGGGATCTCCGATGGAGGAGCAACTTCTATCATATACTCCCCTAAGATGAAGAAAGAGAGGTGTTATTGGCCTTAAACATTCTTGTGGTGTGAACCGATTCTATTTTAGAGGGCAAGAGTATTCGTAGGCAGTGCCAATAAATCTTGTAGATCCCTCTTAAATAACCCCCCTAATGATGGAGAGAACGGACTCAACTTATACGGCGTGTGTCAAGCCTGGCGATTCTATAATCGCCCACTCCATTTTAAGAAAATGGACAACTATATGCTAATTTAACACAAAGTGTAGAGCGAGCATAGAGTGTGTGGTAACTGTCAAATCCAAGTAACGACTAGCAGTGGGTTAATTAATTTCGCTTACGCTAATTAATTAACCCACTACCCAACTCCTATGGCCGTGCAACCAAATGAAGAAAGACTACTATCCCACCCTCATCGGCCATAGTGCATAAGTATTTCCAGGGGAAATGTGCGATCAAAGCATGGAAAAAAAATCATACATCCGCCCAATACAATTTTAGCCCAAAGAGAAGGCCAAAACCCAACAAAAATCCTCCAAATATGGCAAAAAATGAAGCAAATTCGACCCAAAAATAAGGGAAAAGAGCCAGCAACTCTTTTTCAGCCCATTTATTCACCAAATTTGCAGGTCAATTAGGGGAAAACTTGGGCCGAATCTGACTCAAACGAGAAGGCCATGTAGGCTTAAAATAATTCTATTTTAAATAGGCCCAACACTCCTTGAATTCAGCCCACCACTCAAGAGTACATCATCCACCATTCGAGAGAGTACACCATCTACCTCTCGAACCAATCCGCCCCTCGAGAGAGTACACCATCCGCCACTCGAATCCATCCACCTTTCGAACTCATAGTACACCATCCACCACTCGAGAGTACCTTGACGGGCGGGCGGTCGTCGCGCCCGCCTGTGCAAAAGATAATTTATAAGCCCTAAATGCTTACTTTCTACAACTAGGTAGATAGTGGCAAATCGGGGTCGTCCAAAGAGAAGAGGGATCTTCCTAAGCGTCTAAGCACATAATGGTTGATATTAGGCTAGGAGTAAATATATATACACACACTTAAAAGCGAGTAAATGGGGGGGGGTTGGTTGGTTGGTTGGTTCCTAAGTTAACAAAGATAAAAAGACAAGATAACTAGCAAGGTCAAGTGACTATGCTAATCATCAAACGAAACTAAAGAAAAGGGGTTTTAAACTACAAAGGTAAAATGCCTTGGGGGCAACGGATATCCACTTCCACATCTAATGTAGTTCATCGAATCATTCACACATTCCATCATATAGCATTCATGACCCAACGCTCACACACCCATCTAGCAAGTACCACAACACACACATCACAAGGAGTTCTAAGTTCATGCTCAGAGATCTTCATGCAAAGGCGCTACGGAATTCGTCACGTTCCTACACCTAAACAATTCAACCACACAAGCACTCCCTATGCTCAAACCACTCATGGCACACATGCAGTGAAACACACCGTCAAGAATGCATAAACGCCGAATAACAAATGCTTCAAGAATGAATTTAAATCATCTATTCAATAATTCAACTACTTGTCGTGGAGACTAAACTCCTATCCTTCTTAGTTCGTAGTTTGCGAGAGTGAGTTCGACATCTCTCGTCAAACCTCACCAATGACTCCCGAGTCGCGACCACGACTCAAGGTGTCATTGGTGGCATTTAATCACGAAGGACCAACAAGCTTGGCAATGCTTATGACCACTACACCGTGACTAAGCATTAAACCAATTCATGCAATTACACGAGATTGGATGAACGTGCAACGCACATTCATCCACGAGCATATGACTCTCTCGTTTGCTACACAAACGAACATGACGAAGAGTTCGACATCAATCACATTCGTCTAGCACATTGTCAACACACTAACACAATCAAAAGCTCTAATTCATACTCTCACATTACTAACAAGAACAGGGGGGAAATTAACCCAAATCCCCCAAACCCTAGCTAGCAATTGATCCAAGCATTTCATATCATCAAGCTCTCAACAACATCAATGGAATCAACAATTAACATTCAAAGCACAATAAATGCACAATAGCAAAAACATCAAATAGATAGATAGAAATGGTTCTCAATACATAGAAGTGGAAGCTTCAATCCATAGCTCCCAAGTACAAGAACTACTCTAGAACAACAAAAGACATAATTAAACTAAAAGAAAGCTAAGAAAAGAAAGAAGAGAAAAACCTAGAATTTTCTCCCAAAAATGCAGAGAAAACGCGGGCTGGAAAAGCTGGAGAAGAAGAAGGAAAGAGATTAGTATTTATAGTGCAGAGAAGATAAAGTTGATTTCTGGCCGCCCGTTGGTCGCGACTCGCGACGAGTTCGTCGCGACTCGCGACGGTGTTGGTCGCGACTCGCGATGGTGTCGCGACGGGGTCGCGACGGCACCCACAGTTTTGCATTGTTTCTTTGTCTTCTTCATAGCCATCCCTCTCAATCTTCAAGTCTTCAACAGCTCCAAAATGGTCTTCAACGGCCTCCGGTCTTCATGTCTTCGAAGTGAGTATCCAAAAGTCTTCGAAAGTATAGTCTTCAATGTCTTCCGGTCTTCGTTGCTTCCGTGTTCTTCCCTTGTCACACAAAATCCACTTAGAAGAGGTAAAAGAGTACAAAGTTGCTTTTGCCTCTCCTAAGTGAATTTCAAGGTAAAACACAAGCTCTCAATAATAAAAGAGCACAAAAGTGATCCTAAATACTACTAAATAAAGCATATAAAATGGATACATCATACCTCTTGCCACTCAAACCCATTTCAAGCGAACCACCAATCGAGAGGACAACATCCATTACTCGAACCCATAGTATGCGAACCACTAGACGAGTGTACACGAGATAGTACACCATCTACCAGTAAAGAGGACAACATCCACCACTCGAACCTATAGTACGCGAACCACCAGTCGAGAGTACACGGGATAGGACACCATCCACCCCTTGAGAGAGTACACCATCCGTGCCTTGAACCCATCCGCCCCTCAAACCCGTAGTACACTATCCACCACTTGAGAGTACTTCTCATCCGCCCCTCAAACCCATAGTACACCATCCACCACTCGAGAGTAAATCTCGCCACTCGAACCCATTGTACGCGAACCACCAGTCGAGAGGACAATATCCGCCACTCGAACACACAGTACACGAACCCCCAATTGAGAGTAGACGAGATAGTACACCATCCACCACTCGAGAGGGTACACCATCTACCACTCTAGAGTACATTATCCACCATTCGACAGGGTATAACATCCATCACTCGGGAGGGTAAACCATCCACCACTCGAGTGTACAACATCCACCACTCGAGAGTACATTATTCACCACACAAGATCCAAGCAGCTAGGGTTTAAAACCCTTGACCCGGCTGTAGTAGTAGGTCACATGACCCACGCCACCTTGAATCGGGTCGAAACCCTAGGGAGCCTCTGCCCCATTTTTTCCTGCTCGGGTATAATGACCCGGCTGCGCTAAAAAATGGGTCAAAAACCCAAATCTGTGTCCTCGCCGGATTCACATCTTTCCGTTAAATCCGATCTGAAAACTCAAACCTTCATCCTCCAAATAATCCATCCTTTATGAAAAATCATCTCCTCTATTCATCTTGATCTGGGCATTATCATGAAATTGAAAAATGTTGAGAAAACCTTGGGCAAATCATCGTTGATCACCATGGTTAGCCGCCATACCTTGAATACCAGCTTGTAAGACTTCGATCGAGCCTCGATTAACAGCATTCATTCAACCAACACATAGCAAATCATCTCCAAGCATCTGTCTTGAATCCAACTAATCCCAAAACAATAACACCATCTAACAATAACATTTAAACACCCAAAATATTCAATTCCATATGAGTGTTCATCGTACAGGAAAATAAATCTGAACTCTTGGCATAAAACATAGCAATCTAGTCGAAAAATCCAATTAAAACAAACAACCATGGCCGGGCGGGTACTGGGATCCGATCACATGATTGCCCTCTCAACGAATCCATCATGAACTCTTCCAAATACTAAAATGTTTTATGCCTCAAATTCATCTCTTCTCCCAATCCAACATAAACATCACATAAACTATCCACCATAAACAAATAATCTTCCATACAAATCCACACAGATTCATCATAAATAAGCCCCTCATCCATTATCCAGATTAGATCTATAAATGAAAGATTAAAACTTACTTGGAACAATGATAGATCTTCATCTAATCCACTCCATCAACAAACAAGATTGAAGATCAAAATCTTCAACCATACTTCGAGTCCAGATCTGAATCCATCTTATTCCATGGATCACGCAAATCAACAGTGATGCCCGACGAGGTAACCGTTGAAAAATTCAAGATCAAAAAGGCAAATCTTCATCCAAAAATCCATGATTCAAAAATCAAATCTTCAAATTCGAGAACAAATCTTACATTGGAAGAAGCTCGGCGAGGAATCAAACCTTAATGTTGGATTCCTCGCAGGAAACTGAGAATCGTAGAAGAAAAACTGGAAGAAAAATAACTCTGATATTGAGGAGAAGACCTGCGTCTTTTTTTTCTCCAAAGAGAGCTTTCTTTCTCTACTATTCAGTTCCACCATCACTCTAAAATACTTTGATGGTGGTAGAAAACCGATTCCCAACAAAAGCTTTAAATTGCATGCATGCTTCCACAAAATCAGACTTTCGTTGTAAAAGAAATAACCAAGTAAAGCGACAAAAATCATCAATAAAAATGACGTAATAAAGGTACCCTGTGTGAGAGAAAACATGTGAGGGTCCCCAGAGGTCACAATGAACTAAATCTAGTAAGCGGGGTGTGCGTTTTAAATTATCATTAAAAGAAATACGCATGCCTTTAGCCATCTCACAAGAAGAATACAAATGAGTCTTATGAAGCAAACTAGTGATTGACAAACTATCACTATTATTCAAAGATTAAATTACATTAAAAGGAACATGTCCTAAACGACTATGGCATAGCTCAAATGAGGAATTGCCTTTATTTAAATTGACAAAAGAAACTAAAGCAACACCACTATAATCTAAAATGTAGAGACCTTCCTCACTGTGTCCTCGACCCACAAGCTCCTTGGTAACCTTTTTTTGAATAGTGAAAGTAGTGTCATCAAAATAAACAACAGTTAGATCCCTGGTGAACTTGGCAATGGATATTTAATTCTTGGTGATGCGAGGAACAACTAAGACATCAGATAAAGTAAGGGAATCCGAAATTTGGGATTTGCCAATGTGGGAAATATGCAAAGAAGAACCATTTCCAAAATAAATACAATGATTACCGTTATAAGGAGCCACACTATCTAGGTTGGAAGCAGAAGCAGTCATGTGACCAGTAGCACGGGAGTCCATGTACCAATCCGGGGTGGCATTATTTTGATGATAATACAGTGGTTGAGTTGTGTCCGCGGTATTTGCAACATCATCACGGGCGACATGAGAAAGCTTGTAACATTATTTAGCAAGATGACCGGGATGATGACACCACTAGCACACATAGGTACCACTGCCATGACCACCTTGCGCAGGGAGACCACCGTCGGCCGGTGATGGATTTCGGCCGCCACCACGTCCACGGCCGCAACCTCGACCCCCCTTCCTCGTCCATTTTCGAGGACTCCCCTGCCGCGGTTTACCTGTCCGAACACCTGATGACTTGAAGAGAGGGCAGCAGGAGCATGTCCAGAGGTAGACGAACGAGCTTTGAGATGAAAATCCAAAACCTCAGCATCAACAACAATAATATATAAAGGTGGTAAAGGATCCTTCACAATTTGAGTGGAGGAAAATTGGGAAAGCTGATCATTCAAACACGACAAAAAATAACAGCAATATCATTATCATTGAGAGGATAACCAAGAATGCGCAATTCATCACAGATGTTCTTAAAACGAGAATAATGAACAGACTGATCATCTTGACGAATTACATACATACGATCACAGAGATAAAGGTAACGAGCACGAGAATTGTTCTGGTATTTAGTAGCTAAAGCAGCCCATACCTGAGCAGCAATGACCATACCGTCAACTACTGACATTGAAGACGATGTCAGGGATGAGTAAAGAGCATCCTGGACCAGTTGATCTGTCTGGATCCAAGCATCACGAGCATTGACATCCTCACAAGGCTTGTCATCAATTTCCTTGGAAGTCAAGCTTGAAGGTGGACCAGGGCACTTGACAGATCAATCAACAAAACCAATTAGCTTGACAGTACGAAGAACAAAGATAACCCGAGTACGCTAGTGAGCGTAGTTGGAACCATCAAGCCTGATGGTGATGCAGCTAACTAACGATGAAAAATTGACGTCATTATGAACGGATCCACACACAAAAGAAAAATTAAATCGCACCAAACACATAGCAAGCTTGTGAATGACAGTGGACGACTGATCTAACTTTCAGGCGTGGACTATGAATGATAGCGGGCATGAGACAAAAAATTAGCGGCAGACGCGCGATCAGCGATGGTGCGTGCGACGGATGAAACAACGCGTGTGGGATCAGCTTGAACACACGTGAAGTCGACGGCTGGTGGTTTCTGATTCGCGATCGACGGCAACTAGCATTTAGCGGTGGCGATCGGTTGAGAACTGCGGGTGGGCGCGATTGAGAATCGAAAAAAGACTGGAATATTTTTGGGAAAAGTCAGAGAATTTTTAGAGAGATCTGACTGATACCATAATAGAATATAAAACCGACAAATATTTGTGGCTATGTGTATTTATGTATATAGTGAGTACAAATGATATACAAGACTTAAATAAATATGAAATATGATATATATAAAATCAATCAGAAATGATATTTATTTCTTATCGTGATTATAATTGATTTACATCTCCATTAATTATACTTACTTTTCGTTCAATTTGTTTCAGTTCAAATCACACGAAAAGAACTACGTGTTATTACTTTCCATGATTGTGAAACAACTTTTCACTTTATTATTAATTCATACCACAAATAACTTTTCATTTCACTTTCTTTAAGTTTTAACAATATCTCATTTCACTTTGGATATAACTTTATTAAAATCTACTCTCTCGCCCTACTAGTATTAACATATTTATTTTTTCACGATCTTCAATAATTATGTTTGACTGTCCATATCTCTAGCTACATATACTAAATCCGCATAAAAAATTATATTTAGAAAATATATGTTAAAATGAATTCAACAATATCTCACATGATAAATTTATTATACATATTAATTTATATTTATGATCAAAGTTTACCAAATTTGACTTTAAAAAAGTAAATATGCCATTACTAGTGAGACGGAAGAAGTAGCATTTTACATCAGCTCAGCTCAGCTCATATAAAATATATTCTATCACTATTAAGCATACAAAAAAACAGGTAAGTTATTTTTAAATTAATTTAATTTATTTTAATTCAACTGAACCGAAACCGGGTTATAAGAATAAAATGACTACACTCCCCTTAATAGCTGTACGTTAACAGGTGAATAAATATATACACTATGCATTCTCAATTTGAAGGGAGCGCAACGAAATCAGAAGGCAGAACACGAATGTTGACCTTAGAGAGGGTGCACACGTGTTTATATATCTTATTACAGCAAGAACATCCATCAACAATATTGTCTACTGGCACGTACTTTCCTTTTAGCAATTAATTAAACCTGCGAATAAAACTAATTGACTGGATCCATGGGCGACATGTCCACGTGCACGGACGAGGTTCCTACACAAAATTTTGGAGAATTCATGCTCCGTCGGGCATGGTGATTTTGCCCAAATTGTCCAAATCCTTTCAATTTAAACAATCCGACCAACTTGTATTTAAATATGCCAAAAATTTATCCATCGGTCTCCCAACTGTAATAACCATGCTTACTTTTAATCGAAACATTATTTACCTCCAATATATTAGTTAACCTTAACCAATTGGGATTGCAAATTTTACTAACGAGCAAAATTATTGTTCTGGGTCATCTCACAGACTAAGGTTATTGAATTTAATCATACAATAATGATTGTGAAAATTCTACTCATGCATAATTATGAAAAACACTCTTAATGAAAGTTGATTGAACCACTGTCTTTCAAATAAAAATAATACAGACAAAGTCTACTCAAGAACACAACTTTATAAACTTGGTTAACACAAGAGAATAATTTACACGAACCCAAGCACGAAATGTTTACAAAAACTGGCAAGTTCTAGTCTCACAATTTCGAATGGTAAAACTCGGAAGTTTTAAGGATGCTCGCAAGGAAAGAGTAATAAACTCAAAATTCTGAATTATATGATTGATAAAAGTCTAAATTAAAATGCTGGAAGCCTCCCCTATTTATAGGGTATAATTCGGCCTCTTTACAAGAACATGAAGACAGAATTCGGCTGTGATTTGATCTGATTCCTTACTAGATTAGAATTGTCTTTGGAATCTAAATCCTAATCAAAATACATGTCCTAAACTACTAGTTAGCATGGTTGAATTCTTTTAACAAGAATGGTGAGTGTTAATGTTAGATTTTTCTATCCTTCTATTGATGATCACCTCCGGTCCAGCTTGCGCTAGCACCTACAAAATAGACAGGCTAAGGTTAGGCAGGCAGGCGCTGAGCCGTGCCTGCTCTGACGCTCTGGTTAGCCATACTTTTTGTGTAGGAGAATTCTTGAGTGAATAGTGTTTAGATTATACATCTTACCTCGGTTGCATGATTATTCCCCTTGATATATGTGTTTGGTGGCTGATGGGACAACTTCTTTACTAACCTACCCATCAGCGCACATTATGTTCGTTTCTCCTAATCTGGGTCGGGGTTGTGGATTGCTGGGCTCTAGGCCCATACGTTATCAAGTCCCCCAACCCGATGCCTTGTTAGCAAGAGGGCTTAAGGTTGCAGGTTGAGTAACTTTCATGACACCCTCGTCGACTGGGCTCAGGCCGCGTCCCTGGGCGTTGGGACTTGGCCTTGTGTTCATTTTTGGAGAGAAAACCCTTCGTCTTCCATAATTGAAAGTCTTGTATCTCTACGACGTCCTTTTGGGGTGCCTTTTCTCGGCGGTTACGCTACCTGCCTTGATGTTCGCAACGCGTCCCTTATCCCAGTGGCTTCACACGCCTGAACCTTTAATTCTGCATTTTTCTGAGGTGGTTTCATTATGACGATGTCTTCTCATCTCCCGAGGGTGGTCTTGTCTGTTGTTGCCTTTTCAAATATAGTCCACTTTTTTTCTTCTTTTTTCCTCATTGCGTGTCCTCATTCCCATTTCTCACATTCCAACTATCACTCCCTCCTCCAGGTACTTGCCTTATTTTCTTCATTTCTTCTCCGATCTTCCTCCTTTTTCATTTGATATCATGGTGTCTACCGTTGGTCCCCCGAAGTGGGATTCATATTGTGACACACTACCTCCACCAATTTCCGCATTGCCTATAGAATCATCTAGTCTTCATTTTACGCCGGTGGAGTTGAGTTTGTCAACATAAAAGATTATGTCTTGCAGCCCGGGGTTTCACTTAGATCATCCTGGACGTGCCTGAGGGGATGGCCGCCGTATATTTAGAGACTTTAGAAAACTGCTACTTACGGTTTCCAATGTCTACCTTCTTTCAATCTGTGCTAGGGTTCATCAAACTAGGGCTTACAGACTTTCCCCCAAATTCCATTCGGATCCTTCTAGGTTTCGAGGTATTGTATTGTCTCCTTAACTTGGAGACTTTTGTGACCCTGTTTTGTATCTTTTGCCACTCGGCCAGGATGGCCATCAATTGGACCTTCTTGAAGTTTCGACAGGATGGGGTTAAGATTCTGGTTGGCCTTCCTAGTCGGGTCAAATGGAAGCGCAAGTTTATTTTTGTGGATGATGATTTGGTGTTTGGTTTTGGTGAGAGGAGAGACTTTCCGATAGGTCTGGACCAGACGCTGGGTGCTTGCCCCTGCGCTATAGAGATGGCTACCTTACGGCACCTAGTTTCCTCCGATGAGAAAAATAGCGTGAAGGTAGATTGGATTCTGCGGGACTCTGCCTTGTTGATGGTTGGTATGCTCTACCTGCCTGTCTGGCTCGTTCCCTTAGGCGGTTCTGACTATTCGCGGGATACAGGCTCGCCTCTGTTCAGCATCCTTTCCTTTGTGTCTTATCATTTTCCTTCTCTGCTTGTTGGTCGTGATTTGCCTCTTTTCCCCTTTTTGATTTCTTATCCTTTGTTTCTTTCTTTTTCTTTTCATATATGTCGATCGCCAGCTTCATTGGGAACCTGTTCAGACTCTCGCGGTGCACTACCTGCTGTTGCCTAGTCAAGCTGGTAGAGGATATGGAGGGTATTATCGACCACCCGTCTCGGACTATAGAGCTATTTGACATTGAGAATGGTGACGACAGACCCTTGATGAAAAAGCCCTGTCGTGGCCGGGTGCCTACTTCTGCTACTGCCAACAACAGCGTGTTTCCGCTATGGTGGAGGAAGAGGTCTTGGAGACTCCAACCTCTCATCCTGCATCTCAGCCAGACTCTTAGGTCCTTACAGCCTAGCTACTCTGCTCTATGGCATTCTCTTCGCCGCTTCATCGCGCTTTCTCATTGCTAGGCTACCCAGATCCCGCTTCATCGCGCTTCTGCTGCTTGTGTTGAATTCATTTCTAAGGTCGTTCCTGTCTACCATTTCAATGCCTGGCTTGGGGAGCGTGCTTTGAATGTGGCTGGGTCATCTGCTTCCTCAGCCTCCGACCGGCTTGTCTCAGCCACCCCAAAGGTAACTTGTTTTCTCTTTTTATTTCATTTTTCCTTTTCTTTCTTCTTCTTTATGATTTGTATACCAACTTTTTCTTCCTAACTACTTTCAGGTCCATTGATCTTCTAAAGATGTGTAGATGGACCTTGACAACCTGCACCATGAGATTGGGGAGCTTCAACGTGGAATCGCATCCCTGAAGCAGGCAAACGCTGATCTAGCTCATAAGGTACAACAGATGGACGAGCTGGAGCGGGACCTGGAGTTGGATAAAAGGGGTCTCCGGAGGCAAGGCAGAATCAGAGATTGTTGGGTTGAAGGCCTTCCGTGGTTGGGCCTTTACTCGGGGCTTCCTAAGTCTTTACTTTCTGTGTGGTGAGGAGTCAGAAGGACCCCGAGATGCAGGGTCAAGCTATGACTTAAGGAATTAAGCTTTACTCTAAGGTCAAGGATGGAGAGCAGCTATGTGCTCATCTTGGTGGAGTCTTTGTTCCCTCCCGAGAGTACAACTTTATCGGCTATTTCTCCAGCCTGTGCCCTGATATGACGTTTGATGAGCTTGACTGATGGGATCCGGATGCTGAGCAGCCGGAGCCTAATGCTTTTTCGACCAGCAAGCCTGATCAAGCTACTGGTCCTAGCGGGCCCGAGGAGATGATGACTCACGCTTCTGGTGAGAAAGGGACCTAGATTGCTGACAAGGATAATGCACGCCACTAAGCCTTGATAATTTCTGTTGAATTTGATTATATTGGTCTGTATCTCCCCATAGGGGGTTTAAATAATATTTCTTTTTCCTTTTTTGATGGTCCGAGGTGTGTTTTTCCCCCGGTTAAACTGTGGTTTTTGGTGTGTTTTCCCCCAACTAAACTTATGGATATGGGGTGCCCTTCTCCCCCTTTTAATTACAAATTTGGCATAACTTTGCACTTGTTTTCTTTTGGTCTTTTCTTGCTTTGATCGCTTCTATTTGCTTTGTATGCTTGTTCATTGTGAACTTGCGTCTTACTCGTAGGATATCCCCTTTGAGTTTGTCTTTCAGTGCTTTTTTACACTTGTTTTTCCTTTTGTTGGACTTTCAGTTTAATGGTTGTTAGAATTTATTACTTGACAATTTTATTCGTGCAACCCACCTTCTTATCAGTTAGGGCCTGGCCTACAATCTGTTGGCTATTTGGGCCAGGGTTGTAATTTTGGCTTGGGTCCAGCTTATTGTTCCCCGACCATGGTTGTGGCCGATGTTCCTTTTCTTTTGCTTGTGTTGACCTAGCCTGCAATCTATTGGCTATCGGAGCCAGAATTGCAATTTTGGCTCAGGTTAGGCTTATCATTCCTCGGCTATGGTTGTGACCGGAGTTTCTTTCTTTTTCCTATTTGACCTTGGCCTGCAATCTACTGGCTATTGGAGCGAGGATTGCAATTTTGTCTTGGGTCATGCTTATCATTCTCCGGATATAGCTGTGGTAGGGGTTCATTTTCTTTGACTGTTTGACCTTGGCCTGCAATTTGCTGACTGTTGGAGCTGGGGTTGCAATGTTGACCCAGTTAAGGCTTATCATTCCCCGGCTATGGTTTTTGCCGAGGCTCTATTTCCCTTTGCCCGCTCTGTTGGCTGTAGGAGCCAGCTGTTGCAGTTTTGGCTTGGGCTAGGCTTGTTAACAAATTCTTTTGGCCATTTTATTCACTGCATTTCATGTCCACAAAACAACAAAAAGACCAGGACACAAATTGAGATCTTCTTAGGATCATGCCCCATATGGGCTTACAAAAGACTTGATCCTTTCAAGAATCCCATCTCGCCTGTCTGCAAGTGTCGAATACGTTTTCATACTTCCAATCTTTTAAGCATAGTACCTTCTCAGGTGAATAACATTCAACGTGCAAGGTAATGGCCTTCCGTCTAGCGTCTCCAGCTTGTAGACTCTCTTTCGTAGCACTTAGATCACCTTGTACAACCCTTCCCATTCTACATCCAGTCTCCCACCTTCTCAACACGAGGTCTCCCACCCTCAGGGATCTTGGTTGAACCTTGCTGTTATAGTGTTGTTCCATCCACAAATTTTGTGCGGCTTCTTTCAGGGCTTCCTTCTCTCTGAGTTCATCCAGTCCCTCTAGGTTTTCTCTAATTGTCGTGTCATTTTCATCCTGACTCATTGGCTCAATTCCTCTCCTGCTAGGCATAGCAGATTTCTGGGGAAATAATGGCCTCCATTCCAAAGCATAGCTTATATGGGGATTCCCCCATGGCTGTCCTGGGCATGATCCTGTATGCCCACAACACACTCACTAGCATCTCCTCCCATTCTCCCTTTTCCTGACCTTGTCTCCTTTTAAATCCCTGGACAATGGTTTTGTTCATTACTTTCGTCTACCCATTTACTTGTGGATAGGCCATAGAAGTGAACTGCTTCTTGATGTTTAGGCCAGCGCACCACGATCTTAAAGGTTCATGGGAAAAATGCTTCCCGTTGTCGCTTGTTATCACTTGTGTGATACCGAATCTGCACACTATGCTCCAACAACCTCCGTTTCCACCCACTTAGTGAAGTAGTCTATTGCAACTACCATAAATTTCTTCCCTCTCTTGCCTCAGGGAACGACTCTGCAATATCGATCCCCCTCTTGGCGAAAGGCCAAGCTGACCTTATGCTAGTCATCCGCTCCACAGGTAGCCTCTGCATCCTGGTGTGTTCATGACATCTACGGCATTCTTTTACCATTTTCTCTGCATCCTGGTGTGTTCATGACATCTACGGCATTCTTTTACCATTTTCTCTGCATCTGCTCTTATCGTGGGCCAGTAGCAACCTGCCCGCAAAGCCCTCATCACGACTATTTTGGGTCCTTGGTGGCTGCCACAATTTCCCTCATGTGCCTCTTTAAGGACTATGTCTACCAGCTCAGGCTCTGCACATATGAGCCATGTCTTTGTGTAAACCCTCTTGTACAGCAGCTCACTTCTCAAGGCATACTGGAGTGCTTTCCGTTTGATTATTCTTTCTTCTTCCTCCCACTAGCAGTCTTTCATGTTCTAGGTAGTTTTGGATGAGTATCACCACTTGATCACCGCATCCTGCATCAATGCTACCTTATTTACATCCGTCGACCTGTTTGCCAGCTTCTCCCTTAGCACGGACTTGGTTAAGTGCATGTGTGCTAAGGATGATAATTTTCTAAGTGCGTATGCTCTCGTGTTTTGTGACCTCGGGACCATGGTGATATCAAACTCTTCAAACTCGGATGCCAGAATCTAGACCTTGTCCCCGTATCTCATCATTGTTGGCTCTTTGGCAGCGTAATGCCCATTGTATCGGTTAACCACCAACATTGAGTCTCCATGGGCCTGTAGTTACTTTGCCTCCAATTTCCTGGCTATTTCCGTGTCCACTATCAGTGCCTTATACTCTGCCTCATAATTGAACACTAGGAACTTTAAACGCAGGGCACAAGTTGCTTCCACGCTTTCTGGGTCTGAAATTACCAGGCCTGCACCAGCTTCTTCCACCCCCGAGGCTCCATCTAAATACAACTTCCAAACGTTTGGCCCAGCTAGACGCCTTTCCTCATCTGCATGGACTGGGTTCCGTGCTCCTTCTGGTGCTTTCATCTTTTCCTCCTTGGGCATTTCTGCCAGAAAATCTTCCATGACCTGCCCCTTTATCGCTCTTCTCGGGGCGTATTCAATAGCATGCTCTCCTAGCTCCACCTTGCATTTTACTAGTCTTCCTGAGGCTTTTGGATTGACAGTATTGCCTTTAGCGCCTGGTTGGTTAGTTCTATCCTAGGGTGTGCTTGGAAGTATTGCCTTAGCCTCCTTGCCACATGGACCAGAGCCTAGGCAAGCTTTTCTTGTCCAGAGTATCCCCATTATGGACCTTTCAGGGCTTGACTTACGAAATACACCAGCCATTGTATTTTATTTTCCTCCTTGACTAGTGCACCATCGATTGCCTCCTCACTTGCTGCTACATATAGGTATAGGGTTTCCCCCTTCTTTAGGCTAGTCAGGGTCGGAAGGTCTTTCAGGTAGGCCTTTAGTTCATTGAACGCTTTCTCTTCTAGTTCTCCCAGTGTATTTCCCTCTTCTTATCCACACACCCTTTTAGAGTTTTGAAAAAGGTGAGTGCTCATTCTATTGCTCGGGACATGAAAAGGTCCACGGCTACCAGCTTCTCGTTCAGGCCCTGGACCTCCTTCACCATGACTAGCGCCTTCATCTCCAAAATTGCCTTTATTTTCATGGGTTTGCTTTCAATCCTTCATTCGACACCATGTGCTTTGGGAATTTCCCCGCTCCGACCCTGAATTGACACTTTGTCGGGTTCAGCTTCATCCTAGTCTCCTTGAATTGTGATAGGGTCTCTCTGACATCTTCCACGAAGGTCTCATACTGGCTGCTCTTTATGAAAATATCGTCCATCTATACTTCTAGGTTCCTTCCTATCTGTTTCTAGAAAATCTTGTCCACCACTCTTTGGTATGTGGCACCGGCATTTCTTAGGCTAAACAACATCATTCGGTAGCCAAGGGCTCCTTTTTGGTCAATGATCGGCAGTGGGTAGCAATCCTTGGGGCAGGCTTTGTTCTGGTCAGTGTAGTCTATACACATCCTTCAACTGCCGTCCATCTTTTTCACTAGCACCGAGTTAGCCAAACAAGTTGGGTAGAGAACTTCTTGCATAATCCTCACCCCAACCAGTTGGCTTATCTCCTTGTTTACCGCTTCATTCCTTTCCTTGCACAACATCCCTCTCTTCTGCTTGACATGCTTATGGGTGGGATCAACCGTCACCTCATGGCAACCAATTTCCTTGGGGACTCCGGTCATATCCTCTGATTTCCAGAAGAAAGCCTGTCTTTTATCCCTCAAATGCTTTACCAGTCTATCCTTCACCTCAGGGGAGAGCGATGTTCCCACCTGTAGTGACTGGCCTCTGCTCAATTTTACTAGTCTATCCTTTGGTTTCCGCTTTCATCTTCTTGCTTGCGCTTGCTAAAGGAAACTCTATGACACTCTCTGGAATTTTGATGCTCTCTTGACCACAGCTATTCCTCCCTGGGTTGGGAATTTCAGGAGTAGATGCAGGGTTAACACTATTCCCTTCAGCAGTGCTAACACCGGCCTGCCTAATATAAGGTTATACAGGTTATGCGCCTTCACAGTTATGAACTCCATGTCCACGGTCTTGCTCTTATCTCCTTCCCCCACCATTACCCGGAGTAGTATAGTTCCTTCAGGACATACTATTTTGTTTGCAAAGTCCACTAGAAGGGTCTCTGTCGGCTCCAATTTCCTTATCGTATTCTCATCCAGCTTCTCAAAGCAGTGCCAGTACATGATTTCTGATGAGCTTCTGCTGTCCACATATGCCTGGTGGATTCTCTTATCTATCATTCTTGCCTTTATCACCACCGCGTAGCCGCCTGTCAGCCTGTCTGGCACCGGATCGTTTGCGTCGAATGTTATTGCTTCATTTTTACCCAACTTCATGTCTGTCGGCGTTGGCTACGGTGTTTGCCTGCATTATGCTTTTTGCTGGGATTTTGTCCTTCCTCCCGCACTTTCACCTATTATGGCATTTGTGTTTGTTACTATCGGTGCCCTATTGCCCTCCATAGGGGAATTCCCCCCCCTCGCCTTTTACTTCTTTCTTCCCATGTCTCAGCTCGGGCAACCCTTTTTCATTAATTATGTCTTCGCTCCCTGTTAGGGATTCTTACTCTGCCCTGCCCCGCTTCCTGCCTACGGGAGTTCCCATGCTTGTTCTTGTTCTGGTTAGTGGCTTTGTTGTGAGCCCTTGCACTTTTTGCCAAGTGTGCCAGCTCACTAGTTTGCACGCAGTCATCTATATTGTGCTTCAAATTGATGCATCCATTTGTGTTGTAGCCATGATCATCGTGGTAATTGCAGAACTGAGACTTATTTGTCTTATCGGGGTCCTTCTTCAACCTTGGTGGCACGTCCAGTGTACCCTTCCTTGCATACATAGCGAAGATTTCTTTGGGTGTTTTGATGAGCGGTGTGAAAACCCTCTCAGACTTGTTGAACCTGTTGGGCATCTGTTGGGTGCCCACTTTAGTGCACTCAGTCTTTCTCATCTTTCCGTCCCTGTCTGCATCAGCCCTCCGATGCCCATGGCCACCGTGTGTTTCCTTTCTTCTCCTGTCAGCCAAGTCTGCTCTATTGAAGTTCCCAACTTTTTTCATCAGCTTCTCAATTGTCCTTGGTGGTTCCAAGGTGTATATTCTCATCAACAACTCACGCCTTAAGCCATTTATGAACGTTTCGTTGAGGAACTAGCTGCTCCTCCCCTCCACCTGATTTGCCTCATCATTAAAATGCTTTCAGTACGCCGACAATGTCTCTGCCAGTTTCTACCTGTTGGCCAACAACTCAGAACGTGTCTTTTGAAAAAAAATTTCTCTACATGAAGTGTGCCAAGAACTTCTACTCCAATAGGATGAAGCTATCAATAGTCTCATCTTCTAGGTTCTTGAACCACACCTTGGCTGATGCCTTCGGAGTGGTTGCAAAAAAATTTGCACTAGATGTCTCGCGATATTTCAAAGGTAGCCATGTTGGTGCAGTATGTGTACAATTGGTCCTTCAGGTCTACCTTACTGTTGTACTACCCCAAATTCACCAGTATCTTTAACTTTGGGTCTGCTGTGAACATCTGGATCCTTCTGGTGAAAGGTGAACCCATGTTTTCTTTCTTTGATTCCTGCTCCATTACCTTGAGTGGGAGCCTGCCTTTGGCGTGCTCTTTCACCCTTAGCAGCAACATGTAGCCTGCCCACCATTCCCGATCTGTGGCCATCTCTTCCCTTCCAGCTTGTGTTTTCCTTTCGGAGGTGGTTCTGCTTCAGTCTATCTCCAAGCCCTTTCCCTTTTGGTTGGGTGCTTCACTATCTCCCTCCTGCTCTAGGAACAGCTCGATTAGCTGCAAGCCCAAAGCCCTTTGCCTTGTATCGCCTTTTTGGAGGTTCTCCATTTCTTTCAGCCTTCTCATCACCTCGTTCTGAGATGCCATGAGTGACTGGAGTATCTTCTAGTTATTTACAAGCTCTGTCAATGTGTAGATGATGCGTCCACTTTATATGCTTATTTTAGTACTATTTAGGATCCATTTTGTACTCTTTCATTACAACAGCTTGTGTTTTACCATGAAATCCTCTTAGGAGGGGTAAGAGCAACTTTGCGCTCTTTTACCCCTTTTAAGTAGATGTTTTGTGTAACGAAGTAATGAAGACCGGAGGCCATTGAAGACTACACTTTCGAAGATTTTGAAGACTTGCTTCGAAGACGTGAAGACCGGAGGCCACTGAAGATCATTTTTGAAACCGTTGAAGACTTAGAAGTTGAGAAGAGTGACTATGGAGATGACTACATGCCACAAGGAGGAGAAGAAGAAATAATGAAAAAATTCTGGTTACCGTCGCGAGTCGCGACGGACTCGTCGCGACCAACATGTTCGTCGCGAGTCGCGACGGCCACTGACCAGAATCCTACTTTCTTTTCCTTCCACTATAAATACCATTTTTCTCTCCTCTCATTCTACTTCTTCAGCAGCTGCGAAATTGTACTGTTCTAAACCCTATTTCTCCATTTTTCTTCTTTGATTCATCTAGTTGCTTTGATTTGTTGTTTTAGATAGATTAGTATGAACTCTATTAGCTAATCTCATCTCTTGGGAGCAATTGACCTAAGCTTCCAAACCTATGTCCTAAGAACACTTTGTAGCTTGTTTATTACTCTTGCTATTATGCATTTGTGGGAATTTAATGTGTTTGTTGATTTCATCATAGTAGTTGAAAGCTTGAGTATATGAAATGCTTGTATTAATTGCTAGCTAGGGTTTGGGGAAATTGGGTTAAATTTCCCCCTGTTCTTGTTAGGAATCTATAAGTATGATTTAGAGCTTTTGATTATGTTGATGAATTGATGATTGCTAGATAAATATGCAATGTTGAACTCTTTGCCATGTTTATCAATTGTAGCAAATGGGAGAGGTCTATGAGTGGTCGCTCTTGATCAATCCCGTGTAAATGCATAGGTCGGTTAAATGCTTAGTCACGGTGTAGTGGTTATAAGTGTTGCCGAGTTTGTTGATCCTTCGTGCTAAATGCCATTAATGGGATACCTTGAGTCGTGGTCGCGACTCGGGAGTCATTGGTGAGGTTTGACAAGAGATGTTGAACTCACTCTTGCAAACTACTATCTAAGAAGGATAGAAGTTTAGTCTTCACAGCAAGTAGTGAAAGTAGTAAATAAGTCACATGTTCAATGATGGAAACAAGGTTTGGAAGTGAAAGTCGATTGCGCCCAAGGCTCAGTAATTGTATTTTCATCACATCTCTATTTGCACTTACATGATTAGCATCATCCTCTTGATTTGCTAATTGTTGTATTTCAACTTGCTAATTTAGGAACCATCCAACCAACTTCCCCCCCCTCCTTTGTTTACATGTTTATATATATATATATATATCTCAGTATGTATATGCTTAGTATGTTTTCTCATATAGGTGTTTAAGTACTTAGAAAAATCCCTTTTCATGTGGACGACCCCATCTTGCCACTATTTACATTATTGTGGATAGGACGCATTAAGGGCTTAAAAATATTAACTTTGAGAGGTACGGCGACGACCTCCCAAATTTTGGCGCCGTTGCCGGGGAAGAGGCGTTCATTTTTTAAGTGCTTTAGCATATTGTGTGTGAGTATGTGCTACTTGTGAATATTTGTTAGTTTGATTTTATCTTATTTTGATTTCTTAGTAGATTTGCGATTTTCGCTTGCCTTGGAGACGTATTGTTTGTGTTCTTGGTGTATGGTTCGCACGCGATCCTCTTCACGAGAGCCCTTACACTACGACCCCGAGTTGGAGTTGAATTTGAGACGGGCTAGGAGGCTTTCTTTGGAAAGTGTGAATAACACCCCTCCTAATGACCATTTTGTGAACACATCTTCTTCAATGGACCCCCGAATTGAGATTGAAGATGAGCAAAGGGAAGAAGAAGCCTACAATCCCCATCCCCACCAAAGAGGGATCCCTTTGGGACAGCCCTTGTTGAGAGAAATCATGGCGCCCAATCTGGAGCAACAACCGATGTGCATTGAATACCCAGTGGTTGGACCAAATAAGCATTTCGAGCTGAAAACCGGGTTCATCAATATGCTACCCGCATTCCTTGGAAGGCAAGGGGAGAATGCCAACAAGCATCTCACAGAGTTTCACTTCTTGTGTAGCGGAACGGTTCCTCACGGAGTGGATGAAGATTTTTACAAGTTGAAGGCATTCCCTTTCACTCTTAAGGATGGTGCTAGAGATTGGCTCCATTACCTACCACCAAGGAGCATAAAGAGTTGGCTTGATTTGAAGACAAAATTTCTCGCTAAATATTTCCCGGCCTCGAGGTCCGCTGCTTTGAAGAAGGATATAAGCAACATTCTGCAGTGGCATGAAGAGTCTCTCTTCGAGTATTGGGAGAGATTTAAGATGCTCCTCGCAAGTTGTCCCTACCATGGTTATTCGGAGGGAGATTTGGTGTATTACTTTTATAATGGCCTTCTGGATGAAGACCAAAGGCTGGTTAGAAGTTCTTGTGGTGGCACCCTCGGAAACAAAACGTCTGCTGAAGCCATGCAACTATATGAAGAGCTAGCGGAAGAGTCGAGGAATTTTAGCTCAAGGGCTGATTTGAGGAGGAGAAACCAAAGGCCTGTAAGTGATTTTGCCAACAGTGGGAAATTGGAGGATCAAGTCACGACCCTCACATCCATGGTGAAGACCTTGATGACCAACCCCGGAGGAAGTGCGCCACATGTTAAGTCATGTGAAATCTGCTATTTGGCGCACCCTACGGATATATGCCCCACTCTACAAGAGGATTACGTTGAGGAAGTAAGTGCTATGGGGTATCAGGGAAATCAAGGATACCAAGGTACCTATGGGTATCAAGGTGGTCAAGGCTACCAAGGTAACCAAGGCTACCAAGGTAACCAAGGCTACCAAGGTAACCAAGGCTACCAAGGTAACCAAGGCTACCAAGGTAACCAAGGCTACCAAGGTAACCAAGGCTACCAAGGTAACCAAGGCTACCAAGGTAACCAAGGATACCAAGGTAACCAAGGATACCAAAGATACCCAGGATACCAAAGCCGGCCATATAATTCGGGAAATCGTGATCAACCGAACCTCCGGTATGGAAACCCTCAAGGAGGCCAGAACTCTCAACCGTACAGGCTACCCCCTCAACAATACCGGCCACCTCAACAACAGTTCCAAAGATTTGAAGACAAATCCCGAAACTAAGGGGAAGGTTCGGGGCTATCCAAAGATGAGGTAATGCAAGCTATTCACCGATTAGGCATGAATGCTGAAAAGGGCGAACAATTCCAAGATGAAGCTAAAGCAAGTATCAAAAACTTGGAAACTCAAGTGGGCCAAATAGCTCAAATGGTGAACCGGATGGAAGCCCGTGAAAAGGGTAAACTACCTGCCCAACCAGAGATCAACCCGAGGCAAAATGCAAGTGCTATTGCTTTGAGAAGTGGTAGAGAGGTCGGTGCTTCACCGGAGGCTGAAAATGTTGAGAAGGGGCCAACGAGAACTGAAGAGTTTGAGAAGGGAGTTGAGGAAGAGGTAATCCATGAGAAGGAGCCAACGAGAATTGGAGAGTTTGTGAAGGGAGTTGAGGAAGAGGCAATCCATGAGAAGGAGCCAACGAGAATTGAAGAGTTTGAGAAGGGAGTTGAGGAAGAGGCAATCCATGAGAAGGTGACCAAGGAGCTAGCCAACAAAGATAAGGAGGAAGAAATCAAGTTGGAGACATTGCCACCAAAACCGGAGTTAACCTCCACCCCGGAACCATCTTCTCCTCCACACAAGAAAGCAAAGATGGTGGAGAGCCCCCCATATGTTCCGGAACCCCCATTTCCAGAGGCCTTGAAAGACAGGACGAGGATGGAGGATAACAAAGATATCTACGAAGTCTTTCGTAGGTGTGAGGTAAACATTCCTCTCTTGAATGCAATTAAACAAATCCCTAGATATGCCAAATTTCTCAAAGAATTATGTGTTGTGAATAGGAAACAAAGGGCCAAAAATAAATTGAAAAGTGGAAAAAGTGAGCATGTTTCTGCATTGTGTCAAAAATAGCTACCCCCTAAATGTAGCGATCCCGGTATGTTCACAATCCCGTGCATAATAGGAAATACTCGTTTTGAAAAAGCTATGCTTGATTTAGGTGCATCCATAAATGTTCTTCCTTATTCTTTGTTTGAAAATCTCAACTTGGGAACATTGCATAAAACCGGGGTGGTAATCCAATTGGCCGATCGTTCTAGTGCATACCCTAAGGGTATTGTCGAGGATGTGTTGGTTAAGGTGGATTCCTTAATTTTCCCCGCAGATTTTTATGTCCTTGACATGGAGCATGATAAACATGCCGCCCCAATTTTGTTGGGGAGGCCATTTTTGAAAACATCTAGGACGATGATTGATGTGCATAAGGGTACCCTCACCATGGAATTTGATGGAATGAAAGTAGAGTTTAACATAAATGATTCTATGAAATATCCTAGTGAAGAACATTCTTGCCATGCCGTAGATATTGTTGAAGAAGTTGTGCAAGATGTTTTTGAACTAAATGGTGAGGATTCTTTATTGGTTGCTTTGCAATGTGATGTTGATGATGCCCACAATGTATATTCTATGAGCACTAACTTGAAAGGCAGCTTTGAAGATTTGAACTTGCTTGAAAAGATGACACCGAGTGTCTCAACACCTTCTCCTCTACTCTTAGAGGAACTCGAGGAACCGGAATTCCTCCCCTCGCTTGTGAAAGCCCCGGTGCTTGACCTTAAACCTTTGCCAGATGATCTTAAGTATGCATTTCTTGGGGAAAGCGAGACGCTTCCAGTCATCATTTCGAGCAAGCTCACCAAGGAGCAAGAAGAAAAGTTGATGGTGGTGTTGCGGGAGAACAAGGAAGCAATTGGATGGACTATTGCCGACATCAAAGGCATAAGTCCATCCACTTGTATGCACAGAATCTTGTTGGAAGAAGGTGCGAGACCCGTCCGACAACCCCAACGCCGTTTGAACCCGCCTATGATGGATGTGGTGAAGGCGGAGATCCTCAAATTGCTTCAAGCGGGCATGATTTACCCAATCTCAGATAGCAAGTGGGTGAGCCCAACTCAGGTGGTACCAAAGAAGAGTGGAATGACAGTCGTTGAAAATGGGAAGGGTGAAATGGTGCCCACCCGAGTTCAAAATGGGTGGCGAGTTTGCATTGATTACCGGAGATTGAATGCAGAAACCCGGAAGGATCACTTTCCCTTACCGTTCATTGATCAAATGCTTGAGAGGTTAGCAAGTCACCCCTACTATTGTTTCTTGGATGGATACTCGGGATATTTTCAAGTGGCTATCGCTCCAGAAGACCAAGAGAAGACCACCTTCACATGCCCTTTCGGTACATTTGCTTACCGACGCATGCCTTTCGGGCTATGTAACGCCCCCGCGACCTTCCAAAGGTGTATGGTAAGCATTTTCTCAGAATTTGTTGAAAATTTTGTCGAGGTATTTATGGATGATTTCACCGTTCATGGTAATTCCTTTGATAATTGTTTAGCAAATTTAGCACAAGTCCTTAACCGTTGTATTGAAACTAATCTGGTGCTAAATTCTGAGAAATGTCACTTTATGGTTGAGAGAGGTATTGTCTTAGGCCATGTTGTCTCCTCTAAGGGTATTGAGGTTGACAAGGCCAAGATAGACACGATTCAAACTCTGCCTTATCCTACTAATGTGCGCGAAGTGCGTTCTTTCCTTGGCCATGCAGGATTCTATCGCCGGTTCATCAAGGACTTCTCAAAGATAGCATCTCCTCTATGCAAATTGTTGCAAAAGGAGGTGGAATTTGTAGTGGATGAGAGATGTCAAGGGGCCTTCGATACATTGAAGGGAAGGTTGGTCTCGGCCCCTATCATACAACCCCCAGATTGGGCGTTGCCTTTTGAGATAATGTGCGATGCGAGTGACTACGCCGTTGGAGCAGTGCTTGGTCAAAGGGTGGGAAGAGTACCTCACGCCATCTATTACGCATCCATGTCCCTAAATGAAGCCCAAAGGAACTACTCCACCACTGAAAAGGAGTTGCTAGCAGTGGTATTCTCTTTAGAAAAATTTAGATCTTATTTGCTTGGTACTAAAGTTATTGTATACACTGATCATGCAGCACTTCGTCATTTAATGGCGAAGAAAGAATCCAAGCCGAGGTTGATTAGGTGGATCTTGCTTTTGAGCGAATTCAATTTGGAGGTGCGGGATAAGAAGGGCGCTGAAAACCTGGTGGCCGATCATTTGAGCCGGTTGACTCCGGGGGCAGACATTGAGGTAAGCCCAGCAATGAAGGAGCAACTACGGGAGGAATTCCCTGATGAACAATTGTTCACCATTAATCGCATTAGGGATCTCCAACCGTGGTATGCCGACATTGTCAACTTTCTCGTCACTGGTAAATTTCCTCATCATTTTTCCACAGCCCAAAAGGATAAGTTAAGGAGTGATGCAAAATATTATGTGTGGGATGATCCCTTTTTGTGGAGACATTGTGCGGATCAAGTTGTTAGGAGATGCATCCCTGATAGTGAAATACACCCAGTACTTGAGTTTTGTCATTCTCATGCATGTGGCGGTCATTTTGGAGCCAAGAGAACCGCTAGGAAAGTTTTAGAGAATGGGTTTTATTGGCCCACGATGAATACACATGCATACACTTTTTGCAAATCTTGTGATGGATGCCAGAGGGTAGGAAATATCTCCACTAGGAATGAAATGCCCCAACGACCTCTTTTATATTGTGAAATCTTTGATGTTTGGGGTATTGACTTTATGGGGCCTTTTCCTAGTTCTTATGGCTTTACGTACATTCTTCTTGCTGTTGATTATGTATCGAAGTGGGTTGAAGCAAAACCCACTAGGACTGACGATTCTAAAGTGGTTGCAGAATTCTTGAAAGATAACATCTTTTCTAGGTTTGGGGTACCCCGAGCCTTGATTAGTGACCGGGGCACCCATTTCTGCAATCGGACCATAGCCGCACTCTTGAAGAAGTATGGAGTCACTCACAAGACATCTACCGCCTATCACCCACAAACCAACGGGCAAGCCGAAGTTTCCAATCGGGAAATCAAGTCCATCCTTCAAAAAATGGTTAATCCTAACCGGAAGGATTGGAGTTCTCGGTTGAATGATGCCCTGTGGGCGTATAGGACGGCTTACAAAACACCAATCGGTATGTCCCCATACCGGTTAGTGTTTGGTAAGCCCTGTCACCTACCGGTAGAAATTCAGCACAAGGCTTATTGGGCGGTAAAACAGTTTAATCTTGATATAGATGAAGCCGGTTTGCATAGGAAGTTACAATTAGAGGAATTGGATGAAATCAGGAGGGAGTCCTATGAGAACGCCGAGATATACAAAGAGAAGACAAAGGCATGGCACGACAAGATGATCATCAGAAAGGACTTTGACGTTGGTCAGAAGGTCCTCTTATTCCAATCTCGCCTTCGCCTATTCCCAGGTAAGTTACGGTCCCGATGGATCGGTCCTTTTGAGGTGGTTAAGGTCTTCCCGCATGGGGCGGTGGAAATTTTAGATCGAGCTAAGTCCAATACCTTCAAGGTTAATGGACAACGTTTGAAACCTTACCATGAGACTTTTGTACCGGAAAAAGGGGAGGACGTTCATCTCCTCGATCCGATTTGCGAGTAAGCTCCAAGGAGGGAAGTAAGTCGTGCCGACGACGTTAAATAAACTTGGTTTTGATCATCCGGATCGTCATTCGTGACTTTCTGTTGATGTTGTTTAGTTTTAAGCTTTCATTGTTTTGCTTTATGCTTTTCACGGGTTGTTTTCTCCATGATTTTGTAGATATTTTGAAGCCAAAGCATTGGATTTTGGAAGGGGGAACTACTTAAATTCGAAAAGGAAGAACTTGGACAAGAGAAAGCATCAGAAAAATTTTTCTAGGTGCCAGGTTAGTTGCCCGTCGCGAGTCGCGATGAGCTTCGTCGCGAGTCGCGACGGGCTCAGAAATTTCGTGCAAAATTTTTGGGCTTCGGATCCCACTTTCCGCGAATCGTGACTACCTCGCGACGCCTGTCGCGAGTCGCGATGAGCCTCGTCGCGAGTCGCGACGGACTCAGAGATTTTTGCGAAATTTGACCCTTTTCGGATTCCACTTTCCGCGAGTCGCGGCTACCTCGCGACGTCCGTTGCGAGTCGCGATGAGCGTTGTCGCGAGTCGCGATGGACTCAGAGATTTTTGCAAAATTTGACTCTTTTCGGATTCCACTTTCCGCGAGTCGCGGCTACCTCGCGACGCCCATCGCGAGTCGCGATGAGCGTTGTCGCGAGTCGCGACGGATTCAGAGATTTTTGCGGATTTTAACCCTTTCGGATCCCACTTTCCGCGAGTCGCGACTACCTCGCGACATCCATCGCGAGTCGCGATGAGCATGGTCGCGAGTCGCGACGGAATCAGGACATTTTTGCTTACAGGTTTCACTTTCCGCGACTCGCGATGAGAGTAGTCGCAAGTCGCGACGGTCGAGCGTGCAGAAATTTTCTTTGGTTCTGATTTAAATAGCGGGGGAACACATCTCTTCCACATCTCTTCCTCACCCGATACCTCTTCCACTTCCTCATCTTCCACGCCGCCGCCATCTCGCCGCCGCCGCCACCATCTCGCCGCCGCTGCATCTCGCCGCCGCTGCATCTCGTTGCCGCCGCCGCCTCGTTGCCGCCCCGCCTCTTTGACGTGCCACGCCTAACCGAAACCCTAGATTTTTGACGCCGTGGCCGATTTGAGCCCCGATTCATTGTGGGCTTCCGATTTTTCCTTTCTCCCCTCGTCCTAAGCGGTATCGGTACACCTCTTAACCCTATTGAACTATGTTTATGATTTTGCATATATTCTATGTGTTCAATTTGGTTACCATTGTGTTGTAGTGTGATTCCAATTTTTAGTCTCGGTTCTGGTCGATCGTGGGTATGCTGTAATGCTGCAGAAATTTTATCTTGTGGATGTTGTTTACATATTTTCATTCCTGCCATAGACTGTCTGTATTCTGCTTCGGCATCCTCGGTTTGGAAATCGTGCAGTTAGAATGATTTTAGATTTATACCCTCGTGTTCGCTGCACATAGTAGTTAGCAGACTAAAATATTGTTGTGCTATGCTGTGTTCAATGTTAACATGGTCATCATTGTGAACATTGTGAACGTAATGTTAATGGTTAATCCCATTCAGCCTCATTGTGAGCTTGACATATAACATAGCGTATCTATTTCGACTATGTGCCAACTTCTTGAATTTGATGATATATGCTTCTGGTCAAACCAAATGTAGATTGTACATTCTATTATGCATCCGATTTGACCTAGTTAAACTGTTTTCGTTTCAGCCGGTCATCATAAACTCATTTGAGATTGGTCACACACTTGCCATATTGCATATACATCTATTTTTCACATTTAACCTGTTTGTTCTGTTTGCTGGTGATTGATAGATATGGCCCCCAGAAAGAGGTCCAGGGCGATGACTAGGGATGATCACACTACCGCTCCACCTCCTCCGGCTTCAGGATCTGGTTCTGCGCCTCCGCCTCCGGATAGATACATGGGCTTGACCCGGATCACCGGGTCCTATGCCGACAGATGGGAAGTCCTAGAGAGACGCCTGCTCAAGGAAACCAGTTTTGTTGATATTCCCACGTTGGACACCCTCGGCCTTGTACAACCTGTCAGATGCCTCCTCGCCAAAGGGGGAATTGAGGGATTCATGAACAAGAGCGCGCCCACTTACCGGAGGTACACGCTGGAGTTCTTGTCCACCGTCCGTATTCGCAGTATGAGGGACGATCAACCATGTGAGAAGTATATCGCTTTTCACCTAGATGACATCTCCTGGCAGATGACCGTCTCCGAGGTGGAGGAGGCCTTCGGTTTTGCCACGGCTGACATTCGGGCCAGACTAAATCCTGATGCCCCAGAGCGGTCAATTGAAGATGACATGCACTTCTGGAATGTCATCAACATGAGGCCCAAGAACTCACATGACAAGAGCAACTCCATCATCCACCCCGCGCTTCGTTATGTGCACAGGCTCCTAGCTGGCACACTCTTCTGCTCCGCGGAGCCGACGAATGTGCCAGACAACGACATTCATTTCTTATGGCACTTAACGAGCGAGGGGCAGGGATATGGTATGTGGGCCGAGCTCTGGATGAAGAGGGTTGTGGATTTGGCAGACAAGGTCAAGGGGAAAATCATGGTCGGAGGAATGATAAGCATTCTAGCGGAGTACTTGGGATTGGTCCCTTCGACCGACTTCCCACGCCTGGGGAAGCGAACGTCTTATCTGATCACCGTCGAGCGACTGGTTCGATTTGAGATGCTCAGTGTCACTCGGACCACTGGACTCTTCCTTTGGTTATACGGTGCCAGAAAGATTACCTTCATGGCCCTCCCTCAGCACAGCCGGACCAGACTGGAATTCGACACACCCTTGGGGGATTTAGCAATCTCCCCAGATTCTTCATGCTCAGCCGAATTCCAGCGTGCGCTCCATGACCTTGGCCCAGCCCCGGTCCAGCCGGATGACAGCACCCTACCTCCTCCTCAGCAGCATCAGCAGCAGCATCAGCAGCAGCACCATCAGCACCAGCATCATCAGCAGCAGCAGCAGCACTCTCCACAGCCTCCACCTCCAACAGATGAGACCACACCTCACTTCCCCCAGCCTCCGCCAGATTTCTATGAGCGGATGATGCGGACCATGCACGAGGGTTTCCACCGCCAGGAAAGCATGATTCTCGAGCACAACAGGTTTGTCTCCCGGGCTTTGATAGATATGGATGAGGAGATTGAACACCTGTCCGCTCGCATCCATGACATGCAGTCCCAGTCGGCTGGTACATCAGGCACCGATCCTAGAGTGGAGCAGCGGAGAGCACGGAGGCAGCGGAACGAGGAGTGGCTGACTCAGTATCAGCAGCATTACTCCGGCAGCGGCCCTTCATCTTCACCGCATTGATAAAGTGAGCATCACGCTTTACCCCTTTTCCATACTTTGCTTTGTACAGTTTTGCCCTAGTCTACATTGAGGGCAATGTAGTGTTTTAAGTGTGGGGAGGGGTATCTACTATTGATAGGCGAGTTGGGATTTGGAGATACTTTTACCTTTTGTTTTGGATATTGTTTTGCTTTTGATGTACTTGGATAATGTTGGTTTTGATACTTTTCTTAACCTTCACATTTGGAAGCAATTTGCTACTTTTCAGATGGGGAACAACAACAATTAAAAAAAAAAAAAAAAAAAAAAAGAAAGAAAGAAAGAATCCCGCTAAGTTGAAAACCCGAGAGGGCAACTTAGGCAACATTGGGGCCCGGATAGGTCGAAAACCCGAAAGGGCGGCCTAGGTAAAAATGAGAGGTCAAATGTGTGGAAAAAGGTGAGGTGTGAGCTAAAAGAAAAATGATTGTGTGGCTAGGATGAAAACCTGAAAGGGCTCCTAGGCAAAATGAGAGAAAGCGAGAGAAATTGAAAGACAGTAAGTGTTTACTCATTTGCCGGCGATGGAGTCATAAGGTTGAGGTGACCACACGGAGGGATCGGGTAGCTCGACATCTTGAGAATCTTTTGGGGATGGATAATTTAGCGGGGACAAGACGGAGTAAGTTGTGAAATTCTTGATCATTAATAGACTTCGTTTTTAGGTTGATACATTGATATAGGATGAAGCATGTGCTTTGAACTTTATGCATACCTTTGGTTTCATCTTTTATCATTGGATTTGGGATTGTCAGTTCTGGATTTGGAGATGTCCTAGGGAAATTAATGAATTGACGGAGTGATATGGTTTAGGTAGATTTAGGAATAGGGGTTGTGGAAAAGTCTCATTTGATCTTAATCTTGGGATGTGCGGTATTGAGAGTTTTGTGAGGTAGTGAATTGGGGGATTAGTAGTAGGATGTGGAGGTATCATCCCTTTCGTATACTTGGATCTTTTCTTACTCGAGGGCGAGTAAGGTTCAAGTGTGGGGAGGTTTGATGCGTCCACTTTATATGCTTATTTTAGTACTATTTAGGATCCATTTTGTACTCTTTCATTACAACAGCTTGTGTTTTACCATGAAATCCTCTTAGGAGGGGTAAGAGCAACTTTGCGCTCTTTTACCCCTTTTAAGTAGATGTTTTGTGTAACGAAGTAATGAAGACCGGAGGCCATTGAAGACTACACTTTCGAAGATTTTGAAGACTTGCTTCGAAGACGTGAAGACCGGAGGCCACTGAAGATCATTTTTGAAACCGTTGAAGACTTAGAAGTTGAGAAGAGTGACTATGGAGATGACTACATGCCACAAGGAGGAGAAGAAGAAATAATGAAAAAATTCTGGTTACCGTCGCGAGTCGCGACGGACTCGTCGCGACCAACATGTTCGTCGCGAGTCGCGACGGCCACTGACCAGAATCCTACTTTCTTTTCCTTCCACTATAAATACCATTTTTCTCTCCTCTCATTCTACTTCTTCAGCAGCTGCGAAATTGTACTGTTCTAAACCCTATTTCTCCATTTTTCTTCTTTGATTCATCTAGTTGCTTTGATTTGTTGTTTTAGATAGATTAGTATGAACTCTATTAGCTAATCTCATCTCTTGGGAGCAATTGACCTAAGCTTCCAAACCTATGTCCTAAGAACACTTTGTAGCTTGTTTATTACTCTTGCTATTATGCATTTGTGGGAATTTAATGTGTTTGTTGATTTCATCATAGTAGTTGAAAGCTTGAGTATATGAAATGCTTGTATTAATTGCTAGCTAGGGTTTGGGGAAATTGGGTTAAATTTCCCCCTGTTCTTGTTAGGAATCTATAAGTATGATTTAGAGCTTTTGATTATGTTGATGAATTGATGATTGCTAGATAAATATGCAATGTTGAACTCTTTGCCATGTTTATCAATTGTAGCAAATGGGAGAGGTCTATGAGTGGTCGCTCTTGATCAATCCCGTGTAAATGCATAAGTCGGTTAAATGCTTAGTCACGGTGTAGTGGTTATAAGTGTTGCCGAGTTTGTTGATCCTTCGTGCTAAATGCCATTAATGGGATACCTTGAGTCGTGGTCGCGACTCGGGAGTCATTGGTGAGGTTTGACAAGAGATGTTGAACTCACTCTTGCAAACTACTATCTAAGAAGGATAGAAGTTTAGTCTTCACAGCAAGTAGTGAAAGTAGTAAATAAGTCACATGTTCAATGATGGAAACAAGGTTTGGAAGTGAAAGTCGATTGCGCCCAAGGCTCAGTAATTGTATTTTCATCACATCTCTATTTGCACTTACATGATTAGCATCATCCTCTTGATTTGCTAATTGTTGTATTTCAACTTGCTAATTTAGGAACCATCCAACCAACTTCCCCCCCCCCCCTTTGTTTACATGTTTATATATATATATATATATCTCAGTATGTATATGCTTAGTATGTTTTCTCATATAGGTGTTTAAGTACTTAGAAAAATCCCTTTTCCTGTGGACGACCCCATCTTGCCACTATTTACATTATTGTGGATAGGACGCATTAAGGGCTTAAAAATATTAACTTTGAGAGGTACGGCGATGACCTCCCAGTAGAGCTGGTGCTTCTTTCCCGTCGGCATTAGCATTGGGGGTAGAGTCTTCCTCAAGGTGTGTCACATCCTCCATAACTACCCGGTTGAACAGGTTTCCTACCGCTTATGCCTCCATGCCGTTCAATTTGTGTGGATGCAAAGAAAATTATGCGATTCCCATAAATGGCACCAATATTAATGTTAGAATTTGCTATCCTTTAGTTGATGATCTCCTCCTGTCCAGCTTGCGCAAGCACCTACAATATAGACAAGCTAAGGTCAGGTAGGTAGACGCTGGGTCGTGCCTGCTCAGACGCTTCGATTAGCCATGTTTGCCGTGTAGGAGAGTTCTTGAGTCAATAGTGTTTAGATTGTAAATCCTACCTCGGTTGCATGATTATTCTCCTTGGTATATGTGTTTGGTGGCTGATGGAACAACGTCAGTACTAACCCACACATTAGAGCACGTTATGTCCGTTGCTCCTAATCTGGGCTGGGGTTGTGGATTGCTAAGCTTCAGGCCCATACGTTATCAGCGAGATTCATGTAATCTAATCCTACCAAATATTATCTATTCTAATCTAAGCTTATCTTATCCTCTACTTTTACAAGAATTTCAAGATTACTCCTAACAAAAATACACTACCTCACTAAAAAATTCACTAGCGTTAATACCCTAAAACCCTAATCTCAAAAATACACTAGAAAACCCTAACCAAAACCCTAATTCGTATCATTCCCTCTATGGTAAAAAAGTTCCGTCCTTGAAATGTGAATGATCTTCAAAAGTAAATGGATATAAACATCCCACGCCATCCCCTTGAATTCCTGCTAATGAAACGGTGATTGGGCGCTAATTAGGTTGTGACTGGACAATAAACGTCTTAAACTTGTGAGAGAAGGTCAGTTGATGAGATAATGAAATAACTTGTGAAAAATTAAACAACTTTCAATAAAATGAGCAACTTGCGAGATGAGAAGAAGGACCAGCTACTTCGTTTGTGAGGCAGACAATCTCAAGTGATGTGCGTGTGAGATTCACGTGCCTTATAGGTGAGACCATGATAGATTTCATGGGCAATTCCAGTGGAAAAAAGAGTGTATTGTTAACCCCCCTAAACCCTAATCTCGAAAATACACTAGAATACCTTAACTAAAATCGTAACTAGAAAATGCACTAGAAAACCCTAACCAAAACCCTAATATTGGGTGACATGAACGACATGACTGTTGATGACCTGTACGAGAAGCTTTTTGCAAATACACCAACCACCATTTATCATCTCCAGGTTATGGTGGAAAAATTTTCCAAGGCTGAATAGGCCATGAAGCTATATAAAGATAATGACTAGATCAGTCGGAAAGATAGGTTCGATAAGCAGAGGAAGGGATCAGAGCCACATAAGCCTCACTTTGAATCATATACACCCTGTCAAAATCAATAACAAACATTCTAGCCATCAGTCAAAAACTTTGTAAGGGAACTGTGCCTATACATAGAACTCTTAAGAGGATGGCTTTATCCAAGTGGTGCAAATTTCTTAGGGATCGTGGTCACGAATTAGTAGAATTCTATCAATTGAAATTTAAAATTTGAGAAGTGTATTAACCGTGGGCATCTTCAACTGTATGTCTATTCTTCATAGTCGAACAAGGACAATCTACTAAAGGGGAATGGTCAGAATAGAGGTGAGGGTCAGAATAACAACTGATGTGGAAAGATAGGAAGCAATGACAAAATAACCAGGAGAGAGGCCAAAATTAGCAGCCTCAGCAAAATGAAGCACCTCTAATGGTGAATTAGGCGCATGCAACAATGACCAACATGGTGATAAATGAGATCATCAGAGATGGATAATCTTATAGGAAGATAAAAAACCTAAGCCATCATAGTCGAAGAAGGACAATCCGCTAAAGGGGCATGGTCAGAATAGAGGTGAAGATCAGAATAACAACCGATGATGGAAGGATAAGAAGCTATGTTACCCTGACACGTGAGAATGGGTGGAGAATCGCATATCGATTTGACACGACACACGACACGACAAATGACATGCGTCAAAATCTGGCCAAGTTGCATATTGATCAATGAATCGGAGATCGGATGTGGGTATCGGAAGAATGATGACGAATGATTATGAAAGACTTTAAGTTTATCCATTTTACACACATAAGAACACACACAATTTGGTGTAATAATATATCATAATATTATATATATATATATAATAGAAGCAAAAATTTTATTTTTTATGTGTAATAATACCACACAATCTTATATATAAAAATAAGAACACAATAATGTATATAACAATAACAGTTATAATACTAAACTACAATATTATATATAAATATATAAGAATAAAAACAATAATATATATCATTATTATTAGATCGCAATGATATAGTATGATCTTATGTAAGAATGCAATGCTATATAAGTAAGAACACTAGAACACAATGTTATAATGCTATGTTATATGCAATAATATACTATGTTACATATAATAATACACAAGTTATGTGTAAAAATAGAACTATATATAATACCATCTTTTATATAATTAAATTTATAATTATTTATAAAATAAGAAAATATAGGCTTCTCAAAATATATTTTAGGACACTTAATATGATAGAAGTGTCCAAAAAATAGTCAAGACACCCAGTTGACCGAATCGCCGTGTCGATCAAAATGGAAAATTCAAGTGTCGCCATATCCAATCCCTACTCAGATGCGATACTAGATTTGAGTCTGGGTAACATAGACATGAAGCAGGGTAGAACAACCAAGAGAGAGGCAAAAATTAGTAGCCTCAGCAAAATGAAGCACCTCTAATGGTGAATTAGGCGTAAGCGACAGGGACCAACATGGTGATAAATGTGATAAATGAGATCATCGGAGATGGATAAGCTAATACGATGGTACAAAACTAAATCCATCAAAGACCCCTTCAAGAATCCATGAATAAATGCCTACGACCACATGAGATGATCATTTTTCAGAAGTAACGCAGTTCCCAATCACACCCCTCATTCAGAACCCATGGTAATTGCAGCAAAAATCGGGAATGCCTTAGTAAAGTGGATGATGAAAACAGAGTGGAAGTGATGTTCGTATATTTCTTCGATCAGATAGAGAGTGGCAGGCTGAACTTGAAGAAATCAACGTTCCTACTTTTGGGGTTCACAAGATGATCAGAGTTCCTGAGTCGCATAATCACACTATGGTTGGATGCTCATTCTTCATTCCACGTTATTCTTGGCCTACCATGGATGAATAAGTTAAAATCAATTTAGTCAATATACCATATGGTGATGATGTTCCCAACAATAAATGGAATCATTGAGGTTAGAGGAAATTAGGTGATGACAAGAGTTGCGGGTTGACAACATTAAAGGATTTGTAAGCCGCACATGCTGAAGTAGAGAAGATGCTGGTCCAATCGTCTAGAACGGTAGAGAATGTGAAAGTAATTCCTCTGGGGGTGAAACAACAACTTCAAGAGCTGCTTCATGATTACATTTTTTTTTCTTTTCTCGTGTCCAATTTGACAAGGGTCATTGTGTTTTTGGTGGTTAACAATCTCAACATTGATCCTTATATAAAAAGTGTGTTAACCTTGGAGAGGCTCGCAACAATCAAGGTGGGGGTGTCAAAGCTGTTAGAAGCTGATATTATCGACAAAGTTCTCTACAATGAGTGGTTAGAAAATCTTGCCATTGTTAAAAAACACGATGGGGGATGGAGGATCTGCATTGACTTCACCAACCTCACCAAGTGCTACCCTAATGATAACTACCCCTTACCTCTGATCCATCAGTTGGTCGAAGCTATCACACTACTGGAAAATAGGTACATAGGCACCAACACAAATATATCAGTGCCACAATACCAGTGCTGAAAATGGCATAGGCATCAGTATGTTAGTGATACCGATGCTAAAAAACCAAAATTTAGCACCAATACACAAAAAACCGGTGCCTATGCACTGAATACCAATGCTACAAAACCAAAATTCAGCACATGTACACAAAAACCATGCCTATGAATAAATTCACCACCGGTACACAAGAAACTGGTGCTTATGCACTGAATACCAGTGCTGCAAAACCAAAATTTAGCACCAGTATACAAAAAACCAGTGCTTATGAATAAATTCACCAACGACACACAAGAAACTGGTGCCTATGCACTGAATACCGATACTACAAAACCAAAATTTAGCACCAGTATACAAAAAACCGGTGCCTATGAATAAATTCAGCATCGGTAAAATAATTTTGGGCCACAGTGTAATTTTCCAAGAATTTATAAAAGTAATCATCTTGACTTTTGAGACCCTTCCATTCATCCATACATTTCCAAATTGCAGTGCTACAATTGTATATTATTGAATTGCATTTTAGTTCCGCCAATTTTGTGATTCGACGACTCCAACTTTCTTAGAGGGACCTAAGTGCAAAAAGTAAAAACTTTACTCGTAACTCCAAATCGAAATTCGCTCAAATGTGATCCTACCCTTTACACCCCATTGTATGTTCCATGCATGTAAGAGAATATTTATCAAACATTGAGCACAAGAACATATCTATAATTCTTTCCAATTTCACTTTGTAACTTCCAAGTAATCAACCATAAGTTACTCTAGAACATATACTAGCGCTTTTCAATAACTCACCAAAAAAATAATTTATTTTATAGATTTATATTTAGGGAATAATAACGAAAATCATGTATTTTGGAGCAATGGGTAATAGGGTAACACAATTTTGGGCCACAACGTAATTTCCTAGAGTTTATAGAAGTAATCAATGTTGAATTTTGAGACCCTTCCGTTCATTCATACCTACCCAAATTGCAAAGTTGCGATCATATATTATTGAATTGCATTTTGGTTCCACCAATTTCATGATTCGACGACTCCAACTTTCTTGGAGGGATCTAAGTGCAAAAAGTAAAAACTTCACTCGTAACTCCAAATTGAAATCCGCTCGAACGTGATACTGCTCTATACACCCTCATTGTATTTTCCTTTTCTATCTTTTAAGTAATCAACTCTAGATTACTACAGAATATGTAGTAGCGCTTTTCAAAATTTCACAGAAAAGTAATTTATTTTCTATTTCTATATTTATGCAAGAATTTTTTTATATATTTTGGACACAAGGATAATGTTGTATCAAATTTTTGGGCCATAGCATAATTTTTCAAAAATATGTTAGAGGCTCTTCCGTCCACCCATTTTACCTCGAATTTTAAAGACGCACTTATCTCTTATTTAATTTCATTTTGGTGTCTTCAATTTTGTGATTCGCCACCTCCAAATTTCTTCTATGGACCTAATAGTAAAAATTTAAAAGTTATCGTAGAGATCAAATAATACTAGCACTGGCATTGTTTTTCATTCATACCGGTGCTATGTTATGGCGTGATAATGAATTTTTTGAATTTTCTTTCCAAATTTTGTAGAGATTTTTTAAAATTTTGGAATGAACACCGGTATTAGTAACTTAGGCACCGGTATGTGTGTCGATGCTCAACACTTAGAAAAATTTCCCAGGTTTGTCTCGGGTTCAATTTTTTTTTTAAAAAAACCATTCAAAGCAGCCCTAAGCAGTTGTGTTTTGTATATTTAGGCATCGATATGAGGATTTTGGGCACCGATATTTGCACCGGTGCTCAACACTTAGAAAATATTTCCAATGTTTGCTCTTAGGTTCAATTTTTTTCAAAAAAAATATATTCAAAGCAGCCTTAAGCAGTTGCGTTTTGATTTCTTAGGCACCAGTATAAGCATTTTGGGCACTAGTATCGGTGCTCAATACTTAAAAAAAGCCTAACTTTGTTTCATCTGAACCATTGATTTATTTTGTTGATTGAATCTCAGCAGTTAAAAATTTGCCTATATTAACTACCCTTGAAACCCTAAATCTATCCACCCTTATTTCCCTCTCATTATCTTCTCCTCTACCTCCTCTCCATCTTATCCCTCCTCCACAACCTCTCCCTCTCTGCCGCCGCCTAGCGCAACCGCTGCCACTTCGACGGATAGCGCCGCCACTGCCACTTCGACGCATAGCGCCGCTGCCGCCACTTCGACGCATAATGCCGCCGCCGCCACTTCGCGCATAGCGCCACCGCCGCCACTTCGACGCCTCCGCCAATGCCTCCCCGACTCCATCTCCTATACCAACTCTGACTCCATCTCCCCGACTCCTCCACTTTGATACCGCTTCAACGTCTCCTCGACTTTGGCTCCCTAACTAACTTTGTCTGCATCTCCCAGTGGCGCTCTGGTTGTTGGTCGGAGTTGCAAGCTCCACCAAAATTTCCGGTTCAGCTCAGATCCGACCTCACTCTTGGTTCTTTGATGTTATCTAGGGTTTCTAAAAAATTAGGTTCTATTTTTTATGATGATTGATTATATGTAATGAAGTGTTGTATTGAGAGGTGTTATGTATTTTCAATTATATGTAATGAAGTTTTGGGTTGTGGTATGAAATTTCCAGTTTTTTACATGAGCTTCATATTTTTTTTGTGTTTTGTTCGTTCTGGTTTCATATTCCGACCGGTGAGTTAATTCTCACTGGCTGGATTGTTTTCAAAATGATCGCCTATTTACTAGCACCGATATTTCATGCATAAGCACCAGTAAATGGTACCGGTGCAAGAATAGATTCTCAAAATCACACTACACCCTTTGCACCGGGTCTTTTAGGCACCGATATGAAAATTCTCAAAATACTGGCGCCTATGGGGGTCCTCCCGATATTGTCACTAGATATGAGGTCCTAACACTCTTCAATGCTCACAAAGGCTACCACAAAATTCTGATGGTCAATGAAGAAAAGAAAAAGACCTCTTTCATTATAGGTGGATGTAACTATTTTTACAAGAAAATGCTCTTTGGACTAAAAAATGCGAGAGTAACTTACCAAAGGCTGGTAGACAAGCTGTTAAAAAATCAAGTAAGTAGGAATGTTGAGATCTATGTGGATGATATAGCCGTAAAGATTAAAGGTTAGAAGAACTTTCTAACAAACCCAAAAGAGACTTTCTCATAACCATGTTAGATCACGATGGTTGGTGGTAGAATGTCTTACCCAGATCTAGTGTACCCTACTGGTTAGAGTCTTATGCCTGGTGCACCACTATGTCGGTCTTAGATACGATGCTACTTCCTAGAGCCGAATAACATGCTTGTGGTCCTCAAGCTCTATGTTGGTTGGTTTTCAGCAACATCACCCATCACTAGACCGACAAGTTATAGATATCGGCCGGTGACCCCATCCTTTACACCCAAACCAACCCCTACCCCCTTAACACTTACCCAAACGAAGCCAGTTTTTTTGTTTTATTTTCTGCCCTTTTCCCTTTTCCCTTTTCCCCCTTTTTAGCATTTTAAATTTTTATCTTTTTTTGTTGAAAGTTTCCTATTTTTTACCTATGATGTTATAGGTTTTTTCTGTGACTTTTTTCTGATGTAATCGTACATGCTTCATATTTATCCTCCAAATTCGGTGCAAGATAAATTAGAGTCAAAATTCATTTAAACAACTGAACTTTTGACTATTCTACTTAGAGTATTCATGCCGGATTTGTAAGATCTAGTCCGTTTAGAGTGTTCAGGCATGTTAAACCAGTTCATTTAAGTTACAATGGCAAGGGATTGTCTGAATTTGTGCAGGTTGGAGACATTCATTCATATAAATAATGATTCCTACATAAATGTATTTTGGTGACAAAAAATATTTCACTTTTCCTCCTACTTTCTAAAAGGAGTTAAAATTTAATAGAGACAGTCGGATCTTTAGTAAAAGGAGCTTTGAATTTTTTGTTACATGGATCAAACTGTGTGTTTGGGACATATCTTAGGAAAGGATGTGCAACTTGCAATGGAGATGAAAAGTTTGAAGTTAGGTACTAAGAGTGGTTTGAGCCGGGACGTCATCTCAGATTGTTGTGGACTCAATCTTTAGTGCCTTTGTGTAAATGGCATTATCCATCTTATGTTGTAAAGATAACTCAAATTGTAGGATTTTGTCCAATTTAATTGATATGAAGGGTTGAATTCCCAAATAATAAGTTTCAAACCGCAATTGTGATAACTAAACCTTGCCTCAATACTCCAATCCTACAAAACAGATTCCCATGGGGTGCTTAGGGAAGAATCTTTGATGGAAAAGTCGGATCTATGAGTATCGAGAAATAATACCATAGAGTGAAGGTGCACCACTGTTTATAGGGGTTGATCCCTGAGAGATCCTTCAATTAAGTTAGGATAAATATTTATTTTCCATCTTGGAATAGTTGTCTTACCATAATAGAGTTGTCATATATTTGATGTGCCATAACTTGTCCTGGAGTAAAGGTGTAATCCGAAGGTGCAACTGGACTTGGAGATCTTTCACTTGAATGTTGGGCTTCGACCTAGTGAAAAGTATGAAATGTCATCAAGCCCAAAAGTATAGTAGTAGTAGGGTGTTCAGTCTGAGGGGGGAACTTTGCCTCTAAACCTTATCAATAGCCCCCAAGAGAGCCAAATGTTAGTGCTTCTGTGAGGACATCAGTTCACTCATATGCAAGCGTCCAAATGCTATGTATTATAGATATTATTTTTGTCTTATTTTCTAAGAATAGCTATCTAGAATTTGAACCATTTTGGCACACATCGTGCTGGGGGGGGCTCCCTATATCACAAGCTCAATTTGGGCAAGAAGTGTATGCCAGCGGCGCACATGATCATCGGTTTTTGAGGCAGTAATTATTATCTCTGACCCGAAGAGTCTCCTAGGAAGATAAATAATCCTTATCAGTGGAAACCAATTTTAATTTAATTATAAATTTCCTTAGCTGCACTTTTCGAATGTAAAACCCTTTCTATCTTCAGATTCTTTGCCAGGTCTCTCTAAGAAAATTTCCAACCAAGAAAGTTATAGTTATCCCTTTGTTTCATTTCATTTTCTTTAACTATGGAAAAATTGTCCAATATCGAGTCCTTTTCCATCAAGGGGATGGTCAGCCCCGATAGAAAACCCTTAGGAAACACATGCTAAGCCTTAAGGGTAGTGTAGGTTTGGCCGATAAGGACCCTGTGGATGTGCCGAGGCTAGAACTGGCTCCAACGGGTTCATATGAGGTTAGACCCAAGGATTACTTGTTTCTGACAGATGTTAAGCTTACACGTCTAGTGGCGGGTGATCATAATATTTCCTCGAGTAGGTTGGCTATGTCAAAACACCACCTTGACCATAGTCTCACCTTCCATTCCCTAATATGATTAATACTTTAGTTAAGTCATTACATTATCAATATTTGTAAGCTTCACCTAAACTGTCTATTGATAATGCTTTGTTTTATCATGCTGTGAACTGTGCATCAAGTAGAGCCTTCCTTGACCTTCTTTCGGTGCACGACCCAACAGGGGATTTGGTAAAGGTGAGAAGGCTATTTTTATTATGTATGTGAGGGGGATGTTGGCTTATAAATGAGACCCCTTTCTCAACCAAGGAATTGGGGGATGGATTCCTCATCTTTAATAATGCCTCCTACCTATAATGTAGGAATGATGTCCAACCTAGAATCACAAAGCAATGGGAGATAAGACTCGGGACAAATTTCCCATCCTTCAAAATGTATCTTAGTGAATAACTAGGTTGAAGCTTCTAGATGTTAGGTATTATATGGTGGAGAATGGTAAGTATGGTTGGTCTAATAAACCTTCCTACGAGCAATTTTGATAAAGATGTGAAGACCAAGGCCTTTAAGGAGAAGTTTTCCCAAAGAAAAATGGGCGTGGCAGTTCCTTTGGTACTTCCCGGGGAGAGTGGTGATTTCTGGCCCCCCAACATTTCATCTGAAGTTGGAGATGCTCTGGAGCATTCCTAGTGGGCCATAATTTAGGATGGAGGAATCCCCCTCCCTTACTTGGATCATCAGGGGAAATTATCTCAGTTCCTAACAGTTAACAAAGTGAGGGAAGTCACTTTGGACAAGGATCTATATTGGAAGGGTCTGCTCCCAACCCTTCAATGATAGTGTAAGTTAAGCCCCCGATGCAGCTGGAAGACCCCTATGTTGAGAATCCCCAAGTTGCTGTTGCTGATGGTACCAAGTTTGGTAATGAGGATGTGGAGACCCAGGACGTTAGCCAGAGGGATTGGGTATAACTTCATTCTTATAATAGATTATACAATTGTACCATCTCTTTTGTTGCAAAGGATATGCATGAACCCCATTGTGATGGAATTCATTTTTTAGTATGATAGCTCCCATGTCCCTACCCTTTAGAGGACCTATGCTTTGGCCATTTGAATGGAATGGGGAATAGTTATGGGTCTGAACCCTTGGAGAATTAACTTTAGAATGTAACTAGGGAATAGCATGCAACAATTCATACCCTTTAAGGCCTTCATGAGGAACTCAAGCGGGAAAAGAAAGAGCGGGATTGTGAGTGCAAAAGCCTTAAGGAGCAAAATTTTGACTTTCACTTATCGGTTCCTTGTGGAGATGGCTGAAATATATAACATGTTAGGTGCTAGGATGGACCTTCGATCCCCTTCCACTGTTCATCCATATCAATCTTTAGGGCTTATAATTGGTACCCAGAAGTAGATGATTGGGAAGCTTTAGAATGAGATAGATAAACTAGAACCGGAGATCTTAGATATTGAAATTTAGTGTTGCAATCCGAATACCACCATCTTGAGAGAAAAGCCACCCATAACAGAGCAAACGTTGAGGGATTAAGAAGATACCATTTCCATTTTGACCAAAGTCTCACGTCTTATGGAATCTTTTTTTAGCATAACAAGGATCCTAGCCTCATTCAGAATATATGGGATTTTCTTCGGGATTTTATTAAAAGCATGTGAAAGTGTCTTCCTAATAGAGAACCTAGGGCCCATGCAGCTTATGATCGAGCCGTAGCATACCATGATAAGTTGGAGCCAGTTATTGAAGTTCCTCACAACTTACCTTCTCAAAGATAAACATCATTCCACCCATGATCGGGTTGTGGTTCCATTGCAGATCGGTCAGTTGCCATTCAGGGATGGTAGCTCTCAAGATATGGACAATCCTATAAGTGGCCTTAGTAGGTTAAGAATTTAATTACTCCTGCATCTATTACTTCTGTGAGCCTGTATGTGGTTATTGAAGAACTTAAGCTTGCTGGTTCTTAGCAGTGTTTGTGTTCTTCTGTCTTGGAGAATTATTCACTTCCCATGGGAAGAACTTTTAATAGCTAGAACGTTTGTCCACATTAGGGATGTTTTCATCCTGTAGGGAGAACTTGTAATATAAAGCAAGTTCGTCCACTTTTAAAGAGTTCTTCATTATGTATGGAGAACTAATGGTATGTAGAACGTTCGTTAATGAACTTATCAACATTCTTATATGAAGAGAGTTATGCATTCTTATATGTGGGGATGTTGTCCATGAACTTTTGTGTTGGATTCCAAGGGGTTACTGCTATGATTTGTATGAATGGTTGGGGGTAGTGGTTTTCCCTGCTTTCCAATCATGTGCTCCAACTCTCAATTGATGATGTATAAGTTCCTGACCTTGTGAACCTTTCTGCCACTCCCGCATTCCAAGAGTATGTTTGGGTGTACCCCATAGTTTTCGTAAGAAGAGAAGCCATTGTTTGAGTCAAAGGTTGCATGGTTTGCCCTGTGATCGGATTTACCGTCGGCTGAATCCCTAGAATCTATTTTGGTGTGTGAAGTAATGGTGTCATCCTCTAGTTAATAATGGTAGATCAACGAGAGACCTAATGTGCATGATAAGTGGTTGATCCAAGGTTTATATTAGCTTTCATAATAGTAGTCAGAACCAGCTACATTTGTTGTGCGGCCAGTTCCTGTGTATGGAGTGCTTGTTGCAACGTGGGCCCTTGTGTGCATTGTTATCCACGACAAAAATCACATTGTCCACCTAGCTTACATATGTATTTTAATTTGTGCATATCCTGGCATTTCCCCATTGGCAAACTGCATTTTGTTCCCTAGCGTATACATGACATAACCAACATTAGGGTTTGGTTGGGGATGAATGATGCCTTCGACTTGCCTTGTTGCAACAATAGGGTTGTGTTATTGCTCTAATCTGGTGAAGCTTGCCCCGTTCTTCTAGATAAACTCATGACCGGTTACTTGTTCTTTGGTATCCCGTGAGGCTGTAAATCTATCCCTGAGATCTTCTGATTGTTCTATAGCTAATGGATACTCTTTTTATCGAGACAAGGTTAACAAGGGGTGTCATAGTTACCACCGGATCAATTGGTGGATTGTCAATAGTTGACGGGGTGATTTTTGCTTGCTGGTTGGTTGTAGGTGGTGGATCTGTCATTGCTGGAGGGTTAACCCTCGGTGATAGGCTTATAGCCTCTTGGAGCGGATCCCCTCCGCTGATCTGACTGGAACTGGGCAGTGGATTTCCCTTCTTTACTAGTCTCTTTAATGGCATTATCCAAAAAGGTGCTCGATTGTTAACAATCAGATTCCACTAGATAAGAGAGCTTCTGCCGTGCCGTGAAAATGTGAGTCCTCCACTAATGATCGTGATCTAACTTGTAGAAAATAAGGGTAATAATTGTGAGTCTGTATTTATGATCTCAGGATACATTATATGGTAGTACAAAATACCAATACAAGCTAGGAAAATGTAATAGAATATAATTACAACTACAAGTAATATTCTAATTCCTTAATACCCCTCCTCAAGTTGGAGTATGGGAATCAGAAATTTCCAACTTGACAAGCAGAGAATGAAACTGGTTACGTCCGAGAGCCTTAGTGAACAAGTCCGCATGTTGGTCTGACGTGCTGATATGCTGAGTAACAATAGTGCTTGATTAAACAAGATCCTGGACAAAATGACAATCAACCTCCATGTGCTTTGTGCGTTCGTAGAACACTGGATTTTCCGTAATATGAAGAGCAGATTGACTGTCACAAAATAGTCACATAGGAGAAGTGTGCATAACCCCTATTTCTTTCAGTAAAGACTTAAGCCATAACAACTCGCAACAGGTAACAACCATAGTACGATAATCCGCTTCAACGAAAGAACGAGAAACAACAGGTTGCTTCTTAGTCTTCCAAGAAATCGGAGAATCACCAATCATCACAAAATATCCGGAAAGAGAACATCGACTAATCGGGCATGGAACACAATCAGAATCATAGCAAGCAGTCTACTGTAACGCACTACTGGAAGAGAGAAATAAACCTTGACCAGAATGACTCTTCAGGTAGTGCAACACACGAACTGCAGCTTTCCAGTGATGAACACAAGAAGACTTCATGAATTGCACAAGTGTATGAATCGAATAACTAAGCTCCGGATGAGTAATGGTCAGGTATATCAGGCGCCCAACCAGACACTATAATGCTCCTGGTCATGCTAAGCTAGACCTTCAACACATGCAGATCATGTTGTTGCTCCATCGGAAAGTCAGTCGATTTAGAAGTAGATAAAATTGTATCAAAAAAATGTCCAAAGCATATTTCCTTTGCGAAAGAAACATCCCCTCGGTCTTCTAGCAATCTCTATGCCCAAAAAATACTTAAGCAAACCAAGGTCTTTCATATGGAAACAAGAACTCAAGTATATCTTGAACTCAGAGACGAGCACAGAAAAACTACCAGCAATGACCAAATCATCAATATAAACCAGAACATGCAAAGAAACTGATTCACGGGAAAAGATAAACAAAGAGTAATCTGCCTTACTCTGAACAAAACCAAATGCTCATAAAGCCTGAGCTAATTTGGGAAACCAATTTCTTAGCCTGACAGAGACCATAAAGAGATTTCTGAAGGCAACATACCTGACCACGGGGCGCAGCATAGTCTGGTGGGGGTCGCATAAAAACCTCTTCATGCAAATCACCATGCAGGAATGCATTATGGACTTCCATCTGATGTAGTTCCCAACCACGAATGACCTCAATAGATAAGAATAGGCAAACATAACTCATCTTTCCAACTAGAGCAAATGTTTCAGTACCATATGGCGATTCCCGAGAACCCCTAGGCGCGCCTTATAACGTTCAACAGTACTATCTGACTTAAACTTCATTCGGTAAACCCATTTGCAACCAATCACTTTCTTATCCAGAGGCAGAGGGGCCAAAGTCTAAATCTTATTGCGCTCAAGCGCAGTAAGTTCGTCTGACATAGCATCTCGTCAATGAGCATGTTGAGATGCCTTAGAATAAGTAGTGGGATCTGCACTAGATGTTACTGCACCCAAAAATCTAGAATGCATACTAGAAAATTATCACAGTTTATATAATCAGTAAGAGGATAGAGAACACCCAAGGATAGTGACAGCGTATGAGTGAACGTAGACATAAGGGGGGGAGGTGTCTTCAGTTGTAAGAGCACATGCATAATCATCACAACCATAATCTTCCAAATAAGGAAGAGATCGGCAAGCACGAATACTCTGTATAATAGGTGGCAATTTGGCGGCTGAATTATCCGGAGCTGGAGATGCCGGGGAGGAAGGCTGGGCAGGCGGCGTGTGAAGCGCATGGGAATCCGTAGCCGGTGGCGTGTTCCTTGGCAATGCAATGTCTGTCCGAGCTTGTAAAGTATCTAGCGATGGAACCTCATCCGCCGTGGATGGGCCGGTGTGCATCGGCAGGTCAGTGCCGGCGGGAACCGGTAGCAAGAGACCAGCGACATCCGACGATTGAGGACCGGTGGCAACCGGCGTCGGAGAACCAACACCGCCTAGCGGTGAGTGATCCGTGGTGACTGGTGTCAAAGATCCGGCAGCAGCCGGTGACAAGTGACCGGCGGCACCGGCGGCGACCGGCATCAGAGAATCGGTAGGGTTGTAGGCTGTGCAACTTTGACAGCGGTGAGGAGGAGGCCAACGGTGAGGTGGTGGAACTGTCAGGTTCTTTTGATGAGGCCGGTCTTAAAAAAATGGTATCCCGACTGGTAAAGATTATGTGCAATTCCAAGTAAAAAAGGCGATAGTATTTTCAAAACCTCCATACCATCGCCAAGAATAATTCGTGCCTTCAGGTCATCCCACAGTTCCTTAACTGTGGCAAATGAGCCTGTAGAATATCCTAACACCAGATCTAGGGTTAGTAAGATCCAGCAGACAAGAGTAGTATTAACCTCAGGCCAATCAACAACATCAGAATGACCATCCTGGGGACCTTTCAGCATGTTCGATATAATTTGTAAACCTGGATCATCGCCAAACCCAATAAAGTACAGATCAGTCGACAGACGACCAACATGTACAGCAGTCTGAGGACTAGATTGCAACTGCAATTGCTTCAGTAAAGTCGCAATCACATTATAACCACTCATATCCTGAAGCTTCAGAACCTCTATTGCAGCATTAATACGAGCCTATTTTTTGGGATTAATTCTAGAGGCAGGCTTAGTGCAAAATCAGGTAAAGATCAGCAACGGGTATAATAACCAACGGCAGATTGGATGGGCAAGACGCAGCGGCACATGGCATTGACGACGACACATGGGACTTAGGGATTGATGCGTGGGAAGTAACCTACGAACCAATCGGAGCTGGGATGGAGCTGATGGATCACCACAGCAAGACGGTGCCGGTGGCGATCAGCGAGCGGCAAAAACAGCGAGCGACAACGTCGATCGATATAGCGGCGAGTGAAGACAAATGCGCAGCTGACGGACGGCGGCTGGAGCTCGGTAATGGCAGGAAAATTTTCTTTGAGGTTTCAGGATTTTATGTTCTGATAACATGTAGAAAATAAGGGTAATAATTATGTGTCTGTATTCATGATTTCAAGATATATCATATAGTAGTACAGAATACATATAAAAATAAAAAATGTAATATATTACAATTATAATTAATATTCTAATTCCTTAATATAATTATTTGGATACATGTATGCATACAGCTTCATGCTTATGCGTAACTGTTGTACGTAGTTGACGAGTCGAAGATGACACCATGGGTGGGTTTTTTATACACAAAATTACAAATACTATTGCGCACGCCAACCAAATACCCAATGAACCCCATGCTTTCCCACTCCCTTCTGGTGAAGTTTTTCTTTCGTGTCTTAACAAATATCTATTTGTCTGAGCAGGGGCGGAACCAGAAATTTTTTTCAGGGGAGGCTGAAAAATTTTTGGGGTCGTCGGGACGAGGCAGCTTCCGGTGGCGTCGCGGCGGAGACCTGGTGGCGTAGGGCTCTCGGCCGAGGAGGGAATTGACGGAGGGAAGAAAGGGTGATAAATATTAATGACATATAAATTTTAAAAATTCAACTCAACAATAATGAAAAATACTACATAATATAATAAATCAAGTAGCATACAATAATATTTTTACAAGTTCACTAAACTACTAAAATAACTACTTTCTAACGCTCGAATTACTAGAAGTAGAACTAGAAAAAGGTGGGGGCAACAGATACCTACGAGACTCCATGGCTTGATAACGTTGCATAATCGGTTCATTCTCAATCTTAACAAAAATATCCTTTTCAATATATACCGTCATAACATCGTTCAACCATTCATCTCCCATTCTATTACGAAGATCGGTCTTGATATTCTTCATGGCAGAAAAAACTCGCTCAACTGAAGCAGTTGCAACTGGTAGAACTAATGCTAACTCAATCAGACGATATACCAATGGATAAAGTACCATGCTACGTGATCGAACCATATGCTGAGCAAGACTTCCAAGATCATTGATGGCCGAATAGGCATCATCATCTCTCACATCATGAATGAAGAAATCAAGTTGTTGCTCTAGTTCTAAACGCTCAACAAGGGAGAAGTCATCCGGATAAAGTTCAGCAAGGCGAAGCAACTTACCAACATCAAACATGGCAAATCTTTCTCTCGGATCAAGGCATGCCATACAAGTGAGTAATTCCGAGCTTGCTTCGCCAAATCGATGATTCATTTCAAGAATCATCTTGTCAACGGTCTAGTATTGAAACATTAAAAAATATAACAGTAAGATAAAAAATACATATAAAATATTATAAACAAAATAAATTAAACTATGTAAATATTAAAGTAGTACCTGAAGAAAAATATCAACACGGTAGAAATCATGATTGGTTGACATTTCTCCCCGTCGTCTAGAACGGTGACGAATTTTCCGTTGTGCTTCCATCACGTCTAATGTGATCTCATGCTTCACACAAAATGTGTTGACTCCATCCAATAATTTATCAAAACCACAATCTCTGAATTCTTGCAATTCAGTCTTCATTCTATTCATCATTCGCACAGCCATCGAAATATTTTGATCTCTTTATTGCAAGGCAAGTGACAATTGATTTGTAGCTCCCAACAAATGCTTCATCAAAAACATACAGAACACAAATTCATAGCTCTCCATTCTATCAATCAAACCCTTTGCTGTAGAGGCATTTTCAACTATACTGCCATGCTCACAGATATTAAGAAGCACTTGAATAATTGAAGACCACATAGCCTCAAAGCGAAGAATAGTACTGTAATGTGATCCCCAACGTGTATCACCAGGCCTTCTCAAACTCATTTCTTGATTTTTGCCTCTTCCACTAACCTTCTCCCCACTCTCCAATGCCTCTACAAGGCTAGCATGTTCTAATTGCACAAGCATCTCTTTTCTAACACATGAACCTCCAACCAGATTCACAGTTTGAACAAGATACCCAAAAAATTCACCCACAGATAGAGTACAATATGCAACAGAAACAACAACCAATTGAAGTTGGTGAGAGAAGCAATGAATATACCTCGCAGAAGAGTTTTCTTTCAATATCAAAGCTTGCAATCCATTGAACTCCCCTCGCATATTTGAAGCCCCATCATATCCTTGGCCTCTCAACTTTGACAAGGACAATTTCTTATCTACAAACAGTTGCTTAAGAGCCTCCATCAAAGTAATAGCTTTAGTATTGGAAACATGCACAAGAGCAAGAAAACGCTCAAGAATACATCCTTGTTTGTTGACATATCTCAAAACAACCCCCATTTGCTCTTTTATTGATGCATCTCGAGCCTCATCAACAAGAATAGAAAATACACTATCTCCAATGTCATTAACAATAGCATCAGTTACCTCGCCAGCGCAAGCACTTGAGAGCTGTTTCTGAACTTTGGGGGATGTCAACTTGCAATTTCCGGGAGCATTTTCATTCATTACCTTAGCAACATCTTCACTTCGCTTGCAATACCATTCAACCAATTCAAGATAATTACCCTTGTTGAGCGAATCCCAACCTTCATCATGACCACGAAAAGCCAAACCTTGATTTAACAAGTATCTTGTCACATCCAAAACCGCATTCAAACGTGTGCGATATGCCTTTTTTGCTTCGGTGAAATGACCATCCAAACAATGTGAGATACTTTGCTTTTGAAGGCTAAAATTTCTCAATTTAATTGCTGCACCATGATGAATTCCATCCACATTCTTAGCATGTTTCCTAAATACTTTAAGGGCATTCTTCCAATTCATCACCCCATCCACAGTATATGCGGTCCCCTTTGCTGAATTCTTAAAAAGATAGCAAGGAAAACAAAATGCCGCATCCTTTGAAACACTATACTCCAACCAATTAAATTCATCAAACCAACCCTTTTGAAAACTTCTAAATTCATCATTGAACACTGTTTTTGGAAAAGTATGATTCTTAGGTTGGCAAGGACCTCTTAATATATATTCTCTTAGCACTTCATCTCTAATAGAAACATCAATCTCTTCAATAGGTTTACGTAGCCCGGGATCACTTATAATATCATTCTGATTGAATTCTACACGAGATTGTTTTGTACTACTACCCTCTTCATTGTGCCTTTGTTCATTAGACTCATTCGATCTCTTTACTCCGCTACTTCGAATTAAAAATTTATCCATAACCTATTAAATATCAAATAGGAAAAATATGTAAATTGATTTATTTTTCATCGATTCAAATTCAATTTAATAAAATATCCCTAATTGATAATTAACAAATGAAAATAAAAAGTTCATAAAATCATATTCATCTAAATTCAATTTAACAAATATCCCTAATTGATAATTCCATAAACCGATTATGACAAATTGACAATTTCATTGTCACATACAATTATACAAAATAAATCAAACAATTATAATTTCAACTAAATTCCAACTAAATTTCAACTAAATATGCAATTCAACTAAATCAATTTATGCAATTCAACTAAACTTCAACAATCATATATAATACAACCATATAAATTCAATTCAACATCCAATCTAAAAATCATGTTCACATTAATACATTATACATATATTTAAGTTTTGAAGAAATAAATTAAAAAGACAAAAAATTATAAACCCTAAAATTAATAAATATTAGCAATTTAGCATATAAAGAGAAGAGAACTAGAGTCTAGAGAAGACTTACCAGAGGCGGCGGGATGGCGGTGGTGGATGGCGGTGGCGCGGCGGCGGCGGCGGTGGCGCGGAAGCGGCGGCGTGAGTGAAGTGGCGCTGTGGCGGAATGAGGCAACAAGGAGCTGTGGCTGTTCTTGTTCCCGCTCAACTGCTCAAGCATTTATATAGGATGATGGATTGGGCCGCTCAGTTTTTGGCCCAATCCATTTCCGATCTCTTTTTTTTTTCATAGTACTTAATAAAACGACGTCGTTTCACTAACGTGAAACGACGTCGTTTTACTACTTAGGTTATAAAAAATTAAAGCCAAACGAAACGACGTCGTTTCACTAACGTGAAACGACGTCGTTTTAGTGCGTACGTCTGCAAAAAAAAGAAGGCCGCAGCGCGGCCTTCTTCTCCGGCGAGCAGGCGCTGGGCTCTGCCGGAGGCGCGCTCGGCCGCGCCGGAGACGCGCTCCCGCCTCCTCCTAGCTCCGGCCGGCGATCGAGGTAGGGCTGGAGCCCTACCTCGCGTATTAATAGATCCGCCCCTGTGTCTGAGCATCTAATAATCTTCAAGTTGTAAGTTTTGTAATCGTAATCTTTTCGGTGCAAAAAGGAAAGAGGTTGAATCGTAACAAAATAATGAAAATACACATCACCTCACCTTTGATTATCTAACATTTATATAATACAGAAATAAACGCGACAATTATTTATACTAAAAATATAATTATGAAGTATTGTTTTAAACAGTCTAAACTTTAGACAAGTATTTATTATGCAATTAGTGTAAGTTTCAATTGGGGTGGGATTTTAAAAAAAATCTGAAAAGTTGAGTACTTTTTATTATAAATATAGGAAATTTTGGTCCATATATATATATATGCATATATAAATATTGGGTCTCCTGATAGGCGGTCTGTCCATAAACTTATGGACAGGTCGGAGACCAATTTGCAAATAAAGAAAAGTTGAAGAATTTGCGGGCCGGGTTATAAGATGAAAAATGGGTCAACCCTGCTTTCTGTATCTTCTCCGATGTCCTTTCATAAATTCAACTGTCTTCCCGTTTCAGGCTTTGCTAGACAAACTTCCCGTTTCTGTCAAGCAGCACAAGGTTGCCATTTCGTCGTAGTTTGATCACCACACCGCCTTTATTCGCAGTGCCGGTTCACCACACCGGAGTCCATCGAAGTTGGCGAGGACGAGGTTCCCGTCCCGGTCGAAGGAAAGGGTGGTGTTATCTCCGACGAAGTAGTTTTGATTGGCATCCCAAACCCAACGCTTGAGGTCGTCTGAGTCCCCGGTGGAGCCGGTGCGGATGACGAGTACGAATGTGGGGAGAGCACCAAAATCCCCAAATTCATATTTCACCAAGAACCCTAGTTCAATTTGAACCCCGGCGCAGCCTCCCGGAGTCATGGTGGAGCACTTGGCATCTATCCCCATAATCATGCGGGTACGCAATTCATCTGCTCATCACTCTTGAATATAGTATGTCTTTGTTGAATCTCATGTATTTGGAGTGTTTTTTATGTGCCCATTTTATACGGTTATATTAGGACTTTTAGGATTCACTTTTGTATACTTTTGTGCTCTAAATGAGACATTTTGCCTTGAAGTTCTCTAAGGAGGGTCAAAAGAGACTTTTACGCTTTTATTACTTTTCTAGAGAATTTTGTGTGACAAGGTAGTTTGTTTGAAAACTTTGAAGAATACCTTAGAAGATTTGAAGATTTGAACACTTGTAATTGAGCTTTTGAAGATTTGAAGAATTGAAGAAGTGAAGAGAAGAGGAGGATATGAAACAAAAAGGAGAAAGAAGAAATGGTGCAGGACTTGGAGTCCATTGCGAGGTCGTTGCGAGGTCGTCGCAAGCACGTTGCGACTCGCGACGGACGAGGGGCCAGAAACCCTTCTTGCTTTTTGCACTATAAATACTCACCTTATCCTCTCCTCTTCAACAGCTTTTGGCAGCCTCTTCTTCCTGCATTTTTGTGGGCTCAAACCCTAGACTTCTTTCTTTCTTTTCTTAGTTTTTTGTAGTTTAATCATGTCTTTTAATTGTCTAGCTTAGTTTTATTTTAGGAGCAATGGATTGAAGCTTCCATTTCTATGTAGTAAGAACCATAGATATGTGTATCTGTTTGGTGCTTTTGCTATTGTTCATTTGTTCAGCTTTGAGTGTGAATTGTTAATGGCATTGGTGTTGTTGGAAGCTTGAGCACATGAATTGCTTGTAAGATTACTTGTTAGGGTTGAGAGAAAGTAGCTAATTCTCTCCTCTTTTAATGTGGAATCCAAGAGCATGAGTTAGAGTTTCTTAATGATGTTGATGGGTTGATATTGCTAAATGAATGTGATGATGTTGAATTCATTGTCATGTTTGTTTTTGGTAGCAAATGAGAGAATTCAATGAATGTCGATTGTTCTTGGCTAACCTTGTGTAAATGCATCATTAGTGGAAGTAGTGAATAGATTTCGTCATTCGTTCTCGAAGCCTTTGCTATTTAGCATTTATGGGTTCTTAATGCTATGTTTCACTTCATTTATGCTATATGTTGTTTGAGAATAGGAAGTGTTTGTATGATTAAAGTGTTAGGGTGTTAGGACCAGCCCTCGAGACATCATCCCCTCGTGACCTCGAGGCAGCAAGCTTCGACTCGAGTTGAACTTGAATGTCCATCACACTCTTGAGGCCAGTCCTCGAGATCAGCCTTCGAGACATCATCCCTTCGAGACCTCGAGGCCGCAAAGTCATTGGCTCGAGCCGAACCTGAAAGACCAACATTCCTCGAGACCATCATTCCTCGAGTCGAACCGAAGCCCTGGATGCATCAACCCCTTGAGACCTCAGGTTCTCGAGGCCACAAGAACTCGATTTGAGCAGAAGTCCTCGAGACCTTGGGTTCTCGAGGCTGCAATCCGACTCGTGCTGAAGTCCTAGAGACCTCGGGTCTTCGAGACTGCATTCCCTCGATTCGAGCTGAAGTCCTTGAGACCTCGGGTCCTCGAGGCCACAAGCACTTGATTCGAGCAGAACCCAAAAGTGCATCATACCCTCGAATCTTTGGGTCTTCGAGGCCTAAAAGCCCTGGACTTGAGACAATGCATCGCGAGTTGCGACCAGTGCTGTCGCGAGTCGCGATGAAAAATCCAACTTTTCAGCTGAGCTTAAACACTGCATAATCCTTCCTTCTTCTCCACCAAATACTCCCAAGAACCCCCACACATCCACTCATTCCTCCACCATCTCACATATATTGACATATGAAAATTCTTGCATCTTTATAGTATCTTTGTTGAATGTAGTATGCCGACTACATCATTGAGTCTTTTATTGCTATGTTCTATAATGATGCTTGATATGTGTCGATATATGTTGGATATTTTTATTGGACAATCTTATAGTGGTGATTGCATGATGGATTGGTTGTTCTTTGATAATACTATGGTTATTTACTCTTGATGCTAAACCTAGTATTACAAATCCTCATGTACTTGTGAGTTTGATGTTTTTCTTTGTGGTGTTAGTCTTGATCAAACGGCGCCAAGGAGACAATGTTTTGCTCGAGGGGTGAGTTCTTCTACGACACTTTTACTCTCCCTTCAGGCTCCAAAGCCAATTGCGGGACCGAGTCTATACAAGTACATTGGACTGCGCCATATCACCGGTGACTATGCGGAGAAACAGGTATAACTCTACCTCTTACCTTGAGTTTTATTATTCTTTCCATACATGTTTACATTAAGGGCAATGTAATGTTTTAAGTACGGGGAGGGGTTAGAGGACTCACATGCATGCTAGCTTCATTTGGAATGCTTTTCGCTACTTTTGATTGGAAAAACATGAGAAAAAGAAAGAAAAAAATTGAAAAATTTGAAAAAAAGTAAAAAATAAAAAAATAGAAAGAAAAAGAAAACCCGCCAAGTTGAAAACCCAAGAGGGCAACTTAGGCAACATTGGGGGCTCAGATATGTCGAAAACCCGAGAGGGCAACCTAGGAAAAACTGAGAGGCCAAAATGTGCGGAAAAAGGTGAGATGTGAGCCAAAGAAAGATGATGTGTGACTATGATGAAAACCCGAAGGGCTCCTAGGCAAAATGAGAGAAAGAGAGAAAAAGAAAAAGAAAAATGCTACGATTTCACTCATTTGCCAGCGTTAGAGTCATAAGGTTACGGTTTTCATATGGATGGATCGGGTAGCTCAACATCTTTAGACCTCTTGGGATTGGCTAACTTAGTGGGTTGAAAAAAAAGTATGAGTATGAAATTCTTGATTCTTTTATACTTCATTTTGGTTGATATATTGGCATTGGATGAAGTATGTGTTTAAACCTCCTCTATGGGTTTGACTTCATTTTATGTCATTGGATTTTGGTTGATATATTGGTATGATGTGAAGTATGTGCTTGAACCTCCTAATGGTTTTAACTTCATTTTGTGTCATTGGACTTTGGGATTATCAATTCGGGACTTTGAAACATTTTTATGGGTAGTGAATTGATAAGTGGTAGGTTGGGTTAGATTTAGGAATTGGGGTTGTGTGTGTGAAAAATTCTCATTTGAGCTTTGATTTTGGGATTTATGATATTGAGAGTTTTTGTGAGGTGTTGATTGGGGGAATATTAGTTAGGATGTGGACATATGAATTCCTTCGTGTGCTTAAATCTTTTTTTACACGAGTGCGAGTAAGGTTTAAGTGCGGGGAGGTTTGATGTGCCCATTTTATATGGTTATATTAGGATTTTTAGGATTCACTTTTGTATACTTTTGTGCTCTAAATGGGACATTTTGCCTTGAAGTTCTCTAAGGAGGGTTAAAAGCGACTTTTATGCTTTTATTACTTTTCTAGAGAATTTTGTGTGACAGGGTAATTTGTTTGAAGACTTTGAAGAATACCTTAGAGGATTTGAAGACTTGTAATTGAGCTTTTGAAAATTTGAAGAATTGAAGAAGTGAAGAAAAGAGGAGGATGTGAAACAAAAAGGAGAAAGAAGAAATGGTGCTGGACTTGGAGTCCGTCGTAAGGTCATCGTGAGCACGCCGTGACTCTCGATGGACGAGGGGTCAGAAACCCTTCTTGCTTTTTGCACTGCAAATACTCACCTTATCCTCTCCTCTTCAACAGCTTTTGACAGCCTCTTCTTCCTACGTTTTTGTGGGTTCAATCCCTAGTTTTTCTTTCTTTCTTTTCTTAGTTTTTTGTAGTTTAATCATGTCTATTAATTTTCTAGCTTAGTTTTATCTTGGGAGAAATGGATTGAAGCTTCCATTTCTATGTAGTAAGAACCACACACACACACACACATATTTGTTGCTTTTGTTATTGTGCATTTGTTGAGCTTTGAATGTGAATTGTTAGTGGCATTGGTGTTGTTGGAAGCTTGAGCATATGAATTGCTTGTAAGATTACTTGTTAGGGTTGGGAGAAAGTAGCTAATTCTCTCCTCTTTTAATTTGGAATCCAAGAGCATGAGTTAGAGCTTCTTAATGATGTTGATGTGTTGATTATTGCTAAATGAATGTGATGATGTTGAATTCATTGTCATGTTTGCTTTACGTAGCAAATGAGAGAATTCAATGAATGTCGATTGTTCTTGGCTAACCTTGTGTAAATGCATGATTAGTGGAAGTAGTGAATAGATTTCGTCATTCGTTCTTGAAGCCTTTGTTATTTAGCATTCATGTGTTCTTAATGCTATGTTTCACTTCATTTATGCCATATGTTGTTTGAGAATAGGAATTGTTTGTATGATTGAAGAGTTAGGGTGTTAGGAAAGTGAAGAATTCCTTAGCTCCTTTGCATGAAAATCTAGGAACATGAACTTAGAACTCCTTGTGCATGATGTGTTTATATTCTTGCTAGATAAATATGTTAATGTGGATTTTTCTCATATTTATCCTATAGATGCAATGAAAGGTTGAACCCTGAATGTGGTTTGTTCTAGGTTTATCCTAATGAATGCTATGTTTGGTTAAATGGCTATGTCTTTGGTAGAAGGCTCGTCGTTGTCAAATCCATGGTCCTTCGTGTATAATTCCATTGATTAAATACCCCTATGGTCGTTGTTTGTCCAGGGTGATCATCAATGAGGTTTGCAAATTGTTGTTGTTTGTCTTTGCAAACTACTCAAGAAGGAATGGATGTTGATCTTCCCTTGGCTTTCCCCATAGATAACAATGGTGATAGAATGAGTGAATGGTTCGATGATATACATTAGGTTTGGAAGTGGATATTGATTGCCCCCAAGGCTTTATCTTTTGAAGTTTTAAAACCCTTTTTCTTAGTTTTGTTTGATGACTTAGCATAGCTGCTTGACTTTGCTAGTTGTCTTGTCTTTTAACTTTCATAACTTCGGACCACCAAACAACCAACCCCCCCTTTTTACTTGCTTTTATATGTGTGTATATATCTACTCCTAGCCTAATAGCAACCTTTTGTGCTTAAACGCTTGAGAAAATCCCCCTTCTTCGTGGACGACCAATACTTTCCGCTATCTACTTAGTTGTAGATAGTAAGCATTTTGGGCTTACAAATATTAACTTTGAGAGGTACGACGATGGCCTCCCAGTTTTAATGATAATTAAACTATGATTCTCCTTGAATGTTATAAAGTATATGGTTCTAGTTACACTCTAATGCTGCATCCTATTGACATTTGTGTGTATGTTAAAAGTGCAGGATAGAAGAAATATTGCGTCATTATTCCACTGTCAAATTTATGGTCTGCTGGCCTTTCATTGAAGCATGCTTTGTAGTTGAGGGTTTTTGGGGTTTTTTTAGTAGACGATATTTTATTTTCTATTAGTGTTGGGTTTTTTTGTCTAAGTTTGTAAAACTATTGGAGTCTTGTTTTAACTTGGTGATGTAGTAAGCTTATGGATAGGTTAGGTTGATGAGGTCTCAATTGTATATACTCATGGACATACAAGGCATTCATTCATGTTTGTAGGTGTTTGCAATCATGTTTTCATTTTCACTGCATTAACCGATAGCTCACAACTAGGTACCGCCCGAGAATCACGCAAGACAAAGATGAAATTATAGTGCAAGGCATGGCGTTCTATATACAAAGAGCAAGAGTTGAAATCATACAGAGTTTTCAATAGTTCCTGATTTCATCTGCCATCGGGAATCTATTTTTCGTTATGTTGTCAAATCTTTTAGAACAATTTCAACAGTTTTAGTGTTTGGATGATGAATATGAGGTGACCGTTGTGAAATAGTTGTTGAAACTTCTGAATGTATGAATTTTGCTGCTATGAACATGTAAAAACATGTGGTAAATATTTGAAAAATGAACTTAATGCTGCTGAAAATTTGCTTATAAACTATGCACCTGTTACGGCACGTATCGATTGTATTAAAACATGCACCTGTTTTAAAGCTCTAAATATTAATTATGAAAATTTTCCAGGAGATCGTGTATAAGTTAGGTTAGTAATCATTTATTTTTTGTTAAAATATGCATATGTTAGTCTACAACTAGTATATGTTGTAGTTTATACAGACATAAGAGACTAAAATTTGACAATTTAAAATTGTCATATTAACTCTGCATTAATTACTTTATAACATGCATTGTTTAAATAAAAACTCGCATATGATTTTAAATTATCAATTCTTTTTATGAATAGAAAAACTTTGCCATGGGGCGGTGCATAAGTTACCTTATGAGTTGTTTATGTTTTGTTAAAACATGCATATGTTAGCCTACAACTAGTATTCTCTTATAGTATACATAATAGAGGTCACACAATTTTGTAGTTTTTCAAAATTTCACAAGTACTGCATTTAATACCTTACAATGTATACTGATACATTAAAAGATGTGTTTGTTTAAAAAAAGAGAGCAGGTTTCCCTAATTTAATAAAATCAAAGGAGGTAACAGAAAGTATTGTTGGCGTGAAAGCAACACATGTAAAGCATTCCATGCTTTGCATAGGACACATGCAAATTTTGTCTATTTCAAACACGAGAGGAGCTCTCCACATCTAAACAAAAGGGAAGATAAAGTGCTCGTGATAGAAATCTTCCTATCTAAATTAACTAACAGTTTCTAATACAATGAATCATCAATTATTAATTTTCAAAAGGGGATCATCTTCGAATCTTCAAGTTTAGTGTCATCTTCGTCTGAATTCTATCAAAATGTTTTGTGTAGTCCAATGTTCAATGTTGTCTAATTCCTTAAAAGTTAAAACAAAAAAACGTATAGATCCAATTGCTGAAACAAGTAATTCCCATTGGATATAAACAGTTGCAGGATGTAAGTAAACATGTACAATGTCTAATTCAAAACGAACAATAACAAACAATGAAAGTAAAAGTCAAACACAATAAAACTAACAAGTGTATACTGGATTCTAACAAATTTTTTTAAAAAAATACACAACACAACTAACAAGTACACATGAGATACTAGCAGATGCTACATATTTGTAAATAGATGCAACTTGTTATTCAAAACGTACAACTAACAAGAAATGGAAACAAAAGGTCATAGACAATACAACTAACAAGTACACATTGAATACTAACATGTGCAACATATAAGTAAACAAATTCAACTTAGAATTCAAAACAAACAATGAGCAAAAAAGAGAAAAAAGGGCATTCATAATACAACTAACAGGTACACGTTGGATAATAACAAATGCAGTATATAAGTAAACAAATGTATTTCTTAATTCAAAATGATCAACCAACAACTTTCTTTAAAAAGAATCGTCATACACAACACAACTAACAAGTACACACGAGATACTAACAAATACAACATATAAGTAAACATATGCAATTTGTTATTCAAAACGTACAACTAACAATAAATGTAAACAAAAAGGTCATAGACAGTACAACTAACAGGTACACATTGAATACTAATATGTGCAACATATAAGTAAACAAATGCAGCTCATAATTCAAAACGAACAATCAGCAAAAAAGAGAAGAAAAAAAAGGGCATTCACAGTATAACTAACAGGTACACGTTGGATAATAACATCTGTAACATATAATCAATTAAAGGCACCTCGTAACTTCATAAAGAGTACACTTTAAATAATGAGTATTGGAGCGATGGTACACTGACAAAGGAGAAAGAAGAAGACATACGAGGCAATCATTATACAAGCAACACCAAGCAACTGCGACTTTTTCTATCCATCACATTACCAGAAAGATAGTGGTCAATGTAGTTGACAGTCAGATACAAAGTCTCTGGCACAAGCATGTACTCCTCGGAAACCTGAAAAGAAAGGAAGTCTATTTTAGCATATTAAACGAGACATTACGGGAAATGTTAGTGAGTGCTGGAAGAATTAAGTAATCAGAAGAACAATGACAGAGTTCAAAATACCTCAACAAGCCAATTTATTTGTATTGCTCGCATATTGGGATTTATATCTTTTTGGACTGTTTCCATTAAGTCAGTAGAGGGCCTTTTCTTGATCTACAAACCAGTTGGAAAATTTGTGTTAAACTTGACCAAAAGAGAACAACTTAAATGAAAAGCATAACTAAACCTCAAATATCACATTCAATGGCATGCAAGATTCTCATATGTATGTAAACTATCAACATAACATCAGTTAAAATAAATTGAAGGATCACATTTCTAACCTCAGAAGCCCTCAAGTGTTTGTAGATGTCACAAGCTGTGGTTGCACATAACTGCGGATCCTTAAGATCATTATCAACATCAATTATATCATCATCCAACTCCATTTAAAAAATACATTGACTACCTCTCTGTGTTGAGTTAGAAAAATATGGTCCCTGTTGGTTCTCACATAAATATATGAAACACTGTATCTACAGAGTAGAGAAGATTAATCCAGCTGAAGAAAACTGCCTTTATTTGAAGGTTGCAGAAGATTCTGAAGATTTAATTCTTACCTCATAGTGATTACGTTTAGAAGAAATATTTAGAAGAATCAAGGAATGAAACCTATTGCATTGTAGGGTTGAGGATGAAGAGATGAGAATGACAGGTTCACTAGTTGGGATCTCCCTTAACCAACTATGAAGCAATCTGGAAAATCCAAGTTTAAAACCTCAAATTCAGGACCTCCGCCTTTGCTGTTACTTCTACGTGTTCATCGAGCTCTCTCCAATCTGGAATGGGTGAAAGTTATGGTTTCATGATGGCGTGATGCTAATTGAAGTCGTGAATCCTTGATATCGACAGACGGGGGAGCACTTAAGAAGGAAGAAGATAATGATGAAGGCGCAGAAGGACAAAACTACGGTTTACAGAAGCTCAAAAACAGCCACCGATGGCGGATCCGGCCGATGAGCAAAGAAAAATGAGGGGTGGAACTATGTTTATTACAGTTATTTTCAAATTGGTCCCTGGATTTCATAAACCTTTTAAAAATTCATCCCGAATAAAAAATAATTACAGTAAGATCCCAAAAAATTTGACACTCATATTTTAAATTTTCTAACATTTATCATTAGTCTTTGGCTTTTCTACAAACTTATGGATATGTCGCATTTCCTGAGACTTACCCTCTATATATATATATCACGTTTCAAATATTTATTTCATTTTTCCATTTTCCACTTTCTTTCGGAAACTGCCACTGGAAACCGCTGTCGGTCGATGGAAACCGCTGCATGTCACTTGATTTTTGATGGATTTTCACTTATCTCGGCTGATCTTCTCTATCTGCCAAATTTCCGCCGCCCTACATCATTTTTCTTTTCTTTTTCCGTCTTCCTACACCCCCGCCTTCGATTCTTTGTCGCGTCAGAGTTGAGGTGACACTGGATTCGAATGGCAGTTCTTCTTCGTTAGAGTTGAGCTTCTACATGGCATCAGAGTTGAGCCTGCGACGACATTGACTTTGCGAAGTGCGTCTGATCTTGCGATGAATTCCGACGAGCTCATCACCACTCAGCCGTGTCACGCCCCTGCAATTTGCCTTTGCAATTTTCCGTGTCATTGCCTAAGGCCGAGGTGCGGCATGTGAGGAGAAGCCACGCAGAGGAGTGAGGAATCTGGAATGGGACCGCGATGGAAGGAGAAACACGTTGAAGAAGAAGGAGCCACGTGAGATGCCACACAATAGTTTGGGGAAGATGTGTGGGCATGTGCATGTCGCACGCTTCCTCTATTTTTGTCGGTGCGTGAACTCCACGTCGCCAAAAATTTCTGCTCTACCGGAAAACCTTGGGTTACCGGTAAACCTTTGCTCCTCTAATTGCCTGGAAAAGTGGAAATCCTAATGAATGAGGCTTAGGTATGCAGGACTAGAGAAATGAATCCCTAAACCCAATCATCAAATTAGATATGATGAAAACATGCGATAAAGTGTCTTGGGGTACATTAAACACAATGCTACTGAGATTAGGTTTTCACGGTCATTCTGTTAAACTCATTTTAACAAACCTAAACTTAGCATGGTTCTCTATATTAATAAATGGCTCACCAGTAGGGTTTCTTAAACCTTCAAGGGGTCTCAAATAGGGAAACCCCTTATCTCCTTTCCACTTCAATTTATTTACCTAATTCCTAACAAGGGGACTAAAAATAATGTTCCACTTCAGTTTTATTGATTGATTTAGTGTCCCAGATGGAGCTAAAAATCTCACACACCTTTTCTTTTCAAATGACACTGTCATCTTCATAAAATCCTACAAAATTTTCGTCCTTAATCTCACAAGATTCCTGAAAATGTTTGAACAGGCCACTGGCCAAAGGGTTAATAATAACAAGAGATCTTACATAACAGGAAAGAAAATTAGCAGAGATAAAATTGACCAGATTAGGGAACTGACAAGAATGAGACATGAACTAACACTTCTAACATATATAGGAGTTAGAATGTATAAAGATAGAAAACTTAACCCTCATTTTAACCACCTACTGGATAGGATCAATTCTAGATTAAATAACTAGAAAAATAAATGGTTTTGTTTTGGTGATAGGCTAATTCTAATAAACCACGTACTCCTTAGCATTCCACAACATACCTGAGTAGTAATTAAGCCAGCTAAAAATATTGAAGATAAAATCCAAGCCATCTTATTCAATTTTTTTTGGGATCAAGACCCTGAAGGGAAAAATAGGAGGAACTGAGCCTCTTGGAAGAGAATTAGTAGACCAAAAAATGAAAATGGCCTTAGAGTGAGACATCTACAATCAGTGGTTGACTCTTTTTCATTGAAAACATGGTGTAAAATGTAGCAAGGAGGTACCCCAATGAATAATTTCCTTTTGTCCCTACCTGATACCTACAAAGACTGATAAACATGGAAAAGGTATAAAAAGGTAGACCAAATAGGGATTGCTAACACTAAGATCAGATTGGGTAATGGGGAGTCAAACTTTTGGACCTACAATTGGACAGGTGCAGATCCACTAGAACATTCCCGGGTGGGACTTCTTATCCCATTCCCCTACGTGATGATTAATGAGTTTCTGCAGAATCCCTCTTTTTATCTCACTCATTTGTAGGCAGGCTTCGAAAATAACATATTACAAATGTTGGAGGCCCCACATCAAATCACCCAAAAAGAAGACAAGATGATCTAGATCCCACATCCATCAGGTTCCTTTAATTTTAACTCTGCTTATCAATTGGTCAGACTGAGGCAACACTTTGCTGCCACTCTCAAAAAGGTATGGAGTAAATATACTCCCAAAAAATGCTCTATCTTATTGTGGAGATTATTTAATAACATGTTTTCTTTTGACATTCTTATCAAAATGGGATACCAGATAGCATCTAAATGCCTTTTTTTTTTGGAAATCATGACATTGTATCACATTTCTTTAATAGATGCACATTTGCTCAATTCATTTGGAAAAAATAATTCACTCTCTCACGAACATCCCTTAGCAGTGCTTCACACACATTTTCCACAGATTATCTTGGTACTACTCTTCTCATGTAAGGTCTAAAGTCCATAATGTTTTGATGAACACTTTGCCAAGATTGATTTTCAGGGAACTGTAGAAGGCTAGAAACCAATTTGTTTATGAAAACAGCAGGATTCCTACACACACACTATGGTCAAACATTCTTCATAGTGTTAGTCTTTGGTTTGCTATTAGACCAATAGAATAATTCACCAAAACTAGTACCATATTCATCCAACTGGAAATCATTCCATACTTCAGAAAAAAGAAAAGAAAATGCATGGGTCTGGTATACTGGGAACCTAATCCTCATGGCATAACCATCAACACTAATGCCACTTTCCATTACAAGACAAAACTTTGTGGGCATGGCATCATAATAAGGGACAACAGAGAATCTTTGATCATAGCAAGCCAGAGAAGATGTATTTCTTTATCTCTTTCACATGCTCAGCTAACTTCGATTCTTTTCACTTTGCAGATGGGACTAAGGAAGCACAAATCCAATCTGACACTTTGCAAGCTATCAAAACTATCCTCAAAAGACTACAGACAGATTGGAGAATGGAAGACACAATCTCACAGATCAAAAGACTGATTTATAAACATAGTTCATCGATCATCCATGTATATAGAGAGGCCAATGGCACTGCTGACTTCATAGCTAGATCAGCAGCTGAGCAAGGAGACATAGACTTTCAAGACGTATCCACAGCTCCCCTCCGAGGCATAATAATTTTGGATAAAAACAAAACCACATCCCTTAGACCTTTCTCTTATGTATAGGCTCAATTATTTTTGTAAACAATTTCCCTTTGAGCAATATTTTGGTTATTGAGGACAAAATATCTTTCATGAATTGATTTGTATGTCTGGCCAAGGAGAGTTTAACACGGGGGTGGAGAACTCTTACTAGGAAACACATACAAAAATTATTCAAGGAACCTTATATTTTACCCTATCTTTTTGTACTGTATGCTATTAGTTTTTTTGTATTTCCAAATAGAATAGGGGCGAAATAAAATTCCTCCAATCACTAAGGTGAGATTTTGAGCCAAAACAAAACAATATACAAGTGAAAAAATACACTAGACGGTCCATAACTTAAAATAGGCCACATGTCAAGAGACCTCTTCTTAGGCAATAAATTGTGATTCAAGATGAATACACAGTAGAAAAATGAAGTAAATTTTTTGTAAAATGAAGAAGATATTTTTGGAATTTCTTGAATAAATAAACTTTTCAAATATATACAAGCTATGTTTATATACATGTTGAAGATAACCACATAATATAACTGTTTAGCTATATAACCAACGAAAGTAGTTAAAAATATATATATGCTAGAAGAATCAGTTAAATACAGCAGAAAAATTGAGCTAGATGCTAAGCATGAAGAACTGGGACCTTTAAGCAACTGTTATTGCAACTGATTGAGCTTGAACTTCATCTTTATCACCCCCTTAAAGTTGGAAATGGGAAGAAAGGACAGACCCAAATTGCAAAGAAAAGAGTGGAGCGGGGAAGAAGCCAATGCCTTGGTAAAGAAATTTGCAACTTGTAGCATAGAAGACTGAAACTGAGGAACCAGTAACCCCTTCCAGTACTGATTGCGAACAACGTAATAATCAAGTTCTATATGCTTTTTCTCTTATGAAAAAAGTGGATTGGAAGGGATATAAGAGCGGCTTGATCGTCACACCATAAGATAATTGGTCAAGGAACCTGAACATGAAGATCAAATTAGAGATGACTGAGCAATTGAAGTTCTCTAGTTGAAAGTCTGTTTCACCTAAAGTCTCTACTTTTACGCCAAGTTGTTTAACGTTTGGTGTTGAAACACGAAATAAAAACACAGTGCACACACAACTTGTTTACGCAGTTCAGTGCAATTACACCTACGTCTGCGGGGCCTTGCCCAGATCAGAAACCATTCACTAGAAAGCAGTCTTTAGTACAAGAAGCTTAACTTAAATACTAATCCATTGCTAACCTACAAAGTGAATGTTGTGAGATCCCCTCACTGCCGATCCTACGTCGTTGAACCCTCACGATCAACACGTCTCCCTGGATCTCCTCCTCCCGAGGAATTAAGGCTTCCTTGTTTCTGATCTTTACGAACTTGGTCGGATGAATAAACACTCCTCCAAACACCACAGGCAGATCGCTCCAAACTTCTCACGTAGAGATGAATTCTTGGTCGCTTAATTGATTGCGTTGTATCTTCTTGTATTTATATCCATCGCAATCCTGCCTTCTGTCAACCTCTTTCCTTGTCTAACTCTACCATAAATAGACTTCTAAACTAAGGAAAGATCTAATTCTAATCTGGTATTTAAATGGACAATCCTTCATCAATAGGACTTGTACCATAAATAAACTACTTAATCAATTCCTAACTATTACAGGAATATTCGTTTACCAGAATTAGATTGCCACGAAATAAGATAATAATATTTACAATATTCTGATTTGATCGCATAAATATACTCCATAATATGCTTCATAAATCGTGGACAAAATCCTGCATTCGAAAAACCTGGATAGCGGTGTTAAAACACCAGATCACCAGAATTCGCAATATGCCATAAATAAATCCAACTCCCGAGGACTCTACACTAGTAATAGCTGCCTTACTTTGATATTCAGCCTCTGTGGATCTACAAGTTACAATAGATTGCTTTTGGTTTTCAAGGAAACAAATAAATATTCTAGAAAAATACAATAGCCGGTAAGAGATCTTTTAGTAGCTTTACATATGGCCCAAAGTACATGAAAAACTTTGGAGGTTAAAATCATTTGTAGAAGGGTAGAAGAGGTCAAGTGTAGGAAAATCAGATATATATCAAGGAACATGGATGGCAGCTTTGAACTGTGCTTTAGTAGGGGGTTGCACAAATTGGTTCAAATTTTGCACTGCATGGCTAATGTTAGGTTGAGTGAAATTCAAGTAAAAAAGCTTTCCAACCAACCTCCTGTAAGAGCCAGGATCAGATAGCAAAGGAGACTTATCCTCAGTCAACTGCGTACTAGGTTGAAGATGAGAGAAACTAATTTTGTGTCAGAAAGTCTAGCCTGCTTGAGAAGATCATATAAGTACTTATACTTGTGAAGTAGAATTCCAGATGAGCTCTTGAAAGGTTCAATCCCCAGATAAAACTTAGACATGCCAAGATCTTTTATAGAGAATTGCTAATGCACCATCAATATCCTGGACTGAGTTGCCTGTGAGAATATATTCATCTACATAGATTAAAAGGACTAAAAAGCTATGGGAATCTTGAAGTACAAACATGCAAGGATCATGAGAGGACTGCACAAAGCCATATGTACAAAGAGTGGTGATACAAATCTAGTTCCATTATTTGGTGGCCTGTTTCAAGCCATATAGTGATCTTCTGAGAAGAAAATTATGGTTAGGAGAAGGAACTTTGTTTCCAGACGGAGGATACATGTAGACTTCATCATCAAGATGCATATGTAAGAAGGCGTTATTCACATCTAATTTATGAAGATCTTAACCCTTTGCAACAACCATTGGTATCTGAACTCTAACTTTGAAAATTTTATAAACTGTAGAGAAAAAATCATTGTAATCCTCCCCATGCTTCAAAGTATAGCCCTTTACAACCAATTTAGCCTTATGTCTTTCAACAACCATCTGAATTATATTTTACTTTGAATACCCATCTGCAACCAACAACCTTCTTACCTTTAGGAAGAACAACAATATATCTGGTATGATTGGCTACAATAGCATTCAACTCCTTCTACATGGCCAGAATCCAAGATGTTTGTGTCCAAGCTTGATTGTAGGTTTGAGGTTCATGTGTTTCTGAGAGTTAAGGCTAATTTTTTTTGGATCATCATTAACATTATAGATCACAATGTCCTTCAACTAACCAAGTCTATGTCTTTTCCTAGGAGGTAGGATGGGATTAGGCTCACGAATTGAAGTTGTGTGGGTAGGTCAGGAGTTGAAGTTGTGTAAGTATAGAATGATCGAGAATTTGAGGGTAGTGTGAGACTGCGACTTATCATTGTAATCAAGAGGAAAAAATGTAGGATCGTTATGATCAAGAGGAGTGTTTTCAGTATAATCGGAAAAAGAATTTGAGTATGATATAAGATAGGGATAACAATGCTGATCAAATGGTAAGGAAATAGTTTTTTAGGAAAATATGTACTCATTGAAAAACTCATCATGGAACTGAAAATTTTCTTGTAATTAAGGTCATATAGCTTGTAATCTTTCTGGCTACGAGAATATCCAATAAAAATGGCTTTTCTGGTTCTGGGATCAAACTTGGTTTCGTGAGGGGTAGTATTGGCTGCAAAACACTGACAATCAAAGACCCTTAAATGGTTAAATTTGAGCTTCTTGTGAAAAAAGTAGTTCATATGGAGTCTTCGAGGAAAAAACCACATATGGCAACATGTATAGAATTTCAAAGGAAGAGAAGCCTGAAACATTAGAGCCCTTGCCAATTGCCAAATGTGTTGATGTTTTCTTACAACACCATTCTGCTAAGGTGTATAGACACAATTTCTTTGATGCAAAATCTCACATTTATTAAGATAGCTCTGAATGGAAGAACTCTGAAATTCTTATCCATTATTTTTCCTTATTTCCTTAATGGTGATAAGAAATTGATTCTTCACCATTCTAACAAAGTTATTAAACATTGAGAAAGTCTCAGCTTTAGAAGGCATAATAAAAGTTCATTTTGCTCTTGAATGATCATCCACAATAGTCAAGAAAAAAAAGAAAGGCCACACAAAGATTTATGCTTATAAGGACCCCTGATGTTTGTGTGTACATGATCCTTGATTTGAAAACTCAACTCTTCTGTTTAGCCAATGGACAAACCTCACGATCTATATCAACAAAAGAACCAGATTTATTAATAGATTAATGTTTCAAGAAAATCAAGGAAGGATGACCCATCCTTTGATGCCACAACTGATCTCTGGACATTTCATTAACACTATTACAATGATGAATGTTTAACACGCTACTCGTTATTGCAACAAAGTAACTCTTCAAGTACTGTAACTTCTTAGCAATGAAATTCTTCTCCAAGGATTCATCATTCAGTATATACAATATTTTCTCAAAATTTTCAACTGCCACTATGTCTTTAATCGTGAGGTCCTGAATGCAACACACATTAGGATAAAATAGACAAACCATCATCTGATTAATGGACAACTTGTTTACTAATAACAAATTGTATTTGAAACCAAACACATGAAGACAAACATCTAGCTTCATCTTAGAGCTGAGTACATTTGTGCCTACATGATCCATTTGGCTGATAACTTGAAGTAAAGACTTCTTTTTTGACAAAAGATTCAAGAAAGTTTACTTCAGAACACATATGCACTAGGATCAATTATCCTAGAACCATGAAGTCCAGAATTTATCAAACCTAGTGCATAGTATGAATTCACAACTACAAAATATTAAAAATAAGGAAAGTGACCTCCTTAGAAATCACATCTTCATGATTCACAAAAGTTTTCCCAGCAAGCTTAACCCCAGTGTCTCTGGATCCCTTCCACTAGTCAAGGAAATCTTTGATCTTGAAGCAAGTCTCCCTGGTACGCCCCTCACCGAGAAAATAATCACATTTTAAGTTATTTTTATTAACAATTTCTCTCTTATTGAAATTAGGCTTGTGTGCAGTTTGTGAATTAGCCAGAGAGGTAATTTGATTCACAAGTTCAACAAAAATATTATGCACATTCATCTCTCTTTATATATACATCATTATAGAAAATACTTTTCCAATAGGAGGCATGGGATCCATAACAAGAAATTGATCACTTATACCATCAAATTCATCATTGGGCCCCATCAAGAACTGAATCACCTTGTTCTCGTTCTTTCAGCCTATTTTCTAACTGATCCACAGTTACATCCACAATCACAAGAAGGCATGGGACCCATAACAATAATTTGATCCCCCATCCCATCAAATTCATCACTAAGCCCCATCAAGAACTGAATCACCTTGTTCTTGGTCTCCCTCTCAGCCTATTTTCTAACTGATCCATAGTTGCAGCTACAAGAACAAGAAAGCATGGGATCTGTAGTTGAAATCTCTTCCCAAAACCTATTAATCTTAGTGATGAACACAACCAGAGAATTGTTACCTTGTATAAGTGAGAAAATTCTCTTTGCAACTAATAAATTTGAGTTCCATTAGCAGTTCCAAAGAGTTATCGTAGTTCTCTCTATATCTCAGTCGTGCATCCACTGTAAATGATACTGTAAGGAATCGCTCGTGAAATTGAATTCAATATCCATGAGGTAACCATTATATCTACCCTCAGCTGCTGCTCATACTCATGAGCATCTTCTATAGGCTTTGTAATCTTTCCTTCTACAAACTTCCATTTCATTTTGGCTCCTAAATCAAGCTTCATAGATCTGCTCTAAGATGGATAGTTATTTTCTGTTAACGGGTTCATTACCAGAACCAATCATGGATAATCTGTACAAGCAACTGAAATAACTTATCCATTTCTATGCTAATGTTATTTCTTCCACCAGCAACACTTGCACTTCCATTTGCTTCCGCTGCAGCTGTGCTTCTTCTGGAAGGCTTGCCATTTTTTGCCTGATGTTCTGTCATTGGCGATGATATTTAGAATTAGGAAAAACACCAGGTTGCGATAAAGAAATAATAAGATCTTGACAAAGTTCAAGAATTCGAGTGCGATCAAACAATCACCCGCTTTGATACCATATGAAATTAGTATATTTAGTCTATAAACTGAGTTCAAGAAGGACACATAGTACAAAAACTCAGTAAAAAAGTTGTAAACTGAAGATGATAGTTTGGGCAATTTCTGAACTGATAAACCTCTCAAATTTGTACAAGTTATATTTATACACATGTAGAAGAGAACCAACTGTTCTAACTGTCAAACTAACAAACCAAAGTATTTGAAATAAAAAGAAAACTAATCTAGAAGAACCAACTAACTACAACAAAAAACTGAGCTAGCTCTGAGCTAGATGCTAAGCATGAAGATCTGAGACTTTTGAGCAACTGTTGTTGCAGTTGACTACTGGAACTTCATCTTCATTATCTTGGCATAATATTTACAAAATTGATCAAAGAATGATAAGATTGATAATGGGTCTAGGGGGATTTTCTTTTCGTTTGTGCGACTCACGTGGTGTCATCCTACTTGAATTGTTCGCAAAAAATAAAGTTTATAATATTTTGATAGTTTCATTTTTTTCTTAGAGTCCAAGTCGACGGGAGAATTTTAAAATGGTTGATAACCTTAAGAGAAATGGATTTAAAAACCAAATTCACCACCCATTTAAGAAAGAATCGAGATGTTAAGTGAATTTCGACGATCCTAAACATGTTACACTCTCAAAATGGCATTTTAACTATTTATAATAACAATTTATGATAAAAATCTTTAGTTTCATAATTATTTTATAATAAGGTTAATTTTGTAAACCTTTTATTTTCCGTGTTTTTGTTTTTTCTCGGCATTTTAAACATAAGAGCATTGCATTTGTACTTGATGAGGTATGAACCGATCTCCCCAGTTATAATAGTTACAACTGAGCAACTGTCCCACCTAAGCAACTCATTTCACTTGTTAGGCCATGTAATATTTTATTAATTTTGCGGTAGAGAGCTTGAATACTCTAATACCATATAAGGATTCTAAGATTTGAAGAAATTTCTTCATAAGGAAAGTGAATAAGATAAAGCTGAAAACCAGAGATGGAATGATTTGGGAAATATTTTATGTGTATTGAACTTGATCAACGAACATTCATTTTCAACTTTATTTATAAAGTCACTTTGCAACTGACATCTAACCACTACATATTATAGAAAGATCTAAGGTAAACTGACCAACTAAGTAATTGAATTAGAACTAAAAAAACTGATCTAACCAAGACCCCGTTCTCTAGAGCTTATCCGAATTGATTACTAACCATTTGAGGCCACAATGTAAGTGCATATGCTGCAATTGTAAGTGCACTTGTGGATTCTATTACCTGCTTGCAGCTAATGAGAATTAAGACAAGTTGCAGCAGTTTCCGATGGGACTGAATGATTACTATGCTCTCACAAGCAATAAAGTCTTAACAATAGATCTGCTGAATTTTGTAGGCAAGGCCTATTCATTATTCTTAAAGGTTGAACAGTAGATGAACGTACATCCCAGTTATCTGAGTGTGATTGATAACATTGCTATATATTTTTAAACAAGGAACATCTGGACCTAGAGTGAAGTACAACGAGAGGAAAAGAGAAGTTCAGGCTAGGAAGGCACCCATGTGTGACTATTATTAGAATATAGGTCACACTAGGGAGTCATGCTTCAAATTATGGGTTATCCTGAGTTATGGAATGATGGAAAGGAAACTGGAAATAAGATGAAGCCAAAGTTAGCAACAAATGCTGCTATGATTGGACAAACTAGAAACATTGAACAAAATACTCCACTTAAGCTGATGGAGTAAAATTCACCAAGAAATCAACAAGAAAACATGCTAGGAAAGTGGCAGTCCATCATAGCAGACTTCCTGCTACAACAACTTGGAAAGAAGATAAAAAGGGCAAAGAAGTTGGAGCTATATACTCTGGCTATACTGAACAAATCAACTTCATCAATTTAAATGATTTTACAAGTAGCTTTTTAACTCACATTGTCTGTTCTGCAATAGTTTGTAAGAGTGATGAATGGATTCTTGACATTCGTGCACCTGTATACATGTGTGGTAACCCTTAAATTGTTCTTATTTCTGAGTCCTATGAACCATTAATCACCAGTATATCTACAAGATCATTAAAGTATTAATGTTAATGTAATTGGATTAGTGAAATCATGTGAATCACTCAGTCTGATTGAAGTTTTGCATGTGAATTTCATCAAGTTCAATTTGCTTTCTGATAATGCACATGCCTTATGGCCCAACTTTGGGCTTCCCAGCCCAAAGTTATGAGAGAAGCCTAAGAGAGGCCCCAGCGGATCCAGCAAGTGGCTGATGGGTACTGACGTACTGAAGGAGTCCCATCAGCCACTAAAATGCATAAAACAAGGAGGGATCTCATTCATAGAAAGTAACTTACAATCTATTCACTATTCATCTAAGATATTCTCCAACATAATGTTCCTGGCGGATTGGAGCGTTGGAGTAGGCACAGAACAATGCCTACCTGCGTGACCTTAGTCTGCCTGTGTTATAGGTTCGGAAGTATACTATGCACAAGGGAATCATCAATAGGTGGATAGCGAAATATGGCATTCACATTAGTGTCGTCTGTGGGAAGCACGGAACTTTTTTAGCATCCACGCAGGTTTGATGACATAGAGGCACAACCATCCAGAAATCCGCTCAACCAGGTGGTGGTAAAGGACATGACGTATCTGGAGGAGGACTCGTCCCTAACGCTAATGCCAACGGGAGAAAGGCATCAGCTGTGCACCTCAACGGAGCTAGAAAACATCTTGGAGGTGCTTCAGGTGCTCCTAGCATCTCATAACGAGATGTTGAGGAGGATGAACAATATAGAGGACCACCAGAATTGAGCGACAAGGTGGAGAGGCGCGGATCCGCAGCCAACACAACTGTTCCCCAAACAGGAAGCAGACAATGGAGGACCTAACCGCAAGAAGAAGGGATCAGAGATTGCTCGAAGTAGGGCCCACTCCAGAAAGAAAAGACCAGCAAGAGAGGGAGAGACTACAGAAAACCATGAGTGACGGGAAGGATGTGTGCCACTGCCAAGAGTGAGAGAACACGATAAGGAGAATGCCCTGGCCAGGGAGCTGGAGTTTGAAGCGAAGAAGGAGAGCAGGGGCTCTCCCTTCACCATGAGGATTCAGATGTTCATGGCTGACCCAAAGTTTAAGATATCGATAAACATATGGCAGTATAATGGCGAGGCAGATCCGGAGGACCACCTGCACACATTCTGCACCAACATGGCTACCTTGGTGATACCGCAGGCCATTTGGTGCAAAGTGTTTGCAACCACCCTGACAGCAGTAGCCAGGATGTGGTTTCAGAACCTGGAGGATAAGAAGATTGATAGCTTTAGACAGTTGGAATAGATGTTCTTGGCACGCTTCATGCAGAGGAAGAAATTTCAGAAGACGTGCTCGGAGCTATTGGCGATCAGGAAAAAACCAGCAGAGACACTGTCAGTGCACTGGGAGCGTTTCAATGATGAGGCTAATCAGGTAGAAGAAAAGAGCAGCATGTTCCTCGTCGACACGTTCATAAATGACTTAAGGCATGAGCTGTTGTTGAGGGACTGCACCTTGGATCCACCAGGGATAATCGACGAGCTGATGAAAAGAGTATAGAACTTTAATGGGGTGGACCTGGCTGACAGAAGGAGAAAGGAGACACAAGGCTGCCTGGGGCAATGGAGGACTGAGACAGACGGAAAGGTAAAGAGAGCAGAGCGCACCAAGATGGGTGCCCATCTTTTGCACAGCAGGTTCAACAAGTTGGAAAGGGTCCTTACACCGCTCATCAAAACATCCAAAGAGATATTTTCCCTTTACGCAGGGAAAAGTATACTGGATGTGCCACTAAGGATGAAGAAAGACTCCAAGAGGAGGAAAAAAATATCAATTTTGTGATTACCAAAATGATCATGGCCACGATATGAATGACTGCATCCATCTGAAGCACAACATTGAGAACTCCATCCAGAACGGCGAGCTTGAGCACCCGGAAAAGAGTGCAAATGCCTATAGCAAGGCTACCTGGCAGGGAAAAAATAAATACAGAGGGTCCTGAAGATATGGGGGACACGGAAGAGCCAGAAGCCCTGACAAGGAGTGCACGTGAGAGAGGGCAGATAAGGTTGCCAGAGTTGAAGCTAAGGATGAGCGGAGGAGAAAGGAAAAAGGAGAACTCACATGACATATATGCTATCGTAGGAGTGAACGCCGAAGACAGAACGAAGTCCCAGCAAAAGGCCCGCTGCATGCAGACGCTGGAAGATCGGAAGTTGGGCTAAACGAAGCAATAACGTTTGACTCCAATTGCCCCATACCTGACAGGCCAGCAGGAGGAGACGATGTGGTGATAACAGTAAGGGTGATGGACAAGAGAATCCATCAAGTGTACGAAGATAGCGGAAGCTCGGCAGAAATCATGTATTGGAGTTGTTTGAGAAGTTGGATGAGAACACGAAGAGGAAGTTGCAGCCAATAGAAATTCCGCTAGTTGATGGTGGGGGAAGGAGAGAAAAACAAGACTGTGGACATGGAATTCATAGTTGTAAGAGCAAACAACCCATATAACATAATATTGGGCAGGCAGGCCTTAGCCTTGCCGAAGGGGATTGTGTCAACCCTACACCTGCTTCTGAAGTTCCTTACAAGGGAAGAGATATCATATGTTAAAGGAGATCAGCAGAAAGCTAGGGAATGTCATAGAATTGCTCTCAGTAAGCGAAAGTGAGAGGATGATGGTGCAGGCCGGGGGAAGTAGGGAAATTATCCCCCCCGACATGTCAGGATGATCATAAGTAGAGGTGACCCATCGAAATTGGGCTCAGAGGTAGAAGCAACAAAGATAAATGAAGACCAGACAGTATCGGTAGGGGTTGCACTCCCCACTGAAGTAAAAAAGTGAGCTGATAAAGGTTCTAAAGGAAAATAAGAATGCCTTTGCCTGGAGACCGGAGGATGTAACTGGAGTTCAAAAGGATGTGGTCTACCACGAGCTGAAAGTGGACCCATCCCACAAGCCGGTGAAGCAGAAGAGGAGGATGCTCTACAAGGAGAGAAACGAGGCTATAAACAAGGAGGTGAGCTAGCTGGACGCAGTGGGGATCTTACAAGAAATCCCCTACTCGACATGGCTGGCCAACCTGGTGTTAGTGAAAAAGGTGGATGGCAGCTGGGGAATGTGCATGAACTACACAGACCTAAATAAGGACTATCCCAAGGATTGCTACCCGCTGCCGGTCATAGAACAAAAGGTAGATGACCTTACAGATTATCCAATTAAATGTTTTCTTGATGCATATAAGGGGTAGCACTAAATCCCCATGCTAGAGAGCGACATAGAAAAAACTGCTTTCATTATTTAGAAGGGGGTTTTTTTGTTATCAGATGATACCATTCGGCTTAAGGAACTGTGGAGCCACCTACCAGAGGGTGGTAGACAATATTTTTCAAAAGCAATTTGGAAGAAACTCGGAGGTGTATGTAGATGACATGGTCATAAAGAGCAGCCATTATGAGACCTTCATGGAGGATGTCAGCGAAACACTAGTGTGTTTCAGAGAGACAAGGATGAGGCTGAACCCAGCCAAATGTCAGTTTGTTGTAGGAATAGGAAATTTCCTGGGGCACACGGTGTCAAACGAGGGGCTGAGAGCAAACCCAAAGAAGGTTAAAGCAATTCTAGAAATGAAGTTACCTGGCACGGTGAAAGAGTACAGAGCCTGGATGGGAAGCTGGCAGCCATGAATTGTTTCATGTCCTGGGTAGCAGAGAGAGCACTCCCTTTCTTCAAAATCTTAAAAGGATGTGTAGAAAAAAGGGGTCAATACAGTGGGGAGAACTTGAGGAAAAAGCATCTGCTACATGAAAAATCTTTTAACATTGACCAGTCCAAAGAATGGGGAAACCCTGTATTTCTATGTGGTAGCCAACAAGGAAGCCATCAGCGGTGCATTGGTAAATGAGGAAAATAGGATAAAAAGAACAATGTATATTGTGAGTAGGGCCCTTCTGGGGCTGAAGCGAGGGTATACAAACAAGGAGAAGTTAGCGCTGGCGATAGTCAACGCTGCAAGGAGGCTTAAGCAGTACTTCAAGGCACACCTGGTGGTAGTACTGAACAATTAGCCGTTGACGGAAATACTGACCAAACCGGAGGCTTCGAGAAGACTGATAAAGTGGGTAGTAGAGCTGGGAGAACAAGCTATTGAATATGCCCAAAGAAGAACAATGAAGGGGCAAGTAATGGCAGACTTCTTGGCTGAAATGGCCAAGGAAGAAAAAATGAAAGCATCGAAAGAGGCGCAAAACCAAATCAAGGCATGAACTCAGGCTTCCTGACAGGGATAGACGTGTAGAAGCTATATGTGGACGAAGCATCTAGGGTAGAAGGTGCAGGAGCACCCTAAGTAATATCAGATCTAAAGGGCGTGGATGAAACTTACGCCCTTATTTTAAGTTCCATGCGTCAAATAATGAGGCTGAGTATGAAGAACTGATAGAAGGCATGGAGATAACCAAGAAGTTAAGAGTGAAGAAGTTTCAAGCTTACAAAGACTCTATGCTAGTGGCTAACCAATACAATGGTCAGTACACTACCAGAGAACCAACGATGATGAAATACAGAGACAAGGTAAGGAGTCTGGCATCTGAGTTTTAGGAATTTGATATAACCAGGGTCCCTAGGTCCCAAAACACAAGGGCCGACACACTTAGCAAGCTGGTGTCCTCAGCACACGCCCACTTGACTAAGTCTGTGTTGGTTGAGGAGTTAACGAGCAGGTCAATGGACACGAGCCTAGTGGCAGCAATATAAGATGTGGTTCCCAATTGAAAGACCCCCTCTAGGCTACTTGAAATATGAGATATTGCCATCAGATGATAAGGAGAGGAGGACAATCAAGAGGAAAGCACTTCAGTTTGATTTGAAAAGTGACTTGTTGTGCGAAAGAGGATACACTCAACCTTGGCTCAGATGTGCAGATCCCGAGCTACCAGGTACAGTCCTTCGTGAAATACACGAGGGATGCTGCAGAAGTCGTCAGGAACCAAGGAAAGTTGTGCTACGGGCTATGCGAGCAGGATATTACTGGCCAACCATGAGGGAAGGTGTGGAGAATTTGGTCAAGGAATGTCATAGGTTTCAGGAGCATGCCAGGGTACAGAGGCTCCCTGCAGAGCGGATGGCCAGCATAAGGTCTCCATGACCCTTTTCCAAATAGGGGATTGATATATCAGAGCCGTTCTCGGAGGAAAAATGGAAGAAAATGTTTTTACTATTAGCAATAGATTACTTCATAGAATGGGTGGAAACAGAGGCTGTGGTGAGAGCAACAGGAGAGAAGATCATGAATTTATCTAGGAGAAACATAGTGTGCAGGTTCGATGCTCCACATAGGCTGTGGTGCGAGCCTGAACATAAGGCAACAGTTGACTTCAATGGCACATCCACAGGCAAATGGGCAAACAGAGGTGACGAACAAAACGTTAGTACAAGGATTAAAGAGAAGGCTAGGAAAGGTAAACGGAGAATGGGAGGAAGAACTAGCAAGTGTGCTATGGGCATACAAGACCAGTGGCGGAACTTTGGGGAACCAGTGGGTGCTTGAACCCGGCCAACTTGTTTTTTACCATTAGTATTTTGCATTTTTCTTGTGGTTTTTGTGTTTGTGTATGGTTAAAAAATGTTGTGGTCCCCCCTAAAAATAATTCCTAACAGCAAGACATACTGTATAAGTAAAGAAAAATGGTACTGTTTAAAAAAAGTGTTTAGAGTCCAACAAGAAATAGAATTCCTTTTTATCTAAATCTACCTTTAATATTTATCCAAGTTATACTTGATTAAAACTACCTTTAATAATTATGAGTCTATCTCTAGAAAGACGGATTTTCCATAAGTTATGGAAATGTCAAGATTTAAATTGCAAATTACGAGAAATCGAGATAACATTTTTGGGTTGCATCAATCGGTCATAAGCATATAACTACTGCACGTTGCATAATAAAATTTTAATATTGCAACTAAAACCTTTTACCTTTTTATAATTTTAATTTAATCACATCTTTCCATATGCCTATGGAAAGACGGTCTTTCCCAAGACTTTGCCAATATTTAACAAATTTATACTTTATTTTTATCTAATTATACGCAAGTTTTTATGTAATCCAAGTTGTACGTGTATAATATTAATTAAATGTGACTCCATTTAGGTAATTTATAGTATTAACTGGAGAAAAAAAGTTTCCTAATCCAAATCATACAACTTGTACGCAGTAGTATATTGTAGTATTAAAGGTAAAAGTTGATTTTAATTCCAAATACAAGTTGTACGCAGTACGTTAAGTACAAAATTTATTTAGTAAAAATTTTCTAATCAAGATTTGGTTTTTTTCTTAATACCAAGATATGTGACGTAATTTGTAAAAAAAAAAACATGAACTTTCAAATAAGATATCAAGGAGTAAAGAAAAAAAATCAACAAAAGGAATTTAATTTTCATATTTTTTTTCATCAATTATTTCTGTAATTTAGAGTATTTATATTCTCTAACTTTAAATTTTACTTCATAATTATTCCTTGTTTAGGTCTATTCTCAAAATATGTCAAAGGTTAAACAAATAACTTCTTACTTCACACCTCAAAAGAAGGATAAAATTGTTGAAGCTGATACACAACGTACTACTCCATTTGAAGTAGCTGAAAGTTAAATTGATTCGATTATCAATACTTTTCATATGGTCAAAAGAGGAGAGCACAGCTTAAATAAAAATAAGAAGGTCATCAATTTCAAAAATATCAATTTTGTAGTTTCTTTAGCACTATTTAATCTTTAGTATTTAATTTTTGTCCTTTATATGATATAATCTACTATAATTTATTATTTTAATGGTCGATTCGAATTATATATGTGTATATATATAACTTCGGTCCCCCCTATATGTAATTCCTAGTTCCGCCCTTGTAGAGGACCATGCCCAGAACGGCCAAGGGGAAATCCCCTTACAGGTTGTGCTTTGGGAGAGATGCCAACATCCCGCCTGAAGTAACTGTGCTCAGCAGAAGGGTAGTCAAGCAAATGAGCCAAGAAGAAAAGAGCCAAGCAATCAGGGAAAACCTTGAGGAGCCGTATGATCTCAAGAGTCGCTGAAGGAGGCTGCATATAAGTCTTGGATGGAGCAGCATTATGACAGCAAGGTCAGGCCCTGGTTTCTAAAGGTGGGAGACCTAGCGCTAAAAAATAATGACGCAAGCAGAGTCCAGGGACAAATGAAGCTAGATGTGGAATGGGAAGGCCCGTACAAAGTGATCTAAGTGTTGGGTGAAGGAGCTTACAAGCTGGAGGCACTTGACAATAGGCCGATCCCACGAACTTGGAACATCATTCACCTTAGAAGGTACTATGCATAAGTAGTTATGAAATATGATTATGTACTCGGCACCTGCAGACAGACAGGATGACCTTTTCCAGCAGGCGAGGTGGTGATTCTTGAGAAGATCAAGTCTTTTGTAAGCCCGTAAGGGGCGTGATCTGAAGGGAATCCCAACTCGTGTCATGGCTCTTTTTTCTGTTTTGCACACTTCGAATGGACGGGAAGAATTAGCTGCAAGAACGTGTAAAAAGAGATGGCCCTGGCAAAAAAATGGCAATCCTAGCTCTGACAGCTAGGAAACTTTTCATCCACAGACAAATAGGCAAAGTGATTTGACTCTGGCCATAGCCAAAGCCATAAAAAATGGGTCGATCCTGACTAAAAGTGGCAATCCAGGCTCCAACATCCAGGAAAATTGCTAGCCAGAGGCAAGCAGGAAATATGATTTATCTTCAGCCACAGCCAGAGCCATCGAAAAATTGGGCCAACCCTGGCTAAAAGTGGGAATCCTGGCTCTAACAGCCAGGAAAATTGCTAGTGTGGGACAAGAAGGCAATAGGATATATCTTCGGCCACAGCCAGAGCCATCGAAAAATGGGTCGATCTTGGCTAAAAGTGGCAATCCTAACCCTGGCAATAGGATATATCTTCTGCCAGCACCTAACCCTTAAATGCAACTCAGCACCAATTCCTCATTCATTAGGAATTGGGAGAAGAAAGAAAGGAGAGCTCAGATACAGCAGCAGATCCAGGTTCTGAAGGAATCTGAATCAGATAGATTCATATCTGACAGAGGTTGACAATAAGTTCTTTCCAAATTTACTATTTGTGCCTCTGTTAGAGGTGTTCCAGAAATGTCTGCGATCGAGTAAATAGCTCTATGAACGAATGGATCGGATCGACTTAGAAAATGGAAAGATTTGTACAAGTTATACGTTTCGTCACCACTTTGTGGAAAATCATTAGGTATGAATATGTTAGATACCTGTGACTCGATTGGTGAAATAGTATCTCTCCCCCAAAAAGCATGTTTTTTTTACCGACGCCCAAAGAAAAATTTTTGTTGCGAATGAACAAGATGTTGAGGAATTGTCCATACGTAAAATCATAATTGTTGATCCGGGCCTTTTCCAAAGAAAAGGGGAATCTTTTCTTACAATAGAAGCAAAAGTGATGTGGATTATTCAAGAATCAAAGTAGATTTGCTTTATAAAACGAAGATATCAATGAACTTCTATGAAATGGTTTCACGGGATTCAGCCAATTGTCTTGATCGTGAAATATCATTGAGAAATAGGAATCCGTGTTATCAAAGGATTTCCTGCGATTATTTCTAGTATGGAATTGAAGCGAATTATTGATTGTATCATAAAGACCCCAATCGCCTTCCCGCTGAGGTTTAGGTGATAGGAGTTGATGTTTGTAGCTTTTTTGATGATATGAGTTGATGTTTGTAGTGTTTTTTCCTTATGTTGATATTTTTCATTTTTCCGAATGTGGTTTAGGTGATAAGAGTTCATGTTTAAAGCTTTAGGGTGATATTAGTTTATGCTTGTTGTTTTTTTAAAGAAAAAATTGATAATTTAAAATTTGTTGATGTTTTATGAATTCATAAGAGGCGTATTTTGAGGTACTGCATCTTTTTTGTTGAAGTTTTTAGTTTTTTTTCTCTCATTTTGATGTTTTTCATTTTTCAGGTGAGTTTTAGTTGATATTGGTTGCTATTTGTAGTTTTTTTGGGTGTTATTGGTTGATATTTTTAGCTTTTTTTTTCCTCTCACGTTGATGTTTTCCATTTTCTAGGTGAGGTTTAGGTGATATAAGTTGATGTTTGTAGTTTTTTTTGGTGTTGTTCTCATGTTGATGTTTTATATTTTCCGGGTGAGGTTTAGGTGATAAGAGTTGGTGTTTCTAGTTTTTGGGTAATATAAGTTGATGTTTGTATTTTTTAAAAATAAAATTTGATAATTTAAGTTTTGTTGATGTTTTTATGATTTTCAGTTTATGATGTTTATAATTTTCAGTAGATAGTCGATGTTTTTTATTTGAATTTTATTATTTGATTTTTTTGCTGTAATTTTTAGCCGATGTTTTATGATTTTCAGCTAATGTTTTGCTAGTTGTAGCTAATGTTTATGATTTTTTGTTCGATAATCATATTGATATTTTGCAATTTTTAAATAATTTTCAGTAAATAATTTTTTAAATATTTTTTCCGCAGAATGCAGCAGTAGGAAAAATGATGGGAAAATGGAGCAAAGTCCCTCAAAACAATATTAGAGATAGATCCCTGAAAAAAATATTAGAGATAGGTCCTTGGAAAATTGTTAGAGATATGTCACTTGAGCTAGAATAAAATTAGAATTGTATAAAAGTATCTGCCTAAAGTTAAGGGTGTCTAGCAGGAGCAGGGCCGGCCTTTACATGGCCTAATTGGTTCTTTTGAATAGGGCCCAAAAATTTATTTATTACCTATTATATATATATATATATATATATATATATATATATGTGAGTCCGTCTCTTGAAAGACGGTATTTCCATAAGTCATGGAAATACCAAGGTTTAGAGTGTAAATTAGAAGAAATAAAGATAAAATTTTTGGGTTGCATAAACCGGGTTATAAACTTTAATACTATTACACATTGCATAATAAATTTTTAATATTGCAACTTAGACCTTTTACCTTTTATTATTTTAATTAAACTCCGTCTTTCCATAAGCCTATGGAAAGACCGTCTTTCCCAAGACTTTTCCCATATATATTATTATTTAGTTTAGAAAATTAAACCTGATCCTACTAAAAGTCATTTTCCTTTCTCGTTCCGACTTCTTAGTTCAGTACCTTTCACATTTATTATTGATTTTTTTGACTAAATCTTTCAATTTCTTTTGCATATAAGAATGTAGTATTTTTGATATTTTATTTAATGGTAATTAAGAAGTATTATTAATTTCTCTTTTTCTTTATACTTTGTTTTGAAAAGTTATAATATCCAAATAATATTAATTTTATTTGATAATTTTATGTTAAGCATTTAGGGGTCTCTTTTTTTTTTTTTATACAAGCCCTCTAAATTGTCAGAAACAGCCCTAAACAGGAGACTATCCAAATACAATATTGTTGTAATGATATAAGTTCATATCCTTTCAACTTATTTTTCCCTTTATTTAAGTTCAATTTTATTCAATACAGTAAATTTTAATTTGATAAAAAATAACTTTGTTAATCCTAATGTGTTACTACTTTATACCATGTTTATTTTTTGTTCAACTCACTTCTGTTCGTTCTTAGGATTAATAAAAAAAGTACGAAGTTTAAAAATACGAGGGGTTTGATTTAAGATATTATACTTTAGGCAAAGTCTTGGTAAATACCATCTTTCCATAAACTTATGGAAAGATGAAGATTTACTAAAATAATAAAAATGTAAAATGTTTTAGTTGCAATATGAAAAATTTATTATACAACGTGTAGTAGTTATAAAGTTTATAACCTTATTCATCCTACCCGAAATTTTTACCTTCATTTCTTTTAATTTGAAATTTAAACCTTGGTCTTTCCATGACTTATGAAAATACCGTCTTTCAAAAGATGGACTTTATACTTAACATTATTTTATCAATTTTTAAAAATATTATTTCCGTTAGGATGGTATTTGTATTTTTTTTGTTCTTAAACTTGAACATTCACTATTTAAGTTTTGGTATTTTGTTCATTAGTTATTTATTTTTCTACCTTCTAATATATAAGGATTAATTGTTCATTAATTAAATTTATTAGTGCAAGATGAAGGCATTAATGATAGTTTAATCGGTTTGTGGAATGAAGGTTTTGAATTGCCATCTCTGACACTGCCATTGTATCATTGATCAACGAAGCTCGTCCAGACGCCGTCCTTTAGCTCCTACCACGACGGAATGAGCTGTTGCGGTTTATTATTTTTGGTCGCCATATATTGTTTCGAAATCGAAGGTTTAATCAAATTATCATCTGATATCGGAGTCCAGAGCTCGGTATTTCACAATTTCGATTATACATTATAGTTGTTGTTCCGATTTTGGGAAGGACCTTAAAACTCTCAATAACAAAATCAGGTTTCTAATCCAAAAGGCGAAACCCTTGCCCTCATGGCTCCGTCCGCCCAACACCACATGTATCGACGAGGAGGTAAATTACAGCAGCATCTCGAGATCCAAGTATCCACCAGTAGTAGTAGCTCGAGAAAGAGGCCACGTCCAGGAGAGAAATACTCTCTGGAGAGAAAAAAGGGCGCAGCCCTTCTCCGGACTTCCCGGGGCCGATTTTCTTCCAGTTTCTCTCCTACGATTCAGAGTTTCCGGCGAGGAATCCGACATTAATGTTGGATTCCTCGCCGGGCATCTTTCAAGGTATGATTTGCGCTTGAATTTGAAGATTTGATCTTTGGATCTGGAGGTTTTGGGTGAAGATCAGACTTTTCGATCTTGAAGTTGGTGATGGAGCGTCTTTGATGATGATCTATCATTGTTCCAAGTAAGTTTTAATCTTTTGTTGATAGATCTAATCTGGATGATTGATGAGTGGTTTATTTATGATGAATCTGTGCGGATTAGTATGGAAGATTATTTGGTTATGGTGATAGTCAATGTGGTGTTCATGTTGGATTGAGAGCAGAGATGAATTTGAAGCATGAATTTTTTTTATAGTATTTGGAAGAGTTCATGATGGATCTTTTGAGAGGGCATTCATGTGATCAGGCAGCACACTGTCCATGATTGTTTGCTTTAATTGGAACTTCGACCAGATTGCTATGTTGCATGCCAAGAATTTAAATTTACTTTCTTGACTGATGAACACTCATGTGGGATTTAAGATTTTGGGTGTTTGAATGTTATTGTTTGATGGGGTTGATGGCTTGGGATTAGTCGGATTCAAGACAGATGTTTGGAGTTAATTGGTTTAATTGGAATCATTAACGACCATAGGCCCAAGGATTTCTCCTCGTTGTTTCAATCTCCTGATAGTATTCAGATCTAGATGAATAAAGGAGCAGATTTTTCGTACAAGTGGGATTATTTGGATGTTGATTGTTAAAATTTTCCGGTCGGCTTCACCGGAAAAACACTTTTTCCGGTGGGTTATAATGTTTATCATGCCTTGAAGGTTTCGGATTCGTTTTGGTTAAGTAATATCTGATCGGAAAAGTTGTTGGAAATTGTTGGTTTTTTGGATTTTCCGATCGGAGGTCACCGGGAAAATGATATTCCGGCGATGGAAAAGCATGGAATTGCCTCGGTTCTCAGGCCATAGACTCGGATTCGTATTTGTTCATGCTTGGGATGCATCTTAGGGCTGGAAAAAGAGATTAAATTGATGTTGATTTCATTGTTTTTGCTCGCCGGAAAAATGCGTTTTTGGCAAGGAGAAAGGTGTTTGTTTGGCCGGATTGCACTTGCTCGGTTTTGGACGTGGAAGCTCCTTGTTTTTGTTGCTAATTCAGGCCGAAATTACACAAGGGAAGATGCCCAGATTTTGGTAGAATTTTTTGGCAAAATCATTGCGGATTTCGGCGAAAAATCTCCAGATTCCGGCGGCTCCGGCGCCGGAAAATCGCGAGTCCGGCGAGGAACCCGCTTGGGCGCCGCCGGGTCAGATTACCCGATCAGGAAAAAACGGTTTAAGCAAAACTAGGGTTTTAACCCGGTTTGGATGCGGCGCGGGTCAAATGACCCGAAGGGGGCGGCCGGGTAAGCAAACAAAACGCTAGGGTTATGATTGTTGGGCCGACATGCTGGGCTAAAATATTTCTTCCACTGGGCCGTATAGGAGCACGGTTTGGGCGGTAGCTGCTGGAGGCTGTGTAGGGTTTAGGTCCGAATGGAGGCGACGCGGGTCAAATGACCCGCTAAGGGGCGGCCGGGTCAACAAATCAAAACCCTAGGGTTAAGGTTGTTGGGCTGAGTTGCTGGGCTCCAAGTATTAATTCCACTGGGCTGAAAAGGAGCTTCTGGGCTGAAAGAAATTACCAAGTTTATGGGCTGATTTCAGGGACTCTTGGGCCTAATTAAATCTTAATATTTCAGCCTATTTCTTGGGCCGAATTTCCTTCATTTTGGGCTCTAATTTGTGGATTATTGTGGAGTTTTGGCCTTCCCTTTGGGCTAAAATTGTATTTGGTGGATAATTGCATATTTTCCACTTGGAGGGTGGGAGAGCGTCCTATCTACATTTGGTTGCTTGACCACAGGAGTTGGGTAGTGGGTTAATTAATTAGCGTACGCGAATTTAATTAACCCACTGCTAGTTGTTACTTGAAATTGACGGTCATTTTGCGCTCTATGCTCGCGCTACACTTTTGTGTTAAATTAGCATAAAGCTGTCCATTTGCTCAAAATGGTGTGGGCGATTACAGAATCGCCGGGCTTGACACACGCCGTATAAGTTGTGTCCGTTCTCTCCATCCTTAGGAGGACTATTTTTAGAGGGATTCACAAGAGCTATTGGCACGGCCTATGACACTCTTGCCCTCTACATTAGTCTCGGTTCATACCATGAGAACGTTTGAAGGCCAATAACACCCCTCTATCTTCATCTTAGGGGTGTATATGGTAGAAGCTGCTCCTCCTTTGGCGGTCCTAGCTTCATTAGGATTCAGCACCACCAGCACATCATGGCGACCATTCAAGACCCGAGTACATCACACTCGGCTGCATTTTTTGTCAACCACTGGCGTCCTCTTCACTATTTTCTTCAAGACCCAAGACCCGAGTCTCGGCTGCGACGAGGTCTTCATATGAAGAGCCAGTACACATTTCTGGTTGCTATGTATAGGTCCAGATTCACACATCTGGACTTGCAGTTCTTTCTCCCTAGGCTTAGTACTTTCTAGCTTAGGGTTAGCATTTCTTTAAAAAATAATTGGGGGGGGGGGGGAGGGGGTACTCATTTGGGTATCCCCCTCCCCCACCCCCCCGCGCTTCTTTTTCCCTAGGTTTTTAGCCTAGGGTTGGATTATGTTTTGTATTTGGTAGGGCTCTTTTCGAGCTCCACCGCAGGTTCCACCGTCTATACTATTTACCTATTTACACGAGGAGGTAAATTACAACGTCCAAGGGTCAAGCACACCGGAGGAAACTCCCACACTGCGGCTGCCAAGAATCGAACCCCTGACCAACGGGAATTGAGACCAAGCACCCAACCACTTGACCGATCGTATGGGTGTAAAATCAAATTTCTAATCGATTTTGCATGTGGCTGCAAACAATACCCTTTTCTATATCGAAAATGAAGTCATATATTGTGGTTTCGTGATATTTTCTATTTTTTTTAATTTCTCGCATAAATTGGGGAAAAAAACACGAACCTTCTTCCGACATGACAAATCATGTCGCATGATATAGTTAGTATTCCTTTTCTGAATCAAAAAGCATTTATTGGATATACTAGGCTATGTTTAAGAACCAATACATATTCTTACTAAACACTAAAGACATTTCTTTACCAATATTGCTTATACCTAATGAAGAGCATCGAAAATAAAGTTATAGAATTTAATTGTAAACCAACTAGAACGATTGAAGGGCAAGGTCTCCAATCTCCTCCGTCTTTAAGTTGTTGATTCAACTTTCATAAGGTCTTTCATTTGTTGGATTTATGGGAAAACTAAAGGGCAACGTCATATTATTTAGACTCATCGACAAAGAGGTATCTAACATATAAGTAGAACATTTATATTAATTAGAAACAAATATCATTTAAACATTAATAAGTCTAGATATATTCAACATCGTTTAACTGATAATATGGAAAAATCATAAGCGTACTTCACATTCCATCCATACTGGTTTCCAAGTCTCTCATGGTACCAAATGTAACATGGTATTTTGTCCACCGTGTATTACCTCATTGCTCATTTTATATGCTACCTTCTTAGGCCAAAATTCGACCACCCAAACCTTGGAAAATGGAATTTACATTTCTTTTCTTGAACAATCATTCAAATAACGAGAACATGTTAAAAAAAACTTAGGAAACATTTTGTTTCCAAATATAACGAACGGAGATCCTACTGCAAGACCGAGTAACTAAATATATATCTTCAACTTGAGATCCTGCAAAAACTCCACATTACATATATTAAAAATGAACCCTACCCCAATGAATCTTTTCAAGTGGTAGGTTATGACCATAATATGTGACAATTTTTTCATATCGGCGAAAGGGTTGTAGAACATGACATACTTTTGGGATGAGAATAAATTGATGACTATTCCAATAACACAAATTGTTTGTTAACGAGATCTCATCTACCTTTTGGATTGGTCAAAATATGAAACCTTTCGTAAATGCATCTTCACCTCTAGAATGATTATCACCATCTTATCTCGTTGATGAATCTCAATAATAAAAGTGTAAAGGTGGGTGCATTAATTTGAATGCTTTTTGTGAGACTAAATGTATGGAAGCATGCAAGGGTTTTGGAGAAGGGGGATTGCATTCTTGAGCTTTTATGGGTGAAGAGCGCCAAAGGTGCTAATAGATTAAGTTAGTGATAAAAGGAAGGAAATTGAACCGCTTTCCTTGAATTATTGCGCGCCTAGATGGCGGTTCCAAAATCAGAATCAATTTCAAATCAAACTAGAGTTTTGTCATTCATGGTTATGATATCGATTCTAGGGATGTGATAGATAATTTAAATGCAAAAATATTCCTTGAAATGAGTTTTGATTACATGTTCTAATTTTGAAACATATATATGTCATTTGTTCTATTAGCGTTACAAGCCACCATTTTTTATTTATTTTTAAACCCGTATAGTATAAACTTTTTCTTCTTCCCCTGCCTCAAATCAAAACCATGACATACCGCCACTCCTCAAATTTTTGTTCGAAACAAGATTATTACATCTTCCCAAATTCATATTCATTGGTGATGGTTAGAGATAAGGGAAAAATTAAGTCAAAAAATCCATCATCATCACGATTCGATGGTCAAGCCACAACGTAAAAACTTCCATGAGAAGAACCCAATGATGATGAACCATTGAGGAATCAGAATTATATATGGAAGAACAAATGACAAAATGACCACGAGCATTCTCCGGAGCCCACAACAACTCGTCAATTATGTAACAAGGCAGCGGAGGAGCGTTACGTTCAATGGGTACACCACAAATGCACTGCAACCAATGTGTTGAACCCTAATCATGTAGTTGATTTAAATTTTGAATACACATTAGATCATTTCCACCCCCATTATTTATATATCTAATTATGAAGGATAGTCCAACCCATCCCAACAAAGTAATACAACTTTATGCAAGTCTGGGAAAAAATCCTTACAATGATAGGGTAACCAAAGTTAATAGAGTTACAGTGAATGTTGTAATAAACAATCAATTCCACATTACGGTATCCCTGGGCCGACCCTAATTTTTTACGCCACACTGTCCCCGATTGACCATGTGATATTTTCCACCAACACTCTTGGCCAGTTAAGTCCGACTCACAATCCCTATTTCCTGTATAAATGAGGCAGAAGTAAATTTAGTTACAGGGTGGCAGGGCTGGGCAAGCAGACAAATATGACTTGTCGTTGTTTAGAGCGGAACAACAATTAGATTTTGAGTGGGTGTCCATTATTGTCCTTCTATCAGGGGAGGGACCTATTTACGAGGCCACAATTAAGAGCCATATGATCTTTTAATAAATCATGGAAAAGAAACCATTCTTGGCATCAAAATATTCTCTTACTTGAATAAAACCATGGGCACTGCCAAGAAGGAGTTTTCTAATGGGCGTTTGATCAATATGTTGATCAAGGAGCAAGGGATTGTGCCCCTTAACTGCTCATTGCATCTGGAATACTACGAATAGAAGTGGATTGACCTTAAACTACTCGAAGTGAGGGAAGATCTTGAAAAATTCAAGGTGAAGGTGGTTGGGGTAGGTGGTGGCTAGAGTTGCTAAGAGGGTTAGTGATTCGAGGAATGAACCACTATTATCGGCAGCCAGTTAGTCATACACCATTCATTTTTGTCTATGGTTTGTATATTTGATGTAATTCATTGAATTATATGTTGTATGTCTTTAGGTTCCGACAAAAGATTTCTATGGAAGTGGAAGAAAATGTTTGCATGTTTCACTAGTCAAATGGAAGCCTTTGATAGGGAGGTTGAGGAATTAAAGGCTGAGTAGTGGTTACCATTGGGATAAATGGATTGAGTAGAGATAATTGAAGATGAAGAGAAGTCTGATTTTGGACATGTTAGTTGATCTTGTAGCGATGAGGTGTAAGAAGACGAAAATGATCTCACATTGTACCTCCCAGCTCCTTAAAAATGTATGCATTTAAAAATTCTGAATTCATGCAATGAATATTGAATTTGTTTTGATTGGATTATTTAATTCAATGTACTATATGGCAGTATTGTTACATTTTATTGTTGTAACATAACATTATCTACTGTTTGATGTACTCGACATCAAGTTTGGTGTGATTCCATGTAACCATATTTACGAATCCCGTCCAGTTCTTCTCTACATTTCAAAAATACCAGTAACTACGGAGTATGTTATGATTTCAAAGCATATGTATGGGAGACTAATATGCATTCAGTTAGTCTTTTTCGATATTGAAATAATGTTGTTGCGTATTCTGAGACCGATTCAGGAATGAACTTGACTTCCACCTTATCAGGCATGGTTTTTTTACATGAACCTGTCAGAGTACATTCTGATTTTGGAAATCAGGAACTTCATCGGAAAAGGTACTGGCCAAATTAACACAATTAAATAATAAGAGATTATCCAAAGTGATACCCCTTTTAATCGAAATTCACAGTTTGGTACCCAAATTTTAAAATTGTCTTTAAAGGTACCCACTTTTTTATTTATGTCTCAAAAGGGTACCTTTCAACAAAAAATGGGTACCAGTTTGGATCAAAATTATGCCATAATGGTACCCACTTTTAACTAAAAATACATTTTCAGGACATTAATGAAAAACTTGGTACCTCTTAAGAGCAGTTTTAGGGTACTAAATTGTGAATATCACTTAAAAGTGGATACCATTCCGAACATTTTCTCGTAAAATAATTACAAGAAATCATTCTGGGATTGGTTTCAGTATCAGAGCTTCTATCCATATGCTAAAAAAAATATGGCCGACAAACACTTTGAACTCGGAGTTGATTGAGGACACAAAACCCTAGCCCTATTTGGGGGTACCATACACATCTTTCGTTGAATATTTTCTAAATTTCCCGCTTATTTTACCCAAAACACTCATAAAATTAAGGGTAAAATACATTTATAACCCTAACTTTAGGCTGAAAGTGCCAAAATAACCCTAACTTTAGGCTGAATTGTGCAGTTATAACCTTTTGAAACTATTCTCACATTGAATCATTTATAAAGTTTGACTGGGTATGAAATGATAAAAATACCCTTTTAATTACAAGTTGAATTCTCATTTTACCTCTTTCTTATTCTTCAAAACCCATCCTTACTCCATCCACCACCCCATAACCGCATGCCAACTCCTCACCACCTCACTACCACCCATCATCCCTGGCCACCACCCGAAACGTCACCCATCTCCACGTCGCCCAATACGACACCCATATTCCTGTTGTCTTCACGCCACCCATCTCTTGCAGTCGATGCCCATCCCATCTTCTTTTTATGCCGCTGATGCCCAACCCACTTTCTTCTCCTTATGCAACCTTTCTTCTCCCCCATCGACAACAAAAAAAACCCTAGCGAATCGAAGTTGACATAGGTGGTCGAAGCTGCGAATTGCAGTCAACATAGGTGGCCGGAGCTTTGAATCAAAATTGACACCAGAGCTTGGCGACACTGGTGGTTACAGCAGGCGCCGCTAGAGACCAAATCTGGAGTGACTAGTAGGCCGAGGGGTTTGAGAAGAAATTGAAGTTTGTAAAATCAGCGAAAGATAACCCCTCAGCCGTCTTGAGAAGAAAAATTGGCGATTTCACAAAGTTAGGCTTTGTGATAACATTTAATTTTGTTACTTTTCCTTTTTTGTGAAACCAGCTCTCAAATCGGTGATTTCACAAATCAGAGTTTGGTAAGAAATGGAAGGTTTGAGAAGAAATAAGGATGAAGAAGAACCAGGGCCTAACTTTGTCTTTTCCTTTCCTTTTCTTTTTCTTTTTTTAGTCTAGGGGAAAATTTGTCATTTTAATTAATTCAAAAAAATATTTCACGTTGAGAATTGAAGTCAACTGCGTCCAGAGTTATATTGGCACATACATAAAAAGTTAGGGTTAGATTGACACTTTTTAATTTTGCAGGGTTAGATTGACACTTTCAGCCTGAAGATAGGATTATTATTTCACTTTACTCTAAAATTAATTTCTATAACTAAAACCAAGACATCTAGCATATCTGCTCGTGATGGAAATACTAGGCGGTGGAAGTACACAAGATGGAGGAAGAGGGTTGCAATAACTTTTGACGCTACGAGCTTCATATCTCTAGCAGCTTCACCGTGCCAGCTTTGCCGCTGGTGGATTACCCACCTCAATCTCCTCTGATTTGCCACCAGGATGCCGCTTCGCCCACCGGTTGTGGTGCCCGGCACTGCCCTCTACTTTCTCTGTGCCGCCTCTATTTTCCCAGTTAATTATTGAGTAATGTTATTAAATAGTTTGAATTATATATATGGTTAATAGTGTGTTGAACATACATTAATGTTAATCTAGTTTGATTAGTGATTTGTATAACATTTTTTGGTTTGTGTAGATTCAGATTCTGTGTAAAATTTTGCTTGCCGGAAAAAATATTTTGCCAGGAACTACCGAAAGCGGAACCGACATCGGTTTTGGTAGTTTGTTTCAATTATAAAAATAACTTGAATGATGTCACACCACTCTCAGTTTTGGTTTCATTTGAAGAGACAACATTTGAGATATCGGTAGCAGTGTCGCAGACATTGAACCTGACGTCGTACGTCATTTCGGTCATACTTTTTTACTTTGAATTTTTTCAGGAAAAAAATTGAAATAAAAACCACTATAGAACCAATGAAAAAGGTGACGTCTGTAGTGGGATTTTGTGTGGCGGTTCTTGAAAATACCTTTGTGCATCCCCACAATGTAGCCGTTATTCAACAAAGCCACATGCCGATATGAAATTTCAATTTGGAAAGTATGTTGGGACAGAAGTTCCGAGTTCAAACTTCATGATCCCCGTATACGAAAATAGTTAATGACTATTACTGCACTACTAGTTTATTAAAAATGATTCACCTATTATGAAAACTAAAAATGTAAACAACTTTTGGTAATCAAGCCCGACATGGCTCGGAATTTAGTTGACAGAAGATTTGTTAGTAATTTTACTAATAATTGAGTTGATATCTATATTAAATGTATCACTTCTGTTACATCCACTAATTTCATTACCACCAGGGATATGATAGGCCGAGGACCACAGTATACGACCTCTAATGGTTGTGAACGTTTGGTAATTTATCCACAGTTTCACACAGTCCTGTGTTAAGGTTAGAAATCTATTGCCAGCCCGCTTGTGGATTTGGTTGATCTTTCAACCATATTTAGTGCATGATTTGCATGATTAATTTTCACTAATGATGCAACATGTTCGTTAGGTTTGAGCAAAGCAAATCCAATTTCAATATCGAAAGCAATTAATTAGGCGTTTCAACCATTTTGGTTTATTTTCACTTCAATCTTGCTATTACTAATGATGCAGCATGCTCATTACAGCCAGCAAACCAAATCCAACCTCGAACTGATCGATTGACCACAACCAAAACATGTCGCATTGTTTGAACTCTAGGTTCCAAGTGTGTTTTGGATGAAATGTTTACTACCCAAGTTTGAAGAGTTCTAATTTTTTTGAATGTTGATTTTGGTCAAATTACACTAATGCAGAAATAGTTATTAATAGCTCCGATATAATGTGTTTTCCATAATTGCTACGGAACAGCCGTTCGTTTATCATTCTGACATCAAAAACTCTTTTCAAAACCTCATAATTCAAAGGATAGATTTTCACAATTGTTTAACGAAGGTTGTTTAACAATTGTTGTGTATACGTTGACAACAATGATAGTTAATTTATAACCATCGTTTAATGTGTCGATTAATGGTGATTTTCAATTGATGTTGTAAGCAAAGACTAGTTTCGAGCTAAATGTTCCAAAGTCGAAAGTTGATACTCATAAAATCCAATTCCATAGTAGTTTGACTTAGACATGTTCTAGCCCCACATTCGGAAGTTAATGCAATGTCTTGCAAATTGAATTGGTAGACCATAATTGATTACCTGCAACTTTTATCAACTATGTAATGGTGCATATTGCACCTCAGAATTTGCCATTGATCACCTCCCTTCTCGAGTCTATTTTGATTGATTATTCCTTGGATTTTTTCAACTCCACCCGATTTGTATTACTAGATTAATTTCTAATCTATCAATTAACAATATTGATCCATTAAATATGGTCAATTATTATTTATCTTTTGCCACTGCAACTATTTAAAAAAATTGATTTCAAACACAAGGCCTTATTTCATGAAAGTATTCAATATGGTGAGAGACTCAAGGATTTCAAGTTTCCATCTAATTTCGTAGAGAGTAACCCTGGGCTTAAACGGATCTTAGGGGAAGATGGGGAGAGGCTTTGATGTCAAAGTGTTCTTTGGTTGTCAGATTATAATTGTGGTATCTTTATAACTAGTGGTTGGTTGTAACTTAACATGATTTAAGGGAAAATGAATACTTGCACTTTCCGGACATAGGTGACAGTACTCGCATTAGTGATATCATTGTCATTTTGAACACCCCCTGGGTCTTCAAAATTCTATTGAGCAAAGTCTCTGCATACTGTGGGTATTGAATTCACACTTTGCAAGCGGGAGTTCTCTTTGTCGAGATGCACATTCACCTCTTCGGATAGCCAGAGACTCTCATGAGCGTCTTCAAGCTAAACCTTTAAACCATCAACCTCTTTCGCTTTAGGCTCTAAACCATCTGACTCCCGCAACCTTGGACCCAAGGTCGCCAAACCGTTCACAACCAACAAATTGACCAAAGATTCACACATGTTTCACCCGAACATTGAAAAAATAAGGGTACAAAAATAACACAATCACTAACCATGGAACTATGCTCAATCATGGTTAGATCACTAGGAAGAGAGATAACCATGCTACCACCATCATCATCGGTCTTATAGTGGTGGTTGAGACGTGAATTTCGACTTTCTTAGTAAGCCACAATCCCACCCGCAACACCATCAACGAAACCATTACACATGTGGGATAATGAATCCCAATTAAATTTCCAAATTGTATCTCTTGATCCATCGTTGAAATCAGACATTTACTGACCACCTTTCGCCACACCGACAACTTGAGAGACAAGAGTGGAGTCAACGGCCTTGACACTCGGAACCACACCTAAGACCCCAGTTTCACCACTTGGAATGACATGTGCCAAATGCTTTACAGACTCATCTATGTATACACAAAGTAAAAGAAAACATCATAATCAAAGGAAATCATCACGTGACATGCATCTCATAGAATAAGCATCCATATCTTAAACCTTCTAACTTCATTAGCAAAGGCACATAGACTCTACAATCGACCAATCCACCCACAACGTTCATATTTAGTTTGGTCTTTACTATCGGTTGCGTTATTTTAGTAACATAATACTACCACATGCCAAACAAGGAAGATAGGGAACACCATCCCTAAGGCCCACAACCTTAATCAAGAACCGACGCAAACAAGGTTGCACAAGTCTCAACCTACCAATTCCACTAGGGTTAGCCATGCTACAACTAAAACTTCCGGTCCATCTTCCTGCTAATGGACCCCCAACCCCCCACCATAAACACGATCATTACCCCAACCACCTTTAAATTCATCATCAATAAGAAGACCAACATACCATATCACAGTCTTCAAGACTGCCTTACTCTCAGGTCCGACGTTTAATATTATCAGCCGACGGAATACCCAAACTTTGGACGTCTCTCACAGTATCATTACAAATACAAGTACTCAAAGACAACACACTATGAATCATAAGAGCAAACATACAGAGGGTTTATTTGGAATAAGAAAATGGACACCAACTCCAACGACTAGTATGAAGATGATCCATCCAAATTATGAGAAGTTCACCCCCAATGCAAAGTCTCACAATCCAAAGCTAGAGGACATGCAGAATGAGAGATTAAACAACACTCAACACCAAAATCTATTTGTAAGAAGAAAGCCTAAACCCTATTTCCTGAGGTGTTTAACCGATGCAGCTGGCAATCAATCAAGTCTTACACCCAAATGAAAAAGGTGCAAGATAGATGGCATTATGGAAAGGTTTTTTAAAATGGAGCCCACCATAGTGATTACTATTCTTAAGTTGAAACCTTATCCTCGATGACCTACTCCTCAACAAACACGTAAGCCAGCCATGTCGAAGCGATTAAAATTACCCACAAAGCTCTCAGGAAATCTCGCTACATTCACAGTGAACGGGCGAACATCTCCCTATCGCCATAGAACACATACAGTTCTGCTCCTCAACACTTCGTGACTAGATTCCCTTATGTTATACATATGGCCCACACATTAGGCATAGTCCATACAGAGGGCAACCCAGCGAGGTCAGTGAAGTGTTTGTATAGACGGAGAGTGTACACCAACTGACAAGATCGCTACACGTCTTGGACATCCACCCGGAGAGATATCTAGCTACTATCACAAAAGTCACGCAAGTGGCCACCACTCAGTCCACGATTGAAATTAAGAACGTGGCCCATAATATATGCACTCAGAAGAGTCATACAACCACCACAATGGCCACGATCAAATCGACTTATACATCAGGCAACACCCCGTTATCGTATGCTGAATGAACCTATAAATAGAAGATGGTTTAAGGAATCAAGGTAAGTGACAACTGGCAATTAGAAAGAATATACTTAGATACTCAATATTAACTTAACCATAAGAGTTTTTACCTCACATCCGATCCGGGAGATTTGTTGCAGGACCAATGTACCTTTGGTTCATCACAATCTAGAACTGCCACCGTCATTTGAAAGGAACAGCCATTAAAAAGGAAAGTAAAATTTATAAGAAAACTATCATCTGTAATCGTTATTACAAGAAAGTAATTTTCACAAAATAACCTTAATACAAATCAATTTAAACATGTTGGACTTCCTCGTTCTCTTACTACTTGGAGATAAGGTCAGAAAGTTGTTTGTTGGGATAGGAATTGATGAAGGATCAGCTTGTTAATGCAATTAGACTTATAGGAGGGTCCCATTGGCTAATTTTTAGGTATTATTCTGGCTGGATACTTCTGATCAATAGGAAGAGGAGGAAAAAAAGGCGAGTAATTAAATCTATTCAATCTCGGAATACTGCCTAAATAACTGCGACCAGAGAATCAAATAAGTCGGGAAGAAAAAAGAGTCTGAGGTCGGGTTGGACGACATACATCTTGGTTGGTCCCACCACCACTAGAGATTAGACATATAAAAATATTTCTTATATAAAAGATATATATAATAATTTTTTAATAGCTTCAAGACCAAAATGGGATGCAAAAAGCCGAAAGCCCTTCTTTTATTTAAATTCCTCTCAAATACATGACTTACATACCCGGCTCAACATTCTTGGTGCCAGGGCTACTAATTGAGTGCCAGCACGTAGTTGTGCTGTCAGTAAGAAGGTAGCCGGCACCTTTCGATTTAGAGTTAGCGCTTTAATACAATGAATTCAAAAGCATCAAACCTCTCTTGTTCGAAAAAATTGAAACACAATTACCAAATCCACCTATCATCGCCGGCATAACCATAAAAAATATCATTAAAAAAGCGTGAGCCGTTATTAAAACATTATAAAGTTGATGATTCCCACCAAGAATTTGATCACCCTTTCTCGACGCATTTCTTTAGACAAAGACTCCATTTTTTTCCTTTTCGCCCAAACTTACTAAATAGTAATAGGGGTAATTTTTTCGCACCTGACTGTGATAGCCCATATATATATTAATGTAACGGGAGAAGGATTTCCCATCCCTTAGCCGGAAAGATATGTGGCCATGAAAGGTGGATTAAGTGGAACAAAATTGACTGAGCGGTAGAGTCGTGGAAACGCTTCTTTCTTCCTTGGATATTAGCTCCATGGAACGATATGTTACTGCTGAAACACGGAAGAATTGAAATATGTGTATATATATATATATTCATGTAACAGGAGAAGGATTTCCCATCCCTTAGCCGGAAAGATATATGGCCATGAAAGGTGGATTAAGTGGAACATAATTGACTGAGCGGTAGAGTAATGGAAATGCTTCTTTCTTCCTTGGATATTAGCTCCATGGAACGATATGTTACTGCTGAAACACGGAAGAATTGAAATATGTATATATACATATATATATATATATATTCATGTAACGGGAGAAGGATTTCCCATCCCTTAGCCGGAAAGATATATGGCCATGAAAGGTGGATTAAGTGGAACAAAATTGACTGAGCGGTAGAGTCGTGGAAACGCTTCTTTCTTCCTTGGATATTAGCTCCATGGAACGATATGTTACTGCTGAAACACGGAAGAATTGAAATATGTGTATATATATATATATATTCATGTAACGGGAGAAGGATTTCCCATCCCTTAGCCGGAAAGATATATGGCCATGAAAGGTGGATTAAGTGGAACAGAATTGACTGAGCGGTAAAGTCGTGGAAACGCTTCTTCCTTCCTTGGATATTAGCTCCATGGAACGATATGTTACTACGGAAACACAGAAGAATTGAAATATATATATATATATATATATTAAAATATATATATTGAAATATATATATATATATATATTGAAATATATATATAGAGAGAGAGATAGATAGATAGATAGATAGACACATGAGTGTTCAAGTGATTAAGTGTGTTCGGCGCCAAATCTTGTCGGACTCATGTGGTCGCATCCACTGTCCTATCATAATTGGAAATTTGCACCTAGGGTAATTGCATCCTCATCTTTCTAAAAGTAAATAGTTCGGCACAATTAGACAACCGCAAAACTGCTCCATTGATGTAATTTTTTGTTTTAATCTTCAGAAGAGGATGAATTCGAAACATATACTCCTATTACTAAAATATGAGGACATGGTACTTGGACAGAACAAAGAGCAGCTTGGAACAAAATATAATAAACTAAATATCCCATTGGGAATTGGACCAAATTGACCAAACAACCTTGCCATAGCTCATAATTCAATTGATAATATTTGTTATTCCCATCTAGCTCTTCTTCATCAACCTTTTCCCCTACTTTAAAACCTGGGATCACATTCTTTCTTTCAATCAGTAGGAGTGTGCGAAAAACCGCGATCCCAGATATCTTACACATCCTTTGCACATATGAAGGTAAGTGGTGGATGAACCTAACGCGTGTGTTTGTGTGCGCGCGTGAGCGATTTGACGAGTAGTGATGCAATTTCCATTTGAGTGCAGATCTTTAGTTGGATGCAGCTAAGATTCAGCAAACCAAATACATCCAAAACCAATAAAAGTGAGTGCATTTCTTCTCTACTTATCTTTAAGTTTATTCTAGCATTTCGCATACATAATTTCGCGTGCTGATTCATTGTTATTTTCTGTTACCCCGCGCAGATGATCATAGGATGCATAAAACGTTCAAGGAAGAAGAATTCAGTGACTGGCCTAGCGGACTTCTCGCAATTGGGACACTCGGAAACAACAATGCCAAGGATCCTGAATTGGACAATCATGATCATCAAGAAATAACACATGAGGAATTCATACAGCTGCACAGAGAATTGGAGCCGTTATCCAACTCACATTCGGAAGATTACACCGAGGAATCTCCAAAACACTGCCTTCCTGCCGACAAACTCTTTGATTTTCTGGATGAAGATGAGCAGGGAAGCAACACTGCAGTGTGCAACAAAGGGACAGATGACCATTTGTATAATAAGAAGAAAAGGAACATGAACGAAAAGTCTGTGTCTTTCCCTCTCAGGAAGGCATTTCACAGCTTTGGAAAGTTCAAGTTCAGTATCCCGTTGGGAGATCCGATTCGCGAACTCAGACTGCAGGAGAAATCAAGATTGGAGAAGGTAACTGTTGAAATTCCTACACCGGTCTCTTAAAAGACTTGTATGTAACGCGTTGAGTCACCTCCACTTGATTAGTACCAACTGGTTTTACGATGGAAGCAAAGAATATCTTGAAATTTAACGGTCGATCATTTATTTATTGATTCATTTGATCGTGTGGATGCAGATTCTGAGGGCCATGCTGAAGAAAAAAGTGTATCCTCAAAGTAGAAACATTCCTAAAGGAAGGATGAACAAAATCATGGACCAAGAACATCATAATCATCCATCTGATTGCTGTGATAGTGACAGTTGTGATGAAGATGCTTATGAGACTACAACTGACGGGATAAAATGGGTCAACACTGACTCTGACTGTGAGTTACCATCAATTTTGCTCCATTTTTAAACTCCAATCTTTGTGGAGGAAACTGAAATAAAAGGATCAAAAGTATTACCGTATTTGGAAAATGGAAATGGTGCGTTTTTAGTCAAACATCCAAAAGAAAAAATGGGCAGTTTTGTTGAAACTTGGAAAATGGAAATGATGCGTTTTTAGTCAAACATCCAAAAGAAAAAATGGGCAGTTTTGTTGAAACGGATGCGGGAACAGCCAAATCAAGATGGCAATAATTAAACTACTTTCCCACTTTTGTAGTACATGATACCATCAGTTTCGCAATTTTCTTCTGTGGATTTTCACAGGATTTTCCTTCTTGTGGTTGTAGATATTGTGTTGGAAATATGAAATGCACCATGAATATCCGTGACTATGTCAAAACCCAAAGAGGTAAAGCAATACTTATGTGGCGTGTTTTTTACCTATGAATAATGTACGGTACTTTTTAATTTACACACCGTATTCGTTACATTAAATATTGAATTTTTAAATTTAAATAAAGTATTTATAAATTAAATATTAACTATATTTTTCTTATTACTTATATTTTTACATTTAAATATATTTTATTATATGTTTTAATTTATAAACTACAATATTTAAATTTAAAAATATAAATATATATTTTGAATTAAAAAATAAAGTAGTATAGTACATATAAATTTATGGACAAGTCACTCATATGAGACTTTCTTGTACTTATGCTTGTGAAAAAAATGAATTTAAGCTTCTCAAAAAGAGCCGTGTTGTTAATATTAGTAAAACCAATATTAATATCGGACTTCTATTGTGTGGTGTCATTTGCAGGAGATTTAAGAAGGGGATCAATTCAATTGTCCCACTGCTTGAATAAGTGATTGGTTGAGGAATTAGTGATTTTTACCGTGGTCATATTGTGTAATACTCTATCCTATTGTTAGTTAAACAGCCATGGTTATGTACGATTCACGGGTACTGTTTCCAACCTCTGTGCTGATGTTGCAGTATGTTAGTGTATTTCCGAGTTCAAAGTTGATTGAAAAATAGAATTGACCAGGATTCCCCCTCCCACTCACCCACCCAATATTTGATGGTTGTAATTTCACGCTATTAAGTAAGCAGGTACTCAACGAAGAGTTATAGTATTGAATATGCGTTTGCTATTGTGATTGATTGTAGTTAATGTGCTTGTTTGAGTTAATGGAAACTTGGTTTAATGTGCACAGTATTGCATGCATTAATCAATGCATTCGACATAAATAATTGGCATGTTTTGATCAAAAGTGTCAATATAACTCATTAAAGTTTAAAAGTGTGATATTAGAAATGCCAATATAGCCTTTTAGCACTACTCTGCCGTTGACTTTATATTTTTTGGCATTAACCAAATACAAAAAAACTAAAATACCCCTAACCTTAAAACTAAAAAATTAAAGACAACCTTAAAACTAAAAAATTAAAGACAAGAATACCCCTAGGTTTCTTCCTCATCTTCATCTCTCTCTCTCCCTCTCCAAAATTAGCACCACCGCTGGAAACCTCCAACATTAAAACCTCCAACATTAAAACCTCCGTCGCTGTCTGAGCCACCGAAAACCACCACTTCCGACCTCCAGATGAAGAAAATAATTATTTTTTAAACATTCCTTTGCAAAACCTGGGCACTAGAAAAACAACAGCCACGAAAAAACACAATATAAGCCACACTGATGCAGTTTTCTGCAAATTCAAGAGCAGCATTCAATTTTATCAAGAATTCAAGCTGAACATCTGATTACCCAGCACACGATCAATTCCTACAAACAAATAGATTCCAATAAAGTTCCAGACTTTTTAACACCAAAAGCCATACACCATCACAGAGTTGCATATCATGTGCTCGATAAAAAATCCCAGACACATAACATCACTTTAAGTTTGAGCTTACACATAAATGGCAATGCAACACACCAACCCAAGATGGGACAAAAAACAAAACCCAGAAGCTGCAATCAATCAAGATACTATCTTTGGAAAGACAAACAACTAAAAAATGAAGGGAAGAAAAACAAACACATTCAATAAAAGAAAATGGATGGCATTGATACTTACCATGTTGATGATGATTGACGGCAAGAGAGGCGGTGGTGGAAGCAATGGTGAAGTGAAATTGGAGGAGAGCCATCTGGGCTGTGCAACGCCGCTGTCGAAACCCTAACCCCAGAACAAAGGGTAGAATTGTAAAGCGTCACCCCCTCCGCCGACGAAGACGAAGCCTGCCGGTGTGGTACCCTTGCCCCGCCGCGAACCCCAGTCACCCTCACCGCCAACGAAGATGAAGCCCACTGCGTTCTCTAAATCCCTCCCCAACCTTCGCCACCCGCTAAATCAGCACCTCCTCCAAATCCCTCCCCAAATTTGCCACCCTCGAGACCGACTAGTTGAAGGCACCACCGCAGTGCTGGAAGCAATCATCGATGCGTTGAACACCACCGCTAGACCGACGATTTGTCGGTGGAGGAGAGAACACAACACCAAGTCATCGCCTACGATGAGCAGAGGAAGACGAAAAATGGGAAGAAATGATAGATATAAAGGGTCTAAAAGGTCTAAATGGGAAGCCGAGAGGTAGAGATCTAAAGGGTCTTCTTCTGGTTTGATATAAATGAGAAGGCACCACCGGCAAGATGAATCTCGGCTCTAAAGGAAAAAGTCAAACTTGATGAGGGTATAAACATCTTTCCAGTTTTGAGGAATTTATTTTTTTAATTAAAAGGGTATAATCAGTATTTCAAGTTATTTTGGTCAAATTTAGGCCTCTGGGTTATATTGGCACTTTCAAGCAAAGCACATGATTATAATAACACTTTCTAATTTTACAGGGTCATATTGGCACTTAACTCTAATTGTTACTAATGGAAACCTTGTATCCATGGGAACCTAGATCTTCCTTTGTGATGTCATTAGTAGGTTGCTCGTGGGTACTTTTCATCATCTTTGTAGAATGCCATTTGCAAGGATGGTAGAACATATCGAAGGACATTCATAAGGAAGGCAGTAGATTGAAGGACACCGACTTTAAATCGTGGTAGTAGATTGAATTGAGCCCAAGAATGGCAGATTCGAATTTCAAAGAGGCCAAGGAAGAAGCAGGGGAATTATTGTTCGAGAGTTGCACAAAGTTAAGGTAAAGAACTGAGAAGAATCAACCCTTGAGGTTGTCACCATTGGATTCGTCTTCTCGAGCGCTATAAAATTGACTGCAAGAACTCTCAAATCGGACCAACGGTTCATCCGTAGCAGAACAAACAAGTCAGCCGGCTGAACCAGCCACGACCAGCACAGACCGCACAAGACCAGGACGAGAGCTAGACCTAGCATAGCCCGTGCCAAGCAACACGACCCATGCCAGGGTCTTTTGGCACGGTCCATTCCAACCAACTCCAGCACAGACCTTGCCTATTCTGACTGGCCGTGTGACACATGCCTTCTTTTCACTCCAAAATTTGGCTAAGTATGGGTGCAGACCATTCCGTTTCACATGGTCTGCATCATTTAAAGTCACGAATGCCAAGGCCAGCCCACAAGGTGTGAAGAATGATGCATGATGCTGAGCAAAATGAGGATCCGGTTGACGGCCCATGCCAAACGACACAGGGAGCAAATCAGAAGATAAAAAATTAGAGCTCCAGTTGACGGCCCGTGCCCTGGCTTACCCCGAAAGTTTAGCGTGACTGTTTGTAGCAATTAGAGTTGTGCCAATTCTAGAGTCATCACAAGGTGTCTTTTCCTTTGCCTCTCTAGACCTAGGGATTGAGATCCACGGTGTGGTGTCCGTGATGTAATGCACTCATTACATATCTAACGGTTGCAACCTACGTGAGAAATTACTCTTTTATTTGTATTCCTCTAAGCGGTGGTGCATTAGCATTGGGAATGAAGTGGCGGAGATGGTCTACGGCATCACGGGACTAGAGCACATCCCCAAATTACAGAGACGGTGAGATACAACTTTGTGGTAAGTACCACGTGTGACAGGCGGGGGGAAATATCTGATTATCTTCACACTGTGTGGCATAGAAAGGGACAATTCCCCTCTATTTTATAGCGGATGGGTTCTCAAAATATTTCAGTCACACCATTACATGTTTAGCTATCAAATTCTAGAGAAAATAAACTGTATGTTTTCGAAACTAAAAGAGTGATTTCCTATAATGATTGTGATTAACTAAGAAGAGTATAAATAGAGTACCAAGTAGACTAGTCTAAACATAACTCTAGCCTAGTCATCAAGAATAAAATCTAATATAATCATCAACTTGCTTTATTCTAACACACCCCCCTCAAACGAAGCATCAGATGCTTGCTGAGGCACAACTTGGTCTTGAAGAACTCGAATAGTTGCCGAGAGAGTCCTTTGGTGAAAATGTGCGCAATCTCAATAGAAGTCGGGACATGTGCAACGCACAACTTGCCAGATGTCACCAACTCACGAACAAAATGATAATCAATGTCGATGTGCTTTGCCCGCTTGTGCGCCACTGTATTCTAAGCTAAGAAGATAGCATTGTTGTTGTCGCATAACAATAATGGAGCACCAGAAAGTGGAACCCTAAGATCACGAAGAAAATGAGTGAGCCAAACCACCTCTGAAGCAGTGTTGGCGAGAGCACGGTATTCAGACTTAGTGCTGGAGCGAGAAATAGTAGGTTGTTTCTTGGCACTCCAAGAAACCAGATTCCCATCAAGATAAACTGCATAACCATAAGTGGACCGTCGAGTCTTCAAATAGCGGGCCCAGTCAGTATCAGAGTACCCTAACACCTAAGGAGTACTAGCAAAATGAAAACTAAGACCAAAATGAAGGGTGCCACGAACATACTGCAGAATCCATGTCACTGTAGTGAAATGGTCATCTCTGGGATCCTGAAGATAATGGCTCACCGTGTCGACCGAGAAAGCCAAATCCGGACGAGTGATGGTGAGATACTGGAGGGCACCAACAAGGGAATGATAAAGTGTAGGATTCTGGAATGGTGGACTAGTAGAGCTGTGAAGCTGCGAATCGGCGAAAAATGGCGTAGAAACAGGGGTCGCGTCAGACATACCGACCCAAGTCATAATATCCTGAGCACACTTTGCTTGGCCAAGAAGTAAATCGGAGGAGGTAGGCGAAACTTCAAGACCAGGAAAGTAATGGAGAGCACCCAGATCCTTGATCGTAAGCTCTCCATGAGTCCGATCAATGAACTGAAGAAGAAGAGTCAAGTTGTTGCCTATAAGAATAATACCATCCACATACACAAGTACATACAGTAATGATGACCCTCTCGAGAGAACAAATAAAGAAGTATCGGTTGAGCTGCACTGAAAACCAAGCTGTGTCAGATAACCGATGAAGCGCTGGAACCAAGCCCGGGGATTCTTCTTAAGACCATAAATGGCCTTCCACAAGCAACACACATAGTGTGGATGAGCAGAATCCTGATAACCAATGGGCTGCTTCATATAAACCGGAGCATCAAGAACACCATTAAGGAAAGCGTTCTTAACGTCCAACTGATGAAGTGGACAGGAACACATTGTGGCTATGGTGAGGACTGTTCGAACAGTGGAGGCTTTGACCACTGGACTGAAAGTGTGGTCAAAGTCAAAACCCAGAATTTGTGAGAAACCCTGAGCCACAAGCCTAGCTTTATGATGCATGGTAGTGCCATCTGGTCGATACTTCAGTCTGTAAACCCATTTGGAGCAAAAAACATTGACGTCCGATGGGCGAGACACTAAATCCCAAGTGTGTTGTCCACAAAGATCTATCATCTCGCCATCCATGGCAGAAACCCAAGCCGAATTCAGAAGAGCAGTGCGGTAATCTGTCGGCTCTGACTGAGCAAGTAAGGTGGCAGTAAGACCATGAGCAATGATATCATAATAATCTCTTCATTGAATAGCTCCAATCATCAATCGAGTAGCCATACGATAAGTGCAAAACCGAGGTGGAAAGACCGGAGGAGCAGTCGCAGCGGTCAAAAGGGCCGGCGAGGTGACTAGCGAAGGAGAGGTGGCCAATGAACGGGCCAGTGAGGTGGCCGGCGAAGTGGGCCGTTGAAGTGGCCAAAGAATCGGATAGGCTAGTCGGTGGACCAGGTGAGCTGGTCAATGGTGGGATGGACAGAGCAGGATGAGTCCGAGCGACCACTGGGTGGTCCAAATCGTTAGAGCAGTCAGAACATGGTGTTGTAGTCGGTCATGATGAAAACATCGATGAGCCAGGAAGGCTGGAAACCAAAGTGGTAGACCGAGCAGGAGGAAATGCTACCGTGGAAGAAGTAGGAGTATCAGCTGATGTATCAGCATGATCCAAAAAAATAGAGACATCCAGAGAGAACGGAGATACTGAAGTAGAACCATCGGCATAAGGGAAGAAAGTATCATCAAACCGAGCATGGTTGGTGACATATATCTTTCCAGACGTAGGATCCAAACATCGATAACCCTTTACTGGGAGTCATACCCAAGAAAGATACAAGGAAAAATGCGAGGAGAGAGTTTGTGAGCTGCATATGGACAAAGATAAGAGTACACATGAGAACCAAATATGTGAAAGTTCATGAATATGGGAGCCCAACCATTAACAACCTCAAATGGTGATCGTCCACCAAGAACCAGAGTGGGCAACTGATTTATGGTATAAGCAGCTGCAACAAAGGCGTGTGGCCAGTGGAAGAGATAAACATGAGAGAGGTACAACATAGACAAGCCCATCTCAGTAATGTGGCGGTGTTTGCGCTCAACCCAACCGTTCTACTCAGGAGTATACGGACAATAAATCTGATGGTGAATGCCTTTTGTCTGAAAGTGAGAGCGTAAGCGTCCATTTATGAATTCAGTCCCCCCATCACTCTGAAACACTTTAATGGTGGAAGAAAACTAGTTCTCCACAAAGGCCTCAAACTGGAGATAGACATCCCAAAAATTAGATTTACGATGAAGTGGGTAAAACCACGAGAGTTGGGAATGATCATCAAGGAAAATGGCATGGTAGGAGAAACCACCAGCAGATATAATAGGAGAGGGCCCCTATAAGTCACAATGAACTATATCAAGTACCCTAGAAGCACATTTATCATTGGTATGAAAAGATAAACGTTTCCCTTAAGCCTTTTCACACACTTTACATGTGGGTTTAGGAAAAATTGACAAGACAACTAAGGATCCAGAAGCATGCAAACCAAAATGCGGAACATGACCAAGTCTAGCATGACAAATTTCAAAGAACGCACACGACTTATTTGACTCCACAGTGGACATTAAAGAAGATGCACCATAGTCTAAGACATAAAGACTATCCTCAATATGACCGTGACCCAAGGTTTCCCTAGTGGTTTTATGATGAATAATAAAAAAATGATCATCAAGGCATACATAAACATTTATATCTCAAGTTAATTTGCTAATAGAAAGCAATTTTTAGTGATATTAGGCACAATAAGTACATCATAAATAGGTAAAGACTTAGAAATCCTAGATTCACCAACATGAGTAATAGGGAGTTGAGAACCATTACCAACATAAACGTGGGAAGATCCATGGTAAGGACTCACATAATTAATAGCAGCAGGAGATGATGCCATGTGCTTTGTAGCGCCCGAATCTACAGTCCACCGATGGCCAGAATGCCTAAATTTTGAGATACCAACGAAGGGTCCAGACTGCAAAGTGGTAAAGTAGTGAGGGCTGAAATAAAGTGACGCGCAAGACCATGGCCAAAGGGAAGGCTGCTGGCGCGTGAAGGGCAGGCACGAGTGGATTCACGCACTTGGAGGAATTGCGTGGTAGAGAGCACGCACCTGGAGAAAGACTCGCCGCTGTAAATCGTTGGACTCACCGCTGCAACTCGTTGGACTCGTCGCTGCAAATCGTTAGACTCGCCGCTGCCTCTGCAAACCATTGCCCTCGACTGGTTGAATTGAGCTTCACCTCGAACGGAGAAGGACAACTGTAGAGGGATCCATAAAAGCAAAGAGGAGAGGCGACTGAAAAATCTGGAGGTGGTCGCCGAAGATTACATCGGAGAAGACAAACCATACGCCGATAAAAATGGAGAAGGCTGGAATCTACAGCCAAAGAATTGTTGGTGGAAAAGTATGGTGGACGAAGAATCAATTCTGGGAAGATGATGAGGATAGCCACTGGAGGCAGAGCTGCTGCTGACAAAGATGAATCTGATGCCAAAATTGTCGGTGGATACGGCGCCAGACAAGTGGCCGGAACTGAAGACGACCACCACTGGAAGGAATCGATGTGGACCAGATGACACCGGAGATCTAAGAAAAGATGCCGGAAGTTGGCCGGGACTTGGCCGGAATTCGGCAGTTTCTAGCAAGGTTGATCGCCCGAAAAAAAATTAGGGTTTAGGAGGAAGGCTGAAAATTAAAAGAAATAATTAGGGTGTAGGATCATAACTTGCTCTAATACCATGAAAGAGTGATTTCCCATAATGATTCTAATTAACTAAGAAGAGTATAAATAGAGTACCAAGTAGAATAGTCTAAACATAATTCTAGCCTAGTTATCAAGAATAAAATTTTATCTAATCATCAACTTGCTTTATCCTAACAGAAACATTAGAACGAGTACACATATATTGACGAAAGAACACTTCAACAAAACGGTCTCAATATAAACAACTAAAGAAAGAAAAAATCATAAGCATCAGCAAAATCTAATGCAAGCAAAGAGAGTAACTTGGATTTTTATTCATCACAAGCATCAAATCAACTAAACATCACTTGAAAAACTTGGATTTTTTTCATGATTGCAAGTAATTGTCATGATATCATCATATGTAAGCTCACAGACAAATTGACCTGTGGACAAACCCGGCCTTGCCACTAACTATCCCACAAGTAGCTTAGTAGTGAGTTTGGGAGCAAATTATAAATTATATTTTTGACTTTTTTGAATGTCCTCTGCTCGGGTTAATTAGCTACAGTTGACGACACCGAGTGAAAATGGGTCAAATTTTGGCGTCGTTGCAGGGAATGATAGTTTAAAAGTTTAATTGTCAATTTTCATAACACGTTAGTTGAGTAGTTAGTGTCATTTGTTTTGTTGGTTTTTGTTTTCGATCCTTATTAATAGTGTTCTTATTACTTCTAATCCTCTTTGCTAGTGATGTTTTTAGTTGGGTATTGTTTGATTCCTAGTTTATGGTACACACTCGTGCCTTGAACTTATGGATTTCACACTATCTAACGGAGAACGTAGGTAGTAGGAGAAAGAGGATAAGGAGAATTAGAGTGGGGGTTCCACCCGAACTACCTTTAGTAGCAGAGGAACCAGCTGAGATGGCGGAATATAACTGGACGTTGAGGGAGTTTATGGCTCCAAGTCTGGAGAACCAACCTCTGTCTATCACCTTTCCCCCGCTACCACCCAATGTGAACAGTGAGTTGAAGAGTGGGATGATACACTGTCTCCCCACTTTCCATGTGTTGGCCGGGGAGGATCCCAACAAACATCTCTTGGAGTTTCATCTTGCTTGCATGAATATGAAGACTCATGGGGTCTCGGAGGACGACTACAACTTGCAGGCATTTCCTTTCTCACTTTAAGATGCCGCAAAAGATTGGTTGTACTACCTCCCGCCCTGATGTATCACCTCATGGATGGACATAAAAAGGCGATTCCTCAAGAAGTACTTCCCAACCTCTAAGTCTGTAGGATTAAAGAAGTAGTTGTCAAACATCACTTTGAACGCCATTGAATCCATGTACGAGTACTGGGAGAGATTCAAGAGACAGTTGGCTAGCTGTCTGTACCACTCGTTCAAGGAAGGGAACTTGGTTTACTATTTCTTTGAGGGATTGTGCGATGATGACATGAGGATGGTGAACGTCATGTGCAAGAGATAGATTTCCAATAAGAGTCTGAAGGATGCTATCACCCTTTTTAAAGAGATGTCTAATGGGATAAGGCAATTTGGTACGAGGTCAGGGGTGAAGACTTTGGATGAACCATCTCAATCTCCCAAGTTGGAGGAGCAAGTCCAGTCTCTTTCTTTAATGATGAAGGAACTTTTGAAAGTGAGGCTTTACTAAGTCAAGGTTTGCAGCTTATGCAATCTCGACCATCACACCGAGGCTTATCCACAAATGGCAGAGGATTTAGAAGAGGTGAAAGCATTGGAGTACAACAATGGGAATACACAATAGTTTACTAAGGGGAAATAACAATAAGGGTTCAGATGGAACCAAGAAGATGCAAGGCAAGGCCCCTACGCTAAAAGTTTCAACTCGAGGTACTGGGACCATCCCAAATTCCATTGGAGGGAGGAAAACAAAGCTCAAGGGTACCGAGGTGGACAAGCTTCACCCCAAGCCTATCCAAGGAGTGAAGGTCCTTTTAACAACCATACCTCTCTATACAAGTCAGATCGAGGTGAAATCATGGATGCTATAGGCCAATTCGGAAAGAAGCATGAGATGTTCATGGAAAGAACAAGGCGTCAAATTGAAGATCTTGGCACCAGGGTCTTCTTGAGCACTAAAAATATCGAGATCCAAGTCTGGAAACTTGCCACCTCGGTGAGCCAACTTGAGGCCAAGGTGGGAGATAGTCATCGTACCTCTCAAAGTTAATATTTATAAGCCATTAATGCTTACAAACTACAACTAAGTACATAGTGGGTCATCCACAAAAAATATAAGGTGGATACTAGACTAGATATAGAGATACATAAAAACAATTTAAAAGGGGGGTGGGGGAGGTTGGTTGGTTTTTCCTAAGTTATGAATTTAAAAGACAACAACTAGCAAAGAAAGAGAACAATGCTAATCATGCAACAATAACTAAGAAAAAGAGATAAAAACTACAAAAGACAAAACCTTTGGGGCAATTTATATCCACTTCCAAATGTAATGTAGATCGTATAGTCATTCTCTCATTCTATCACATTCATTACCTATGGGTAATGCTATGACTTCCATTTTGAATATCAACATTCATTTCTTCTTAAGAATAATTTTCAAACGCAAACAACAACATTTTGCAAACTGCATTGATAATAACTTTATACAAATAATGCCTAAAGGTATTTCATCAATGGTATTATAAGCGAAGAACTATAGATTTGATAACAACAAGCATTCGACCAAACGCATAGCCATTTAACCAAACAAAGCATTCATTATATTAAACCAAGAACAAACCACATTCAAGATTCAGCCTTCCATTGCTACCCTATGACAAATATGAGAACAATCCACATTAACATAATCATCTAGCAAGATTTACCTCACATTATACAACAAGAAGTTACAATTAGATGTTCTTGGATTTTCATGCCAAAGAGCTAAGAAATTGTACACTTTCCTAACACTTAAATAATTTAAACACTTTCTATTCTCAAACAACCCATGGAATAAATGAAGTAAAACATCACATTAGGAACATATGATCGCTAAATAACAAAAGCTTCAAGAAAGAGTAAAATAGAGGTTCTTACTACATAGGTTTGGAAGCTTCAATCAATTTCTCCCGAGTACAAAACTAGCCTAGATAATCATAACCCATAATATAGAACAAAAATATACAAAGAAACAAGAAGAAATTGAAGAAGATGATGAAAAAATAGGGTTTTGGAGCCCCCAAGTCGGGACAAGAGAGCTATGGAATGAGTGGATGAAATGCTATTTATAGTACAAGAAAAAGAGGAGTAAAATGCAAGTTACAGGGCAATTTTCGCAAGTCGCGATGCCTCCTTCATGACTCGTGACCAAATTAGGAATTTTATGTGAATATTAAGCTCGCGAGTCACGACACCCTTTTCGTGAGCCGTGACACAAAAAAGTCCAGTTTTGTTTTGCTTCCTACAGGTGAACCGTTGATCCATTTTGTGAATTCTTGTAGTCATTTTTATAGTACCCAAGAAGACAAATCCAATGGTACCACTCTTGGAGGATGTTTCTTCTTGGATGATTATCAGAAATCTTCTTCAAAACATAAAATCATTCTTCACCCTCTACTTTGCTCTTCTTCTTCACTTCATCTTCTACCACTTTGTGAGTGACCTTCCATCTTCTACCATCATTGAGAATGGCCTTCACTAAACCACTCTTAAGTACTTACGAGCAATCTACAAATTAATCTCACAAAAAGGAATCTAGATGCTTGTAAGGACCAAAAAATACATTAGACTAAAAATAGGTTACAAAATGAAGGATTTAGATATGAAAACCAAAAACGGTCATCTAAACCCCTTATGATGTAAACCTGCCTAAATATAGCAAACTTCCAACAAAAAGATAACAAAAAAAATGTTAACTGTTTATGAAAATACATGTTTTTGTCATTGCAAGGAGTCTGGCAAACTTCCTTCCCAACCGGAGGTCAATCCAAGGAATGTGAGTGCACTAAAGTTGAGAAGTAAGAAAGAGATTCGTTAGCCCAAGAAGGAGATTTTGCAAGAAGATGAGAGGATTTTGGAGACTGACAAAACAAATTTCAAGGAGCTTGAAATTGTTGTCGAGAAAGCACCCTCCAAGGACCTTCCACCACCCGGCGAGAGTGACCCTTCCACTATCATTTCCAAATGCACTAAGGGGCAAGACAAAGGTGGCGACAAATGATGTAAACATCCGGAAAGTCCCCAAAAAGGTTGAGTTAACCATTCCGATCCTAGAGTTGATTGAACATGTGCCATTCTATGCTAAATTATTTCAAGTTTCATGCACTAAAAAGAGAAATAAACCAACTAAGAAGGTAGGACGCTTGAAAGTGGGGGGAGTTAGTGTTTTGAACCATAAGAATTTTCCTAAAAAATGCGACGATCCCGAGATGTTTTCTATTCCTTATTCCTTAGGTGGGAAGTTAGTTTAAAATGCCATGATTGACTTAGGAGCATTAATTAATGTGATTCCATATAGTCTTTATGAATCCCCAGATATAGGTGAATTTAAGGACATTAGGGTGATTCTCAAACTCGTCGATCACTCTCAAGCTAGCCCTTGAGGGTTAGTTTATTATGTGATGGTTCGGGTTGGAAAGTTGGTATTTCCGTCAAACTTCTACATCCTTGATTTGACGCACGATGGAAGTGCACCCCCAATGCTATTGGGGAGACCATTCCTTAAAATGTCAAGGACGAAGATTGATGTCCACTTGGGAACACTAACCCTAGGGGATGACATTGATAAGGTGGGGTTTGATATCTATAAATCTAACCATGATTCACCAAACTAACCTTTTGTGTGAAAAAGTGTAACCTTGTTTGATGAGCATGATCAATTTGACACTTCTTGCATGACTAATGAGAATGAATGCCTAGATGACTCCATTGGTAGTGATGGCATTGGTGATGAGTCTTTTACATTGCATGATGTTAGTGATGATATGCCTGTTTCATAATGCTTTTCTGTACTCACTAACATGCAGCGGTTAGGGAAGAGTGGCGAGGATGTAAAACTCCCTCGACCTCCTCCTAAACCCAAGGAAATGGCTAAGGACTCAACACTGATGAGGTATGGGAATTCACCTTCTATGGTGAACAAGGCACTTAAAGGTAAGGATGACACATTGTAGAGATCTCGCCACAATGATTTCATCATGGGTGGAGTTGCCGATGGAAACCCCAGAGGCCCAACAGTAGGTTGTTTTAATTGAAATGCATGAAAAAGAAATAAGTCGAGAGGACGATAATAAAAATACAGTGTTTCTTCTTGCTTTGTTTCCATAATTTTAGTAGATAGATTTTTCATATTTTTGTGTGTGATTAGGATTTTGAGATGAAACTCTTATTGATTTTTAAATTTGAGTTTGAGTTTTGTGATATTTTTTGGATGGAAATAAGGCTTGTTGGGTGACAGTTTTTCAAAAAAGAAGAAACAAAGGAAAAAGAGGTCAAATTTTGGCAACCTCGTGCTAGGTGCCACTAGCACGGTCCGTGCCACAACATGCACTGCATCACTGCCCCTCAGCGCGAGGAGGGTCTCGTGCCAGACACCCTCAGCACAGCCGGGGGGGGGATGGTACATGTTTTTTGGGTTCATAAATTATGAAATTCCTTTATTCCTTAGAAATTTTTATGTAAATAATACTTTAAACCTCCCTCGTGCATTGGTACCTTTGTCCCCTAAATTTTGCAATTTAAAAAATGACATCCTTATCTCAATTGTACCTCCCCTTCAAATCACTCTCTTTGATGAAATTTAAGATTCTTGGTACATTCTCCCATCTAGCTGAGTCATTTTAGCACATTCAAGCTTTTCAAAAAACACTCACTCCCACACTCTCTTGGTGAAACTCAAAACTTTGAGCTTTTCTCTAAAAAAATATCATTTTTTCTTCTTCTTGTGTGGATCTTTCAACTCTTAGCTTCAAATTACGGGTAATCCTTTCTAACTTCATGTTTACTTGCTTTGTTTAACATTGTGGTAATTTTATGTGAAACTTGAATCTTGAAAGTTAGTATGCTTTTGAGAATTTGTTTGGGTTATGTGAATGATCTTGTGTTGAAGTAAGTATGGGTGGATTAATGTACTATTGTGCTTTGATGATACGGTCATCATTTTTTAAGGTGATTTAAGAGGAATGATTCTTGATTTCATGATCTTTTTGATGGGTTGATATGATTTTCCATGAGTTTATTGTTTAAAGAGAATGGGTCTTGATTTAATAGTCTTTATGTTTAGAATAACATGATTTGGAATGACTAGGCTATTTAGGAAGAATGTTCTTTTTGAATGATATTGTGGACATGCCTGTGTGTATTATTGCATTACCACTTTCTCCTTGTTGTGATAGGATGCCTTCAAAAAGGAATAGGTTGGAGAAAGGGACACCTTCTCAGGGTGAGAAAAGGAAAACACCAGCTAAAGTTGGGAGAAAAGAGCTGGCAACTTCCCTTCTTCGCAACTTCACCTTTGTGATGGAGGAGTTCATGGGGTTTGTTAGAATAAATCAGACCCCTAATTAGATTATGATTAGAGTTCTTTCCTTATTACACATCTACTGTACTCTCTATATATTCACGTATCAATAATACAATTCTTTACGGAAAAATATTCTATCATCGTATCAGAGCAAGTTCTAATCCTAAATCCTAAACCCTAATTTTTTGGTCGCATCCCTACCTCTCATTTTCCAACCAAAAATCACCGCAAATTTCCGGCCATATTCCGGTGACCTCCGGCATCCTTTCCGCCTCATTTTTCAGGCATTCTCTATTGGTGTTCTCTTCGACGTCCTTCATCATCAGCGGCCTCAGCCGAAGACGAACTCACCATGATCAGCGGCCTCAGCCTCAGCGGACTTCTTCGTCATACTGGACCTCACCATCAACCAGCGGCGGTATTCGTCTCTGGCATCCTCTCAAGTCACCGGCGAATTCAAGTCACCAGCAAACTCAAGTCATCGGCAAACTCAAGTCACTGGTACTGCGTGTAACCCTTTTGGATGAGGGCTCAAATTTTTGGCGAGTTCTTGCCCAGCAGTGCTGTCTTCCAGCTCCCATTGCGAGATCTACACGCCCGTCTTTTAGCTTGGCCGAAGATAAACTCTCTAATACGTGACAGTCACGCGGGAGTTGACTTGCGTAGCTTGGTATCTCGTGTCCTTCAATTACTCGCGCAGCAAGGCTGTTTCACACGCGCATTTAATTTCTTGTGAGTTGAACCTTTTTCACATGAGTTGAACCTGTTTCTCGTGAATTGCTCAAATTCTCCCGGGTTGATGCACTTTTCTCACGAGTTGCTCAAATTCTCATCAACACCCAGTCAATATCTGTGCAATTCGGTCTGTTGCTATGGTTTATTTGGGCCCTATATCTCGGGAAGATTGCTCTACCAATTGGATTGCAGACAGGGTGTTGTTTCAGACCAGTTTGAATGGTCATAACCGTCATTCTTCGTCGACTCAGTGGATCGTTGATTCAGGTGCTACATCACATATCACTGCTCGCATCAGTCATCTTGATAAGGTATAATGTTATCGTGGTTATGATTCTATTCTTGTTGGAAATGGTGAATCATTATCTATTAATGATGTCCTTGTGGTCCCTAAGATTACTAGAAATTTATCGTCCATTAGTAAGCGTACTCATGATTTACCTGTTCGTGTTATATATGATACCTACACATTTTCCATTGAGCACAAGCTTAAATGGCAGATAATTGGTAAAGCCCTTCATAACTATTATTTCCAGGAGTGCAGTACGTAGGTGGAAGTACTTGAATGGACCAAAATGGAGCATTTTGGAGATGGATTTCACATGCAAGGATACTCTAGAGGCCTTAGGCCTACTCGAGGCCACCACCTACTTGCTAGGTCAGATATGCCTAAAAGGCTTTCTAGAGAAGCATTCATAAACTTATATCCGAGGGACCGTGGAATTCTTGGAAACTCTTGAGCAAGCTACTGATTCAGAGGGATGGAGAATCATCCACTTCCATTTGGATGACAAGGAGTACACAATGTCACATCAGGATGTTGCCCAAGCCTTCAGATAGAAATATGGAAGGGATGTTACGAGGACGCACTGACAAGGTCTACCATTTAACTTGGCAACTTTTGGAGAATCCTATAGGGCATGGGAAGGAAACATTTATGCAAGAGAACCGCCATTTTTCACCCTGCATTGCATAATATTCAATGCCTGTTATCTATGGGAGTCTTTTGTCATGGGGTACTTTCGCAATGCCCGGGCTCGGATGTTCATGTTCTTTGGGATATGACTCCAGAGGGGAACTTCTATCCCAACATGGTGGGGGCTTTTGTACAAGAGTGTTTAGCAATGAGAGACAAGAAAAGTGGAAAGATCTCAATGGGAGGCATGGTAGGGCTCTTGGCTTAACATTTGGGCCATCCAATCCCTTTCTCCATTTGCATAGGAAAATTTCGGACGATTGGGGACGAGGTATACTATAGAGAAGTTAGCTCAGGCTTCTATGATAGAACCACTACCTCAGACCACCTATTTGTATGGTTGTATAGAAGTGCAACAATTTGCAACTTCATGGTTCTTCCACAGCCGGAGCGCTCCGCCATCAACCATGACACGCGATTGGAAGATTTATTTCTAGAGCCCAACCCACAGTTCGAGAAGCAGTTCTATAGGCTCTTATCAAACCCATACATAGACATTGATAATGAGGATGGTGAGACTTCATCTAAAGCACCACCTAGTCACACTCACCTACTCGCAGACCTTCTTGACCAATAACGCATTCTTAGGGAACAATTTGTGAGTTCTACCCAAGTTGTGCAAGAGCTCAGTCTTACGGTAGGGGGCATGAAGTTACAATTGGAAGAGTTTGGTGCTAGGTTGGATTCTATGGAGGCCTCTATGCAAGCTATGGGGTGCATTGAGAAGGAAGAGACGAGGCGATTAAGGGAAGGCCCTTCTGAGCCACAAGAGTAAGTGTCACTATTTTCCCAACTCCACTTATGAGTTCCATTTTTCATGATACATTGGGGACAATGCATGATTTAAGTGTGCGGGAAGGAATAGTCATGCACTTAGGAGTTTTCATCTCAAAATTCCTTTGTGTATTTGTTTTTTTTGGTGTTGATTGTCTTGGAGATTTTTCGGATGCAAATTTGGTGGTGTGACTTGTTTGGTAGCATTTGTAGTTTGTCTTTGGGTAGTTGTTTTGGAAACTTTGGTGGTGTGATTTTTTTTCTCATCTTCATGTATTAAAATTTTTTAAAAATATAAAAAGGAAAAATATGCATACCCGGCTAAGTTAGAAACCCAAAAGGGCAACTTAGGAAATAGTGGAAAAATCCCAGATTGGTCGAAAGACCTAGGTAAAAATGAGAGGCTAGGGCATGCTAGGTTTACGAACCTGAGCAAAAATTAGAGATCGTGTGGAAAAAGGTGAAAATGTAAGCTTAACATGTGTGAAAGAGAGAATGAAAGCCTGAAAGGGCTCGTATGCAAAATGAGAGAAAACGGAAACTAAGTTGATGATTATTTGGCATCATACTTGGTTGTAAGTAAGTTGAGAATCTAGATTTAGCCTTAGGTACAATCAATTCGATGACCTCTTGGATTTCCTTGGTGGTTTTTTTTGGTAATGACCCGTGGATTGCTTTTGGGGAACTATTTGGGAGAGTAAGCTAGTTCAACACTCATCATTCTTGTTTACCTTTTTCTTCACTATATTTTGGGTGGTTAGGTTACTTTAGCATCTTTGGGAAGTGTGAGAGTTGTGAGATTTTTCGGCAACGACTCTTGGATTGCTTTTGGGGAACTATTTGTGAGAGTAAGCTAGTTCAACACTCATCATTCTTGCTTACCTTTTTCTTTACTATATTTTGGGTGGTTAGGTTACTTTAGCATCTTTGGAGAGTGTGAGAGTTGTGAGATTCTTACTTCTTTGGGGGAACTAGGGTAGCTTGGGAATAAGTTGAATGTATTGGCTAACTTATCTTTGCATGCTACACTTCGCTAAGACCTTTTCTTGTTTTTATTTACTTGAGGACGAGTAAAGGTTTAAGTGCGGAAGGATTAATGTGCCCCATATTGCATGTGTTAACCAATGCATTCGGCATAATAATTGGCATGTTTCACTTGTTGGATTGCTAGTTTTAGTTAGGTTTACACGATAAAGGGTTTAGACAAACATGTTTGTTCTTTGTGTCTAAATCCCGAGTTTTTTGGACTTAATTGATACTAATGGACACCTTGCATCCACAGGCACCTAGATCTTCCTTTGTGATCTCATTAGTAGGTTACTCGTGGGTATTTTTTCATCATCTTTATAGATGGCCATTCGCAAGGATGGTAGTAGATTGAAGGTCACAGACTCTAAAGCGTGGTAGTAGATGGAATTGAGCCCAAGAAAGGCGGATTCAAAATTCAAAAAGGGCAAAGAAGAAGCGGAGAAATTGTTGTCCGAGAGTAGCACAAATTTTTGGGAAATATCCGAGAAGAATTTTCCCTTGGGGGTATCACCATTGGATTCCTCTTTTCCAGCGCTATAAAATTGACTACAAGAACTCTCAAATCAAACCAACAGTTCATCTATAACAAAGCAAACAAGTCAGCCGGACGGACCAGCCATGGACCGCACAAGGCCAGCATGAAGGCTAGACCTAGCACGGCCCGTACCAAGAAACATGGTCCAAATCAGGGGTCTTCGGCATGGTCCATTCCAACCAACATGGGCTCGGAAAAGTCCCAGCATGAACAGTGCCAATTCCATCGGCCGTGTGGCACATTTATTCTTTCACTCCAAAATTCGGTTAAGTATGGGTGTAGACTGTTCCGTTTCACACGGCCCGCATCGTTAAAAGTCATGAATGCCAAGATCAGCCCACAGGGTGAAGAATTATGCGGCATGTGCCATGATACTGAGAAAAATGAGAATCCAGTTGATGACCTGCATCAAACGACATGGGGTGCAAATAAGAAGATAAAAAATGGAGCTTCAGCCGATGGCCCGTGCCGGTTGACACGGACCCCACCAGCACGAGGCTCACGACATGTGCTAGGACCAATGGCCCATGCCAACACAAGGCCACGGGTTGTGCCAGGACCAATGTCTTGCACCAGCAAGCGGGTACCTCGGTCAGCACGGGCCGTGCCAGATGCCACCCTCCGTGCTGTTTGCAGCTGATGGGTTTTTGGCCTTTTCAGGCCTATTTTTAGGCTCAATTCCCTACTACTATATATATGGACTGTTGGCTACTAGGGTTGAAGTTTATGCTCATTTTTAGACTTCAAGAGTATGGTAGAGAGAAAAAGGGGCTCGTTCTTCTCTCTAGAATTTTTTCTTTTCATCTCTTTAGTTTTGTTTTTCCCAAAAGCATTGAATCTAATGAAATACTTAGGTTCAATGCTTAGGGAGTAGTTAATTAAACTTGGCATTGTATTTGTATTCATGAATTGAATTTGGCTTTTTGAGATTTATATTCTCCTATTTTTATGTCTCATGAATATTTGTAATTGAACTTGTGTTTTCCACTATTATGAGATCTATTCTATGTCATTATGATGATGCATTTATGCATATATGGTAGTGTAAATAGTTCTAGGCTTCATTGCTATCTTAAGAATGTTATAATTGTGGAATAGGTTAAGAACACCGGGGATATGAGTGCATTCATTTCCTTTGATAGAATATTCTTCTAACAATCATGATTCTAATTGGCTAGTTGTGTGAGAAATCACATGTTGGGTAGCCAATTCAGCAAATCCCAACGAGGAGAATTCCTTGCTTACCTTGATTGTTTAGCGTGATTGTTTGTAGTAACTAGAGTCGGTCCGACTCCAGAGTCATCAAAATGTGTCTTTTCCTTTGCCTCTTAAGACCTAGGGATTAAGATCCACAGTGTAGTGTCCAGGATGTAATGCACTCACTACACTGGAGAGATGAGTGCATTCATTTCCTTTAATAGAATATTCTTCTATTTGTTCAACCATGATTTTAGTTGGCTACTTGTGTGAAAAATCACATGTTGGGCGGTCAATTTGGCCAATCCCAATGAGTAGAATTCCTTGGCTTACCCCGATAGTTTAGCGTGATTGTTTGTAGCGACTAGAGTTGTGCCGACTCTAGATTCATCACAATGTGTCTTTTCCTTTTCCTCTTTAGGCCTAGGGATTGAGATCCATGGTGGAGTGTCCGGGATGTAATGCACTCACTACATATCTAATTACGACCTACGCAAGGCATTACCTTGTTAGGCGGGCTTTGTATTCCTCTAAACGGGGGCGCGTTAGCCTTGGGAGTGAAGTGACAGGGATGGTCTGTGGCGTCACGGGACTAGAGCACATCCCAAATTACGGATACGGTGAGATACATCATCATGGTAAGTACCACGTGTGACAGACGGGGGAAATACTTGGCTATCTCCACACTGTGTGACATAGGCATAAGATAGGTTTATATGTTTATATGTGAATGAATCGAGAATAGAAGCCATATATGAATCATGCTACGCAAATACCCCCAAGTGCTTATCCATATAGTTGTAATCTTGTGTGATCCTATATGTTCATAGTTGTTAATTGAAAAACCCCACCCCCCCATTTTGCAATATTAACTATTCCTAGCATATAGACGAATTGACAACCCGTACGTGGTTGTGTGTAGTTGGCTATTAGACACCTAGCAACTCTGTGGACACATTCGATCTTGCTACTAACTACCCCATAGGTAGCTTAGTAGTGAGTTTGGGTGCAGAATATAAAATTTTATTTTTCACTCTTTTGAACGTTCTCCGCTCAGGTTAATTAGCTACAATTGATGACCCGGAGTGGAGACGAGTCATATATTTTTTACAGTGTTTATGTGTAAATCGAATCAAGCTATATTTTTGTTGTAAAATGGCATTTAAGCCATTCAATTAAAGAAAAAGGCTGAGTACTCTATAAAAGACAAATCAGTAAGTCTCGAGAAATGTGGCATGTCTATAAGTTTAACGACAAATCTCCTGATTTTTACCTTACAAATTAATTTTCAAAATAAATTAAATATTGTATTATATAAGTTCAAACAAGTGATAATGTGTATTTTAATGTAAAAATATATAAAAATATAATATAAAAATAATTTTTAGAATATTTAAATTTAGTGTGTAATTTAAGAAATGCACTGTATGAGTTCAAATATACAGTGACATGTCCATAACTTATGGACATGCCACCTGTCGGGAGACCTACTCAAGACAAAAAATGAAAAAGGTTGGAAACATTATAAAATCCTCTCTCTTGGAGGGTTTTTGAAAATTCTAAAAAATATTGGATATGTTTATTATTTTAGTTTGGTTAATTACACTACAAGAAACGGGACTTTTTACCTCATGTCTACAGGATTTTTTTACCTCGGTTTTTAGTCCTAAAACAATTGAGGTAAATGCAATCGTAGTAAAAAGTACATTTTATACCTTGGTTTAAAACCGAGGTAAAAAGTACTTTTACCTTGGTTTTGGATTGTCGTCGGCATGTTTTGTGATCGAGTCCAAGCTACAAGGCCGACGATTGGAGGCCATAGCTGCAACTTAGTTAAGGCCGACGTCGACATCCACATGCATGCGACGTCGGTCATAGCAAAAAGACAAACGATGGGAGACGAAATGTTGCCACTTCATCCAGGCTGACGTCAGTCTAAATAAGAGCGACGTCACATACTCTGGTAAGCGACATTGCACACTGTGGGCACCCCGTCATGTGCTTGCTGATGTGGACATCATTTTGAATGAGCGATGCTGTAAAAAAATTTGACGTCGGTTTATGCGACATAGGTAAGGTGTAATTTCTGCACCGATTTTTGTAACATCACAGATTAATCGGTTAGACATCGTTTCTCGTACAATATTATAATATTCAATATAATTGTTCATCGATAACCGTTACATGTTATATAAAATGGGACAAATAGTGAAATGGTTAAATATCATACAATAATCAATTGTTGTTCAATTAATGTGGGAAAGAATGACATGTTAAAACCCAAAAAACTATAACATGTAGTTCAAATAAATGTTACAATATATTAAATTACATAAGGTTGATATAAAATTAAAACATCAATTGCATTGAACCTCCATTTTCTACGTTGTACAACATTAAGATTGTCAGGGCGACTAGTGAATGACAAGTCAGTCCATCTACATGTTGAAAGTCCATCAATAATTCTCTTTGATCCTATTACAACCAATATACAAGAAACTAAATTTATGCTAGAATTGGGTAGTCCCCAAATGAAATACACATAATATAGTCATACATAGACGACATTAATCTCAACATGGAAAAACGTAACTGATCTGATTTAAAGCAATGTCGCACACATGAGTTATCGACCTCGTAAAGTTTGAGTGATGACAGACAAGCGGCGTCGGACATTCATAGGTATTTCAATCATAAACTAGACATATGCAATGTCGATTGTTTTTCTGTACCATATCGCATGGGTCGATTAACCATAACCGACGTCGCACATTGAAACTGTGTTCCTATGAATCTAAGCCTTTTTTTCTCACTCCTTAATAACATGTCATTATCTTGGAAACACAAACAACATACACTATATAACATATAACACAATCATTATACTTCATGAAAATATACAATCTTTTATCAATGAGGAATAAAGCATGTAGAAGGTATGGTAACAAAATTTCTATATGAACATGTTGGTTTCACTCCGCTGCATCAAACTTGAGAGGATCTAATGCTGATGAATTCTTCTATAAACCTGCAAAACATATAACTCCACAAAAGAATAAAATAAAAGACAACATTCAAGTAATGTATGAGACACTTTCCTTAAGGCTTGATTTGTTCCCTGATGTGTCCATTTTAGATGCATTATTTAGTAGTATTTAGGATCACTTTTGTGCTCTTTTATTATCGAGAGCTTGTGTTTTACCTTGAAATTCACTTAGGAGAGGAAAAAGCAACTTTGTACTCTTTTACCTCTTCTAAGTGGATTTTGTGTGACAAGGGAAGAACACGGAAGCAACGAAGACCGGAAGACATTGAAGACTATACTTTCGAAGACTTTTGGATACTCACTTCGAAGACATGAAGACCGGAGGCCGTTGAAGACCATTTTTGGAGCCGTTGAAGACTTGAAGATTGAGAGGGATGGCTATGAAGAAGACAAAGAAACAATGCAAAATTCTGGATCCCGTCGCGACACCGTCGCGACACCATCGCGACCATCGGGGCACCGTCGCGAGTCGCGATGAAACTCGTCGCGAGTCGCGACCAACGGGCGGCCAGAAATCAATTTTATTTTCTTTGCACTATAAATACCCTCTCTTTCCTCTTCTTCTCCAGTTTTTTTGCTCAGCCCGTTTTCTCTGGGTTTTAGGGCTCCAAAACCCTTTGTTTTCTTCTCTTTCTTTTCTTAGTTTTCTTAGTTTAATTATGTCTTTTGTTGTTCTAGAGTAGTTCTTGTACTTGGGAGCTATGGATTGAAGCTTCCACTTCTATGTATTGAGAACCATTTCTATCTATCTATTTGGTGTTTTTGCTATTGTGCCTTTATTGTGCTTTGAATGTTAATTGTTGATTCCATTGATGTTGTTGAGAGCTTGATGATATGAATGCTTGTATGAATTGCTAGCTAGGGTTTGGGGGATTTGGGTTAATTTCCCCCCTGTTCTTGTTAGGAATGTATGAGTGTGAATTAGAGCTTTTGATTGTGTTAGTGTGTTGACAATGTGCTAGACGAATGTGATTGATGTTGAACTCTTCGTCATGTTCGTTTGTGTAGCAAACGAGAGAGTCATATGCTCGCGGATGAATGTGCGTTGCACGTTCATCCAATCTCGTGTAATTGCATGAATTGGTTTAATGCTTAGTCACGGTGTAGTGGTCATAGGCATTGCCAAGCTTGTTGGTCCTTCGTGCTAAATGCCACCAATGACACCTTGAGTCGTGGTCGCGACTCGGGAGTCATTGGTGAGGTTTGACGAGAGATGTCGAACTCACTCTCGCAAACTACGAACTAAGAAGGATAGGAGTTTAGTCTCCACGACAAGTAGTTGAAGTATTGAATAGATGATTTAAATTCATTCTTGAAGCATTTGTTATTTGGCGTTTATGTATTCCTGACGGTGTGTTTCACTGCATGTGTGCCATGAGTTGTTTGAGCATAGGTAGTGCTTGTGTGGTTGAATTGTTTAGGTGTAGGAACGTGACGAATTCCGTAGCACCTTTGCATGAAGATCTATGAGCATGAACTTAGAACTCCTTGTGGTGTGTGTGTTGTGGTACTTGCTAGATGGGTGCGTGAATGTTGGGTCCTGAATGCTATATGATGGAATGTGTGAATGATTCGATGAACTACATTAGATGTGGAAGTGGATATCCGTTGCCCCCAAGGCATTTTATCTTTGTAGTTTAAAACCCCTTTTCTTTAGTTTCGTTTGATGATTAGCATAGTCACTTGACGTTGCTAGTTATCTCGTCTTTTTATCTTTGTTAACTTAGGAAACCAACCAACCAACCCCCCACCCCTTTACTTGCTTTTAAGTGTGTGTAAATATAGTTACTCCTAGCCTAGTATCAACCATTTGTGCTTGATTGCTTAGGAAGATCCCTCTTCTCTTTGGACGACCCCGATTTGCCACTATCTACCTAGTTGTAGAAAGTAAGCATTTAGGGCTTATAAATATTAACTTTGAGAGGTACGGCGATGACCTCCCAAATTTTGGTGCCGTTGCCGGGGAAGAGGCGTTTATTCTTAAGTATTTGGTGTTTGGTTGTGTATTGGCTAGTTGTTTTTATTTCCACTACTTGGTGGTTGTTTTTGTTCGGAGTAGGTATTGCTTGAGTTCTTGGTAATTTATTTTATCGAGAATCCTTGCACTATGATTCCGAACTTTTGAAAAATAAAAAAATAAAAAAAAATAATTTTTTTTTAATGGAGCGTCTCACCTTGAGGGAACTCATGATGAGAAGAGAGGCTCAACAAGCAAGGTTTTGTAGGATGTGTCACCTTGAGGGAACTCATGATGAGAAGAGAGGCTCAACAAGCAAGGTTTTGTAGGATGTGTCATTTCGACCATCCTACCGAATCTTGCCCTTTGTTGTGGGAACAGCACGATGACCGAGAAAGAACCCTTGGTTTCCAAAACCATGGGTACTATGAAGAGTGCTATCAAGAGGTAGGAGATACTGGTTTTCAAGGGCAAGAAGCTCATGAATGCTATCCATACCACAACTCTTACAATCCGGAATGGAGTGGTAGTCCGGATTTGTGGTATGAGAATGAGCCGGAAAACCAATATTACGAGCAACCTAGTTGGCCATCACCACCCTATACCATTCCCCAAAACCAAGCCCAACAAGGAAGTTCAAGTTTAACACGAGGATGTCTTAAATACCATAGCAAACTTGAACTCCTTTACTAATGAGGAGCCGGATACCCAGCTCTCCTCTAGTGTTGAGGCCATTGAGGGGCATGTGAGGAACATATTAGAGGTATTGGCCCGCATGGAAGCTCGTGATTCCGAAAACACACCATCCCAACTTGAACTCGATGATTTGGTGAGTGAGGTCACCAATAAAAATGATTTTGAGTTTGAAAGGGATGAGGAGTTGGTTGTAGAGGATAGAAAAATGGAGGAAGAGGTGATAGTGCTACATCATCCATTAGCATTGTCACCCCTTCTCCCACCTAGTGAACCAACTCTAATATTTTCGAAAGTTTTGAGGAAACGAGAGAGGAGCCAAAAGACTATCCCAAGCTCCCTAACCACTTAATTCCCTTTGAACCATCTCCACCTCCACAAGACTTTCCTCTTGAAAGTTTTGTGCCCCCACCTCTCTTATTTTGGATGCTCATGTTGAAGAGCTTCAAGCCTTCACCATACGGATAACATTAGGGTCGTGCCGACGACCTTAAAAATACGGAGCTTCGTCGTGCCGACGACGTTAAATAAATTCGGTATTTCTTTTAGTTTTTGTTTCTTAGTTTGTGTTTCTTAGTTTTTGTTGTTTTGTTTTGTTCTTTTTATGGCTTGTTTTTCTGTGATTTTGTAGCAAAGTGAAGCGCATTGCAATGAAGGAGATGAAGGAACGAGATCAATGAACGAGGGAAGAAAGCTTGGACAGTTGGTAAGAAAACGAAAACATTTTAAGCCTGGGACACCCTGCCGTCGCGAGTCGCGATGGGCTTCGTCGCGAGTCACGATGACTTCGCGAGGCTCGTCGCGAGTCGCGACCTACTTCGTCGCGAGTCGCGACGAGCTCAGAAATTTTTGAGTTTTCGGACTCAACTTCCCACGAGCCGCGATGACGTCGCGAGGCTCCGTCGCGAGTCGCGATGAACTTCGTCGCAAGTCGCGACGTGATCAGAACTTCTTGAGCTTCCGGACTCAACTTTCTGCGAGTTGCGATGACTTCGCGAGGCTCGTCGCGAGTCGCGACCTACTTCGTCGTGAGTCGCGACGAGCTCAGAAAATTTTGAGCTCTCGGACTCACCTTTCCGCGAGTCGCGAGGCTCGTCGCGAGTCGCGACGAACCTCGTCGCGAGTCGCGACGTGCTCAGTAATTGTCGAAAATTTTTTTGAGCCCGGATTTCAAATTTCCAAGCTTCCAAGTTTCCAAATGATTTTAAACATTGCATGATCTTACCTTCTTCTCCACCCAACACTCCCAAGAACCACCACATACCCACTCATTCCTTCACCATCCTACATATGTTGACATATGAACATTCTTGCATCTTTATAATACATTTGTTGATTGTAGTATGCCGACTACATCATTGTAATCGTAAGTGCATATCCTATAATGATGCTTGTTTACATGTCAATATATGTTGGATATTTTTCATGATTATTCTTATAGTGTTGGTTGAGTGTGAATTGGTTGTTCGTTGAAAATACTATGGTTATTAACTCTTGATGCTAAACCTAGTATTACATATCCTTATGTACTTGTGAGTTTAATGTGTTCTTCGTGGTGTAGTCTTGATCAAACGGCGCCATGGAGACAATGCTTTTCTCGAGGGGTGAGTTCTTCTACGGCATTTTTGCTCACCCTTCCGGTTCCGAAACCTATCTCGGGACCACCCAAGTACTTGGATATCGCCATATCACCGGCGAATTTGCGGAGAAATGGGTGTCACTCTAACTCCCTTACCTTGATTTTTATTGTTCTTGCCTTACGTGTTTACATTGAGGGCAATGTAATGTTTTAAGTGTGGGGAGGGGTTAGAGGACTCATATGCATGCTAGATTGTTTTGGAATGCTTTTTGCTACTTTTCATTGGAAAAACATGAGAAAAAGAAAAAAAATAGAAAAACAAAAAGAAAAAAAATGAAAAAAAAAGGAAAAGAAAACCCGCTAAGTTGAAAACCCGAGAGGGCAACTTAGGCAACATTGGGGGCCCGGATAGGTCGAAAACCCTTAAAGGGCGGCCTAGGCAAAAATGAGAGGCTAAAATGTGCGGAAACAGGTGAGATGTGAGCTAAAGAAACATGATGTGTGGCTAGGATGAAAACTCGAAAGAGCTCGTAGGCAAAATGAGAGAAAGTGAGAGAAATTGAAAAATGCTATGATTTCACTCATTTGCCGGCGTTGGAGTCATAAGGTTGCGGTTGTCACACGGATGGATCGGGTAGCTCAATATCTATAGACCTCTTGGGATTGGGTAGCTTAGTGGGTTAGGAAACGAAGTGTGGTTATGAAATTCCTTATCTCTTTATACTTCGTTTTTGGTGGATATATTGGCATTAGGTGAAGTATGTGCTTAAACCTCTTAAATGGTTTTAACTTTATCTTGTGTCATTGGACTTTGGGAGTATCAATTCGGGGCTTGAAAATATTTTTATGGGTAGTGAATTGATAAGTGGTAGGTTTGGTCAGATTTAGGATTGGGGATGTGTGTGTGAAAAATTCTCATGTGAGCTTTTATTTTGGGATTTTTGATATTGAGAGTTTTTGTGAGGCTTTGATTGGGGGATTAGTTTAGGTTTTGGATATATCATTTACTCCGTGTGCTTGGTTCTTCTCTTACTCGAGGGCGAGTAAGGTCTAAGTGTGGGGATATTTGATGTGTCCATTTTGTGTGGTTATTTTAGGGGTTTTAGGATGTGGATATGCCATTTCCTCCGTATGCTTGAATCTTTTCTTACTCGAGGGCGAGTAAGGTTTAAGTGTGGGGATGTTTGATGTGTCCATTTTAGATGCATTATTTAGTAGTATTTAGGATCACTTTTGTGCTCTTTTATTATCGAGAGCTTGTGTTTTACCTTGAAATTCACTTAGGAGAGGCAAAAGCAACTTTGTACTCTTTTACCTCTTCTAAGTGGATTTTGTGTGACAAGGGAAGAACACGGAAGCAACGAAGACCGGAAGACATTGAAGACTATACTTTCGAAGACTTTTGGATACTCACTTCGAAGACATGAAGACCGGAGGCCGTTGAAGACCATTTTTGGAGCCATTGAAGACTTGAAGATTGAGAGGGATGGCTATGAAGAAGACAAAGAAACAATGCAAAATTCTGGCTCCCGTCGCGACACCGTCGCGACACCATCGCGACCATCGGGGCACTGTCGCGAGTCGCGGTGAAACTCGTCGCGAGTCGCGACCAACGGGCGGCCAGAAATCAATTTTATTTTCTTTGCACTATAAATACCCTCTCTTTCCTCTTCTTCTCCAGTTTTTTTGCTCAGCCCGTTTTCTCTGGGTTTTAGGGCTCCAAAACCCTTTGTTTTCTTCTCTTTCTTTTCTTAGTTTTTTAGTTTAATTATGTCTTTTGTTGTTCTAGAGTAGTTCTTGTACTTGGGAGCTATGGATTGAAGCTTCCACTTCTATGTATTGAGAACCATTTCTATCTATCTATTTGGTGTTTTTGCTATTGTGCTTTTATTGTGCTTTGAATGTTAATTGTTGATTCCATTAATGTTGTTGAGAGCTTGATGATATGAATGCTTGTATGAATTGCTAGCTAGGGTTTGGGGGATTTGGGTTAATTTCCCCCCTGTTCTTGTTAGGAATGTATGAGTGTGAATTAGAGCTTTTGATTGTGTTAGTGTATTGACAATGTGCTAGACGAATGTGATTGATGTTGAACTCTTCGTCATGTTCGTTTGTGTAGCAAACGAGAGAGTCATATGCTCGCGGATGAATGTGCGTTGCACGTTCATCCAATCTCGTGTAATTGGATGAATTGGTTTAATGCTTAGTCACGGTGTAGTGGTCATAGGCATTGCCAAGCTTGTTGGTCCTTCGTGCTAAATGCCACCAATGACACCTTGAGTCGTGGTCGCGACCCGGGAGTCATTGGTGAGGTTTGACGAGAGATGTCGAACTCACTCTCGCAAACTACGAACTAAGAAGGATAGGAGTTTAGTCTCCACGACAAGTAGTTGAAGTATTGAATAGATGATTTAAATTCATTCTTGAAGCATTTGTTATTTGGCGTTTATGTATTCCTGACAGTGTGTTTCACTGCATGTGTGCCATGAGTTGTTTGAGCATAGGTAGTGCTTGTGTGGTTGAATTGTTTAGGTGTAGGAACGTGACGAATTCCGTAGCACCTTTGCATGAAGATCTATGAGCATGAACTTAGAACTCCTTGTGGTGTGTGTGTTGTGGTACTTGCTAGATGGGTGCGTGAATGTTGGGTCCTGAATGCTATATGATGGAATGTGTGAATGATTCGATGAACTACATTAGATGTGGAAGTGGATATCCGTTGCCCCCAAGGCATTTTATCTTTGTAGTTTAAAACCCCTTTTCTTTAGTTTCGTTTGATGATTAGCATAGTCACTTGACATTGCTAGTTATCTCGTCTTTTTATCTTTGTTAACTTAGGAAACCAACCAACCAACCCCCCCCCTTTACTTGCTTTTAAGTGTGTGTAAATATAGTTACTCCTAGCCTAGTATCAACCATTTGTGCTTGATTGCTTAGGAAGATCCCTCTTCTCTTTGGACGACCCCGATTTGCCACTATCTACCTAGTTGTAGAAAGTAAGCATTTAGGGCTTATAAATATTAACTTTGAGAGGTACGGCGATGACCTCCCAAATTTTGGCGCCGTTGCCGGGGAAGAGGCGTTTATTCTTAAGTATTTAGGTGTTTGGTTGTGTATTGGCTAGTTGTTTTTATTTCCACTACTTGGTGGTTGTTTTTGTTCGGAGTAGGTATTGCTTGAGTTCTTGGTAATTTATTTTATCGAGAATCCTTGCACTATGATTCCGAACTTTTGAAAAATAAAAAAATAAAAAAAAATAATTTTTTTTTAATGGAGCGTCTCACCTTGAGGGAACTCATGATGAGAAGAGAGGCTCAACAAGCAAGGTTTTGTAGGATGTGTCATTTCGACCATCCTACCGAATCTTGCCCTTTGTTGTGGGAACAGCACGATGACCGAGAAAGAACCCTTGGTTTCCAAAACCATGGGTACTATGAAGAGTGCTATCAAGAGGTAGGAGATACTGGTTTTCAAGGGCAAGAAGCTCATGAATGCTATCCATACCACAACTCTTACAATCCGGAATGGAGTGGTAGTCTGGATTTGTGGTATGAGAATGAGCCGGAAAACCAATATTACGAGCAACCTAGTTGGCCATCACCACCCTATACCATTCCCCAAAACCAAGCCCAACAAGGAAGTTCAAGTTTAACACGAGGATGTCTTAAATACCATAGCAAACTTGAACTCCTTTACTAATGAGGAGCCGGATACCCAGCTCTCCTCTAGTGTTGAGGCCATTGAGGGGCATGTGAGGAACATATTAGAGGTATTGGCCCGCATGGAAGCTCGTGATTCTGAAAACACACCATCCCAACTTGAACTCGATGATTCGGTGAGTGAGGTCACCAATAAAAATGATTTTGAGTTTGAAAGGGATGAGGAGTTGGTTGTAGAGGATAGAAAAATGGAGGAAGAGGTGATAGTGCTACATCATCCATTAGCATTGTCACCCCTTCTCCCACCTAGTGAACCAACTCTAATATTTTCGGAAGTTTTGAGGAAACGAGAGAGGAACCAAAAGACTATCCCAAGCTCCCTAACCACTTAATTCCCTTTGAACCATCTCCACCTCCACAAGATTTTCCTCTTGAAAGTTTTGTGCCCCCACCTCTCTTATTTTGGATGCTCATGTTGAAGAGCTTCAAGCCTTCACCATATGGATAACATTAGGGTCGTGCCGATGACCTTAAAAATACGGAGCTTCGTCGTGCCGACGACGTTAAATAAATTCGGTATTTCTTTTAGTTTTTGTTTCTTAGTTTGTGTTTCTTAGTTTTTGTTGTTTTGTTTTGTTCTTTTTATGGCTTGTTTTTCTGTGATTTTGTAGCAAAGTGAAGTGCATTGCAATGAAGGAGATGAAGGAACGAGATCAATGAACGAGGGAAGAAAGCTTGGACAGTTGGTAAGAAAACGAAAAAATTTTAAGCCTGGGACACCCTGCCGTCGCGAGTCGCGATGGGCTTCGTCGCGAGTCGCGATGACTTCGCGAGACTCATCGCGAGTCGCGACCTACTTCGTCGCGAGTCGCGACGAGCTCAGAAATTTTTGAGCTTTCGGACTCAACTTCCCACGAGCCGCGATGACGTCGCGAGGCTCCGTCGCGAGTCGCGATGAACTTCGTCGCGAGTCGCGACGTGATCAGAACTTCTTGAGCTTCCGGACTCAACTTTCCACGAGTCGCGATGACTTCGCGAGGCTCGTCGCGAGTCGCGACCTATTTCGTCGCGAGTCGCGACGAGCTCAGAAAATTTTGAGCTCTCGGACTCACCTTTCCGCGAGTCGCGATGACTTCGCGAGGCTCGTCGCGAGTCGCGACGAACCTCGTCGCGAGTCGCGACGTGCTCAGTAATTGTCGAAAATTTTTTTGAGCCCGGATTTCAAATTTCCAAGCTTCCAAGTTTCCAAATGATTTTAAACATTGCATGATCTTACCTTCTTCTCCACCCAACACTCCCAAGAACCACCATATACCCACTCATTCCTTCACCATCCTACATATGTTGACATATGAACATTCTTGCATCTTTATAATACATTTGTTGATTGTAGTATGCCGACTACATCATTGTAATCGTAAGTGCATATCCTATAATGATGCTTGTTTACATGTCAATATATGTTGGATATTTTTCATGATTATTCTTATAGTGTTGGTTGAGTGTGAATTGGTTGTTCTTTGAAAATACTATGGTTATTAACTCTTGATGCTAAACCTAGTATTACATATCCTTATGTACTTGTGAGTTTAATGTGTTCTTCGTGGTGTAGTCTTGATCAAACGGCGCCATGGAGACAATGCTTTTCTCGAGGGGTGAGTTCTTCTACGGCATTTTTGCTCACCCTTCCGGTTCCGAAACCTATCTCGGGACCACCCAAGTACTTGGATATCGCCATATCACCGGCGAATTTGCGGAGGAATGGGTGTCACTCTAACTCCCTTACCTTGATTTTTATTGTTCTTGCCTTACGTGTTTACATTGAGGGCAATGTAATGTTTTAAGTGTGGGGAGGGGTTAGAGGACTCATATGCATGCTAGATTGTTTTGGAATGCTTTTTGCTACTTTTCATTCGAAAAACATGAGAAAAAGAAAAAAATAGAAAAACAAAAAGAAAAAAAATGAAAAAAAAAGAAAAGAAAACCCGCTAAGTTGAAAACCCGAGAGGGCAACTTAGGCAACATTGGGGGCCCGGATAGGTCGAAAACCCTTAAAGGGCGGCCTAGGCAAAAATGAGAGGCTAAAATGTGCGGAAAAAGGTGAGATGTGAGCTAAAGAAACATGATGTGTGGCTAGGATGAAAACTCGAAAGAGCTCGTAGGCAAAATGAGAGAAAGTGAGAGAAATTGAAAAATGCTATGATTTCACTCATTTGCCGGCGTTGGAGTCATAAGGTTGCGGTTGTCACACGGATGGATCGGGTAGCTCAATATCTATAGACCTCTTGGGATTGGGTAGCTTAGTGGGTTAGGAAACGAAGTGTGGTTATGAAATTCCTTATCTCTTTATACTTCGTTTTTGGTGGATATATTGGCATTAGGTGAAGTATGTGCTTAAACCTCTTAAATGGTTTTAACTTTATCTTGTGTCATTGGACTTTGGGAGTATCAATTCGGGGCTTGAAAATATTTTTATGGGTAGTGAATTGATAAGTGGTAGGTTTGGTCAGATTTAGGATTGGGGATGTGTGTGTGAAAAATTCTCATGTGAGCTTTTATTTTGGGATTTTTGATATTGAGAGTTTTTGTGAGGCTTTGATTGGGGGATTAGTTTAGGTTTTGGATATATCATTTACTCCGTGTGCTTGGTTCTTCTCTTACTCGAGGGCGAGTAAGGTCTAAGTGTGGGGATATTTGATGTGTCCATTTTGTGTGGTTATTTTAGGGGTTTTAGGATGTGGATATGCCATTTCCTCCGTATGCTTGAATCTTTTCTTACTCGAGGGCGAGTAAGGTTTAAGTGTGGGGATGTTTGATGTGTCCATTTTAGATGCATTATTTAGTAGTATTTAGGATCACTTTTGTGCTCTTTTATTATCGAGAGCTTGTGTTTTACCTTGAAATTCACTTAGGAGAGGCAAAAGCAACTTTGTACTCTTTTACCTCTTCTAAGTGGATTTTGTGTGACAAGGGAAGAACACGGAAGCAACGAAGACCGGAAGACATTGAAGACTATACTTTCGAAGACTTTTGGATACTCACTTCGAAGACATGAAGACCGGAGGCCGTTGAAGACCATTTTTGGAGCCGTTGAAGACTTGAAGATTGAGAGGGATGGCTATGAAGAAGACAAAGAAACAATGCAAAATTCTGGCTCCCGTCGCGACACCGTCGCGACACCATCGCGACCATCGGGGCACCGTCGCGAGTCGCGACGAAACTCGTCGCGAGTCGCGACCAACGGGCGGCCAGAAATCAATTTTATTTTCTTTGCACTATAAATACCCTCTCTTTCCTCTTCTTCTCCAGTTTTTTTGCTCAGCCCGTTTTCTCTGGGTTTTAGGGCTCCAAAACCCTTTGTTTTCTTCTCTTTCTTTTCTTAGTTTTCTTAGTTTAATTATGTCTTTTGTTGTTCTAGAGTAGTTCTTGTACTTGGGAGCTATGGATTGAAGCTTCCACTTCTATGTATTGAGAACCATTTCTATCTATCTATTTGGTGTTTTTGCTATTGTGCCTTTATTGTGCTTTGAATGTTAATTGTTGATTCCATTGATGTTGTTGAGAGCTTGATGATATGAATGCTTGTATGAATTGCTAGCTAGGGTTTGGGGGATTTGGGTTAATTTCCCCCCTGTTCTTGTTAGGAATGTATGAGTGTGAATTAGAGCTTTTGATTGTGTTAGTGTGTTGACAATGTGCTAGACGAATGTGATTGATGTTGAACTCTTCGTCATGTTCGTTTGTGTAGCAAACGAGAGAGTCATATGCTCGCGGATGAATGTGCGTTGCACGTTCATCCAATCTCGTGTAATTGCATGAATTGGTTTAATGCTTAGTCACGGTGTAGTGGTCATAGGCATTGCCAAGCTTGTTGGTCCTTCGTGCTAAATGCCACCAATGACACCTTGAGTCGTGGTCGCGACTCGGGAGTCATTGGTGAGGTTTGACGAGAGATGTCGAACTCACTCTCGCAAACTACGAACTAAGAAGGATAGGAGTTTAGTCTCCACGACAAGTAGTTGAAGTATTGAATAGATGATTTAAATTCATTCTTGAAGCATTTGTTATTTGGCGTTTATGTATTCCTGACGGTGTGTTTCACCGCATGTGTGCCATGAGTTGTTTGAGCATAGGTAGTGCTTGTGTGGTTGAATTGTTTAGGTGTAGGAACGTGACGAATTCCGTAGCACCTTTGCATGAAGATCTATGAGCATGAACTTAGAACTCCTTGTGGTGTGTGTGTTGTGGTACTTGCTAGATGGGTGCGTGAATGTTGGGTCCTGAATGCTATATGATGAAATGTGTGAATGATTCGATGAACTACATTAGATGTGGAAGTGGATATCCGTTGCCCCCAAGGAATTTTATCTTTGTAGTTTAAAACCCCTTTTCTTTAGTTTCGTTTGATGATTAGCATAGTCACTTGACGTTGCTAGTTATCTCGTCTTTTTATCTTTGTTAACTTAGGAAACCAACCAACCAACCCCCCCCCCCCCTTTACTTGCTTTTAAGTGTGTGTAAATATAGTTACTCCTAGCCTAGTATCAACCATTTGTGCTTGATTGCTTAGGAAGATCCCTCTTCTCTTTGGACGACCCCGATTTGCCACTATCTACCTAGTTGTAGAAAGTAAGCATTTAGGGCTTATAAATATTAACTTTGAGAGGTACGGCGACGACCTCCCATTCCCTTTTGCGTGCATATGATTTAGAAAAAATATTCTCTAGGATATAATGAAGGCTGGTTGACAAGAGTGTGTACTCACTTCTCCAACCCTGAATAAACAAAGGATCGAAGGGGAGGAATTCTCTAAGAATAATGCATTATAATTCTTTTCCTTTTTGTGAGGTTTTCTATCACTATCACAGGAACACACCCCCCCCCACCACCACCACTTTAGCACTGGTATTTTCTGGTGTTAGCACTATTTTTTTCGTAAGAAAATGGTGCCGAAGTAACCGATGAAACGGTTTCACTGGTTGGAAAAAAACCGGTGCTAAATCCCTACCTTTAGCACCGGTTTGTAAAAAATGGTGCTAATATGTACCACGATAGCACCAGTTTTTCAAAACCGGTGCTAAATGTGTGATATTTTAGCACCGGTTTCAAAATCCGGTGCTAAATGTGTGAACCGTTAGCACCGGTTTTTAAAAAACCGGTGCTAAATGTGTAACTCATTAGCACCGATTTTAATAAACCTGTGTTAAATGTGTGATCCGTTTGGATCAAATTTTTTAGAACCAGTTTTTAAAAAATCGGTGTTAATGTGTTACCCGTTAGCACCAGTCTTTTTAGCACCGGTTTTTTTTAAATGGTTTTAAATGTGTGATCCATTTGCACCGGTTTTTTAACACCATTTTAAAATAAACTGGTGCTAAATGTGTGACCCGTTACCACTTGTTTTACTAGCATTGGTTTATTAAAACTGCTGTAAATTTTGTGGCTAATTTGGATGCTGAGAGTTGCGGCGCACAACCACTCTTTTAGTTCATCTACACGCAGCCGGTTTTTTATTTACACTTGTTTTCCAAACCGGTGCTTCATATTTCATAGATGGCACCGGTTTTCATTTGTGCATTGATTACTTAAATCGGTGCACCAATTAAACAGCACACATTTCCAAAAAAAATTCCCAATAAATACAATCATTACGCATAGACAGCAAGTAGGTAGAAAAACGCATTCCATATGATCAAATGTAATTTTCTACTAGATAAAGAAGTGCATGAATGTGGTTATTAGTGGACAAAAATTAGGTTACAACCCTACATAAGATACGAGAAACCCCCCCCCCCCCCCCTCTTCATGGAGATGACGAGTATCAAAAGTGGAGGACAATTTCGCAAAAATACAAACCCATGACATTCAACCCATTTTAGGATGGAGGCAAAAATACAAACCCATAAGATGCAGAGCATTCAACCAATTTTGCAAAAAGATACTACTAACTACTATCCAATGATGGAGGCAAGTACCTATATGACATTCAATTGAGCTATGCATTTTGGTAGAGTAGTTTTTGCAAAAATACAAACCCATTTCAGAGCAATGCTCAGCAAATGATCACACCCCAGAGGAGTGCAATCTTCTGGAAATTGTTGAAACATGTATTAAATTGCATGTTACAAAAAGAATATATGTGAGAAACAGTAGAAATAAAAAAAATCAATATGAGAAAACATACCGGAATAATGTCAATGGCATGCACTTCCTTAACATTTTTTTCCATATGATACTTGCAATGTTATCCACATTCCCAAGTACTACTTTGTATCTTGTGCTAATATGAAAAAAGAATTTGCTCAAATGATTACGAACATAAAATTAACATAGGAAATACGAAGTTACGGGATGATACGTACATTGATTTTTATGACATTCCATGTATAGTTCGAAGCATAGGTTCTATTTTCTCGGAATCGAACTGTTAATATTTTGTAGCAATCCTACAATTGATGAAAATATATTTATATCAATATATAAAAATACCAAAACATGGGGGTCACATAATAGTTTAATTAGGTAAAACTTTGTCCTACATGTAATGATGAAAACAAGTAATGAATAGAACAATGAATGTCATTGTACCGAATATTAACAGTAATTGTAAATAATGGAGCAAAGAATGTGTTCTACTTACAAATGAATCAATTTAGTCATAGCCTATTACGTTTGCAAATTCCCCCACTCATTGAGTTGATGCAATATACTCGATCGATTTCTGGTATGAAGACGATAAAAAAATCAATGGCTCCTATAAAAAAAGCAAACAACAAAATACCTAATGCGGTTATAAATACTGAATCTTTTTATAGAAAGAAAAACAACCCAAATAGCACAACATATATGGGTGCTATTACTTCCAGAGGGGCAAACAACCTAAATAAGTATAAAACCCCCATTTATTTAATCTTGAACATGCATTAGAACTTACTCTCAATAGTACGGGAAGACGTACATCCTTGCTCGAGTGCGGCACAGGGCAGTTGAAACCTCGTCCGCAGTCAATTTGACCCTTTGATTTGCCTTTTGAGCAAGAAAATTTGAACCAGTCAGGATAAACTGGACGTGGCATCGATCAACCATCCCATCACATAGGTGTCTAGAAAAATAATATTGTAAGTGATACATTTATAATCAAACATCTATAATCATGTAAGCATGCACTTCTTACGATGCCCATATATAATGTTGGCACCCACTGATCCACTCCATTTCATTTTCTCTGTCCAAGCTGCTCATGAACAGTTTTAACTTGTCAGTAAATATGGTTGTGTAGAATTCTTCTGATCCGAACACATCCGTATTGAAATTGATGCGGAAGACTTTCTTCGGTACACATATTTGTGTAGATACATTTAAAACATCATTAATCTGTTGAACAGCAACAATGCATTCTTTGTCTTCCGTGACCCCCTAAAAGATACATGATATTGTAATTAGATTTGAGAATATAATACTGTTAGTTGAGTTGTATATGTATATAATTCAGTAGATCATATTGTAAAGGGTTAAATGAGTTCTCACAAAAATGTAATGATCAGAAACTGACATGGGTGGATTTGATTGCCCGTTCTTCGTCGATGTAGTATTTTATTTTGCTACTTGCTAATGGGTAAAATGTTAGTTAGGCATTCAAAGCAATAGTTTGGAATAAAAAAGTGTCTGGGGGTATGTTTGACCTCTCTTTTACTGATCGAGCGATCACATCTCCATTAGGAGTATCCTCGTGAGCGACCACCTCCTGTAAGAGAGAGTGTGTTAAGATGTATCTAGAAGTCAAAGTTAGATAATATAATTATTTGTTTAACCTCTTCTTTCTCCATGGTAATTTTTGTTGTAAGCTTTTTTTCAAGACTTCCATATTCATCCACCATCATGTTATGAGGTGGTTGCTTCTCGTTCTCCTAGGTAAGAAGATTAACAATAAATTATGTTTAAGTAATATCTAGAAAGATATATATATGATAGGATCACAACAAGAATACAAACCTCATCATCTTGTTGGCCAATGACATCGATCAACTTTCCGGGCCATAGAATGTTTATCCAATAGCCTCATTTACAAACTCAAATTCTCCATGTTCAATTAGCAAAGGTGCTTTCAGGATGATCACAGGTCCACGAAGCTTAACTCGCTCTCACTTGATGGGTAAGTCCATTTCCTTATCCTTTGGAAACAAGATACCAAATGCAGCTACGTCCCTTTCTCCACTATGGTTCAAGACATATAGGGAGCACTTTTTTCCTTTCTGAAAAAAAAAATTGACAAAAGGGGAAAAAATTAGTAGGACAATAAGTAAGGGTAATTAAGTAACCAAAATTAAATAATGTTATCAATGTAATCAATCTCAATAGGGGCCAAGGTTCCTCAAAGATTCTATGACCCGAAATTTATTTAAAACAAAAATTGAATTCACTGTATAGCGGCAGAAGGAAGCAGTGCGATGCCGCTCTTTTGGTACAGCTGGGATAAAATAAACCTCAATATACTTTTTTGGGACTGACAGCAGTAGCGCGTTGCCGCTCTTTTGGCACATCTAGGATAATATATGCCCAATTGAATATTTTGCGACTGAAAGCAGCAGCGTGTTGCATCTCTTTTGGTTCAACTGGGATAAACTGAACCCCAATTAATTATATTTCCACAGAGACATTTTCTCAGTTCAACTGAGAAAATAACAACATGAAGATAGTACTAGCCCAGAGCTACCAACATCCAAAATCAACATGACAACAGTAAATTTATGCCCACAACTAATAACATCCAAAATCGCTATGACAGAAAATAAACATCCAAAAACTAACAATCCACATCCACAAGAAAACAACTAACAACGGCATAGAAATCAACATCCAAAATCAACTAACATCCATAATGTCCATTATCATCACATACATGCGACAAACGAACGAGTATGTTTTTGAAATTTATTATTAAGAAACAACAACTAAACACACAACATTGCTATTATCACATTTTGCATAACATAATGTGTGACAAGGTTCATGGTATAGAATACCTTGTCATCATCAACGTACCTGTATGGGTCACTTGATCCAGATGCTGAAGGAATGAATACCCGGTTGTCTTTATTCGCGAGAATGATGTAGCGAGGAAATTACGGGCATCCAAGTGTGGGGGAATAGGTTTGCCCAATTGTCCAGCCAGCAAATTTTTTTAAGCCTCAAATAAGGCAACAAATCTTTCGTTAAGCTCAAAGACCTTTGTGGACACATGTTTTTTATTTGAGGTTTCTTCAAATGGTTTTATGTTTGTGCTCCAACATCAACTAGATGCATAACGGCTAACAACAATATGTGGGAGGGCCTCGTTCAACTTGGTTGTTGTGGGGAAACCTCTCTAACGACCCCCATGATCCTTCTTACCTGTTGCTTGAATGAGAATATCTTCTTTTCCATCTATAACCAACTCTCTCTTTTGCTTCTTATCCAAATAGTTTTTCTACTCAACAAAACATATGCAAGCCATTAGTATGCATTGCATGTGAGAATATAAACAAAGAATGAGTAAATTATGAATTTGGCTCACAATAGTGGGGGCTTCTATTTTAACGGAGTCGTTGTTGTAGATTGATAATTTCTTTTCCCAGTTAGCTTCTAGGAACACCTCTGAGCGATCCGGTTTGAAATCCGTTATTTCAACTAAAGCCTCTGCTAATTCTACACTTTGACCTTTATCCATTAGCTCGTCAATTTTAGCTCTTCTTTTCCTATTCTCAAGTTCAATAGCAAGCCTACGATTTTCTCCACTTCCCATGTGATGGAAGTAGTCTTTATGTGAGGCGCTTACTTTTGCTGCATCACTTAATGCCGATATGTTCATTGATTAGTAATATGCTTGCAAAGTAATCAAGAGAAATGAAGATTTTTTAATGAATAACCTTGAATTCAGGGGTCGATCTATGTTTCACAAATAGCTCCCATTCTTTTTTGTCCAACCATCGATAATTCGTCCATGCATAAATACCTTTTTTTCACGATGTACTTTTGAGCCACCTTAGCCTTCCAATTCCTCCACTTTTCACCCGCATAAATTATCCATCTATTTGGGAACTCATTCATCTCATTGAATGTCATTTTGATTTGTATATCCCAGCTAATCTAGGGGACAAAGATATATGTTGTCACTGAAAAATTTAATGAACAAATGATAATGAAGGATTGGAACACACTTACGAGAATGTCTTCCCATGCATATTTCATTACATGGTCTGGGATAGCTTTCCAATAATGCCATGTCCCGAAGCGGATTCGTCATTGAAAAGCATAGCTAACATACATCAACCACCGGTTGCGTATAACCAAGGGGTCAAAGTCATTGTCGAAGAATATTTTAAGGGACTTCTTTTTCTTTTCTAGTAGCACTGACTTGCATGTGGTTGTACCTCTACGCTTGCAATACTCTTTAATCTCACACTTGTCAAAGTTCCCACTCTTGTCATCTTTTGAAAATGGTCCTTCTTCCTCCCCCAAATTGTCAGATCCAAAGATTGATTTGGATGCATCATTCACCATCTCGATACTAACATCACAACTGTCATTGTTTTTGGGGTAACACAATTGTCTTCTACACCTTTAGTACTAGAAACAATTTCTTCTTCGCCTTCGCCATTCACTCCATTGTATAAGGAATACAAAAGAATGAAATAATAACAGAACACATCCAAACACAGATATTCTCAAACACCAACCAACAACAGATTTAACTAACTAGATAAAATGCAAAAAATTCAGACCACATGCATATAAAATAGTAGGCAAAAAATTTTAAAATCTTAGAAAAAACATAGTAGGGAAAAAATCTATTAATATTAGCAAACAAATCATCTACCCATTTAAACAACTAGCCAATTAACTAAGAACCCAACAAACTTAATAAAAAACTTACAGACTAACAGACATGCTTTGGCTTAATTGCAGGGGGATAACAATTGTTTACAAAAATAGCAAACTCACAAACCCATATATCTATAGATTAAACCTGGAAAAAATAGCAAACTAACCAACCCATATACCTGATTTGTACACACTCTCTGCAATATTTTTCACCACCGACTTTGCACCACCGAATCTCCGACCAAGAGAGCAAGCAATGGGAAATTCGAAGAATCACAACTCGCACAAGATCAGTCCAACAATGAACACGTGAATGACAACGAGAAGGCCAAGTGGCAACTGGATTATGTTGCCTCTATAGGTTGACGAAATGGTGCAAATGAGCAAAGAATTGGGAAAACACTACCATAGAGACCCCCCCTAGCATTGGTTTTTTAGCATCGGTTTTCAAAACCGGTGCTAAAAATCTAATAGCACCGGTTTTTAAAACCGATGTTAATTTAACACCAGTTTTTTTAGTTTTAACATCGGTTTTTTAAAAATCAGTGCTAAATTTTACAATAGCACCGGTTTTGGAAAACCGGTGCTAAAAATTTGAAAATTTCATTTTTCCCGCCAAAGAAATAGCCAAAAATTTTAAATAGCAATGTTTTTTAAAAACCGGTGCTAAATATTCGCAAATTTCTATCTTCCCGCCAAAAAATTAAAAATAGCACCGGTTTTAGTAAAAAAAATAGCACTGGTTTTAAAAATCGGTACTAAAAATTTAAAAATAGCACCGGTTTTAAAAATCAGTGCTAAAAATTAAAATTTGGCGCCGGTTTTTTGTAAAAAATATCACCGGTTTTAAAAACCGGTGCTAAAATTGAAAAATAGCACCGGTTTTTAAAAACCGGTGGTAAAAATTTTCAGTACTCATTTTCCCGCCAAATAAATAGCCCAAAATTTTAAAATAGCCCCGTTTTTGGAAAAATTAGCACCATTTTAAAAAATCGGTGCTAAAAATGAAAAAATGGCACCAGTTTTGGAAGAAAATAGCACCGGTTTAAACCGGTGCTAAAAATTTTAAAATTTTTCTAGCCAAAGAAATTGCCAAAAAAAATTAAATAGCACCAATTTTGGAAAAATTAGCACCAGTTTGTAAACTGGTGCTAAAATTTTAAAAAATAGCACCGGTTTTGGAAGAAAATAGCCACGGTTTAAACTGGTGCTAAAAAAATTTAAATTTTTAAATTTTTCCCACCGAAAAAGTTTCCCCCCCAAAGAAATCGCCAAAAACTTCTAAATATTCGTCAAAATTTTTTAAAGTTCATTATTTCAGCCAAAGATTTCAAAAAAATTCGCCAAAAATTTCAAATAATCTTCCCAGAAATTTCATGAGCTGGGAGCAGCTGCGCAGCCGCTCTAAGCTTTTTTTTAACTTTCAAAATCGTTAGCTTCTTTTGTTGACTTTAACTAATGATTAAGTTAAGTTAAATTAATCAACGATCAACCTTCACTGACCTCATATATACAAATAAGAATAAACTTTGTTTACATTTACTAATTAACATTTAACCCTTAATTGATTTAGTATACTCCCTCCGTCCCGGATTAAATTGCACAAGATCAAAGATTCAGTCAAACTAAGAAAACTTTGACTACAAACGAGAAAATTTTACTTGACTTTCAATATATAAACAATAATAACTAGGCTAACTTTGACTAATCAACGGTCAAACTAGACTTGACTTTCAATATATAAATACTAATAACTATGCTAACTTTGACTAATCAACGGTCAAATTATACTTGACTTTCAATATATAAACACTAATAACAAAGTTGACTTTAACTAATTAATGGTTAAACTTTATTTGAATTAGTATATAATAAATACTAATAAAAATGTTTGACTTTGTCTTATCAACGGTTAAACATTACTTGACTTTCTATATATAAATACCAGTGACTAAGTTGACTTTAACTAATTAACGGTCAAACTTTACTTGACTCTCTCTCTGTATAGAAACACTACTTGACTACCCTTGAACGAGTTTAAAAAATAATAATTTGGCAGCAGATTATCTCCAAAAGGCTGAAAGGATTTCCCACGGCAGCAGCATGGCCATGTAGGTTGGGTAGGGGGTAAATTAATTATGCGTACGTAAATTAATTAACCCCTTGCCAGGTATCACTTGGAATTAACGGTTGCGCTATTTGCATGCGCTGCACTGAAAAGTGCAAAATGGCATCAGGTTGTCCATTTGCCTAAAATGGAAAGAATGATTACAAAATCGTTACGCGGGGCGTGTGCGGTAGAAGTCATACCCGGTCTCTTACCACTATGAGGACTATCCGCAGGGAACACTTGGGAGCACAACGGATCACGGTCAAACTGCACCCGACCCCAAAGAGAAAGCCTCGGCCATCAGCCAGAGACCGTTATCGAAGGCCAATAACACCTCTTTATCTTCATCTTAGAGGTGTACATGGTAGAAGCGGTGTGCGAGCCCTTTTAGGGGGACAGGACATACTACTTCATTCATTGGAAGGCCGAGACCACCCTCGGATTTGAATACACCTGTGGGGAGCAAACCACGGTGCAAGAGCCGGTAGCATGGATGTAACATGGAGCGAGGAGAAAAGCCCCGGTCATCACGATGGGACTAGCTTCGTTTGGTCACCTGGTTGTAACATTTAGATTAGGGGTGGGATTTTAGGTAACATGTATTAAGGGAGTGGGATAATTTCCCCACTCCCGTACATTCCCACAGCATTTTCTTGGGCCACCTGACAGTACCATCTAGATCAGGGGTAGTTTAGTATGTTTCATTGTATCATGGGAGTGGGACAACGTTCCCACTACCGTAGACTCTCACGGTTTCTTTTTATTTACCATTACCTTCGACTAGTGAGTAAGCTGACTTTAACTAATCAACGATCAAACTTTACTCGACTTTCAATGTATAAACACTAATAACAAACCTGACTTTAACTAATTAACGGTCAAACTTTATTTGACTTTATTTGAATTAGTATTTGATCCTCTTGAAGGTGAAAATGGGCTCTTCTCAAGTCCATTTGAGTGCTAAATAATCATTTGAGTGCTAAATATTTAATCCTCTCGACTAGTGGTTTTCACAGATGTGATGATCATTCAGTCCTTCTGTACCCATGTTCTGTCCAAATCCACCGTCAGAGCTCCCATCACTAGTGATACGCGCCCCCTCCGCCAGAGCTCCCATCGTCACCACGTTAACCACTACACGTCACCTCTTCGTATCCCACCTCTGATGGCGATGCTCTACACCGCCTCTGCACCGCCCCCTCCACCGAATCTCCCATCGCCGCCGGATCTCCCATCACCAGTGATATGCGCCCTCTCCGCCGGAGCTCCCATTGCCATTGCTCTAACCACCGCACGCCACCTCTTTGTTTCCCACCATCGATGGCGATGCTCTCCACCACCTCTGCACCGCCTTCTGCACCGCCCTCCTCTGCTGGAACTCCCATCGCCAGCTGCGCTTACCAATGCACACCACCTCGTCGCATTTATCCCTGTCTCTACTTTTCTCCCGCCCAACTCAACCAGCCCCAAACCCTAGATCTAGGTGTTCCCAACTCCACGGCGTCTAGTGTTCCCGGCATTCGGTCTTTTGGTGTTCAGGGCATTCCAACTCCACGGCATTCCCAGCGTTCCAACGCCACAGCGTTCACAGCATCGCTGCGGTAAGACGGTGTTTCTCATGCATTGCTGGAAGTCTAGTCCATGGCGGAAGTCTGCTGAAGTCCAGTTCAATATGCCTCTTCCGTTCTTTGTTTTCTTATGCTTTCTCTCCAAGTGTTCGATGTTTTGTCTGATAGAGAAAAAATGCTTGAATTTCAGGGGAAGAAGAAGATAAAGGTGGCGACGTTGAACCAAATGATTATGACATGTGGGAGGAGGAATAATAAGTTGAGTCTGAGGTATATGTTCTGAAAAAATCTTTGCTGCACATACTCAAAAGTTCTCTTCTCTCTGTTTTTTTGTTGTGTTTGTTATTTTTGCTGTGTTTGCATTTTAGATCAATCGTGAAAAGTTAAATTGTGTAACTTAAGTTTGGATAGAGGGACTAACACTTGCATCAACTGATGAAACATCTTGCATTAATTTACCCTACTGCTTGCATTTTTTATTGAAATTTTATGTGTTTTGATTAGTTCAATTTAGTGCTCAAATTAGCCTGAGGTATATCTTTTTTCCTGTTGGAAGCCTATAGTGATGAGAACCCTATTGTTCGACAGGTTTGCATGTTTGATTTTTGTGATTTAATTTTGATGGATGTAAATTTGCTCCATTACTAGATCTGTTATGCATTATTTGATTCACTATTGCACCTATTTTCTAGTCTTTGAGAACTGATGTAGCATAGGGTGAATTGACTTGGCTTAGATATATAAACAATCAACAAGGTGCTACATTTAAGCGAGCGTGGACATGTTGTTTGAGTTAGTTGAATTGTGACCCCTTGTGTGACTTGATGTTCATCATGCATTGCAGGAAGGTAATGGAAGATGTCCCCCAAGGTGTACATGTAAACTTTTTGAAAGCAGAACGGAGTTTGCACAGGTGGGCACTTGAAGATCTTCAGAGGATTTATGTTGCTGAGGAGCAAGCAGTTGAAGAGGGAGGTGGAGGTGGAGTTATAATGCATGTGCTAGAAGATGCTGGTCATTGGGTAAGCCAAAGATCAACTCAACTTTCAACTATATCCATCTTTTTAATGTTTAAAGTACCAGCTTTGCCCCCATGAAGTATTTAAAAACTACATAATTTATGAACTTAAACTATAAAGGGGAGAATAAAATATAAAAGGATTTAGGGAAAAAAACTATGAAATGAAAAATCCGTACTTAATTGAGAATGGGAGATAGTGTGATAGTGAATAGTGAGATACAGACCTAGTCGTTCTGTTGCTTCGTCCGAATGGATAATAGGTAGTTGTATGCAGTAAGTAATGCAGAACCAGCATATAATGCTTACTTTGCTTCGTGTCACTGTGTACTTTGCAAGACGAATAAGTGAGACAAGATAACAGTTTAAGGCATCCGCATCATCAATTTTAGAAAATAATATCTTAAGAACCAACTTTCAACAATGGAAATATCTTCAAATATGGGGCAGTCTATTTTGATTTTTTTTTGAAGAATGAAAAAGAGAATTTTGAAAAGAGAAGAAGAGGCATTCGCTCCTTAGGTAAGAAAGTACTCCTTCTTAAGGAGCGATCGTCAATAACTGGTCCTTATAAGGAATGCTCCTTAACAAGAAAAAAAAGGGCTTTTCTAGTTCCCCTATCGACTAAGCACCAAAAATTTAGAAGCCAAAAAGAGCCTCTTCTATGAGAATCATGTATTGGGTTCCAACATGTTCTTGGAGGTACTAGTAGCGTCAACTTAGCCTAAAACAAAATGAATCACATTTCTTGTACTGTTGCAGAAACAAGACACCTTTTTTATAAGGATAGATGAAGTAATATTTTATATAGTTAAGGGTGAATCAAACCATGAATATGCTAGGTTATCCATGGTGGAGACGTTGAATACACTGATATTTTTGCAATGTGCAGGTACATGCAGACAACCCCGATGGATTGTTCAAGATTCTTTCATTCTCATTCCAAGGATTTTAGACACTTCCTGGCAACATTTCTGCTTCAAACGAATATCTCTATAACAACAATGAGTAATCATTCTTATTGTCCATCTTGTTCTTGTCGATCATTTTTTCATAATCATTAGATTGTTTCACTAACCACTTGTACCTTTCTTTACCTCCAATTCGGAATCTGGGAATTATAATTACTGTTGATAGGTTCGGTTCTCCCAACTATGTACTCATTTCATCTTTGTTTTTGCACAAGTGTAGAGATGAAACTGAGATTCTAGAGCTGTAAGTGAAGGCAGTGTTTGTGATAGTTATGTTTAGTCCCACTGATTATTAATTGTGTATCATAACTTTTTTCAGTTTTATTTCTATATTATCAATTTTGTGAAGTTGATTTTATTATTAAATTACTGTGGAAATAAATTGTTAATTTTGGGTCTTTTTCCCTTTCTCTGAAAGCAGCAGCGCGCTGCCACTTTCAGAGGAAGGGTTTTTTTTCGTCGGCGTAAATAATTTAGCACTGGTTAAAAAACTGGTGCTAAATTAGCACCGGTTGAAACACCGATGCTAACAAAAAAAACTGGTGCTAACAAAAAAACCGGTGAAAATTAGCACCGGTTGAAAAATCGGTGCTAACAAAATAAACCGGTGCTAATTTAGCACCGGTTGAAATATCGGTGCTAAAAAAACCGGTTCTAACTTAGCACCGGTTAAAAAACCGGTGCTAAATTAGCACCAGTTGAAAAACCGGTGCTAACAAAAAAACAGGTGCTAAAAGTAGGAATTTAGAACCGGTTTTTTTCCTACCGGTGAAACCGTTTCATCGGTTACTTAGGCACTGGTTTTTTTTTACGAAAAAACCGGTGCTAGACCAAACCAAAAACCGGTGCTAGAGGGGGACGTCTGTGGTAGTGAAAAGGCTATAGGAGGCCGAGGGTTAGTGTGGAGGGAAACTTTAGGAGGGAATCGAAATGAAACAGTGGAGGCATTTGTTTTGTTTTTGTTTGACCATTCAATTTTTTCATCCTGCTTTGTTTGAACATTTATTGCACATCTTGCATTTTTTTTACCATTCAATTTTATCATTCACTTTTTTCCCTTCTCCCGAGGGTGTTGAACAAGTAGTTCAGTAATGCCATATGGGGGATAAGGGCAAATTAATTGAGATTGAGATTTTTCAAATATTTTTTATTCAATTTGGTAATGAGTTTTAAATAAGGAGTAAATATATTTTTGGTTCAAACCAAAAAATATATATTTCTTCACGGATTAATTAAGATCTGGACACTATTTAATTAAACTAGACGCGCAAATTAAATTGTACAAATAAATTTAGTGTTTCATATTATTATTTTTATAAATAGAATGCCCAGAGAATTAAGATTTAACCATCAATTAGTACAAGTCAAGTCAAACATATATGCATGGACTATGAATATAATGTCGGCTGAAATAGTTGCATTGTACGATTGTATTTGTGTCGACGTGTATGTTGACAAGGGTTTGACCAACCCGTGTATTGTACGATTGTAGATAACTAGTGTATATAGATTTCCAATTAACTTATAGTCGATCAACCAGTGTATATAGAGCGCTAACTAACTATGGTCGATTTTAGACAACTTTAAGGTTTACTAAGTTATGGATATATCAAAGTAGGTGCACGTGTATGTTGACTAGGGTTTGACCAACCCTTGTATTGTACAATTGTAGATAACTAGTGTATATAGGTTTCCAATTAACTTATAGTCGATCAACCAGTGTATATGGAACACTAACTAACTATGGTCGACTTTAGACAACTTTATAGTTTACCAAGTTATGGATATGTTATAGTCGGTGCACGTGTATGTTGACTAGGGTTTGATCAACCCTTAGTTGTATTGAACATGATTATATATACTTAACTAGTGTATATAGAATACTAATATGTAAAATAATTTCCTAAATTATGAATATACTATACATATATATTTTTTGGAAAATCGAATTTATACATATGTTAATAATATTTATTAAAGTAATATTTATGTGAGAAGATACATATGTTAATATTCTTTATTAAAGTAATATTTATGTGAGAAGATAATTCTTTTTATTGATAACCCATTTATGTTAATAATCTCAATTGCGTTTCAGCCCATTGGCCCAAATAACTTTAACAACATAACACATGTTTCTTTTTTCTTCACTATTTCCTTAGCAAAACCCTTTCATTCCTTACTCCCTCATCCATGCTCTCTCCGCCGTCCCTCCACCAAGCCACGCTCTGTCCTCCGTCCTTCAATGCTCCATCCGTCGTCCCTCCACCAAGCCACACTCTGTCCACCATCCGTCAGCCTTCCGTTCACCGTCCATCCATGCTCCGTCCGCCTTCCCTTAACAAAGGCATCTCTCTATCTGCCATCCATCCATGCTCCGTCCGCCATCGATCTAGGTATTTTACCATCTCCATTTTCATTTCGGTGTTCTTAGTGTGAATGTGAAATTTACGATGGTTGAATTTTGTTTGTGTTTGCATTTTGTAAATCTGTATAGTTGGAATCGAAATGACAATAAAGGGATGTACTAAATTCTGTTCATTAAATCTATATAGTTTGTTTGTGTTTGCATTAAATTTTCTTATCTGTATAGTTTGACAATAAAGGGATGAACTAAATCTGTATAGTTTGACAATAAAGGGATCAACTAAATCAGTATAGTTTGTTTGTGTTTGCATTAAATTTTCTTATCATGTTCAAGTTCAAGTTCTATGAAGGGATGAACTCAATGGAAGACTAGACATTGAATCATGCATTCCAAGTATAAAAATTCAATGAATCTGCTTTTCTGTGTGGTTTAAATAGCATATCATAAATGCCTTTGTAGTTCAGTTTTTGTTAGTTATGCCTATCTGGTTCAGTTTGCGGATATAATGCCTTTGTAGTTGATATGTGTTCTTTGAACATGGACGTGGCAAAGTTGGCACTGTAAGCTTAGAATGATGGATAGATAGGCCCAATGTTTATATTTGGGCAGGCCCTATGTTTCTCCCTGAATGAGTATATTCTTTATGCAACGTTCATATTTTGACAATACTTGAATAAGTCCCGAAGTTATCTACCTTGGAAGCGAGAGAGCTGAGAGAGGGATTACTGTGGTACATCTGTTGGATCTCTAGCTTATGTTTTATTGTACTTAAGAAGTTGTGGAACTTTGTATCGTGTTCTATTTGTTTTATGAAAATATAAGGTAAAGCATTATTTCAACATAAGCAATAAAGAAATAAGCTTGAAATCATTTATGTTCGTTAGTTGTTGTTTCAGTTGCTGGACTCTTTAGTTGCATTAAGCATTTATTTTACATGTGTTTACATCTTGATCCAAATTTGGATTGACCGGATTCTAATTTCTGTATGCATGTTTATATAACTAGTCCGTCTCTGTGTAACCCATACTGAGTAAGCTTTGTTGAACCTTTTCCCATGTAGGGCTCCGAAGAAAAATGTATCCAAGGGTAACCCCGACACCGGACAAACTCATAAATCGTAAAAGAAGCCTAGAGTTGCTGATCTCGAGGTACAACACAGCAGTCCTCAGATCCAAGCAGGAGACTCACACATTCCATTGACAATAGTTGGGTGTCCAAAAGCTAAGAATATCTACAAAGAATTCATTAGCCGAGCCTATACTAGAGAGAGGTTTTCGAACAGAAAAGCCTTACACTCACTACATTTACCAGTATGGATGGGTGCACTTCATCTCATTACCAGACCATGCCAATAATACGCTAACATGTGAGGTCTTCTCCCTCATGAAGTACAAGAATTCAGCTGAGATTTACTTTTGTGGGCAGTACATCGTGCTTTCAGCAGATGAGATCAACAAGCTATAAAACCCCACCGAAGCCAGCAAGTGTGTACCAGGCAGCAGAAAAGGCAGTTGAAAAAGCATCTAGGGAACAAATTATAAAAGAAATTTGCGATGGTGGTGCTGAAATTATCATGAACCTGCCTCCGGAATGGTCTAGCATTGAGAAGAAGTATTTGACAGACGAGATGAATGAGTGGTACAGCTTCATTGTTGCCCGCCTATTGCCGGTGAGAATGAATAGTGAAGTGCATCGTTCACGTATGCTGCTACTATACACGATTAAGAAAAACATGAGTATCAATGTTAGGGGTACGATTATGGCATATATCTGAGATTGTATCAATGCACACAAATGTATAGGTTTCTCCTCCTTTATTACTGCCTTGTGCGTGGAAGATAGTTTCAAATATCATAATGATGATTTTACACTGATGCCAAAGCTTCGAAATCAACCCTCAAATATTTTCAAAGAAAATGAAAATTGCTATGTCTATCAATGCCGGTAAGAAGTAAATTGTCTACTATAGAATTTGGATGGGTGCATGGTAGCATTGGAAGTGAAGGTGGATCACTTGGTGCAATGGACTGAGCACATTGGGAAATTCCTGACTGCCATGATTTGCGAGAGAATGAAGGCAGTGGGTCCAATACCTACATTAGATTCGCCATCGAGCGACATTGGGGAGGACACCTCGCACATGGATTGAATACTCTCATTAAGATCCCCGTGGATCTTGAATTTCTCTAGATGTTGATTTTTCATGCTTATTATGAAAGTTCATTTTTTTGGGGATGTTGATTTCTATGTCGTTAAAAAATTTTCTGTGGATGTGGATTGTCAGTTTATGAATGTTGATTTTTGTGTCACGGTGATTTTAGATGCTATTAGTTGTGGGCATATATTTGCTCTGATTTTGGATGTTGTTAGTTCTGGGCATGTATCATCTTTATGTTATTTTCTAAGTTGAGCTGAACAAGTAGCTGCTCTCAGTGGTAGTATAGTTAATTTAGGCTTAGTTTATCCCAGTTGAACCAAAAGAGTTGCAGCGCACTGCTGCTTTCAGCCGCAAAATAGTAAATTGAGGCTTATTTTATCCCAGCTGTACCAAAAGAGCAGCAGTGCGCTGCTGCTTTCAGCGCGCTGCTGCATATAAGTACTAATTACAACATAGTTTTAGAGTAGTTAAGAGTCATACAAAATGCAAAAAAAATACAAAAATACATAACTTTCTTAGAGAATTCATTGCTTCTAAGCCACTAGTCTTCAACCATCTTCCTCTTTTTTGATTGAATGTCTCCAATTTCTTAGCCCTCTTCATCTATCCAAACGCCATCTTTGTATTTCCTCCGTATTGCTCCAGCCTCACTCCCGCCGTTAATCGATAGGGGGAAAATAGAGGGGAACTCTAACTTTTCACTTATAACTTCAAAATCAATTTCATCACTGAAAGAGTATTTCTTACCTTGTAAGACAATAGACCAACCTACATTGAACGGATCATTAACGTAGAAAACTTGTCTTGCTTGTTCGGCCATAACAAACTGATCATTTTCATATACTTCACGACTCTTGTCAACAAGGGTAAAACCCATTGGTTCATCAGTTTGAACTCCAGTTGTGTCATCAAACCATTGGCACTTGAAAATCATAATCTTGAATTCTCCATAGTCAAGCTCCCATATCTAATCAATAACACCATAAAATGACATCACAACTAGGATCGGTTTATTGTCTTTCTTACTTGCTGCCACATTGTCTCAGACTCAATATAAATCCCACTATTTTGCGTTGTGCTCTTTGAATCTTGGTCCCTAGTAGCAAAAGAGAAACCGTTCATGTCATATCTGGAATACCTCAATACCGTACAATTAGGCTTCCTTGTAAATGCTCTAATTTTTTTGTCGTAATCACCAACATTGCATCGATCATAAAACCAATTCACAAACGTGTCATTGTGCTCCAAATGAACTTTATTAGGGGACCACGTGGGATGAAAATCTGTGATCAAATTAAGGTGCTCAGTCACATAAGCTGCAATCTCCCTACAATTCCTCAAGACATACAAATGAACTGACATCAGATCACTATTCAATGGAGTAAACAACTTTCCCCTTGACCTCAGTTTTCCCACCTTACTTCCCACATATCGGGTCTTGGGCACCCCAAAATTACTATGTTCCTCCAAATAGCTAGAGAAAAATTCAGTTACTTTTTCAGTAACATGCCTCTCAACAATACTAGCATCCAGCTGACTCATACATTTCACGTATCCCTTAAATACTTTCATGTGACGCTCATGAGGATACATCCAATGCATACCAACTGGACCACATATCTTTATCTCCCGTACTAAATGAACAACAAAGTGAACCATTATATAAAAAATCTAGAGGGAAATACATTTCCAACTTGCATAGCACAATAACAACCTTTTTTTGTAGGACATCCAAATGGCCCCAGTCAATAGACTTCTGACATATGGAACCAAAAAAGAAAAAAATTCTAGTGATTGATGACCTTACCATCCACCTCCATTACTTCACGAATAGCAACAGGTAATAGTTGTTGCATCAAAACATGACAATCATGAGATTTCAATCGAGTCATCATAGAACCCTGTGTAACTGCCCGACTAACATTCGACGAATAATCAATTGGGACCTACAAATAAACTCTCTCCATGCATGCATTAATGGTTATTATCACTACTATTTGATTCAAATTCACAAAAGAAAAGGAAAACTTACATTCATAGGCCTTCATGGTTTTGGTTGATGCTCACCTTCCAAAAAATTGCTCCATTAATGAAGAGAGAAGGGGATTAAAAGTTCTGATCTAATTTTCGAGTGGTAGTTTGGAGCATTTAATGCTAAATTTAGCACCGATTTTTGTGAATAGCGACTAAAAACTGGTGCCAACTTCTCAGTAACACAGGTTTTAAACCGGTGCTAAATAAATCGGTGCCATTTTTTTCCACTTTTTTAGTGTTTTATTTTAACATCGGTTTTTGTTATTTTTTAGCACCAGTTTTAAAAATAGATGCCATAATTGTAATAGCACTGGTTTTTGTTATTTTTAGCACCGATTTTTAATTAACACCAGTTTTTTTTTAATTTTAGCACCGATTTTTAAACCGGTGTTAATTTTACACCGATTATTAGAAAAAAATGGTGTTAAAAATAAAAAACTAGTGTTAAATTAAAACTGGTTGAAAAACCGGTGCTAAAAATAACAAAAACCGGTGCTATTACAATTTTGGCACCGATTTTAAAAACCGGTGCTAAAATACTGGTGCTAGAGGGAGGTCTCTGTAGTAGTGTATCATATTGAGTACTTCTATCATTTCTCATGTTTTCTTGTCATCTGATTGTATTCTAGTTATATCTTTCCGAATGAAGACAACTCATATATTTATAGACAACTCATCTAGCTATATCTTCATGACATATACCCTTTGGGAACTTGAAGTCATATCTATTGGTGACGAACAATGTTCACACAGCTTCACTATCATAGTCACATCTTTTCAATCATTGGAAATATCCAACGATCCCCTGCCATTTTCAATTATTGAAAACGTACTCTTTAAATCACATAAAACTCTTGATAACCCATGCATCGGGGAAGTGGTGTCTTTCGATTGAATCAAAGCCTTAGTGAAGGTCGCTATAACTTGTTGAACCACTCGGTAGGCTATGCTTTGAACCAATGGTTTATGTAACAAGCCATTGACCAACGCACACAGATTCGCTTTTTTCCCATTGTTATAGAACCACACAATTCAAGATTCATGTGTGCTTATCCTTTCATGAATGTGTCCAAAACTAAATTCCAAAAATCTTGCAATTGATATTTAAGTCTTACACTCATATAGGCAAGTCCATTTGCCTCTTTCACAGTACGAACAATACTAAGGCCATTCAAACTGCCCCCACCATTTATGGCTCCTTCATGGGAAATTTTAAGAACCTTAAAGTTCACCCTTAATATTAATCAAGTGAGTTAAGCCAACACTCCCTCTTTTGGGATGTTTTAGTTGAGTGCTCAAACCACTATTATAGTGTACTTTGACTCATTGAATCTAAGACTTGGTATCTAACCAAGTGTAGATTGAGGTTCCACCATTTAGTGATTTAAATGGACTTTTCATCCCACTTCTGATGTTTCACTCATCAACTTACTCGATGATATCATCTCTTTAAGTGACTATCACTTTCGTTAATATGTCAAACTACATGCCAAATATAATCATATAATGTGCAACTCGTCACAACATTATTCATGATGCAAATTATAAATTTATTGTTCCATGCATTTAGAAGAACCTTTTAACATTCAAACATCACTCAAGCATGAACACTATTTTTCTTTTATAGATATCATATATCATCTTGCACCAAGTCTTTCACGATTTAATAAATTAAAATTTATAATTTATAATTAAAAGTACTATCTCTTTCATGTCCCTTGGAACTTCTTCTCTATATCGTTGAATTTATAGAATTTTCCTTCTTCCAATTCAAAAGAGTCAAATTTGCTCAAAATCATCTTTTTGTTCAGAAGAACAAAAAGTTCTATCTTGCAGAGTTACACCAACTCGTGCTTTAGGGTTTATCGATCATCATGATTCATATAATCTAAATATGTCCACATTTCTTCAAGATATTTAATAAAAAAAAAAATATGACCAAACGGATATTGTTATTACCATACACTTTCCTTCTATAGGATGATTTGATATAGCCCTACACTTTTTTACGAATGTACTGATATAACTCTATAAGTTTTAGGAATGTGCTGATATAATTCTATCCGTTTTCATAATGTGTTGACATATCTTTACATGTTACAGCGATGGTTTTAGTGGCGGTTCGGTGGTGATCTGACGGCGGTTCGATAGTGGTCCGGCGGTGGGTAAGGGTATAATTGTCCACCCAAATTCAGCTTTTGGTCCGAGGGCATTTTTGTTATTTTAAGGGGATCAATGCTGAAAAGCACGGTCAATGCCGGATTTCTCACCAGAGGGTTATATTTGCACTTTCGTCAACTAGTTAGGATTGTTTTTGTAGTTTTAATTATTTGAGGGTTATATTTGCACTTACTCAAATATATAAGGTTATGTTTGTATATATCCTTAATAATTGTATAAATACATATGCAATTAACTAGAAAATATGAGACTCGATAAGGACATGAGCCCTTCTATTTTTGTCTGGGTCCATCCATACTAGTTATTGACTATCATAACCAAGAATTAATGAGTTTATCTTGTCATAATCAACTCATGAGACCCAATCAACTAGAGACAATTGGAACCCTATTAGACCGACCTAGATTGTCGGCGCCTCATACGTTTGCCTTGGGGCCCATTTGGTTTACTTTCACATTATATAGAGAAATTATATGGTATATGAAATTTTATCATAATTACATTCTTAAAATCTGACCTTCAACTATATAAACATCCCGGTGGTTTATAACCATTTACGCAATAGACATGTAGGTAATATACTTCGACTCTTATTGATTTTATGTTTTACTGGATTGAGCATTGGAGTGCCACTAATGACCCTTCCCTCTTTTTTCACCAAGCACATTACAAGCATATGAAACTCTCTTGAAGATTTCCAAACAATTTCATTAAGTGATGTCGTTTGTGCAAATGTAAGATCAAACTATGTTTGTTCATTTAAGCAACCTTCAGTTAAAAGAAATTCCTTATGTATTTGCAACCAATAAAAAGTAAGACTTGTTTATATCTTTTACACTTAATAAATACTTATTCCGCTTACAATCATTTGGTTTACTATATAAAAGGAATACTTGGAAATGGCTCGCTTGTGTTAACCGTCGTCAGGGGCATAGTGGTCATTTCCCAGCAAAGCCGAACGTGTGCCCTTCTATGTGCTCTCAAGTGGCCGCCCAAAATGACGTTGTTTTGGGAACCACTTTTGTTCTTTTGTGCATCCCATTTGTCAAAAGTTGCGGCGCCTTTTTGTGCGGCTGCATGTGCTGCCAGGTGGCCGACGAAAATGACGACATTTTGGATCGTTTTGGGCGGCCACTTTTGTTCTTTTGTGCATCCCATTTGTCAAAAGTTGCGGCGCCTTTTTGTGCGGCTGCATGTGCTTCCAGGTGGCCGACAAAAATGATGACATTTTGGACACCCCTTCGACGGGTCCAGCTCTCAGCCCTCGAAGGGGTCCAGCTCTCAGCCCTCGAAGGGGTCCAGCTCTCAGCCCTCGAAGGGATGGACTTTTAGTGCTCGAAGGGGTCCAGCTCTCAGCCCTCGAAGGGATGGACTCTTCTATCCTCGAAGGGGTCTAGCTCTCAGCCCTCGAAGGGATGGAGTCTTCAGTCCTAAAAGGGGGTCTAGCTCTCAGTCCTCGAATGGGCCTAGCTGTCAGTCCTCGAAGGGTTCTAGCTCTCAGCCCTTAAAGGGGTCCATCTCTCAGCCCTCGAAGAGGTCCAGCTCTCAGCCCTCGAAAGGATGGACTCTCAGCCCTCGAAGAGGGTCCAGATCTCAGCCCTCTAAGAGATAGACTCTTAGCCCTCGAAGCTCTAAGCCCTCAAAGGGGTCCATCTCTCAGCCCTCAAAGGGATGGACTCTCAGCCCTCGAAGGGGTCCAGCTCTCAACCCTCGAAGAGGTCCAGCTCTCAGCCCTCGAAGGGAAGGACTCATATATCCTTGAAGGGGTCTAGCTCTTAGCCCTTGAAGGGATGGACTCTTAGTCCTCGAAGGGGTCTAGCTCTCAGCCCTTGAGGGGTCCCGCTCTCAGCCCTCAAAGGGGTCTAGCTCTCAGCCCTCGAAGGGGTCTAGCTCTCAGCCCTTGAGGGGTCCCGTTCTCAGCCCTCAAAGGGGTCTAGCTCTCAGCCCTCGAAGGGGTCTAGCTCTCAGCCCTCGAAGGGGTCCAGCTCTCAGCCCTCGAAGGGATGGACCCTTCTATCCTCGAAGGGGTCCATCTCTCAGCCCTTGAAGGGATGAAGTGACGGGCGGGCGGTCGTCGCGCCCGCCGTGCAAAAGATAATTTATAAGCCCTAAATGCTTACTTTCTACAACTAGGTAGATAGCGGCAAATCGGGGTCGTCCAATGAGAAGAGGGATCTTCCTAAGCAATCAAGCACAAATGGTTGATACTAGGCTAGGAGTAAAATATATACACACACATAAAAGCAAGTAAAATGGGGGGGGTTGGTTGGTTGGTTTTCCTACGTTACGAAAGTAAAAAGACAAGATAACTAGCAAGGTCAAGTGACTATGCTAATCATCAAACAAAACTAAGAAAAGGGGTTTTAAACTACAAAGATAAAAAGCCTTGGGGGCAAGGGATATCCACTTCCAAGTCATACGTACGTCATTGAATCATTCACTCATTCCATCATATAGCATACATGACTCAACATTCACATACCCATCTAGCAAGGATCACAACACATACATCACAAGGAGTTCTAAGTTCATGCTCATACATCTTCATGCAAAGGAGCTACGGAATTCGTCACGTTCCTAACACCTAAACAATTCAAACATACAAGCACTCCCTATGCTCAAACAACTCATGGCACACACGAAGTGAAACACACCATCAAGAGTACATACATGCTAAATAACAAATGCTTCAAGAAAGAGTAAAAGCCATCTATTTGCTACTTCAACTACTTGTCGTGGAGACTAAACTCCTATCCTTCTTAGTTCGTAGTTTGCGAGAGTGAGTTCAACATCTCTCGTCAAACCTCACCAATGACTCTCGTTGTCGCGACCACGACTCAAGGTATCATTGGTGGCATTTAATCACGAAGAACCAACAAGCTTGGCAATGCTTATGACCACTACACCGTGACTAAGCATTAAACCAATTCATGCAATTACACGAGATTGGATGAACGTGCAATGCACATTCATCCAGGAGCATATAACTCTCTCGTTTGCTACACAAACGAACATGACGAAGAGTTCAACATCAATCACATTCGTCTAGCACATCATCAACACATCAATATCATTTAGAAGCTCTAACTCATGCTTTGGATTCCTAATTAAAAGAGGGAAAGAGTAGCTAATTCCTTCCAACCCTAACAAGCAATCAATCAAGCAATTTGTATCCTCAAGCTACCAATAACATCAATAGCATCAACAATCATCATTCAAGCACAATAAGAGCACAATAGCAAAAACACCAAATAGATAGATAGAAATGATCCTTACTACATAGAAATAGAAGCTTCAATCCTTGCTCCCAAGTACAAAAACTACTCTGGAACAAGAAAACACATAGAAACTAAGAAAACAAGAGAGAAAAAGCTAGGGTTTTGGCCCAAAACAGGGGCCAAAAGCTGTGGAAAGAAGAGGGTGAAGAGGTATTTATAGTGGGAAGAAAAAGGGAGAAAAACGCTGTTGCAGGGCTGATTTTAAGCTGTCGTCGCGAGTCGCGACGAGCTTCGTCGCGAGTCGCGACCAAATCAGTAAATTGCAGCCCTGTTTTGTTTTGCTTCCTCCGGGTGAACCGTTGATCCGTTTCGGGAGTTCTTGTAGTCAATTTTATAGTGCTCGAGAAGAGGAATCCAATGGTGCCACTCTTGAAGGCTGATTCTTCTCGGAAAATTCTGAGAACCCCGGACCATCTTTCACCCGTTGCTTTGCTCTCCTTTCTTCACCTCTTCACTTCTTCATATCTTCAAAAAGCCCAAATGTAAGTCTTCAAATCTTCAAAGATATCTTTCAAAGTCTTCAAATCTTCAAAGTCTTCAAACAAATCACCTTGTCACACAAAATCATCTAAAAAGTGATAAAAACGTCAAAGCCGCCTTTATCCCTCCTTAGATGATTTCAAGGCAAAATGCCACATGTAGAGCACAAAATTGCACAAAACCTAATCCTAAAAAGCCTAAAATAACCATCTAAAATGGACACATCATGAAGTTTTCAGTCCTCGAAGGGGTCTAGCTCTCAGTCCTCGAAGGAGTCCAGCTCTCAGCCATCGAAGGGATGGACTCTCATCCCTCGAAGGAGTCTAGCTCTAAACCCTCGAAGGGGTCCAGCTCTCAGCCCTCGAAGGGGTCTAGCTCTAAGCCCTCAAAGGGGTCTAGCTCTAAGCCCTCAAAGGGGTCTAACTCTAAGCCCTCAAAGGGGTCCAGCTCTCAGCCCTCGAAGGAGTTTAGCTCTCAGCCCTCGAAGGGGTCCAGCTCTCAGCCCTCGAAGGAGTTTAGCTCTCAGCCCTCGAAGGGGTCCAGCTCTCATCCTTCGAAGGGATGGACTCTCAGCCCTCGAAGGGGTCCAGCTCTCAGCCCTCGAAGGGGTTTACCTCTCAGCCCTCGAAGAGGTCAAGCTCTCACCCGTCGAAAGGATGGACTCTCAGCCCTTAAAGGGGTTCAGCTCTCAGCCCTCGAAGGGAAAGACTCTTCTATCCTCGAAGGGGTCCAGCTCTCAGACCGCGAAGGGAAGGAAGGGGTCTAGCTCTTAGCCCTCGAAGGGATGGACTCTCAGGCCTCGAAGGGGTCTAGCTCTTAGCCCTCGAAGGGATGGACTCTCAGGCCTCGAAGGGGTCTAGCTCTTAGCTCTGGAGGGGTCCAGCTCTCAGCCCTCGAAGGGGTCTAGCTCTCAGCCCTCGAAGGGGTCTAGTTCTCAGCCCTCGAAGGGGTCCAGCTCTCAGCCCTCGAAGGGATGGACTCTCAGCCCTCGAAGGGGTCCGGCTCTCAGCCCTCAAAGGAATGTCTCTCAGCCCTCGAAGGGGTCGAGCTCTCAGCCCTTGAAGGGAAGGACTCTTCATCCTCGAAGGGGTCTAGCTTTCAGCCCTCGAAGGGATGGACTCTCTGTCCTCGAAGGGGTCCAGCTCTCAGCCCTCGAATGGATGGACTCTCAGCCCTCAAAGGGATCCCTCTCTCTGCCCTCGAAGGGATGGACTCTCAGTCCTTGAAGGGGTCGAGATTTCAGCCCTCGAAGGGGTCCAGCTCTCAGCCCTCGAAGGTGTCCAGCTCTCAGTACTCGAAGGGATGGAGTCTTCTATCCTTGAAGGGGTTCAGCTCTCAGCCCTCGATGGGATGGAGTCTTCTATCCTCGAAGGGGTCGAGCTCTCAGCCCTCGAAGGGATGGACTCTTCTATCCTTGAAGGGGTCCAGCTCTCAGCCCTCGAAGGGAAGGACTCTTCTATCCTCGAAGGGGTCGAGCTCTCAGCCCTCGAAGGGATGGACTCTTCTATCCTTGAAGGGGTCCAGCTCTCAGCCCTCGAAGGGAAGGACTCTTCTATCCTCGAAGGGGTCTAGCTCTCAGCCCTCAAAGGGGTCCAGCTCTCAGCCATCGAAGGGATGGACTCTCAACCCTCGAAGGGGTCCAACTCTCAACCCTCGAAAGGATGGACTCTCAGTCCTCGAAGGGTTCCAGCTCTCAGTACTCCAAAGGTTCCAGCTCTCAGCCTTAGAAGGGATGAACTCTCAGCCTTAGAAGGGATGGACTCTCAGCCTCGAAGGGGTCTAGCTCTTAGCCCTCGAAGGGTACATTTATAGCTTCAATTACTACTCTTTTAACATTCCTATATAATTTCTATAATTTTTTATCAAGCTCGCCGCACAATGCGCAGTGTAGCCACACTAGTCATATTAAAAGAGTATACATATCCATCATGTCTAAAGAGATGTACAGATGATCATCACAAATGTTAACAATCTAAAGAAATCCTTTCTGAATTTGACTTGATCATAAGCGAGATTGTTAATTTAAACACATCAATCTCCCTATCTAAATTAGATCAGGCGTCAGAATAACATTGTAATTCATACACCAATTCAATGTGACAATCATTCTAAAAAAATAGGTCAAAGTGAGATTGCACCCTACTTTGTGTAAAACTATTTTTATGATGTCAAGTGAAATTTTATTTCAATAAATAATAATAATTTAAGTTTCCTTTCCCTTCCTCACTCGGAATTACTTGCCACGATTAGTTTTTTTTGCTGGTTAAATCTTTGAATTAGGATTAAAATTAATAACTACGTATTTTTATTTTGTTAAGTGCTGAATCGAACTCTTCAAAGCAAATTTAATTATCATTTGTATCCTTATACTTTTGACAAAGTTTTGTATACGATCGTCTTACAGTGAGACCTATGATTTAATTACAAATGGGGTCTCTAATTGAAGTTTTAAAAGTTCAGAGGCTGAATGTATAATTTCATTAATTTACGTTTAAGTCCAAATATAAATTTCAATCTTTCCTCTTCTCCAGCGTAACCATCTCCTTTTTCTCTCTCCTCTCCATTTTTCTTCCATCTTCCTTCAATTCGACCGCTCTTTTTTTTCCAATTAACCGCACATCCTCTCCATTTTCTTCCTCATTTCTTGGGCGCAGTGGTTCATTGAGATTCTTGAAATTTTTTGGTGAATTTTCCAGTTTTAGCTTCGGTTTCCGGCGGCCGAACACAATACAACCTTTGTTTTGTGTTTATCTTCGAAGGTAATGCCTTTTCTCAAATTTTTTGTGCATATTTTGTTGTTTTTTAAAATTTTGTTTACTTTCTTTGGTTCATGTGATATATAGGGTTTGTGTAGGCTATATAGGGTAATATTTGGGGATTTCTCTATTTTATTCTTTTTTTTTGGTTGTTCTTACGGATTTGTGCTAATATTTGTGTTGGTGCTGCTGTTTCTTAGATGTCTAAGATGATTTTCCTCACTGCTGCTGCAATCGAGAAGGAAGAAGGATTTTTTAATTTTCAGCAGTGATGTTTTAGGTACAGTTATTGATGTTTCTTGTTTTCTGTTTCATGTTTCATGTTTTAGGCTTTAAGTCTTGTTATCTGTGTTGGTGTGATGTTTTAATTTCTGTGTTTGATGCTTCTGGTATTTTCATGCTTAAGTGTGCAACTAACGTTCAGTTTTGATTGTGTGAGATATCTTAGGGGTTTTTTACAATTTGTGCTAATTTTTGTGTTGTTGTTTCTTAGATGTCTAAGAAAGCTTGCTCACTGTTGCTGCAATCGAGAAGGAAGGAGGATCTGTAAATTTTGTTATTTTTCAGATGTGATTTTTTTTATACTGTTGTTGATGTTTCTGGTATTATGTTTGATGTTGGATGTTTAAGTTTTAAATATGGTTATCTGTGTTGGCGTGATTTAATTTCATTATTTTGATGCTTGTAGTGTTTTAAGTGTGCAATTGATATTCAATTTTATTATTTTGATTTAGGGTTTTGTTACTATTTGTGTTAATTTTGTGTTTTTGCTGTTGTTTTTTAGATTTTTAAGAGCACTTTCCTATTGTTGCTGCAATCGAGAATGAAGTAGGAACTGTAAGTTTTGTTAGATGTGATGTTTTTTAAATATTGTTGTTCACATTTCTCGTTTTTTGTTTCATGTTTAAGCTCTAAGTATTGTTTTCTGTGATGGCATGATGTTTTAATTTTAGTTTTTGATGTTGTAGTATTTTCATGCTTAAATGTGCAATTGATGTTCAAGTTTGTTATTTTTTACTGTGTGTGATATCTTGGGTTTTGTTATGATTTTTGCTAGTTTTGTGTTGTTTTTGCTATTTCTTAGATGTCTAAGAATACTTGCCCAGTTATGCTGCAATCAAGAAGCAAGCAAGATCTTAAGTTTTCTTCTTTTTCATCTGTCGTGTTTTAGAAACTGTTGTTAATGTTTCTGGTTCTGTATTTGATGTTTCATGTTTAAGCTTTAAGTGTTGTTATCTGTGTTGGTGTGATGTTTTAATTTCAGTGTTTGATGCTTATGGCGTTTTCATGTTCAAGTATGCAACTGAAGTTTAGTTTTATTTTTTTGATATTTTAGTGTGTGTCGTTGATGTTTTAAAATTTTGAGATTGATTTTTTAAATACTGTATGTGATGCTTCTCAATGAAGTTGTCAGTGATGTTAAGTTTGGTATTGTGATAATTTAATTACCGATATTGATGTTTTAATTATTGTATGTTATGTTTTATATTATTTCACACGAATACTTTCCATGCCAAAGCTCTACGATGCCATTGTTGAGTTAACAAAAAATGGTATGAAGAATCAGCTATGTAGGTGTTCCCTTGAATAAAGAACCGTAGTCGACCTTTGATCTTTGCATTGATGCAGTAAGAGGGTCGTCCTCCTCAAAACTAGCAGGTGAATGCAGATCTGTGAAAAAGCCAGTGGCGAAGGGAAACAAGTTAAGGAAAAAATAGAACTTGATTGTTTATGATGTATTGTTTATGATGATGTTTTGTAAATATTGGTTTATTTGTTAGAGCCAAGACACTAGATTGTTTTTGATTTTTTAGGTTGATTTGGATTTCTTTTCAATTTTTACGTTAGTGATTTTTAGGGCATTTGAAGATTTTTGTACTGCATGATGTTTAATGGTTCGATAGTTATGTCGATTGACATTTTCACAACATCATGTAAAACTTGCATTAAAGATTTCTACTTTTATATGCTAATTTTTATATCTTTTTGTTGTGCCAAAGACGAGTTATTTAATTAATTCAATTTTGAGTTATCACTGATTGATGTTTTATGTTTTGAATAAAAAAATTATTAAAATTACTTGTTCATCTGTAATATACATAAAGTGACATGAATCACCTTACATCTATAAATTAGAATTTATTTTGATGTTAACTATAATTTAGTGTATTTTTTAATGTTTTTATTTGAAGTTTAACTATTTAAATTTGGTGTCTATTTTAGTATAATTTTTTAATTTGATGGTTTAAAGTTTGTATTTGATGTTATTTATTTTAAATTTGATGTGTTATTAGTTAGATGTGAATTAAAGAATCAAGACCAAATATATATCAACCCAATGAAAAACTTATGTTTTCAGAAGCCCAATAACGAACTCGAAATTTGATGTTTCAATTGTGTGATATATTTGCATTTGATCTTTTGTAATTTACGCTTTATTGTTTAAGTTATGATCCGGGGACTGAAGTGTAAATGTACAAAATCTTTAGCAGACAACGGTTAAACCAGAAGCAACAGTTATCAATTCTGTTAGTTGGTTAGTTGAGGAAGAAGCTAGTTTAAATAGGAGAATCACATAATTGTAGAGGCATTCATTCTGTTGTGAATCAACCAGTTGTAGTATCTATTCTCAACCCCATTTTTCTCTTTCTTTCTCTCCTAGACTCTCAAGAATACTCAGTTTCCCAGCATGTTTGCTGCTTTTGATCACATGAAACAACATTAGTTTTGTTAATTGTTTACTGATTCTATTGGATCATTACATTTGGTATTCGAGCGAGGATTGAATCCTTGGATTTCAATGTCAGGAGGAACAAGAAATTGCACTGTAGATAACTAGTTGAAGTAGTTTGATAACAGATTGATCGAAGCAACTAAGGAAGGGAAAGCTCATAACAAAGAGATCAGGGAGCAAATCGTTCCTCTGAGTGCAAGGATTACCAGTGTGATGGATACTACAATGAATAATCAAGAAGAATCCAATAGGAGATTTGGGCAGTTGTAGAAATTATTCAGGCTTGGGGTCCTGCAAGCAAAAGCAACAATAAAGAAGCAGCAGATAACTCGAATACGAAATCTCCATCTGGAATTGTTGATTCAGGATTCGAAACACGTTCATCTTCAAAATGAAGCTAGGTCTGAGCCTCTATCTCTTAGAATCCATTCTCCCATTATAATGAATCATAGAGTTGTTACCACTCATAATATGAATACTATGAATTGGAAAGAGGGTGGAAATACACATGATAGAATTTCTTTAACTGCATTCTCTTGTCAGAATCCTGTAGAGTGATTGAGAAAATATCAAAAGTTTTCCAGCTTCTATAATGTGCATGAAAATCAGAAATTAGAAATGATAGAGATATATTTGGAAGGCAAGGCCGAGATTTGGTATCAAGGGGAAAGGTTTGTTAAGGGGACTATGAATTGGCAAGAATTTTGTGATTCTTTAACTAAGAGATTTACTGAGATTGGGGGAAGGGATGCTGTTGAAGAATTTAACAAATTGTATCAGAAGGGATCGGTTAGATCATATCAAGAGGCCTTTGAGGAACTAAATTCTTTAGTCATGTCCAGTAACCCAAAATTAACTGAAAGTTACTTCATCTCTAGCTTTGTCAGTGGTTTAAAAGATAAACTAAGACCTATGGTGAAAATGTTGAAACCTGGAAGTCTAGAACAAACTATGGAGATAGCTTTCCACCAAGAGATGAACCTGGAACTGACTAACAAGAGGAATAGAAATGCTCAAGTGATACTAGAAAGTTCAGTCAGTGTAAGGCATTCTTATGGTAATTTAGGTCAGAAAAGTAATGCTTCAATGATAAGAAAACCAACCTTTGAGAGTTTTAAAAGGATTTCCCCATAAAAACAGCAGTATATAAGGGAGAACCACTTATGTTATAAATGCGAGGAGAAGTATGGGGCTGGTCATGTGTGTAAGTTTAGGCTGATAAATCATATTTCAGCTGTTACTGATGATTTTGAAGATATTTTGGTGATTGAAAAAGATGTTGGAGGAGCTTAGATTGTTGGAAGATCCAGAAGAGTTGACATCAAACACAGTTAGAAGGGGACCTAAAACAAACACAATCTCTCTGGTGAGATTATCAAGGGACAACAAGGGAAGATGTTACTAGATACTGGTAGTACAGATAGCTACATTGATCCCACTCTGGAAAAACACTTGAAGCTCAGGCAGTTGTTTACTGATCCATTTATGGTAACAATTGCCAATGGCAGCAAGGTAGCTGATTTTACTATATGTCCACGGGTGGAATGGAGATTTCATCAGCATAATTTCATTTTTGATCTCAAAGTCATTGATTTGGGAGGTTCTGATATAATACTTGGGGTTGATTTGCTGAATTATTTCATTCCCATATCTTTGACTTTAACACTCATAATGCTAAAATCAGTTGAGATGGAATGCAATGGTTGCTGAAAGGAAATTATGAAGAACCTAAACTACAGTTACTGAGGCAAGATGATATATTTTGGAAGAATTAGAAGAAGAGAAGAATAATGATAGTTGATGTATAAGGTAAAACTGATGGGGTTTTGAAGTGCGGGATGGCTAGGAATGAAGTTCAGAACTCTAATTCTGAGGAAGCTAGAGAAGTTGATTCTGAGAGAAGAAAATTGGCTGATCTGCAATTGCCAAAGGAGATTAAGCAGATCCTCATTGATTATGCTGATGTTTTCTCTATTCCTTCATCTTTACCTCCTGCAAGATCTGTAGATCGTAGCATTGTAAAAGCCAATACTTAACCATTAAAATTGAAACCCTACAGATATGCTCATGCACACAAGAATGAGATAGAAAAACAGGTGGAAGAAATGCACACAAGGCTTTATACAGAAAAGTTCAAGCCTTTTTCTTGACCAATTCTTTTGGTCAACAAGAAAGACTCTAGTTGGAGGTTATGCATAGATTACAGAAGGTTGAATGACCTTACAATAAAGGATAAATTTCCTATATCAGTCATAGATGAGTTACTTGATAAACTTCATGGAGCTAGATTCTTTTCTAAGCTTGATCTTAGGTCAGGATATTACCATATTAGAGTCAAAACTTTTGATGTATATAAAACAGTATTTCAGACTCATCATGGACATTTTTAATTCTTTTTAATGTCATTTGGTTTGACAAATGCACCAGCTACATTCCAATCACAAATGATCAAATTTTTCAGAAATTTTTGGGAAAATCAGTGATGTTTTTTTTAATGATATTCTGGTGTATAGTTCCACATTAGAAGAGTATCTGATTCATTTGCAAGAGGTACTTCATGAGATGAGGAAGCATTCATTGTTTCTAAGCTCAGCAAGTGGGTTTTTGCAGAAAACAAAGTGCACTATTTAGGGCATTTGATCTCTTATGAAGGAGTAGAGTTGGATAATAATAAGATCAGCAGTATACTTAATTGGCCTACCCCTACATTCTTTAAATATTTAAGAAGTTTCTTGGGATTGGTGGGGTATTATAGGAGATTTATAGCCAATTATGGACTGCTCTGCAGACCTTTACAAGATCTTTTGAAGAAAGACTATTTCATTTGGGCTGAAAAATCATCAAAAGTTGAAAGAAACTCTCACTACTTCTCTTGAGCTCAAAATGCCAGAGTTTAATAAAGAAGTCATCGTATAAACTGATGCAAGTGGTTATGGAATGGGAGTTGTATTGATGCGAGAAGGGAGGCCTATAACATTTCTGAGCAAAACTTTTTGTGCAAGAAATAGAAGCTTATCAACTTATGAAAAAGGATTGATGGCTTTAGTTATGGCAGTTGATAAGTGGAGACATTATCTCATGGGAAGTCACTTTATCATTAGAACAGATCGCCAAAGCCTTAGGTATCTCTTTGATAAAAAAAATTGCATATGCTATACAACATAAGTAGATTAAAAAGTTACTAGGCCTGGATTTTGAGATACAGTATGAAGAGGGAGCAAAAAATGGTGTGGCAAATGCATTGTCTAGACTTCATTCAAATAATTCTATTGACTTGAATCTGATTCAAGAAAAACAAGTTAAATGGGATCAATATGATGACACGGACACAAGTCCATATTCTAATTAGTTACAGGAGGTTATACAACAGATGATAACATAGAAAGCATCAAGTTCAGACCAAAATATGGAAGATACTATATAGAGGAAGATAATTGAGAAAGCATCAAGTTCAGATCAGCACATGGACGTGGATATACAACAAAAGATAACTGAAAAAACATCAAATACAGGTTAGAACATGGAAAGTGAATAAAAGAACAAAGAAAATTTTGAGCCCAATCGTTCAGAGAAAATCATTGCAGATCCAGATAAGAGTGGAGATTGTCCGGAAACCATTTCATCAACTTCAATTCTACCTATTTGGATGGCACAAATTGAGGATAGCTATGAAAGTGATGAAACTGCACAAAGCTAGATCACTTCTGTTGTACTGAAAACATATCAGTCTTCTGATATGTGAATGGAATTTTAAAGAAAGGAAGAAAGGTCTAAATTGGCACAAGTGGAGGTATTAAGAAAAATAATTTAGAAGCTATGCACTCATCTCCTATTGGTGGGAAATCAGGCCAAACAACTACTATAAGAAGGATCTTAACTTTCTTTCATTGGTCTGGGATGAAGCAGGAGATCATTGAATATATAAGGTATTGTGTGATTAGTTAAACACATAAAATTGAGCATTGTAAAACTCCATGTTTGCTACATTCACTTCCTATCCCTAATCATGCTTGGAGGCATATGATTATGGACTTTATTTATAGGCTACCTAATTTAAATGGCTATAATACTACCTGGTAGTAGTGGATGGGCTGACTAAGTACAGCCATTTCATTGCATTATCTCATCCCTTTACTGCCCAAATTATAGCTCAGTTATTCTTTGAAAATGTGAGTGAATTGCATGGCATTCCAAAAACCATAACCTCGGATAGAGATAAGATTTTCACTAGCCACTTTTGGACTGAATTGTTTAAGAAGTTAGGGGTTAAATTACATTTGAGAACTGCTTATCATCCAAAAACTTATGGACGGACTGAGAGGGTAAACCAGATATTAGAGTCTCATTTGAGATGTTTCTGCAGCAGTAAGCCTTCTTCTTGGTAAGAGTGGATAAGTGCAGTTGAGTGGTGGTATAATACCACTCACCAATCCAACATTAAATGACTCCATGTGAAGCACTCTGTGGAGTTAATCCTCTTCAGTTGCCATTGGGTATTCTTTCTGACTATATATATAATTCCAGCCACTCAAAATTTATTGCATCAGAAAAGTCAAGTGGATTAGTTGCTAAAAGCTTAAGAGAGGATGAAAAGTGCAACTTGTTTGAAAAGGTCTGATAGAAGCTTCATTCCTGGAGATTGGGTTTATCTCAAACTACATAAATATAAGCAACAATCAGTGTAATCTCTTTTCTCATCCTCATTTTTCTCCGGGGACTGAAGTGTAAATATACAAAATCTTTAGCAGACAATGATTAAACCAAAAGCAACAATTATCAATTGTGTTAGTTGGTTGGTTGAGGAAGGAGCTAGTTTAAATAGGAGAATCACAGAATTGTAAAGGCATTCATTCTGTTGTGAATCAACCAGTTGTAATCTCTATTCTCATCCCCATTTTTCTCTTGCTTTCTCTCCTAAACTCTCAAGAATACTTAGTTTCCCAGAATGTTTGCTGCTTTTGTTCATATGAAACAACATTACTTTTGTTAATTGTTTAATGATCCTCTTGGGTATTACAATTTACTATTTGCATTTGATATTTTACAACATTTGCAAGCTCTTTTACCCTAATGCTACAGTTCCTGATGGTGGTGTAAAGAAATCAAAAAATTCTCTGTAAGCACTTTGCTTTGAATTTTGTCTTGACTTCCACTGGTCGGGACATTTAGCATACCTAGCACATCAAGGAACACATTAAGAATTAAACAATGTGAAATAAAAGACGATGAAATGACCAGAGATCGGCTAAACGAACAATCCTAAGTAGACAGCAAACTTATTCAGGATGTAAGGTCCCTGCTTACTGCTTAGTATTGGTAAGGACCATTGATCGCCAGCTTAGTGAAGATGTTTCAATTGTATCCTATTCAATTATTGAAAAGGCAGCTTGTTCACACACACAAACTTAGTAGTACCATTTTAAATTTTATCCTTTTCACACACAAACTCCACCACACCCCTAATTATGAACAGCTTAGCGCATGGGCAATGGTGGTCTCTTAAAATTAAAAAATTGCTCTAAAGACCGAAAATCACCACAGTGGTGGTCTCTAAAGTGGTCTCTTAACAAGAGACCACTTAAAAGTCTCTTGCTAAGAGACCAAGCAAGAGACTGGCCGTGGGGCCCAAAGCTTGACCACGCACATGATGCAAGGGCCGCTGAAAAGAGGCCATTTTTTTCGTCCGTATGGGACACATGTTGCCCCCTGAGTGGACCACGTGTCCCACTAACCCGATGCCTTTTTTAAATTTTCTGTTGCAGACACGTGTCACCCAGAGATTGGGCCATGTGTTCGCAACGGCTCTTTTCTGATGTGGGGGTTGAAAAGTTTTTGAATGGGACACGTGTCCCATTCTGGTGGCGACACATGTCCCAACCGTATTTTTTTAAAAAAATTTCCAATTTTTTTTATTTTTTAAGAATTTTAATTTTAATATAATTTTGATTTTTAAATTGTAATAATTGGTCGGACTAGATCAATATTTTATTTAGTATTTTATGTAATTTTTATAGTTATTATAATTAGTTTTTGCAATTTTAATGGTTTTTATATAATTTTAAAAACATGGTATTCTCTTATTATTTATTTTTAATAATTATATTAAATTTCACATTCAACTTATTTTGAGTGGACAAATTTATTTAAAATAATATTTAATGGTCAAATTAATGAGTAGGATAGAGAAAATCAAGTGGGTTCCATGAATATTACATAGTAGTCTCTTACCATTGTGAAGAAAAAAATTATTATCTCTTAAACTGAGTTAAAGAAAAAGAGATAAAAATAATATATTTAATTGGTAAGAGACAGTTAACGATCTTATGGCCTTAGTCCTTTTCAACCACGAACAAGCTGCCTTTTCTCATACAATTGTCTCTCTCATGGCATTAGCCAACTTAGTGAAGTAGGGGTCCATGTCGGAAAGCTTAGCCTTCACCTGCTTCGAGAGGGAAATCAAACCTTGCAATCCTCCGACTCCGAAATCTAGTTGGGCGAGTATCCACTCCACTAAAAAACTCCGCCATAAGCCATGAAACCTTGCAATTCCGGTCAATATCTGAAGGTATCAACTGAGGAAGGTGGAGGCTGGACGGTTGAAGGGGGAGACCACGAATATGTTTTTATCTTCTGAGCATCTCCAATGCGGGTTTCGTCAGAGTAAACTTTAATTGTCACGTAAGATTTACTAACGCCTATTATTAAATTTAATCTTCAATCCAGGAGGAGGTGAATGTCGATATTACGTGGCTAAAAATATAAGTGACCCTGTCGAAATGGACTTCTATTATCCGAGAATGATATCGAAGGCCGCGCTTTGCCAAATCAGCCACACAAAAAAAATCGCCTTATTTAATTTTTTGAGAGAAGTGCAAATATAACCCTATGTAATTGAAGAAAGTGCAGATATAACCCTGCAATGTTCGAAAGTGCAGATATAACCCTGCAATGTTCGAAAGTGCAGATATAACCCTGCAATGTTCGAAAGTGCAAATATAATGCTATCTATTCAGGTTATGTGCAAATATAACCTTTTTAGCCGGTTTGTGGCCGGAATGAAGTGAAATGATGGATTTGTCCCTGACGGATTCTTTTAAAAAAAACTGGAAATAGCACCATTTTCTCAAATGATAATATCACCCCCTTACCCCTTTTTTCTCTTTCCTTTTCTCTTTCTTCCGCTCCATTCTCTTTTCTCTTTTCTTCCTTTCTTTTCTCTTTCCTTCCTTCCCCGCTCCAAACTCCTTCCATCTCTGAATTCAATCTGCAGATGGTGGCGGCGGAGAGCTCGCGGCTAGGGGTTCACCGGTGGTGTTGTGGATTCGGGGCTTGGTGATGGTAGAGGTGAGGATAGGGCAGAGGAGGATGCGGCGATGGCGAGGAGTTTAGGGTTGGTGGCGCTATGGTGGGGTGGTGCAAGGTGGCGCTAGGGTTCGGGGCAAGTGGTGGCGCGAGGTGGCGCTAGGGTTCGGAGCAGGTGGTGGCGCTAGGGTTTGCTGTGAGTGGCGTTGAGCGACAGCGAAGTTTGGGGTTGGTGGTTAGAGGTGCGGGGATGGGCTCAGGTAGTGGCGGCAGGGATAGGCTCAGGTAGTGGCGGCTGGGAGGTGGTGTTCGTGGTGGCCAGGGGTGGCAGAGCATCGATCGGTGGCGGAGCATCGTTCGAATTGTGGCAGTGGTGGGCTTTGATTGGGAAGGGGTCGGTGGTGTCGGTGCTAGGGTTGGGCCACGGCGGAGGCGGATCTGGGTGGTGGTGGCGGAAGCCTAGTGGCACTGGGGTTGGGCCACGACGGTGGTGTTCGTGGTGGCCAGGGGTGGCGGAGCATCGATCGGTGGCGGAGAGTCGTTCGAATGGTGGCAGTGATGGGCTTTGATTGGGAAGGGGTCGGTGGTGCCGGCGCTAGGGTGAGGCCACGGTGGAGGCGGATCTGGGTGGTGGTGGCGGAAGCCTAGTGGCGCTAGGGTTGGGCCACCGCTGGCGTTGGGCCACGACGGAAGTCAAAGCTTGGCATGTTGTGTAAGCTTGGCATATTTTAAACCTTCTTAAATTTTCTTAAATTGCTTAATCTGTGGAACTACTAAAATTTTTGTTCACGGTGGGATAGGGCTGGTTGATGGATGAGGCGAGGCTAGGGGGATGGGTCTTGATTTTCGAGCAGAGGAATAGGCTCAGGTTGTGGCGGATTGGTGGTGGTGGTGGTGGCGGGGATGGGGTAGTGTGGTGGTGGCGGGAATGGGCTTAGGTAGTGGCAGGCAGATTGGTGGTGGTGTGGCTGGTGGCTGGGATGTTCTCAGGTGGTGGCAGGCGGATTGGTGGTGGCAGATTGGTAGTGGTGGCGGGCGGATTAGTGGTGGTGGATTTGTGGAGGGGGATATTTTTGTCTTTTAAATTTTTGTATTAGGTTAGAAGGGCATTTTGGTCATTTCCGGTCGGTCAATGCCGAAATAGTGGATTTAGGGTTATATTTGCACTTATGTGTAATAGATAGGGTCATATTTGCACTAAAAAATAACTCAGGGTTATATTTGCACTTTCCTCAACATATAGGGTTATATCTGCATATTACCCTAATTTTTTTTATTGGGGTAGATACTTTGGTGTTTTGATGTAGTTTTGTTTGGAAAAATTCTCAAATTCACGTTTACCATAATTTTGTACACCACTAAAAATAAACCAAACTGCATTGGAAAATGAAATGGCAAAATTAATTTTAAACGTTGATTTATTTTTATATATAAAATAAAATAATAATTTAAAGAGATTTAAAAATATTTTCAATATATGTGGTAATATATATATATATAAATTTATACTCGAGTTCATAAAAACTATTTTATTGAACCAATATAATTATTTATTCTTCATCATTACTCTTGTCAAATAATTAGATGCATCCAAAATATAATTAATTGTATGAATATAATATTTGTTGAGATCAAATATAATATTAAAATACAATTTCAATATTATATATATACACGTCACATAATAATTGGGAGTTTGTAGCATATCCACGTTACATAATAATTATTCATTTGAAGTTTGGATTGGAGAATGATTTCAAACGAGACCCACAGTCGAAACATTTAATATTACGTCAGACTGAAGGTGAATCTGATTCCAATCATTCGAGAAACCCTTCATGCATTCGAGATGCTCTAACTCGGAGACTACTAGCCCCGGAGTTTCAGCACTTATTTAAAATGCCCCGATCCAGAAGTATTTTAAAATTTGCCCCCGAATTTAATTTACTATTTCTCTATTTTCAGTCTAGCAACTGGTCTCGCAGGAGACGTACTCTTTACATTCATAATTTTCAAAATAATTAAAATATTTTATTATATAAGTTAAAACATAGTATAATAATGTGTATTTAATGTGAAAATATATATAAATATATATATATATATATATATAATTACATTTTAGATTGTTTAAATTTAATATATAATTTAATAAATGCAATGTATAAGTTAAAGTGTACAGTGACCTATCCATAATTTATGAATATACAACCTGTCAAGGGGGCTACTCAAGACAAATAATGAAAAGATTGGAAACCTTATAAAATTCTTTCTTTGACAATTTTTTTAAAAAAAATTAAAAAATATTGGATGTTTATTATCTTAGTTTGGTTAGAATTGGAGGGTTTGGTCATATTTAGCGCATAATATATGTTTCTCTGTTTTATTTTAACACATAATTTCACTATTTATTTAGTCAAAATATTTTAATTTTGATCATAAAATTAAATTAATGTATAACTATAAATATTATTGTATGATATTTTGTTTGATATGTTGTAATATATATTTTCAAAATATTAATATTTCATACTCCCTCTAGTCTCAATATATTGGCACCATGCCAATGGACACATTTTTTTAGAAAGAAAATATAATATATGATGGAAATTATATTGAAAGTATAAAATGTAAATTTAGTGGATGAAAATAATTAAAAAAAATTTTAAAAAAAATAATGTATCAATATAAAATTACCATAAAAAAATGTTGCCGATATAAAAAAAAGTCTGAGGGAGTAACTTTCAATATTTTTTTGGTCTTTCTAGGTGTTTCTGAATCATGGAAAACATTACAACGAGGAAACAAAACAAATGTTCACCCACGTGGTGGTACAGTGGTACTGTCTCCGTTTCTTTATTAGCGACACACCTTTTTTTTTTTGGGTTATTTCTTTTATATTGACACATTTTTTATTTTTGGTAGAATTCTTTGATTTCATTCACTCATTCAATTTTAATTTTACTTTATATATTCAATTTCATTCACTTATTTTCTCAGCCCAAATCCAAATAACTAAATATATGTGCCACTATTAGGGAAACGGAGATAGTATATTCAACAAACTTAGAAAAATTGAATTTCTTTTAAAGCTGAGTAGACATATACCCATGTTCTGCATTGTTGACAAATGGCTACTGAAATATGTAAAATGAGCATCCACAAAACTCATCCATCGTGGTCATAAGCACCCACAATGGGTGAGATTTGTGAAGTGGGAGGGAGACTTTGAGGGAGTTTCATGCCATAGTGGTGGTGTTTTCTTGAGCGTGTGAGAAAATTTGGGGAAACATTCGTGGGGGAGAACGGAAGGAGAGGACTCTCCCTCTTAATTCGTGTGAGCCCCACCTGACGAGGTGAAATATGGAGGTGGACGAAAAAATTGAAAATAAAAAATTGAATTATTCGAATTATAATTACTTGAACCAAATTTAATATACGGTTTTTGGATATCCAAATTGAATAAACTAAATTTTTGAATTTAGTTTTTGGATTGGTTTTGGATATTAAAACTCAAACTGAAACCTGAGCGAATACCGATTGTAATTAATTAAACAAATTATATATATAAGTAAGAATGAGTCTCCTGACAGACGACTTGTCCATAGGCTTATGGACAAGCCAGAGACCAATTTGCAAATTAGGAAAAGTTAAAAAAATTCGCAGGCCGGATTGAAAGATAAAAATTCTCTACTGAAAATTATATCCCCTCCTTCGTGTTTCCCTTTTGGCCCATCACCTTCCCGTCTAGTAAAGGAAGTTGTCAGATTCCAAGGGAAGTTAGTTTGGAACAACGCTGCCCAGATCTAGAAACTCGGTGGTGAGAGCGGCAAGGGTGAGAGCGGGATTTGTGACAGAGCGGTGGTGAGAGCGGCACAGCCCAGATTGATTTGCGACAGAGCGGCGGTGGTGAGAGCGGCGCCGGTGATGGCACCGGTGGTGAGGGCCACGGCAGGGAGGAGGTCGTGGTGATGTGGGTGACGGTGGAGACTTACCAGTGGCAGTTGAACAATGTGGATCATTGATTCAAGTGATCGTTATTATTCCCGTTGTTATTATTGATGTGTGTCTTAATAGATGTTGCTCTACTGAAAATATATCATTGATCAATTTGCACTGTTCATTCATGAGAACTAAAGAATAAGAGGTGATTTTGGAAGTTTTGTTCTATGTTTGATTGGTAGATTGCTTGCTAAATGTCAATCCTTTCAATCTGTTGTGTCGTTCTTGAATTGGCCTCTTTTAGCTAATCTTTCTGTTGTTATTATTGATGTGTGTCTTAAGGTTGGCCAATGACCATTCCTTTTCCCCCAATGTTAGTTTTACTGCATTTTATGTAAGATGGTTGTTGCTCAAGCTATATGTTGTATCATCGATTGAATTTTCATTGTTCTTTCATTGGATATTTTTAAAAAATGAGATCTTATTTTGAAGGTTTTGTTCGGTGTTTGATAGGTTGGTATGATAAATGTTAGTCCTTTGAATCTTTTGTGTCATTCTTTGAATCAGCTTTTTAGTTTGTCATGCCAATTTTGAGTTATTTAGTTGCTTTCAATGCTACCTTCCTATGTTGCTGAAGATTTTTCCGTTGTACAATTTTAATGACTCTCTTTTAAGTTTGTTTGTGCTCCCCTAAATTGCTAAAGTTCTATTATATGTTGCTTAGTATCACGATGTGCATAGTTTTCAGCAGTTTCTGATATATGCTACTTATCACACAATCTATAATAGTGTATTATGTATTGTTGTGATAATTACTCTTGGTATTTCATGCATTTTCGACTAGATAATTTTCTGTATCATAGAAGTAACTAAACTAGAATATGTATGACACGAGGTTGGGCTTTCCTGAAGTAATTTGAGTCAATCTAGTGGCTGATGCATCTGCTTGAGCATTCCGTCCAGACTAGTTAGTTTTCTTTGCCATCTTACTAGGGGAAAAGCTCTCATTTAGTTGACTTCATATTGATGTGTTTCCCACATTGTAGATTAATTCATCAGTAGATACTGACTTCCAATTTGTGTCTTGATTTGCAGCCTGCAATTGTCACAAGTTAAATGCTAAACAAAGCAACTTCTATCTGGACTAGAGCATTGACATTCTTGAGAACTGATGCATCAAGACACAAAAGTGGTGATGAGGACTCCCCTTTCGGGTTCGGATTCAGGCAGAGAAGCTGGAGGCGGTGCTCGGAAAACCTCGGATGCAGTGAGGGAAGGTCACTTGGTCCGATGGGAGAAGATCACTTTTGGGAAGATCACAAAAGTTTATATTGTTTGATTTCCTTCGATGTAAATTATTGTTGAAACTTCTGAATGTATTCTGCTATTGTGAACATGTTAAAAACATGTGGCAAATATTCCAAAAATGAACTAATTGCTACTGAAAATTTTCTTATATATTATGCACCTGTTATCTTACCATATGTATCATTTATATTAAAACATGCATTTGTTTGAAAAGTTCTGGATTTGAATTATGAAACATTTCCTGGATATCATGTATAAGTTAAATTAAAATTTTACAATTAAAAATTGTCATATTAACTCTGCATTATTACTTTACAACATGTATTGTTTAAATAAAAACACGCATATGATTTTAAATTATCAATTCCTTTTATGAACAGAAAAACTTTGCCATGAGGCGGTGCATAATTTACCTTATGAATCGTTTATGTTTTGTTAATACATGCATATGTTAGCCTACAACTAGTATACATGAAAGGGGTCACATAATTTTGTAGATTTTCAAATTTTCACATGTACTGCAATTAATACCTCACAATATATACTGATTAAATTAAAAGATGTGTTTGTTTAAAAAAACATGAGCAGATTTCCCTGATTTAATAAAATCAAACAGAGGTCACAGAAGGTATTGTCGGCGTGAAAGAAACACATGTAAAGCATGCCACACTTTGTATAGAAAACATGCAAATTTTTTTCAATTTAAAAAACGAGAGGGGGCTCTCAACATCTAAAAAAATGGAAGATAAAGTGCTCGTGACAGAAATCTTCCATTATGGAACTTACAATTACAATAGTATTCCTATCTAAATTAACTAACAGTCTCTAATACAATAAATCATCAATTGTTAATATTCAAAAAGGGATCATCTTCGAATATTCACGTTTAGTGTCATCTTCGTCTTAATCATCCTCGTGTCGTAACGTCTTGTGTAGTGCAATGTTCAATGTTGTCCGATTCCTTAAAATTTAAAACCAAAAAAGTATAGATCTAACTCGTGGAAAAAAAGTCATACATATTGGATACTAAAAGTTTCAACATATAAGCAAACATGCCCAATTTCTAATTCAAAACGACAATAACCAACAATGAATGTAAAATTCAAACACAATAAAACTAACAAGTACATACTACATTCTAACATATGAAATATATAAGTAAACAGATGCAGTTCTTAATTCAAAATGAACAACCAACAACTTAAAAAAATAGCCATACACAACACATCTAACAAGTACATACGAGATACTAACAGAAGCAACATATAAGTAAATAGATGCAACTTGTTATTCAAAACGTACAACTAACAGCCAGTGAAAACAAAAGGTCATAGACAGTACAAATAACAAGTACGCATTGAATACTAACATGTGCAACATATAAGTTAACAGAAGCAGCTCGAAATTCAAAACAAACAATCAGCAAAAAAGAGAAGCAAAAAAAGGTCACTCACCGTATAACTAACAGGTACACGTTGGATAATAACAACTGCAATATATAAGTAAACAGATACAGTTCTTAATTCAAATTGAGCAACCAACAAAAAAATTAAATTAATAAATTAATCTAACAAGTACATACTGGATTCTAACAAGTGCAATATATAAGTAAAAAATATGCAATTCCTAATTCAAAATGAACAACCAACAACATTTTTTTAGTAAAAAAATTCACACATAACACAACTAACAAGTACACACGGGATACCAACATATGCAACATATAAGTAAACAAATGCAACTCATTATTTAAAATATACAACTAACAACAAATGAAAACAAAAGGTCATAGACAGTAAAACTAACAAGTACACATTAAATACCAACATATGCAACACATAAGTAAACAAATGTATCTCGTAATTCAAAACGAACTATCAGCAAAAAAAGAAGAAAAAAAGGTCATTCTTAGTACAACTAACAGGTACACGTTGGATAATAACAGTTGCAACATATAAGCAAACTAATGCACCTCGTAATAAAATTAACGATTACATACTGGATTCTAATAGATGCAATATATAAGTAAGTAGATGCAGTTCCTAATTCAAAATGAACAACCAACAACATTTTTTAAGTCATACAGAACACAACTAACAAGTACACACGAGATACTAAAAGATGCAACATATAAGTAAACATATGCAACTCATTATTCAAAACATACAACTAACAACAAATGAAAACAAAAGGGCATAGACAGTACATCTAACAAATACACATTAAATACTAACAAATGTAACGTATAAGTAAACTGATACATCTCGTAATTCAAAATGAATGATCAGCAAAAAAAAGAAAAAAAGTCATTCATAGTATAACTAATAGGTACATGTTGGATAAAAAAAAAGTTGCAACATATAAGAAAAATAATGCACCTATAAAGCTAACAAGTACATACCAGATTCTAACAGATGCAATATATAAGTAAACCGAAGCAGTTCCAAATTCAAAATAAACAACCAACTATATTTTTTGAAAACATATTCATACATAACACTACCAACAAGTACACACGAGATATTAACGGATGCAACATATAAGACAGATGCAACTTATTATTCAAAACAACCTTTCCACTCGGATATCCGCTGCACGGATTTCATCATTTCTAGTATACCAACATGCTTCCTTTTTGTTGCATTATCCACCCTCTCTTGTTGTGAACCTGTAAACATGATGGCATTGCGGTATCCAGTTGATTCAGCAACGGCCACAAATAAAATCAATGACTAGAATTTCCTCATGGCCATGAAAACTTTCAACAATTTGCATTACTATTGCTACTGGTATTAAACTTACCATGGCATGAGCTGTGATAAACAACATTGCCTTCGAAAGCCATTATCTTATGTATTCCTATATCTAAAGCTGATAAACAACATTGCCTTTGAAAGCCGAGCGAGGCCCCAATCATGTGCAGTCAAATTATCGTGTACAATCAAAGCCGAGCAAGCCGCTATCATCGGACTTCGGCGATATGCGCTTGGTTTCCTTACTCTTACCTCCGGCTTTCAAATAGATACCCCAGCACAAAAATCAGCAAAATCACCGTTCGAAATTAGTATGTACGAAATCTAAGCGACGGAGATAAGGCGGTGAATGCAGGAGAGCGTGAGGAGTGAGGTCATTGAAGGGAAGAAATGTACCATGGCGGCAGCGGTGGTGTTGCTCCTCTTCTTTGTGGCGCCTGTGGGCACATACACTGCCCTTGCTCGATCCCCTGCACACACCCCATTTAAAATTTTCTCTAATTAGTACCCAATTAATTACAAATTGAACCCTATTTTTCAAAATAGTCACTGGCATGTCCATAAGCTTATGGGCATGTCCATAAGCTTATGGGCATGTCCATAAGCTTATGGGCATGTCCATAAGCTTATGGGCATGTCCATAAGCTTATGGGCATGTCCATAAGCTTATGGGCATGTCCATAAGCTTATGGGCATGTCCATAAGCTTATGGGCATGCCGCCTTTCCTGAGACTTACCCTATAAGTTATGAAATTTAAAACAACAAAATTAAATTTATAAATAAATTTAAGTTGGAGGACCAAACTTTAAATTTTAAAAAATTATCCCTAGACTCTAAGCCCTAAGTAAATTTCGGGAAATAAGTAAATAACACAAGTTACCCTATGTAAGTTTGTGGAGGCTTGAAGGTGAATATGAATGTGGAGAGCTTGAATGCTTGAAGAATGTAAAGATTTTGAAGATGAATAATAAAACGAACTAATATTCTTCAATCTTAAATGTAATGCTAAAATTGTTATGGTTGAATTTGTATTGTACTTGTTGGATTTTTATTTTGAAAACTTGATTTTGATGATGTAGAATTTAGATTACATATTTTAATTTAATTTGAAGTTAAGTTATATGATTTTAGTAATTATTTAAAAAATTTACAATCAATTCGGTTTACTCGGGTTGAATTCGGTTTCATACCGAAATCGAATTCTGAATTTAGTTCAGATAATTTGGGTTATTCGGGTCGGTTTCGATTTTAGGCTTCTTAAGGAGCAAAACCAAATAAACCAAAACCCGATTAAACCAAAACCAATGTCCACCCCAAGTGAAAGATATTGGTAGATTTCCAATTCTTTCTTGTCCAATAGGCACGTGTCACGCATCTTCCTAATTTGTATTTTCACTCCAACGGGTTCAAACGGATAAGTAGAACTCACTTTTCATCAAAAAAGAAATTTAAAAACAAACCAATTTTTATTTTTATTTTTTTAATATGATTGGAGTCCAGCATTGATGCATTTTTCACATCTCTTTCATATTCTATTTTCGTCTCCTTCACTCTTTAGGGAAAAAATGTAGCTCGTTGGTTCGATTCAAATGGTTGAAAGTGGATTCACCTAAAATCAATCAATATTTTTTAATTCATATTTTGTTAACATAAGTTTTATTATATTTATTCAAAATATATTTTTAATGTAGTTATGAATATTTTTTTATTGTGGAAGACATAAATATGTTTAAAAAAATAATAATGAAGTGGGAACCACAATAATGATGTGAAATTGAGTGTAGTTGGTTTATAGTTATGGAGGTAGATTGGAGAGGAGAGTGTGTGGTGAGTAGAAGTGTCAATTCAGGTTATCGAGTTGAGTTCATTTGTGTTGAAAATGGTTTGGATTGAAATGTGTCGATTTCCATTTGTCGGGTCGAGTCGGGTTGAGGCGTGTCCATTTTTTACTTGGGTTGAGTCATGGCGGGTCTGGTTACTGTAAAGTCGGGCTATTGTCGTGTAACTTTATACTCGGGTTAGGTCAGGTTGGGTCAGAATATTATCAGGTTGGATCCGATCGGGTTATTTCTGGGTTGGGTTACTATTGTGTCATTTTTTGTACTAGAGTTTTGTTTGGGTAGGTTCATGTTATTTATTTTTATAATGTTTCATATTGGGTTTGGGTAAATTTTTGGTTGGTTTATTTTGGATCTGGTTATTATGCTACCCGATTAAATTCGATTTGGTTTAGGTTATGTTTCAATTACATTATTGTTACATTAACATTATTATCGGCTTTTGCTTCGTTATAACCTCTAACTTTGAATTATAGAAAATTTTATATTTTTTTGCAAACTTATTTTTGAAATCAATATCTATTCGACGCTATATAATTACTATTTCAAAATCAGAATTCTAATTAGACATCTCTTTTTATTTGAAATTCATTAAATTTATAAACTTAGTCGTGCTCATGCATTTTTAACTTAACCTTATGTATTCAGATTTGTAATGAGTTGACTTAACGTAATTATATATGTAGACTCTTAATTAATATCCTACTTTATTCTTATAAGTAAGTCTAAAGAATTTATTAATTTGACTCCTAACCAAATTGACTTTGTTTCATATTAAATGCTAGTTGACTTTTCATAACTACATCAGTTTTAGGTTAATTACATGTAGGGTTATATAGCTGATTTATCGGGTTGGATTGCGTTCGAATTTGATTGGGTTCGGGTTCTGATTGATCTCGGGTTTGTGTTCAGATTGGGTTTGGATTTGGATTATCGGGTCATATTCGGGTTTTAGATTGAATTTGGTCTGTTGATTCAAGTCGATATGTCTTGGTCATAATCGAGTTTTGGGTTGAGTTTGGTTGTGTCAAGTTTGGGTTCGGGTTCGGGTTCATATTTCTCGGGTCAGATTGGGTTTCAGGTTGAATTATATCATGTCGATCTGAGTTTTACAATGAGGATGTTGTGCAACAACTCCCTCAGCACTGTACAGCTGGTAGCAACAACTGGCTACTGTGTATTGACCTCATTTGCTGGCATGTCGTGGAGTACCATCATGTTAATCGTGTTCTCAGACAGTTTGGTCTTATCCAGCCAATACCTACCCAGTTGGTCACTAGGGATGAACATAAACTGTTTAATACTAGAGACCATCGAGGGAGGTCAGGCATGGATTGGCGTGTTGAACTGAGAAGATATCTCAATGCTTGTGAACATCGAGCAGAGCAACAAGTTAATGCACTTGGGTCTGCGGATCCATACACACCCGGTCGAGAATACATGGGGTGGTATTTTCATAGGACAGTGACCCTAATTGATCAGCCAAGATGGCCCCAAACAATTACGGAGGGTTTCATAGAGACGGGGTTACTAGAGTATATGGTATTTCTAAATTTCTAATAGTATTAACAAATAATACTATTGATTCCCTAATATTAAATATCTAACATATTTATCTCATTTATGTAGTTGCAGGAAATGTCCGAGATTTGCCTCATGTCAGATATTAATTTGGATGAATGCCGCCACGTTTCACGGACGTTATCAGGGGGGTACATGGTGTTTCCACACGTACTCTACAATATGTGCATGAGTCCTCCAGACTGCAGTTTTATCAGCCATATGTGCACTGTGATGAACCTCCCCCTGGTGTGAGATATAATGACATCAGATGCCACCGTCCAGCTCCACCTAGTCGACAGAGGGATTTTACAGAGGGGTCTCCGCATGACAACGTACATGTTTATACTCAGATGGGTGTTCCACGGCGCACATCTCACATCATACGTCCTCTGCCATGTGGAACAGGTGGAAAGCTTTGCAGAGGGCGTTATTAGTACATTACATGCCGTTGAGCATTCACTTCATTACGTTTGTAGCTATCTGTTTGACACATTTTCTTTGATTATTGTACATTTTTTGTTTATTTATATTAGTTAACAGTGCAAAAAGTGTAAAATTCGAACAAAGAATGAATTTTTCAAATTACGATTCAAATATCGTAGTAACTTCAGAAATTTTAAATATTTCATTCCTACTCTATATTCAAGATTATTTAAATAATTGCAATACCCACGATCAGATTTTTCCATTATCTTCAGTAATGTAAGTGGGATGTTCATGTTTTATTATTATAAATTTCAAAGAGGACTTCCAAATTCTTCCGATGCATTTATCATTACCGATTTTTTTTTAAAATATAAAAAATCACATGTCTACTGATGCGCTATTTTTTCCCTAAACGAAAATATAAAAAACAATAATTAAAAAATCAAATAGAAGACTGATTAAAAAAATCCAGAGAATGCTGGATTAAAAATAAATTATTTGTAAAAAATAATTATTTCAAATGAGGACGCATTCACTGAATGTGTCCTCTCTAAAAACAGGTAAACATTTTAGACATAAAATCGAGAGGACGCATTCAGAGAATGTGTCCTCATCACCGGCTGTAAAAAAAGGTTGGAGTATTTTGAGGCTGCATTCAGCGAATGCGTCCTCTAAAAGGTCGCAAAAAAATGCATATACTGAGGACACATTCAGTTAATGCATCCTCAAAATTGGTGGAAAAAAATTAGAAAATGGAGAGGATGCATTCGGAGAATGTGTCCTCCACAAAGATGTCCATTTTTAAAAAACAATGCAGTTGCATCCAAGTTTGGAGGATGATGCACTATCAAAGAAACCACTCAGTGCTACACGGGGAGGTAATGTTTTCCAGGCTGAAGGTTATGACATCAGCACCGCATAGGGATTCGGTCATGAATATTGCAGTATGGGAACCTTCCACGGCGAGCAAGACATGAAGACGGTCCATGGATTAGCTATAATTAACCATTGAGGGACCTGTTGAGATGCGTGAGCTCCATCAAAAAGTGGTTAGCATTTCCTAGAAATGGAAACACCATGCCAAAAGACGCATACGGAAAATGTTGGTGTGGTATCGTCATATGTGGTGATGCAAGGATGTCATGGTGTGTCAACATCGATATATGTGGCTACGTGAAACCCTATACTCCTCTCTGTATGGCAGGTCACTAGGTTGTGAAAGCATCGGCTAGGCAATAAATGACATCTTCATTGGGATTATGTGATCGATATCCCCATCGCGGTAGCAAGATTGCGTCAAGCCTGAGAGAATTTGTTAAAATCTACTAGTCTAAGCTGGAGAAATTAGTACTGGGCATCCCATTCTTCGAAATCAGGTGACACTTGTACTCCGAGCCTAGGAGATGGTCGAGTGGTCTATCTGATCATTGTAGTATGAGCAGGCGGTGTCATTGTAGCTGCTGGATGGATTTTCAATGGCGAATCGATCATCTGCTGCGGGTTAAATGTTGCTTGTGATAGACCTCCTTGTGGAATTCTCTTCTAAGGTGCCATTTGAACAAGGTGCATGGTTGTTTACATTTGGGTCCTACCTGGTGAGCCAATTGATGGTGGGTTGCTACCAACTTGATGGCTGAACCTAGCTCCTGGGCGCCAAAACTGCAAGACAAATCCCTCGGGGGGAACTCTCTGATGCTAAACTCGTACCAAAAGTGTTTGCTCTTAATATTAATAATATAATGAATAAACAAGAGACTTAGCGTAGTATTTATAGGGGGTTGATCCCTGTAAGTTCTCCAAAGAATACGGGGGAAAAATATGCACATTCTATGTAGAAATAGGTGTCTAGACATAGTAAAATTATCATATATTTAGCATTATGTAAATACACCTTGAATAGGAGTGTAATTTCATAGATTCATGGGCTCCGTCCCAGTGATAACAAAATACAAATGCGTGGCCTTCAACCATCATCAACAGTAAAAATAGAGTCACTCATTACAATTGGGGCTAACTAGATCCTGTGAGCCCTGCCTACAGCTTATCAGACATTAGTTTAAGATAATCACACAAGCATACGTGTGTTCCATCTCATTGATCCTAACAAGCAATGCCATCTGCAACCATGCAGTAGATTCTGAAGATAAATATACTAGTAAATGGAAACGACAAAGACAAGAATGAATATATACTAACAAAAGATTGCAAGCATACTGTAAAGTCAAGATATAATGCAAAAATAAAAGAGAGCATGAACACAACTCAAAGGTCTCCAAATATAAACTAGAAAAGACAACTATCGAGAAGAATGATCATAAACATATGGAAATCACTCTACACTAGAGTGCATTTCCAACAACAGAAAATTTGTTTCACTGGGAAATTGCATCACCAGTTTGTAAGGTTTGTACAAATATTGAGATAAGAAGTATTTTTTTTTTTAAAAAAAAAAACCATCCAAGGATGGGGGGGTGTTTATTAGGCTCCCCAGGCCATATAACTTGGCCATTGGCGCGAAAAGTTTGAATACTATTACAGGATGATCATCAAAAGGTGATCCGAGAAGTGGAATATCTACTGCATAAAACCGAGGCACTATAACCTCCTATTCTGTACTTAGTCTATCCCTGTGCAAAAGTATGCACCCACTGGAGAGTCTGTAGCCAAATACCGCGAACAGGACGGGGAATCGAGAATTCAAGACCCCAATTTGTCAATGGAGTTTAAGCCATAAGAAGGCTCCAGTGATGTGTGCGTCATGAAGACGAAATGTCCCTTTGTTGTTCAAAATTTGGTGAGGCCGCAGATAATAATCTGAAGCTTTTAATCCTTTCAGCAATTATGATCTGGTGAGTATCATCAGGTATGTAACATAGGAGATCAGTCATGAGAGAGATCATTCAGTTCACATAGTCAGTTTCCTTTTCTATCCGTACTTGCTGGCATAGTACCTGAAATTGCAGAGAAGCAAACAGCAGTATCTGCTAACAAGCAGTAACAAAAGAGGAAGTTAAAATCACAGAGACCGATTCTATATCCTGTTGATATCCAAGTGAGATCCAACTCTTATTGCCGGGAAACCAATTGAATCTAAAAATAAAAATCCCCTAAGGAAAATAGGAATTGACCTGATGTCTATATCACCTTGTAAATTGTTTGCTCTTGCAAATTTTGCCAAGAAGTCCGCAGTCATGTTAGCTTGTCTAGGTATGTGTTGAATTGGATGAGAGGAATGTTGTACATGAAGTGAATTACAAATAGATAATACTCTCCAGGGACATCTCCTAAGGTTTTGTATACTACTGACCGCAGTTAAGCAATCCGATTCAAGAACACATATTCCTAAGGCTAGTTCTGAACAAATATCATATCCCATTTTGATAGCAAATAATTCAGCATGCAGAGGAGATGGACTATGAAAATTTTTAACTCTCAGTTTGACTACATCTCCTTTCCAGTCCCTTATAATTACTGCAGCAAAGGAAGATCCAGTAATGATCCATGAAGCATCTGTGTTAATTTTAAAGCCAATAAGTGGTTTTTCCCAGATAGCCACTGTAATTGCAGGTCTATGTTTTTGAAAAATTTGTGGAATGATGTTGGCCTGAATCCAATGTTTATGCCTATCCCTATTCCCATTCAATTTGTGAGCTGTGAAAATTGTGTATACATTCTGTTTAATGTCATGGACACAATTCTCACATGAGAGAGGTATGTTCTCAAAAATATATTTGTTTCTACCAGTCCAAAGTGACCAAATTGTAGTTACAAAGGCAGCATTTATCAGGCTTGAGTGTATTTTTGAGTCAGCCTTGAAAGATAAATAATATTCAACCCTACTCTTTAGATTCGAAAAACTTATTTGTGGCAGCTTTAGTAGAGAGTGAATACTCTTCCAAACTGAAAGGGAGCTAGGACATGAGTTGAAGAAATGATCAAGATTATCCTTATTGCACAAACAAAAGGGGCACCTCGAAGCTAAAGAAAAACCCATCCTGCTTAAAATATTATCAAAGGGGAGGATGCAGTTTAATGCTCTCCAAGTAAGTATTGACATTTTTCTAGGAATGTAAGAAGACCAGACCTTTTGAAAATGTTTGATTTCAGGATTCCTTTGTCTGAAAATGTTGTATGCAGATCTGATTGTGAATTTCCCATCTGTTGTTTGAGTCCATACTAGCTGATCCTCATGAGGGTGCTCCAGCTTTACCTCCTGCAATATATGTGTAATATTGGTAGCTAAATAAGGCTCCAGACTTGGTAAGAGAGCAGATTTGTTATTAATGAAAGAGCTCAGAGTTAGATCTTAAAAAGGGATGTCCCTATCCTCAGGCCAGATATAACATAGGGCACCATTTCCCATCCAATTTGCATTCCAAAAAGAGCAATCCCCCTTGCCAAAGATGATCCTGGTTAGACTGTTTGCCCTAGGAGTTACAACACTTATTCTACTCCAAATATGGGATTTTTTGTAAGTGACAGGTAGTGTCCATAAAAGTGAGGACCATTGAGTCTCATTGATTTGTAGCTTCCACCATAATTTATATGAGAATGCATCCACTATGGCTTTCAAATCCCTTAACCCTAGACCATTTTCATTTACTGGATAACTCATTCTTTTCCATGATCTCCAACGTTTCCTTTCTTCCATATCTGATTTTCCCCAAATTAGACTAGATGCCATCTTTTCCATTGTTTTAAGAACTATCCTAGGGGGTTTTAGGACTGCAAATATATGTGTTGGAATTGAGAGGAAACAATGATTGATCAAAATGATTTTACCAGCAGAGCTTAACCATTTATTCTTCCAATTGTTTATCATTCTTTCCATTCTCTCAATAACTGGCAAATAGTGCACCTTTAAATTCCTACCAGAGAAAATAGGAACTCCAAGGTATTTAAAAGGAAATGATCCTTTCTCCATTCCTAATATCCTTTTAACAGTTTGGACTTGCTAAAGAGAAGTGTTATGTGAAACAAAAAATTCTGATTTAGCAAAGTGTACTTTTTGACCTGAAGTGATCTCGTAAGCCTTCAAAAAATGTTTAAAATGTCTCAAGTTATTGGGCTTAGTATTGAGAAAAACAGCCGTGTCATCTGTATACATAGGATGAGAAAGAGGAGAACATGATTTGGGAAGATCAAAGTACTGTAAATATCCATTAGAAAACAATTTCTTCAAACCCTAAGAAAAGCCTCAGATAAAATATTGTACAAGAAAGGCGAGAGGGGATCTCCTTGTTTAATTCCCCTAGAGGAGGAGAAATAACCAGATATAACACCATTTATTAAAACTGAAAAGTTTGCAGAGGAAATGCTTTGCATGATAAGTCTAACAAATTTGCCATGGAATCCAAACTGGAGTAGAATGGAGTTAAGAAAAGACCAAGAGACCCTATCAAAGGCCTTTTGCATATCTAGTTTGATAATCAAATTTGATATCTTAGACTTTCTAGAAAGTAATCTGGTCATTTCATGCATAAGGATCACATTATCTGAAATATCCCTACCTTTAAAAAAAGCACTTTGCTCAGGGGAAATCATTAGGTGCATTAGCGGTTTAATCCTCATCATTAACAATTTGGAAAAGACTTTATTAACAAAGTTTGATAGACTTATTGGCCTAAAATCTGCAAATGTGTTTGGAATGGCTTTTTTGGGTATTAAGGTGAGCCAAGTACTAGAAATAGCTTTTGGAATGTCACCAGTATTTAAAAAATCATTAGCTGCTTCCAACAGATCATGATTAATAATATCCCAGAAAGTTATGTAAAAATCTCCAGAGAATCCATCAGAGCCAGGTGAACTAGTTCTATTAAGGTCAAAGACAGCTGATTTCAGTTCTTGTGAGTCAATGGGGGTAAGCAAAATAGAATTCTGTTGGTCAGTTATTACCCTTGGGATCTCCTGCAGAAAGTGTTTTAGATATCTCCCTTCTTTTTGAGATGTCTCCTCATTCAGTAGATTCTGAAAAAATCTCACACCTTCTTCTTTTATCAAACTTGGGTCAGATATCCAGTTTTCATCACCATCTTTAATTTTAGCTATTCTAGATCTTATTTTCTTTTCCTTAATTGTGTGGTGAAAATATCTTGTGTTTGCATCACCTTGTTTAAACCAGTTTACCCTAGCTTTTTGCTGCAGAAATGTTGTATTCCTTCTGAGATCTCATGAGCAAGGCTTTAGATTTCAAAAGCTCATTTAAAACTGATTCATCCTGAAATTGCTGGTATTGAATTTCCAGTTCATTGACTCTTAACTCAGATTGTGACAGATTGTTATTTACATCCCCAAACACAGTTTTGTTCCAATCTTTTATTACTATCTTAAGCCTCTTTAACTTGTGAACAAATTTTTTCATCCCAAACAGAGAGGATGGTAAATTCCAATTAGATACAACTACATCATGAAATTCTTCTCTATTAGACCACATTTCCTGGTATCTGAAAGGTCTTGGAACTAGTTCTACAGCAGATTGAATAGATAAAAGAAGAGGAGAATGATCAGATGTCATTCTGTTTAGAACCTGTATAGAGCTATTAGGGAAAAGTTCTAACCATTCTAAGTTACATATTCCCCTATCTAGCCTTTGAAACTGTAGATCCTTTCCTTTGTCTTTATATCTATTGTTGCTCCAAGTGAAAGAGTTACCAACCGTAGGTATATCATGTAAGTCCATCTTAGTTAGGAAATCATTAAATTGTTTCATGCTTTTCCTTGGGGTGGATTTCCAACCTTTATATTCATTGACAGATGCTACAGTATTGAAATCACCAATAAAAATTGATGGATCAGGTGTTGAAGTTTGTAGATATAACCACAATTTCTCTCTCAATTGTCTATGGACACTAGCATAAATGAAATTGACATTCCAATAGACTGAAGTGGCATTATCTGTTACTCTAGTTTGTATGAACTGATCAGATTCACTTAAAATTGTCAAACTGAAAATCTGATTCCATAGAAGCCAAATCTTAGCAGTGTGAGCATAAAGAGCATTATTATAACCAAGATCATGTTTCAATAGATTTAAATTCTGATTTTCATGCCATGGTTCAATTAGACATAGAATGTCAATCTTGTGTCTCCTGTTTAAAGATTTTAATTTATCCCGTGAAGTGCCATAACCCCTAACATTCCAAACAAGAATTTTCCCTATTTTGGTGTATTGTATCATTTAAAACTAGGGGGGAAGCTTTTTGGGAAGATCTTAGTTTCCTTAAATTATTTACTGAAACATTTGTATTTTTGCCCCGTTTGTTAACACCTTTCTTCAAATTATCTGATGGAGATATACTAACCTGCAGTTGTGCAGTATGCTTTGCAGCAGAGCTGTGTTCACCTAATGTGTTTGGATCTTGAGTTATAGTGCATTGGTCTTGCACTACGGGGATACTCTGCACTGCAACAGGAGCTTTGTCTTCTGATACACTCTGCACTACACCTGGATTTTGATTTTCTTGAAAACTCTGAACCGGTTGTAAAGTGAATAGAGCCACCATCTTGTCTTTTTCAGTATCTATCTGAGATATCTGTACTTCATGTGTTTCCAAAGATTCGTGGAAAATGTCTACTGCATCTTCCTCTTGAGCATCAGTATCTTCATCCTGTAAGTCAGTTAAGGTATGGAAAGCATTTGATATGGAAACCATGTTCCTCTTAACTAACTCTTCCTGAGTAGGAAGGAGTTCAGACTGTTGGGTCTTCTTTATTCAAAAGAAGTTAGTGATAGGTTTGGAGATATCATCCAGGGAGTAAAAAGGTTTATTTCTTTTCACATGTGAATCATGATTTTCTTTCCTATAATTATTTCTTCCCAAATTATAGTCAGATTTCAGGTTCTGAATCTGGAATTCCAATTCCTTTTGGGAGACTGATAAGTTAGATGGTCCTTCCAGTTCCAATGGTACATTAGAGTCTTGGCCTAGGTTTTTCTGAACCATAGCAGGATGGTTATCCTCTTTACCAGTATCTAGTCTAACCTTTGTCAAATTTCCTTTAGCTAAGTTCATGTTATTTTTTCTCAATTCTGGATGCAAGAAATTACAGTTTACCTGACTGTGGCCAATGATCTTACAGTGATTGCAATACAGAGGTAACTGATCATGTTCAATACGATAGTCTGCTACTTTATTGCCAATTCCTACAACTATTGAATTTGGGAGTTGAGCCATAAGATCCACTTCCACACAAACTTTAATTGCAGAAGGTCTAGTTAGAGCATGAGTTGCAGCATACATTTTCAGAAATTTACCTATCTGACTACTAATGCCTATAATAGCCGAGGTATTGTAAAAGTGTAAAGGCAATTGGTGAATGGTTACCCATGCTGGAACTATTGAAGATTCTGCTGTAGGTGAGAAATCTGGAGTCCACTTATGGACCTTCATTGGAGCTCCTTGAACCATCCATTGGCCCTTCATCCAGCACCGTTGATAATCCTCGCTATCCTGAAATCGAATGAGAATATGTCGATAATCAATTGATCCCAAATGGCACTTAGCCTTAAACCCAATTGATTTAAAAGCAGAAACAAGTTTCTCCATAGATGGTTTCCCCCGATTGAATTTTCCGACCAAGGCGTTCTGATAATGAGATGCCAGAATGTCGCCTTCCTCCGGGGGAAGGATGAAAGCCAGTTTGCCCTTATATTCCGTAATTGGGTGTAGATTAGGCGTATCTGGAAGAGTGGTTGTAAGTGATGAAGGATTTGTATTCAAGGCTTGAAGGAAGCTTTTGCTTGTGGATGAGTTGTGATCAGGTGGTAGGTTTGGCGTCGGAGACGCCATGACCTTCAACCAGTAACGGCAGAAAGAGCCATTAGGCAGAAAAAAGAGAGAATAAGAAGAACAGTAACTGAAATTGTGAATAGTGAATTGAGTGTGTTTTTCGCACTTCGGTTCGCACACAGTTTTTCCGCTTGTTGTGTTCCCTTTGATCAACCTAAAGTGCTTGTAAATAAGAAGTATTGACCATGTACTGCTTCCATGCCTTTCTGCACAAGCTCGCCATTAGTGTTTGACTTTCCCACATCAGCAATGGTTCTGGGATATCCATTTGTACAATTTAGCCAATCTAGAAAAACAGGAACAAGAAGTTTTAATGGTCAATACTTACAACCAACAATTGCGGTAAGCATGGCAATTTTAGTTATAGTGTTACACTACACAAGAAAAAGCAGAACAAACATTGAAAACATTACAAATCTTCCAGAAATAGGTAACCAGGAACGTATACTCCCTCCCTCCCAGCCTATTCTGCACAAAAAAAATTTTGATCAAAGATGTTAAACTTTGACCACATTTTTGGATAGGTATATGAACAATAATTTTATCGTATGAGATATGGTTAGATTCGTCGTAACATGTAGTTTCTAATATCAATTTTTTGTGTATTATTATTGTCTTTAGCCACACATATTTACTGGTAAACATGTTTATTGGAGACCGTAAAAAGATTTTGTGCAGAATAGGGTAAGACCAAGAGAGTATAGGAGTTGCAATTTGATGTAGGGACACCAGAATGTTTCCTTGACATAAATTTTGTGAAGATGCCCAGAATAATAGCTGCTACGGAACACCAAGGTGCAAATAGTCTGAACTGTCAGACATCATATTGTACAAAGTTAATAAATGTAGTGTATGTGCACTGTATTTCATGCATTAACCAATGCATTCGACACAATAATTGTCATGTTTTACTTGTTCGATTACTAGTTTTAGTTAGGTTTACACGACAAAGGGTTTAGACGACCATTGTTGGTTTTCTTATCTTAACCCCGAGTTTTGTAGACTTAATTGAAGCTAATGGACACGTGTTCACGGGCACCTGGATCTTCGTTTATGATCTCATTAGTATGTTGCTCGCGGATACTTCGACACAATTGTATAGAAGGCCGTTCACAAGAACGGTAGAAGATACTTGAACGCCATTCGCAAGAATGGTAGTAGATATGAAGGCCACGGACTTAAAGTGTGGTAGTAGATGAAATTAAGCCACGAAAGGTGGATTTGAAATTCAAAAAGGTTAAAACGGAGGAAGGCGCCAACCGGCCAAACTAGCCGACCGGTTTGAACCAGCACGCACCGGTACGAAGCCAGCCACACCAGCACAGCCCGCACCAGGGGTGCATAGCAAGGACCATGCCAAATCCCCCAGCACAGACTGTGCCATAACTCTCAGCACGGAATGTGCCCGTTCAAGCAGCGCGCGTCTCTTTTTGCTCTGCTTCACTCCTAAATGGCTAAGTATGGGAACAGACCATGTCATTTCACACGGTCGGCATCGTTTCAAGTCGAAAATAAGAATACCAGCCCACGGGGTGTGACGGATGACATGCCCACACCATTTTACTGATCAAAATGAGGCTCTAGCCAAGGGCCCACTCTAAATGACACAGGACATGCAATCATAGGCATAAAAAAGAAGGTCCAGCTGGTGGCCCGTGCCAGACATGGTGGGCCACGCTAGCACAAAGCAGTGGGCTGTTCCAAGTCGGGCAAACCGCGCCAGCACGAAGGCCCCTTAGTAGGCATGGACTGTGCCAGTTCCCTCTGGTCGTGTCCATTGCGGCTGCTAGGGTTTTTGACCCCATTTTGGACCTATTTCAAGGCTCAATTTCCTACTACTATATAAATAACCTATGTCTACTAGGTTTTAAGTTTATGCTCATTTTTAGACTTCAAGAGTAGGGTAGAGAGAGAAAAGAACTTTTCCTTCTCTCTTGAATCTTTTCTTTTCATCTTTTTATTTTTTTCTTTGCCTAAAGGCATTGAAACCAATGAAATACTTGGGTTCAATGCTTAGGGAGCAGTTAGTATTTGTATTCATAAATTGATTATGGCTTTTTGAGATTCGTAGATTCTCCAATCTTTATACTTTATGAATATTTGTGCTTGAACTTGTGCTTTCCACTATTGTGATATTTATTCTATGCCATTACTATGATGAATCCATACATGTATGGTAGTGTAAAATCGTGTTAGGCTTCATTGCCATCTTGTGAGTGTTAGAATTGTGGAGTAGGTTAAGAACACCGGGGAGATGAGTGCATTCATGTTCCCTTGAGAGAATATTCTTCTATTTGTTAAACCATGATTCTAATTGGCTAGTTGTGTGAGAAATCACATGTTGGGTGGTCGATTTGGCAAATCCCGGCGAGGGGAATTCCCTGGTTTACTCCGATAGTTTAGCATGATTGTTTGTAGCAGCTAGAGTTGTGCCGATTCTAGAGTCATCACAAAGTTTTTTTTCCTTTGTCTCTTTAGGCCTAGGGATTGAGATCTACAGTGGAGTGTCCAGGGTGTAATGCACTCACTTTCATATCTAGTGGTTGCGACCTACGCGATGCATTGCCCTTTTAGGCAGACTTTGTATTCCTCTAAGCGGGAGCGCGTTAGCATTGTGAGTGAGATTACGGGGATGGTATACGACATCACGGGACTAAAGCACATCCTTAATTTACGGAGACTGTGAGGTACGACATTATGGTAAGTACCACATGTGACGGACGGGGGAAAATACCTGGCTATCTCCACACTGTGTGATGTAGGCATAAGATATGTTTATATGTTCATATGAGAATGAGTCGAGGATGGAAGCCATTTATCAATCAATTTACGCAAATACCCCAAGTGCTTGTCTATATAGTTAATCTCGTGCTATCCTTTATGCTTGTAGTTATTAATTGAAAAACTCCCCAAAAACATACTTTGCAATATTTAGTTATTCCTAACACAGATGGATTGACAACTCATACGTGGTTGTGTTTAGTTGTGGACAGACCCGATCTTGCCACTAATTACCCCATAAGTAGCTTAGTAATGAGTTTGGGAGCAGAATATAAATTTAAATTTTACCATCTATCATTCAACCCGTTTGTTTGTTTGATCACAAGTCTTCACTCGGGTTAGCTACTAACAACCCCGAGTGGAGGCAGGTCATTTTTTTCAGAAAAAAACTTCGTTCTCCCAAGTTGAGTTCTCCGTCTCCAATTTGAGCAATATAACCAAGATTTGAGCCATTTACTGAGGCGAACCTAAACCTACTTTCTTGTGTATAAAACCTAATTATTAAAAAAATTTATTTTAAAAAATTAGGGTCTAATTAATAAATAAAAGTGAATATATAACCCTATATGATTCACATGAGTGTAAATATAACCTTTCGATAATTGAAAGTACTAATATAACCCTAGATAATAAGTGAAAGTAGAAATCCTTTCCAAAAGATTTTAGCCAGAATTTTGTGAAAAAGACATGTTTTCCCTTTTGAAAAAATAAAAAAAAACTAAAAAAATGAAATGACGTTACTGCCCTTAACATCATTAATACCCCAAATATCACGTCGGACCGCCGTCACGCCACCGCCACCGGACCACTACTGCACCGCCAGTGTAACAGGTTGGGTTATATCAGCACATTATGAAACTAATAGAGTTAAATCACCACATTCCTAAATCTTATAGGGTTACATCAGCACATTTGCAAAAAGTGTAGGGTTATAGCAGCATATACTATAAAAACAAAGTGTTATATTAGTACAAAATCAACGGCAACCGCATGTAATTGCTATTTTAACCTCTTCTACCGATCGCTGACATTCCAGAGTGTGATTCCAACGGGGAAGGAAGAGCTTTGGCGAGGTTGACACATTAGATGTTGAAGTGGAGGTGTGGGAGCCTTTCAAACATGGTATCTTCATATGAAATTTCTCTTAATTCACTAGATTAATCCGATATTGAGTTTGATTCTATGATTTTCTTTTGCTTCCCATCATATGTATTGAGATATGTGGTATATGTGGTATAGAATATAGGGGTTTTGAAGATGTTTTTTTATTTTGTTGTATTTAGTCTAGATTGATGATTGGATGACCTTTGTTTTTGTGTGTGTTGTTGTTATTTTGTTATGTTCTTCGATCTAGGGTTTTTAATGTTGAAGGGTTTTGAAATGAGTCTATGATATGTGATAAAGGTGTTTAATATGAATGAGTATAATATGATGTCGATTTTATGGTGTATAGTTATTGTTATGATGTGATAATAGTGTATATGATAGTGTATATAATATTGTTATTACCACACTTTGCTTTTTATAATATGTGCTGATATAACCTCACACTTTTTACGAATGTGCTAATATAACCCTATACGTTTTAGGAATGTGCTGACATAACCCTATCCATTTTCATAATGTGCTGATATAACCCTACATGTTACAATTACTGAAAAATACCCCCATAGGCACTGGTATTTCAATGCATGGGCATCGGTATATTGAGTATTTTCATACAGGTGCCTAAGTGACCCAGTGTAAAAGATGTAGTTACACTGACACCGGTAAGTGATACCGGTGCTAGAATCAATTACAACACCAGTACCACTTATCGGTGCCTATGTAACTGCATTCTTGCACTGGGTCACTTAGGCACCGGTATGAAAGTGTTTGAAACACTGGTGTCTATGCATGAAATACCGATGCTAGTAAATAGGTGATCAATAAAAAATTGGGCCAGTGAGAATAAACTCATCGGCCGAAATATGAAACCCAGACATTCATAAAGAAAAATAGGGCGAACAAAACACAAATTAGCCATAAGTTCATGTACGAAAACTAGAAAATTCATAACCACATCTCAGAAGTTCATTACATACATCTGAAAATACATAACAACCCATAATTCATGAAACAAACTAGAGATAAATATAGATTAAAAATATCAATTATCATAAACTAGAACATAATTTCCATAAACCCTAAATTACATCGACGAACCGAAACCGTGAAGGTGAAGTCAGATCTGAGTTGAACCGACAATTTTGGTGGAGCTCGCGACTCCGACCAGCAACCAGAGCGCAGGGAGATGGCGTCGAGGATGGTGCACCATGGGGAGATAGAGTCAGGGATGGTCCGGGAGATGGAGTCGAGGATTGTGCTCCACGGGGAGGGCAGAGAGGGGGTCGTCGACGGAGGGGTCAAAGTGGCATCGTCGAAGCGACGTCATCAGCTGCATCGAATCAGAGAGGGGCTACACCATCATTGGCGGCGGCGGGAAGGGAGAGATGGTGAAGGTGAAGGTGAAGGAGAAGGAAGAAGATGGAGAGGAGGTATTAGCAAGATAGTGGAGGGTGGGTAGGTTTAGGGTTTTAGATTTAGTTTATATAGACAGATTTTCAATGGTTGAGATTCAATCAACAAAAGAGATCAACGGTTCAGATGAAACTAAGTTGAGCTTTTTTTTAACATTGTAGGACCGATACAAATACTGGTGCTCAAAATGCTCATATCGGTGCTCATATTCAAAGCAGCTGCTTAGGGCCGCTTTGAATGAATTTTTTTATAAAAAAATATTGAACCCGAGAGCAAACCCAAGAATTTTTTTTCTAAGTATGGAGCACTGGTACCCATACCAGTGCCTATGTAACTAATACCGGTGCTTATATTCAAAGTAGCTGCTTAGGGCTGCTTTAAGCAGCTGCTTTGAATGATTTTTTTTTAAAAAAAAAATATTGAACCCGAGAGCAAACCCAAGAATTTTTTTCGAAGTATAGAGCACCGGTACCCATACCAGTGCTTATGTAACTAATACCGGTGCTCATATTCAAAGCAGTTGCTTAGGGCTGCTTTGAATGATTTTTTTAAAAAAAATATTGAACCCAAGAGCAAACCCAAGAAATATTTTCCAAGTATGGAGCACTGGTACCCATATCGGTGCCCATGTAACTAATACCGGTGCTCATATTCAAAGCAGCTGGTTAGGGCTATTTTGAATGGGTTTTTAAAAAAAATATATTAAACCCAAGAGCAAACCCAAGAATTTTTCCCCAAGTATGGACACTGGTGCCCATACCAGTGCCTATGTAACTAATACCGGTGCTAATTCCAAAATTCCAAAATTTCAAACACTCTACAAAATTTGGAATGAAAATTCAAAAAATTCATTATCCCCCCATAACATAGCACCAGTATGAATGAAAAACAATGCCGGTGCTATTATTATTTGATCTCTAAGTTAACTTTTAAATTTTTACTATTAGGTCTATGGAAGAAATTTGGAGGTGGTGAATCACAAAATTGAAGACACCAAAGTGCAATTAAATAAGAGATGGTTGCGTCATTAAAATTCGAGATACAAAGGGTGAACTGAAGCAAATTACGCTATGGCCCAAAAAAATTGTTACGACATTATCTTTCTGTCCAAAATATACAATTTTGTTATTATTACATTAATATAGAAATCGAAAATAAATTATTTTTTGATGAAATGTTGAAAAACGTTACTAGATGTTCTATAGTAACCTTGAGTTCATTACTTGGAAAAAAGAAAGGGAAATCGAAAAGGATTATGAATATGTTTTTGTGCTCGATTGTTGATAAATATTTCGTTACAGACTTGGAAAATACAACGAAGGTGTATAGGGTAGCATCACGTTCGAGCGGATTTCAATTTGGATTTATTAGTAAATCTTTTATTTTTTGCATTTGGGTCCCTACAAGAAAGTTGGAGTTGTTAAATCACGAAATTGGTGGAACCAAAATGCAATTCAATAATATATGATCGCAACTCTGCAATTTGGGTATGTATGGGTGAACAGAAGGGTCTCAAAAAGTCAACATTGATTACTTATATAAATTCTTGGAAAATTACACCGTGGCCCAAAATTGTGTTACCCCATTACGCTTTGCTCCAAAATACATCATTTTTTTATTCTTTCACAAATATGGAAATATAAAATAAAATTTTTTTGGTGAAATATTGAAAAACGCTAGTACATGTTCTAGAGTAACTTATTGTTGATCACTTGGAAGTTACAAAGTGAAATCGAAATGGATTGTGGATATGTTCTAGTGCTCGATTTTTTATATATGTTCCCTTACAGGCATGGAAAATACAATGTGGTAGGATCACGTTCGATCGAATTTCAAGTTGGAGTTACGAGTAAAGTTTTTACCTTTTGCACTTAGGTCCCCCCAAGAAAGTTGGAGTCGTCGAATCATGAAATTTGCGGAACCAAAATGCAATTCAATAATATACGATAGTAACTATGCAATTTGGGAATGTATGGGTGAACGGAAGGGTCTCGAAAGTCAAGATTGATTGCTTCTATAAAATCATGAAAAATTACACTGTGGCCCAAAGTTGCATTACCGGTGCTGAATTTATTCATAGGCACCATTTTTTAATGTACCGGTGCTGAATTTTGGTTTTGTAGCACCGGTATTCAATGTATCAGTGCTGAATTTATTTATAGGCACCGTTTTTTTGTGTACCGGCATTGAATTTTAGTTTTGTAGCACTGGTACACTAAATACCGGTGCTGAATTTATTCCTAGGCACCGGTTTTTTATGTACCGGTGCTGAATTTTGATTTTGTAGCAACGGTATCACTGACATACCTGCCCCCTATGTACCTTTTTTCCAGTAGTGTACGACGATGATCCGGGGGCGGTTCGATGGTGGTTCGGTGGCGGTTCAACGGTGGGAAATCATGTAATTGTCCACCCAAATTCAGCTTTTGGTTCGAGGCCATTTTTGTCATTGGGGGGTAGGGTCAACGCCGGAAAAGAACTATCAGCGCCGAATTTCTCACTAGAGGATTTTATTTGCACTTTCATCAGCTAATTAGGGTTGTTTCTGTAGTTTTAATTATCTGAGAGTTATATTTGCACTTACTCAAGTATATAGGGTTATATTTGTATATATCCCTAATAAATATATAAATACATATGTAATTAACTAGAAAATATGAGACTCGATAAGGACATGGGCCCTTCTAATTTTGTCTAGGTTCGTCCATACTAGTTATTGACTATCATAACCAAGAATTAATGAGTTTGTCTTGTCATAATCAACTCATAAGACTCAATCAACTAGAGACAATTGAAAGGCTAATAGACCGACCTAGATTGTTGGCCTTGTATATTTTCCCTGGGACCCATTTGGTTTACTTTCATATTAAATAGTTTGATATGGTATATGTAATTTTATCATAATTAGATCCTTAAAATCCAACCATCGTCTATATAAACGTCCTGGTAGTTTATAACCACACACACAATAAACATGCAGGTATTATACTTTGACTTTTATTGATTTTCTGTTTTAATAGATTGAGCGTTGCAATGTCACTAATGACCCTCCCCTCTTTTTTGATCAGGCACATCACAAGCATATGAAACTCCCTAGAAGATTTCCAAACAGTTTATACGGTAAGAATATCATTAAGTGACGTTGTTTGTGTAGATATAAGATTGTATGTACACTTATGTTAGACTCGCCAACATCATTTAAGCAACCTTTAGTAAAATAAAACTTCTTAAGTATTTACAACCAATAAAAAGTAAGACTTGTTTATATCAGTAACACTTAATAAATATTTCTTCTGTTTACACTCATCAATTTAAAAGAATATATATATGCATCGTGTCTAAGGAAATGTACAGATGATCATCACAAATGTTAACAAACTAAAGAAAACTTTTTTGAATTTGATTTAATCATAAGCGAGATTGTTAATTTAAACACATCAATCTCCATGTCTAAATTAGATCGGACGTTAGAATAACATTGTAATTCATACACCAACTCAACGTGACAACCATTCTAAAAAAATAGTCAGAATGAGATTACACCCTACTTTGTGCAACACCATTTTTATGATGTTAAGTGAAATTTTATTTCAAAAAATAATAATAATTTAAGTTTCCTTTCCCATCCTCACTCGGAATTACCTGCCCCAATTATTTTGTGTTGCTGGTCAATTCTTTGAACTAGGATAAAAATTAGTAACTACGTATTTTCATTTTGTTAAGTGATGAATTGAACTCTTCAAAGCAAATATAATTATCATTTGTATCATTATACTTTTCTATAAATATATTTTTTCAAATTTACTTTTGGTTTTAAAAGTTGGTATATTATTATGGGAAAAGTTTTGGGAAAGACCGTATTTTCATAAGCCTGTGAAAAGATGGGTTTAATTAGAATAATAAAAGGTGAAATGTCTTAATTGCAATATTAAAATTTTATTATGCAACATGTAGTAGTTATAAAGTTTATAACATGATTCATGCAACCAAAAATAAATAAATTTTATTTCTTCTAATTTACACTTTAAACATTGATTTTTTCATGGCTTATAGAAACACCATTTTTTAAGGAGTCTGTCTCCTATGAGACCGTCTCATGGTGAGACCAAGGATTAGAGGCAAAATAAGAAAAGAGCAAACTAAATTCGGGGACAAAAAACTAATAAATAGCAATATGAAAACATCAATATGAAACCTCATTTTAAAATATTTACAATTTAATCACTGGTCTCACCGTGAGACGGTCTCATACAAGACTTTGTCTTTTTTAAGAGACAGACTTATCATTATGACTATAGTTATTTTATGTCAAATATTGTTTTACACTATTATGAGTAGTATTGCATTTAATTTATTTTACCAGGGTCGGCCAAGCTCAGTCTGGGCTATGTTTTTACATTGAGTCCAAATATTTTGGGGCCCAAAATATTATTTTTGTGCTATGTATGTATGTGCTTTAATTTTGTAAAATCTGGATCATTTTATTCAAATTTGGGTCATTTTAAAATCTGAATTACTTTTCGGCCCATTAAATCAAAATTACTACGTTTGACCCATTCAATTATTAAACCTTCTTTAAATTATAAATGCATCTTTTCAAAAAGGCAAAATCTTGGGAAAGACGGTCTTTCCATAGGCTTATGGAAAGATGGGGTTTAATTAGAATAATAAAAGGTAAAGGATCTTAGTTGCAATATTATAATTTTAGTATGAAACATGTAGTAGTTATAAATTTTATAACCCGGTTCATGCAACCCGAGAATTTTATCTTCATTTCTTCTAATTTACACTTTAAACCTTGGTCTTTCCATAACTTATGGAAAGACCGTCTTTCAAGAGACGGACTCTTTCAAAAATCTTCCTTTTCTTTAGTATATTTTAATTTGAAGAATAGTAGTGATTTTTTTTTACCTTTAACTTGTAAAGATCATCACTTTTAATCGATCAAGAAAGCATATATTTAAATTTGCATAGTTTCTACATCAATTCTACATCTCCTTTGCATACTAAAACAAATTTGAAAATTAAATTTATTATAAATGAAACATCAAAAATAAAATAGTAATAAAATCAAAATACACAGCCTAAACAATGAAGTTTATCCATTACTTAGTTTAAAGTTGTGAATATACTTGAATGTAGTATAGTTACTAAATTACGGGCTAAAATGGCAAATTCGATGTTGTTGGCGGATTAGGAGAAGTAGGAGAAGTAGGAGAAGGATGATTGTACATATATGAGTTTTTGGAAAATCAATGAAGTTGCAATTATTAAAAAAGGAGTAGAAGTTGTGAATATACTTTTTCATAGATATAAATATACATTAAATTCATTTTCTTACTTCAGTGAATTAAAGAAATTACTAAATTTGGAATATTATGTTAGATGATGATTCAAACATAGTAATGTCTTTTAGCGTCTTAATTTTTGTCCCCTCTACTTTTTCTTATTTTTTTTATAATTTAATAAAATATAAAACAATCATGGAGTGAGCCCTAGTATTTCAGTTGTTTAGGTTACAATCTTCAATAAATATCCTCTCTGTATTATGTATTAAAAATTTAAATATATATAAGGGTCCAGATTAAAATCTTTGCACAAGACCTCAATATACATTGGGCCGATCCTTTATTTTACCAATCTTCATTCAGTATATATAATATCAATATTGTTTTACTAAAACTTACCGTGTTAACTGAGAATAATGCTACTGTTGAAACTTTACATGTCAAAAAGGAAGGAACAGTTTGTAGCGTCCCTATCACGGATTGAATCGTGTTACTTTCTTCTAGACCTGAAAGAAATGAAATCTTTCTCTAAAAATTAAAAAGAAAATCACCAACCAAAATATTTCACCAAACTCTTCACTAAAAAACTATGAATTCTTTTCGTATTAAGTTATCATCACTTACTGCACATAATGAACACTTCTTGCTTTTCAGATAACCCACAAATGGGCAGTAAAAATAACACAATGCCTTCAAAAATCACCACCTTGAGTTCGTCACTTGCAACTTATCTAATAGTAAGATCTCTCATTTTCCAAATTATTGGTGTCTGGTTTCTATTCAGCTAACACATTGATTTGGTACATGTTTCAGAAAGAGTACTTATTTTGTTGCGTGAAGGAAGAAACATTTGTGGAACTCTTCGCTCTTTCGATCAACATGGTACACATTTTAATCTCAAGTGTTTGCTTTATTTCAATTGATTTAGTCATTTCTGGGTTATGCTTTGTGATTTTGAAGCAAATGTAGTCATAGAGGGTCCAGTTGAACGGGTATTTGTGGGGCACCTCTATAGCGATATACCTCAAGGTTTGTACGTGGTACGAGGAGAGAATGTTGTCTTAGTTGGAGAAATGGTACTCCCAGAGTCCCACCTCAAATTTCATAGAATTTTTTCGCAGCTATTAAAAAATATGTTAAACCGTTAATATGTTTAACTACATATTATAACGGGAAATAAAAAGTTGATATTTAGAAACTAGATGAATTCAGTCATATCATATATGATAACATTCTATTCAAATGTGTGGTCAAAGTTGGACACTGAATAGTGACACAAAGTGAAGTAGGAAGCTTGAGATGGAGTATAAATTTCTTTCTTCGCTATTCAGCTTCAGAAACTGTTGGTTAATTTGGTACACTGCCCGTACTAATAACTGCACTCTTTTCATGAAAGGACGAAGGAATGGATAAGCTTCCACCAAATATGACTGGAGTTTCAGCTGAGGAGATCAAAAGGGTAATGTACCATTAGTGTTCTTCGATTTTTGGATCCCTGAATGTTTGTTTCAGATTTTATACCTCGTTTATTCATAGTAGGTGCAGAAAGTAGAAAAGGATGCAGCGGATTTGAAGAGATCAGTGACAAAGGGGATGATTAGCCCTATTCTAGCGGGAGTTGGCTGGAAAAACAACACATGGTTGATTTGATGAGCTTAAAGTTTGTAGGCATCGAAAGGATACAGTAGATGGTTCAAGCCAGTGACTAATGAAGGATTCATTCCTTCCGCAATAATGCGATGCATTTGACATAGGGGTTTCATTTATATATTCTCGACGAACATTGCTATTCAAAACTAGACGGCAATCGGGTAAGCATAGGCATCGTATGGCTGAGTTATTTCAGCAAAGCATTGATCTTAACGAGCACGAGCAGCAACTTACTCAGGATAAGTGAGCAGAGAGACGAGGGACTGGTGAGCAGGAAAGCGAGAAAAGAGCTCAGAACGCTTAGCCAACTCAAAATCTTCAAACTGGAACGCGGGAGCACAGGTGCATCCAACAAGAGAAAAATGGCTCTCAGAGTCCCTAGCTGCCTTTTTAACTGCTTTCATATCACTCGAAAAGTCAATGTCATTTGTAGGAAATGAGCCAAACCAAACATTCGGAGGGACTGTATATTGCACATGTTGATTATCAGCTAGCACATCAGGGCCAAGGCACGTTATCTTCACGCTACCATCCTGGTGTAGCTCCACCACCTGAAACCATTCAAAGTAACATCAACGCCTTGAACCCTTTTTACTTGCCGGAAATTACGCGGAAGACTACCACCAAACCAACTTCCAAATTATGACACATCCTAGATTCATTGAACTTTGAATGCATCAAAAATAAAATAAGCAGGTTTGTAGCACTCGTCTCTCCGACTTTGTTTCTGAGAGTTTCATAAGGTATTGTATAGTAGGGATGGAAATGGATATTGTATTCACTTACAGAGAGCGGGTCTCCGAGGTAGAAATGCCATGTCTCGGCATTGGGAATCCGGTGGAGAGCGGAAACACTTCCGGAAGGCACCAAGAAGTAGATGCAGGTACTCACTGGGCGACCAGCTTTGTCTGTAAACACCACACGCAAAGAGCATGAATCCTTCCAAAACCATGTAAACAGAGAAAGATGATGACTTACATTGAGGGGGGAGTTGAGATTTGGAGAGGATGACGGAGGTGTCCCTCATTGTTTCTGAGAAGAACCCGCCTTCCGGATGGGGTTTCAGATTCAGCTTTTCCACTATCTTCGATGTTGTGCCCATTCTTTCAGTCAGCCTGGCCCGAGAAGAGAGGCGATCGGTGATTTTGTAATCCGGAAGTCAAAGTCAAGCAACAACAACCCTAATTGCACAGCCTCTTCGCTTTCCGGCCCCCCTCTTTCATCTCAGTACTATTAATTAAAGGAAATGAGATGTAGGAAATAAGGGTAATAATCTATGTTCTATTCATGAATTCAGGATACATTATATAGTAGTACAGGAGACCTATCCTAGTTAGGAGAAGGTATCAGAATACATCTACAATTATGGTAGGAATACAAATCCAATTCCAATACCAATACTTAATTAATACTAATTCCATAACAACTATAATACTAATTCTATAACACTCCTCCTCAAGTTGGAGCATGTGGATCTAAAATGCCCAACTTGCCAAGTAAGGAATGGAACTGGTTACGTCCGAGAGCTTTGGTGAACAAATCCGCAGGTTGATCAACCGTACGAATATGTTGAGTAACAATAGCGCCAGATTGAACAAGATCTCGAACAAAATGACAATCAACTTCAATGTGCTTAGTACGTTCATGGAAAACCGGGTTGGCTGCTATGTGAATAGCTGATTGACTGTCACAAAATAATTTCATAGGAAAAGTGTGCGAAACCCCTAAGTCTTTCAGCAATGACCGAAGCCATAATAACTCACAGCAGGCAACTGCCATAGCGCGATATTCTGCTTCAGCAGAAGAACGAGAAACAGTAGGTTGCTTCTTAGTCTTCCAGGAAACTGGAGAATCACCAATCATAACAAAATATCCGGATAAGGAACGCCTAGTTATAGGACAGGCGGCCCAATCTGAATCACAATAAGCAGTTAATTGAAGAGTACTACGAGAAGAGAGAAATAAACCTTGACCAGGATGACTCTTCAGATAGTGCAAAACACGAACCGCAGCTTGCCAGTGAGGAACACAAGGCGACTTCATGAATTGCGCAAGAGTATGAACTGAATAACTAAGTTCAGGACGAGTAATAGTTAGATATATCAGACGCCCAACTAAGCGGCGATACTGCTCCGGGTCATGGTAGGCTGGACCTTCAACACGTGCCAAATCATGTTATTGCTCCATTGGAAAATCAATTGGTTTAGAAGCAGATAAACCTGTATCAGATAGAATGTCCAAAGCATATTTCCTTTGCGAGAGAAACATCCCCTCCGGTCTTCTAGCAATCTCTATGCCCAAGAAATACTTAAGCAAACCAAGGTCCTTCATGTGAAAACAAGAACCCAAGTATGTCTTGAACGCAGAAATGAGCGAAGAAGAACTACCAGCAATGACCAAATCATCCACATAAACCAGAACATGTAAAGACTGTGATCCATTGGAAAAGACAAATAAAGAGTAATCTGCCTTACTTTGAACAAAACCAAATATCCGTAAAGCCTGCGCCAGTTTAGCAAACCAATTTCTGGGAGCCTGACGATGACCATAAAGAGATTTCTGTAGGCGACAAACCTGGCCAGGCGGAACCACATAGCCAGGTGGGGGACGCATGAACACTTCTTCATGTAAATCACCATGCAGGAATGCATTATGAACATCCATTTGATGCAATTCCCAACCACGTATAACAGCAACTGACAGGAACAAGCGAACGGAACTCATCTTTGCGACTGGAGCAAAAGTCTCTGTGTAATCAATTCCTTCAATCTGGCGGTTTCCGAGAACCACGAGACGAGCTTTGTAACGTTCAATGGTACCATCAGAGCGAAACTTCGTTCGGTAAACCCATTTACAACCAATGGCCTTTTTGTGCGCAGGCAAAGGAGACAAAGTCCAAGTCTGATTACGCTCTAGAGCAGTGAGCTCCGCAACCATAGCATCTCGCCAGTAAGGATGACGGGAAGCTTCAGAATAAGTAGTGGGATCTGCACTAGAAGTTACAGCACCCAAAAATCTAGTATGCATACTAGAAAAATTATCACAATTTACATAATCAGTAAGAGGGTAGAGAACACCTGAGGATAGTGATGACGTATGGGGGAACGTAGTCGAAGAGGGGGGTTCTTCAGCAGCAAGAGCACAAGTAGAATCATCACAATCATAATCAGCCAAATATGGCGGTGGACGTCGAGGACGAGCACTGCGTCTGGTGGATGGTAGAATATCGGCAGCAAGCGGAGGAGGACCGGCGTCGGGAGGATGTGGGGAGCCGTCGGTGGCCGGAGGTGGTAGGACGCCGTTGACCGTTGTGGATCCAACGGTGGTGACCGGCGTTGACCCGCCGGCGGTGACCGGAACTGATCCACCGGCGTTGACCGGTGTTGACTCACCGGGGTTGACCGGCATTGACCGGCCGGGGTTGACCAGCGTTGACCCGCCGGGGTTGACCGGCGTTGACTCACCGGGGTTGACCGGCGTTGACTCGCCGGGGTTGACCGGCGTTGACCGGCCGGGGTTGACCGGCGGAAGGACGGCCGGCGGTTGATCGGAAAAACCGTATGCTTCCGGGGAGTCGGAGGAGGAAACCGGCGGTGTAGTGGTGGCGCCGCCAGGTTCATCTGTAGAAGCGATTGGCGGAGATGCGGAATACGGGAACTGGTCTTCAAAGAAATCAGCATCCCCGAGTGTTAAAGATTACTCGAGATTCTAAGTCGAGAAGACGATAACCTTTCTTTCCGGCAGGATAACCAAGGAACAAACACCGACGGCTTCTTGGTGCAAACTTGTCACGGTATCTTGGAACACGGGCAGCAAAACACAAGCATCCAAATACTCGCAAAGAAGAGTAATTTGGCGCCTGTCCATAGAGTAATTCAAAGGGAGTACGACCTTTGAGAAGCTGTGTTGGTGTTCGGTTGATCAGGTAGGCAGCAGTGAGAACACATTCTCCCCAGAAGTCAATAGGAAGATTGGCTTGAAACCGTAAAGCTCGCGCTACATTGAGTAAATGACGATGCTTTCTTTCGACTCGACCATTCTGTTGCGGAGTATCAACCATAGATGTCTCAAAAACGATCCCTGATGCAGTAAAGTGAGATCGGAGAGGTAAGAATTCAGTGCCGTTATCAGCTCGAACACGTTGGATTGTTTTTCCCCACTGGTTCTTGACTAAAGCACTAAATTCTAAAAATCTAGAAGCTACCTCAGATTTAGCTACTAACAAATAAACCCAAACAGCTCGGGAAAAGTCATCTACTAATGTCAAGAAATAAAAAGCACCACTAGAAGATGGTGTATGATAGGGTCCCCAAACATCACAATGAATTAACTGAAATAATGCAGTAGCATTAGTAGTACTTAAAGGAAAACTATGTCTAGGCTGTTTTGCTCTATAACATATAGAACAAGGCACGGAATGTTTATTATTGCTAGGAGAAATAGAAGACAGCACCGTGGAAGACGGATGACCAAAACGCTGATGCCATAAATTAGAAGAGGACAGTGAAGCAACTGTAGGAAGAGGCTGCAGGACAGGACTTCGAACACGAGCATCCAGCAGACGAAGCCAAAACAAGGAACCCAATCTTATGTTTGGCCAAGAATGCGCAACGGATCGCATCCGACCATTCACTGTAGTTTTCTGGGCCTTTCAGCATGATTGGTACAAGTTGTAATCCTGGACCATCACCGGGACCAATGTAGTAAGGATCAGTCGACACACGACCAATTGGTAAAGTAACATGAGGGCCAGATTGCAACTGTTTGAGTAAAGCTGCAATTACATCACTAGCACTCAGATCCTGAAGTTTCGTCCCCTCAGGAATCTCGAAACGAGGTTGTTCATCAGAACCTGACATGTTGTAAAATCAGGGACGGATAAGAACACCGGTGAGTAGTTGGCGACGACGCGTGGCGGACGGCGGCGCGTGGAGAAGACCGGCGGCGCGTGGCGGTGTTGTCAACGTACGGCAGCGGAATAAACACGAGCAGCGGACGTCGTTTCAACGGGAATCGTCGAGCTCCGGCGAACAGCGGCGGCATTGGTGCAGCGGCGGTGGCGCGTGGGCTCGGCGACGGCGCGTGGCGGCGGACGGTGGCTCGGGAAAAAAATCGGGGCAGCAGAAAATTTTATGTTTTAGGTTTCAGAATTTTAGGCTCTGATACCATGTAGGAAATAAGGGTAATAATCTGTGTTCTATTCATGAATTCAGGATACATTATATAGTAGTACAGGAGACCTATCCTAGTTAGGAGAAGGTATCAGAATACATCTACAATTATGGTAGGAATACAAATCCAATTCCAATACCAATACTTAATTAATACTAATTCCATAACAACTATAATACTAATTCTATAACATGAGATCTTTCCCTATCATTCTCAAACCAGTAATGATATGTATTTGAAGATGAAAATATAGAAATATATTATACAAAAAATATTTTAAAAATTTTTAAATTTTGTACTCCTTTGTCCGTCCGTTAAAAATTCATAAACTTATGGACAGAGCCTATAATATTAGTATGTTATTTTTAGACAACTTTGGTTTGGATTACTCAAAATGACTCAAATACCTCTAATTAACAGACACAAAGCAAACAATATCTATTGTATAGTGATTGTGATTATACTATCACTCCATATGCTTGTCCAAATTATCGATTACACCCGCCTAGTTTAGTAACATACAACATCCAGTGTACTCATTAAGTGCATAATTTTTTGGTATTGTATATCTTCTATTACACTTTTGTATAACACTTCATGTTACACCAATAAAATGGTTACATGTGTTTTATTCAACCTAATAAAATCATTAAAACCTTAATCAACATTATTTGATATTTATTTTAGAGTTAAGTGGTAAAATGATCTTACTTTAGGCTGAAAGTGCCAATATAACCCTACAATCTCAGAAAGTGTCAATCTAACCTTTAACTCCGCTGACTTTTTAGTCAATTTTATTATGGCTTCATTTTGTGGAAAAGACAATTTTGCCCTTAAATTAAAAAAATAAAAGATAAAGATAAACCCCCTTATTTTCTATTTTCTTTCTCACCGCACCCCTTTTTCTTTGTTTTCTTTCCGGCGGAGGGTTTTCATCGTCTTCTCACTGGCTGTTCCACCGCCACTGGAAACCTCCGCCACCACCCCTCTCGACGGAAACTTACTCCACCGCCGAAAACCTCCGCCCTCACTGTTTGAAATCCTAGTCTGCTGCTCCCTTCTTCTTCCTTAGCTCCCACCACCCCCGAACCCTAGCTCGCTACATGGCAGTGATTCAGTCGGTGATTTCTCCTAAGACAGCAAATCTGCCACCATACGGATATGCGAGGGTTCGATGAGGCGCAACTGAGAGGAGACGATTCTTGCAAGGGCGGAGTAGCAGTAGTGAAAACGAAGAAAATCAAGGGTACTTTAGATATCAATTTTTAGCTTTCTAGTCAAGGGTATTTTCGTTATTTCATTTCTTGTCATTGCTAGAATTTCATGAGTCAACTCCGGAATTCGAGAGTTTGTCTATATCGGCACAAATTTTTCGAAGTTAGGGTTAGATTGACACATACAATTATTAGTTAGGGTTAAATTGATATTTTCTCATATTGCAGGGTTATATTGGCACTATCAGCATAAAGTTAAGGTTATAAATGTATTTAACCGTTTATTTTATTTATTATAATAAATAATTATTTTTAACTTTAACGAAAAATTCCTTCTCCGGGTTAATTATTCACCTCCAGGCACCATGCAAGACTCTCTTTTTGCTTGCCTTGTCCACCGGAGCTGCTCCGCCGGAGTATCACTGCAATGATCACTGAATTTACGATGGCAAATTTCGTCAAATGAATCATAATCAAGCCATAAAGCAATTCTACCCTCCAAATTCAGTGACCAATCACCAAATGAGACAAACAATGAGAAACACAAGAACACCAATCTAACGGCCTAAACTAAAAGCAAAAGATTTTACCCTACTTTAATTTGGGGCTTTTCGAATTCTTTTCATAATTTTTCCGATTGATTAACAACTTATTCTCTGATTGCATTTCTAGTCTGCTTGTAAGCAGAGAATGGTGTGTAAAATTTCTGAGTTGAATGCGAAAAGCAGATCAAGAGAGAGAAAGGGATGAAGAAAGTCAGAAAAAAAGGGAAAGTTTTAGACGTGAGTTTTTAGTATGGAAAATGAAAAGTTTTTGTTAAGGTAAAAAATTAGTATTTAATGTGATAAATAAATATAAAATAATGTTTATCTGATTAGATTTGGGTTAAGTTAAGTTGCTTGTTGCGGAATTTTATTAGTATAATATGGAGTCTTACACATACGTGTTTTAGAAGATTAAGAGCCGTTTTTTAATTGATGAAGTCTCAGAAATGTGGCATATGCACACCCCTAATATTTTACCTTAATTATGATAAGTTTTTATAAAATTAAAAATTACATTTTTAAAATTAGAACAAGCAATAATATGTAAAAATATAATATAAAAAATATATTTTTAAAATTTCTAACTCTACGATGTAATTTAACAACACACGTGTATATATATAAAAAAATATAGTGGCATATCCACAATCTTTTGAACATGCAACTTGTCATGAGATCCCTCTTATCTATGAAGGATTTTTCTAACGAAGACATATAGATTCTACAAAGAGTTGTGTAGCAGTTGAGTTTTGTATGAAATAATAATTATTACCATCTATATAAAATACAAAACAAGAATACTCCTTATTAAACTCATTCGTAAATTCTATTCGATTCTTTCACGAGAACGTCTCATGTTAGACCGACTAACGGTTAGTTCAATTATAAAAAAATTTTCTTATTTTTATAACCTTTAGGATCAAATTATAATTAATAATACATTTTAAAAGTTTTTTAAAATTATAAGAATCTCTTTGCAATTAATAAAAACAAAAATCAAATCACCCCATTAGTTACATCAATTATAAAATGACCCGTCTAACATTAATCGGTCTAAAACAACATCTTGTATTCTTCCACATAAGTATTTATTATACTTAGTATTCTAATTCGTGTAATTAGTACTTCTCCATCTCAGTTTAAATTGCACGCTTGATTTTTTGACACTATTCTCTATTAAAATTTAATCGCATATTTGAATAGATATATGACAATAATATTAGTGGTTTCTAAATATCAACTTTTTATTTATCATTATTATATGTGGAGTGTGATAATGATTGTGGTGCAATTTGATCCAGGCGGAGAGAGTATTCTACTCATGCTTAATCTAGATAATTCTTCTTCAATACAAACATTATTTAAATATTTAATTCATATATTAATTAATTTTTTATTAAAAATTTTAATTTACTTTGAATTATTTTTATACCTAATTATAATTAATCATATATTTTTTGTTTATTTTATGAATAAATATAATTTGAACCCTCACCTATGCGAATTTGAGCAAAATTTAGAATAAACTAAATTATACTCTATATTATTTTTCTTGTTTTAATTTTAAAAGAATTCATATTATAAAATTGGTTATTTTTAATACATGTACTTCGGTAAAATTATTAAAATTAATGGATAAATATTTTATATAAATCACTAAACCTATATCATTTTGGTTGTTGTCATTTAGTGTTTCATGTGTGATTCGGAAGGTGAATACACATTTTTTGATTTTGTCACCTCTTTACTTTTAATGGAACCATACGTAGACCTCTTGTATAGATTGTTAGCTGAGGTTCGTAAAATCTTTTGGGGGAAGTCACTCATACAATCTCCATGTCATTTATAGAATGCCAACCTCTCACATTACATGTTTGTCGCCTTTTGAAAATTTTGAAGAACATGCACATGACTACTCCTTGTTGCGTGTTTTGGTTCCACTTGATTTGTTCTTCGACCCCAAGTTGAGTGTAGTAAATTTTCTCTAAAATATGCCTTGTGTATTTTTTTTATAGTTATGGTAATGGTCAGGAGGGATACTCCCTCCGTTCCAGCCCAAATTACCCCTCAATCATTTCATATTGTTCGAGAAACATGTTTTAACTGTTAATATGTTTAACTACTTATAATAACGGTAAATAAAAAGTTGATATTTAGAAACAACTGATTATGATGAATACAAATATGCGGTCAAACTTTGATAGAGAATAGTGTCATAAAGTAGGTGGGTAATTTGGGTTGGGACAGGGGAAGTATTATTGTTTTGATTCAGTTAGTCAAAAACTATATGTCTCCCGTCGTGTTGTATTTTTAGAGCATATTCCATTTTATCTACTCATGCTAGGTCACATTGGGTGACTCAGTTATATCTCAATTGCATTAATCCTTTTAAATAACTATCGACGAGATCACACTAGCATAATCCGATACCTTGGTTCCAGAAATGCACAATCCTCTTCCGACCCCTATACATTGCCTCCTATGACTTATCAATCATCTACTAAGCTTACAGACGAATCTCTTCTGCGTCATTCCACTCGTATTTGTAAGTCTACGTAACAGTCCGATTTTGCTTGTTCCTCGTATTCTCCAGCTTTTTCTTCCTGTCAAGTGTCTATTAATTCTTTTTATGAGCATGTATCATATAGAGAGGTTGTTTGTGATCCTCTTTTGCATATTTCTATAGTAGAAAAACTCATTATTCTACATCGAACTCACACTTGGGATTTGGTACTTTTACCTCCTGGGAAGCATACTATCAGTTCTCGATGGGTCTAAAAGATTAAAACAAAATATGATGGATCCTAATGCAGGGCGAATGACGGCGAAGATTGAAGAGACGACGATCGAAGAAGCGATGGATCGCCGTAAAGGTTCGATACGGTTTTGAACATAACTTTCACTTTCGGAGATGGAATTAGGCGATTCCGGTAGCGTTGGAACCGTCTCGATGAGGAAAACATAGATCCTGTTGAAGGCAGGAATTAGGGGGTAAGTTTTTCCACTTGAGGTCATTTAAGGCCTCAAAACAGTAATTTACTATTTTTGAGTGTCTTTCAATTTTTGTTTAATTTGGAATTTCCTATTTTATTTTTTTTGAATCCGTTATAGTATTTGAGGATCTCTTGTATTTTTCGGAGATTTTATCTTTTCATAATAATATTTTTGAGAATTATTTTCTCTATGGTGGATTTCGGAACCAAACCCTAAGATTCGTGCTTGCGAATCTCTTTCAATTATTTTGACCGCGTCAGAACCATCGAGAAATACAAGGCTTGTCTTGTAGAAAATAAGGAAGCCTATGTACCTGTTGCAAAGATGACCACCCACTAGTGTAGAGTGGGGCGATTAAAGGCGGTTCTAACGGACAAGAGAAGTCACTTTTTATGTGACATCTCTGACTGTGACTTTGATCGTCTGCGATCAAAAGTGGTTCTGAGAACTGCCTTTAATTGTGACCAGGGAAGGCAGTTCTTTACCACCTTGGTCCAGGCGCTGGAACCGCCTTTAATAAGTTTTGATTTTGGAACATGTCTGTATGTGTCGTGTGGAATAATTCGTTCCGGACTTGGAATGTAAATGTGGTTCCGATGGGGGTACCACTCTCGTACAGGTTCCGACTTTCCTTCCCATTTATGTCCCCTAATTTTATTTTGTTTTATGATTTTTTTTTCACCGAAAAATTATGTTCCGATCTCGGAACACCTTTTCCTAGACTGCAAGTTCCTCATTTGATGATCAATTCATATGTGTGAGTTCCGGAATCTTGATGTTATTCAGGACCCAACCTAGAATTTTAGCTAAAATTATTTGAATGTGATTTCTTAGTTCCAATTTTAAAGCAGAATCCAGGGATACCAAGTCTAGTTTCAAACTCAGAACGTTATTCTGGTCGGAAGGTAATTTTATATATTCGTAAATCCGGCTCAATAATAGCCTCAAAAGTTGAATCCTATTTTAAAATACAAATGCATTGTCTCGGATATAAAAAAAATGTATAGATACAACTAAGAAAGCATCTATCTATACATTGGAATAGAATATAGCAAATCCTATTATGCACTTAACATATATGTTTCCTATCATTAACACAATAATTCATTAGGGCAATAAAAAAAACCTATAGACAACGCTACCCAAGCAAGTATGTATAGATTGGAATAGAAATATGTTGAAACTCTATCCATATAATGCATATAAATGACGCTGAGATTTGAGCCACACTACCACATTAGGTTGTCCAATAGCTGCAGAGCACACATGAAATAGATGCCAGGCCAAGCAATTTATCACATAATTGATGTCATTTTGTGAATATGGCTTGTAGTCCTCTCGAAAAATCTGTGGACATCATAGTAGAATTCGTTAGTTAGGATTGTTGAATATGTAATCATTACACAAAGCTTAGTTTTCAGATTTATTTAGACTAAATTATTTTTTGGTCCATAACATATGGCCCAATACCAACTTTTGGTCCCTGTTTCCAAAACCGCCTTCTTTCAGTAACCTACAAATTCAAAACGATTTGTTTGGTCCCCAAGGTAGTTTTCAAGGTGGGTTTGTGGACCTAAAAATGGTATAAGATCATATGTTAGGGACCAAAAAAAATAATTTAGTCATTTTAGATTTGAAGGGTACTGAAAGGAGGTGGTTTTGGAAACGAGGACCAAATGATGGTATTAGGTCATATGATAGGGACCAAAAAAATAATTTAGTCATTTATTTAATAGTAACCTTTTAATTTTCCACGTAATCCAATCGGACATCTGTGACACACTCGGCTGTGTATAGCATAACGTGATAGCTGAACTCCCAAGATTTTGCTTGTTTTTCGTACTTATTTCCAAAGAATAAACTGTGAATATACTACTTCAATGTGTTAATAATATTTGGAAAAATTTTTAGTAAAACATCGCACCTTGATTTCGACCGCCTGCATCGTTGTCGCGACACTGGGTTCATTGAGTGCATTCTCCAAAATGTCTACAAATGATTTGAACGGTTCGAAGTGCAACAGATCCATCCAATACACACGTTTCTCGCTTGGGACTATGAAAATCAACCTCCAATGATCCATAAAATGAAATGTCAACATGTGTTCATTTAATTGAACAAACTAAATTAATCTTAATCTTGTAAAACAATTAGGAAAAAAACACCACCTCTCAATGAATGGTGCAACGAATAGTTTCTTGTTCTATCGCCTGAGGCATTTGTGCACATATTTAATCCTTTCAACTCTAGAGAACCCAATTTCTTGAGTTATTATGGGACACAAATACCCTATACATCCCCTTTCCTTTTGATTGACAGAGTAGTACATGTACCTAATGCAACAAGACATGTAGAAAGATAAGCACGTATACATTTCGCATAATAATTTAACATGACAAAAGTTGACCTTACAATAAGAATAGTGACATTATGGTTTGGTTGACTTGGTCACACCTCCAGAATACCTCAAACTCGCTCCACATTGCGATAATGTTTGGCTTTGACAAAAAATACACTAATGTATATGTAGAGCTATGGCCGTGTCCAGCTATCACGTCATATAATATGCGAACGAAGACCAGACATTCCTTCGCTATATTCGCTCGTGTCATCACTTGCACCAGAGCCTTTAATGTGAGTAAAATTTTCCATGGGTCATTACTCGATTCACTTTTAAATGACTGTCTATTTTTGGATCTGCGTAAATTAATCGTCTTGGCCACGAGAGGAACATTCCTTGGGAAGGACCCACATTCATGTATTCTCCTTCAGGTAGGGAAAATTAGCATTGTGTACTAACGGTTTCTTCAAGGCTATCCTAGAAATTCCACCCGGAATTGGTTTTAGGTGATGATGTTGCATTGCTTCATGAAGAATACCGTCGGCTACGTGTATTGTTCTTGTCTTATCACCAATCTCAATAAAAATTTTGCATAAATGTGATGGCTACAATCCATAAACATACGTTGGTTACTACTATGGAGGAATAAAATGCATAACGTTAACAGAAATTTTATTACCTTTTTTTGGTGAATACGATGGCATCGTCGAGGTTATTTTGTTTGACAGTTTTGGGGATTATGATTTCACGATTAACCTTAAAATTACCCGGAGAATGGTGAGATTCTCTTGATGGTGGCTCTTAATTGTCAGTGAGATCTTCCAAAGTTCCGGTAAAGGGAGACATATGTGCTTGATCAACTTCCAAATCAGAATTTCTCGTTGCTCTATCTTTATATCTCGTATTTGGGCTTCCTTTTGCAAAGTATGGACTCTAGATAGCTTTGCTCTGTAAAAATAATGGGCTATCCCAAAAGCATCTCTTTGTGACATGAATGCACCCACTCCTCTTTCCCTTCCCGGGTTGGGTTTGTTGGTAGCCTCACATAATATGCCATGCTTACCGGCTGGCACAAATCTACCTTCAACTTCATCTTGTTTTAGGTTGCCATGTGAAAAGAGTACAATAACTAAACAATACAAATATAATCCAAAAAAGCATAATATATTAAAATATATTAATTTCATATTTGGTTTACCACTTTTTCCGCCAATTGAATCTCGCTCGACTTTACGCAATGGCCTTCTTTGTTTTGCCGACCTTTGAGAAAAAGATCACACCAATGTACTTGATCGGCGTCGATTGGAATAACCGCCGATCTAACCTCTTCTTCTGTCATCCCTCTTTCAATTGCCAATAACACATCTTACTCGAACTGTTCTATAATTCTAAGGGCCGCAAGACTGTAGCCTCCACAACTCTTTCTATGTCGGAAGTCATTCATAGCAAAAATCCTTCGATTTTCATCACTAGTACCCTACATTATGATGTGAGGAATGTTGGTGTAAATATCACTTATACATCGAAAGTAATTAGTATTGTATATTTATTTTTCCTTACATTTCTTTGGTATTTGATTGCTCTTATTTTGTGGATTTCCCAACTCTCAGGGATTATATGTGTGTAAGTGAGCCACAGACGATCTCCTTTTCTTAAAAAAAAATGTAATCTCCGGACAAGGTGTACTTGTGTTCTCGCCAACTCTTTGAAAACATACCCATTGCCTTTCTTTTGTAATTCTCCCACATCCAGTGTATCTATTTCAAAGGGTCTCCATATAGGATTATAAGATAAAACATAAATAATAAATTGTTGTTAGGCTATTATAATATAGGTTGAAAAAAAAGGCAAACATCACAAGAATTTTACTTAGCACTCCATCCATAGTGTGTCCTTGTATTCATTTGGCACATCGTGCCAACTATCATACCAAATGTCCACCCTCGTCCTACCGATCTTCCCCACCCAACTAGATCATTTATCTCGTTCTTCTGATAATTAAACAAGGTCATTTCTTTCCTTGCCATTCTTCTTTGTAGTGTTCTACAATGTGTTTTTGCAATTCCTATTTCCTCCCCCACCCCCTCATTATTATTGTTTCGGCATCCGCACCCAGGGATGATATTGGCTCTTCACGGGTCCTTTTTTTTTTACATTCAACCACCCAATAGCAATCAACCACCATAGTCATTTACACTCAATAATTGATAAGATCATGAGCATGCTATCATAATGGTTTAAAAATAAGTGGATTCTATATATTACTCTTCCACAACATCCACCTTATAAAAATATTAGCCAAGACAAAATGTAAACAAAATCACCTCAAACGTACATTTGTAATACATGTTACAACTATGAACATCACTACAACTGATTAAAGTGCAGAAAAATTGCCTCTTTAAGGGATGATTGTATATACTACAAACTTTAAACCAAAAAAATTCTTCCACAACCAAACCCACAAAAATATAGTGCCATTTGCAAGTGGTAGTTAATCATGAGCATATCTTTATGATTAACTAAGGTTTGGTGTAGAGGATGAAGATGGAGATGATAATTTAGAGGATGGAATGGGGTTTTTGAGGAAGATGGTGTTTTTTTGGGGGAATTCACGCCCAAATTCTGGGTTCTTTATTACCCTTTGAAAAGTATTTAATGCCCTTTTTTCCCCGCTGATGACTTGTCGAGTTCGGAACAAGAAAAGAAGGACTTCCGGTTGAGGAACTGCTTCTTATCTCCTTTTACAAGATAGGTACTAGTTCCGTGCTCGGAACTGTTGAGTTTACTTTAAAAAAAAAGAATCGGCCATTTCTCAACATAAATCCCCAAATTGCAATTCCAAACCCTAGAAGAAGATTCAAACATTTTTGAGGTTGTAACTTGCCGGAGTTATCAACCAAGCTCTACAATGGTGAGAAACCAAGGTGGTAAGACAGTGAATGACAGAAATGCTAACCTTCAGAGCCATCAACCATTCGAAGAGTTAGAGCATCGACTAAGTTTTTCAATCAACAAGCCGAGAGAAGGTATGTCGATTTCCTCTATTATCGCAAGTGTAGTAATACTAAGGTTGTTCATAGTGGGGATGTTGAGGAATTTTCTTTAGGTTACACATACTTCGCTATTTTAAGAATCAACATATGGAAAAGTTGACAACTTTAGAGGACTGTGTGCATTTTGATGAAGTTGTTCAATTTTGTGCTAATCTTGGGAAAAAATTTGCTAATAAGGATTTAACTAAAGTTAATGGCATAACTGTTACTGTCACAAAGTATACTATACATGATGTCTTAGATTTCCCATACACTAACCCGACCAAGTTGCGTCTCGATACCCCTAGAAATATTCCACCAACAGCAATGGCCTGCAGTGACCGAGGCCTCCCCTCTTTGTCCAGTTATCATGGCTGAGAAAAACTTTCATAGGGTAGGTGGTGGGGTGGGTCGAGCCGATCATTACGATGTAAGGCAATTGACTGTTGAGCAGATGTTGGTTTACAAGAGGATCTGCCTGAATATTTTTCCGCCGGGTGGTCACGCTTGTGAGCCTACTATCGGCAACCTCATGTTAATCTACTATGTTATGGAGTAGATTCTAATTTAACCAGGATTCACCATAGTGAACTACATGTTAAAGGCAGCAGCAGGTAGAAAGAAAAATCTCCCTTATGGAGGGTTAATCACAGGGCTACTTCGCCAATTTGGTGTTGTTCCGGCAGATAGGCCCTTGCGCTTAGAGTATTATGATATGAGCTGGTTCCAACATAAGGGTTTGGTTCAAGGTGAGGACGACAAGTGGATGGTTAAGGTGGTCCCGCGTGCTGCAGCTAAGTCAGCGAAGAGAGCGAGAAATGCGCAACTTGATATGTGTGAGTTAATGTGTATGTCTATAATATCTTTGTCATGATTTATCTTCATCTTAATTTGGTGGTCATTGTGTGGTATTTTTTCTTCTTTCATGTTTAGGTGGGACACAGTCATGGAAGAGCACCGTTAGCCAGTACTTGTCATACATTAGAGGTGACTTAGAAAAGACAAGTATTGAACTCACATCACTTGAAGTACGTCATGCCAGCTATGTAGCCTCATCAGGATTGACATTGGAATTGAGCGATAATGATACAATACCTAATTTTGACCCCCAGTATTCCAATGAGGATGAAGATAAAGAGGATGATGATGATGCTAATGATTCCTAGTGTGGAAGTTTGAACTGAGTCTAGCACTTGTTGAATGTTTAATCATAACAATATTGATGTTGATTTAGAATTGAATTGTGTACAATGATTCTGGATGATTTTCAATTGTTGCGAATTGGGATTTTATGTGTAGTGACTTTTTCTTCTATGTCATGTATCTCATTTTCTTTTATATTAGTAGTAGTTCTTTGTGTTGTGGTATGTGCACCACATGATAAGTGAACATGCCTATTATGTGTTTTTACAATAAGAGCGGAAAAAGTTCCGAGTCGGGGAGTTTGTCCTCCCTTTGGAAACATATGTCCCCATCACTTCCGAATAAGGAAGTTCTTCATGATTATTACCATAAACCTTATACATATAGTGTGTTCCGGATTCGTGGGCTAAATTCGGTGTTTTACTTAGAAGTTTTTGCTTGTTCGAATGTGAACCCTTTGAGTGTTCCAAACTCGAAACATGAGTTCCGAGCGATGATTACAAATCTGGTGCCAACCTCCATTTCAGTCATTCACACAATAATTGAGTGTATTATTATTTTTAAGGCGAGCTTGTTGTTCCGAACTTAGAGCTGCAATTTGGAAGAAAGCTTTCATTTTCGGAGTGAACCTGGGCCTGATGGATTTTAATGGTTTTAATTCTAACATTTTAAAAACAAAAGGCCCCCCTTGTTTCGAGTTCAGAACTCACTCCAGTATTTAAAAACAAATCGGGCAAATTCATCTGGCCCAAATCGCTAACCCTAGTAGGGGACGAAAGAACTCTTCCAGAGCTGGAGACCAAATAGTAATGTCATTTTTTAAGTTCAAATTGAGTGGGAAATGGATTCAATGGGCAAGGAAGCAGCTAAGGGTAAAGGAAAGAGTAAATCTGGGACCTCGTCAAGAAGCATGCCATCAAATGCTCTCACATTACCACATTTCGTTTCTCCTCAAGCTCAAGTTAGATATAATACATTGCGTGAGTCCGGTAAATTATTGGATTTTTATGGGCTTGATTTCCATGTTTACCATAGCATAGGTTTGGCTGATCCTTTGCAAATATTTGATGGACAACATATTGAGAATTTGTTGAGCCTAAATGTACCGTCACATTTTGAAGAGGTCTATCAATTCTATAGTAATTTACATGAAAAATAAGGTGGTGGTTATGCAACTAGGGTTAGCAGTCGTGACATTGATATTAGTCCTTGGATAATAAATGAAATTTTGGAGTGCTCGTACAAAGGGCCGAAAGTTGTGTATCCCCAGGACATTGATGGGCCGCTAGCCAATGTTTATCATATGGCATAATGGCCGTTTGTATCCGAATACCCACACATTGACCTTATTGCATGTAGCGTAAAATACTTTGTGTGTAATGTGAACAATCTAGGAAGGCCGGAGAGTTTTGATTTAAAAGTTCTTCCGATCGACTCTCGCATAGTTTTTGGGATGGTTATGAGATGTCTCCTACCAACATCTGGGCATGTAACTGAGCCTAAGTATGCATCACTCATGTTGTTTTATTATATCATGGAAGGGAGAAAGATCAATCACGAGCATGCGATATTTAAACATATGCTCTATGTTGGGACATCTAAGAGAGTGGTGAAGAATCTGCCTTATGCTAATCTCATAAGTTTGATTTATGAGGGGCATCGAAGGATTCAAGTTTCAAGGGGTAGAGAAGCTTTTCAAGTGGTTTGACAAGCAGTACTTTGAATGGAAAAGTTGGATATTGGTCGACCATAAGTGGGTTCATAAACCCATTGATGATGTGAAACAGAACAAGAGGCAAAGAGTAGAACAAGGTGCAAGAGAAGGTATGTAGATGTTTGTCAATTTTTTCTATTAATGCAAATTTTTTTCATGTAGATTAATTCATAGTTATCACTTTATTCTTCTCTACTTGATTAACTGAATCCAAGCTTCATTAAAGGATTCAAAGCATGCTATAGATGGGTCCGTCATGAAATTTCTGGGTTGCGAAAGTAGATATGGAAGCTTGAACGCAATCAACATGCTTTGGATAGAGCAAGGCATCTACTACCACTCCTCGGCCTATGGAATCATCCTCCCCTTGATTTTAAATGTGTCTTCCGCAGAATTTTGATGCTCTATGTATTTGTGCTATGGATTAGATTTTGAGGATGTTGTATTTCATGGATTAGAAATTTTGTTACTAAACAATGACTCTTCATTGTTTTGGTTTGTAATTTAAATGATTCATGTTAAAATTTTTGGTTTGGACTGATATGTGGTTTATGTTCGACGGTTATATATGATGCCTAATGCAAGTGTTCTTTGAATATACCAAAAAAGCTAAAGTTAACCATAACAGCCGAACAGGTTCTGATATCGGAACACTCTCTCAGCTCCTTGTCTTTGAATTAAAAACAAACATACAACCCTAATGTCAACCTCATTTCTTCTTCTTCTTCTTCTTCTGTTTCTTCACCTTTATCTTTTTCCTTTTTCTCTTGCTGATTTTTCCTCACCTATCAATCCAAATTCCTTCATCATGGTTGGGATGACCTAAAAATTTCTGCAAACTTATTTCATCTTCCTCGAGTAAAATACCTTCGTCATAGTTAATAATTGGAGTCTCTTGACCAAATCTAATTATATCTTCCAATTTAAACTTCTCAAAAAAATGCCCGCTTACCCCCTACAACAATTTCCCAATGAGGATCAACGAGATCTTTCACATGGAATAATTGATGAGCTTGTGAGGCCAATATCAAAGGATCGTCTCTCCACCCAACTCGACTTCAATCTACCAACGTGAATCCCAAGTCCTCAATTTTCCCCCTAGTGTTTACATCGACCCATTGACATTTAAATACAAGGGCTTTCATAGTCATGTTATGAAGCTCCCATATCTTACTTATGGTACCGAAATAAGAGTTCTGAGCTTACCGAGGATTGTCGTCCATGACGCTGCCAACATGTAATGCTTCAGAAACAAGTGCCACACAACTGTTTTGAGTTACAAAATTTTCATCCATTGCTTTTCTGTCAAGTGTGAAACCATTAATGTCGTAACCTCTGTATAATAGAACCGTGCTCAGGGGTCTACACGCCAACCACTTCACTGTACTGGGGTGTTTACCAATCTCAACATAACTTCTCAACCATGAAGCAAAAGCACTAGTGTGTTGTTGCAGATGCTTTGCTTCATTAAAACATTAGATACTTTGTTCTTATCGCGTCCACGTGGATCTCAATATAGGGTACAACATTCTCGTGATTACGAAGTACATATAGGTGTGCAACACATAAATCTTCAGCAGTAGGGTTTAGTAGTTTACCCTGCTTGACCCCCTGCCAACCTAACCTCCCACCGTGCCTTGATTTCGAAACCCCCAACAGGATCCACATCTTTCAAATAAAAACTCAATGGCCTCCTTAGCAACATAACGTTGCACAATACTAGTATCAAACCTATAGCAGTTCTTGACAAAATATTTAAAGATTTTCATGTACCTCTTAAATGGGTACATTCACTGCAAAAATACAGTACCGCACAACTTGATGTCCTGTACCAAATGAACTTTCAGATGCACCATAATGTTAAAAAATGATTGGGGGGAGCACATCTCCACCCGACACAGAACTTCCACAACCATTGCTTGCAACCTATCCAAATTTCCAACATATATGTTCTCTGAACATATGGACTTGAAGAACAAATAGAGTTTAGTAATGCACAATCTAACACGAGATAGCAATGTTGACCTAATGGCAATGGCATTTAATTCCTGCATTAGATTGTGGCAGTCATGAGATTTTAATCCTTGCAACTTCAACTCGGTTAGTGAGACACATGAACTGATGTTGGACAAATATGCCCCAGGACCTTCACATTGCTCAATGTCTCATAGTATGACTTCTTCTTTGACTCGGATATCGAATAACACGCAGGAGGGAGGTTATAATCATCACCACTTTTAACAGGTCCCAAATTATTCTCAATCCCCATTTCAACGAGGTCAAGTCGAGCCTTCATTCCATCCTTTGTTTTCCCAGGGGTATTTAACATAGTCCCAACCAAAGAATCGCACACGTTCTTCTCAATGTGCATGACACTAAGACAATGCCTAATGTCCAAATGCTTCCAGTAAGGGAGCTTGATAAATACAGAGCATTTCTTCCAACTCCCTTCAACTCAAGGTTTTCTCTTTCCTTTTCTGAAATCCTTTGGAAAGTTCCTAACGTTTTTATACACCTCAACACCGGACAAAGGTAACGGAGGACCTCTTTTCTCAACTTTCCCATTGAACCACTTCTTCGCCGAACGCTAAGGATGTCGCTCAGAGAGGAAATGCCCGTGACCCTGATAAACAGTTTTGTAACCATGTTTCAATTGAGAAAATGTTGTGTCCCTCTCACAAATGGGACACACAAAGTGGCCTTTTACAGAGTACCCTGATAAATTACCGTAAGCGGGGAAATCATTTATGGTACAAAACAATAAGGCCTTCAATGTGAAAATTTCATTAGTGCTACCATCGAGTGTGGGGATGCATCTTTGAACAAGGTCAACAAATCATCAACTAGCGGAGCAAGGTAAACGTCTATGTCATTGCCCGGCTGCTTCAGCCTTGAAATCATCATAGACAACAACACATACTTCTATTTCATTGTCACGATGGAGGGTTGTAGATTACTAGCATAACAAGCTAAGAACTATGTGCACTGCTCATATTGCCGAAAGGATTCATCCCATCCATTGAAAGACCCAATCTAAAATGTCGAGGCTTAGATTTAAAATTGGGGTACATAACATCCAATTTCTTTCACTGCTCCCCATCAGACGTATGTCTAATAACGTCAACCACAAGTCGAACTCTTTCAGAATGCCAACACAACAGCTTCCCATCTTCTTTAGAAGCAAAAAACTTCTTTAATCAAGGAATGGTGGGGAGGTACCATAGAACTTTAGCCGGAGTTTTTTTATAAAAAAAAATCACTAAATCCTCTGCACAAACCTCAATGTGACCACGCTTCATCTTGTACCTCAGCTCACCACATACACATTATCGATCCAGGGCTTCATCTTCTTTCCCCTATACAACATACAATCATTAAGACATGCATGCATGTTTTTCAATTCCAATCCTATAGGACAAAAAAATGTTTTCCTGGCATATGATCGATCAGGAAATAAATTACCATCGGGCAACAAGTCCCTTAACAGCTGAAGAGTCTCCGTCATGCCTTTATCAGTCCACCCAAATTTTACCTTCAAGTTCATCAATTGTAAGTTTGCACTCAAAACAGAATGTTTAGCTTCATCAAACAATGCTACCTTCCTGTCATTATGCAATGCTTCTAGAACCTATGGTTTACCATGGAATTCTCTAGCAACATCCTCCACCAATTCGTCTAATTGATCCCAAACATCATCTACTTTATTTGAATGAGCTTCATGGTTATCCGTACCAACCTCAACGTACAATACCCAACTAGTATAGCTCGTTTGATAACCTCTCATAGTTAGATGTCCACACATATTCTTCCTACCCAAATATACGTCATTCTTACAATCTTTACATAGGCAGCGTGCTCTTACAACCCATTTTTTGAGGCATGTTCAGTTGCTAGAGCAACAAAGGATTCAATCAAGGGGAGATATTCTACAGATTTTCGAAGATCTCTACCAATAAGTTCTATTGGATCCATAACTAAATCCCTACAATGAATAATCATTTTCAACTCATTAACTAACATACAATAGATCACCACGTCACAATAAAATCAATTTCATTACTTACCAACATACAAACCCTACACCACACGTTACAAATTTAATCAAGATTCCATTTATTGAAGCAATAAACATGAAGAAAAGCATACCTTAACTCTTCAAGAAGTACAATGATTGATCTCAATCTAACCTAAAGCTCCTCATTTTCTAAAAATAGAGAAATGAGGGCATCTGGACCAGCACATTTATTTTTCTGAGTTCCGAACTTGGAACACATTTTTAAAAGCGCACGACATGATCGCTCTACGTTCTGATTGAGGAAAAACCTCTGAAAGTGGACCTGACTTGGGAACTATGAATCAATTTGTGTTCCTCTTCCGGATGAGTGATCGGCTCTTTACCTTGACCCGGGCTACTCTATTATGAGTTCGTAACTACCCTCGTCTCATACTTCTAAACTCAGGAGGAGTGCACCACGAAGGAGGTCCGATAGAACCAACTTTGAGGGGGCACAAAATAAAGGCGGTTATATAAATAACCGCCTTTGATGTTTGATCATCAAAGGCGATTTAAGAAAACTACCTTCCTTCACAAAGAAAACTAACTTCCATCACAAAGAGGGGCCGAATTACATCAGTTCCAATTTCGGAACCTCTTAAGGAAATCCGTTTCTCATTTTTTTTGCAAAAATTGACTTCGACCGCTGTCTTTAATTAAGCATTGTGCACTAGTGACCATTCGTACTATGATTTCAGTTGCTTTTGTTTATCAATGGGAATAAACCTGATGAATGTTAAGAATGCGTTCTTTTATGGTGATTTTCATGAAGAAGTAGTTCATAAGCATGGGCATGTCCGCAAGCTTCAATAATCTCTTTATGGTTTCAAACAAGCTCCCAAATCCTGGTTTGAGAAGTTCTCCACCATGATCACCTCTCTTGGTTTTCTTCCCATATTTTATGATTCATCCTTGTTCATCAAAGATACAATTAAGGGCCATATTCTCCTTTCCTTGTATGTTCATGATATGATTATTACTTGTGATAATTGTGATGCCATTAAACTGTTAAAGTTTGATTTGGCTTGTTGTTTTGCTATAAAAACTTGGGTTTACTCCATTACTTTTTGGGTATTTAGGAAGCTTCTTTTAAGGGCTATCTTTTATCTCAGTTAAAATATATAAAGGATCTTTTTAGCATGCACATCTTACTAACGACAGGACCATTGGCACTTCTCTTGAAATCCATGCTCGCTACTCTCCAATTGATGAGCCTCTTTTGTCTGATCCCACCTTATTATCATATAATGGTTGGCAGTTAAGTTTATCACACAGTTACTCTTCAAGATATTGTGAATGTTGTTCATATAGTTCGTCAGTTTGTCACTGCTCTACTTCACTTCATTAGTATGATGTTATTCGCATTCTAGGATATCTTTGGGCCACTCCATTTCATAGGCTAGGGTTTCCTTCCTCATCATCATTAGAGTTGTGAGCATATTTTGATGCTAATTGGGCTGGTGATCCCGAGGATTGCAAGGCCACCACTGGATACTCTTTCTTTCTTGACGACTTACTCATTTCTATGAAGAGTAAAAAATATGATGTTATTTTTTGCTCCTCTACAGAGGTTGAATATTGTGCCATGACTTCGATTACTTGTAAGATTATGTTGTAGGTTGGTTACTTGTTGATCTGATAATCACATTTCGTAATCCTAAATTGTTATATTTTGACATCAGAATGTTGTTTACATTGCACATAATTTGATCTTTCATGAGCGAACCAATCTATTAAGATTGATTGTCATTTCACTCGTCACCATTTGCAGTTTGGTAAGATCACACTCCTTTAGTTCCCTTATTTCTCCAGATTGCTAGTTAGTTCACGTGGGCTCATTCCATTGCATACTTCCGTTTCTCATATGAAAAACTCTCAATATTGGTATCGTGAATTATGGGGGGGAGGGGGATTGTTAGTACTATATATTTAGTTAAGGGTTAATTAGTTTTTCATAATTAGCCTTCAGAGTTATTACCTTTATCTATTCGTTCTTTGTGACTTGTAAGAAAACTTTGACATAATACAATTTTCTTTCTGTTGAAATCTGTAATCCCCAAATGATCACTGTAAAGTCAAGAGATTTGCATTGAATATTTAATTGACAGTTTTTGTGAACATATTTGGAAACGAAAAACTTTCTATGTTGGAACATGCGAATTAGCATATTCACGCCAAGATGATTTTACGGAAAAAGGGAGATAGAATATTATGGTATTTATGATTTATAAAAATCTGAATATTCTTCTATGTATGAGGCGTGTGAAGCATATTTGATTTATGGAAAATCCCTACATATATGGAGTTGATATTTGCAAATATATGGAATATATTGTGATAAGGAAAATTCATTTATTTATGCGATTTGGATATGCTTCAAGAAGCAGATTTGAAATAGGAATATTGTGGAGATAATTATGGAGAATTCCAAAATGCTCATGGATATAAAAGGGGACAAACACAGCTGCATTCTACATGGATTTAACAGAGAAAAAAAAATCTGCACACAGATTTTTTATACTTTCGAGAATTGCAAAGAGTCAGATTTCTATGTTCCAACATACCTGGCATGCTGTTCGAAGTTCAGAATTGTATACCTTAATTCCTCGGGAGGAGGAGATCCAACATCGATGAGTTTCGAGGTCAGAGGGAGTCTGATCAAGGAGGATCGGTAGCAAGGAGAGCTTGCAGAATTCACACATTATAGTTAATAAAGATAAGTATTTTGTAAGATGTAATCTGTACTATATCTTTCTAATGAGTGAATTCATTCTGAACTGGGCTAGGCCCCGCAGATGTAGGTGGATTTCACCAAACTGCATAACCAAGTCATGTGTCATTTATGCTTTAAATTATTACTTACTTGGTTAAATAGGTTATGTTGGAACATACTAATAACGATTAGAAAATTTGGTAAAACCAAATTCAATTGGTATCAGAGCACGGTCACTTATTATTCCCTTGGTTGTGTTAAGAAAAGTGTGATCCCGTTTTACCATGGCGACTAAAGAAGGAGCTTCGGTGTCTCGGCCACTTCTGCTTGAAGGCAACAGCTACAACTATTGGAAGGCACGCATGAGATTCTTCATAAACTCGCTGGATGAACTTGCGTGGTTCTATGTTGAGAATGAGTGGAATCACCCTGCAGAAGATGCTGAGGCAATAGACGGAGAGTCGAGTCAAAGGGAGCAGAAACTCAGAGACAAAGCTAGTTGGACGCCTGATGATCTCAAAGCATCTCTGGCGAATTCAAAGGCACTGAATGCAATCTTCACTGCGGTTGATGAAAACCAGTTCAAACTCATCTCTACATGTCATCAAGCCAAGAAAGCATGTGATACTCTGCAAATAGTTCATGAGGGAACGAGTCGAGTTCGTGAGTCTAAACTTCAGATGTTGGCTACAAAGTTCGAGGAACTCAAGATGGAGGAGGATGACACTATTTCTATATTCAACGGGAAACTCAGGGACATCTCCAACATGGCATATCAACTTGGAAAGGTTTACAAAGAAATGAAGTTGGTGAAAAAGACCTTGAGATCACTTCCTACGTGATTTGCAATGAAGGTTGCGGCAATAGAAGAAGCAAAAAATGTAACCACCATGAGCCTAGATGAACTAATGAGATCATTACAGACATATGAGATGACTCTCCAACAAGCTACAAAAAGAGTCCCTAAGGAGTTGGCATTCAAAACATCTTCATCAAAAGACAATCATAAGTCTGAGAGTGATGATGAATTTGAAAAACTTGCACTTATCACGAAGAACTTCTCAAGGATGCTGAAGAAGGTAGTTAACAAAAAATCTCAGGAGAGGTTTGGTGGAAATAGAGAAAGCCACGGGATTCTGGAAATAATCGTGGAACGAGGTTTGAGCAGGGAAATCAGCAGTTCTTCAGAAATCAAAGTAGTGAACCAAAACAATCTGGACGAATTCAATGCAGAGAGTGTGAAGGATACAGACATATTCATGCTGAATGTGAAAATACCCGGAAGAAACAGGGAAAATCATATGTCACCTCATGGAGTGAAGATGAAGAAGATGAGAAAGACGAAGAGGAACTTACAAGAAACTATGTGGCATTTGGAGCAAAAATCCATGATGCATCGAAGGATGAATGTGCCAACACACCGGACAAATTTGAAGCTGTATGTTCCAACATAGATCCGTATAAAACACCCAGTGATGAAGACGATAGAATTTCTGTAAGTGATGAAGAAATCTACAACACTTATGAGAAGATGTACACTATGTGGGTTCAAGTTGTTGACACAAACAAAGAGCTGAAAGAAGAAAATATGAAGTTCATGGAAATAGAAAGAGAATTGCGTATTAAAGTTGCTGAACTTGCAAAGAAGAATGAAGAAATAAATGGGAAACTGATATTAGCAATTAAGAGAGCTGAGACTTCTAAAGCAGCAATTTCTAAGCTAACCACTGGAAAAGCAAAGCTTGACGATATTCTGAACATGGGAAGGAACTTTGGTGATCGACACGGTATTGAGTATTGCAACACACACAAGGCTAAAGTGTTTGAGAATCTAGTAACCCTCAAGACCAAGATTCGAGAAGTAAAACAAAAGTTTGGCAAGCCTCATCAAAGAAAACCGCTCATCTGCAACTACTGCACATATCAAGGTCATTCAGAGGAACAATGTAAGAACTGATCAGAGACCAAATGTCAGGACGACAACTCTTGGTATGTTCCAACATCGGTCAGAAAGGTATGGATTATCAAACGACCTGGCATATGTCTGGTTCCACACACTTCGCTTATATCATATTCCAGAGATTCGTGGTACTTTGATAGTGGTTGTTCTCGCCACATAACTGGCACTCAAGAATTTCTCACAAATATCACACCATACGATGGCAGGTATGTGACTTTCGGTGATGGAAAGAAGAGTAGAGTGATTGGAAAAGGTGAATTAAAGATTGAAGGTTTTCCAGTATTCACTAGTGTGCTGTTTGTTGAAGATCTGAAGGCAAATCTGTTGAGCATAAGTTAGCTGTGTGATGACAATATGAAGGTGGAATTTCATAAGGATAAATGCGTTGTGAGCCATTGAGAAACCAAGGTTCTTTTAGGCATAAGATCATCAAATAATTGCTATCTGTTGGAGCAAGAAGTACGATGTATGGTCTCGAAGCAAGATGAAGGAGTTCTGTGGCACAGGAAGCTCGGTCACATCAATTATAAAATATTGGTGAAAATTGCAAATATGAAAGCTGTATGAGGTATGCCTATCTTAACCAGCAAGGACAGAATTGTTTGTGGACCATGTCAATGAGGTAAACAAATTCGATCTCCCCACTCTTCAGTTCAGTATATAACCACTTCTAGAAATATGGAATTATTGCATATGGATTTGATGGGTCCAGTCAATACACCTAGTATAGGTGAAAAGAAATATATCTTTGTATGTGTTGATGATTTCTCCAGATTTACTTGGGTAGCCTTTTTGAAAGATAAGTCTGATACGTTGGAAGTATTTAGAAGTCTGGTAGTAAAGTTACAAACTGAAAAGGGAAGTCCAGTTGGAAAGATTGTTCGAATTCATAGTGATCATGGTAGAGAGTTTGAGAATTCTCAATTTAGTGACTTTTTTAACGAGCTCGGGATTGAACATAAATTTTCCGCACCTATCACCCCTCAGCATAATGGTATTGTAGAACGGAAAAATAGAACCTTGCAGGAGATGAATCAAGTCATGTTAGTTGAGGAAGACATTCACAAGAAATGGTGGGCAGAAGCTATCAATACAGCTTGTTATACAATTAATCGAGTATATCTGCGTCCATTCACCAGCAAAACATCCTACGAGATTTGGAAGGGCAGGAAACCTAATGTCTCATACTTTTATGTGTTCGGAAGCAAGTGCTACATTCTCAGAGACAGAGAGCAGTTGGCAAAATTTGACAATCAGAGTGATACATGAATTTTTCTTGGGTATTCTATCAACAGCCGTGCCTATAGAGTGTTTAATCATTAAACCAACACTCTCATGGAGTCCATAAATGTTATTGATAATGATTCAGATGAAGAACAAAAGTCAGATTTTGTAGAAGAAGAATCCAGTAGCACTCATGTTCCAACACAGCCGCGTCAACCTGACAAGGCAGATCCATTAGTTGAAGCTGAACCTCATCAACATGCTGGAACAACTAAGCAGATTGGTACTGAACTTGTCGAAGCTGAATATGTTGGAACACCGTCCCCCGCTAACGAACCCTATGTTCCAACACAGGACCAACCTGAATCCAACATGAGAAGTACTCGATCAGTTCCTCGAGTGGATTACCGAAGGCTAGCTGGATTGCATTTCTTTGTGTCTCTCATTGAACCCAAGAACTGCAAAGAAGCCTTGCTAGATAAGTATTGGATTGCTACTATGCAAGAAGAACTAAACAGTTTGCACGAAATGACGTCTGGTATCTTACTCCTCGCCCCAAAGGCATTAATGTCATTAGCACGAAGTAGATTTTCAAGAATAAGTCTGATGCTGATGGTCTAGTTACTCAAAATAAGGCTAGACTAGTAGCTCAAGGATATACACAAGTGAAAGGGGTCGACTTTGATTAGACATCCGCACCAGTTGCTAGGTTAGAGTCAATCGAATATTACTTGATATTGCTTGCTCTATGAACTTTATGTTGTATCAAATGGATGTCAAGAGTGCATTTCTAAATGAAGTGGTGAATGAAGAGGTTTATGTTGAACAACCTAAAGGCTTTGAGGATCCTCATTATCCACACCATGTGTATCACCTCAAGAATGCTCTATACGGTCTAAAGCAAGCACCCAAGGCATGGTGTGGACGACTTACTAACTTTCTTCTTCAGAAAGCCTATCGTCGATGGGGAGTAGATCGCACTTTATTTGTGCTTGAAAAGTCATCAAAATTTCTGATTGCTCAAATTTATGTTGATGATAAAGTATTTGGATCCACTTCATCCTCTATTGTACAAGATTTTGTCACCATCATGCAATCCGAATTTGAAATGAGCATGGATGGAGAGCTTACATATGTTTTGGGATTGCAAGTCAAGCAAGGAAGGAATGGTTTGTTCATAAATCAGTAAGTATGCGTTGAATTTAGTTAAGAGGTTCAGTCTGAGCAATGCACGAGCAGTTCAAACTCCTATTGGTGTGTCTGGCAAACTGGTAAAGGATGAGAAAGGAGTCACAGTTGATCAGAAATTATACAGAGGCATGATTGGAAGTTTATTGCATTTAACAGCTAGTAGACCAGATATATGTTTCAGTGTTGGAATTTATGCAAGATTCCAGGCTGATCCAAAGGAGTCGCATCTCACCGCAGTTAAAAGAGTTATTCGATATGTAAGTAGGACTTCTGAGTATGGTGTCTGGCATTCTAAAAATTAAGATTCTGAGTTGATTGGGTACAGTGATTCTGATTGGGCTGGTAATGCTGATGATCGAAAAAGTACCACAGGTGGATGTTTCTTTATTGGTACGAACTTAGTGTCTTGGTATAGTAAGAAACAGAACTGGATCACTTTGTCTACTGCAGAAGCTGAGTATCTTGCAGTAGGAAGCTGTTGTGCACAATTATTATGGATGAAACAACTGTTGAAAGACTGTAGAATTCATCAAGGCCCATTGATGATTTTATGTGACAACACAAGTGCTATTGATATCACAAAAAATCTAGTTCAACACTCGAGAACCAAACATATTGACATAAGGCATCACTTTATTAGAGATCTGGTTGAAAGGAAGGAAGTTGAGGTAGTCTATGTTCCAACATACGAGCAATTTGCTGATATCTTTACAAACCCTTTGGACACTGTCACTTTTGAAAGTCCAGACAACACTTAGGTGTTTGTCAAATTTGAGGTAAGTCTTGCCTTAATTTTATTGTAAATATTCTGTTTATTTTTGTTTAGAAAATCGAAAAAGAACAAAAAAAATCAAAAGAAGAAAAGTGTACAAAAATAGAAGATGGATTGTATGGTATGTTGGAAGTTATTTTTGATGTGATATCTTGAGTTGACAAGAGGTAAAAGGGTTATCATTATACTTATTGGAAAATAAAAAAGGTGTTTCGCGGGAAAAGAGGAGAAGAGTTGAAGAGTTTGTGTTAGATTCAAAATTTTCCAAATCCTTTTGAATCCCTCTTTTTTGGCTATCTACCATTTTTCTTGGCATCCTTCGAAGACGAGCTGTAAACTATCCCCACGATCTTCCTCCACAGCAACTTCGTGTCAGAGAATGTCAAACCCCAATTCTCCTATGTTTGTAGAAGAAATTCCAGAAAATTATCGACCCTCAGAGAACATGGAGAATGAATCAATGACAGACCAAGTTGGGGCCAAAGCACTTCCCGAAGAAAAATTTGGTCAAGGTGAAGAGCATGCTGTCGAGGAAGAGGCAACAGATGGCAGTGAAAAGCCCAGTGGTTTTCGCATCGATGACGACGGACAAGAAGAGCTCACCAGTGCTAAAAGAAAGGGCCCGTATGGAAAGGTAACTGGTCCTGCTCTTTAAAACCGATGGGTATGGAGTTTAAGAGCATAGATGAAAATTTTGAATGGCTAGAGGCAAACATAGTCGTAGTTGATTTAACCAAAATCAAAAGTATAGAGGGTGAGTACTTGTCTGTTAAGGTTAAAGAACTAGTGACGGGTGATATAGGGGATATGTGGAGTATTGAGAATTGGAAGGTGAAATTTCTAAAAGGTAAATATGCGGAGTACAGAGAAAAGGATAAATTCCATGTGTATTGTCGGATGCCGTATCCAAGCTATGTATTTTTTAGGGAGATAAGTGATGAGGAAGCTGAAGGAAAAGAGATTATAAAATATACAAACAAATTACATGTTTGTTTCTTTGATTCGCATGCTGCCCAGAGGATGGAAGAGATTAGGAAGCCAGTAATAATTGAGTTGCCTGATAGTGATGAAGAAGACAGGGCCGTGTATGTTCCAAAACAGCAAGAGGATTCAGAAAATATGGAAGAGATGGATGAAGACATGGGTGGAGAAGATCAAATGGCAAGTGATGCTGAGGAACTTGGAGAGCCAATGTCTGGTCAAAATGAGTTGGATCAAGACCAGCGCTGTGGGACACAATCTGAGAAAGAAGAAGAAGCTGATAATCCTGAGTATGTTCCAACACAGGAACTTCCTGATTTGAACTACTCGAGTGATGAGGTACTTGATAAGTTTTTCCAAATGGCAAAGGGCAAGAGGAAGGTGACTACTTCAAAGGTTTCCCCACCAGCAAAGAGGGTCAAGACAGATCCCAAGAAGAAAGCACTTCCACCCTTACCTGTAAGTGATGCTTTGTCACTCACTTATTTTGATTTGAAATGCGAGGAGATGGTTGGTTTTTCTTGGAGAGCCATGGACTTAGAAGCTTATAGGGCAAGTGGTTTTTCTGATTATCTGGAGAAAATTGGAATGAAGAGAGCTGCAACCATACATCTTTAGTATAATAGACAGGTTGTGATAGAGGTCTATGCAAATTTGATGATTGAAAATCTGGAAATTAATCCCCATGGTTTGAAAGAGTTTATTTGAGAGGGAAGATTATGAATTTCTCGGCTGCAAGGATAAACAAAATTTTGGGATTGCAGACACCAGATTTTGAGGGAGTATTTCCAGATGATTTGGCAGTAACTGATGATCAAGTTCTGGAAACCATCTCGGGAGGATACAAAGTCAAGTGGCTGGAAACAGGGTATTCACAAGCTTCATGCTTGTCTTCTAGATTTTTTGGCCTGTATCAAAATGTTATTAATTGCTGGATGCCTTCGTCAAACACAACTGCTCTTACCAGGGAAATGGCTAAGCTTTTGTTCTGTGTTGGAACACAAAAGCCAGTAAATCTCGGTTTGTTCATTCAACAAAACTTGGTGAGGCAGGCTACAGCTCCCAAGGCTAAACATGCCATAGTATATCCCTACTTGATCTCAGCAATGGCTAAAAGTGCAAAGGTGAAGGGCAAGGCAAAAAATTTGATCGTAGATGCAGACTTCCTAAGGCCGAATAAGAAAACTTTTGGAATGAGGCACATTCATGATTTACCCTGGAATCCATAAGGCTCTACATCAGCAGCAGAAGGAAAGAAGGCTAAACTTGTGATTCTGAATGCAAGATTGGTAGCCATCGCCCTTCAAATGGCAGCGCTGGAGGCAGAAAAGACAAGTCTGGAGGAAGAGAAAGCACGGTTGGAAGCTTGAACCTGATCTGGATTTCTGCTCTATGTTCTAACATAGAGGTCAAAGTCATAGGGAGTTTACTGGATGCTTGTGTTTTTGTTGATTTTTTTGCCTTTGGCATCTGTGTGGTCCCAGGGGGAGAAATTTTGAGTTATGTTTGAAGTTTTCTATGTGGCTCTGTAATCTGAATTTTATCTTTTGACTGAGTTCTTGGATTTCTGGTATTCGGATTTTGGTATTCATGCTGGTATTTTGGTATGCATTTTTTTTTCAGAGTCAGTAGTGTGCATATTGAGCATATGTTCCAACATAGGTGGAGTTTGGAAGACCTATGCGTATGACAAGTTTTTCGTTGAGTGGTTAATGGCAAAAAGTTATGGGTCCACAAAATGCCGAAGGAGGAGATTGTAAAGTCAAGAGATTTGCATTGAATATTTAATTGGCAGTTTTTGTGAACATATTTGGAAACGAAAAATTTTCCATGTTGGAACATGCGAATTAACATATTCATGCCAAGATGATTTTACGGGAAAAGGGTGATAGAATATTATGGTATTTATGATTTATGGAAATCTGAATATTCTTCTATGTATGAGGCGTGTGAAGCATATTTGATTTATGGAAAATCCCTACATATATGGAGTTGATATTTGCGAATATATGAGATATATTGTGATAAGGAAAATCCCTTTATTTATGGGATTTGGATATGCTTCAAGAAGAATAGGAATATTGTGGAGATAATCATGGAGAATTCCAAACTGCTCATGGATATAAAATGGGACAAACACGACTGCGTTCTACACTGATTTAACAGAGAAAAAAAATCTGCACACAGATTTTTTATACTTTCAAGAATTGCAAAGAGCCTGATTTCTATGTTCCAACATACCTGACCTGTTGTTCGAAATTCAGAATCGTATACCTTAATTCCTCGGGAGGAGGAGATCCAGCGTCGACGAGTTTCGAGGTCAGAGGGAGTCTGATCAAGGCGAATCGGTAGCAAGGGGAGCTTGTAGAATTCACACATTATAGTTAGTAAAGATAAGTATTTTGTAATATGTACTCTGTACTGTATCTTTCTAATTAGTTAATTCATTCTGAACTGGGCCAGGTCCCGCAGATGTAGGTGGATTTCACCGAACTGCGTAATCAAGTCGTGTGTCGTTTATGCTTTAAATTGTTACGTACTTGGTTAAATAGGTTATGTTGAAACATACTAATGAGGATTAGAAAATTCGGTAAAACCAAATTCAATCACCATAACTCATTTTTTATTAGATGGCAGAGGGAAGATATGCAAAATGTTTTCCTGTTCAAGGAAGAGGGTGAAGCTGTCACTTGTGGTCTATACCGCATTTACTCGTGTGCTCTTCCATCGATAAAATTCATCTTGTAGGCCATTCCAAGTAACTCTGAGCTGTTTTCATATTCCAGACAACCCAACGTCCTGCATGACATTATGGCTATGATCAGCAAATTTTGGAGGGGTGGATCTTCCACGACAGGTGGGAAAATTGATTGGGCTTCATGGGAAAAATTGTCGACGGCGAAAGTTAATGGCGGCTTAGGCTTCCGAAACCTGACAACATTCAATTTAGCACTACTTAGCAAGCAGGCTTGGAAGATTCTCACTCGAACGTTTTTGAAGCAAGCTTAGGGCGTGGAGAAGAATAATGCCACGATCCTTGGATCCCGAATGAATCCGGCTTTATGATCAGAGAGCCACAAACTCTGTGACGAGTTGCCGACTTATGAACTCAGAAACTCTCACATGGGAAACTGATCTGCTCATTTTGAACTTAGAAATCAGATAGGTGGCACTGCCACTTCACCAGCATATCACGCCTTGATCGAAGACCCAGGCCCAGACTTGTACCACAATCCCCCAGGCTCTGTTCAACTTCGGATGGAACAACAGCCACCTTTTCTTCACATGTTCTTACGCAAGAGAGGTGTGGAAAGTTGCAACCTTGGGGGATTCTATCACTGCTAGAAGAAGAAACCGAGGCAAAATACGGTCCAGGACACTTTTCGAGGAAGAAGACGTTGATTGTTATGATCTGCTACGCAATCGTCAGGTCTCCAACACACCTGGCAGCCTCTGTGGGAGCCCAGTTACGATCCTTTTGTGTCGCTAATCGTAGCTCATACCTCCGTCAACGAGGTGCAAAATTCATTTTGATGCTGGGATGGCTCCAGGAATTGTTGCAGGCATTGGGATGTTTGATTTTGAATGGCGTCAAAGCAAAATCAAGGCATATTACAGACGTGAATAATGTTGCTACTGGAGAGGTTTTAGCATTGCATGAGGCCATATGTTTGGCCATGCAACTGAACATGCAGAACGTGAATTTCATAGGGGATGACCTGGGAATAATTCAAATGATTCGAGGGGACGTGGAAAGCGACATCTCTTTGTTGGATAATCTCCTTTTTCGTTTGTACTGCAGCATTACTGCAGTATCTATTCTATTTGCAGCCTTCATTTGTCATGGCTTAGTCATACGATTTAGTTGCATGAATGTAGTTTGCACGTTGTATGGTTGTTCCATAATTGTAGGAAGCACGTTTCATGTTTGTTGCAGAATTGTAGTTAGATTGTTGCATGCTTGTAGTTCTGATTTGGCTTATAAATATTATCTCACCAAGGAGAAAAGCAGGGAACCATTATTCTGCACCAGAAACATTCTTTACTCCTTGTTTCATTTTGCAACTTCGGTTTCAGTTTTTTTGTCTTCCTCTTCGTTTCTTTGTTCCTGCAACAGGTGGTATCAGAGAGTTGGTGTTTGATCCAAAACTCTATGGTCGTTCGGTGTTCGATCCGCTTCGACAAAATGGCAGGACGAGGAGCAGGAGCAGCTGGTGACAAAAACAAAGGAGGAGCATCCACACCACAACCATCGGAATGGCTAAAACTTGGTCAAGGAAACGAGACAGGCGAAGGAAGTGAGACACGCATAGTAGAGCGGGTCATAAGGGAGAGCGATGGTGCCGTGTACTTTCCGATTCTCACACGGACCAACTATGCAGATTGGGTGATCTTCATGAAGGTGCAACTTCAAGCACAAGGCTTGTGGGAGGTGATCGAGGATGGTCTGGGTGATCAACGTGATGATCGACGGGCAATGTCGGCAATCCTTCGAGCAGTCCCGCCAGAGTTGATTAGTACCCTTGGAGTCAAGACAACCGCCAAGGAGGCATGGGATACACTCAAGGTCATGCGAGTTGGTGTCGAACGCGTCCGAGAGGCCAAGGCACAAACTCGTCGGACGGAGTTTGAGAATCTCGCATTCAAGGAAGGCGAGGGAGTGGAGTCTTTTGGGATCCGACTCATAGCAATTGTGAATGATCTTGAGGTGTTAGGCGATCCGGTGGACGAGCACAAAGCGGTGCTCAAATTCCTTCGGAGTGTGCCAAAAAAATACAAGCAGATGGCCATGGCAATTGAGTCACTCGTGGATCTCAAGACCTTGTCCATCGAAGAGCTCACAGGCCGACTTCTAGTCATGGAGGAGCATGGTGAACTTGATGACCCTGCACCTGGAGGAGGTCGTTTACTCCTCACGAAGGAGGAGTGGCGAGAACGACAACAACAACACGGACATGGCTCGTCTGGCAGCGGTAGCAAGCAAGCCAAGGTTCCAGCAAAAGCAAAGTCTTTGTTCGGGGATAAAGCGAAGTCAAGCAACAGTGGCAAAAGCAAACGCAAGAAAGGAAAGTGTAACTACTATGGTATTCCAGGACATTGGGCCAAGGAGTGTCACAAGAAAATGCGTGATCTGGACCAGCAAGAGCAGGCCAATCTCACTCAAACTGAGGCAGAGGTTGATGATGAACCAGCCTTGCTCATGGTGCAGATTGGGATGTTGGATGATGCGGTTCAGAAAGTATATTTGAATGAAGAGAAGGTGGTGCCAGTAGATGCAGGAAATGGCGCATGGTATCTCGACACCGGCGTCAGCAGCCACATGACCGGAGACAAGAAGGCATTCAGGACCCTTGATGAAATGGTGAATAGGACGGTACAATTCGGAGATGGTTCGGTGGTGGATATTTGTGGAAAGGGCTCAGTGATGTTCCAATGTCTCACCGGCGACCATCGCATTCTCTTGGACGTATACTACATTCCAAGCTTGCTGAGTAACATCATTTCACTCGGACAACTCGATGAAAATGGATGCAAGATTGTTATAGAAGGCGGGGTGCTTTGTATCCTTGATCGAACACGCAAGGTGCTCGCACGGGTGTCACACACACGCAACCGGCTCTACACTTTGAGCCTAAATCTTGCGATACCGGTCAGTTTGATGATGCAAAAGGATGACATTGCTTGGCTGTGGCATGCTCGCTTTGGGCATCTACATTTTCGTGCTCTGCACAACCTTTCGCGGAAGAAGATGGTACGGGGCATTCCATACATAGAGCATGTGAAGGAACTTTGTGATGGATGTGCACTTGGGAACCAGCACAAAATGCCATTTCCGCAAGCCTTGACATTTCGTGCAAAACATCCTTTAGAGTTGGTGCACAGCGACTTGTGTGGCCCAATCACGCCAACAACCGCGGGAGGTAAAAGGTACTTTCTACTCATAGTTGATGATTTTAGTCAATTTATGTGGATCGAGTTGCTCAGGACGAAAGACGAGGCGTTTCGGTGCTTCAAGAAAATCAAGGCAATGGCTGAAGCAGAACTTGAATGCAAATGGCTTGCATTTCGTTCCGATCGTGGCGACGAATTCAACTTTAGTGAGTTTGTGGATTTTTGCGAGCAAAATAATATTAAGCATAACACTACAGCACCTTACTAGCCACAACAAAATGGTGTGGTGGAAAGGCGCAATCAAACAGTGGTCAAAATGGCTCGATGTCTCATGAAATCAATGCTTGTGCCAGGCATGTTCTGGGGAGAGGCGGTGAAAACCGCAGTATATATCCTCAACCGTGCACCAACAAGAAGTTTGGATGGAATGACGCCTTACGAGGCATGACACAAGAAGAAGCCGAGCATGCACCATCTGAGAACTTTCGGATGTGTCGCACATGTCAAGAAAGTTGGACCAGGCATGGACAAGCTTGCAGACCGTTCGACGCTGGGAGTATTCATGGATTACAAGAAAGGTGCAAAGGCTTACCGGGTTTACGATCTGGTAGACAAGTGGCTATATGTAACAAGGGATGTTGTTTTTGAAGAATATCGCGGCTGGAGCTGGGAGACGTCAAGTGGCATGGGAACAACAATGCCGACCATGTTCACCGTAGTCTATAACACAGAGACCAGTTCGTTGAGTTCATCAGCATCATGGGCACCAACTCTTGAACCTATCATACCGGAAGCTGATCCGAGAACACTAGCAGCAATGCCGACGTGATTTAGTGGGCTACGCCACTAACACACGATGAAAACTTAAGCTCCAACTCAGAACCTCGACGATACCGATGAATTATGGACATTTATAATGCCACAAATGAGATAAAAAACAACGTGGAAGAAGGAGGTGATTGTTTCTTGGATGCGGAGGAGCGGAAGAGTGTCGAAGAAGCACTCTTAGATGTGTCTTGGAGGAACGCTATGAGGGAAGAGATGAAATCGATTGTCAACAACAAGACATGGGAGTTTGCATCCCTTTCATCCAACCAATATGCTATCGGGCTAAAATGGGTCTTTAAAGTTAAAAAGGATCCTTCGGGAAAAATTGTTAAGCACAAGGCGAGGCTCGTCGCTAAGGGGTATGCGCAGCGACATGGGGTGGACTACGAAGAAGTGTACACTTCGGTGGCAAGAATGGAGACGGTTCGGCTATTGCTTGCACTCGCCGCACATGAAAGGTGGGAAGTGCACCACATGCACGTGAAATCGGCTTTTCTAAACGGAGATCTTGTTGAGGACGTTTATGTGAAGCAACCACCGGGCTTTGTTGATAGTGGCAATGATGGAAAGGTGCTCAAGCTACGTAAGGCTTTGTACGGACTTCGACAAGCACCGCGTGCATGGAACTCAAAGCTTGATGCCTCGCTCACTGCACTTGGGTTCACGAGAAGCCAGCTCGAGCATGCCGTTTATCGGAGAGGTACTGCTCAAACTTTTCTGCTTGTGGGTGTTTACGTTGATGATTTAATTATTACGGGGACAAGTGTTGAAGAAATCGTTGAGTTTAAGATCCAAATGCAGTAAGTGTTTAAGATGAGCGATCTTGGTCTTCTTAATTATTACTTGGGAGTTGAGGTACGTCAAGGTGATGGTGAAATCACAGTTTGCCAAGGAGCTAATGCGGCAAAGATACTAGAGTTTGCAGGTATGAATGGTTGTAATCCATGTCATACTCCAATGGAAAATCGACTTCGTTTAAGCAAGCAAGATGGCAGCGGTTATGTGGATGCAACAAAGTATCGGAGTGTTGTTGGAAGCCTTCGTTATTTGGTGAATACACGGCCAGACTTAGCTCATGCGGTTGGCATCGCAAGTCGATACATGGAAGCTCCAACTGCTCAACATTGGGCTGCAATTAAACAAATACTTAGGTACATTCAAGGTACTCTAAGGTATGGATGCTGCTACAAGTCAGGTGGAAGCGATGTTAAACTAGTTGGCTACATGGATAGTGACTTCGCCGGTGACATAGATGACCGGAAAAGCACTTTCAGGATAGCTTTCTTCCTTGGGAACAACATGGTTTCGTGGACTTCACAAAAGCAAAAGATTGTTGCTTTGTCTTCTTGCGAAGCGGAGTATGTTGCAGCGGCAAGTGCAGTATGTCAAGGCGTTTGGCTCAGTCGACTCATCGGTGAACTAGTTGGGCGTGAAGAACTTGGTTTCAAACTTATGATAGATAACAAATCTGCTATTGCTCTTACTCAAAACACCATAGTAGGAGCAAGCACATTGACACCAAGTTTCACTACATTCAAGAGTGTATCGAAACTGGGAGGATGAATGTCGAACATGTTAGCACAAACGGGCAACTAGCTGATATCTTAGCGAAAGCATTGCCAAGGATCAAGTTCGTCGAGATGCAGGAGAAGCTTGGAATCATTCAAGTTCGGAATGAAGAAGAAGCTTAAGGGGGTGATTTGTTGGATAATCTTCTTCTCCGTTTTTACTGCAGCATTACTGTAGTATCTATTCTATTTTTTAGTAAACTGATGCAACCTTCATTTGTCATGACTTAGTCATACGATTTAGTTGCATGAATGTAGTTTGCACGGTTGTTCCATAATTGTAGGAAGTACGTTTCATGTTTGTTGCAGAATTGTAGTTAGATTGTTGCATGCTTGTAGTTCTGATTTGGCTTAAAAATAATATCTCACCAAGGAGAAAAGCAGGGAACCATTTTTCTGCACCAGAAATATTCTTTGCTCCTTGTTTCGTTTTTCTGCAACTTTGGTTTCAGTTTTTTTGTCTTCCTCTTCGTTTCTTTGTTCCTGCAACAACACTCTTGTGCATGTATGGTAGACGAAATTCGTGAATTGTTGGACAGTAAGTCTCTCTCATACCCGTCTTGGATATCACTCTTTAGCAAACTTTGCCAAGTTATGCTATGAAGAAGCTATTGAATGGGAATTGCCACCCGATTTCCTTTCCTCCAACGATTCTGGACGTATTTTTTCCTTAAAAAAAATGGAGCACCATGGACTCAATATCGTCTACACTTCCTCCTTTACAAGGGATAGAAATAAGATGCAGATAAAAGTTTCCGAAGGCCACATTTGAAGCAGGAAGTTTTTTGGCACTTTTACCAGGTCTCAAAGCCTATGAAACTTTTCAGGGAGCCGAACAAAGATTAAAAGGCTGTAACACAGATACTTTGCCTCATACTCTCTAAATTCGTTCCAAAGCAGCTTGGTCGATTGGATAGAATTCTGCAGGGGACTGCTTAAGGCAGGAAAATTTTCTTTTAGAGTTAGCGTTGATAGAACTCTACAGGGTAGTGGTTAAGGCAGGAAAATTTTCTTTTGGAGTTCGCATTGATAGAACTCTGCAGGGGACTGCTTAAGGCAGGAAAAAATTCTTTTGGATTTCGCTCTGATAGAACTCTGCAGGGGACTGCTTAAGGTAGGAAAATTTTCTTTGGCAACAAACTACCTGAGAGGTATATGTTCAGAAGAGCTTGCATCATCAGATAAGGCAGAAAATCTTGCCATTCAAGCAACGAGAGAAAATTTATGCTCAACTTCAAGTCTCAGCAGCCCAGAAGTATAGAAAACCAAAGAGTGCCCGAATATATAGTCCAACAGCAGAAACGTAAAGGTTGGTCAGCAAATCAAGGCTTCAGTTCCTAGTTTGTATCTTTTATTCGAGGATTCGGAGAAACAAAGTAGACATGGTGTCCTAATGTTACAGGCTTTATTGGTGCCCCTTGAGCTATTTTGGAGCAGATGTCAGAGAGGAGAAAAAAGATGCCCCCTCTGAATTTTGAGGGCGACATTGTTTCCAACATTCATGCATTCCTATCCCCGAACTCCCTTAGTCCCCTCTCCCAGAATTAATTTCCCACATTTTTTGTTATGATTTTCAAGCCATGTTAGACCACACATAATTTTAATTACGTATAATAACAATGTATAAAAATTTGAGTAGTACATGTATTTGGCAGTCCAACACACTAAACAGCATGAGCACATGAGAGTCAGTGACAGGTTGATCATTAAAGATATTTCCATACCCATTCGAACACCAACTTCTGAAACTGATTCCATGACAAATTTACTTTGCAGGTAAACAGAAAATAGGCAAGAGCACTTATGAAATCAATAATTATTACCATAAACTTACAGAACACAGAAGACATGGTGTGAGCACGCTAGGCTACCAGAACACTTGTATGTTTAATATTTCTTACCACTGTAGCCATGCCACTAATAAAGCATCATTGACAACAAAATGTAAACCTTTCAAATGTTATTCTCGTCATAAGAAACACCTATTTGAAGTCCTATATTCTTTGCTCTCACGGAGTCCTCTGGACATTCTTCAGAACCTGACGCATCAATCCTTGCAAGGAGCCTCCCATTCCAGCACCCATTGCTTCTGCAAGATACTTGACCTGAAAAGCCAGCATTAACAATCATTGAAACCCAAATCATCTTATAATTGCCTAACATGGAAATGCTAGCAGATGTTACCTCCTGAATAGTCTTTTTTAGATCAAATGCATCTCTAATTCGTCCGTCCAAGAATGTCCAAGTATCACGAAAATCTATTGTATCAGAAGAACATTTAGAATAATTATAAGGAAATAGCAGAATGTTGTATACTCTACACTTGCTGAAGAAACTAGAGTAAAGTTCATTTTAAGAACACTACAACGGCTAATAGCCATAGGAATGTAAACAGTGAAGCAGCACGAGTGATAAAATTGGGTGGTACAATTAACATAGCTGTGACACAGTTATGGTATCTTCAACAGATAAAAATTCCATTCTAACAAAGACAATACTCAACCCAAAATACAACAGGTCTAGTGACAAGTGAAATTCAATGAAATTCATATTGTTTTATTTCTTGGGATCCACAACCACATAGTAAGGGCTTAGATGAAAATTAATTGGTAAGTAGCTCATTTTATGCATTGCACCGCAACTCTTGTTAATTATACTTGTTAGAAAGTGAAACACTTTTTCTGTATGCACAATGAAGGTTGTGTATGATGTGTATACTGTGAATCAGTTCTATATGCGAAAAGATCAAAAACTCAAACCTACAGGACATCACCACTGGTTAAAAAGTAAGAAGGTTTTAACAGACCAACACAGCAGCCAGTGGTACCTGGAGAAGCATCAGTCAGCATATACAGTTCGGTTGTGGAGTATATCCCTCCAAGAACCGTGCGCTTTACATACCAATCGACATCAGAGGAATCATCACCAGCAGCATGCCAGATCTCATCAACCAGCATTGCTCGCTGTTTGAAGCTTGTCGAGACATTCCCGGGTTGAGCCTGTATCAAGATAATAGAGCTTTCGGTTTCCCAACACACGTAAAGAATCCACCTAACCGAGTGTAAAGCAGCGAACTCATACCTGAATGCTGAGAGCCTGAGGCCATTTAGAGATGTAAGGAGCCTGCATTTCCAATCTAGTTCTGACAAGCTTCGCGACACGTGCACTAGGTATCAAGTTTTGCAAGTCCTCACCCGAGTTGATTATATGGATAAATTTTTGCAAGCACTCATCCATGAAATACTGAAGATACAATTGCAGCATTTGTTAGATCAAACATGTAACTAATTATACCCTATTTCTTGTAACAACTATTTACAACTGACAAGACTGCACATTTTGATTACCTCAACTAAAGCAGCTTCTTTTCTGCCAAAAGATCCGACAATAGACGGTGATACACCGACCTCCCTAGCTCCAGCAAGCATTGCCGCTTCGGTCCATCCCAATTGAATCTGCAATACACAGGCTCACATACGATTAACATTTCCACCACATTTTCCGTATTTCCTGTACTAACCCTTCACAGTAACACGAAAAGATCAAAGGGGGCAAATGTAATATACCACGTGACGCAGGGAAGCTTCCAACACGCGAGCTTGTTCTTCAACGTACTGCGGTTTATAGCGAGACGAGGTTCTCGACCTCTGATCCTCCGCCTGGCTGAATTCCGCCGCCGTCGTTGTGGATGACGATGAGGAGGCGGAGGCGGAGGCGGTGGCGGTGGTGGTGTTAGAAGAGGCAAATTGACTAGGAATTTGATTTCGTACTGGTTCGGAGAGCGCGGGCGTTGACAATAGACGCGGTGTGATGAAGCGATCAGGGGTGGTTCTTCTGCGGCATAAAGCCGGCAATAGCCGCCGTGCCGCCGATCGATACATGGCTAGCTACCGGAAAAGCGGACTGAAGTGTTTCTGATTAAATTTGAAAATAGTTTAATTTGTTTTATTATTATTATTAGTCGCTGATTTTTTCCATGCTGGTAACGCTGCCACGTTATTTTCTCAAGGCTCAACTTGTACAAGAGTCAGGGGTGGCTGCGTTTGGGAGGGCTTTCTAGCTGCGTTTGGGAGGGCTATACTTATAAATCCAGCCCACTTTTGCGTTTGACAGCCTAAAGATAAGCAGCTTCTATTTTTATCAAAATAACAGAGGCTAAAAGTTAGGCCAGCTTCTAAAATAAGTTCCGTATTTCCTCAAACACCCTTTCACTCTCGCCTCTCGCCTCTCGCCTCTCGCCTCTCGCCACGGATCTATCGACTTCACCTTGGTCATCACCTTGTTCACTTTGTTCTGTTGCCATTGGAACCCCTGGTTATGGACCCGAATCTTCTCCACTTTGCTTCTGTTGAGAAATTAGAATATTACTTGTAATTGTAATTATATTCTATTATATTTTTTTATCTTGTATAGGTATCTTGTACCATCATATAATATACTATGATATCATGAATACAGACACACAATTATTACCCTTATTTTCTACATGGTATCATAAGCTAAAATCCTGAAACCTTAAAAAAAAAATCTGCGCGTCTTCCTCACGCGCCATTGTTCCTGGCTCTATATGTTATAGAGCAAAACATACTAGACATAGTTTCCCATTGAGTTCTGCCAATGCTACTGCATTATTTCAGTTAATTCATTGTGATGTTTGGGGTCTTTATAGAACACCATCTTCTAGTGGTGCATTTTATTTTTTAACTATAGTTGATGATTATTCCCGAGTTATTTGGGTTTATTTATTAGTAGCTAAATCAGAAGTAGCTTCTAGATTTTTGAAATTTTGTGCCGTGGTGAAGAACCAGTGGGGCCAAACCATACAACGTCTTCGGGCTGATATGGAACTGAATTTTTGCCTTTGAGATCTCATTTACTGCATCTGGGATCATTTTTGAGACATCTGTGGTTGATACACCACATCATAATGGTCGAGTTGAAAGAAAGCATTGTCATTTACTCAATGTGGCGTGTGTTTTACGGTTCCAAGCTAGTCTTCCAATTGATTTTCTAGGAGAATGTGTTATTACTTCTTCTTATCTGATTAACTGGACACCGACAACGCATCTCAATGGTCGTACTCCCTTTGAGTTTCTCTATGGGCAAGCTCCTAATTACTCATCATTAAGTGTTTTTGGATGCTTGTATTTTGCTGCTCATGTTCCCAGATATCATGAAAAGTTTGCACCAAGAAGTCGGCGGTGTTTGTTTCTTAATTATCCTGCAGGATAGAAAGGCTATCGCCCATTTGACTTGGAATCACGTGTGATATTTACCAGTCGGGATGCCGATTTTTTTGAAGATTAGTTCCCGTATTCTGCAACTCTGACATCGACCTCATCAGAAGAACCTGGCGACGCCACCACCTCACCGTTGGTCCCCTCATCATTGTTGCCGAAGTCGCACGGCCTACTGCCACCGGCCACCGCCGGTCCTTCATCGTCGGCCTCCGACGGTCTTCTCATGCTGTTGTCCACCACCGCCGGCCACTGTCGAAGCTCCACCGTCGATCGCCGCCAGCCTCTGCTCAATCTCCGATCCCGGTCATTGCCGGTTCTCCATTGCCACTAGCTCTTCTACACCGACCACCATCGGCTCTGACCACCCAGTGCACATCAGCTCATCCCCTACGGACGAGGTTCTGTCGCCGAATCCCGTCCAAGCTTGGCCAAATGTTGTGTTGCCAAGGAATCTGCCCCCTCAAGCGACACATCACGTGCTGACGACAGATTCCCACGCACTACCTGCACCGCCAGCCTAGTCTCCTTCTGTTGCATCTCCAACTCTGGATGGTTCCGCTGCCGAGTTGCCACCTATCGGACAGAGTATTCGTGCTTGCCGACCGCCTCCTTACTTGGAAGATTATTATTGTGATGATTTTGCCTGTGCTCTTACTACTGAAGGCCCCCCCACTTACGTCTAAGTTCAATCATGCGTCGTCACTATCCTCAGGTGTTCTCTATCCTCTTATTGATTATGTAAATTGTGATAATTTTTCTAGTATGCATTCTAGATTTTTGGGTGCAGTAACATCTAGTGCAGATCCCACCACTTATTCTAAGGCTTCACATCATGCTCATTGGCAAGATGCTATGACTGAAGAGCTTACTGCGCTTGAGCGCAATCAAACTTGGACTTTGGCTCCTATGCCTCTGAATAAGAAGGTGATTGGTTGCAAATGGGTTTACCGGACAAAATTTAAGTCAGTTGGTACTATTGAACTCCAATAAGGCGCGCCTAGTGGTTCTCGAGAATCGCCAGGTTGAAGGAATTGATTATACTGAGACATTTGCTCTGGTTGCGAAGATGAGTTATGTTCGCCTATTCTTATCTGTTGCAATCATTCGTGGTTGGGAGCTGCATCAGATGGATATCCATAATGCCTTCTTGCATGGTGATTTGCATGAAGAGGTTTTTATGCGACCCCCCACCAAGCTATGTCGTGCCCCATGGTCAGGTATGTCGCCTTCAGAAATCTCTTTACGATCTTTGTCAGGCTCCTAGAAACTGGTTTACCTAATTGGCTCAGGCTTTACGAGCATTTGGTTTTGTTCAGAGTAAGGCATATTACTCTTTGTTTGTCTTTTCCTGTGGATCAGTCTCTTTGCATGTTCTGGTTTATGTGGATGATTTGGTCATTGCTGGTAGTTCTTCTTCGCTCATCTCTGAGTTCAAGAAATGCTTGAGTTCTTGTTTCCATAAGAAAGACCTTGGTCTGCTTAAGTATTTTTTGGGAATAGAGATTGCTAGAAGACCGGGGGGGATGTTTCTTTCGCAAAGGAAATATGCTTCGGACATTTTATCAGATACATGTTTATCTGCCTCTAAACCCATTGACTTTCCGATGGAGCAACAACATGATTTGACACGTGTTGAAGGTCCAGCCTACCATCACCCGGAGCAGTATAGACGTCTAGTTGGGCGCTTGACATATCAGACAATTACTAGTCCTGAGCTTAGTTATTCGGTTCATACCCTTGCGTAATTTATGAAGTCTCCTTGTGTTCGTCACTGGCAAGCTGTTGTTTGTGTGTTGCACTACCTGAAGAGTAATCCTGGTCAAGGTTTATTTCTCTCTTCTAGTAGTGCGTTACATTTGACTGCTTACTGTGATTCAGATTGTGATGCATGCCCGATTACTCGGCGTTCTCTTTCCGGATATTTTTGTGATGATTGGTGATTCTCCGGTTTCTTGGAAGACTAAGAAGCAACCTACTATTTCTCGGTCTTCTGCTGAAGCCGAGTATCGTGCTATGACTGTTACTTGTTGTGAGTTGTTATGACTTAAGTGTTTACTGAAAAACTTAGGGGTTGTGCACTCTTCTCCTATGCGACTATTTTGTGACAGTCAATATGCTGTTCATATTGCGGCAAATACAGTGTTTGAACGCACAAAGCACATTGAAGTTGATTTCCATTTTGTCCGGGATCATGTTCAATCTGGCACTATTGTTCCTTATCATATCCACACGTCAGACCAACTTGCGGACTTGTTCACTAAAGCTCTCGAACGTAACCAGTTTCATTCCCTGCTTGGCAAGTTGGACATTTCTGATCCCTATGCTCCAACTTGATAAGAAGTATTGAGGAATTAGAATATTAATTATATTCTATTACCTTTTCCTACATTATATAGGTATCTTGTACCACAATATAATGTATTCTGAGATATGAATATATACACACACAATTATTACCTTACAGCTTCCCAACTTTCTAGGCTTTCATCACGGTAAGTTCGATTGGTTTTCGACTCTTGTTCTTTTACGTCAATTATACTGATCCAACCTTTTGTTCATCGAATTTCACCATGTAATTTCCCTTTGGAGTCTTTTTAAGGATTCATCCTGCTTTGAAATTGTCAATGGAATATGTAGTCGCAAACATGATATGGACTTGATGTTATTTTTTGGTGATTTGGGCACCCGGACTAATTTTATGAGGATCGATTGAGTTTTACTACAGATTTCTGGTTGGAATCATATTTCTTCATCCCATGACTGATTTTTGTATAGACAGGCTGGTGTTCAGTTCGGAAATTGCTTAGGGCTTGACAAATTTCGCATATTGCAGCATTGAGTTCTTCCGTGAAAAGGGTGTTCTAATTTGGAGTTGATGTTATTAGGTTGATAAGTTTGATAGTAAAATTAAGTTTATTGATGCTGTAGAGTCTGTGCCACAGTTTGTAAAGGACACAAAATTAGTGTTTTTTTTTTTTACGCAGCCACGCAGTGAGCACAAAGCGAACTATTCTTTCGCCTTTCACAAAATTAGTGTGAAACAACAAACAAGCTTGCTGAAGACAAAATTCAGATTGTAGAGGGAATTCTATATTCCCTCTGTCTCAGATTAAACTGTACACTTTATTTTTTATCACTATTCATTGTCCAACTTTGATCGCATATTTAAATAGATATATAAACAATAATATTATCATATGTTATATGGTTGGATTCGTCGTAACAAGTAATTTCTGAAAAGTAATTTTTTGTTTACTGTTATTATACGTAGTTAAACATGTCAACGATTAAGCAAGTTTTTTGACGAGTGTGACAAAAATTTTGTGTAATTTAACCTGGGACCGAGGGAGTAAATAAAAAGATGTTCTTGATTGCCCAGAAGTTCAGATATTGCATAAGCTACGTGACAAAGTACAAATAGGTTATTCAGTAACGCAGTTGATCATATGATACTGCTTTCAAATCCAAAGAAAAAAAAAACTTCCAAAAATTAAGCTTACAGACATCACTCACATCTATCTCAAAGCCCCAGAAAGGGCGGTTGAGATCAAGATGATGGCCATAAGTTGTGCAATAATTTACTCTCTGACTGGGGTTAAAATTCTTGTGAGATTGGGGAAGGGACCATAGCAACGTGGATGCATCTTGGTCTAATTCCTCTGTTTCAATTGGCTTAATTGCTCGCAATCACCAAGGTTTACCAATCCTTATTAGATCAGAGACCATAACAGCCACATCTCCACTGGAAGCTGAAGTTAAGGCAATTCTTATGGCCTGTCAGATCTGTCTGGACAGATATCCCAACCTCATTATTGAATCTGACTCGCTACTGGCAGTAAATATGATTAATGATCCTTCAGTTTCCAAATAGACCCCATACCCTCTAGTTTTCCGAGTTCACACTCTTTTATCCCATGCTACCCTTAAGCACATACATAGAGAATGTAACTCAGTAGCGAATGCCACTGCGAAATATCAAGCATCCTCAGCGATGGTTTCTCCTTTGCATGTGACCAATATTCCGGCACATATTAAAGGCTTAATCTATATGGATAGTATTCATACACCTTATATTAGAATCCATAGGCAAGCCTTTAAATAAGATTGATACCGCTGATCTTTCCTCTCTTCTGTTTTAGGTTATGGACTACTTTCCTTCACGGCTTTGGATTTTTGTTCTTTTTCTGCCCTTTCGCGATGGCTACCGTTTTTCACAGTCTCATTTGCGCTTCCACATGGCGGATTCCCAGTTTCTACCTATGGAAGCATAAGTCCAGTTTTGGCTACTGATCTTTGGAACGTTTCAATTTTTCCCATTTGATGCGTTGAAACCATCGAGCACTCGAGCCTGGAGCCTTCGAGCCCTGGAGTCTTCGAGCACTCAAGCCTTGGAGCCCTCGAGCCTTGGAGTCCTCGAGCCTTGGAGCCCTCGAGCACTGGATACCTCGAACACTCAAGCTCTCCAGCCCTCGAGCCTAGGAGGCCTCGAGCACTCAAGTTCTCGAGCCCTCGAGCCTAGGAGGCCTCGAGCCCTGGATCCCTCGAGCTCTCAAGCTCTCGAGCCCTGCCGCCCTCGAGCCATCAGGCACTCGAACCATCGAGCACTCAAGCACTCGAGCCCTCGAACCATCGAGCCTCGAACACTGGATACCTTGGAGCCCTCGAGCCCTCGAGCCCTCGAGCACTTCAACACTCGAGCCCTCGAACCATCGAGCCTCTCGAGCCCTCGAACCATCGAGCCTCTCGAGCCCTGCCGCCCTCGAGCCATCAGGCACTTGAACCATCAAGCACTCGAGCCCTCGAACAATCGAGCCTCGAACACTGGATACCTTGGAGCCCTCGAGCCCTCGAGCACTCAAACACTAGAGCCCTGGAGCACTGGAGCCCTCGAACATTGGATACCTTGGAGCCCTCGAGCACTCAAGCCCTCGAGCAATCATACACTAGAGCCCTCGAACCATCGAGCCTTAGAGCCCTCGAGCACTGGATACCTCAAACACTCAGGCTCTCGAGCCCTGGATCCCTCGAGCACTCAAGCTCTCGAGCCCTGCCGCCCTCATCTGGCACTCGAACCATCGAGCACTCAAGCACTCGAGCCCTCGGACCTTCGAGCCTCGACCACCCGAGACCTCGAGCCAGCAAGCACTTGACCATTAATCCCTCGAGTCTACAAACCATCAAGGATTTACAACCCTACTTAGAGTCTTTTTGGAGATCTGGCCATTTAACCATGTTAACACGAGGGGTGGAGATATGGAAAATGGAATCATCACCAAAAAAGCCCTAAGTAGAATTATTTGCTCCGATAACCAAGTTGTAGCTTTTTGTACAAAGTGTTCAAAATTATTTTGAAGATAAACTTTTGTAAATGTTTACTATCTTTTCAGGTTTGGAAAAGCTAATACATATCCCTTCCATTAATATGGGGTAATTTTTTTAAAAAAAGACTGGGGTTAAAAGATGACACTACATTTGAAAAGTTTCTTCAATATTCTTGACTTATCAGGCTCTTTTGAAAACATGAGAGTATATTTTAACTATTCAAAATCAAGACCCAACTAATGATCTGCCCATTACACATCTCAAGAACCTATGGGAGCCTAGTCTACACTAGCCAAGCCAATTTTCACAACCACAAATACAAACAACCTCTACATTCTCCGGATGCTACTTCCACAATTACTCAAGATTTTGGCGAACAAATTGAGTCAATAAGTTCAGGTTTTGTTCTCACTGAATTGAGTAACATGTTGGTGGTAGTTGGTATATCTCTGTAAACTAACTTACTCCTTCCATTCCACAAAAAGAGTCCTACTAAAATGTTTATTGTTCCACCTAACAAGTCCTTGGTTTTACATTGCAAACCCTTACTTATACAGACATGCGCGATCCAAAATTATCCCACAACTAATAAAGATATAAATGAAAAATATGGAAAAGGAATTCTATAAAGAAACTGGTATGAATTATACTAGAAAACAACATAAAAACAAATGGGATTCACTTAAAGAGTGGTGGAAACTATGGAAGGATTTGAAAGGGAAAGAAATCGGACTTGGATGGGATCACACGCTCCAGACGATTGATGCGTCCGAGGAGTGGTGGGGCGGAATGTGAATAAGCTAATTCTCCATAGATAAATGTTTGTATTGAGTAGAATACATATAACGATACTAACCCTAGACATACAATGTATCTAGATATAATCTCTATCAAATCATAGTTACATCTCAATCAAATCTAATCTTTGATCTCATCTATCCTAACACCCCCCTAAAGCGAAGCGTCGGGTGAGCTGAGACGTAAAGCTTGGACCTGAAAAACTCAAACAGAGGACGAGAAAGACCCTTGGTGAAAATGTCGGCAACCTGGAGGGATGTCGGCACATGACGAACATGCAGCTTCCCAGAGGCAACCAGCTCCCGAACGAAGTGGTAGTCGATATCAATGTGCTTTACGCGCTTGTGAGCCACCGGATTCTGAGCAAGGAAAATGGCACTGTTGTTATCACACAACAAAATAGGCGACTCAGAAAGCGAAAAATGTAGATCACAAAGTAAGTGAGAAAGCCAGATAACTTCCGCTGCAGTGTTGGCCAAAGCGCGGTACTCAGCTCCGAACTAGAGAGGGATGCAGTAGGCAGCTTCTTGGCACTCCAAGAAATGAGATTACCCCCAAGAAAAACCACATAGCCATAAGTGGAGCGCCAAGTCTCTAGGCAGCGAGCCCAATTTGCATCAGAGTATTCGAACACATCTATGAAAGCAGAAGAACGTAAAGACAATCTGAAATGAAGAGTACTACCGACATATCAAAGAATCTGAGTGACTGCCGCAAAATGGTCATCACAAGAATCCTGAAGAATCTGACTGACTGAGTTCACAGTGAAAGCCAAATCTGGTCGAGTGATGGTGAGATACTGCAGAGCACTAAGCAGCGACCTGTACAGAGTGAGATTGCTTAAAGGCTCGCTCAAACTACTGAGAAGCTGGTACAAAAGAAGTGGAGAATAGCTCAGCATCAGACATTCCAGCTCGACGAAGAATATCCCTAGCATACTTTGCCTTACCCAAAAAGAGACCAGAGTCAGTGGAAGAGACCTCAAGGCCAAAAAAGTAGCTAAGGGAGCTAAGATCCTTGATGACAAACTCCCGATGGGTGCGAGAGATGAACTGGCAAATGGCAGTAGAGTCATTGCCAGTAAGGATGATATCGTTCACATAGACCAACAAATAGAGCAGAACAGTGCCTCGAGAAAACATGAACAGGGATGTGTCAGAAGAATTACAGATGAAATCGAGCTGGCGAAGAAATGAGTTGAACCACTCAAACCAAGCCCCAGGGGCTTGCTTAAGCCCATAGATAGCTTTCCGTAAGCGACAAACATGATCTAGCCGAGTAGGATCCTTAAAGGCGATGTGTTGTGCCATATATACTTGTGTATCAAGAACACCATTTAGGAAGGCGTTCTTTACATCTAACCGGTGCAGGGGCCATTTCCGCATGGTAGCGATGGCAAGAACCATATGAACAGTGGAAGCTTTGGCCACAAGACTGAAGGTGTGCTCAAAGTCAAAACCCAGTAGCTGCGAGAACCCTTGAGCCACAAGTTGAGCCTTGTAACGCTCAACTGTACCATAAGGATGATATTTAAGCCAACAAACCCATTTAGAGCCAACGATATTAACATCAGACGATCGAGGAACTAAATCCCTAGTGTGTTCCTTCCAAAGGGCAGGCATCTCATTATCCATGGCAGAAACCCACTTAGGATCACAAAGGGCAGCTCAATAATCCCGAGGCTCAGAGTGGTCAAGTACGACGGAAGTAAGACCAGTGACAACATAATCATCAAGATGGCAAGGTCGGCACAAATCGATACAAGGCCGAGTGACCATGCGATGAGTCCGAGAAGGTGGTGGACTAGGAGAATCATTAGATGAAGCCACAGAAGGGGACCTAGAGTGTGCTGGGGAGCCAGGAACAGAATCTGGAGCAGTAGGAAGAGGTGCTTCCAAGTCAGATGAATCAGCCGAACATGGTGATGGTGACAGAGGCATCATATCTGGAATGACTGTATCAATAAATGAAGATACAGCCAAGGAAGAAAAAGTCTAAGAGCTCAAAGTCGCAGTGGTAAATGGATAGTAGGTTTCATCAAAATGTGCATATTGAGTGATATAAACCCATCCAGAAATGGGGTCCAGATAGCGAAAACCCTTGTATTGAGAGATGTACCCAACAAGCACACAAGGAATACTTCGAGGCGACAGTTTGTGCTCAACATAGGGTGGGGGTTAGAGTATATAGGTGCCCAATCAAACATAACACCATAGGGTAAAGCGGTATTAAGGAGTGGAGTGGGAAGGCAATTAATTACATACACGACCATCGCAAAAGCATCATCCCAAAAGGATAGTGGCAGATGCAAATGAAAAGGCATAGAAAGCCTCATTTCTGTCACATGACGGTGTTTTTGTTCTGCATGTCCATTCTGCTCGGGTGTGTAGGGACAAGAAACCTGATGATGTACCCCTTTTGTTTCATAATGTGTCCGAAGATGAGTGTTTAGTAATCCAGTGCCCTCATCACTCCAAAACACTTTAATCTGAGAAGAAAATTGATTTTCCACAAACGCCTCATACTTCATATAAGCATCAATAAATTCAGATTTACAACGAAGTGGGTAAAGCTAGGTAAATCTCAAAAAATCATCCACTAAAAGAGCGTAGTAAGCAAATCCATGACCAAATAAAATAGATGATTGTCCCCACAAATCACAATGACTCAAATCCAAAACATGTATAACTCTTTTTTGAGTTCTCAACAAATGACAGTTTATAACCTTTTGCCATAACACAGGAGGCGCAGGAATTAGGTTTAGGAAACAAAGAGGAAACAAAAAGTTCACCATTTTTAGCTAACAAAGAAATGGTACTAGGGGACACAAATCCCAAAAGGACATGCCACAACTCAAAAGAAGATCAATTTTTATTTTGCTTAAAAAAAGAAAATAATGCCTCTTCTCCATGATCTAACACACATAAACCATCCTCACTGTGGCCTCTGCCCATGACTGCCCTGGTGACTTTGTGCTGAATCAAAAAAGAGCGATCATCAAAAGTAATCAGTACACCAAGATTATTGGTAAGCTTACTAATCGACAATAAGTTTTTGGTTATCTCATGAACCACCAAAACATCAGACAAGCGCAAAGAACTCGTAAGTTGGGAATCACCAATAGCATAAATAGAAATAGTATTTCCATTACCAATAGAAACATATGAATTACCAGTATAGGGAGTGACACTTTCAAGGTTTGAGGCAGACGAGCTCATATGGGTGGAAGCTCCGGAGTCAAGATACTATTCAGAGGTGAAAACTGCTGACTCAAGCTGATGAGAGAACTAGAACAACTGAGCAGGATGAGAAGTCTCGGAAGGGGGTTGAATCACATTGTAATAGTGTGCGGCATCATGAACCATTTTGTGACACCATTGGCATTGAAGGCCACGACCACGACCATAATTGTGCCCAGAAAACCTACCTCGACCACGACTAGCAAATCGACCAGAACAACCGGCACGTGTGCTAGACGGGCTGCCATCATAAACACTAACCACCGGTGCCTGAGTCCACGCGTTGCCATCAGAGGACAAATCAGAATCCGCGAATGCTACTTGACCGGCTGTAGACCCCACAGAAAGTGACTGAACCTGTAAATTGTTTAAAATTTCCTTGTGGTTTTCGGTACGAGTAACAATATCGGCATACAAGGGAGTTGGTGACGCAGTAATAGAATGAGCAGAAAAATCTTTGTAATCAGAACCGAGAGCAGTAAAACACCATAAAAATTTTTCATCATTCGAAGCATGTGAACCCAAAACAGAGAGTTGATCAAATATGTTTTTAAACTGAAGATGCAGCTCATGAACAGTGCCAGTTTTCCTTGTAGCAAAGGCTTTTGAACGCAGGCGCAAAATAGTGGACTTACTTTGGTTCTGATAAAAAGATGCTATGTTCTCCCACATTTTTTGAGAAGTGGCGCAATCATACAGCTCAACTAGGGCTTCCTGAGTCAATGACAAAAACAAAAAACTACACACTCTTTAATCCTCATCAATCCGAGCTTCCCTGTCCGCAACGGCTTATGCATAAGTAGCTTTTGGATCCACCTTCATTCCTCCAGGAGAACCACCAGTCAGGGATGCAAAGGATGGTGTCGAAAAAAGACAATTCCGACAGTGGAGTGGGAAGCACCGGGCACGGCTTCGTGCCATCAAGAAAACCGTACAGACCTTGCGGCTTGAGGATGTGAGATGCTTGTCGTTTCCACAATAGATAGTTCGTTGGGGTAAGTTTGATGGTGAACATATGGAGGAAAGTGTTGTATTGAAGCTTGGAACTTTCAGCCATGGTGAAAACAGTGAAACGACAAAGGGAGGAAGAAGTTGTTACTTGGTGAAGAAGAAAGGAGTATGGCGGCGGTAAAGGAGGAAAAGAAGCAGATTCAGCTGCTTAGAAAAGAGGGAGAGGATCGAACCCTATTATGATACCATGTGAATAAGATAATTCTCGATAGATAGATGTTTGTATTGAGTAGAATACACATAGATATACTAACCCTAGACATATAATGTATCCAAACACAATCTCTATCAAATCATAATCAAATATAATCTTTGATCTCATCCATCCTAACACAGAAAAATTAAGGCACCCAAAATAGCTCTTTATATAAATTAAAATTTCATATTAAAAGCATCTTGTTTTGAAAATTAATTAATTTAATGATATAGGAGAATAAGGAATATGCGAAGTTAAGGAAAAAAGGCATCTTACTATCTCTATAGGAGAAATTAGACAGAATGTTTAAGGAAACTTCTGCCACAGGATTGAATGCTTATATACCCGGTGCATCTGTATCATTGCCTGAAAGTTCAATTCAAGTAGAGGAAGATGCTGAAGAGAGGTACAGTTCAGAGGATATAGTTCAATCTTCTAAAAGAAGGAGGAAAAAAGCAAGTGGAAAAGACAAAGAAGTTTCCACAAAACCAGGAAAGGTAGGAGGAGCTGCTTTGTTAGCTCAAAATTGACCGAATGTGTGAGGATCTTGAGAAAAGCCTTAAGAGTGCGGTAACTCAGATGATACTAGTATTGATAATGTGATGAAGGTTGTACGATCTTTACCTGGGTGTGAGCAGGCTCTGGGATATTTTTCTCTGCAACTCGATTGTTCCTGCAGAAAGAGAAGAGGGAAATGTTTTGCTCTATGCAAGGCAATGACATGAAATTACAGTACCTCAAATTTGAGGCTGAAAATTAAGCTATTGTTTAGACCTATTCCTATTATGAAAACTCTCCATTCAGTTTTAGTTGTTCTCCCGTGAGACTTTTTTGGTTGAATCGTGTATTTTTTTTTTCTATTGGATGTGATGACTTGATTTTCTATGTATGTTCACATTTTGATTCAGAAATATTTTGATTCAGAAATATTGGATGTGATGACTTGTATGTTCACGTTGTGATATTTTCAACACTATATCTCACAGGAAAGTATTATGTCGTTGATGCGGGATATCCACAAAGCACAAATTAATGGATTTTTAGGACCTTTTAAAGGACTAAAACAACATTTTCAACAGTATGGAGGACGAAAGCCAACAAAAGAGAGAGAATTGTTCAATCAAAGACACTCTTCTCTTAGAGGCGTTATAGAACGCACATTTAGGGCTTGGAAAAAGAAATGACATATCCTGAGAAACATGGAAGGTTACTCGTTTGCGAAGCAAGTAAAGATTATCATTGCAACCATGACTCTTCATAATTATATTAACATATATGCTGATTATGATAGACATTTTGACATTGATGAAGATTCAATTGACATATCCAGTGATGGGATGGATGAGAATGATGCAGAGGAAACGAATAATCGTACCGGGTCGCAAGAAATGGATGTATTAAGAAATAAAATTGCTCAAAGTTTAATGAGATTGCGTCGTGGTGGACGTGGTTAAGATTATTTCGTATAAGTATATTTAAGGATGGCATTTTTATGCCAAGAACGCTCCTTTTAATATTGTTGCTCAGTTCTACGTTTCTTAAATTATTTGTGTATGTGTTTCTATCCTCTAGCTCAACTTCCAACTTCTTCAACCTTAATGTTTCACTGTCGCTACAACTGCAACAAAGTAGTAGATCATTTGTTTAAATCATATATTGTTTAATTACTTAATTAATATTGTATAAGATTTTGTTATCCATCTCTGTCCACTTCTCTAAAATGTGGCAACAAAGAACATTAGTTTGAAAAGTGAACACTAAGACGATGTTGCTGCCCTGTGGACTTTGCAATTTCATGCAGAAAGTATTGTGCAATTTCATGCAGAAATGGACTTCCTCCTGGCTCTGCATGCTTCGAGTCTCTGCTTTGATTGCCGAATTGTAGTTTGGTTTGTTAACTGGGTGTGAGATACGCAGCAATTATGTGTGTAAAAATATCTCAAGATCTTGCTATAAGTTTTAAACTGCTGATTTGTGATGCTGATTATAGAATGCTGAGTTGTGGGTTCAATACGAGAGACAACACCTTTTATCTCGGTTCTATAGGGGTTTTTACTTCGGTTTTTCATCCAAAAAAAAACCGAGATAAATGTGGGCGGAGTAAAAAAGGTAGTTTTTTTACCTCGGTTCAAAACCGAGGTAAAAAGTCATTTTTACCTCGGTTTTTTGAAAAAATAACCGAGGTAAATACTCCAATGGCCGACAGGGATACCGAATATTGTGCGACGTCGGTAACTAGTTGAGGTGGCCGACAGACCCAGAAGCTTGTGACTTTTCCAAAATCAATGTCACGAATTTCATGTGTGAAGTTGTCTGTTCCTGTACACGAAGTCGCTCATTCATGTTACCGACGTCACATAGTCATCTTCTTTTGATTGCGGTTACAAACCGCAGTAATTATTTTCTTTTATTTTGGTTTTAAGACAAAAAAATCCAGGGTAAATATGTAATTATGGACCCACCATCTGACCAGTGAGCGACATCGTCTAGAAAGTGCGGCATCTGTAGGATAGTGCGACGTCGTCATGATCAACCTCGATTGGTCGACACTTGTGCGATGATGATGTGGCATGTTGATACCACGATGTCATTTTTAGTATACCAACCTTGCTTGCGGTTGTGCAATGAATGTGTCGGTTACACGATGAACGAGGTATTCGCGAGGTCGTTTTAAGCGACGTCACTCATATCATGGTCTCGTCGCTAATCTATGGTGACCAGTTAGCGACGTCGCTTTGCATCCGTTTGAACAAAATGGTATATTCTACACCAGCAACACCGTTACATTTAATGCAAACAGCAATATAGATTTCACTAAAAATGTGTTTCCGGCCTCAAACACCATTTAGAGGACATGTAGCTACAGCAAGCTTAATGCATACAGACAAGAAGGATACATATTACACTTTCAATGCACATAAAAAAGATATAAAAATTCTCACAAAATGAACTATACCATTGATACTCCATAAGTAGATAGGGATCTACATTAAGGAATCTAAAAAAAACCTTGGCAAGTATCAATGGGCATTTTAGGTAATGATGCTTGCACAAAAAACTTAACCTAAAAATGGTTCCTCATATAGTGGATGGGTTAAGAAAATCCTTCCAATTTTTTACCATTATGAAAATTGCCCAACTTTCACGTACTTCTTCCAAATGCCTCATTGCGTATGGTAATTAGTCCTTGGGAAAATACTACAAGAAGGAGTAATCACAAAACCAATACAAAGTTTGAGCGTAGTCCATTTCATTATTTATTGAAACTAAATGTGTGGATTTGAGTTACCATTTCTAGGCCAAATTGATTCTCATTCACATTTGCTACGAAGTCCTTCATAAAGGGCATGCAATAGTAACCTCTTTACCATGGGGTTGCTTATTTCTTATGCTATCGATACACGCAATTTGATTAAGAACACATAGAGATGTACTTATAGCAATAATTATGTCATGTTTATATTTAGATTTGAATTCTAACCTTTTGGGATTACCAGTGGAATGCCTTGTGGAGGTTGTTAAGGGATCCGTCACCCCTTTGCAATTACGAATAAAATTGTCTTCGAGGGTGTTTGATGTAACGGATCGAACTAGTACACTGTGCTTGTGGGAATAACGAAGACGGTGACCATCCAATGTTTGCTAGAAAAATGAAATTGTCATTAATTCATTATAATCCAATAATCTCTAATAGAATCAAAACATTAATTTTTTAGGAAGGTAGTAGAGTTGACTCACCTCTCGTAATAAGGTGCGATATATATATATACATACATATATATATATATATATATATATATATATATATCGAATTGTTCATTTTTCATCAACTGGGAGCTCAAGTAGGCCAAATGCTCTTCCATCGCCACATGTTCATGTTGCAGTTGCATCTTGAAGGGGGCAAAGAACCCTTATCCACCCTATCATTTTGGAATTTGATTGCATATGCAAAAGCCTATACATAGTTAGTCTCAATAAATTGAGGGGAAATGCAATAATTGAAAAGACGTCGGACGTTTGTTTCATGGATTCATTTATACTTACATGCAATGCAGTTGCATTACGGGTAAGGGGATATTATTGAAATGGAATAATGCCTCGAAATCCTCCCCCCGGATGATTGGATTTACCTTGTAACCCAAAATACCAACTTCATCCATGGTAATTTCGTACGAAGATAAGGAAGGGTGAGTTTTCACAATCGTGTGGATATTCCTTAGAGACCCAACCTTCGACGGATTGAATGGAGGTGCCTTCACTCTAAAGACACGGGCCTTTGTAGGTTTTGGATCCCCACATGATTTTTCCAGGATACTATTGATTGCCTCGATCTACATTTAAAAAAATAGAAAAGTTATGTAAATAACTTTTGTATTTGCTCATACCCTTACAACCGAATTTATTTTTACCTTCTGGGGGAAACCTTGTCCATAATAGAGAAAACGAAAGGGCCTTTCAACAAAGGCTCTTTGTATCCTCCACTGTAGTTGCCTCAGCCAAATGGATTGGAAGAACTATACCATCAACAAGGTTCTTTGTGACATTGACCACCATATTCTCCTTTGCATCCGGCTTATGCTGATGCAATCGTATGGATGTGTATATTTTACCTTCCACCACAACATGGATCTCACCATCAACACGTTCAGCAAGAGGAATGCACAAGGAATTATCCTTCAAAAAAGAATTGCTATTTAAGAACAAAGAATAAAATATTCTAATATGAAAAGTGTAATATATTCACTTATACCTCAATGTTCCATTGTGTTTACTCTACTAACTTTGTTCTTAGTTGGGCAAATGCAAGAGGCGTTGTTAAAGTCGGAGAAGGTGGGGCAGGCACACTATGACACTCCGGGTGTTCATGTGTTGAGGTTGTCGGAGAAAAAGTGCGAGGGGTTGTTGAGGTTGTTGGTTTAGAACTTGCAATCATTTTCTCCAATTCAAGTGGCATTTTTCTCCCATTTGATTCTTGTGAGACATAAGCCACTAGTTGGCTTAATGTGGATTTGAAACCATCAATCTCTCTTTGTTGACTACTTGAAAAAATATCAACTTTTGGTTGTTAAGGTTTAACAGAGATGTCCCTATGTGTAGCGAGTGTGCCGACACCCCGGACCCTGCCCTGATGCTCTTCCTTGTTAAGCGCTACACCTAGTATGTCCTTCTTTCCAACCCCGACGAACTCGCCTGACTCATGTTTTCTTTTTAAGTCCTCCTAAAAATTACCAATAATTGAACTCATATATTAGGTCAAAATTATCTTGAACAATTTTACATAGATTAATTCAAAAAAAATGTTAGTCAACTCACAATTTGTTTGGCAACCACTTCCGCTTCTTTGGTGTGGAACTTACCTTCCTTCTTCCCTCGCTTTTTATATCCTTTTAACAATTTTTCAAATTGGGGAACCTCATCCAGTGTGGGATATTTCGTTGAAATCCTCGCCTCATCCTCCTCCATCCCATGCTCTACTTTATCAAACACTCTTACCTCAAACATTTCCTTCACGATAATTCATGTGACTAGTGCATAGCTACCCCTACTCATAGTATGTCGCATATTGTTTCCTTGTGCAACCTCAACATGTTTGGCTCTAAGACCCAAAAAAATCATTCAATCAAGCTCTTATATTAATGTAATTAATAAAAAAAATAATGAGGTCAAATTGTATCACAATTCCCTTACTGCAGTGCGACATTGTTCATAGTTTGGTAGGTGATTCGCCTCTTACGAATGAACGATGTGCGGCATCAATATGATCATCGATCAAAGACATTACCTAATCTTTGTTGTCACACGATGTCACAAGTCACTCTATACAAACAGACAAAAGTCCGATGGGTACTATGCGACGTCGTATAACCAGTTCCCAGTACTTATATTTAGGGAAAACAGGGACCAATACAATAATAACGCATTCACAGTCACAAACCAAATAAACAACTGATGTTTTAATCACAATAAAGTCATGCATGAGTTTATCTAATCCTCAAAAAATGACTTTGTTTACAAATATAACTAAGTATCCACTAAGTATGAATCTCAAATAATAATAAATGTTAATTACTTACCGATGCTTCGTCCTCCAGTTATCATGTAACAAAATCCTTCCATCTAGAGTCATTTATGAACGGCCTCTTAATCCCTGGGTTGCAATGTTTCCTCTTCCCAAAAATATAATCCCTCGCCAATTTGGCTTTGAAATCTCTCCATCTCTCCCCAAAGCGGCGTATGGTTCTAGTCTTCAACTTTCCTTGTCTTCACAATCAATTTCAAATGCTAATTCAAGGGCCTTCCTTAGCTTTTCCTTGTAAGCTACATCGATCTGAGGCCAAGACTCGTACAAGAAAATGTCAACCTTTATCCTAGCCATCAATCCTAGGTAACTAGACCACCAATTTCTATTCCCGCCTATCGCATTTCCGATATGGTAAAATTTCATTGGACATTTCATACATTTTTCCAGCATGTCTATTAATTCCTTGCAAATAGCCCTACCCCAACCTTGCTTACATCTTTTCGATCCATTTTTCTCTCTAGCTTCTTCGGGGCATTTCATCTTATTGTGGATTACCACACCACAACCTAAAAAGAAACGCAATAAATCACACAACACTATGTAATCCACAACACCAGCGGGAATTATGCACACTAAATTATTATTGGAAAATGCTATTAAATCCACAACAACACCATATCATCCATTTAGTGACACTTTCTAATCATCTTCAATGAAGATGATCTCCGTATGATTAAAAGAAATGCAAAAAAATTAAGCATTTCATGTCATTTCCATATCAAATAAGCACCATTTGAAAACTTCAACAAGTGGTACACACAATACACATTTAAAATATGTAATCTTTAAAGTAGCCACGCACAACCCTTCGTGTATTGGTCATATGAGAAATAGATGATACATAAGACACAAAACAACAAAAAACCCTCATTCAACATTGAATGTCAAGGAATGTAAAATGGACAATAAGCTCATGTTTGTATGGTGTGAAAGATTAAACCTTACCACAATTTTGATTCATGGAATCCCCAACTTTTGTGACCTCCACATCCCCAACTTTGGTGACCTCTATTTAGCATCTAATAGGGAGAGAAATGTGATTTCTTGTTGTGGTTGATAGGTTGGAGAAGGAAGGAGTTGAGGAAGATGAAATTTGGCTCTTGGGGGATGGAGGGTGCCATTTTTGGCAATAAATGCTCGTTCAAAGATTTTGGGCCTTTTTTTTGCTATGCATGACACATACTTGCATTCTCCCACCATCCTTGCGACGTTGCGTGTTTCGTGCGACACCCATTAATAGTTTAATTTAGGTCTTCTGGTGGGTCAAAAGTGGCCCAATAGGCCCATCCCATATGAATGTCCGATTTTGCACTATGTTCGTCCTAGCCTCGGATTATACAACGTGTGAGGGACCTCACCATCTTTGTGGTTTAGAATTCATATGTTGGGGCCTGTTTGCGGACCAAATAGCCCATTTCACGATTATGACCAACATCGCTGTGTCTTCGACCTATCCTCGGTAAATGTGAGGTTACTGACAACATTGACAACTAGGGTAGGTCTAGCATATCCATAATTAGTTATAATGTAGAACTTAATTTTTTTCTTCAATACTCATACCTGCTGTTATTAGAAGAGTATAGCTACATTTTTCACAAATTAAAGTGATATTTAAAAAAATAGCCATCAAGTAAAGTGAATTATGTTATCATATACATGTCAGTGGTCAAATATTGCAGCCGACCGTAAGTTAGAATATTAAACCAATTATGCTCATATTAGGAGGGACATTATTTTTTCAATACAATAGGACGTGTTTGGGGCTTATTACAATCCATTTCATACAAGACTGTAATGTTAGTTATACTTATTGACTGGGGAATTATCGTTATCCTCACAAACACTCAGTCTTCTAAGACGTTTAATGTTTTGGACAACAATTGTTCATTTATTGCATTTGTGTAGGGTGTGGCATAGCCACTCTTGTCTTAATAAACTACTATATGTTAGTTATACTAACTACAATGGGTTCTCCCATGTTCCTTATGAACAGTCAATACTATTGGGCGATAATGTTTTCCCTTGGTGTAAATAAAAAGATTAACATTGTTAATAGCCTTGCAAAACCAATGTTATTCGAAACACGCAAATATCAGTTGTAATAATTATAAAGGGTAATCCGGTTATGCATGGAGAACGAACCTAAAGCATTACAAACGAAATTGTACGAACATGTTAGACAATTATAAAGGGTTATCCAGTGCAACGTATCACATTTGGTACCATTTTTCATTGAACCATGATAGAGGATTAACAGTCTAAGAAAGAAGCGTTAGTTGTAAGTCTTCGAGATTACAATGGGTAATCATGTACAACATATCACAATTATAAAGAGTAATCAAGTACAACGTATCACACATGGACCATTGTTCATTGAACCATGTGAGACAATTTTATACAACGTATCGCATTTGGTACCATGTTAGATGATTAACAGTCTTACTTCGATAGTGTTTTTGGTACGAGTTTCGATCATGAGCCATGATAACAACAACTCAGGGTTAATGAACAACAGTTCGAGATTAAATTGATGATCTCATTTTACTTTTTCTTTTGATATTTATCTTATCAATATTTTGAGAAAAATTACTCTGGGCCTAGCATTTGGGCTAGTGTTTGAATGAATTTGGGCCAAAAAATTTAATCGACCCAATGCATTATGTGAGGTCGCAAGTTTGTCGTCATAATGACGATGTGGCCAACGTTGAAGCGAGCTTGTGACATTATAGGGCCATTTGGCCAAGCCCAAAATGTTCTGACAATTGGGCCACCTATTATATTTGGCCCAGTAACCCCTTAGTGCTACCTCGTCCCTTATTTGTGCAGTGTACGGTAAGGTCGAGAATATTTGTGAGGTCGCACTACGTGGTTAAATGACACCGTAATGTTGGAGTATTTAAAGGGGCAAAGCTCCAACCCATCACATTCCAAGAACTTAACGTCGCACATTCAATACTTCTCCCTTCCATAAAATTGCCACAAAACCGTCCAATCCAATGGCCAAACTGCCTCCTTATAAAAAATCAAAGCCTTTCTACTGCTCTTTGTTCATCACTAGGCAGAAACAACGAAAGAGAGTTCCACATTATTCCCAAACCCTAGACAAGGTTAGATTTTTTATTTAATCTATTGTTTTAGTTGTTTAGGATTATGGTTTGAGTTTATATGTTGTTGAAATGTGTAGATTTAGTCCAATGTGCAAGCTTTATTTTACTTCTATGTGATTGATTAGGTTTTAGGGCTAATTTTGTAGTGTATGATAATGTTCTTTGGTGTATGGATGAAATGGAGTGGATGTGATGGGGTAAATCTCGATTTTCTGCATATTTTCTTCGTATTGAGGGAGTTCTTAGCTTTTCTTGTACCATTTAGCATTTTTAAATCATTCATCCATACATCGCAAAAAATTTGGCCTAACCAAACTGCTCTGCGAGGTCGCACATTCATGACTTGATGAATGTTCTTGAATGTGTGACCTCACTGTGGTAAATCATGTCAGCCGAATTGTTATCGACATGCCAGCGAGATCATTCATAATTTATCATGCAACATCAAAATAGTTGATCAAATCACTGGTTAATGTTTAAAATGTTGTCCATCAGATGCCAGTAAAAAGTATAGCCAAAAGGTTCCTGGAAAAGAGAAGCGAGGTAGGCACGCCCTGTGCGAAGAAGTCAAAGGAAGACCCTCCACCACCAACCTTTGACAATAAATGTTTTTTCGAGGAGGAAAACGAGAAATGCTACATTAATCTTATCTCCAAGTCTACTGCCGTGACAACTGGCCTAATAGGGTAGCTGAAGACGATGAGTCAGGTGCCCTCGATCCAAATCAAATGGTTGAAAAGTACTTAGGTCTGAGCGTAGGCAACATGACATTCAAACCAAGAAAAATTAAGATTGATGTTCTCAAGCTAGAGAAGAAGATGAAGTACTACCTCATCTGCCACTGCCTGATACCAGCTAGCCATCCTTCCGAGCCCACGATCAATGGTTATGTCCTCTATTGGCATATATGAAAGAATAAGATTGTTGACTCTGGTTACACTATCATCCAGAAGATACATATGGTCATTGTAACCAATAAGAGAACGACTCTCCATTACAGCAACATGATAACCCCCCTCATGGAGAAATAGAATGTTCCCATCCGACCCCCTCAGAAGATCTCCCTGAGGTACTATGATGAGAACTATTTTGGCCAAAAGCATTAGCACTGGGAGGCGGGTGAGTGGGTTGATCACAACATTTCCAAGGGTAATCTTGATCCGATATCCACCCCTAGGCAAGAGGGAACTCAATCAGCCACCAAAGCTGAGCATCCTGTCCCATCCACTTCGGATATGAAAATTGGCCATGTTTATTTTTCTTCCATAACTAGAGTTTAACAAAGTAACTAATTATAATGTGTTAGACATTTTTTTAGTAGCATCAGGGCTGAAACACAGTGCATGGAGCATCCTTTTGAAGGGCATGGAGGAGATGAAGGCTAATACACTACGTTTGGAGCAAAGCCAATAGAGGATGATTGCGGAGTTGGCGGGGTTGAGGGCCTTTCTTAACCGTGGGACCTCAGAAGCGGGGCCGGTGGATAATGAAGATGAATTGGTGGTCAAGAACCCAAATGATGATGCACTGGCCACTGATGATGATGCAACGGGTTCCAGCTCCGGGTCGGGGTCTAGTGAGGATGAGGAGGGTAGTAGTGAGACTGAGATGAGGATGATCAGGTACCCAAGATGTCCGCAGACAAGCTTTGATGTGATTTTATGTTTAGTTGGATAATGCAATGAATTTTATTAATGGTGTGTAAGGTTATGGAGATTTATTATTGTAGCAATTGTACGCTAGAATATAATTATGTTATCATTTTGCGTATGGTACAATACAATTAATGTATCATGTTTGGTGTGTTATCTATATTTTTGCTATGAGCTGTTGTGGACTAGGCTGTTGTAAACTCGAAATGATTTTCTTGTAGGTTTTACATTCTGAGTTGTGGTTAGAATTTTTTAACTCTATCTTCATGAATCAATGTTTGTAGTATGCGACGTCGCAGGCTTGTCTTAAAACACTACTCAGTTTAAACGAAGTCTTACAGACTTGTCTGCAAGGTCACGTGAATTAATTGGTATTGTGGATTTAGGTACTAGTTTCAATCTACTACTTTATCGACAATTTAACTGATGTCGCAAACTCCACTTTTAATGACCATGTGGCTCTTGTGCGAAGTCGCATGGAGGTCCTTTTCGTACCTCTGAAAGTTATATTTTTAAGCCTTAATGCTTCCTATCCACAATTAAATAGATAATGGCAAGTCGGGGTCGTCCAGGAGATGAGGGATCTTTTCAAGTGTTTAAACATATATAGGAGAAAACATACTAGGCATAAACATATATAGATACACATAAAAGTATGTAAAAAGAGGGGTTTCGTTGGTTTTTTATCCTAAATTATCAAAATTGAAAGACAACAATTAGCAACACAAAAGAACTACGCTAATCATGCAACAACAACTAAAGACAAGAATAAAACAACAATTAACAAAACCTTGGGCGCAATTGACTTCCACTTCTAAGCCTCTTACCCATCATTGAACATGCAACCTATTTACTACTTTCACTACTTGATGTAAAGACTAAACTTCTACCCTTTTTAGTTAGTAGTTTGCAAGAGTGAGCTCGACATCTCTTGCCAAACCTCACCAATGACTCCCATAGTCGAAACAAGAATAAGAGTATCTCATTGATGGCATTGAGCAAGGAGAATCAACAAGCTTGGCATGACTTATAAACACTACACCATGTCTAAGCATTTAACCAATTCATGCATTTATACAAGATTAGTCAAGAACGATCGACATTCATAGACTTCTCTCATTTGCTACAAGAAACAAACATGAAAAAGAGTTCAACATCATCATATTCATGTAGCCATTATCAATCCATCAACACAATCAAAAGCTCTAAATCATACTCTTGTATTTCCTATCAAGAAAAGGGGAAATCAATCCATTTCCCCAAACCCTAACAAGCATATCATACAAGTACTTCATATACTCAAGCTTTCAAGAACATTAATGACATTAACAAACACATTGAATGCTCCATAACTGCATAATAGTAAAAGTACCAAATAGGATACAATTTTTTCTTAAGACATGGGCTTGGAAGCCTTGGTCAATTGCTCCCAAGAACAAAACTAAGCTAGATAATCAATACCCATACCATAGAACAAAAATATACAAAGAAAGAAGAAGAAAGGGAAGAAAATGGTGAAAACTAGGGTTTTGGAGCCCCCAAGTCGGGCTTGGGAAAATGGTGAAGAAGGGGGCTATTTATAGCCCAAGTTGGTCAAAAAGAAGGTCAAAACATAACAGGCATCGCCTGGGAAGAAATGGCATCGCTAGGGCGGAAATGGCCTCGCCCGGGTGGTGGAGGTTTCAGCCCAAATATTCAGAAATGGTCTTGCCTGGGCTTCTTGTTTTGCTTCCCACGGATGAACCCTTAATTCATTTTGAGAGTTCTTGTAGTCAATTTTATGTGCCCGAGAAGACAAATCCAATGACGCCACCTTTGTAAGCTGATTCTTCTCAGATAATTTTAAGAACGTTTTCTAAACTTCTGGGTGATAATTCATTCGCTTATTTGCCTTCCTTCTTTGACCCTTCTATCTTCCACCACGTGTCAATATGTGGCCTTCACTGAACCACTCCAAAGGCTAATGAGAAATCTACAAATGAAGCTCACAAAATGGAATCTAGATGCTCGTAAGGACCAAAAATCCATTAGACTAAACATAAGTTACCAAATGAAGGATTTAGATATAAAAATAAAAAAATAGTCATTTAAACCCCTTATCATGTAAGCCTAAGTAAATCTAGAAATCTTACAACAAAAATATGACAAAAGTGAAGTTAAATGCTTTGGAAAATACATGTATTTGACGTCTCATAATCGCACAAGAGTGCTTGTTCATACCGATTCGCCTGCCGAAAAGTTGTGCAAAGTTGGCTATTACATCCCCCAAAACTTTTACTTATGTGATTCGATTCAAAATGGGAATACCAAATGGTTACCAATTATACATTTTTAGTATCTCCTTTGCAAATTTACAATCAATAGATAATGGCATAATGCAACGTTAAAACCTACAACTTGGGAACAAATCTATGTCTTCTTTTTCTTCTTCTTCTTCGATTTTGAATGCCACTGAATCCAAACACTCTCTTTGTGGTCTCTTCTTAATGCTAGCTCCACACCAATTATCTCTTACTGGCTGACATCACTGGCAATGGGTGGTGTATGTGGAACAATCTCTAATAATGAGGATGAACTAACCTCCCCCACAAATTGGCTATTCCCTTCAATGACCACTGGTTAATTTGCTAGAATCGCAAGGATCATCTACATAAAACAACTGCATAGCCTGTGATGCAAGGATGTATGGATCGCCAGTAGAACTTGTCTAGCTCATGTCAACGACTCTAAAACCTAGTTCATCAATCGATACACCTGCATTGTTGTCAACCCATTTGCATTTGAAAATTGGGACCATAAACTTGTATATAAAAGTTCCCAAATTTCTTCAATCACACTATAGTACGACATATTCCCGTACACTGTATTCTGATCCTTTGAGCTACTGACATGTAATGCTTCCGCAACTATGCTAATGCCACTATTTTGTGTTGAGGTATGTGTGTCCCATTCAATGGTTGAGAAGGTATACTCATCCATGTTATAGCCAGTGAAAGAAATCGCAGTAGCAGAAGGCATAAAGGCTAACCAATTCAAGGTATCACCGTGACTTTCTCCAACTACAGTCTATCGTAACCAATCAATGAAGGTGTGATTGTGTTTGGCAAGTACTTGCTTCTCCGACCAACCAGTGTGTCTTTCTTTGATAGAGACCATATGCATATCCACGTAGGGGTGAGCCACATCTGAATTGCACAAGACATATTAGTGTAATTTAATCAACTCGTCGTTGGTTAATACCTGACTTGTTCCTTTTCGTAAAACTTTGCCCCCCACTCTATCGCCATGGCGTGGTTTTGGTACACCAACCAACTCTTCATTCTTTAAGAATTCCATGCAGTATTTTATCGCCTCCTCGGTCACATACCTTTGGACCATACTGGCATCCGGGTGAAACTAATTTTTTAAATAACCCTTGAATATCTTCATATATTTCTTGAAAGGATACATCCATCGAAGATAAACAAGACCACAAATCAATATTTCCCATACAATGTGAACCAACAAGTGCACCATCATGTCAAAGAATGAAGGGGAAAAATACATCTCCAACTCACACAACACGATAACTATTTCCTCCTGCAGTTCCTCTAATTTCCCATGCTTGATTTCTTTAAAACAAATTTCCTTAAAGAAGTGACACAACCAGGTAATGCACTTCCTGGCATGAGTTGGCGAGATGGATCTAATCACAACCGGGAGAAAATCTTGAATCAAACAATGTGAATCATGGGATTTCATACTCCCCAATCTCAATCCCTCATCGGACACTAGATTGCTTACCCTAGATGAGTAGCCCGTCGGGATATCCATTCCTTTCAGGCTAGAACATATCAACTCTTTCTCTGCTTTTGAAAGTGTGTAACAAGATGCTGACAAGTATGTCTTCGTCCCCCGTACCTGTGTGGCCAAATCAGGTATAGTGCCCATTTTGACCATATCCTTCCTTGACTTCACACCATCCTTTGTCTTACCCGGGATATTCATCAAAGTACCAACCAAACTGTCACATACATTCTTTTCAATATGCATCACGTCCAAACAATGTCGGAAATCAATTTTCTCTCAATATGGTAGTTTAAAAATATGGAACGCTTCCTCCAACTACCGGCTAAATTTGGTTTCCTCTTCCTCTTCTCAAAGCCATTACTAAAATCTCGCAAAATGTACAAGATTGACGCACCTGTTAATATAGGAGGAGGGGGCGGCAACTCTACCTTTCCATTAAATCTATCACATTGATTCCTCCACCAATGAGTTGTTGGAAGCCATATCTAGAAACCAAGGTACATAGTCTTGCTTCCATGCCTCAACTGCCAATACTCTGTGCCATCTAAACAAATTGAGCATGCCTTGTGTCCTTTTACAGAATAGCCAGAAAGGTTCCCATACGCGGGAAAGTCATTAACAGTGTAGAACAACATCGCTTTGAAATCAAACTCCTCCTTCCGAAACCCATCATACATCCTAATTACAGGATGCCACAACCTTTTCAAGCCATCCACCAAGGGGGCTAGGTACACATCAATATTGTTGCCCGATTGTCTCGGACCAGAAATCATTAGAGATAACATTATGTACTTCCTTTTCATGCACAACCAAGGGGACAAGTTATAAATCATTACCATCACCGGCCAAGAACTATGATTACTGCTCATATTAACAAACAGGTTCATTCCATCGGTGCACAAACCAGGCCTCAAGTTACGTGGCTCATTCCCAAACACCCAAAAAGCTGTATCTATCTTCTTCCACTGATCACCATCAGCCGGATGACTAATCACTTCAGTATCAACCATTGTCTGATCTGCATGCCAACTCAAATTCTTAGCATTCTCAGGATTTTCAAATAATTTTCTCAAACGAGGAATAATAAGTAGATACTAAACGACCTTGATAGGAACTTTCTTCATCCACCGATTTCCAATTTCTCTATCAACATCGACCTCCTTCAACTGAACCTTGGAGCATTGCATCCAGGGAACTCCTCCGCATTCAGGTGAGCTCTTCTGTATAAGATACAATCGTTCTAACAAGCATGTATCTTTTCATAATCCATGCCCATCGGACATAGTACCTTCTTCAACTCATACACCATATTGGGCAGTCTATTGCCAACCGGAAGCATTTCTTTCATCACTTTCAACAAAGCAGAGAAGCTGACATAACTATAGGAATACTTAGCTTTGACATTCATCAACTGTAACGTAGCCTTCAGAACAGTCAATTCTTTGGGGCATCCATTTTATAGAAGTGTCTCTTTATGCCCGTGGAGGTTTAAAATTCTCTTAGGATTTCCACTGTAATTCTTGACAATCTCCTCAACCAACTCATCCATCATATCATCCTTCTCGGCCTCCCATTTATTTCTAGTATGTTTATCCACATTCTTCCCATGCCAAAACCAAACTTTGTATGTTGGATGAAAACCGTATATAAATAAGTCTTCCTTCAAAGAAATTGCTTGTTCATGAATAGCAGTGTTCCGACACTTATTGCAAGGAAAATATACATAAGAAAAATTCGCCTTCATGGAATTCGCAAATGCATATTCAGTGAAGTTGGCTAGAAAAGATTGATACCCCTCGCTTGTTCGATCTTCATCATAACAATGGGTTTTATCCATAGACATTCCTACAATACAATAATAAGTACACACTCTTTATAGATCTATGTTAGCAAAAAATACATCCACTTACATTCATTCAGTTTATGACATGCATACACAAATCATATAAATAAGTGTTAACAAAAATATTCATTATATTAGCATAAACATATATATAACCTAAACCCATATCCAATCATGAAATGCCTAATATTAATCAACCCATACTTAAGCACATCCTCTCATATGAAATAAACTAACCTACAGCCTAATTTGAAGATGAAACTACAAAATTGTGATATTGGAAAACTTACTTGGTAATTGAGCACAATCAACAAACCTATTCGCCACCTCCAAGAAAGTGTATTTGAATTTCAAAGAGGGAACTCGGAATAAGGAGAAATGTTTTGGGTATCAAATGATTGAATTTGGTCAATGGGACCAAAGTCACTAAGTCCCATCATATGCGACATCGCTTCAGGATATTGACTAAAAATTGGTCAAAACGATATAACTAGCGAGGTCGGTCATATCACGATTAAGTTATACTACATGATCTGAACACCCCAACTGACGTCGCACATATATCGGTTATTCTATTTACTTCGATTTTGAAAATTATTTACCTCGGTTTCCATACAACCGAGGTAAGAAACCAATTATTTACCTCGATTTTTTAACCTAGGTAAATAATAACTTTTACATCAAAAAAACCAACCGAGGCAAAGGAACTTTTTACCTCAGTTTTTTGGGGTTAAGAAAAAAACTGAGGTAAAAGGGGCGAAGTAAAAGGTTCTGTTTCTTGTAGTGGTTTTATGTTTGTTTCTTGGACTAAACGGGCATTGGCCAGGGGATGACTTGATTTTTATAATTTATTTGGAACTAGATATTGAGATTGTGTTAGGATTTCGCAATACATTTTGTAAATATAAATACATGTCTAAAATAGTTATTTTGTAAATTAAAAGTACTTTTCTTTTTAAACTTGCCAAACACATGAACTGCTTATAAGCACTAATAAGCTAATTTTCCAAATACTAAAAGTGCTTTGCTTTTCAGCTGCTTATTCTCACAGATAAAGAGAAGCCAGCTTTGCATATAAGCCCAGCCCTACCAAACACATCCAATATTGACCTATAACCGGTAGGTCAAGTAGGTTTATTTTTAATCTCGAATGTGTATGGGTCAAATAGGTAATGTGTAAAATGGGTTATTGAAAAATATGGGTCGAATGGGTTGGGTTTGCGGGTTGACCACAGGTCAATAAAATGATGATACTCGTGGGTCAAACCCATAAATTTACCTATATCTATTTTTCCTTTTACCGCCTTGAAATTTATCCTTGAACTCTTTATCTAGCACCTGCATGAATCCATCTCTCTTCTCCAAAAAAATCCTCAACCCTTCCTACGAATTATCCAATCTCAGCCACCTCAGCAACGGAAAAAGTCCTCAGAGCTCAATGCTCATCCGATTCTCATCATCTCCGACACCACCACCTTGAATCTCCTCGTTTTCTTGAACTCCTTTGTTCTCCTTGTAGTACCTTTTTTCGATGATCATCCTCATCATCACATTCAAAATTAGCTCGAAGGACAAACTCCTGATTTCCATGCTGCGTTTGGATTGAGCCGCAAGAAGGCCTATTTCAGTCAGCTTCACCTCATTGGTGTGAATTTCTAGAGATTGTGGGACTATAGATTCAAGCTTGTAGAGCTTTTGGAGGTTCCTTCAATGATCATCGTATGGGGTCCAAATTAACCAGAGATTTGTAGTCATAGCCGAGGTACTTAAAAGTCATGTTTACATATATAATTCTAGATAATATTATAAGCAGACTATTTTCTAGTGCAGAATCCATTGAATCTGGCTAGCAAAGCGGTGTTGAGTATATTCAAAAGGTAGCATGCCAAATTGAGTCTATTAGAAGCAGACTATTTTCCCCTAAATACTGCACGTTTCCCATTTATATATCAACCCATATGGGTTGAAACCCACAGGTTTATCCATTTTTTAACCCGCAAGCTGAGTGATTTTCAACCAGCGGGTTAAATAGGACCCGACCCATTTAAAACCCATCATAAAATGGGTTTAAATAGGTAGTACCAATATTTTTAATTACACGTATTAACCGACTTGTATTTGACCCGTCCATCCATTTGCCACCCCTATACAAGGGTAAATAAATTCAATTCTTTATAATTATATGGAATACTCCCTCCGTTCAATATTTATTGGCACACTTATTATTTTGGGATGTTCGTTTTATCTTGACACTTTCAAATTATGGTATACATTAAAGTTTTCTTAGCCACTCATTTTAGTTTTTTAACTTCCAATTCAATTCACACCACACAACTGACATCTTTTAAAACTTTGTGTCCAAAAGTGAAGTGACACAAATAGATGAATGAATGGAGTAGTTTACTTTAAAAATAGTTAAACCCATATTAATGGAGGGGTCGTTTACTAGGTTCCCCGACCCTGTTACTGAGTATTTAACATCTCTTTTACTATAATTTTGTTGGTGGATAGTTAAATTTAGATAATTTTTGCACAAGGGGAAGTTAAAACCACCTTCTTTGGTTTTCTTCTTTAACCTCCTTATTTTGTGAGCCAATTATAGATCTAATGGGATTTTTCCCATATGAGTATCTAGATCCTATTTTGTGAGTTTTAAATCATAGATCACTCATGAAAGAAGGCCATCTGCAAGGCTGGTATTAGATTAAATGTCAATCTCAAGATTGGTAGAAGAATGAAGGTCATTGAGTTAAATGGCAGAAAAAGGAAGGCAAATAGCACGAAAAAGCTCAAGAGTCACGGATCGTGCAGTTTGGTATGGGTTATGCCATCATAAGCGACCAAGAGCGAAACCAATGTACGTGCCATACAGAATGACACAAACCTTACTTAGAAGGGAAGGCAAGAACGGACCCAAGATACAGGTCGTGCAAATCTGCACGACCTTTACAAGCAGAGGCTGGAGAATCAAGCTCTAGCGTACAACCTGTGCACAATGGAATGAAATGTACCACTCAGAATCATCATACACCCATTCCAGCTTGAGGCCAGTGTAGATCCACACGGAGCATACCGCACGGCCCGTGCCACCCCGATGGCCAGGTTTTGACCAGTAGGCTTTTCTTTCTCTTCCCTCTATATAAAGTGGTCTTATCCTTAGGGTTTGAGAGAGGGATGGCTACATAGATCAAGAAATAAATTTTCCTATCTTTATTCATTCAATGCACTTTTCCATGGCATTTAATCCATTGAATGCTATGAGGTTTATTTTTAGTAGATTAAATTTATGGCTTGGGATATTTGTAAACATGTTATAACTTTAGATTTGTGAGACTTCAAGATTCTTGTCTATTTAATTTGCTATAAATATAATGCTTAATTTGTGTGTATGCTTCTTTCTATGATTATCATGATGAATGTGATTAAGGATGTACACCTAGTTAGATTCTTGGATGATTTAGAGCTAGGCTAGGAAATGACCATGAGTGTTACATTACTATCTTTGCTTGTAGCCTTGCGAGTACCTGAGTGGTAATATATTGTAGCCTTGTGAGCTATTAGGGTGGTAATAGTCCTGTAACTCGATTAGCTTGCGAACAATATTGGGTCAATCTGGCAGTTGGGTCGAGAGTTATTAAATTCTTGATTGGAGTCATAGGTTAATTCCTGAAGGGTGTATTGCTAGTTTATGGTAACTATGCATTGAGAAGATTCTAGAGTTATCATGAGGTACTAAGGGGGTGGAATGAACATGGTGTATTAAGTGGCCCAAGATGGGATTAAGATGGGTATTCATGGTAGAGGTCTCGATGGTCCATGCTACTACCTGGTTAATCCGCGACAGTTAACAATATGGAATATTCTTAAGGCCCGTGACAGCTAGAGTTTTTGCATGTAAGCGCTACTCTATGCTGTATGTGAAGGAGGTGAGATATTACGAAGGGGGTGGAATGAACATGGTGTGACAGCCCAAGGGATTTCCCATGGAATTAACATCTCCACATTGTGTAATATAGCAAATAGATAGAAATATAGTTCTTGAATGTGAATGGAAGTCAATGTTTAAATATTGTATGTGTAATCATGTAATGCAAATATCCTCAAGGCCCGTTATTACTATCTTTATTTCACTATCTTAGTTTATGATTGTAATTGTTAGCTTAAATCTTTACAAAAAAATAAAATTCCATGTTTTCTACTCCTAACACACATTCAAGGTGACTCCCGATTGTGAACTTTGCTAAACTATCATTTAATCTCCTAAGTCTTTGTGGACAACACACTATCTTACCGCTATCTACTTTATTTTAGTTAGAAGTGAGTAAGGAAGCAACATATAAATCTTTATCTTTGATCATGACCTTGCAGGTTTCTAACGGCACCTGCAGGATCCTTTCAAATTATGGTGCAGCTGCACTGGATTTTAGGTGCGTTTATTTGATAGCTAGCTTAGTTAGTTAGTTGAGTACTCCCTCCGTCCCAGACTAAACTTCAAAGAATCTTTTTCATGGTCTTTAAGAAACACTTTTGACCGTTAATATGTTTAACTACGTATAATAATGGTAAATAAAAAATTGATATTTAGAAACTACTTACTACGATGAATCCAACAACATCACATACGACAATATTATTGTTTATATATCTATTCAAATATGTGGTTAAATTTTAGTGGTTTTGACTGCCAAATAGTAAGTGTGCAGCTTAGTTCAGGCCAAACGAAGTAACATTTTATTTTATTTTGTGCTTTTGTAGATTCGTGTTGAACTCTAGTTTGCTATCTTGAAGTATTGTTACGTGTCTTCTAGTATTTTTTTAAGGACGAGTACTGTTTTGATCCTTGTGTATAATACATACCCGTACCACAAACTTAGGACCACTACTTACCTCAAACCAGAGGTAGACGTATAAGAAGATGGAGAGCAACCAATGAAGTTCCACGAGGACTTGTTAATATTGAAAGAGAGATACCAATGGCTGAGGATAACAAAACTCTTTGGGAGTTGATGGCTCAAAATCTAGAAAATCAACCGTTCTGCATCATTTTCCCTCCTCTACAACATGACATGTGAGCTCAAGTAGGGAATGATTCAGCATTTTCCTACCTTTCATGGCATGGCTGGAGAGGATTCAAACAAGCATCTCTTTGAGTTCCATCTCGTTGCACTAACATGAAACCCCGGTAGTTTCGAAAGAAGATTACAACATTAGGTCTTTTCCTTTTTCACTTAGAGATACTGCTAAAGACTGGTTGTACTACTTGCCTCCGAGGTGTACTATGAGTTGGATGGACATGAAGAGGAACTTCTTGGAAAAATTCTTCCCAGCTTCAAAGTCGACCAGGCTCAAAAAGCAATTTTCCAACATCTCTCAACATCGCAACAAGAGCCTCTAAGGATATTGGGAGTGGTTCAAGCGTCTTGTGGCAAGCTTTCCCTATTACCCATTCAAGGAATGTGAACTTGTGAATTTCTCTTTGATGGCTTAACCAAGAAATATATGATGCTAGTCAATGCTTCGTGTAATAGATCTATCTCAAACAAGAGCCCCGAGAAAACTATGCTCTTTTTGAATAGTTGGTCAATGGAACAAGGTAGTTTGACACAAGGCCGAGGACTAGATTTGGTGGAGATGTGACACACTCTCCCAATCTAGAAGAGAAAGTGCAAGCACTGGCCTCAATGATGAAAGAATTTATGAGAGGGGGGGGGGGGGGTCGGTAGAAGGTTAGAGTGTGTGGAATTTGCTCATTGGATCTTGCGACAGACATGTACCCCCAAGTGCAATAAGATTTTGAAGAAATGAAGGCCTTAAACTACCAAAGAGTCCAAGGATATAGAGGTAATAGGAAATTTACGGGAGGTCAACAACAATGGTTCCAATGGAATCAAGGGGAAGATAGAAACTAATACCGTATGCAAATACCTTTAATCCTCGCTACCAGTACCATCCCAACTTTTGTTTGAGAGATGAGCAAGAGGGTCAGCCCAAATTTATGGGAGGCCAAGGCTATAACCGGGGAGCTCCACAACCTTACCCAATAGGTGAAGACACTTTTAAAAATTGGGGGTGGGGAGCATTCAAGTTGGAACGCTTGGAGCTCATGAATGTCACTGCTTAAGCCACTAAGATAAATGAAATCTTCACGGAGAGGACAAGGAGTGACATTGAGGAGTTGGGCACAAGGGCCTTCTCAAGCATCAAGAATCTCGAGGTGCAGGTAGGGAAATTGGCCAACTCAGTGAGTCAACTTGAGGCAAGGAACTCCAGAAATCTTCTATCCCAACATGAGGTAAACCCAAGACAAAGTGTGAGTGTCATCAATTGTGCAACGAGAAAGAGGTGAAGGAATCCGCCAGAGAGATTGTGCAAGAGAAAGACCATGTGTTGGATAAAACCAAGGCGAGGCTTGAAGAGGAAGAAATTCATGTTGAAGAGGGTACATCGAAAGTGGATTCAAGCCGAGGCTAGGAGTTGCTTGCTCCAACCGGGATCCCCCCACCAAAAGGATGGAAAAAGTTACCCCTCCTTCTCCGTTTCTGGAGGCGTTTAGAGCCAAGAAAAAGGTGGGCATGAATGATGAAGAGATTCAAAAAAATTTCAACCGTTGTGAGGTTAGTATCCCTTTGATACGTGCAACAGAGAGAGGCTTCGATCTGTGCGACGCCGAAGACAAATTCAATTTGTGCAACGTCGTTGGAGAAAAGCTTCACGATGGAGTGGTGGTAGTTGGTGGTGGCACTGTGGAAGTTACCGACAAATGCAGGTTAAAAACGACGGAGAGAAAATGAAACGAAAAATAAATGAAAATTCATTAAGTTTTTTTATATTTATAAAGTTTTTTGATAATTGCACAATAGGTCCCTAGGTTTATTAGTATATTTAAAGAAAAATGTCACCCCAATTTAAGACTTATACTAATTGCATAATAGACAGTAAAGTTTATTCTGCTTAAAACAAGACTTTGTGTTAAATATAATGTTAAAATATGAAAATGACTTGTAATGGATTAAAATAGGCCAAACCCACCTTTTCGGGCTCTTTAACTCATTTCAACATTTAAAAAAAATTGAAAAAAAACCTTAATAGATAATAGGCAATTATAATATTTTTAGCCCCTCCAAATATTGCACCAGCACCTCACCTTCTGGCCGGCCTTGCTTGCAAATAATACTTATCATGATGTATGAACCAAGTATTGTTTCTCTATTAGTGGCACATCATTTTATGATGCTGGAATTTAAGAAATGCTAAATGAGCAGATGAAATGAAATGAAAGAAGGAAAACTAAAATCAGGGCCGGTCCTAAGATTTTAATGCCTTGAAGCAAGTGATGTAAAAGGGATCTCACATGTAATCAATAGTACATATTTAATTTTAATATAATATAAATACTTAAATATGTTAAAATACTTTTAAAATACAATATTTTCACTTTTTTAATACTACTCTACGTGCTTTCTTAGAAGCAAAGTCACCAATCAACCTTTTACAGTCAAGCTCCCAAATTGCTCTCAACATAGTGTAGCTAGCCCGCTCAATCTATCTTGCGGCATAGTAGAGTGAAAGTCCGACTTAATTAACTTCAACTTGGAGAAACTTCTTTCAACGAAAGCAACGGTTACGGGTATAGTGAGTAGTATCCAGTAAGCAATCAAGACATTTGGATAACAACCATCCATGTCTTTCAAACAGTTTAACATTTCAATTGCTTTCATTTTTCTTTTTGGCAACATCTCTCTCAATTGCTTTAATTCCTCAAACAAATAGTCTCCATCTATATCCAAATTCATATTTTTTTTAGATGTATTTCCAAAATATAACAAGATGCCTTTAAACTATCATCACTCAATACCTTTGATTTCTCCAAATCAAACAAGAATCCAAAATTTTCTTGGTGCATTTCAAACTGCTTGAACCTACTTCGGAATCAAGTCAAAGCTTTATCCATCACTTCTTTAAAGTAGAAACTCTAAATGATTCTTCATGGGGCATGATCATATCTTCACCACCACTTTCATCATATTGCCTCTTCCTAACATGGGGACGCTTGTTAGGAAATTTGGGTTCAACATCCATCTCCATAGCAAGAACATTAGCTTCAATCAAGGCTTCCTCATATCCATTTTCCCTATACAATTGGAAAAAAAATAAGAGAATCACTTTCAATTCAATCAAAGCATCTTCAACATCCATATTCTTGGTTTGCAAAATTTTACTCACGACATTAACCCGAGAAAACAACTTGTGCCGAATAACCAATCCAATTAAGAATTCAAAATTCTCCATTTGCTCGGTTGCAAGAGATCCGGCTTCACTTTTTGACTTTGGATCATCCCTACTATTGGCCAAGCAAATTAGTGCATCTCTTACTTGAGAAACTTGAAAATTTATGGCCCTCACACTTTCAAGATGGCTTTTCCAATGAGTTTGAGACAATGGTTTAAGTGTTAGACCTTTAACCACTTCCTTAAAAATGCTCCACCTCTTTGTTGAAGATGAAAGCAACGTATAAATACGTTGTATAACTCCAAAGAAAGAAATGGTGGGAGTAGTACAATGAGCCATATCACAAAGAGTAAGATTAAGAGGGAGAAAACCTAAGGAGTATAAAAGGTTCTAGAATTGATGTCAAGCAACCTTCTTTATACACCTTTATTTCTTCCCTTCTTATTTGATTCATTTTCATATCCTTGGTCTCTTATATCATCAACATCAAGATCAAGTTTATCCAAAGTACTTTCAAGAGTCTCAAAAAGTCCCTTCCCTAATGTATCATCTACCTTCATAAACTCAATAAAAAAAATCCATCCACCTTAGACAAAGTTGGAGAGGCATCGACACACCGTATCACAAGTGACATTTTTCTCTTGGTGGCTTAGGTCCATAGTACAATCAAGAATGATTGAATAGTACTTTGTTTTCTTAATATTCTTGAGAATCACACTCTTCACTTCATCGGCTAACAAGAGAATCATTTCATTTTGAATTTTGTGGCTAAGATAATGCTTCCTCATTTCTTTCTCTCGGATACGATGAAGGTGCTCCCTCATTATTGGATCAAATTTGGAAATCATTTCAATAAAACTTAATAAGTTTTCCATTGTTCTCTTCATCAATCTTCTCACTACTTTCATGGAATTCCAAGTTACATGTTGCAAGTGTTTTCATAACCGCCAATATTCTTCTTAATGCTTCGCTCCATCACTCCTTGTCTTTAAAAATGTTCTCTTCTAAATCACGATCAATATTTGTATTTGTTCAAAACTGTTTCTCCAATTTAGTCCAACTTGTCATGCATCTCATGTGAACATCACTACTTTCATGAATTTGAGTGGCCTTCCTACATTTTTCCAATTTGTAAATCCTTCATGAGCCAATTGAGTATGGTTATCTATTTCCTCGACCTTGAAAAATATAGAATAAAAATAAAACACCACATCTTTTTTTATCGAATAGACTAGCAATCTCCTCTCTTGAGTATCCCCATTACTCAAAAACTGAGTGTAATATGAACGAGCAAAATGCCTATCACCACTTTTTGGAAACTTGAACTTGGCATCTTCTCTTTGATGACCTTTCTCTACTATATGATCTTTAAGTTTTTGAGAAATGGTACCTCAATTCCCGAGATCATAAATGTCTGTACTTTCATCTTCCACTTGTTTCTCATCAATATCCATAGCAATTTATTCCTCGACATTATTGACATTCACCCCAACTTCAACTTCCTCAATGGTAGCACATTCAATCACATGGACATCCTCTACCATTTCATCTTCTTCAATACAATGTACATTCGCCTCAACTTGTTCCTCAACTTGGTCATCTTCAATTAGATCCTCATCATTTTGGCTTGGGTCCCCTTCTGCCAATGATTTCTTCATAAATAATTTCTCAAGAACACTTTTTTGTGCTTTCATATATTTTTCATGAGTTTGAATCTTCCTTCTTTTTTAAACTCCGGATGCACACTTTGTTTTTCACTTTGACGGCTCCATATTGCAACAACATATCAAGAAAATTCAAACATTTTTCATGAATAAATTGATGAAAAATAATATAATAATTGGACAATATTGGACATAAAAAAAGGAGACACAAAATTAATAACGAAATCTACCTTTGCCAAACTAAGTAATTTATAAACACACCATTCTTAAACCAATCAAAATTTTAATCACTCCAACTGAGCCAAAAAAATTAATTGAGCTTGAATGTCTAATAACCCACGGTGGGATTCCCCTGCCCAACTTGAGCATCTGTATTCACGGCGTAGAGATCAACACCCTATGAGCAACAAACAACAAAAAAAAGATGAATTTTTAGATCATAAAACTATTGCATTATACTCAATAAGGGCACACAATGATTAGATACAAATTCTCAAGGACAATAATAAAAATCAAACAGTTTCTTTCCAAGTCAACTAAGGTCTTTCTTTCCACTTTCAATTTGTGTTACATATGTAAACCAGCTATTCAACATATTTCTCTCATTTTGTTCATCTATTGGGCTCTTCTACTATGTTTCTACTCCTAAATTATGTATTTTTATCTAACATAAGAAAATATTCATTTCAAAAACAAAATTCCACCATAAACATGTTGTTGGGGTAGATGTTGTAATAATGCATTCCAATGGAGTGACAAAATCACGCTTGGATGATTGTGGTAAAACTTTTCATGGATATCGATGTGAGTCGCGTTACGTACGCTTTCCTTAAAGAGTTATTTGATCCTGTTACAGACTTGGGTTACATGAATTCCCTTCGAGGATAAAAGAATTGAAAATCCCTCATGTTCTAAGTTTGAATCAGGAGAATACTTTTGAGTAACTCTGTTTTAGGTTTCTATGTATATCTGGGAAAATTTTATCTTTTTCCCTAGTCATGCTTGTATTTTCTTATTTGTCTATATCTCTTCCATGCATACGTACCACACATGTATATATAGAAAATAAGTGTCATTAAAGGATGCAACAGTTCATGCGTAGTTATCAGAACTGTACCAATGTATCTTTCCACATCCCAAGATAATGCAGTAAACTCGTTTACTTGTAAGAGGAGTTAGGCATGCTACCAACACTGCATCCTGTAGACAATCCTTAATCCATCTTCATCCTTTCAGTCAAGGAATTAGACACTACACACCACCACCGTCAGAATTATAAAAAACTCTGAAGTGATACATCTTTCCACACTCCAGGACAAGCTATGTTAGTTATCACCAGCACAATTAATCCTTATCCTTTCAACTGTAAACTCGTAGATAGTTTATACAAGTGTGCACTCCACACCACCAAACTTGTTTTAACATCCCAAGTTTACAATTACTCGAATCCAATTATACTTAAATAACTTTGTGTTTCATAAAACACCAACAATCCTCCCCCATTTAAGTGTTATCCTTGATTCGGAAAATCCAACAACCAAACCAAACAAGTGCATAGATGAAAATGTCTTGAAGATTGAATTTTCACCTTAGTGAACTACACATTCCAAATATTTGAGAATCAGGGTGTCTCTAAAGATTGAACCCTTCAACCCATTTGAACACTTGAAGATAATCCACACACAAGTTCAAATACAACTTAAAAGCTTAAACTTGACACTATATAAGCCATGTGTCCCTATCCATTCATGAGTGCATACAAAGCCAAGCATGGGCTTATTGAAGCGGCTACACTTCACACATCATATAGGTGAATCTCTTTTATCGTACACCTGCAAATGTACTTTGTCAAAGGATTCATTAAGAAGTTAACCTTCAACCTAACATCCATGCAGGTCCAAACATAATTCTTTCGGGATATAAAATCATATGTTTCAATCTCAAACAATAGGCCTTCCACATTGAATTTTACTCTAACGTCGTATCAGAGCAAAATTGGGTATCCCATTATCAAAGATTTAAATAGGCTTTAAACTCATCCTGATAACTGACTTGTTTATTAAGTCCCCAACTAGTCACGTCGTCCAGTGTTTCGTTAGATTTCATTGATATCTTACAAAATCAACTAAAAGAAAATCATGAGTTATTAACTCACTAATCGGTGTTATGCCTAATTGGCTTTTGGCCACCACGGAATTTTATATACCAAATTTCGTAACCATCTTGCCTCTATACCAGCTATTCTTTTACCATTCCGCTCTTTACCAGCAATTGAGGTTTCCACTAATTTCCATTTCACCCCTTCCCTGCTAATTTTTATTTCACTTCTTCCATCCTAAGTAAGGAATGGTTACATGAACACTCTAGTTTCCTTTCATTTTTCTAGAGCCAACACAATTGTATTACATAATTCTTGAATACTGTGTTTTGATTCATTTTTCAAGAGTCAATACATCCATATTTTTTTAAAATGTGTTTTGAATCATTGACATATAAATAAAATTTTAAAAATATATATGTTCTCTTCAAATAAAATTTTTAGCATTTCAGTGAATACATAGAACATTCATCTTTATCCTTTATGCTTTACAGTGATAAACAAAGACTGCATTTCATTAAAAATTCCATCACCGTCATGATGCCTTTTCAGGAATACACAACCATGTATTTGATAAAACAATCATCATCAAAATCTCCATCATCGTCATGATGCCTTTTAAGGAATACACTGCCATGTACTTGATAAAAAAAATTTCATCATGGTCATATTATACATAGGCTAAGCTGCCCTGTCTGTATTATGCATACATATATTGCATGTTAAAAAAATTACACGTAAGTGAATATGGGCCTATGTTATAGATACGTGTACAACTAATATTCATTACACATCACATGTGGTTGTATGTCGAAAAATAAATCTATTGCAACAATTTATATAATATAAACATGTTTACTCCACCCCCATCCTATCTGCCAAACATAAACCAAACATAGAAATTGTAAGGATGGAGTCAACAAATTTGAATGGTATAGGCCGTATTAGCAATTTACATGAATCCCTCGTTTTCCAATCAAAATCATTATAACCTTTATTATTACTTTTCTCAATGTGTCTAACTATTTTTGCATATGAAATTTATTCCTGTTTCATTGCATGAATACCACGATTGTAAACTTGGGAAAGTAGTGTATACTGGTAATGTTTCTTCGTCTATTTTTGACAAAAAAACAAATAATTACTCCATTAAAAAATTGACAGCCAGCAACATAGTTCAACTTATAAATTCTCAAAAACTTACCGAGATTATTCAGAAAGTTTAAAACTAACCGAGATGATTCTAAAAGTTGACAGGAGGAGTTACGAACGTCATCCATCGCAGTCACATCGTCTTTAATCAAATCCATCTATCACAATTATTAAGGAATTACACCACACGCTACAAGCATCATTCCTCATCCAGTATCCATCCATGCATGCGCCACATGCACCACCAAACTCACCATCCAATACGTTTAAAAAATTACTCTTTAAGATTGTTGGGGTAGATAATGTAATAATGCATTCCAATGGAATGACAAAATCACGCTTGGATGATTGTGGTAAAATTTTTCATGGATATCGACATGAGTCACGTTACGTATGTTTTCCTTAAAGAGTAATTCGACCCTATTACAGCCTAGGGTTACACGAATTCCCTTCGAGGATAAAACAATTGAAAATCCCTCCTGCTCTAGGCTTGAATCAGAAGAATACTTTTGAGTACCAGTGTTTTTGGTTTCTATGTATTTCTGGGAAAATTTTGTTTTTTTTCTTGGTCATGTTTGCATTTTATTGTTTGTCTATAACTTTTCCATGCATACGTACCACACATGTATATATAGAGAATATGTGTCATTAAAGGATGAAACGGTTCATGCGTAGTTATCAGAACTGTACCGATGTATCTTTCCACATCCTAAGAAAATGCCGTAAACTTGTTTACTTGTAAGAAGAGTTAGGCATGCTACCAACACTACATCATGTAGATAATACTTAATCCATCTTCATTCTTTCAGTCAAGGAATTAGACACTACACACCACCACCTTTAGAATTATAAAAAAACTCTGAAGTGATACATCTTTCCACACTCCAGGACAAGCTATGTTAGTTATCACCAACACAATTAATCCTTATCCTTTCAACTGTAAACTCGTAGATAGTTTATACAAGTGTGCACTCCACACCACCAAACTTGTTTTAACGTCCCGAATTTACAATACTCGAATCCAATTATACTTAAATAACTTTGTGTTTCATAAAACACCAATATATGCAGCCTAGTTAAACATGAATTTTAGAATTGTCTCCAACTCTTTTTAAGATTCTCTCCATCCTTACAGTTACATCCTATTGTTCTATTTATCAACTTTCTAGTTTTTTCTCAAGCATAATATTTTATCTACAAATAACATGCCTTTTGGCAAAGAAATATGATCCTTGGGGATAAGAATAGGCGCACACAAACCCTAAAAACCGAAGCAGAGCCGCAGAGCAGGCTGAGCAGCAAAATTGAAAAATGGAAAATTTGACTTTAAATTCACAGTAGATCAGAAAAAATGGAAAATTCACAGTTCAAATACACAACAAAACCAAAGTATAAATCCAACAAAACATTAGAATACTTGAAGATTGATACTAACCTGAAATTTATCAATAACAACGTCGGCGGAAATGAAATTTTGTGACGAAGAAGACTAGAAGATGAAGATTGACGAAACCCTCGGAAGAAATTTTGTTAAAAAACCAAAACGGAGTAACCGAGCCGTAGATGTCAAAATGGAAAGACTTTGGCCTTTTCCTTTCTTTAAAATTCTGAAATATTCACTTTTCTTTTATTTTCTATTTATTTATTATATATGTATATGTGTTTTTTCATAAAAAAGGGGCCCCAAAATATAGTAAAATTTTGGGGATAAAGAAAAGGTTTCATATGCCTTCAGTGTTGGGGAGGAACTGAGTAAAATGAGTGGATGTAATATCGTTGAACTTGCCATAGCTAGAAATTATCAATTAAAAAAATATATCAAATTAAAAAGTGTGCGGCTAATAATGGAATTTGGAGAGTATCATGATGTGAGAGTTGGTGGTATAAAGTAGTTTTTGAATACTGTACAAGGTTTATATATGTATATATATATATATATCTTTAAAAACACTTAAAAATTTACTTTAGAATGATAATTTTAATATTAAAACTTTAATTATTTACATGAAAGTATTATTGTTAAGATATATGCATTACGAATAAATAATAGTTTATTATATATTAAATGAGTGTGTACATATGTGCTGGTCAAGTAAGGCGGGGCAGTTATGTGTCGGGTATTGAAAAGACGTTTAATGCATGCACATTCCAAAGCATTTAACATCTCTTTTGTAGCTTTTTTGTTAGAAGATTGCTAAATTTAGATATATTTACATAATAAGGGGTTTAGATGACCGTTTTCGATTTTCTTATCTAAATCCTTCATTTTGTAACCTATCTTTAGTCTAATGGAGTTTTTGTCCTTACGAGCATCTAGATTCCTTTTTGTGAGCTTAATTTGTAGATTGCTTGTGAGCACTTTAGAGCGATTTAGTGAAGGTCATGAACCAAAACGTGGTATAAGATAAAAGGGTCGAAGAAGGAAGACAAAGAAATGGATGAATTGTGACCCAGAAGTTTGGCCAAGTTCTTGAAATTATCCGAGAACCAGCCTTCAAGTGTGGTACCATTGGATTCTTCTTCTTGAGAACTATAAAATCGACTACAAGAACTCCCAAATCATATCAGTGGTTCACCCGTAGCAACACAAAGAAGTTGAAGAAAAAAAGGACTGACGGGTGCGCGACCAGCGCACTTAGGCGCGCGCCCGCGCGCTCAAAACGAAGAAGAAAACAGCCCTTAGGAGCCAAACGCGCGCCCAGTGCCTGCGCCCGCAAGCACCCTGGTGGAAGTAAAGCACCCGCGGGCCTGCTGCACTTCTTTTGACATTTATTTTGACCTTGGGCTATTAAATAGCTCCTCTTCTTCCTCATTTCAATAAAGCCCAACTTAGGGGCCTCCAAACCCTATTTTTCTTCAACCTTTCATAGTTTTTTTGTGATTCTTCCATGGATTCTTGTAGATATTTTATGGGTTTTCATTATCTAAGCTAGATTTCACCTTGGGAGCAATTGGTAAGCATCTCTAGTATGAATTTGTGAGATTCGATTCATCATATTTTGTGTTTTGATTATCAAGTATGTTTGGTGCTTTCTTGTGTGATTAATGCATGATTTAGACTAGTGTGATCAATTAGTTGAAGATTGTGGATTGATTATGTGTTAGGTTTTTGGTCAAACCCGGAAGACTTTGACTTCTAGTCAACGTGATTGTTGTTGGTCAATGTTTGGCTATAATTGGGAGTGACAACTAATTATGATTATTGATTGATAGAGTTTCTTAGACTTAGGTTGAATTTGAATGGGTTTGACTAATTATCGATGTAGCACACTAATAACGATTAGCATGAAAGCAAATCCTCGTAGTCGGTGGAGGTAAATATACTTGTACTATCTATGTGTTTCTTGCTTGTAGGACATTGTGGTAGTTGTTTTGGGTCTCCATGTGTATTTTTATCCTCGGGGAAGTCTATGACATCGATCGTCTAGAGTGACTCGAGGGTAAGGGTTATTGTGTGGCGTCGATCGCTTACTCTAACTATAATCGAGAAGAGATGAGAAATATCTTCACTCGAAAGGTGTTGACAAGTTCTCCACAATATGTGGTTAATATATCAAAATAGGATCATTAGTCAATGATCAAAGAATAACTAGAAATGTAAACCAATTGTGCCTAAGAATCATTTCTACCTTAGTTAAGTTATTTGTGTTATTTGTGATCATGTTTGCATCTTTGATGTGTGATATTTAGTTGTTCATTTTTTAAGGAATTTAGTGCTCTTTTATGTGATTTTTGGTACTTAATTGATTTATTTTGTTGATAGATCACTATTTTTGGAGCAACGCGGTATTGGAGCGGAAGAGCTATTTTTGGAGCACTATGATGCTGTTCCAGCTATCCTTAGTCGGAATCCTTCATGTGGCAGAATTGTGATTCGTTTAACGATCACTAAGTTGCTCCGTGAAGTCGACCCGATTAAGGTGAAGCTGATGAAAGGGGGATTGTTATACTTTTTTTTCCCTAAAGGGTTTTTAATGAGGTAACGATCCCGATCCCTCGTTAGGGAGTTTACAGAGTTGCAGTCCAAAAGAAAATCAGTCCAGAAAATTCAGCACTGTGATTGGGCCGAAGAGAAGCCATGAAGCCCAAGACTTGGATTAATTATTTATTCCAAGTTAGAATTTAATTGTAATTAGGCTAAAATTAAGTGGAAGAATATTTCTTTTTGGATAAGGATTCTAATTTTCCAAAATTAGTTAGGATTTGGATTTTATTTTTAGTATATAATCGTGTGTTATTCACGATTACGCAGGCTGGACTTGGTTTTTGTTTTGGGCTATTAGGCGAAAGCAGGGAGGGATTATTGACTTTTTTGGCTTTTTTCTTTGGTTTGCTGGGCGAGAGAAAGAGAGAGCAGAACAAGTAATTATTCACTTTGTTTTCTTTGTGAGAAAAACGCAAGCAGCAGGAATTAGTCATTGGTAATTTTTTTCTTCTTATTATTTTTTTTATTGTTAACATGTTTAATTTCGAATTGCTTGTTCTATTTAATTTAATCATGAGTAGTTAGATTCTTAATCGGCTAGGTTAATTCGATGGTTCATGAATTGTGAGGCTTCGGGTTTTCAGAGATTTAATCCTATGAGTTTTTAATTGTTTATGCCTAAAATCTATACTTGCTTGTTTGAGTTTGATCACCTCAATCTTGTTAGGCTATGGCTAATTAAGTAGCACCTCCTGTGAAAAACAGATAACAATTATGACTGTAATAACAGGATGATAAACAATTAATTGGATAAACTGCATGCAAATACGTGCTTGTTGTCTAAATTGGGTTCCCTAGGTCTTCAGATCGTTATATAACTAATTCAGTAAATACTTGCTAGGAATATCTTAATTAGGAAGATCGCGGGTTTAGCAAATACTTGCTCGCGATCGGAATTTAAGGGGAATTTAGGGGAAATAGCAAATATTGTTCCTGCTTATAACCAATTAATTCATGGGGGTTAAATGACTTTTGAGTAGTCGATGATCAAGGAATGAACCAAAGATTAACCTATGCCGATCCTTTGTTATCCATATATTTGTTCGTAATTTATCTCTGCATTTTTCTGCATTTTTTGGCCCTATTTTTAGCTTAGTAATTCATTAGTTTATTAAACAAATCTCAAATCATAGGTGTGGTTGCTAAACCAAACTTTGTTGGTAGTTTGAAATTGATAGAAATTATACCGTTCTCTGTGGATACGACCTGCTTCTACTATACTAATCTGTGTGCTAGTTTGCAGTTTTCTTGGTGATAGGAACGACGTTCACCAAAATGGCGCCGTTGCCGGGGAACGGTAGTTAATTTCTATTTATTTTGCTACTGATTTTTTGTTTTTTAGTTATTGGTATATGACCAGGTCCCAGGAGCAGGAATTGATATTTGATTCTGAAGTTGAAAAGGCAGCTAGGAAGAATTACAAACTCGCCAGGGAGAGGAAGCTGAAAGCTGCCGCAGACCCTCTGTTTGGCCAAACAGAGGCTGTTTCCGAGACAGAATCCGAATCAGAGATTGAATCCGTTCCTGACACTGTAATGGGGGACAGAGGAGAGGCAGATCCCAATGCTGACAATCCGTACATGTGGGAATTAACGGGGCACAGCGAAGAAGACCCTCCCACTCCAATTTCTTTGCCAGATGCTGCGACCCCTGTGGAGATAAAGCTTGCACTGCTGAATGTTCTTCTGAAGTTCTATGGGAAGAGTAACGAAGACCCTTACAATTTCTTGAACGAGTTCATCAAGATTTGTAAGGTTCAGAAAAGACCAGCTGGTGTCACAGAAGATCAATTCAAGTTGGTGGCTTTTCCGTTCAGCATGTCAGGGGCAGCGAACCAGTGGTTTTTAAGCTTGGCTCCTAACTCCGTCACTTCCTGGAATGCGCTCAAGAAGCTGTTTTTGGACTATTTCTTTCCAGCCACTAAGACGGATGCCCTGAGGAAAGAAATTTCGAGCATCAAGCAGGAGTATGATAAGCCACTGAGTACATTTTGGCTAAGGTTCAGACGATTGGTAGATCGTTGCCCTAACCATCGATACACGGAGGGGCAACTGCTACAGTATTTCTATCAAGGATCCACAGCTGCAAACAAGGATATGCTGAATACCGCAAGCAATGGTGGATTTTCGGAAATCAGAGTCAATGAAGCAAAGGAGATAGTGAAGAAGTTGATCAATTCCAAGATGGAGTATGACACTGATGAGATCCGAATCCTGAAAAAGGTGGCACAAACAGAGCCCTCGAGCCAAGATGATTTTAGGGAGAGGATGGACAGGATGGAAAGGGTACTATCTAAGGTGGTGGATAAGATTACAGTCGCTAGCACCACAGCCGGTCCTCAAGAGAAACCTTGTGACATTTGTGGCACCTTTGGCCACGTCACCCTGCAGTGTCATTTCGCAATGGATGAGCAAACTGTCCAGGCCAATGCAATGGGGAATTGGAATGAAAGGCAGCCAAAGAGGGACCCGTACTCAGCTACCTATAATCCGGGATAGAGAGATCATCCCAACTTTCGATGGCGAGATCCGGGAAATCCAGTACAACAACCATATGTTCCACCCCATCGAGCTCCTCCCCCTCCATATGCTCAGAATCCACAACCTCCTCAAGGGAAGTCTATGGATGAAAAGCTAGACATGATGATGGGAATGCTTCAAAACCAGATCCAAAGTTCGAAAAAGACTGAGGCTACCTTGGAGGAGTACACACGTCAGATTTCACAGCTGTCAAACTCGATGAATGAGCTCCGAATGAAGCAACCTGGATTACCATCTCAAGTGCAACTCAACCCCAGAGAGACGGACAATCAGATCACGTTAAGAAGTGGAAAGGAGCTTGCGCCACTACCTCCGAAGACCGCAGCAAAAGGAGCTAAGGAGCAGTCGGAGCAGTCTGCAGGAGGCCTCGATTTGGCCAAACAGAGGCTCCCGGCAGAAAAAGAAAGTGAGGTACAAGGGTATTTTGACCAAACCAAGGAGTCAAATCCAAGGTTGGGTCAGAATGATCCTCCAGTTAAAATTCTTCCTCCTCTTCCACGTAGTTTAGCTAGAAAGAAAGAGAATTCTGTTGATTTCCTATCTATCTTTGGAAAAATGGAGATTAACCTACCTTTCTTGCAGGCTATAAGGCTTCCGCTTGTGAGCAAGTTTTTGAAAGATTTTATTGCAGGGAAACCTAAAGACTCAAGCAAGGTCATAATGGGCGAGTCGGTTTCAGCTGTAATTCAAAGAGATTTGCCTCAAAAGTGCAAGGACCCTGGTATGTTCTCTTTGCCATGTTTTATTGGAAATGTTAAGATTGATTCTGCCATGTGTGACTTAGGAGCATCTATCAATGTGATGCCATTATCTGTTTACAATTCTTTGAGTGGAGCAGAAATGGTAAATACTAGAGTAATAATCCAATTGGCAGATAGATCATGTGTATATCCTGAAGGGTTGTCAGAAAATATTCTCGTAAGAGTTAATGATTTTGTTTATCCTGCGGATTTTTATGTAGTGAAGATGAATCATGCTAGTGGTAAAGGAACCTCAGGAGTGTTGTTAGGTCTCCCTTTCTTAAGAACGGCTAATACAATAATTAATGTGGGAAAGGGAACTATTTGTCTTGATTATTATGGTGAAAAATATACTTTCAATATTGATGATGCAATGAAAAACCCCATAGATGCTGAAAATATTTATGCCATTGATGTCATTGACCCTCTCGTCCAAGAATACCTTGAGACTGAATTCTTACAGGATGAGATTGACATGCTACCACCCACTGATTCAAACAACGAGAAGACACAGAATCTGAGTGATGAGGAAATAGATGAATGGTTGTACTCAATCAGCTCGCAGGAAGAAGTGAAGAGTACTGACGCAGGCCTCTGTTTGGCCAAACAGAGGCTATCAAGGGGTGAAATCGAATTTCCCGAAGAATACCTGTATGCTGCGACAGGCCTTGATTTGGCCAAACAGAGGCTATCAGGGGGTGAATTCGAATTTGAAAAGCCCATTCCATCCGGTATTTCACCATCTATACTGGAGTTGAAGAATCTTCCCCCGAATCTGAAGTATGTCTACCTAGGGGATGATGAGACTCTCCCGGTGATTGTTAGTGCAAGGTTGTCAGATTCTCAAGAGGAGCAGTTGATTGCAATGTTGAGAAAGTTCAAAAAAAGCAATTGGGTGGACCCTCGCAGACATTACAGGGATCAGCCCCGACATTTGTATGCATCATATTTTGATGGAAGACGATACCAAGCCTGCTCGAGATGCTTAGCGGAAGCTGAACCCCAACATGAGAGAGGTTGTTCTCAAGGAAGTCCTTAAACTCCTTTCCTTGGGAATTATCTACCCCATCTCAGACAGCAAATGGGTGAGCCCGGTTCATGTGGTGCCGAAGAAATCTGGTTTTCAAGTGGTAAAGAACGAAAAGAATGAGTTGGTGCCTACTCGTTTGGTCACTGGATGGAGGATGTGCATTGACTATCGGAAGTTGAATGCCGCGACTCGCAAGGATCACTTTCCACTCCCCTTCATCGATCAAATGCTGGAAAGATTGGCCGGGAATAATTTCTTCTATTTCTTGGATGGATACAGTGGGTACTTTCAGATTTGCGTGAACCCGGAGGACCGAGAAAAGACCACATTTACATGTCCCTTTGGCACTTATGCATATAGGAGAATGCCTTTCGGATTATGCAATGCTCCAGGCACCTTCCAGAGATGCATGATGAGCATTTTCTCCGACTTGATTGAGAAGAGCATTGAGGTGTTCATGGATGACTTTACAGTTTATGGGAATTCATTTGAGGTATGCTTGGGTCATTTGGAACAGGTCTTGATTCGATGTGTGAAGCGGAACCTTGTGCTGAATTATGAGAAATGCCACTTTATGGTGAATGAAGGCATAGTCTTGGGACATGTGGTTTCGGAAAGAGGAATTCAAGTGGACAAGGCTAAGGTTGAGAACATAAAGCAACTTCCATATCCTACCAATGTTCGTGAGATACGTGGTTTTTTGGGGCATGCTGGATTTTACAGAAGGTTTATTAAGGACTTTGCAAAGGTTGCACAACCCTTAACAAAGCTCCTTCAAGATGATGTTCCTTTTGAGATGACCGAGGAGCGCAAACGTTCTTTTGATATACTGAAGGAGAAGCTCATCTCAGCCCCTGTAATGCAACCACCGAATTGGGATCTGCCATTTGAGTTGATGTGTGATGCAAGCGATTATGCAGTTGGAGCAGTCTTGGGACAAAAGGTAGGGAAAGAGAGCCATGCGATTTATTATGCATCAAAGACATTGAACCCAGCTCAATGTAACTATACAACCACCGAAAAGGAGTTGTTGGCAGTGGTATTTGCTCTTGAGAAGTTCAGATCGTACTTGCTTGGATCGAAGATCATGGTCTACACCGATCACTCAGCCTTAAAGTACTTGTTCACGAAGAAGGAGTCGAAGCCAAGGCTTATTAGATGGATATTGTTGTTGCAAGAGTTCGATTGGGAAATACGAGACAAGAAAGGGGCTGAGAATCACGTGGCAGATCATCTCAGCCGCTTGGTGAAACCCGAGGATGCAACCCCGATCCAGGAATCTTTTCCCGAAGAATACCTGTATGCTGCGACAGGCCTCGGTTTGGCCAAACAGAGGCCCCCGGCGGAACCACTGCATGGTAAATCGGTGAAAGATCCATGGTTTGCCAATATTGTGAACTTCATTACCCCTGGAGAGATGCCGGTTACTCTCAGTCCTGCTCAGAAGTTGAAGTTAAAGAGTGATAGCAGGCATTATATTTGGGATGAGCCTTACCTTTGGAAGATAGGCTCCGATCAAATCATTCGACGATGCATTTCTGAAGAAGAACAAGGTACAATTCTTTTGCATTGTCATTCTTTTGCTTGCGGTGGTCACTTTGGTCCTAAACGTACTGCTCGTAAGGTGCTTGATAGTGGTTTCTTTTGGTTAACTCTTCATAGAGATGCTTATCTTTTTTGTAAGAGTTGTGAAAATTGCCAAAAGACAGGAAACATATCTAAACGTGATGAAATGCCTCAAGTACCCATAATTGTGTGTGAAATATTTGATGTGTGGGGCATGGATTTTATGGGTCCTTTTCCTAGTTCTTGTGGTTATTTGTATATTTTACTCGCGGTTGATTATGTATCGAAGTGGGTGGAAGCAAAAGCCACCCGAACTAATGATTCTCAAGTTGTGGCAGGGTTTTTGAAATCTAACATATTCAGCAGATTCGGCGTGCCACGAGCGATCATTAGTGACCAAGGAACTCATTTCAAAAACCGTACCATTGAGGCCCTCATGAAGAAGTATGGTGTTCATCATCGGCTTGCTACCACTTACCACCTGCAGTCTAATGGCCAAGAAGAAGTATCCAACAGAGAGATTAAGCAAGTGTTGGAAAAGACAGTTAATCCTTCGAGGAAGGATTGGAGCAAGAGGTTGGAGGATGCTCTATGGGCCTATCGCACCGCTTACAAGACGCCTATTGGAATGTCTCCTTATAGACTTATCTTTGGAAAGATGTGCCATCTACCAGTGGAGCTCGAGCACAAGGCATACTGGGCTGTCAAAGAAATGAACATGACAACAAGCAAGTGTGAGGAAGAGTGAAAATTTCAGCTTCAAGAGTTGGAAGAACTGCGATTGGAGGCTTATGATCATGCTATGTGGTACAAGGAGCGAACAAAGATGTGGCATGATAAGAATCTGAGGTCTAAGGAGTTCATGATTGGGCAGAAAGTGTTACTTTTCCAGTCTAAGCTTCGGTTGATGCCAGGGAAACTTAAAACAAAGTGGATAGGACCTTTTGTGGTGGTTTCTGTTAGGCCGAACGGAGTTGTAGAGATTAAAAGCTTGGACACGGAAAAGACATTCCTCGTAAATGGTCATCGCCTCAAGCCATTTTATGATGCTTCTCAGGTGGCAATAGTGGAAGAAATTCCATTATGCCCACCCCACTTTAATTGACCATATCGGAAAGTCTAGCCAAAGACTGTAAACAAAGGCGCTACTGGGAGGCAACCCAGAATCCTTTTCTTATCTTTTTATTTTGTTTTCTTACAAATTCTTTTAAATTTTTATTTTTGTTTCAAAAATTAAAAAATTTTAAAAAATGGCTTTAATTCGTTTTTGTTTTTATGTGCAGGGATGAGAATTGGCTTTATGAAAAGTTTGGGGCCAATTTTAATTTTGGAAGGGTGATGGTGTGTGATGTAGGAAGTATGAGGTCACAATCAGAAAGGGAGAAATTGGGAGGATTAGGTTGCAAATTGCTCCTTTACCTCTTTATCTCCTTTAACGAAATCAACTCATCACTTGAGCTGCTCAAATTTTCACCAAATCCGAGCTCCATCCGCCTCCCTCCGGCAAGTCCCGGCTGCTCCGCCTCTCGCCGCTGCGCCGCCGAGCTGCTCCGCCGCTGTACCGACCAGATTCCAGAGCTTCCTCAGCCTCTATCCGGTGAGTCCCGAGCTTCCCCGTCGTGCACCCAGATTTTAGAGCTCGGACCACCGTTTCGCTCCGCCGCTGCACCGCCCCGAGTCTCCACCGCCAGCCGGGCAACCATCTGTCCTCGGAGATGGCGCCGAAGGGGAGCCGAAACACCACCGCGGCGTCGATTTCGAAGCCGCCGCTCCCACATACTTCCACGCGCCGCCACGCACTTCCAATCCGCTGCCAACCACCACCTTAAGCCTGCTGTTGAATCTGCTCCGGCCGGCCAGCAATCTTCCGTCCCGTCACCGCCCTCCCCCGACCATGAGGTGCCGAAATTCTTCACGAAGAAAACTATGAGAAAATCCGTCAAACCACCGCCACCGACTTCGGCATTGGCATTGTCCCAGCAGCAAAAACTCACACCTTCAATCCTTATTGAAGCACCGCTGGAGCAACCCTCTTCACCGTCATTTTCTCCGGTGACCGAGAAACTGCCACTACCTCCCGGGCCGAAGCCGCCGAAACGCAAGTCCAAGAAACCCTCAGCTCCAAAGCACTGACGTGATCCAGTAATTGATCATTCCAGTGATGACATTGCCGACGCCCAGACGACTACGAAACGTACTAGGAGACGGGCGACACAGGCTCCCACCGTTTCAACCGACGAGGAGGAGCCAAATGCCACCGAATTCCATGGTTTGCCTCCGGAGATTGTTGTTGATTCCAGGGAGGACCTCCTCCAATTTGATGACCCGAAGCTGCAGGCCAGAGCTTTGAAAAAGGGTAAGAAACAGTGTTTGTCAGGTTTGCGACTAAGTATCTTTTCTTTTAGGACTTTGGGCATTTATGATCAGTTTCTGCAATACTTTGCGAATATTGGTTGGTCTTTGCTATTTGACTTGCATTCTGTGACCATGTATACGCCCCTATGTGAAGAGTTTGTGGTTAGTTTTTGCTTAAAGAAACCTGTTTCCCTGATTGATGCTTGCATATCCTTTTGGTTGGGTTTGCACCATGTTTCTATGAGTTTGAATGAGTGGAATGTGGCTTTGGGCTTGGTGTCTGTTGATGATTTATCTTCGGAAGGTTATGCTAATTCTTTTGTGGGTACCTATAAAGATTTTCCCAATTTTAGTCCCACTGATGCTTGGAAAGAATTGGCTCCTGCTTGCCCTGATTTGTATGATGCTAATTGCTCTAATGTGCATTGGATTGCCGATCCTGTATTGAGAGTGTGTTGCCATTTTCTGTTGCGAAATATTTTTGGGCGTTTCACCACATTTACGAGAGTCAGTCAGAATGTATTATTTGTGTTGTGGTGTATGCATCTTGGGGAGAAATTGAATCTGGGATTTTTCTTAGCTGATTCTTTGAATGAAATTGCAATTCAGTCTACTCGTCATATGACCCTATGCAATTTGGTTGGTGTTTTACTTGACAAAGGTATGCAATTGCGTGTTCCCCCTTTCCCTTCCCAAAGTGCCTGAGCCAACCCTTTGTGATTTGGACTATTTGCGGACCAGCAACTTGATTTATTTGGATAACAATGTACCTCGGTTTTCTGCGCCAGGCATTCCTTGCCCGAGCACCACTTCTTCTCATGCAGGCCGCAGTGCTTTTTCGGTACAAGATGAGGTGTTGTCCATCCGTGCAGAGGTGCAATCCTTGCAACAAAAGCTGGATCTTCAGGCTGCCCAGATTGAGCGTCTAATGTCATTTTTGGAAGTTCCCCCTATGAACAGCCCCCCCCCCCCCCCCGCATGAGTTCCCCTATCCCTTCTCTTTTATGGCCTTTCTTTTCTTTTCTTTTCCTTTCATGTATATTGTCTCTAGGAATCTTCTCGCTTTTAATCCGAGCTTGCTTGAGGGCAAGCAAGGCTTAAGTGTGAGGAGGTTTAGGTGTCGTTTTTACATTTTAGTGTCTTGTTTGTGTGACATTTTATATGCTTTGTTTGCTGTTTTTTGTGTGTTTTTGTGAATAAATAATTCTGAAAAAGAAAAAAAATGTTTTTATTTTATTTTATCGAGTTGATCAAATTTTCAACATGACAGTGAGTAATGAATTGGCTTTAAAATGGATTAACCTTGCTGGTAAAAGAATCATATTAGCAAACTTTTAGCCGTTGATATCTCCCTTGAAATGCTTAGTGATAAACCTTTGAAATTAACCTGAACTTGGCTAAATGATACATGGGATGACGAACAAGACTTGCATGAAAAAGCCTAGTATAAAGTGAGGTTTGAGCTAGAGTAGAGCACTCTCTACATCAAGTTTTTTTTCTAAGAGTTGTGGTAACTAAGGTTGATGCATAATGAGTAAAAAAAGAGGCAAATTAGGATTAACCACACATCGTATATAGCCTACCTTTTATATCCTCTAGTAAACCCTTTTGAGCCTTGACCTTTTCTTTGTGTAACCCACTATAAAAGCCTAACCTTTTCTCTTTATACTATTCTTGCCCCATGCATGTATGTTCTTGAACTGAAAATTTCTGCTCTTGCTTGATATTGCATATTCATGATTCGAGTGCCGGTTCTCATTGAAAAATAGTCTTATGGCACTGTAGAGGTAAATGAGCATGTAATTTGAAAAATTTTGGTCTGGGCAGAAAAAAAAAAGAGAATAAGGGTGTTGTTTTGCCCAGAAAAAAAGAAAAAAAACGAAAAAACGAAAAAGAAAAAAAGAAAAAAATTCCAGACCTGAATTAGTCTTTTAATCAATCCAGAAAATTGGTTTTGGATGATGTGTATTTGCTGGAATTTTCTACTGATTTGTTCTTGAACATATGTGCATGTTTGTATGAACCTTAGAGCCCTAGGATCTCACCAATGTTACAACCCCTAGCCCCGTTACAACCTTTAAAGACCTTTTTGGCTTGTTATGTATTGGCTAAGGATACCGCATGATTATAATTGAGTGACTGTCCTTACTTATTGTGTGATTGAGTGAAAAACGTGAGGAATTCATGCTTGTCTCCTTTTGATCATTTGATAGCCGGGTAAAGAGCAATGTAGGGGGGATTGAATTGAGTACTAAAGGGGGATGAGACCACCACTTGTTTGTGAACTGAAACTTGAACTTGGAAGGGGGATGTTTGTTGATGAGCCATGAAATGAAAAGTTAATGCTAAATTGTTTGACCAAGGTCCGGGTAATAGAGTCTTAGGTGTGTCATGTATGTAGTTGGTTTTTTATTTTTATTTTCTCTTTTCTGTTGAGTCAGAGTCAGAGTCAGTTTGGGGATGAGATTTTGAATGAACAACCTGCTTTGAAATTGCTCATCTCATACTTGAGGGCAAGTATGACTCAAGTGTGAGGATTTGATGTGTGATATTTAGTTGTTCATTTTAGAAGGAATTTAGTGCTCTTTTATGTGATTTTTGGTACTTAATTGATTTATTTTGTTGATAGATCACTATTTTTGGAGCAACGCGGTATTGGAGTGGAAGAGCTATTTTTGGAGCACTATGATGCTGTTCTAGCTATCCTTAGTCGGAATCCTTCATGTGGCAGAATTGTGATTCGTTTAACGATCACTAAGTTGCTCCGTGAAGTCGACCCGATTAAGGTGAAGCTGATGAAAGGGGGATTGTTATACTCTTTTTTCCCGAAAGGGTTTTTAATGAGGTAACGATCCCGATCCCTCGTTAAGGAGTTTACGGAGTTGCAGTCCAGAAGAAAATCAGTCCAGAAAATTCAGCACTGTGATTGGGCTGAAGAGAAGCCATGAAGCCCAAGACTTGGATTAATTATTTATTCCAAGTTAGAATTTAATTGTAATTAGACTGAAATTAAGTGGAAGAATATTTCTTTTTGGATAAGAATTCTAATTTTCCAAAATTAGTTAGGATTTGGGTTTTATTTTTAGTATATAATCGTGTGTTATTCACGATTACGCAGGCTGGACTTGGTTTTTGTTTTGGGCTATTAGGCGAAAGCAGGGAGGGATTATTGACTTTTTTGGCTTTTCTCTTTGGTTTGCTGGGCGAGAGAAAGAGAGAGCAGAACAAGTAATTATTCACTTTGTTTTCTTTGTGAGAAAAACGCAAGCAGCAGGAATTAGTCATTGGTAATTTTTTTCTTCTTATTATTTTTTTTTATTGTTAACATGTTTAATTTCGAATTGCTTGTTCTATTTAATTTAATCATGAGTAGCTAGATTCTTAATCGGCTAGGTTAATTCGATGGTTCATGAATTGTGAGGCTTCGGGTTTTCAGAGATTTAATCCTATGAGTTTTTAATTGTTTATGCCTAAAATCTATGCTTGCTTGTTTGAGTTTGATCACCTCAATCTTGTTAGGCTATGGCTAATTAAGTAGCACCTCCTGTGAAAAACAGATAACAATTATGACTGTAATAACAGGATGATAAACAATTAATTGGATAAACTGCATGCAAATACGTGCTTGTTGTCTAAATTGGGTTCCCTAGGTCTTCAGATCGTTATATAACTAGTTCAACAAATACTTGCTAGGAATATCTTAATTAGGAAGATCGCGGGTTTAGCAAATACTTGCTCGCGATCGGGAATTTAAGGGGAATTTAGGGGAAATAGCAAATAATGTTCCTGCTTATAACCAATTAATTCATGGGGGTTAAATGACTTTTGAGTAGTCGATGATCAAGGAATGAACCAAAGATTAACCTATGTCGATCCTTTGTTATCCATATATTTGTTCGTAATTTATCTCTGCATTTTTCTGCATTTTTTGGCCCTATTTTTAGCTTAGTAATTCATTAGTTTATTAAACAAATCTCAAATCATAGGCGTGGTTGCTAAACCAAACTTTGTTGGTAGTTTGAAATTTATAGAAATTATACCGTTCTCTGTGGATACGACCTGCTTCTACTATACTAATCTGTGTGCTAGTTTGCAGTTTTCTTGGTGATAGGAACGACGTTCACTAAAATCGCTTACTCTAACTATAATCGAGAAGAGATGAGAAATGTCTTCACTCGAAAGGTGTTGACAAGTTCTCCACAATATGTGGTTAATGTATCAAAATAGGATGATTAGTCAATGATCAAAGAATAACTAGAAATGTAAACCAATTGTGCCTAAGAATCATTTCTACCTTAGTTAAGTTATTTGTGTTATTTGTGATCATGTTTGCATCTTTCTCTTTAATAGTTTTAAATTTAGTTGTTTAAAGTAGTGGTAGTGTTTCCAAAACCAAAACCCCCCACTTTGTTACCACACACTTAGAGTGACGTTTTCATGTGCTTTTCAACTTAGTTTTAACACTTGATAGAACCAAATTTTCCTCGTGGACAACCCCGTCTTACCACTAGCTACTATTTAGTAGTTAGCCGTAATTTGGGCTTATAAATGATTTATTTGAGAGGCACGGTGACGGCCTCCCAGGTATGAACTAATATCTACGTCTGACCCACTGCCCTGTTAACATATAATTGTATAAGGGTAGTTTAGTCTTTTCATTGTAGTGTGTTAAATCCTTTATGTAGTCTTCTTCTCTTCATTAGTTCTAACTCAACACTTTACTATTCAAGACCAGTTTCCTTTCTAAAATCCCTAATCTCCCACTTCGATTATCATACCCATGACAGGGATCATTTTCATATCCATACTCACACCACCTACACCAAAACTACCACCAAATCCGCCCCCAACACTACCACCATATTCTAGGGGTGGATTCGGTACAATTATCGTCACTTTTTATTAATACCATTACCATACCAATAATGTCGGTCTAGTATTTTTAAAAACCAATACCATACCAAATCCTTGGTATACCAACACATCGGAATACGAAAAATTCGGTTGGTATCGGTATGGTATACTAGAATACCACCAAATTTAAAATGTAATTAATTAGTTTTTTTTGTTGATAAAAAAATTAAAATTTTCTATTGTATAAGCATAATTTTAGAAAATTAAATATTCTCTTAAGATAATAATAAAGTAAGATAACCTCATATTAAAAACTATAATAACTAAGTCATAAGAAATAATGTAAAATTATGTTTTAATATATATTTTTTAAACTTAAAACAATAATGAAGCTGTAAAAAAATCATATTTAAGAAAAATAATTTAATATTTTCCCAATATGCAACATATTGGAACCAAAATATAAAAACTACATATTTAAAATTATTGCTATTGGTTCTAATATAAATTAATGGCTAAATTTTTAACTAAATAAAATATCAATTAAAAAAACTAAATAAAATATAAATTTACATAATATTAGGTATATTTTTAAGAGTCCGTCTTTTGAAAGACGATCTTTCCATAAGCAATGGAAAGACTAAGGTTTTTAGTGCAACTTAGAAGAAATAAAAATAAAATTTTTGGGTTGCATGAATCGTGTTATAAATTTTATATCTACAGCACGTTGTACAATACATGTTTAATATTGCAACTATGACATTTAACTTTTATTATTTTAATTAAATTTTCTCTTTCCATAGCCTTATGGAAAGACGGTGTTTTCCAAGACTTTGCCTATTTGTAATTCTCCCTCTGGCCCTCTATTTATGGCCCCATTTGACCATATATTTTTTCACGTCATGCTTGACCATCAATAACTTTTGTTATATACAATAATGAACATTATGTAAGATATCTTTGGATTCTCCGTAACATGTAGTTTTCAAAAAGTAAAATTTTATAATCTGTTATCGTACGTAACAAAAGTTACAATGGTCAAGCATACCTTGAAAAAGTGTCAGAAAAAATTGGATATAAATAGAGGACCAGAGTGAGTATATAGTTGTATGGTACGGTACGGTTGTACCAACGAAATAATTTCTAAATACCATTGTCGTCCCATCATAAGTATATGGTACGGTACTACCGTATCACATCAGTGGTTACCAACATGTTCAATACAAATGATATGTGGTTCGGTTGGTAAGTTAGTTGGTATGGCAATTTGGCTCAAAATGTCAGCCCTACCATATTCGTCCCATTCAGATGTAGGACGGACCTCCACCAAAACCCACCCCACGATCCCTAATTTACACAGTAGGGATATCGGGGATGCTTACTTTTCCCATGGAAACGCCGATAATCTGGATGATCCCGAGTATTCTCCATACAAATACTGGCCAAATCCATCAATATCGCTCCCAATATCTCGATTCACATCATTGGATTTTGTTTTAGCTGAGCAGCACCAAAAGTTTCACTAGCTCTCTCGGCAAGAAAAGCTTGAGAAAGATTGACTCCCTTCCCGGAAGTTCCTCAGCCGATGTTAAGAGTTCGACGATGTCCAGGTCTACAAATTAGTGTCCTGCAACACCTTTGACGGCGACGATGATGGCACCACCATTGAGGTCTAGATCCCGTCGCTCTTCTTGGTGCTCTGGTTGCTAGGGATAATTTGGGCGGGAAGATACAAGATGGAGGTGGTGAGGGTTCACATTTATTCAAAGTTTTCAGTTGTTATTACTCCCTCCAGTTCTCTAATATTGGCATATTTACCATTTATGGATGATCTCTTTTAATTGGCACTTTCCCTTTATGGTAAATACTAGATTATTTTCATCCATTTATTTACTTTTAATAATTCTAATACAATTTTTACCAAAAGTTTTACTTTGTGAAAAAAAAACTTGTGTGATCTCTTTTAGTGCCAATTAAAGAAGACAAGAGGGAGTACTAGGTCACTGACTTGGACAGGTCACCAGTGAAGACCTTCTCAAATTAAAATATAGGTGAAAAATAATTTTTGGGAAAAAATGCAAAATAAACCTATTGAATTGAGAAAGTGCAGATATAACCTTTAAAATCTGAAAATGAAAAATTAACTCTAAGTTTTTGTAAAATTGTGCAATTATACCCATTATTTCAATTCTGGTGTTGACTCAATGAAGTGAATTGTTGACCAAACATGAAAAGACAAAATTACCCCTATATTTAAAAATGAAAATGTAATTTACAATTATGCCCCTTAATTAATTAACAATTATACAATTATACCCCTTAATTAATTGACAATTATACAATTTTACCCCATGAAAAGACAAAAGCGTAGCCTAAGCAGCCCTAATCCGCTGTCACGCCGGCGGCGGCACTACCACATTGACCGCCCAGAGCCACTAGCTCCGCGTAGAAACCCCATCCCCGCCAACATCTGAACCCAATCCCAACAAAAATTCATCACCCAAAAATGACCCAAAAATGACCCAAAAATGACCAAAAACTAAATGATGTCAATTAGTATTTCCCCTTCCCCAACCCGATGAAGAATCGTCATAGAAATCTATAATCACCATCAACTCATGAAGCTCCGCGTCTCCGAAGACGTTCAAGAACTCCATCCCCATTACTCCGGTGTCGGGAGCAGAGCTTCAGCCTTCACGACACCGTCCACCGTCTCGAGGGTTCCCAGCAAAACCCTGGTGGCTCGCTGGGAATCACGAATCTCCGCCGCCCCTGTAATTCTTCTTCTTCCCCTGTCAGCGGGTGGTGGCTGGCATGCGATGGCTGACGTGGGGCTAGGGTTGAGGTGGGTGATGGTGTTCAGGGCGGGACTAGGGTTTTGGGAGGAGCTGCTGTTGGCCGGGTGGTGAGCGGTGACAAGGGGGAAATAGGTGGACATCTGGTGAACCTGGAGTAATTAATACTGGGAATATGGGCTGTAGGGTGGAGGAATATTTTGTTTAATATAAAAACAATAAAGAGCATCTTCTAATTTTCTTTGGTTTTTAAAATTTTTTAACATTAGGGCAAAACAGTTATTTCACCAATTTCTAGCTATTTCTTCCGTTGACATTTCGATCAATGATTTCCAGAGTTATTTTTGCACTTTTAGATTTTACAAGATCATTACTACACTTTCGTCCAAAATATAGGGTTAAAAACACACTTTTCTCTAATTTTGAAAAATACATGGAGCAATCATTTGAAAATACAGTAGTTTTCTGATCATTGTTTCATATATTTTTATTAATACCATTACCATACCAATAATGTCGGTATATTATTTTTAAAAATCAATACCATACCAAATCCTTGGTATACCAACACATCGGAATACGAAAAATTCGGTCGGTATCAGTATGGTATAGTAGAATACCACCAAATTTAAAATGTAATTAATTAGTTTTTTTGTTGATAAAAAAATTAAAATTTTCTATTGTATAAGCATAATTTTAGAAAATTAGATATTCTCTTAAGATAATAATAAAGTGAGATAACCTCATATTAAAAAATACAATAACTAATTCATAAGAAATAATTTTCTTATGTAAAATTATGTTTTAATATATTTTTTAAACTTAAAAAAAATAATGAAGCTGTAAAAAATCATATTTAAGAAAAATAATTTAATATTTTCCCAATATGCAACATATTGGAACTAAAATATAAAAACTACATATTTAAAATTATTGCTATTTGTTCTAATATGAATGAATGGCTAAATTTTTAACTAAATAAAATATCAATTTACATAATATTAGGCATATTTTTAAGAGTCCGTCTCTTGAAAGACGGTCTTTCCATAAACCATGGAAAGACTAAGGTTTAAAGTGCAACTTAGAGGAAATAAAAATAAAATTTTCGGGTTGCATGAATCGGGTTATAAACTTTATATCTACTACACATTGCACAATACATTTTTAATATTGCAATTATGACATTTAACTTTTATTATATTAATTAAACTTTCTCTTTCCATAGCCTTATGGAAAGACGGTCTTTTCCAAGACTTTGCCTATTTGTGATACTCCCTGTGGCCCTTTATTTATGGCCACATTTGACCATACATTTTTTCATGTCATGTTTGACCATCGATAACTTTTGTTGTATACAATAATGAACATTATGTAAGATGTATTTGGATTCTCCGTAACATGTAGTTTTCAAAAAGTAAAATTTTATAATATATTATCGTACGTAACAAAAGTTACAATGGTCAAGCATACCTTGAAAAAATGTCAGAAAAAATTGGGATATAAATAGAGGACCAGAGGGAGTATATAGTTGTGTGGTATGGTACGGTTGTACCAAAGTAATAATTTCTCAATACCATTGTCGTCCCATCATAAGTATATGGTACGGTACTACCGTATCACATCAGTGATTACCAACATGTTCAGTACAAATGATATGTGGTTCGGTTGGTAAGTTAGTTGGTACGGTAATTTGGCTCAAAATGTCAACCCTACCATATTCGGCTCATTCAGATACATGACAGACTTCCACCAAAACCCACCCCATGATCCCTAATTTACACAGTAGGGATATCGGGGATGCTTACTTTTCCCATGGAATCGCCGATAATCTGGATGAACCCGAGTATTCTCCATACAAATACTGGCCAAATCCATCAATATCGCTCTCAATATCTCGATTCACACCATTGGATTTTGTTTTAGCTGAGCAGCACCAAAAGTTTCACTAGCTCTATCTCGGCAAGAAGAGCCTGAGAGAGATTGACTCCCTTCTCGGAAGCTCCTCAGCCACAGCTGAGAGTTCGAAGATGTCCAGGTCTACAAATTAGTGTCCTGCAACACCTTTGACGGCGACGATGATGGCACCACCATTGAGGTCTAGATCCCGTCGCTCTTCTTGGTGCTCTGGTTGCTAGGGATAATTTGGGCGGGAAGATACAAGATGGAGGTGGTGAGGGTCCACATTTATTCAAAGTTTTTAGTTGTTATTACTCCCTCCGGTTCTCTAATATTGGCATATTTACCATTTATGGATGATCTCTTTTAATTGGCACTTTCCCTTTATGGTAAATACTAGATTATTTTCATCCATTTATTTACTTTTAATAATTCTAATACAATTTTTACCACAAGTTTTACTTTGTGAAAAAAAACTTGTGTCATCTCTTTTAGTGCCAATTAAAGAAGACAAGAGGGAGTACTAGGTTACTGACTTGGACAGGTCACTAGTTAAGACCTTATCAAATTAAAATATAAGTGAAAAATAATTTTTGTTAAAAAATGCAAAATAAACCTATTGAATTGAGAAAGTGCAGATATAACCTTGCAAAATCTAAAAATGAAAAATTAACTCTAAGTTTTTGTAAAATTGTGCAATTATACCCACTATTTCAATTCTGGTGTTGACTCAATGAAGTGAATTGTTGACCAAACATGAAAAGACAAAATTACCCCTATATTTAAAAATGAAAATGTAATTTACAATTATACCCCTTAATTAATTAACAATTATACAATTATACCCCTTAATTAATTGACAATTATACAATTTTACCCCATGAAAAGACAAAAGCGTAGCCTAAGCAGCCCTAATCCGCTGTCACGCCGGCGGCGGCACCACCACATCAGCCTCCAAGAGCCACTAGCTCCGCACAGAAACCCCATCCCCGCCAACATCTTAACCCAATCCCAACAAAAATTCATCACCCAAAAATGACCAAAAACTAAATGTTGTCAGTGAGTATTTCCCCTTCCCCAACCCGACGAAGAATCGTCACGGAAATCTATCATCACCATCAACTCATGAAGCTCCGCTACTCCGAACACGTTCAAGAACTCCATCCCCATTACTCCGGTGTCGGGAGCAGAGCTTCAGCCTTCACGGCACCATCCGCCATCTCGAGGGTTCCCAGCAAAACCCTGGCGGCTCGCTGGGAATCACGAATCTCCGCCGCCCCTAAAATTCTTCTTCTTTCCCGGTCAGCGGGTAGTGGCTGGCATGTGATGGCCGACGTGGGGCTAGGGTTGAGGTGGGTGGTGGTGTTCAGGGCGGGACTAGGGTTTAGGGAGGAGCTGTTGTTGGCCGGGTGGTGGGCGGTGACAAGGGGGAAATAGGTGGACATCGGGTGAACCTGGAGTAATTAATACTGGGAATATGGGCTGTAGGGTGGAGGAATTTTTTGTTTAATATAAAAACAATAAAGAACATCTTTTAATTTTCTTTGGTTTTTAAAATTTTTTAACATTAGGGCAAAACAGTTATTTCACCAATTTCTGTCTATTTCTTCCGTTGACATTTCGATCAACAATTTCCAGAGTTATTTTTGCACTTTTAAATTTTAAAAGGTCATTACTGTACTTTCGTCCAAAACATAGGGTTAAAAATACACTTTTCTCTAATTTTGAAAAATACATGGAGCAATCATTAGAAAATACAGTAGTTTTCTGATGATTGTTTCAGATATTTTTAAAAAACATTGTTAGAAAAACTTTCTCTTAATTCCGCAATCAACTACTCCCTCCGTCCCAGTTTAAATTGCGCAGCAATCACTATCACGTAGTTCAAGAAACATGTTTAACAGTAAATATGTTTAACTATTAGAGTGACGGCAAATAAAAAGTTGATATTTAGAAACTAATTGTTACGACGAAAGCAACAATACTACGAATGATAATATTGTATTTATATGTTTATTCAAATATGCAGTTAAAGTTTGATAGAGAATAATATTAAAAAAAAAGCAAGAGTGTAATTTAAATTGGGACAGGGGAAATATAAAGAAGTTATGCATATTTTAAATCTCCCGCATAACGGAACAACACACATGTATCCGAAGATAGTCTTAAAAAGTTGATAATACACATTCTGAAAAGGAAAATACTCGCAAACACGCATACAAACAATAATTCCCATCGAGTGAATGAGCAACACACGCATTCAGATTTGCTCTTATTCGTATCACACACATTAATGTACTGGCAGACATTAGCCAGGTGCTAATTGTACATTAGTTGCAGCTCTATCGATGGATCAACAGCACCCAACAAAGCCTCAGCAGCGGAGCTGCAGCATCTGGCGCAACCTCTGATGTAAACACATCTCCTGCAGCAACCGAACCGACATACATTTCCATTAAAGCATCTGACAGTGCTACCTTGATCAGCATTAGCACCACCATCTGTTGCGGTGGCAGCAACGTGTCCCACACCTGCTGGATACTCTTTTTCATTAACTGTACTCGCTGCATAATTGATGAAATAAGTTGAATAATTTATTTAACTTGTGTAAAACTAGTTGAGGACATGATATGGATTGTTGTTGGAAACATAAAGAATTTCCTTCAAGCGTGAAGTAGCTACCCTTAGTTAAGACGAGATGGAAGTAGCGAGAGTTTCATATGGAGTAGCTATTTTTAAAACGACAAAACTACTTGATTACAAAACGAATTGTTGTACAAATATGTTGTATAAATATCATGTCGTGTGTATAGGGTGATATTGTCGGTCAAATACGATTATTGAAATTCGTGAAAAAAATATATATGTCGATACTCGCAGAATGGATTGGAGGGAAGTATATTATGCTGGAGACACCTACCGAGGGAAAAACTATTACTCCCTCAAGTCTTTTAACATTATCCCCTGTTTAAATGGCACGGATGTTTTCAAAAGTGAAAAGTGATAAAGGTTGAATTAAGAATAAGAAGTGAATTTAGTGGATGAAAATAATTTAAGATTTATAAAGAGGGCAAAGTAGCAATACAAAGAGACCATTTTAAAAGGAAAAGGTATAGTATAAACGTTAAAACGGCGGAAATGTGTAAAATACAGTACTCCTTATGTCCTGGACCAAGCTTCAATTTTACTACGAGTATTTGACAAGTCAAAAATATCAAATTTTGACCACGTATTTATATAGATATATAAACAATAATATTATCATATGTGATATTCTTGGATTCGTCATAATAAGTAGTTTTTAAATATTAACTTTTTATTTATTATTATTATACGTAGTTAAACATAATTAAATATTAACGATGAAATATATTTTTTTAATAATGTTAACAAAAATATACAGCTTCATCTCATACGGAGGGAGTACTACTATATGTCTTGCTTTCAGCCGCCAGATCCTTAGAGTTGACCTCTGAAGCGACGAGGACGGCTAGCGCCATCATGCATACGAAGATAGTTGCCTTCATTATTTCCGTCTGTATGTACTCGAAAGGGTATTGAGCAAAGGATGCATTTTAACATTTCTTCCGTTCAATTTATAGAAGACTTTCGTCTCTAGTATTAATAATATTATAATGAAGTAAGAAAAGCCTGCATTCTAAAAATAGAAAAAAGAGTAAGATAAGCCTGCATTCAAAAAAAGAAAAAAGAGTAAGATAAGCCTGCTAATACATGAGGTTGACGCTTGACTATACTTTGTCCGCTTTTAAATCTCTGCGTACTCCCTTCTCAGTTCAAATTGAACAAAAACAGAAAATTTTAATTTTTAATAAATATGTTTTACTGTAAATATATATAATTATGTATAATAATAGAACATAAATAATTAATATTTAGAAACTATTTATTACAACGAATATAATAATATCACATACTCCCTTCGTCCCAACTCTATTTGCATTATTCACTATTAAGTTAGTCAAATTTTGTAACGTAGAAAAGTAAAATTCAAGTAATATATAAGATAATATATTATCATGTACATATCTTTATAATCGTGTTAATATCTATTTTTTAATATTCATTTTTAATAATTTTTAAACATGTACAATTAAATATATAAATGTTCAAAATTAGTTTTGGTCAATTTGAAAAAGTTAAAATTTGCAAATAGAGCTGGGACAAAGGTATTACGATAATAGAGTGGGTCTCCCGACAGGCGGCATGTCCATAAGTTCCATAAGCTTATGGACAGACCACTTATATCCGATATCCTTATAATTCTTGTTAATATCTATTTTTTAGCATTAATTTTAAATAGATTTTAAACATGTGCAATTAAAGATATTAATGGTCAAAATTAGTTTGGGTCAATTTGAAAAGGTTAAAATTTGCAAATAGAGCTGGGACAAAGGTAGTACGATAATGAGTGGGTCTCCTGACAGACGGCATGTCCATAAGTTTATGGACAAACCACTTATTTTTTACCTTATATCATGCATTTTTTAAATTACATACAAAATTAAGAATTTTTGAAAATATTTTTATATCATATATTTTTATATTTTCACTTTCAAATACATATTATTACTTATTTTAACTTATAAAATACAAAATTTTAATTTTATAAAAAATTATAACATTAAGTGTAAAAGTCTCTGTGGACTGTCAATAGACTGATGAAAAAACCGTCTTTCCTGAGACTTTCTCACGATAATGTTATTGCTTATATATCTATTTAAATATGTGATCAAAATTAGAATAGTTTGCTTGAAAAAATATATATGCGCAATTTGAGTTGAGATAGACAGAGTAAGTATTTTGACCACAATTATTAAAGGAAATAAAAATAAATTTTATAAAAAAACTTTGCATAATGATTTGAAGATTAATAATGAAATAAATGGTTTTACTCTTTCCTATTTCAATTCAAGGGGTAATTGAATTATTTATTTAGTTAAAATTCCTTAAATTTTATTATAAAATTAAATTAGTATATAAGTATATATAAGTATAAATACTATAATGTGATACTTTATTAAAATCGTTATAACATATATTTTCAAAATTTCAAATTTCACAAGGTTTGGTTATCCCAAAGTGCTTTTTTTTAACAAAGACCTATATTAATGGGGGGATATGTATTAGGTTCTCAAAGCCTATTAGTGCAAAAAAGCACCCGGTTTAACTCAAGATTTATCTTGAGCCGTTGATTAAAAAACCTTCAAAAGGCCACATGGTTGCCTATCCTGATCGAAAAGATACGTAGGAAAATGTTGGTAGTGTTTCCAATTGTAGCACCTCATGTTGATGTTTACCAATCACCCAGACTTCCAATATTTTCCTAGGTTTGTAAATGAATTTGAAAATCCTATGATATATTACAATGTAGAAAATAAGGGTAAAAATATGTGTTTGTATTCATGATCTCAGAGTACATTATATAGTGGTACAGAACACCTATACAAGCTAGGAAAAGGTAATAGAATCCAATTACAATTACAAGTAATATCTACATTCCTTAATACTCATCCTCAAGTAAGGAAGGAAACTGGTTACGTCTGAGAGCTTAAGTAAACAAGTCTGTAGGTTGATCGGTAGTGCAGATATGATGAGTAATAATGGGGCCAGACTACACAAGATCCCGGACAAAATAACAGTAAACTTCAGTAGTACATTCATGGAACACTGGATTTGCTACAATATGAAGAGTAGATTGCTTGTCACAAAACAAACACATAGGAGTATTATGCGCTACCCCCAAGTCTTTCAGTAAAGACTTAAGCCATAACGATTCACAACAGGTAAGAGTCATAGCACGATACTCCGCTTCAGCAGAAGATCGAGAAACTGTAGGTTGCTTCTTGGTCTTCTAAGAAACCGGAGAATCACCAAGCATCACAAAGTATCCAAAAAGAGAACTCTGGATAATAGGGCATGCAGCCCAATAAGAATCACAGTAAGTAGTCAATTGCAATGCACTACGGGAAGAGATAAATAAACCTTGACCAGGATGACTCTTCAAGTAGTGCAAAATGCGGACAACGGCTTGCCAATGAGGAACACAAGGAGACTTCAAAAATTGGGAAAGTGTATGAACCGAATAACTTAGCTCGAGACGAGTAATGGTGAGGTAGATCAGGCGCCCAACCTGGCGTCGATATTGCTCTGGATCATGGTAAAGTGGACCTTCAACATGCGCCAGATCATATTGTTGCTCCATCGAAAAATTAGTCGGTTTAAGAGGCAGATAAACCTGTGTAAGATAAGATGTCCAGGGCATATTTCCGCTGTGAAAGAAACATCTCATCTGATCTTCTAGCAATCTCTATATGGAAACAAAAGCTCAATCATTTCTTAAATTCGGAGATAAGAGACGAAGAACTACCAGCAATAACGAAATCATCCACATAAACTAGCACGTGTAAAGATACCGAACCATGAGTAAAGACAAATAAAGAGTAATCTGCTTTACTTTGAACAAAGCCAAATGCACGTAAGGCCTGAGCCAGTTTCGCAAACCAATTGCAAGGAGCCTGGCAAAGACCATAAAGAGATTTCAGAAGGGAACATACCTAACCAGGGGGCAAAGGATAGACAGGCGGAGGCTGCATATAAACCTCTACATGTAGATCACCTTGCAGGAAAGCATTATGTACATCTATCTGATGCAGTTCCCAACCACGAATGACAACAACTGACAAGAAAAAACAAACCAAACTCATCTTTGCAACCAGAGTAAATATCTCAGTATAGTCAATCCCTTCAACCTGGCGATTCTCGAGAACCACTAGGCGCATCTTATGTCCTTCAATGGTACCATCATATTTGAACTTTGTACAGTAAACCCATTTGCAACCAATTGCAGTCTTGTCCAGAGGTAGAGAAGCCAGAGTCCAAGTCTGATTGCGCTCAAGCGCAGTAAGCTCTTTAGTCATAGCATATCACCAATGAGCATTCTTTAACACCTCAAAGCATGCTCTTTAATCATAGGATATACACTAGAAGTTACTGCACCCAAAAATATAGAATGCGTACTAGAAAATTATCATAATTTACATAATCAGTAAGAGGATAGAGAACACCTGAGAATAGTGAAAGCGCATGAGTGAACGTAGCAGTAGGGGGGTGGCCTTCAGTTGTAATAGCATAGACATAGTCGTCATCGCAATCACATTCTTCCAAGGAAGGGGTTGGCAATTTTGGGTACTCTGTCGGAGAGGAGGTGGCTCGGTGCTAGAGTAACCGATTATGCAGGCGGTGGTGGACGGCAGTGTCTGGTGTCGGAAACTGTACGTCAGGCGGTGATGCAGTAGGAGAGCCAGGAGACGGCAATGCGTGAGGCACGTTATCGACGGCAGCCGGTGGTGCATGAAGCGTGTGCAGTGAAAGATCGGACCAGCAAAGGAGTGGGCCGGTGATCGAGATCGAACAGAAGGTCCGGATGGGCAGGCGGATCTGCGATAGGCGGGTAAGGCTCCGGTGAAGGCGGCGGTGATACGGGCGGTGAGGTGGGGGCGCCGTCGGGATGCACTGGGACCGATGTCATTGTGACCGCATAAGGGTACCGATCTTTTACAAAATTGGCATCCCGACTATTGAAGAAAGTACGGGATTCCAAGTTTAAAAGGCAATAGACTTATCTTTTCGGCAGGATAACTAAGAAATAAACATCGCCGACTTCTTGGAGTAAACTTGTCTTGATATTTGGGAATGTAAGCATCAAAACACAAGCTTCCAAATATCTTCAAAGGTTTGTAATTAGGAGCTTACCCATAGAGCATCTCAAAGGGAGTACGTCCATTGAGAAGCTTCGTTGGTGTCCGCGGTTAATGAGACAAGTAGCAGTAAGAACACATTCTCCCCAGATATCGATGGGTAGATAAGCTTGAAAATGCAAGGTACACGCCACATTTAACAAATGGCAATGATTTTGTTCAACAAGACCATTCTGCAGGGGAGTATGAACCATATACTTCACAAACATTATCCCAGATTCAGAAAAATATGATCTCAATGGCAAAAACTCGGTGTCATTATCAGCCTAGATGCGCAGAACTCTGTGGCCGAACTGGTTCTTGATTAAAGCACAAAATTCTAATCTAGAAGCTACTTCTGACTTAGCAACTAATAGATAAAACCAAGTTGCACAGGAATAATCATCAACTATTGTTAAAAAATAATACGCACCACTCGAAGATGGTGTACTATAAGAACCCCAAACATCACGATGTATTAATTCAAACAATGAAGTTGCATTTGAAAAACTCAAAGAAAAACTATGTCTAGTCTGTTTTGACCTATAACATACAAAGCAAGGAACATAAGTCTTATTTGTGCTTAAATCAATAGAGGAAATAGAAGACAACATCATAGAGGAAGGATGTCCAAGACGCGGATGCCATAAATCAGAAGATGACACGGAAGCAACTGTCGGAAAAGACTGCAGGATAGGAGGATGAACACAAGTATCCAATAGACGAAGCCAATAAACCCCTCACTTCTTTTCACACATGCCAAATCACAGTTCTCGTACTGATTTTCTATAAAATGCAATAATTTCCAGTAAACAAAGCTAGACAGTTTAATGCAGATAACAATCTAAAGTATGATAATAAGTTGCATCATAAAGGAGGTATTTATAACACATGATTAAGGGTGACATCACCAAAGCAGACAAAACTATATTGTGTAGTAGACAACACGGATCCATCAGACAATATAACATTCACAATATTGACACCAATAGTAATATCAGTAAGAGAACCCGTGTCACCAGTCATGTGATATGAGGCTCCCAAATCAAGAATCCAAGGCACAATAGACTTACCTGACCCATGGTCAGAAAGAGAGTTAAACTGATTAAATAAATGCATGACCTTGCTCAATTGGTCATCAGAAAGAGCAGGGCCAAAATCAGAACATGTAGAGACACTGACAATAGAGGCCGATGCCGCTAACCCTAGTGGCGACATAGACGACAAGCGCATACAAGTGGTTGACTGATGGTAGTGGATCAATGCTCATGATATGGGATCGCAATGTGTGATTTCCTTCGTTGATCCCAGAGATGAATTGATAAATCAAATCCTACTCTCTCTCTCTCTAGGGAGGCGCATGCAGCAAGATTACAAGTGCACAACAATGTACTTGCTTCACAGTCGCAAACTAAAGGAGGCCATACAGAAGATGTAAAACTTTGACCACATATATGAATAGGTATATGAGAAAAAAAATTATATGAGATATGGTTAGATTTGTTGTAACATGTAGTTTCTAAATATTAATGTGTCATTATTTTCCGTAACTATACATTTTACAGTCAAACATGTTTATTGGAGATCGTGAAAAGATTCTTTGCAAAATAAACTGGGACAGAGGGAGCACGAAGTTATTATGGAATGGAAAGAGTATTTGCATATTAAGAGTAGGATAAACTTCATACAATAAGGTAAGACTAAATAAGTCATTATAAATGTTTAATTTTACCTTTATTAAGTTATTTTCTTTCAACTTATTTCACTTTTTTTAATGTAGTTTAGTTCAATTGAATTTAATTCAATTCATTTAAGTTTAGTTCAGTTTACCTAATTTTATGAAAAGAGTACATATCGTAAATGTTTAATTTTAGTTCAGTTAAGTCATTTCCTTTCATCTTATTTGAATTTTGTTGAATGTTGTTCAGTTCAGTTGAATGTAGTTTAGTTCAAATGAATTTATTTCAGTTAAGTTAAGTTAAGTTCAACCAATTTTATGAAAATAATACATATTATAATTTTAATTCAATTAAGTCATTTCCTTTCAACTTATTTCAATTTTTTTCTAATTTAATTCAGTTTAACTAGTTTCATCTTAGTTCACTTCATTAAATCAAATGTCATAATAACGAATTTAATTTATCTTATTAAGTCATGGTCTAGTTTATTTAATCTATTTTTATCGAATTCAATTAAGTTTAGTAAAATTAGTTCTATTACGACCTACTATCAATATTTTGACACTATATTTAGTTTTAGTCAAATTAAATTTAATATGTTTAAATTTAGGTTAATTAAATTATTTAAATAAAATTTAGTTTATTATATTTATATTTATTTAAATTAAGTTCATTTCACTGTATTTCAGCTTAAAGGCTAAAGGACAACTTTTTGGAGCTAATGTTTGTCAATGTAAGCAGGGCAGTGTGGAAAGGGAACAAAAATAAATGCAAACACTTTTAAATGTACCACATTGGGCCGTAACATATGAGAATAATAAATGAAAAATGATTTTTAAACCTAAAAAAACTCCCTTTAACTCTAATAGATTCAATGAGCTCCAATAAATTTAACCGTTTATCTCCATTTCAATTCAAGTGGACAAAGCCTCTCTGTTAGGAAATATTCTTTTGAGATTTGATAGCGGTTTGATTTGAACTTATTTAAGTTGTTGATTATGTATAAGACTCAAACTCTTGTACTACAAATACACAGCCTTGGAATGAAGAAAATAAGAAAGTATTTTCCACAAAATATTTACCTTCCCTGAGTTTATCATGGTATCAGACTAACTCGATCCTTCCAATACTTTGACGATTTCCACCTAGATGTCCCTCTTGTCGACTAGTTGTTATCATTGTGTTTGGGTGTTGCTATATCACGCCCTGTATTTTACTAGTTACGACCTAATAAGTATACATACATGTATTAATGATTTTAATTTAATATTTTTATTGAATGAAAATTTATATTTAAAAGTGTGTGGGTTAAAATGTGTTGGTAACAAAATTAGGGTAAAATTTGGAAATTCTCTCTCACTTTCACCATTTTTGACTCTCCTCATCCTGAACCCGCTGCCACCCACGACCACCTCCTACCGCCGGAGACTGACCGCCGACCGCCATTAACCAATGCCGCCAACCACCACCGACCACCGTACATTTCCGGAATCTCACCGAAAAAGTAAGTTTTCCATTTTTCAAATATTTCTCTCCTGAATCTGGCCGGATTCTAAATCTGGAATGGGTTTGATTTTTCTGGCAATCTGTTGGAATCTATTAGAATTGTTAGAATTGAGGATTGTTAGAAGGGAAGGGAGACGGTGAAAGTGAGGGAATTGGTGGGAAGAATGGTGAAAGTGAGGGAAATGAGGGAGATGGTGGGCGGGAGAGGAGGGAGATGGTGGTGGCATCGGACGGGAGAGGAGGGAGATGGTGGTGGCGTCGGAAGGGAGATAAGGGAGATGGTGGGGGCGTCGGGCGAGATAGGAGGGAGTTGATGGTGGCGTTGGAAGGGATAGGAGGGAGTTGATGGTGGCGTCGGAAGGGATAGGAGGGAGTTGATGGTGGTGTCGGAAGGGATAGGAGGGAGTTGATGGTGGCATAGTGGCGGTGTCGAGCTGGAGAAGGGAGAGGAGGGAGATGGTGGTGGTGTCGGGCGAGAGAGGAGGAAAATGGTGGTAGCGTCGGGCGGGAGAGGAGGGAGATGGTGTGGTGTCGAGCTAGAGAGGAGGCACGACGGCGGTAGGGTATGGCGACAGAGAAAGACGACGGCGGCGGTAGGGGATGAAGAAGATGGGATTTCTACTTATTTTTAATATTTAAATATTTGAATTAAAAATTAATATTTTATTCTGAAAACTGTAAATAAAAACTTGGAAATTAAAATTTGAAAAATTAAATATTAAAAATTGAAAAACTTTGAAATTAAGTAGAATAATTTAAATTTTTGTTTAGCTTAAATTTATGAAAACTATTTTAAATATTTGAAAAGTAATATAATATTATAAAATATAATATATTTGAAAATAATATTATGAAAATCACATTTAAAATATTTTTAAAATAATTGTGAGTAAATTATGATGATATGATTAAATAATTATTTTAATAAATTATAAAAATAATTTTTATATAATGATTAAGTATATTATTATATAGTGATTAACTAAATTATTATATATTTTGTAAATAATTAAAATAAATAGTTCTTTGTATAGGAAATCTTGTATGTTTTGTTAATAATTTGTTCTTTTACGTTATATTTACATTTTTCTATGCATTAGTAAATATGTACTTTATTAATATAATATATAAGATAACAAATTACATGAGTAGTTGAAAATTTATTTTATGTGCATTTAAATTTTTTTTCATAAGTAGTTTGAAATTATGTATTGTTTTTTTCATATCAGTTAATATTTTATTTTTATTTATGTTATTTTATATTTTCCTACAATTAATGAATTGTTAAGATAATAATTATATATCTTGTATTACAGATGAGCATTGACGGCGGACCCATTGATGAAGGTCGTTGTATACGACAAAGGGGGATTAGTGCGTCGGCCAGACAGGCGAGAGGTCACGCCATTATGCAGGAACAGTTGCAGGAAACTGTGAAAGGATACGAGGTTCTGGTTGAGCAGCCTTCTCCAAGGCCCAATGATGTTTTTGATCCCATGCCAACCTAGGATGGTCCGGAACTCAACATTCTCTCTGACGGTAGAGTGCATTCAATCCGTGACGAAGTAGGCTGGAAATCAATGTTCGAATTACAGGTTGGGGATCAAGCACCCGTATGTAGCCCACTAGATGGTTGTAGTGCAGAGCCATCACTCGACGCCGAGGGTGGGCAGGGTACATGCATTGTTCCCCCTAGTGGCCAACCTGCGACGGCTTTGCTAGTGGAGGTTGGAATTGCAGCACATGTTGGTGGAGGCGGTAGACATACGTACAAGAATAGAGCTGGTCAATTTTCCCAATCTTCATGTGAATCGTGCAATGTTTGTGAGGCTGGGACTGGAAGGGGTGTTAGGAACAAGAGAAATCGTGTAGCTGATGAAACATGGCTTGTACGTGGACCGATGAGTGGTGGCCCGCAAGATAACCTTGTTATACCCAGCTTTGGAGGCCATGTTGCAGTTGATGTTTGGAATGGTATAGAGCGAGGTGTGCTGAAATGCTCGTGAAATTCTTTGTAAGCAGCTAATCACCACACTCCCGGATTGCAGCAATGTTGTTCAGGCCAAGATACGTACGACCGGGTTGTCGCACCTTTCCACGATTATGTTCAAGTATCTTGATATGGCGTTGATATATGCTTTTGTCGAGAGGTGGCAGCCGGACACGAACTCATTTCACATGTCTTTCAGGGAGATGACCGTCCTATTGCACGATGTTGAGATGATTCTCAAAATTCCTATTATTGGTGGCTTTGTTGCTAGTACCATTTCGGTGGTCTCCATACAGGAAGCAAGTGCTGAACTATTTGGGAAAGACTTGGAGTCCTTCCTCAGGGAAGACTGGAACGGGGTTAATATTGATGGCCAAGCATTGATGGCGAGGTGTGTAGCGGCAGGTCATAGCGATAACTTCCAATTCATGTTGACCATGTTTTCATCAACTCTCTTTGTTGATAATACTGAGACTAAGGTAAGAGCCAAACTGCTCCTTCTAGCTGATTCGCAATTGTCCTGGGGCTCGGTGGCCTTTGCCAATTTGTATCTACAGTTGGAAATTGCCTCCAGGGCTAAGGCCCGCGGCCTATGTGGATGTTGCACGCTGCTGCAAGCATGTATTTACGAGTACTTTCCCATGTTTCAGCTGAACTGAGTTCATTGCTAGCTCTTCTGGGATGCGCCAACCGGTGGCACTCAGGGGAGAAAATGGAAAGGATATTCAGGGTCTGGTGACCAACAAGCATCAACTAGATGCTTTACAAGCTCACCATGTATGACTATCATGTTTTAAATTAATTGTGAGAATTGTAGGTAGATTGGATGCCCTATGGATGTTACAATTTTTGGAAACAACTACAGGTGGATTGGTTTCCATATGGACCTGACGTGGTCAGGGATTCAAAGGGGGGTGGGGCTCATTACTGTGGTGTGATTCAATACATTGAAGTCATGGAGGCGTACATGCCAGACCGTGTGGTGCGCCAGTTTGGTGTCGTACAGGGTATACCGTACAACATTAGGATTGTGCCAGAACCCTGCTCCAGGCCCGCTGATCCTTTTGGCTATTCAGTGACCTACTCAGGGATGATGCAGTTGACTTTATGGGATATGGCACACGCATGGAACAGGGGTCAGCTAGCCGAGTATCCTATTGCCACCGGTCAATCTGACTGTACCTTGGATAACAAGGATTGGTTCACGACTCATTCTCACCCATTGATCACAAATCCTATACATGATGGTACCAGTTGCAGACCAGATACAACCAATCTTGATTTACTGGTAAGTTTTCTCTAACTGTTTTCTTTAATTAATTATATTAAATCTAATTGATTAGTTATAATAATATGTGTTTCCTATATATCAGTTGTTGAATGATATGATGAGTGACTTGGATCCGTTTGACTCTACAACCATTCATGAAATTGTCGACCAGCGTATGAAGGAGTTGTTGGCTACTTGGATCTGTCGTCGCGAGGAGTATGGCAGATGCCACGATTATGAACCCATTCCCTAGGTGACTGGTTCATTTATGCCTGAGTGTATTGTTTGCTTTTAATTTATTCATTAATGTTCCTCGAATTCATTTCTATTTTTGGTTCACTTATGTACTTCGAACTTCTTGCTTCTTTTTGTTCATTTTTGTAACCCAAACTCTTTGCTAATCTATGTTCATTTTTGTACACCAAACTCTTTCATTGTGTTCAATACCATAGCCCTTGTATGATGCAATTCAATTTATTAGATTATGAGAATATATTAAAAAAAATATACCAAACACAGTTTGCAAGAATAATAGTCCCACACAACTATTAATTATGGGGCGTGTATGCTTTAATCCAAGCCACCATCCTCCTATGGAAGGGTAACTCCCAACCAATAACATCCGACTTCCTCCATGTGGTCCACAGGTTAACCACAGGAGGCATGGGGCAGTTTTCCTTCACATGTATCCTTACAAAATGGCTTACACTACGAACATATACAATGTGTAGCTCCCTCCTTGTTCCATCCTCGCTCCCATCCACTCTCAATGGCAGGACTGTACAACAATAGTCTGCCGACCCATTCTCTAGAATATAGTATAAAACTACAACCGTGTTGTAGTAGGTGGCGATAGGAAACATATCTACAATGACCGCAAGCCAATGTTCACATCCACGTGAACCTTTGGTCTGGTGTATATGGGTTCTGGCTAATTCAACGTTGTCCTTCAAACCGTATATGGGAACATAATCAGGCCAATAAGTCAATAACTCATTAAATACTACCCGATGCACCCCAGATCATTAACCTTCACCATCTACATGGAAGGCATCAGCAACGCATCTGAAGCCACAGTTTCCATCACTCAAAACATCGTTCCATCCCTCGATATAATGCCTGATAATGTGGGGGACACTTTCAAGGTACGGGAATGTCGCTGCATAAGAAAACATTAAGATTATTTTCAGTCTCACAAAGTGGTCTTACTATTCATTACAATTCAAGACTTGGATGAATAATCAATAGACTTACCGTGTCAGCTACCTCTCCCTAATATACCACGCCCTGGTGACCTTGAACTACGCTTGCTTAGAGATGGCATGTATCACCTGTTCACGTGCTCGTGGTAGCTCGGTGATCGCCTAGTTGATCTTAACCCGGGGACCTGCTTACTTGGTCTTCCACGTGCACTAGTAACATTTTCCGGCTCTCAAATGCCGCTATCCCCTAGATGCAATTGTTCATCTATGTAGCTTGAAACCCAAAAGAGAACTGATGGGTCGCTGCAGGCCATCTCCTCCAATTGACTGTTGAACATTGCTTGGTCCTGATCACCCCTGGAAATATTTTCCCTGTTCTGCAAGTCATCACCCAATACAAGTGTCTTTAATAGTGGATGAATGTCGTCCAAATACAAGGGGATTCCTTGTTCAATTGTCGTCCACATGATGCAAGCACATGGTATTCCGTGTGTCGAACGCAGTACACAACCACAATATGCATAAACCTATGCTCCAAGTGTTTCCATCCTCTTGTGCTCAAACTTCAATTTATCCAGACAATATTTTGACACATTATTGAACAAGTTGTTGAAAAGAACTCTACGGTGCAATCTACCAATGAGCGTTCTTGATTTCTCATAGTAATTCTCTTGGCTATCTGCAGATCGGCACGCCTCCATATCGTATCCAGGGAACCATTTGATGTTTGTAACCACCATTTCAATGACGAGTGTGCACTTTTGACCCGACTTGTAGTCGTGTTCCCAAAATGCAGAAATCTATTCGTCCATGCCCGAACAAATTTCTCCTTATAGGGGTTGAGCCATGTGGTCTCAACGTAACTAATAACAGCTTCGCTCCAAGACCAACCAGCCCTCAGATCTACCAATGCAGCTTTGTAGGCAGTAACGGTGGAGGCATTGCAAACTCGTGACCATGCACCATTCTTGAAGGATGCCTCATTCCTCTTATTCCCTGTTAACACAGTAACATGTGCCTCCACATCCTTGTTAATATGCCAAGTGCAAAGCAAATGCAACGAGTCTGGAAACACTACCCAAATCGGCCTAATCAATCCCATCTCACGATCGGTGACCACAACCTCGAGGAACGGTTCATCGACAAGCAAGCTTCTAACTACGTTCAGAACCCACTTATAAGTATCTGCTGTTTCTTCGACGATAATTGCGTAGGCGATCAGGAAATTTTTGTTACAAAGAGACATACCAACCATCTCAATGAATGGCATGCCGTATCGATTAGTCTTGTACGTTGAATCGATGGCCACAATCCATGGGTAAGTCCAAAATGCCACAACAGCTTCGAGATGAGCCATGAATAAATGAGTCAAAGTATCATCAAGTGCTGAGCGGTGACTAGTAACATACCCATTGGAGGTGGAAAGATGCAAAAAATTCTCAGTTGTGTTGCGCCCGTCTCGCCTTTCTCTTCCGTAGGCCAATCGCTCATTGTACACCTGTATAATGGTCTAATGTAGGTCTAGAAATGAATGACTGAGGCTCACATTGATATGCCTGGGAGCTGTCTCAGCATTCGTCAAATCTCTTATCATTTGTTTCGCCTCCGGATGGAGCCTGCTACTCTGTCTATGCCACCAGTGTACACTGAAAATTGGTGGTTGTGCATCCCTCGTCGAGAATCCTTGCATGGTACTACATTCCAACCCTCCCATGTGCTACTCTTTCTTATGACAATCATGAAAGGGAAATCACAACTTCTTGTCGATGTGTTACTTCGTCGGACAACATCTGAATCGCTTATATCGACAACCTTATCATTTTAACCCCGATTGCAAATATAATACTCCCTCCATCCCATAAATATTGGCCTATTTACTTTTTTACGGTCTTCAATGATCATGTTTGACCGTTAATATCTCTAGCTACGTATAATATTTTTGCATATAAAATTGATATTTAGAAAATAGATGTTAAGATGAATCTAACAATATCTCATATGATATTTTTAGTATACATATATTAATTTATATTTAAGGTCAAAGTTTACCAAGTTTGACTTTGAAAAAGTAAATAGGCCAATAATCTTGGGACGGAGGGAGTATATCCTAAGGGGGCCATTCTTTTTTTGTACGACCCTATGACAAGTTCAAATCCTACATGACGAGCAGTCCGTTACAGGTAGGAATAAGCTTCGATGTGACTTGGAAACACATTTGTGGTTACGAATGCTGAGTAACCATTCCTCCTTGCAATCGCTCCATATGACTCATTGCCATCCTTAAACAACAATATATATCAAGTAAGTAGTTTCACTCAAATATAATACCAAACACAATGATGCCATAAATCATTCTAATAACTAATAAAATATAACTCTTAATTTTTTTTGTTAGTGCATAAAAGATACCTACACATATTTAAAGTATAATAATTCTCACTACTAGTATGAAATCTATAACCACATTAAAAAATACAAATTTTGTTATATCATCATTGGTAGAACCATATGTAATGAACTAACGTATATCATCATTAGTAGTCCCAAATTATAACATATTAGTAGTACCAAATGAACTAACATATTAGTACAATCAATTTTAAACTAAGAAAAATCATCAAACTAAGATAAATCATATATCAAATGAACAAACGTATTTTATGTTCCAAATGAACTAACGTATTAGTAGAACTAAAATATAACTAAGATAAATCATCTAACTAAGATAAATCATCTATCAAATGAACGAACGTATTAGTAGAACCATATTATTTAACAAATTAGTAGTACCATATTAATGAACTAAGGTATTACTATCTAATGAACTAAAAATATATACACGTAAATAAGATTTAAAAAATGAATAAAATTTAACTATAATAAATCATAAAAACTTAATAAATTTAACTTATTAAAAAATCATAAAAACAAAATGCACGTAACTAAGATGAATAAAATTTAACTATAATAAATTTAAAAAACTTAATAAATTTAACTATAACAAATCATAAAAAAAATATTCACGTAACTAAAATGAATTAAATTTAACTATGATAAATCATAAAAACTTAATAAATTTAACTAAAATAAATCATAAAAAAATATACACGTAACTAAAATGAATAAAATTTAACTATAATAAATTATAGTATGAGGTAGAATATAAGTTTCTAAACAACTAATAAATCATAAATTTAACAATTAATTATTGCAAAAAACAACACTTGAATTTAAATAATACCTCCATAGACATGGAACTTCCAACACCCAAATTTAGAGTAAAATTTTTGATATTATCTACCCAATAAGTATTTTTACAGCCCATTTTATAGAAATTTTGTTCACTTTTTTTAATTAAATGGAGTAAATGACATTAAATGTGGGCAGATGGTAGTTAGTCAAAGGAGAACCGAGCTGGGGAAGGAGAAGAAAGCTGGAAAAGGGAAAGGAGAACCGAAAATGAGAGGAAATGAGAAGAAGGCTAGGAAAGAAAGGAGAATCGGAGGCAATAGATGGAAAGGAGAACCGGGAAGGGATTGGGAAGATAACCGGGAAGGAAGACCCGGTTTGGATCGTGGTAAGGTGAACCGGTCAAGGAGACCCAGTTCGGATCTTACCAGGGAGAACGGGCAGGGATGAAAAATGGAGAGCCGGAGAAGAGAACGGAGCCAGAGAAGAACTGGAGAGCCGGAGAGAGAATGGGGCCAAAGAAAAACTGAAGAGCCGGAGAAGAAATGGAGAGCAGGTGCCGGGGAAGGGATCGAGAACGGAGGCCGGAGAAGGGATCGAGAACGGAGGCCGGAGAAGGGAAGGATAACTGGAGCGGGGGAAGGAGAGGAGAGCGGGGTCGGGGAAGGGAAAGCGAGTCGGGGCCAGAGAAGGGAAGGAGAACGGGCGGGAGAAGAAAAGGAGAACGGGCCGGAGAAGAAGAGGAAGACCGGAGAAGAAGGGGAAGACGCTGCCGTAGAAGAAGGGGAAGACGCTACCGGAGAAGAAGTGGAAGATGCTGCCGGAGAAGCCGAGAAAGACGCTGCCGGAGAAGAAGGGGATGGCATTATCGGAGAAGACGAGGAAGGCGCTGCCGGAGAAGACGCCAGTTGCCGGAGAAAACAAAAATACCGGATTTCAAACTCACCGGTGAATTCCAACACCGCCGTTGACCACCGCCTGACCACCGAACTCTGACCACCGTTGACCACTACTGGTGGCGCCACCGTTGACTGCCGCCGCCGGCGCTGACCACCACCTGCCCATCCATTAATTATCATTGATGGTTAATTTAATACTAATGTTAATACAATTAATTATCATTAATTTACAATTTCATTTAAATTAATACAAAATAAATAAGTATTTAAATTGTACAAAATACAGGGCGTAAGTGAGTAAAATACAAAACATGACATAGCGATCCAATTATTTTTTTTTCACCATGTATACTTCTTTAGACCAATCCAACAACGCTCCTAAAAGGCGATACCCTCGCCCTCATGGCCCCAGTCGCGCCGATACCACAGCCATCACTGAGGAGGTAAATCACAGCAGACACCAGGGTCAAACCCCTGATCCACGACTGTACTCACTGTCCATAAGGGATCCCTCCACTGGAGAAATCTCCACGCTGCGGCTGGTGAGAGTTAAACCCGCAGTAGCAGAATTGAAACCAGAGGCCTAACAACGCTCCTAAAATACCTACAGATGTTGCGATCCTTTTTTTGTCACCGTACGATCTTCATCCTTCTGATCATCCCGGTCCTCAATCTTGATGGTTATTTTCAAAGGAGATAACTATGATGAATGGGCCCTCGCGTTTTGCAACTCTCTTTACGCCAGCTTAAACTCAAATTTTTTTGATGGCTTAATCAGGTCTCCTGCTTCCAACGCTACTTCTCCTCTGACTCTTGGTGATTGGCATATGGTGAACTATGTGCTCATGATTTGGGTAATTCAATCCTTTGATCCCTCTCTTCGTTCGTCTGTCAATTATTATCCCACCATCAAGCAATAATGGGATGATATCAAACAACGATTTTCTCTCGGAAACAGTCCTCAGAAGCTTTAGCTTTGCACTCTTATTGCGAATTGTTGTCAAACCAGGGAGAGTAGTGTTGTTTACTACAACAATTTGAAGCAGCTTTGGGAAGAACTGGTGACTTACATTCCGGTTCGCAATTGTTCTTGTGGGTTATGCACTTGTGATCTTAATACATTTTGGTCGGCTGAGCATGAAGAGGAAAGGGTTGGTCAGTTTATCATCGGCTTGGACGACAACTTGTTCGTTACTTTCCCCTCCAACATCATAGCGTCCAAAAGTTTCCCGTCCAAAAGTTTTTAAGGGGAGCACCTCAAAACTTTGGTTGCTGCTCGTGAAGACCAAGTTGAACTTGTGGCTTTTGCTGCTTGTCAACAGCGTTCGTTTCTGTCCTCTTCGAATCCGTTGTTGCCATCGATGACATCTCGTGCTGGTTCCAACAAAAGACATCTTCTTTGCCCCCATTGTAGCCGCTCACGAGAAGGTTGGATGCTTCATGCTTATTGGTTACTCCAATTGGGTGAAGGAACGGTTCGCGAACAAGATCAAGCTCATCGCCAGTTTCAGCCTTCAACTCTAGTCTTTGCACACATCGTTCAGACACCAATTTTAGCGTTTGTTGCTGCTGTAACTTCAGCCAATCAGGCTACTCTTAGTTCGGTGCTCAACGACGATTAATCAAAGGTTGTTCTCGACATGTATTCAACTATGAAAAATTCTGAAAATTCTTGTATGTCTATTCCAAATTTGATCTTAGATACTGGAGCCTCATTTCATATGACGGTAGATTGTTCTTTTGCTTTGGGATTTTATTGATGTTAATCCAGTACCTATTAAATTATCTGATGGTCGTCTCTCCTCCGCTGCAAAGGCTGGGAGTCTATTGTTGGGAGATTATTGTCAACCTTGTTGGTGTTTTATGAAACACAAAGTTATTTAAGTATAATTGGATTCGAGTAACTGTAAACTCAGGAGGTTAAAACAAGTTTAGTGGTGTGGAGTGTACACTTGTATAAACTATTTACGAGTTTACAATTGAAAGGATAAGGATTAATTGTATTGGTGATAAATAACATAGCTTGTCCTGGAGTGTGGAAAGATGTAACAATTCAGAGTGTTTTATAACTCTAACGGTGGTGGTGTGTAGTATCTAATTCCTTGACTGAAAGGATGAAGATGGATTAAGGATTGTCTACAGGAAGCAGTGTTGGTAGCATGCCTAACTCCTCTTACAAGTAAACGAGTTTACTGCATTATCCTGAGATGTGGAAAGATACATCGGTACAGTTCTGATAACTACGCATGAACTGTTGCATCCTTTAATGACACTTATTCTCTATATATACATGTGTGGTACGTATGCATGGTAGATACATAGACAAACAAGAAAATACAAACATGACCATGATATACATAACAACCAAAAATACGGGTACTCAAAAGTATTCTCCTGATTCAAGCCTAGAACATGAGGGTTTTATCCTCGATGGGAATTCGTGTAACCCAAGGTTGTAACTCTTTAAGGAAAGCGTACGTAACCCAACTCACATCGATATCCATGAAAAGTTTTACCACAATCATCCAAGCGTGATTTTGTCATTCCATTGGAATGCATTATTACTGCATCTACCCCAACAATCTTAAAGAGTAATTTTGAACATATTGGATGATGAGTTCGGTGGTGCATGCATGTGGTGCATGGATGGATTATATATTAGATGAGGGATGTTGTGGTGCATCATGCGTGTGATAACATGTAGCAATTGCGAGGAACTACATCATAGCAACATATGGAACATACAGGAAAATGATGACTGCATTATGGAAATGGAGATACTAGTACAAGGTATGGTACTTTGTTTTCTTTGTATTAGATTCATACTGCCGTAGTGAAACATGAAATTAGTTACATGTGTAAAATAGTTTAAAACATGTAATAAATGCAGAGGTATTTTTGGACTGTCAGGTTCATGACGATGGTCGATTTTTTTCTCAAATACATGACAGTATATCCCTGAAAAGCATCATTGCGATAATGGATTTTTTTTATCAAATACATAACAGTGTATTCCTGAAAAGATATCATGACAATGATGAATATTTTAATGAAATGCATGTTTGTCCTGATTTATTGTTGTAAAGCATAAAGATGAATAATTTTATAAATTGCTTGCATGAAAAGAAATTTTATAATGGCAGTAAAATTGTAGATTTGATTTCAAATCTGGATGAGAAATTGTGTTGTACTTTGTTCTTAATTTCTTGATTAATTAATGCCATGTAAAATTGCAATTCACGTGTACGATTTTGCTATGTTTGACTAATGTGTATTGAAAAATATTGGATTATTTCATCAACGGTCATGCTAAGAAATTAATTACTCAGGTACTAAAGTCATGTTGATGTTATATGATATATGGATCATATATATTGTGTTAATTTTTTTGGTGTGAGAAAACACTTGCTTTTGTGAATAAAAGAAAATAAATAAATAGCTATGGGTTGGTTAATTTGGATGTTTGATCAATTTTTTATTTTATTTATTTTTATTAAAAAGGATTACTAATTCCCGAAAGGATTTTATTCCCACAGAAAGTGGTTTCGGTCTACCATTCACTTTAAAGGATGGTGTTTTGAAAATTAAGAAAATAAATAGATATTTATTAATAATTAGCTATTTATGTGTAATAACTTTTGTAAATTATTGCATAAATGAGAGCAACATGAAAAATATTTCTGGATATTGTTGGGTAACATGAAGGAAATATAAATGACTTTTGATTAATGAAATCTTAAAACTCGAGTTGGTGTAACTCTGATAAAAGGCAGTGTTAGTTCGTGAAAAGAGCCATGATTCTAAGGAAATATGAAATTCTTGGAAATGGGATTAAGGAATTTTGAGAAATATTGCTCATGCATGGTTGATGTGTGAATGTTAAAAGTTCTTGTAAATGTATGAAACAAGAAATCTGAAATTGTATGATGAAAGAAATGGTTATGTAAACTGCTGGTAAAGAAACAGAATGGATACGGAATTCGGTACATGAAATTTTGTTGAGGCCTAAGCCCGTAGATGGCTAAGGTTTAATAGTGAAGTGTATAATGAAAATTTAGACACTTGGGCACTTGGTATAGCATGAATCGTGAGTTAAATTACTCATTGTGTGATTTCAGTTGATTTTGTAAGATATCAACGTGGGAGGTCGTCGCCGCACATCTCAAAGTTAGTATTTATAAGCCCTAAATGCTTACCATCTACAACTAAGTAGATAGCGGCAAGTCGGGGTCGTCCACGAAGAAGAGGGATTTTCTCAAGCGTTTAAACGTAAATGGTTGATATTAGGCTAGGAGTAGACATATATACATACATATAAAAGCATGTAAATGGGGGGGGGGGGTTTTGGTTGTTTGGTGGTCCTAAGTTATGAAATTAAAAGGACAAGATAATTAGCAAAGTCAAGTAACTAGGCTAATCATCAAACAAACCTAAGAAAGGGGGTTTAAAACTACAAAGATAAAGCCTTGGGAGCAATTGATATCCACTTCCAAACCTAATGTAGATCATTGAACCATTCACTCATTCTATCACATTCATTACTTGACTTAACATTAACATGATTATCTAGCAAGAATCACAACACATTATGCACAAGAAGTTCTAAGTTCATATTCATAGATTTTCATGCAAAGGAGCTAAGGAATTTGTCACTTTCCTAACACCCGAACACTTCAATCATAAAACATTTCCTATTCTCAAACAACCCATGGCATAAATGAAGTGAAACATAGCATCAAGAATACATAAATGCTAAATAATAAAGGCTTCAAGAACGAGTGAAACAATCTATTCACTACTTCAACTACTTGTTGTGAAGATAAATCTTCTATCCTTCTTAGATAGTAGTTTGCAAGAGTGAATTCGACATCTCTTGTCAAACCTCACCAATGACTCCCTTAGGACTAAGAGTATCCCATTGATGACATTTATCACGAAGAATCAACAAGCTTGGCAACACTTATAAATACTACACCGTATCTAAGCATTTAACCAATTCATGCATTTACACAAGATTAGTGAAGAACGATCGACATTCATAGGCTTCTCTCATTTGCTACCTAAAACAAACATGACAACGAGTTCGACATCATCACATTCATCTAGCAATTATCAACACACCAACATCATTTAAGAAACTCTAACTCATGCTCTTGGATTCCACATTAAAAGAGGGGAGAATTAGCTACTTTCTCCCAACCCTAACTAGTAATCATACAAGAAATTCATATACTCAAGCTTCCAACAACATCAATGCAATTAACAATTCACACTCAAATCTCAATAAATGCACAATAGCAAAAGCACCAAATAGATAGATATAATGGTTCTTACTACATAGAAATGGAAGCTTCAATCCTTTGCTCCCAAGATAAAACTAAGCTAGAAAACTAAAAGACATAATTAATCTACAAAAACTAAGAAAAAAAAGAAGAGAAAAACTAGGGTTTTTAAGCCCAAAAATGCAGGAAGAAGGAATGGCTAAAAAGCTGCTGAAGAGGAGAGGATAAGGGGAGTATTTATAGCACAAAAATCAAGAAGAAATTCAGACCACATGTCCATCGCGAGTCGAGACGTGATCGCGACGGGATCGCGACGGACCCATAGCGAATCACGATGGTCTCGCGACGAACACAAATTCCAGCATTATTTCTTCTTTCTCTTTTATATCTCATATCCTTCTCCTCTCTTCACTTCTTCAATTCTTCAAATCTTCAAAAACTCCAATCCAAGTCTTCAAATCTTCAAATCTTCAAAGATACTCTTCAAAGTCTTCAAACAAATTACCTTGTCACACAAAATTCTCTAAAAAGTGATAAAAGCGTGAAAGTCGCTTTTAACCCTCCGTAGACAATTTCAAGGGAAAATGTCATATTTAGAGCACAAAAGTGTACAAAAGTGAATCCCAAAATTCCTAATATAATCGTATAAAATGGGCACATCACAACTCAATCTAGCAGAACACTTGACGAAGTGACTAGTTAGGGACTTTATAAACAAGTTGGTGATCGGGATGGACTTAAAGCCTATTAAAATCTTTGATAATGGGATACCCAATTTTGCTCTGATACGACGTTAGAGTAAAATTCAACGTGGAAGGCCTATTGTTTGAGATTGAAACATATGTTTTCATATCCCGAAGGTAATTTGTTTGGACCTGCATGGAAGTTAGGTTGAAGTTTTAACTTCTTAATGGATCCTTTGACAAAGTACAATTGCAGGTGTACGATTAAGAGATTCACCTATATGAAGTGTGAAGTGTAGCCGCTTCAATAAGCCCAGGCTTGGCTTTTGTATGCACTCATGAATGGATAGGGACACATGGCTTATATAGTGTCAAGCTTAAACTTTTGAGTTGTATTTGAACTTGTGTGTGGATTATCTTCAAGTGTTCAAATGGGTTGAAGGGTTCAATCTTTAGAGACACACCGATTCTTGAATATTTGAAATGTGTAGTTCACTAAGGTGAAAATTCAATCTTCAAGGCATTTTCATCTATACACTTGTTTGGTTTGGTTGTTGAATTTTCCGAATCAAGGATAATACTTAAATGAGGGAGGTTTATTGGTTTTTTATGAAACACAAAGTTATTGAAGTATAATTGGATTCGAGTAATTGTAAACTCAGGACGTTAAAACAAGTTTGGTGATGTGGAGTGCACACTTGTATAAACTATCTTCGAGTTTACAGTTGAAAGGATAATGATTAATTGTGTTGGTGATAACTAACATAGCTTGTTCTGGAGTGTGGAAAAATGTATCACTTCATAGTTTTTTATAATTCTGACGGTAGTGGAGTGTAGTGTCTAATTCCTTGACTGAAAGGATGAAGATGGATTAAGGATTGTCTACATGATGCAGTGTTGGTAGCATGCCTAACTCCTCTTACAAATAAACGAGCTTACTGCATTATCCTAGGATGTGGAAAGATACATCGGTACAGTTCTGATAACTACGCATAAACTATTGCATCCTTTAATGACACTTATTCTCTATATATACGTTTATGGTACGTATGCATGGTAGAGATGTAGATAAACAAGAAAATACAAGCATGACTAGGGAAAAAAACAAGATTTTCCCTGATATACATATCAACCAAAAATACGGGTACTCAAAAGTATTCGCATGATTCAACCCTAGAGCAGGAGGGATTCTCGATTGTTTTATCCTCGAAGGGAATTCGTGTAACCCAAGGCTGTAATAGGGTCGAATTACTCTTTAAGGAAAGCATATGTAACACGACTCACATCGATATCCCTTAAAATTTTTACCACAATCATCCAAGCGTGATTTTGCTATTCCATTGGAAGGCATTATTACAACATCCACACCAACATACCTCGTGTACTTCTTGTTCCTAATCTTGATTGTAATTTACTTTCAAGTAACCAGCTCTCGTGCCACCTTGATTTGCTAATTCTTTGACCTCTCATATTTTTGTTCTTCAAGAAATTCACTCGAGGATGGTGAGTGGCATGGGTAGAGCACACAGTGGGTTTATTAGCTGCAGACACTTAGTTTTGGAGTTCATGCTTCTTTAGTTCATTTTTCAGAGAGTTTTGCAACTTTGTGGCATCGATGTCTTTGTTATCAGACGTCGTCTATTTTGTCTACCATTTCAACATTGAACTTTGATAATACTTCATTTGATAAACTGGTTACCAGCACTTCCTGTTTTAAGGCAATCCAGGTTGTCTTTTTCCAAAAGTTTTAAACCACCGAGTTATTTGAGTTAGTACATTGTGTCGTTTTGTACAATACTCATTCTTTTACTGGTGCTCGTTATTTCTTGACATGTGTTGATGATCATTCTCGTACTATTTGGGGTCAATTTATTAACCTCTAAGGTTGAGGTCGCAATTTTATGCTTCTGCAAGTACTCAGTTTTGATCAAAGGTTTCCCACTCTCTGCATTACCAGGCAAACCTTCCAGTTGAATTTTGAGCTGAATGTATCTCTACTGCTGCTTTCTTAGTTAACCGTAAACCAATACCTCCATGGATGGACATTCCCCCCTTTAAGGTGCCCTTTGGATGCCCACCATCCTACAAACACATTCGAGTTCTTGGCTCTTTATGCTTTACTGCACAAAATCCAGTGGTGCGGAACAAGTTTGGTCCAAGAAGCCGTAAATGCATATTTATTGGCTACCCTATAGGAAAACGTGACCGGTCTCTATATAACTTGAAAACTAAATAAATATTTGTTAGTAGGGATGTTGTATTCTTTGAGGAATTCTTACCTTTTGTTATGTAGCCTCATGTCATCCAATCACCTTCCACGTCGAATGATATTCTCTCTTCTGCGATATATGAAAATCCACTCATTCCTTACAATGCCAGGGGAGTTTGGATTTTTTTCCACCCACACTGTCCATCGAACTTCCATCGCCCGAGGCCTCTTCATAGCACGTTTCTATCACTAATACTGGGAACACTCCCTCCCCCTCTGTGGTTCATCACAGTACATGCACTAGGCTAGGCAACTTTCAGTTCTTCTCAAGGATTTTGTTTACAGTACAGTAACGCCAATACCCCCCCCCCCCCCCACTACATCATCTTCACCTGCTCCATGATCATTGTCCTCGAGTACTTTATACCCCATCTCTGATTATGTTTCTTGTGCTAAGTTATCGCTTTCGTATGTTCAATTTTTTGCAGCTGTATCTCTAAATTTGAACCCTCCTCTTTCAAAGAGGAAGTCTTGCACAAACCCTAGTGTGATTCCATGAACGATGAACTTCATGCACTTGAAAAGAATGGGACATGGTTGTGGTCTTCTTTGCCTCCTGGGAAGAAACCAATTAGTTACAAATGGGTGTATCGTATCAAGTACAATACCAATGGATCTATCGAGAGACACAAGGCTTGACTGGTGATTCTTGGTAATCGTCAAGTTAAGGGAGTGGATTTCGTTGAGACTTTTGCCCATGTCGCCAAGATAGCATATGTCTGGGTGTTTCTTGCTGTAGCTGCAATCCGGCATTGGAAATTTCATCAGGTGGATGTTCATAATCCCTTCTTACACGCTGATTTTCCTAAGAAAGTGTATATGTTACCACCTTAGAGCATGTTGAATGTGCAACCTGGGGAGGTTTTTTGTTTGCAAAAGTCACTTTATTGCCTCAAACAAGCTCCTCGCAATTGGTTTGTTAAGCTGTCAGCACTCTACGTTCTTATAGATTTTTCCAGAGTTATGCCAATTACTCTTTATTCTCTTACACATGGGGATATTACTTTGCAGGTTATAGTTTAAGTTTATGACTTGATCAATGTCGGAAAGGGCATAGGTGCCATCATTGGGTTCACGACATATCTCAGTTTCTATTTTCACATGAAGGACTTGGGAATCCTTAAGTACTTTCTGGGTATTGAGATTGCTTGAAATTTGCCTGTCTTATTTTTGTGTCATCGTAAGTATACTCCGGATATCCTGTCTGAGGCTGGTTTACTCGCTGCTAAGCCAACTGAATTTATTATGGAGCAGAACCATCATCTGGCCATGTCCACCAGTTCGATCTATGAGCACCCTGATCACTATCGCTGCCTCATTGGTCATTTAATCTATGTCACGATTACTCAACCTGAGCTGTCTAATTCCGTCCACACTTTTGCTCATTTTCTTTAGGCTCTGAAGCTAGATCACTTGAATTCTGCTTTGTTGTGATTCATTACCTTTAGGGACATCCAGGTCAAGATCTTCTCCTTTCTGCTACTAGCTTTTTGCAACTGACAGCCTTTTGTGACTTGGATTGGGCATCTTGTCCTGTTACTCGTCAGTAGATTACTAGTTATTTTGTTATGCTTGGTCATTCACCCATCTCATGAAAGACAAAGAAATAAGCTACCATCTCTTGTTCATCCACTGAAGCCAAGTATCGGGCTATGGCTTCTGCCTACTGTGAATTAGTGTGGCTCAAGTCCCATCTCAAGTCATTGGGTGTCTCTCTTTTGTGATAGCCAAGCGGCATTACACATTGCCGCTAACCCAATTTTTCATGAAAGAACAAATCATATCGAAACCGACTGTTATCTTATTCAGGATCATGTTCAGACATGTAATATTATGACAAAGTACATCTCTACATCTGATTAACCCACAGACTTATTCACCAAAACTCTCGGCAAGACACAATTCCAACTCTTATTGGGAAAGTTGGACATTATTGATTTACCTGCTCTAACTTGAGGGGGAGTATTAGAAAATATTCTTAGAAGACTTGTTAGCGAATTGATTTGATCTCATTTCAGTAGTTTTTTTAATCAAACCGTCGTCAACGGGGTTTCGAGGATGTCTTTCCATTTTTTTAATCAAACCATTGTAGACGGGGATCTCATTTCAGTAGTTGATTATGTATATGACTCATACTCTTGTACTACAATTACACAACCTTGAAATGAAGAAACTAAGAAAGTATTTTTCACAAAATATTCACGTTCCCTGAGTTTATCACTCTCATAACCGAAGTAGTAAACAAAGATATTTTCATGTTTCCCTTATATTTCGAAAATGGGATGACGAATCAAACTCATTGGCCACTAATTCATGTCTCTCTAGAACTTGAGAGCTTCAGCAAAACTTCAAATTTTAGATTCTCTTCTCTTCAAACTTGAGATCTTTACAACCTCAAATCTTCAAGCTTTATCCAGCCATACAAAACATAATCACCAAACAAACATCCCCATACCTCTAGTCTTTGAATATTCACATAACCAAACCACCCTCTTAGCTTACCAAAATCGAAACATATTATTGGTTACATCTGATAACATTCTCTTTCAGGAAGGAGGAAGCCACCTGCAAGCCATATAAATTAAACAACACCCACTCAGCAAACCAAAGGTCAGTACCATTTAAACTAGATAATACGAGTTGTGGAGGAAATTTTTTTACCGAAGTACTACACAAGGTAAGGAGGAAAAGGGAAAAGGGAAAAGGAAAAGAACAAAGTCACCAGGAATATGGCGTGTCGAATACTGGAAGATCATTGGTCACATGATTCGTGATAGAGTTCTAAATTCTCGGAGGAATACAGGGATGTACCTCCCGGAGTAGAATTTAATCGCGGCATGCAGAGACCAGTTCAAAGGGGACCAGTTATTTTCGGGGATATGGATGAATATAATGAGGGTAGGCACATGTTTGCCAACTCCTTAGTGGGGTACTTGGTGAACTATAGACACTTCAGTGCTGCAAGAATGCAAGCACGCGTGGATGAGTTCTGGGGGCAAGTGGAGGTCATAGTCTAAGCAGGGAGGTATGTGTTCAGGTTTGACAGTCGGCCACACATGAATGTTGTCCTGCACAACGAACTGATGGATGTGGATGGAGGGCTTCTAGCACTACAACGGTGGGCACAAGAAATGTTATTTTCACACATGCGTGTTACCCACGTTTTATTGTGGATCAGGATTTATGGGCTTCCACCAGAATATTTTCCACCGGAAGAAGTAGCTAAGTTTGCAACTATGATCGAAGAAGCTGAAGAGGTGGTGTTTGGGGGGTTATCATCAGTAGAAAATGGAGAGTATACCAATGTACGAGTATGGGTTCCGATACATGAGCCCTTGGTTCCAGTCTTTTTCCTCCAGCTACGGAGAGGAGAGAGGGTATGTATGTCTATTGGGTATAAGAGAGTACACAAGATGTGTAGAAGATGTGGCGGTCTAGGGCATACGATACCAGTATGCCGATTCCAAGATGATACAGCTCTAGAGTATTATCTTGCCGGAAGATTCGCAAGACTAAGTCAGGAGTTGGGAGTATATATTTTTAGGGATAACACTTCCAAGCTATTTCCAGCTACAATAAGAGTTCATCGAAACCTACCAATGAGGAGGTTTACCAGAATTCCTCAGGATTTTCTCATAATTGACGAACACATATTCCAGGGGGACAGGAGGGATATCCCTGAGGGGTTCCGGTACCAAGAAGACATATTTAATAGTTGGGAAGAGGTTTATCACAGGAATATCGAGCATAATATGGAGATCCCTCAAAGCCCAATGCATGGCCAGGTACAATCACTTGCAACCCAAGAGGGGTAACCAAGATGATGTGTGGGCAGACGAAGAAGGGGGAATACAATTCCTCTTCCCCGGAGAACTACCCTGACTTTGACATGACTATTGGAGTTATCTCGGAGGAAGCACCAGCACCGACAGGATCTCAGACAGTCAGAAGCCAGCTAGATGTGCAGGTAAATCCTCAACATTTAGTTACAAACCCATGTGCTGCTTTCGAACATGATGGTATGATAGCCACAGGTGGCGTGACAACTAAGAATGTAAACTCGGAGGTGTTGAGAATGTTAGAGCAGAATGGGTCAAATGGTACAGTGTCTGTGGTTGCAGATTGGACTCCGGAAGACGATATGGAAAGGGATAACGACCCATATTCGTTGACACTTGAAACAATCAACGAAGATGGAAGACTAATCCATCATCTAAATAGAGAACTAACTCAGTCGATCAGACCGACACTAGAGAAGCTACATGAAAGAATGACTGATTCGACTCAAAAAATTGAAGAATTTCGGAAGAAGAAACTAGTGGAAGGTTATCATTGGAGGGAGTCAAATCCCATCTCGCCAAGTGATGACTTAGACCTAGAAGAGGAGCCCACGCCACAGGAAGCAGAAGTTGTTGGTGAGGAGGATAATGAGCATTCAATGGAAGAGCCCCTAATGGAAAACTTTCTCTAAAAGGACATAAAAGGAAAATGCAATAGCCAGTGTGAAGAGCAAGCAATTGTCAGGAAAAGAAATAAAGACATGTACTGGAGCTACAGGGGGAGGTAGAGTAGGTGGAGTAAATGGTGATGAAGAATGCTCAGAGAGAAATGCAGGGAGCAGATACAGAATTGCGGCGCAACAAATGAAGATCAGAATAAACTGGCGGAGTTGACAAATACATAAGCAAAAGGTCAGTTACCTATCTTTTCACTATTCCACATTAATGAATCCGGTTGCCAGGAACCTACAAATGAAACCAACTTGCTAGACCCTACATATAATTGCCTTCAACAAGTAACCATATGCCCATCACAATTCATCCTGGTCAAAAATAACAATGCACACCCAAAGCTACCTACCCACACCATTGATCAAAACCAAGCTTAGGGTGTACCAAGAAGCCCAAACAAAAATCAAAAACCCATTTCACAACAAAACCATAATTCATTCCCAATTTCCCAACAATCTCTAACCCCAAAAGAGAATGATGGAGCAAACATCAAATTGGGAAATCAAGAGAAATATATATCCACTGCATCAAACCTACCTTCTACAATGGAGGACAACTCGGGAATGAACTGTGGAGAAAGAGAGGTGCCACCACAACTAACCTACGATGGATCCACAGAACACACCAACACTAGCGCACATCACAAGTAAGACGATGGAGTAGTGAACCCAGAAACAATGTCAGAGAAGACATTGTTCAATCGACAAAAATGATGGCATCAACCTTCACCACCGTCGATGAAGGAGCAAGTAGTAACTTGCCATTTGGTGCCGAGACTGGAATGGTCACGATGGTGCCAAAGGACGATCGGAGAAGACAATCGGAGGAAACCAACAGAGGAGGAGCGGAAAGAAGCAAGAGAGAAAAACCATTTTTGGCTGATGAAACAATCGATGGAATGCCACTGTTGACTGCTTTCTCGGTGTTAACATTACATCTTCATCGGATGGAGGAAAAAGTTCTATTGGTGGATGGGAGGAAAAGTAAAGGAAATGAGCAACTTTTAATAATAGACAACAACAAAGGCATAATTGGCTTGGATGGGTTGAAGAATAGTCAGGCCCAAATTGAAAATGGGAAGAAGCTGGAATCTAATGCAAAAAACTTCAAAGAAGACCCAGTCTTGAATGAATCTGGGGAAAGTTTGCATCAACAACCTGTAACGGGTTCTAAATTGTGCAACAACAAAAATCAGGCAAACTCAAGCAAACTGGTGGGATATAGCGGAGGCTCCAGGTGGGGGATGAGAGCTAGGCTATCCCCTTCAAAATCGACCATTGCAACAAGATTATTGATTGAGAGAAACTTGCAGCAACAAAGAGACCCGGTATTCTTTTTCCCCGAGATGGTCCCGGTACAGTCCAGTGATTATGCGACCACACAATAAGCGCAGTCGGAACCCAATGAAACAAAGTTTATTATTCATCAAGAGGAGGCTCTAACTTGGGCTATGGACGATCTTATGCTAGTGGCAGGGAAGCTGTGACAAAAAAGGAAAAGAAAACTAAAGGTGGACTTGGGTGAGTTAGGATTTTATAAGAGATCATGCTTAAATGTGGAGGATGAACCACAGCTGATATGGGTGGTGAAGAATTTTCCAGAGATAGATTACAACGATGGAGTGGAGTAAGGGAAAATGGTCATTGTTGGTGCTTGGACCTATGAAGAGATAGTCTCAGTGGTCATGAAGACCTGTGAAGAAAATACCTGTGGTACTTCGGTGGTTGGTCCAGAACAACCACCAAGAGGTACATAAATCTACTATGCTGGAACTTCAGAGGGCAGACACACTCTCTGACAGTAAGAACTCTCAACAACCTCATATCGCAGTATAAACCCAATATTGTATTTCTTATGGAAACGAAATGTAGTAGTAGTAAGATGTGCAAATGGCTAGACAAGTCGTATTTCACTAGTTGGGGAATTGTAGATGCTAGGATTACTAAAGGTGGTCTCTGTGTGGCTTGGACACTGGATATCCATCTCGGGGTAGCAAAAAGCTCCCAAAATTTTGTATTTTGTAATATCACTTCCTTAGCGGGGGAGGAATGGAAGCTTGTTTTGCTGTATGGACATCCTGATAAAAGAATGAGGGAACAGGTATGATCAATGACGGAACAAGTATGGGATGAATTGAACAATTACCTACTCTACAACACATTACCGACGCTAATCATATGGGACTACAATCAAGTTACGGGGAATGAATATAAGAGAGGAGGTAATATAGTTACTGAGCAACAGACAGCTGCGCTGGATAAGGTCCTATGAAGGAAGAACCTCCAGGAGCTACACAATCAGGGCCAGTGGTTTATGTGGTCAAATGGGCGGAAGGGAGATCAATTGGTAGTAGAAAGGTTGGATAGAGGATTTGCTAATAAAATGTGGGTTGACCTATTCCCAAATTACTTGCTCAGGAACCTGCCAGTGTTAAGATCAGATCATGGGCCGATGGTATTGAACACACACCATCTGACTACGGGTAAAAGGAGAAAAGAAAGACCAAAATTTGAAGCATTATGGTTCCGTCGGGATAAGGTTAGAGAAATCATCAAAGAGAATTTGCAGAGAGGGCTGAACCAAAATGGGAATCAAAGTGGAGGACAAGGAAAGTCAACAGCTCAACACTACTACATGCCTATGCTGGAGAAGAAATTAGAAGCCACAATGGTCAAGCTCAGCAACTGGAGTAGAGAAAACGTGGGTATACTGGAAAAAATGATATGAAGGAAGGAAAAAGAAATAGATAGACTTCAGATGACCCACGATTTTGAAGAAGTGAGCATTAGATCAGAAGAATTAGATGATCTACGAAAACAACAAAATAACTTCTGGAAACAAAGAGCAAAGGTTAAATGGGATGCAGAAGGCAAAAAGAATACAAGTTTCTTTCACAAATGGGCTAAGAAGAAACAAGGAAGGTATCATATCACACAGATAAAGAACATTCAAGGGAGATGGGTAACCGATTCGAACAAACTACGCCAGATGGTGGTTGAACATGTCAGTATGGTTTTTGTCAACAAATCTATCATGCGACAGGATGCATACGGGGATACTACAATCAATGACGTCCTACAACTTATTAACCCAATGGTTAAATTGGACCAACAAAGGAAGCTATCAGTGGGGCTGATGGCAGAAGAAGTTAAAGCGACTGTATTCCAATGAGAATGTAGACGGCACAGGGACCAGATGGAATCCCACCGGGATTTTATAAACACTATTGGAGCAAAGTCAAAGATGATCTCACAAAAGCAGTACAAGAATTCTTCAAAACTGGAAGAATTCCAAAAGAATGGAATGCCACAAACATCGTACTAATTCAAAAAAAAAGGTACCTACAATACCTGCTCATTTAAGACCTATTAGCTTGTGCAATGTTACGTATAAAGTAATTGCTAAGGTACTAGCGAATAGATTAAAGAACATAATGGGGTATCTAATCTTCGGAAACCAAGGGACATTTGTAAAAGGAAGGTTGATTGTCAAGAACTCATTAGTAGCACACGAGCTAATAGAGAAGGTTAGGAAGCAAAAGACAGGGAAAGTAGTCGTTGCAACTTTGAAGATTGATATAAGCAAAGCATATGATATAGTGTCTTGGGACTTTCTCAGGAATGTCATGGGGTGGATGGAATTTCCAATGAAGTGGGTTCAGTGGATCATTGAGTGTGTCACTACAGTCACATACTTTATTAAATTCAACGGGGAGCTCTCGGAACCGTTTAAACACAAACAAGGATTAAGACAAGGTTGTCCACTTTTCCCATTCCTTTTCATTTTGTGCCAGGAAGCATTGTCGTCCATGATTGTTTCACCACCATTCCAACAGGTGTGCAGGGGAATCCAATGTGGCGTTAGCGTGCCACGTGTCTCAAACCTGATGTTTGCGGATAACTGTATCATGTTCTTTAAGGTCACAAAAAGGGGTGTGAAGAAACTAGCAACTACATTAAATATGTTCGCAACCTATTCGGGATAGAGACTGAATTTTGAGAAATCTTCTTTCATGATAAGTCCAAATGCAAATGACGTCACCAAGAACCTGATCAAATTGAGATTCATCATAAAGCCAGATTTCCTGCAAGGGAAATACCTAGGCCACGACATCAATTTTAAGGGCTCAAAAGTCTCATTATTTAAAGTCTTAAAAGGAAATATTATACCAAAGACGGCAGAGTGAGGAAGAGCTACATGTCGGTAATGGGCAGGATTACACTGTGCAAGCATGTACTTTGCTCATCATCCCAGTATACCATTGGGACTTTTAGGATACCAAAAAAATCTCAAAAGAGATTGACAAACATTTGGCAAGGTTTATCTGGGCAGGAGATCTGGAAGGGAGATGGATACATTGGAAGTAATGGGATAAGATATGTGAATCGAAATGAAATAGGACTAGGGATGCGATCTGCATCTGAAATGAACCAAGCGATGCTGGGGAAGCAGGCGTGGACACTCATACAAAACAAAGACTCTTTCTTCTCAAAGTTCTTTCTTGCTAAATACTGCAGAAACTAGGACCTTCTACAGATACAAAAGAAGCAGGGAGATTCTTACGGATGGAGGGGAATACTTTGGGGACTCGAAATAATCAAACCTCACCTCAAGTGGAAGATTGTGACAGGTGAGGCAGTGGATATTCAACAAAACTGGATACCAAATGAGATCAACCTACTCAAATATGAAACAAGTATCTTCTCATCTATAGGTTTTAAAGTTTTTGACCTCATCAACGCACACAAATCCTGGAGGATGCCACTGCTCAGAACTCTATTCCCACCTACCACAATCATGGAAATCCAAAAAATACACATTCTGATACACAGTTTCGGGGATGTAGATTATTTGTTATGGGACAAAGAGGCATTAGGGAAATACTCAGTCAAGACGGGTTATCACACAACAAATGAGGCTAAGATCTGAGACAAACCCTCATTTTAAGATTTTAAGATGGGGTTTCATATTGATGTTTTAAAAGCTCAAGGATTTAATGTGTAATTGTGATAATTTGCAATCTATTTAGTTTTTTGCCCCCGGATATAGTTTGTTTTTTTCCTATTTTGCCTCTAGTTCTTGGTCTCACCATGAGACGGACTCAAATTTAATATTTTGAAAATACATGATGCAGGGAGTATAATAATAGATTAAATTATTTTTTTAGTCCCCTACAAAGTATCTTATGCCATGTTCTGGTCCCCGTTTGCAAATCAACCTTTAGATGGTACCCAACAAATTCAGAACGATTTGTTTGGTCCTCAAAGATAGTTTTCCGATAAGGCTAAGTGATTTTCCGGTATAGTCAGGGTTATAATGGTACTTTTACTAATTTTAAAATTATTTTCAATCAAAATTTCCTATTTTTAAATTCTAGGTTTTTCTTTAGTTCTTTTTATTTAATTTTCCTTTTCTTTTTCTTTAGTTTTTCTTCTGTCACTCGCCGCCACCTTCCGCCGCTCGCCGCCTCTGCTGCTGCCTAGGATGACAACGAAGAAGACGACGAAGACCTGAGACGGAACAGAGTACTTCAACCGGAGTCCAGGACTTCCAGCAGCACCGCCCTGGACTTCAAGTTCCCGATTAAAGGCTTACGGCGGTAGGGGATTTCTACAGACCAAGAACCGATCCATCTGAGCGTGGTATCCAAAGTTTATCGCGTCGACCAACATCTGAGCGCAATTCATTGGAGGTGGGGTACTCTATACAAAAGTGTAGGATGAATCGAAGACCAAAATAGGGTTGGGGCTACTGGAAAAAATGGGATTAAATCGGAGTTTTGGAGTAAAAAATCCCTGTGCTAAGGCTGGGAATTATGAAGAGTTGGGTTTCGGTGTGGCGGAAGCTCAGCATCGTGTCTCAGTGGTGGAAGGCGATGGCGGCGGAAGAAGACGACAAAAAATTTTGATGCGAAGAAGATGACGAAGATTTTTCTTTTTATTTTTTTAAACTCAAGGGTATAATGGTCATTTTACATATTTTGACCAATTTTACCATTGACTTTCCCTGAAAACCACCTTTGGGGACCAAAAATATCGTTCTGAATTTTTTGGGTACCGTCTAAGGGTTGATTTGCAAAAGGGGGACCAAAACATTGTATAAGATACTTTGTAGGGAACTAAAAAATAATTTAGTTTTAATAATATCTCACTTGATAACATTGGTGCTCATATACTAATTAAAATTAAAGGTCAAATGGGTACGATCATACCGGCCCTAACGCACCAAATCCCATTAGAACTCTTAAGTTAAGCGTGCTTGAGCGAGAGTAGTGCTAGGATAGACTTCCCCTTGGGAAGTCCTCATGTTGTACCCCTCCCCTTTTTTTGGTTGCTTGTATGCGATCTTTCAAAAATAAAATAAGAGTCCGTCTCCTGCAAGACTGTCTCATGGTGAGACCAGGGCAAACTCGGAGAAGCTTTTAAATTTTGGGGGTTGAAATCCGAATATTTCCATTCCGGTGTCTATTTTAAAAGGAAAGCTAAAGCTTAGGGACTGAATTGAAAATAATACAAATAAACTTCCTGCAACAGAAGCGCCGCCGCCTTCGTCCGCCATTACCGGTGTGATTTCAAGCTCCGTCGTGGTCGACTTCGCCTCATATTCGATGGGATTTGGTCGGTTTGTCATGGATTAGATTTGGTATCATCGAATTCGAGTCGGATTCACTAATATTGGCATCGGTTATTGCACCGGAGACTCTGAGGGGATGGTTTTATCACGTTTTTGGTGGGTCTTCTCGCGTGGATCAAATCCGGTGGATCTTCTGGCGTTTTCCAGTTGCCCAACTTTCTGAGGTGTTCTTAGGCAAAAGGCACACTGGTTTCTGAGGTGTTCTTAAGCAAAAGGCCCAAGGCAAAAGGCGACGCTGGTTTTGCATGTTTCTGAGGTTTAGCAAATTCGATAAGGACTAATACGAGGACTTCGGATTTCCGGTAATCTGATGAACATTCAAGGCAGACAAAATCAAATCCGGTTGTTTGCGCCATTTGCCGATGGATTTTGGGTCAAAATCCGATAAAATATCGATGGCTTCGATTTTACGATTGAATGTTCGGGTAAGACAAAAAGAAACATTATATTATAATAATGAATCATCAAGTATTTTAAATAATTAATATTAAATAAATATAATCAAACATCACATGAAAACTCTATAAAATTAATATTAAAATTTAAAAATCATTTTATAATATTAAAACATCAATAATACATCAATTAAAAATCTAACTTTCAAAAATAAGAAACATCAATATCAATTTCTACAAATGACAGGCTGAAAAACTAACACATCAGTGAAAAAGAAAATATAAGTTAAAAATTCAAAATTATTTTGTTGCATTTGAAAAAATTATTTTGACGGTCCACTTCTATCCACTGACTGTTTTTTTTACATGATGATATACATATGTAAGATGATATGCATCACTTTATGTATATTACGGATGAAAAAACATAAAACATCGCACACTGGTAACTCAAAAGCGAAGGAATTCGATGAATCATCATGGACACAACATATACATATACATATAAAATTAGCACATGAAAGTGGCAAACTTTAATTTTAAATTTTACACTTGCATGTGAAAATGTCAATCGTCATAACAATCGAGCCATCAAACATCATTCATTACAAATATGCTCAAAAGCCCTAATAAATTGCTAACATAAAACTAAAATTTTCAAATCAAGCTAAAACATCAATAACAATCAAGCGCATCAACACTAACATTCAACCATCAAAACTGAAAAATCAATGTCAAACAATACATCGTAAACAATCAAATTCTATTTTTCCCCAACTTGATTCCTTTCGCCGCTGACTTTTTCACATACTTACCTCATCATGTTGGTTTTGAAGAGGATAACTCTCTTAATGCATCAACACACAAATTAACGGTCGACTACGGTTCTCTGTTCAACGGAACACCTTCAGAGCATGGTTCCTCATACCATTTTTCTATTAACTCATCAATGGCATCATAAAGCTATCTGACATGGAAAATATTCCCGTGGAATTAAATAAAACATCACATACAGTAATTAAAACATCAATATGTGAAATTAAAACATCACAATAGCACACATAACATCACTGACAACTACACTGATAAAAATCAAAACACGGTATTTAAACATCAATATCAAAATTTAAAAACATCAAATAGTACACACTAAAATATCAATAGAACAAAACTGGAAATCAGTTGCATACTTAAATACGAAAGCGCCACAATCATCAAACACTGAAATTAAAAACATTACACCAACACACATAACAATACTTGGAACTTAAACATGAAAGCTCAAAGATAGAACTTGAAATATCACTATCAAAGAAACCCCCATCTAGCACCGGTTTTTTCTTGTTATAGCACCGGTTTTTTTAACCCAAAAAATTGATGCCTAAGTGCCCGCTAAAAAGGTTTCACTGGTTTTTGAAAACCGATGCTAATTTTAGCATCGTTTTTTTTGTTAGCACCGGTTTTTTTGTTAGCGCCAGTTTTTAAACCAGTGCTAATTTTAGCTTCGGTTTTTTCAACCGGTGCTAATTTTAGCCCCTATTTTTTGTTAGCACTAGTTTTTTAACTGGTGCTAAAATATTTACAACGATTTAAAAAATCCCTTCCTCTGAAAGCAGCAGCGCACAGCCGCTTCCGGAGGAAGGAAAAAAGACGCAAAATAAAAAATTTAGTAGGACATTAATTTAATAATAAAATTAACTTCACAAAATTGATAATATAGAAATAAAATAAAAAAAGTTATAATACAAAATTAATAATCTATGAGACTAAACATAACTATCCCAAACATAACTATCTACGGGACTAAACATAACTTTACCTTGAACTAGCAATTGAATCATACGGCGTGTACACATCAAATCACAAGGTTAAGCCACACAACTAATCTTGAATCTATGGTCTTTAGAAATGCTTGAATATACCCTACCATACCATATGCGAAAAAACTAAATACTCAACTTTTCACCCGATCTGAACTAATTACTCAAAATAATTACTCTTTAAGAAATTGAAGAAAATGTACAATGCGTGTATTCATCATACCCCCAAGATATCACTACATTGTCCAATCTTCAGCCTTGAGTGTAGATTCTATTCTTAGTGTTGTAAAGGGGATTCTTGTCATTAGGGCTGTCTTTAAAATATTGCATTCACAATCCGATGTTAAGTTCAGCTACAACACACAACATACAGATTTCAGACTATAACAAAAAACCACACTACGGTGAGAACATACATGTACTCAACACACAACATACAGAATTTCGCAGTAGCATCATCGGTAGACAACATACTCTAAACTATAGCTACCATTACCAAGTGAGAGTTGCAATCAAGTAAAATAGCATCTATAGCTAATGCACTTCAATTGTAATAAAAGAAAACACAAGGTGATGCACACCTATTTATCCTTAAGCAGCAACTGCAGCATTGGCAGGTTGCTCCCTCCTGGACCAACTGGTTAATAGCATCCCTAAACCTGAAGTAATTATCCACGACTGCATTTCTTCTGACTCTTCTGTTGCGGCAAAATAATTGAACTCACTACTTAGCAAAAAGAAACTGAAAAGGCATGCATTTCCTCAAAATGTAGAAGTTAAAACTGAAAGGAAGAGGTGGAAAAACTAGATATAAACAACCCTAGTTTGTGGGCTTCCCATACACAATGTTTTTGGCACTGATCTCTTTCTTTCACCACGTCTCACACGAATGTGGTACACAACATAGACCTAAAAGAAGTCAGCCACCAATCAATCCTTACTCACAAAATATTATCCTAGATCAAAATACAAACATACTCAGATAGAAAAGAGCACAGAGAGCATAAGCAGCAACTGGGAGACATGCTCCTTCGACTGCTGATACTTCAGGTGGCCTTATGACAGTCAGCTCCACCTTCGTTATGGCGTACTCGGCCAATCAACCCCTACTCTACCATTACGGTTCAAACAACACTATTCAGGAACAATTTAAGAAAGTTTAAACAAATTTTTGCAGCTATCCAAGTTGAGTACTAATAACAATGCCAGAAACATGCCGCATTTGTGGAAATTAATAGGTTAGATTTTAAAAATCCCGAGACAGAAACCATTAATATTTGCACGAACACTACTAACATTTAAACCCAAAAATGAAATGCAAAACTAAAGAGATAAGCAGGAAAATGTTTGTGAAATGTCACTGAACTAAAAATTCTCAACCCTTTAAGAAAAAAAATGCAGGCAAACAGCTAGCAGTAAAAAAAAGGTTATCTAGATCTTTGAAAAAATAGCTAGAAAATATATACATCTTCATCAACACACATGCTCATTGCGGGGAATAAAATCTATACAAAACAAAGAACATCAAGTAGTATAAGACTTACAAAGCCATGGTGAATCTATACAAACCACCGCCGTTTCCCTAGCTCTGCCACCCACTAGCTCCGCCCTAGCTCCGCTACCTTCTATCTCTGCCCTAGATTTGCCAGAAACCCACGCCACTAGCCACCAGAAAGAATCGTGCACCACCACTGCCCTAGCTCTGCCACCCCCTACCTCCGCCCTAACTCCGCCACCTCCTAGCTCCGCTAGAAACCCTATCCCCCGCTGCACCACGCCGCTTCGCTGCCGCTGCTCCACAACCGCTCCATTCCATATTAATTTTGCCGATCCGTCGCACCGCCGCCGCTGACTCATCTCCGCTCTTTCGCTGGGTGGAACCACTATCGCCCACACCAATCGAACCACCGTCGCCCAAATTAGTCGAGCAGCGGAGAGGAAAATGAAGAAAGAAAAATGGGAAGAAATAAAATGAAGAAATGAGGGTCAGGGTGTCTTTTTTTATAATTTTTATTATTTACACAGGGGTATAATAGTCATTTCACTTATTTACAGCCATGTTTTATTTGTATTTATATATGCCAATTCAAATAAAGTTTGACCGTTAATTACTTAAATAAAACTTAGTTATTGGTGTTTATATATTGAAAGTCAAGTAAGGTTTGACCATTGATTTGTCAAAATCAAACATTTTTATTTGTATTTATTATATACTAATTCAAGTAAGGTTTGACCATTGATTAGTCAAAGTCAACCTAGTTATTAGTGTTTATATATTTTAAGTCAAGTAAGGGTTGATCGTGGATTAGTTAAAGTCAACTTAGTTATTAGTGTTTATATATTGAAAGTAAAGTAAGGGTTAACCGTCAATTAGTCAAAATCAAACATTTTTATTTGTATTTATTATATACTGATTCAAGTAAGGTATGGTCATTGACTAGTCAGAGTCAACCTATTTATTAGTGTTTATATATTGAAAGTCAGGTAAGGGTTGATCGTGGATTAGTTAAAGTCAATTTAGTTATTAGTGTTTATAGATTGAAAGTCAAGTAAGGGTTAACCATCGATTGGTTAAAGTCAACTTTTTTATTAGTATTTGTGTGATGAAAGCCAAGTAAGGGTTGACTGTTGATTGGTCAAAGTCAACCAAGTTATTAGTGTTTGTATATAGAAAGTCAAGTAAGGGTTGACTATTGATTAGTCAAAGTCAAACATTTTTATTTGTATTTATATATACTAATTCAAATAAAGTTTGACCGTTAATTAGTTAAAGTCAACATAGTTATTAGTGTTTACATATTGAAAGTCAAGTGACGGTTTATCGTGGATTAGTTAAAGTCAACTTAGTTATTAGTGTTTATATATTGAAAGTCAAGTAAGGGTTGACCATCGATTAGTTAAAGTTAACTTTGGTATTAGTATTTGTATGTAGAAAGCCAAGTAAGGGTTGACCGTGGATTAGTTAAAGGTAATTTTGTTATTAGTATTTTTATGTAGAAAGCCAAGTAAGGTTTGACCGTTGATTAGTTAAACTTAATTTTGTTATTAGTATTTTTATGTAGAAAGCCAAGTAAGGTTTGACCGTTGATTAGTCATAGTCAACCTAGTTATTAATGTTATATATTTAAAGTCAAGTAAAGTTTGAACGTTGGACAAAGCCAACCTAGTTACTAGTGTTTATATATTGAATGTCGAGTAAGGGTTGATCGTGGATTAGTTAAAGTCAACTTAGTTATTAGTGTTTATATATTTAAAGTCAAGTAAAGTTTGACCGTTGATTAAACAAAGACAACCTAGTTATTAGTGTTTATATATTGAAAGTCGAGTAAGGGTTGATCGTGGATTAGTTAAAGTCAACTTAGTTATTAGTGTTTCTATATAGAGAGAGTCAAGTAAAGTTTGACCATTGATTGGTTAAAGTCAACTTAATCACTAGTATTTATATATAGAAAGTCAAGTAAGGTTTGACCGTTGATTAGTCAAAGTCAGCCTAGTTGGTAGTGTTTATATATTGAAAGTCGAGTAAGGTTTGACTGTTGATTAGTTAAAGTCAGCTTAGTCACTAGTGTTTACATATAGAAAGTTAAGTACAATTTGACCGTTAATTAGCTAAAGTTATCTTAATTATTGGTGTTTAATTGAAAGTCAAGTAAAGTTCGACCGTTGATTAGTCAAAGTCAACCTAGTTATTAGTTTTCATATATTGAAAGTAAAGTAAGAGTTGAACATTTATTAGTTAAAGTAAACTTAGTTATTAATGTTTACATATTGAAACTCAAGTACAGTTTGATCTTTGATTAGTTAAAGTCAGCCTAGTTATTAGTGTTTATATATTGAAAGTCAAATAAGGATTAACCGTTGACTAGATAAAGTTGCATTTATGTATACTAAATCAATTAATGGTTTAACGTTAATTAGTTAATGTAAACAAATTTTATTCTTATGTATATATATTAGGTCAATAAAGGTTTATCGTTGATTAATTTAACTCAACTTAGTTATTAGTTGAAGTCAACAAAAGAAGTAAATGATTTTGAAAGTTAAAAAAAATTAGATTAGAGCGGTTGCGGGAAACTGCTCCCAGCCCATGAAATTTCTGGCAACATTATTTGAACTTTTTAACGATTGTTTTTTTTTATTTTTTGTCAAAAATTTTGAATTCTTTGGTGGAAAGATTGAACTTTAAAAATTTTCGACGAATATTTTGAAATTTTTGGAGAGAAGATTGAATTTTAAAATTTTGTGGTGATTTCTTTGGCGGGAAAAATGAATTTTAAATTTTTTTAGCACCGGTATTTAAAACCGGTGCTATTTTTTCCAAAACCGGTGCTATTTTGAAATATTTGGCAATTTTTTGGCAGGAAGTTAGAATCTTAAAAATATTTAGCACCAAAATTTAAAAACCGGTGCTATTTTGAAATTTTTGGCTATTTCTTTGGCGGGAAATTTTTTTAAAAATTTTTTAGCACCGGTTTTTAAAATCCGGTGCTATTTTTTCCAAAATTGGTGCTATTTTTTAATTTTTAGCACCGGTTTTAAGTTTTTAAAACCAGTGCTATTTTTTTCAAAAAACCACTGCTATTTTGAAAACTGTAACGATTTTTTGGTGGAAGATAAAAATTTTAGCACCGGTTAAATCGGTGCTATTTTAGAATGTAACACCGGTATTTAAAAAACCGGTATTAAAATTTAAAAAATCGGTGCTAGAGGGGGATCTCTGTGGTAGTGTATCAACAACGACATCTAAAACATCTCAGCTAAAAAAAAGGAAACTTATAGCTCTTACTTCATTCTCGAATGCAACAACATTGGGAAAGTGCTCTTAGACATCTTAGAAACAATGACAAGAACACAAAAATTAGCACAAATAGTAACAAAACCCTAATATATCACACACACAATCAAAACAACAAAACTGAACATCAATTGCACACTTAAAACACTACAAGCATCTAATACTGAAGTTAAATCATCACACAAACACAGTTAACGGTACTTAAAACCCAAACATGAAAGATCAAACATAAAACCTAAAAGATCAACAAAAGTATTTAAATAGTTACATCTGCAAAATAACAAAATTTACCGATCTTCTTCCCTTCTCAATTGCAGCAACAATGGGCATGCATTCTTACACATCTAAGAAACGACAACAACAACACAAAAATTAGCGCAAATCGTAACAAAACTCTAAGATATCACACACACAATCAAAAATACAAAACTCAACATCAATTGCACACTTAAAACACTACAGACATCAAATACTGAAAATAAATCATCACACTAACACATATAACAATACTTAAAACCTAAACATGAAAGATCAAATATAAAACCTGAAACGTCAACAACCGTATTTAAAACATCACATCTGCAAAATAACAAAATTCACAGATTCTTTTTTCCTTCTCCATTGCAGCAATAGTGGGCAAGCATTCTTACACATTTAAGAAACAAAAACACCAACAACACAAAAGTTAGCACAAATCGTAACAAAAGCCTAAGATATCACACACAATCAAAGCAACAAAACTGAACATTAATTGCACACTTAAAACACTACAGACATCAAATAACGATATTAAATCATCAAACTAACATGTATAAGCAATACTTAAAACTCAAACATGAAAGATCAAACATAAAACCCGAAACATCAACAAAAATATATAAAAAGTCACATATGCAAAATAACAAAATTTACATGTTCTCTTTCCTTCTCGATTGCAGGAACAGTGGACATGCATTCTTACACATCTAAGAAACAACAACAACAATACAAAAACTAGCACAAATTGTAACAAAACCCAAAGATATCACACACACAATCCAAAAAACAAAACTACATCAATTCCACACTTTAAACAGTACAAGCATCAAATACAGAAATTAAATCATCACACCAACACAGATAAAAAGTACTTTAAACCTAAACATCAAATATCAAACATAAAACTTGAAAGGTCAACAACAGTATTTAAAAATCACATATGCAAAATAACAAAATTTACAGATCCTCTTTCCTTCTCGATTGCAGCAACAGTGGCAAAAACATTCTTAGACATCTAAGAAACATCAACAATAACAAAAAAAATTAGCGCAAATCGTAACAAAATCCTAAGATATCACACACAATGAAAATTGAACATCATTTGCACACTTAAGCATGAAACACCACAAGTATCAATCGTTGAAATTAAAACATCACAACAACACTAATAACAGTACTTAAAGCCCGAAACCTGAAACATCACACTGAAAACCTGAAAGATCAATACCTATACCTAAAACATCCCGACCAAAATTTCAGAAAACTTACAAACGATTCTTGCAGCAGCAGTGATGCAAATCTCCTTATAAATCTAACAAACACCAGCAACAACACAAATATTAGCTCAAATCTGTAAGAACATGTCACAAAAAAATAATAATAGAGAAATCCCCAAATATTAACACATTGAACAACATAAACCCTATAAAATTACATGAACAATAAAAAAACCAACAAAAATTGAAAAAAACCAGCAAAATATGCATAAAAACTCTGAGAAAACACATTACCTTCGAAGATTAACGCAAAATGAAGCTCTACTGTGTTCGGCCGCGGGAAAATTTGCCAAAACATTTGTCGGAAAACTCTAAAAATTGCAACAAATCACTGCGCTCAAGAAAGAGGAAGAAAAATGGAGATGATGAGCGGTTGAATCAAAGAAAACAAGCTCGGATTGAAGAAAATGGAGGAGAAATGGAGAGGAAGAGAAGAAGGAGGCAGTTGCGTAGGAGAGAAGAAAGAAGATGAGAGAGAATGCATGAGAAAATAATGGGAGAAGAAGGAGATATATTTCTATTTTTTCCTGGACTTAAATGTAGATTAATGAAATTACACATCCAGCCCCTGAACTTTTAAAGCTACAATTTGAAACCCAATACTACATTCTTAACAATTTAATCCATGATTTCGCTGCGAGACCGTCTCGCACAAGATTTTGTCATAAAATAATGGTAAAATGTGCTTTAAGGAACTTGAACAAAAAGTGTGTAGAAATGGCTGGGACGGAGGGAGTATTTGGATATCGGTCTTGATCAACTGTGTTTGGCTCCGAGTATCATTCAGGAATTTTGAAAAATATTAGACCGGATTGGGTTTGGTTTAAGTTTCTTTTGGTTTCAAGTACAATTGAGGTGTGATTTTTTTGATCGAGTTCTAATCGGTTTTGGTGTTGGTTGTTTCCGTTTCAAGTGCGATTAGGTTATACATTTTTTGAATTGAGTTTAGATTGAGTTTGGTATGAATGAATTTGGTTTGGCACTTTCGGGTACATTCTCTTTCAGATAGGTTTTGTTGGATTTTTTATGTATTCGATTTGGATCTTGTTCAAGTAATTAAATATAGCAAACATGTCACCATAATGAAAATGAACATTTTTAATATAGTACTTTTGTAAAAAAAACTTTCGATTAACTTATTTATTATTTCAAGCACACTATAATTAGAATTCTTTGTTTTCTGTCGTGAATCATCAACTTGAGATATTTCTATCATTTTTTACGTCCCTTATTTTTCATAATGACATCGTTTGGATTGACACCCCCTCCCCCAACCTATGTTCCCTTACCTTCTCCTCCTTCTCTTATTCCTTAATAATTTTCTCGTCCCATAACAAATTAAACTATTTTTACATAATTTACACATTTTAAATTTGTTAAATTTAATTTATTATGTGTTATTGTAGTTATTAACTAGCATATCAATAAAATAAAATAATAACGTATTGACAAAGTGTTGCGTGAGACCGTTTCATAGCGAGACCAATGATTAATGTGCAATATTATGAAGTTTAATTAGAGATGGGGTTCCAAGTATAATTTCAGAAAGTTTGGGAGATAAAGGAGGAATTTCGGTGCAAATACCACTTTTTTTTGGGGGTGGGGGGTGCTAAGCATAAATTAATGGGGAATTATTGATTTCGGGTCATAAGAATCTCATGGGTCAAGAATTCGGGTTGGAGAAATTTGTGGATCAATTTTTTCCTTATTTTCGCGCAATGCGTGAGTTTTTGTTATCAGACTTGATGTTTCATTTTCAGTAAAATTGATGTTTCAACCAAACATTGTGATATTTTATCTGATTTATTTTTTCACTAACTATATCTTTTAAAGTTAAATTTTGATCTTTTAATGTAATATTGCATTTACATGTTAATTTTTTTCCACTTTTAGTATTTTGACACTTGTTCGTGATATTTTATTATTTTTATTTTAAATTTGTAATGTATACTTTCATTTTGATTGATGTTTTAATTTATCATCGCATCGTTTAAAAAATTAATATCGATGTTTTTGGGTGCATGTCTTTCAAACTCAAAACTTATGTTTACATGTCATATTTTACCATAATACATTTTGACACTATTTTTTTATGCTTTCATTTGATCGATGTGTTAGTTTTTCAGCGCGTTGTTTTAAAATTAATATCGATGTTTTTCTTTTTGAATATTAGATTTTTATTTTAAGTATTCCTTGATGTTTAGTAGTATGGATAGATTTTAAAATTTTAGTGCCGATATTTAATTTTTCTTGACATTAGAGTCACATTTTGATGCTTTTATATTTTGATTTGATGTGTATTTTAGTGTTTTAATTTTGATGTTTATCTATTTTAATTTTATATTACAATTATATTTTATGTTTAACTATTTTTATTTGATGCGTATTTAATTATTTTTATTTGATGTTTTCAAAAAATCTTTTGATATTTAATCTGATGTGTGTTCTATTATTTTTAATTGATGTTTAACTATACTTGATTTTTTATTATATTAATTTGTTGATTTATAATTTATATCCAATTTTTAAGAACTAAATTCAAATAAATGCCAGGCCCAAATCATCAGCCCAAATCCAATTTCAACTGGGTCAAATTAATGTGGAAAACCCAAAACCCGACCTAAACCCTTCCCATCCGTCGGCGGCTTCATTCGCGGCAGCGATTCACGACGGCGACTGTTCTGTACGACGACATCCTTACCCACGACGAATTTTGACCTCTAACACGGCGGCATTTAGAGGATCGACAGATTTCAAAACATCCCCAGATACCAGCCGACAGTTTTGGCGTAAATGTATAATTCTATGATCGTTGCCCAGATGCGTCGAATTAGCTTTTTCGACGGCTTTGATCCACCGAACGATACCCAGTAGCTTCGCTTCGAACACCGGAAGGTGGAGACCCGGCAGCTTCGAATTTCACCAGAACCGAACTGTAATTCCAACTGGCAAATCAAATCAATCCCATGACGAATTCCGGCGGTGCATCCCACATATTATACCCTTCGAATCCCAATGCTGAAACCGGTGCGCGAGCCGGCGACTGTAACTCTGGGATTCAGAGCCGGAATGACGGGATACTCGATGGAGAGGACTATTTTTGTGTATTTGCAAACTGGTCCCTCAACGTCCATGAATATTATAATATTGACCCCGAATAACAAATATTATAACATTGACCCCAATATTTAAGAAGCTGCTACTTAATATTTTGTAGTTTACCCATAGTCTCGCGGGAGACAAACTCTAACGTATTTATTCATTTGTATTTGTAATGCTATTGACTGTTTAATATGATTAAGTTAAAAAATTTTGATACTAAAAACTATTTATACATATTCGAGTCTTGTTCATTTTAATTTGAATCTCTTTAAATTTGGGTTAACATTGACTTGGTTCCTCTCAGATCATGTATTAATAGGGTACGATCAAGTATCTTTCGGGTACATGTCCTTTTTGGGTTTAAGTTCAGATTCAAGTTAGAGTGCAGGTCCTTATCGGGTTTTGGGTCTAGGTTTGGTTTCAGGTTTGGGTGTTGTTCAACTTTTGATCCCATCGGGTCTGGCAATTTTAATTCGTGTTCAATTCGATCAGGATTTTCAGTTTTGGGTTATTGATCGAGTCTCCGTTTGAGTTCGATTCTGTTATTTATTATCGAATGTTCGGGTTCAATTTTAATTTTCTCAATCTAGTAACTATGAACGCCATCGTTTGTGCCTCCTCGTACGCTTATGCAAAGCAGAATTCAGGATCCTTGAAGTTAACCCTAAGTATGGTAGAGAATGTTGTGACTACGGTTGTGCGACATGTGTACGAGAGGTTCAAAGGCATTCCTGATGATCTTCTGATTTATTTTCATAATAGGGTATATATGTGGTTTCACCGCATCTCATTTCCATTATTATGCGTAAGAGTCCGTCTCTTGAAAGACGATGTTTCCATTAGTCATGGAAAGATCAATGTTTAAAGTCTAGATTAGAAGAAATGAAGATAAAATTTTTGGGTTGCATGAATCGGGTTATTATTTTATTACTACTATACGTTGCAAAATAAAATTTTAATATTTCAACTTAAACCTTTTACCTTTTATTATTCTAATTAAATTTCCAAGATTTTGTCTATGTGTAATCGTAATAGTGTGAGTTAACCAAAAAAATTGACAGAAATTGCTTCGTAAAAGTAGTATTTGAATTCTGGTGAATTAATATGCATACACTGAATTTAATCATAGGTCATTGATTGTGAAACTTGATCATCCACGAGGTTTTGGTTACACTGAATTTTACAGTTTGTTTGCAGAAAAATTGAGTTTGATTATTGTTGGAAATAAAAATACTCTAAAATTTCTGCATCTTGTTCTTCTTGTTTTACAAAGTTTTGTCGATTCACAGTTGTTTAACGAAGTATCATGAATTTGTTGCTCTCGGACGTCTTTTGTCTTAGCAGAATTATTCTCTTTCTATACATATAATGATATTCTAGATGTTACATGCATTACACTGCATAAATAATGTTTGGTGATGTGTCACGAAATCGATCAAACAGCGCCGCCTAGTCCCTTGGCTGTGATCTACAAAGAAACAAGTGTCCGGGAAGTTCCAGGTGAAAACTCTCCGATATTTAAGTTAGTTAACCGTCTGAATACTGTCTGAAAAATAGAATGACTACTAAAATAAATACATACATTGTATTTATGCTTGAGTAACCCTAATAGTATTTGTATATGACTTAACTTCTGCATGACACATTAAGTGCCAATAAAGACGGTAATAACTATGACCGTTTCTTCTCTGACCGTTTCTTTTAATGCTGCTGGGCTGATATAGGCCCAATAGTTTATTTGGGCTTGTCAGGTTTAACCATCATCAAAAGCCCCCAGAAAATTAAAAATCTCTTCGAGGTTTAGAAACATTCGAGATAGTTAAGGAGGATACCGAGGTGAAGTGCCTCGAGGTTTGTCAGCAATGGGATTGAGCCTCGATTCTATGTCTCGAGATATAATGACATTCTAGATGTTACATGTATATATACAATAGATAAATAATGTTTGGTGATGTGTCACGAAACCGATCAAGCATATAATAAAGTTTGGTGATTCTTGTTATGCATATAATGAGATTCTTGATGTTACATGTATATATACATTGCATAAATAATGTTTCGTGATGCATCATGAAATCGATCAAGTAGCGCGGCCTGTCCCTTGGCCGTGATCTGCAAAGAAACAAGTCCCTGGGAAGTTCCAATGTAAAACTCTTGGATGCTTAAGTTAGTTAACCGTATGAATACTGTTTGAAAAATATAATGAATACTAAAATGAACACATACCTTGTATTTATACTTGATTAACCCCAGTAGTATTTGTATAAAACTTAACTTCTGCATGATACATTAAGTGCTAATAAAGTCGGTAATAATTATGAATTTTCTTCTCTGACAATTTCTCTTAATGTTGGCGGGCTGATATAGGCTCAATATCTTATTTGGGCTTGTCAGGTTTAACCATCATCATTTGGTGATGCCGCATTAGTTTGATGAATTATGAGGCCAGTTCCATAAACATGCTCTTTGCGGCCATGAAGGTGGTTGTTAAAGTGCAACAAGTAGTTAAGAAGACTCCAAAGGTCGTCTTGACCTCGGGTCATGAGGAAGTAACACACGGTCCTCGTGCTACATTATCTCACGCTGTTATGTTGTATAAGGCCTTTGTGGTGTACAACCATTAGTGCAGAATCAACCATTAATGACTCCAGGATAGGTACAATGCTCGTGCTACATTGTCTCATGCTGTTATGTTATACAAGGCCTTTGCGATGTACAACTATTAGTGCAGAATCAGCCGTTAATGACTTCAGGATCTCTAATGGGGATTATGGAAAGATTCTCATGCCTTTTCAACTTTTTACTATTTAGAGATAATCATTGTATATCCGCCGTTTCAGCCTTCTGAACTGATAATTTGTTCAACTTCCCTTCAATTTTCTGCAAGCTTATTTGAGAAGGATATTTCCAACGCACAAATTTCTCTCAACTACTTCCATCACTCTTTTTCTCATTCTTAACAAGTAAGTTTTTCTTCTCCTCCAAATGTATTTTCTTCCCTGTTCATTATTATGACGACTAGATCTTCTACTTCTGGTAACCTTTTGGATAAGAGGGGGTTTTCCCGTGAGTTTCAACCGAAAGAAGATCAAGTTCGTTCTCCGAGTGCAGTTAAAGCGACAGAAATAGAAGGGTCTAGCCTGATTTTAGAAGAAGTAACTGATTCAGATGAGGTTTCCATTGAAGAGATCGACGACATTGGTCATATAGTCCCCATGGATATTGGTGTATACCTAGCCCATAGATCACATCACTAACCCACAAATTAATGGCTGATGGGCTTTAGGCCCAACCCAAGAGTGGAACATGAAAAGGGATAACGAACTGAGAAAGGCGAAGCCTGATTTGAAGGACTTGACCACGAACTGATAAAGGCAGAACCACGTTCGAAGGTTTAGCCACGAACTGAAATTATAGGAAACATGTTGCAACCCATGATCTTAGACGCTATGGAACCACGATCGTGAACACCTATAAAAACAAGGAGAGCAACACTGAAGAAGGTAAGTGAAACTAAACTGAGAAATTCTAATTCTCTGAAGGAAAAGTACTGACTTGATCGTCAGAGTATTTTCCCTAGAATTACTTCTGGGATCTATTTTGTAGGAGAGGACAACTATACGGTGAACTACGATTACTTTGGTTGATCCGGAATACCACATCATTTGGCACCGACTATGGGGATGAAAATTTTTTAGTCCTTTATTCCCTTCAATGTAGAAAATGATGTTCACTAGAAGCGAGTGAAGTCAGAAGCACCATGCACAAGGACAAACCACTAGAAGCAACAAGAGCATGCATCCCATCCAAGATCAAGAAGATGTCTTTAGTAGAGAAAGGGAACACAGTAAGGAAGATACGGAAGATGAGGAAGAGGAAGCAGAATCTCCTAACGCAAACTAAGAAAATGAAAGGAGAGCGTTTGTATCATTCCTAGAAGCGAACAGAGAACATCTTAATAAGTTCTTAGCCACTCTTAAGCCGAAATCCCCAAAAATAAGTAAAAAAGCAAGTCAAAAACATGAGAACCTTAAGTATGTGGATAAGTTAAGATATATAGTGCGAATGATGATTCAGACAAATCACTGCTAGCGCCGCATCTTCGCGATTTTAAGATGCTAAAATATTTTAAGCTGCCTTTGCATGTAAAAATCTATGACGAGATGACAGACCTAAAGGAATTTCTCCATTCTTACCGTAACAGTATGAGATTTCATGATGCGGAGATTGAGTTGGTGTGCAAGGCTTTCCCTATCTTCTTATCGGGAACAACGATCACATGGTATAAGACTTACCAAATGGAAGTGTTAAGTCTTGGGAACAGTTGTGAGATTTGTTTTTGGGATGCTTCTACCAGAAGAAAAAATTCACCAAAACAATAGCAGACCTAAATAACATAGCTCAACGAAGTGATGAATCTCTCGCAGAATACCATAATAGGTTCGTCACGAAAATTTGCAAGTTCGCGATCCTTCGTTCCAGTCTTTGTTGGGTGCATTCACAGGAGGCATGCGATCAGGAGAATTTTACAAGGAAATCACAAAGAACATGCTTGAAAATCCAAGGGAATTGCAAAAAATGATTGAAAAATATGTGTGAATAGAAGAAGCATATAATTGCAAGATAAAGCGGAAGTGGGGTATTAAGAGAATAATGGAAGACCCACAAAGAAGTTTTTTGAAGAAGGGAAAAGGAAGTATCCCTTTCAAAGGAAGAAAATCGGGATTGCAGAGCACACTATTCTAAGAAACACTTCTGACAAAGTCAAAAAAAGAAATCTAGCAAGCGAACAAAGACTTACTTCATGAACCAGCACCAATAATAGCACCTCCAGACAAGAGATCCATAGAATACTATTGTGCCTTCCACAAATATCATGGGCAGGGAATCGAATACTGTAGAGATTTGAGAAGGAAAATAGAGGATAATTTGAGGAATGACTATCTGAGCCAGTACAAGAAAGAAGATGGAGGAAACTGATACAACAAAGCTAACAAAGCAATGAGCTACGTGGCCAAGAACCAAACTGTAGCGAACACATAGAACAAGAAACAGATGATGCCAGCAGTGGTGGATTATGAAGAAGACATAGCGAGTGAGGCTCCAGAAAGAGTAATCCTATCGATATATGGATCAAATGAGTCTCTATCAAATAACGCCCGAAATGCCAAGGCTGGATACTTTCCACCACAAGAACCTGCAGACAAGAGATTTTGTGTGGACGAGACAATCACGTTTAGTGAAGAGGATGCAGTTCCTAATGCTTCACCTCACAATGACCCAATGGTCATTATCACTAAGATTAGAAACACGACGGTTCATAGGGTGTTCGTAGATGATATGAGCGCAGTTAAAATCTTATTTTTGGATTGCTTTAATAGGTTGGGATTTAAGTGAAATGACCTAAAGAAGTCTACATAATCTCTTGTAGGATTTACGGGGTGAGCAGAAACACCTTTGGGTAACATACAACTGCCTATTACAATAGGTAAAAATAATAATAAAATGTACCATTATATGCGACTTCGTGGTTATGGATGCACCTAGTACATTTAATGCTATCATCGGTAGGACTTGGATGAATACAACAAAGGCTATATGGTCTCCATAAAATTTGGTAATGAAGTTCCCAACTCCAATAGGAATCGCAACAGTAAGAGGAAACTAACAAACAACTAGACAATGTTGGGTTATTGCAATGAAAGAAGAAAGAATGTGGAGCAAACAAAAATGGTTAGCACTATCTCAAATAGTGCCTAGCTTAACCAATCGGGACCTACAATAGATCTGGGAGAAGAGACTGAAGTTATCACTTTGGATGATGAGGACACCTCCAAATGCGTCAAAATAGGAAAGCATATTCCAAACCTAGAGAGAGAAAAGGTTATACAAATCTTGCGAAGTCACAAAAATACATTCGCAAAGAGTGTGCATAACATAGGAGGAGTTGACCCAAGAATTGCCATCCATTCTCTGAATATTAGTGATTTAGTCAAACCAGTCAAGCAAAAGCAACGAAGCTTCTCTAGTGACAGACAGAAAGTGATCAAAGAAGAAGTAACAACATTACTTTAGCCTGGCATTCTAAAGGAGGTAATCCACCCCAAATGGTTAGCAAACCCAATGATGGTGAAAAAGGCAGACACAATGTGGAGAATGTTTATAGACTTCACTGATCTAAATAAGGCATGATGTGTTCATTTTATGTGCATATTTGGGACTTTTTGGGATCACTTTTGTGCTCTTTTGTTATCAAGAGCTTGTGTTTTACCTTGAAAATATCGTAGGAGAGGTAAGTGAAACTTTATGCTCTTTTTACCTTTTCTAAGTGAATTTTTTGTGACAAGGAAAGAACATCGAGACTTGAAGACCAGAAGCCATTGAAAATCATCTTTTGAAGACTTTGATGATTTGAAGACTATCTTTGAAGATTTGAAGACTTGAAGAGTTAAAGGAGTGTGTAATGGATTGAAGGCTAGAAAACAAGAAAAAGAAGAAAAAACATGTTCTGTTCTGGGCGCCCGTTGTGAGTCGCGATGACCCTGTCGCGACTCACGACGAACGGATGGCCAGAACACCTTATCCCTTTTTCTTGTACTATAAATAGCACTTTATCTTTTCTCTTTCCCCACTTCTTCTCTTCGCAATTTCAGAGCAGAAAATCCTAGGTTTCTCTTTTTTTCATCTTGTTTCATCTGTCAAGAGCATGGAGTTGCTTGAACCTGATGAGACCGTCGATATGGCATTGAGGAGCAGGGGGGGTTCTGATTTAAAAACCTAATTGCCACAAGCAATGACAACGACGCCGAGTGTTGCATTATGGTTTGCGATGGCTTATGGTTTCAGCGAAAGCAGAAACTCTTCAAAAACAAGGGCCTAACGCCAATCATGATGACTGCTGGTATCATTGCCAACCTGAAAAGCTTCAAATCAGCGAATCAATGGCCAAAGAGAGTCGACTGAGTTGCACTCCCATGCATTGTTGCGGCCTCCAGAGGGGGGGGATCCTTTTTGACTCAGGAACCGGAGAGGACCTAACAACTATTGGTATAATACAAATGGATGTGGAATGACGCTTCAAAAGAGCCATGGTAACAAGGGTGCAAGGAGGAGTTGATCCAGCCAAAACCGAGGCACTAGCTTGGTTGAAAGCTATTCGATGGGTAGCGGAAGAAATACCGGTGAATTACACATTCTTGCCAACGCGCTTGGAGTTATACGAATGGTCTGTGATTAGATTGAGCCTTCGCTACATTGTGTTGATATTATTCGACAAATACAACGCCTCCTTGATGAAACAGGTGTTCGTTTACCGCTCTTGATTCCTAGGGATAGAAATATTCTTGCTCATTCGTTAGCTAATTATGCGAAATTGAGCTACCAGTCGGAGTTTGTATGGGTCACTCCCTAGATTTTCTACTTTCAGACGATACTGGTCGATACCAGTAATATGAAATTGACGCAGTCAAAATAATAATAAAATATTTCCAAGCACGAATTCTAGAGTTTGGTTCTGAAATCCACCGGAGAGAAAACAATTCTTGAAAATATTATTATGAAAGATGAAATCTCCGAAAATACAAGATGTCCTTAAATACTATAATGAATTCAAAAAAATAAAAACGAAAATTTGGAATAAACTCCGAAATAAAATGAAAATTGGAAAACACTAAAAAATAATGAATAGCCATTTTGAGGCCTTAAACGACCTCAAATCGAGAAACGGAGCCACTATACTCTCCTTTGGTTGGATCCTTGTAGTGCTCGTCGAGACGATTCCAACGCATACAAAATTGCCTGATTCAGAGTCCAAACGCAAAAGTTATGCTCAAAACTGTATCGGACCTTTACGGAAATCCATTGCTTCTTCAATTTTAGCCGTCATTTGCCCTGCAACAGAAATGAAATATTTACTTTTTCAAAAGAAAAAGGCCAGGGACCATTTCATAAAACAAAAAGATTACAAGCATTACAAATTATTCTATTAGGGAAGGAGTAAAATTTTGGACTTGATTGCAAGAAAAAATCAATACATGATGTGATCATGGAAATAAGCTCAAAGTAAATTTCATTTTGCATGCTGCAAATGGAAAAACAAACATAACTTTCTAAAATGAACAAGGACACAAACGTAGGGAACACCATTGAACTAAGAAATCTAATATGTCAACTGATGATGGGCAAAATCGATGATGGTCCAAAGGGGGAGATTAACAAAGCGAGAAAAGCAAGAGGATGAGAGAGCAGCATTTTATTCTCTTTGCGAGAACTTTCAGATTGGAGAAGCATTCGGAACAGGCGGAGCGCACCTTTGGTAGGGCGACGAAAGGCTACTTCAATTGAGGCTGCTAAAGAAGGAAACTTGAGTGGGTCACCTTTTGAAGTGTTAAAGGGTATTTTGGGCCTACATCGGCCCAATAACTTTTACCTACAAGAGATATTCAGTTGTCATATATTTCGGCAATTAAGACTTGTAATTAGGGACAAATACTATCTTGTGATACAATATATATACCAAGTACGTATTCATTATTAGATATACACTTTTATACACTTTTAAATACTCCAATACTGACTTAAGCGTTGGAGAGTTTACCCATAGGACCTCCCGGGGCTTATTTTGCAGATCATAGCCAAGTGACCCAGCGGAGTTGCGTAATCGGTTTTCAAATGCATCAATTGGCACGCTCGGTGGGACCGATTTAGTCAAATTTGGGTTTCTTGGTTTATGTTCGCTTCTACGAATACTCGAAGGAGTGAGAGGTTAAAGTTGAAGGGGACTAGTGATGCTAACAAGATACAGACCCCCTATCGAGGAAGAAGGAAAAGAAGAAGGATGGTTAACCCCCAGTATCCCAAGAGGCAAAGCAAGAGCCATACCAATCTCGGCTGGAGAGCAAGGAGTACAAGGCTCTGCTAAACCTATCCCACCGATAACCGAGGCTTCTCAAGATATGGAGGGACCCTCGAGATCTAATAAGAATAATGTTGGTCAAGGTACAAGGGTCATGAACCCTATGCAAGACGTACCTGCTAGATCATATGACGAGAGAGACGGGCGGTTCATGGAAGTTTATGATGATTCTCAGGTGGAGGCTTATGAACGGGCCCTACAGGAGAATCAAGCAACGAGGATGGCTGCCCCATAGTCAGACTTAGCTAGAGCCGCTCAAAAGTTGGCAGATGCTTGGCATCAAATTACGCCCGCCTCAGCTCCTGTGGCTACTTCTAGGGATGCAGTTCATTCGACCGTCATGATGGCATTCCCCTATCTTGGGTATACTCGAGAGAAGTATCAGGCACGACCCCAACCTTTATTTCTAGATCACCCAATAGGATTGGTGTACTCCAAGCCCTAATCAATCATGATGGTCTCGACTCAAGAGCCATGCCAGCTTCGATGAATCCTTGGCAGGCGACTCAGCCCCCTCAGTATCAAATAGTTTATGGAAATGCCAATAGATGATTACGGGCGTCTGGAGAACAGATAGGATCGATGGGAGATACCGAAGATGCGCTGGGAAGAGAATTAGATAGGCTAATCGGGCCCCTCAGACAAGTGGTGGAATCTCCTTTCTTCTCGTTAATAACCATGGAGCGATGGCCAATGGACACTAAACCCCCAGAGGGGCTTCCAACTTACAGTGGTGAATCTGACCCTCGAGGCTTCATCCAGACATTCCTCATTCTAATGAACTCGAGAGACTTTGATGAAAAGTTAACGTGTAAGTTGGTGAGAAGTCATCTTCGAGGAAAAGCTCAAGAGTGGTACAATAAGTTTCCAAATGGGTCATTACATTCCCACAAGGATTTCAGTGCAGCGATGTTGAGCCAATATGCTCAAAAGAAGAAGTTTACCAAGACTTTGTTGGAGTTGTACCAGACGAAGCAAAATCCAAGGGAGACAACGGAAGCCTTTTACCATCACTATGTGGATGAAATCCCTAGGGGTGGTGGAGACCACAGAAAATGAAGTGATTCAAGGATATTTGTTGAGGATGGAAGATATAGAGCTATACAAGAAATTAAGTACCAATGTCCCTCTAACCCTACAAAAGCTCCAAGAAGTAGTCGATCAATATTCGAAGTTGAGATGCTACCAAGAGGAAAAGGGAGAGTGTGGTTCATAGGCTAGGGAGAAGCACTGATTATCGAGTCAAGAAGCCGATGGAAGTAGCTCGGCCTAACTTCAAGAGGTATACCCCTATGAATAAGATTCTTGCACAGATCCTAAGCATTTATCAAGGGATATTCAGACAACCACAACCCTTGTCAAACGCACCTAGAGTGGTAGCGGGGAGAAGGGCTACAAATTTTTTTTCTTATTTCCATAAGGACTATGGTCGTGATATAAACGATTGCATCCATCAAAAATTGAGATAGAGAGACATGAAAAAGAGGGACAACTTCAGGGTCCTGGACCTAGGCAAGGAAACCAGGGTGAACCTTCGATCCCGGTTAGATCGTCCACCACATAGAAGAAATTACCAGAATAATGGGGGGTAGAGGGGATAGAAGACCTCAAGGCCAAGAACCCCGAGAGCCCCAGGATAGAGATCGGGAAAGAAGGGATGGAATTCCGTGGGACTAGCCAGCAGGGAATCAGGATAATCATAATGGGAAGAATCCACTGATCTGTGGATTGATCAACTTGATAATTGGGGTAGTAGGGAAAGGTCTTCAAACTCAGTTATGAAGGGTGGTTCTCGAAAGGTCCCCACGGAAGAGCTAGGGCACAAGAGATTTTGGCCAGATGAAACGATAACCTTCTCGGAGGCAGACGTGGTTCCAAATCAGGTCCCGCATGCAGATCTGATGGTAATCCCTGCTGTAATTGGGACTTCTTTGGTGAAAAGAGTCTTCATCGATGACGGAAATGTGGTGGAAATAATGTTTGTCAAGTGTTTTGATTAGCTGGATATAGGAAGGAACAATTTAAGGAAGTCGATTACCCCCCTCTCGGGATTCATGGGAAACCTTATATACCTTATAGGAGAGATTTCCTTGTCATTTTGAATATTCCAAGGGGATAAATGAGCGGCGATAGATTGTAACTTTGTAGTTGTGGATGCTTATTCTCCTTACAGCGTAATTATTGGGTGACTATAGATGTACCAAGCCCAAGCAGTGTGGTCTCCATACCACCGGATGATGAAATTTCTAACTAGCAAAGGAATAGCTTCCATCTGTGGGGATCAAGTCGTCGCTAAATGTTGTAAGTGGTAAGGGAAGCTAGGAAGATGAAAGATGTAGGTTTAGTACATGGGGGATTAGCCTTTCAGAAACTGAACAAGTGCTCATCCAGGACAGGGAAACGGTAGCCGTAGGGAAACTTACCCCTGAGAACATAAAAGAAAAGTTGAGGAAGTTGAAGGATAAGTATAAAGATTTATTTTCATGAATACCTCAGATCTCACGGGGTCCCTTAAGAGTTAGCAATTCACAAATTGAATATTGATTTGGGAGTTAAACCTACCAAGCAAAAAAGGAGAGTATTTGCACCTAAAAGAAGAGAAGCGATCAAGGTTGAGGTAGATAAGTTGTTCAAGGTTGACGTAATCGAGGAAGTGTTCTATCTGGAATGGTAAGCTAACCCGATAATGGTCCCAAAGTACAATGGCACCTGGAGAATGTGTATAGACTTTACAGACATAAATAGATGTTGCCCATAGAATAGTTATCCCTTACTCCCTATTGACAAGTTAGTGGAGGCAATTTCAGGATACCGGGTTTTGGTTTTCTTTGATGCTCATAAGGGGTACCATCAAATATTAATGGCAGAGAGGGACAAGGAAAAAAATGCCGTTCATAATAGATGTGGGCACGTATTGTTATAAGAAAATGCCTTTTGGCTTGAAAAATGTAGAGGTGACATACCAGAGGTTAGTAGACAAGCTATTCAGAGAGCATATTGGTAGGAACATGGAGATATATGTGGATGATATGGTCGTAAAAAGTAGGGGTTATAGAGAGTTTTTTACAGATTTTAAGGAGGCCTTCAAAAGGCTTAGGATTGCAAACCTAAAGCTGAATCCAGCTAAATGTGCAATAGGAGTGGGGGCAGGAAAATTCCTTGGCTTTATGGTATCAGAAAGGGGGATCGATGTTAATCCAGAAAATGTCAAGGCCTTATTAAGGATGAAGAGCCCCCAAAACGTGAAAGACATACAGAAGCTTACTGGATGCTTAGCGGCTTTAAGTATATTTCTATCAAAGGGGGCTGAAAAGCACTTGCCTTTCTTCGATGTGCTCTGAAAGGGAAAAAATTCGAGTGGACTGATGAGTGTGAGCAAGTGTTCTAGCAACTGAAGGAACATATTCGAGAGCTGCCAACACTAATGAAACCGAAAAAGGGGAGGTTCTATTCCTATAATGGCAGTACTTGTAAAAGAGAAGGATAAGGTACATCATCCCATATACTCTGTAAGTCGAGCCCTACAATGACCTGAGACAAGGTACATTGCTCTTGAGAGACTCATTCTAGCTTTGGTGCATGTTGTACGAAGGTTGCAACCGTACTTCCAAGGGCACACGATCATCTTGCTTACCAATTATCCCCTTCGATAGATCCTCTTAAAGCCAGAGACATCGGGGAGGATGATGAAGTCGGCAGTAGAGTTAGGTGAGCATAACATACCGTTTCAGCCTAGAATGGCGATCAAGTGTCAAGTTTTGGCTGATTTCATAGTAGAAACCACCGAACCTCTCAAAAGGGGGTTACGAAAGAAAGAAGTCTACAAGTTGTACATTGATGGTTTTTCACATTTAGGAGGAAATGGAGCTAGGGTATTGCTTACTAATCCTAAAGGGAAGGACTACCCACTTGCACTTCAATTCGATTTTAAAGCAACAAACAATGAGGCTGAATATGAAGCTCTGATCAGGGGTTGCGATTAGCTGCTGAGTTAAAGGTGGAAGACTTGGAAATTTATAGTGACTTTCAGATCGTGGTGTAGCAAGTTAAGGGGGAGTAGGAGGCCAGGAAGCATAATCTTCAAAGGTATTTGGGGGTCGTAAGGCCCCTGCTTAAAAAATGCAGAAGCTATGTTTTGAAGCAAGTGCCAGGAGAAGAAAATCATAAGGCTGACGCCTTGAGTAAGCTAGCTTCGTCGAGCCTTGGAGCAGAACCTCGAAGAAATTACTCACAGAGACCTTGGGTAGTCAAAGCTTCGAGGAGCAGTTGGTAATGGTTGTCAAAGAAGATAATAGTTGGATAACGCCCATTGTGAATTACCTTCAAGAAGGAATCCTCCTGGCCGATTCCGTGGAAGCCAGAAAAATTAGGCTTAAAGCACCAAAGTATATGCTGCAGGATGGAATCTTATATAAGAGAGGACACTTACAACCGTTGCTCTGATGTGTGAGTTCTCATGAGGAAGATTATTAATAAGGAAAGCCTATGAGGGATATGTGGAAGCCATCAAGGGGCTAGGTCAGTGTCGAGGAGACTTATCTGAGCAGGGTATTACTGGCCAATGATGTTCGAAGATGCTAACGGGTACATACATGCATGTCACCAATGTCAAAAGCATGAACCACTTAAGCACATGCCCTAAGAAGATATGTTAAATATTTATATTTCATGGACATTTGACAAATGGGGTATCGACCTAGCCAGACCATTTCCCGAGGCCCCTGGGAAGTTCAAATACCTGATTGTGGCCATAGATTATTTCACAAAATTGGTAGAAGCTGAGCTCTTGACTAACATGATAGGTAAATCAATGATTGCCTTTTGTTGGAAAAGCCTTGTATGTAAGTTAGGGATTCTGAGGACTATTATAACAGATAATGAGAGCAGTTCGCTAATGACACATTTAAGAAATGGTACAAGGAGTACAAGATACAACAGAAATTTATAGTTGTTTACCACCCTTAAGCAAATGGCCAGGTAGAAGTAACCAATAGTACGATCATTAATGGGATTAGAACCTGGCTCGAAGGGGCTATAGGGATTTGGATATGTGAATTGCCCAGTGTCTTGTGGGCATACATGACTGCTGAATCTTCAGGCATGGGAGAAACACCTTATAGTTTGGTTTATGGCTCTGAGATTGTAATTCCAGTGGTGATAAAAGTGCCAAGCCCAAGAATGATGGAGGTACCCGAGGAAAGCGTTAACAATGAGAATCGATGCTTAGATCTTGATATGGTTGAGGGGGTACAAGAATAATCTTAAATCCAAGAAACCAAAGTGAACGAAAGGGTGAAGTGCTATTATGATCGAAGGGTTAGGAAAGTACAATTCAGCCCTGGAGGTCTAGTAATGAGAAAGAATGAGAAAAGCCGACAAGAGCCGGAGGGAGAGATTGCTGCCAATTGGGAAGGACCGTATAAAGTGGTGAAAGCACATACCGGAGGTAGTTATACTCTCAAGACTATAGGAGGAGCACAGATTCCAAGAAGGTGGAATGTTACCAATCTTCGGAAATACCATTAACTTTGACAAGGGTGAAAGATGCCCTCAAATCTTATGCTACGCGCTAAGATTGAGGACTCGGGCTAAAAAGCTGCTATATATATTCCCAGCTAAGACTGCAGACTTGAGCTAAAAAGCACCTATATATTGTTCCAGCTAAGACTGAGGATTCGAGCTAAAACGTTTCTGTACAATATTCCAGCTAAGGCTGTAGACCAGAGCCACGAGCTCTTAAATGTTACTCCAGCTAAAGCTGTAGACTAGAGCCACAAGCTCTTAAATATTATTCCAGCTATGGCTGTAGACCAGAGCCATGAGCTCTTAAATATTATTCCAGCTAAGGTTGTAGACTTAGACCATGAGCTCCTACATGTAAATCCAGCCAAGGCTGTAGATTCTAGCTATGAGCTCTTGTAAACTTATTCCAGCTAAGGATGAAGAGAGAGAGGATGAGGAACATGTAAGTAGCATCCTCGGGATACCCCAATCAAATGTAGTCCTTGATGGCTGATCTAGCAGAAGAATTTTTACAGTATCTAGGTGGAAACACCGAACTTGGGTAAAATTATTGTTGTTTTTGTATTCTTAAGTTATTAAATGCTTTTAGCTATATGAAGCTAACTCATAAAAATCTTGGCATATTATGTTCTAACATGCAAAACGTGGATGGTAACGGCCCTAAAAGAAATACTTGAGAAATAACACGCACAAAAGAAAAAGGGGTAATACAAAATGAAAGAAAGAAAATTTTAAAAAGTGCAAATATTGTACAACCTATAATTATTATGCTCGTGGGGTCAAGAAGATAACTTCTTCAATTCCTTTTCCACTCTTGCCACTTCCTCCCATGCCTTGGCTAGTTCTTCTATTTTGATGCCGGCTGCACGTTGAAAATATTTTTCTTCTTCTTCCTCGGGGTAATAAACTATGTTGATCGTCAATTTTGATCGAGGACTATGGGATTGAGAACCCTAGGTTTTATCAAGTTTTCTCGTGGATCTCTTGGAGGTATGACTCATAGAACCACTGTTCCTCTTGGCCTTTGCCATTAGCCTTGAGGACGTGCGATTCCTTGGGGGTGGATATGCAATCTCCTTATTCACTCGAGGATAGCAGTGTAAGCTTCTTTCTGACCAAAGGTCCCTCGAGTCTCTACTTTGTTCTTCACAAACCAATGATGAGAGGTTTTGAGGAGAAACCACGGAAGGTCTTTATTGTCAATGAGCCTGGGGTGAGCAACACCATGTAACAAGCTATAATCTTGAAGACACTGATCATAAAGATGAACCTTCTTTTCCAATTCTGAAATCTTTTCCCCCAAAGCCTTATTCTTAGATTCTAGTCGAGAGTTCTCAGCCAGAACGAATTCAACTAAAGAGGGATCTTCAGAGGCAGTGGCATTCCCCCTGAGAGTTCTTTGTTTAGCCTTGCAATCTCATCTAGCGCAATCTTATAAAGTTGTGCTATTTCTCCTACTTGGGACATCAGTATGTAAACCTGACCCCAAGAGGCTATAAGACGGCCCTCAAGGATATACATCCTCTCAGTATCTGTAAGGCACTTCTTCAAAGAACCAAATTTAGTGTTTATATAATGAACATTGTCTTGATAGTTAACCTCAGAAGGGTCCATATCATCAACAACCTTAAGAGGTATAACACCGTTAAATTTTTTATGGTCATGGTCCTTCAAGTGTGATACAAAAATGGGATGTTTCCCATTCTCCTAAGCCTTTAAATCTTCTTTGGCAAAATCGAGTTCCTTTTTGGTAGAACTCAAGGTTGTGGTTAGGTTGGAAATATTTTCTTGATAACCCACTATGAAAGGGTGAGTCTTATTGCACCATGACTCTAGTTTCTCAGGGCATTTCTTCAAGACTATCATAGTTTTGGCTAAGTCTCCCCTACTAGTTTCAAGCTCAAACTTCGCCTTGGCAATATCTTTGCAAACAGAATTATGTTCCCACCGCAATGCGTTGAACTACGAGAATAAAATTTTCAAACATATCAATAAGAGAAGTAAAATGTCCATAGGAGAAGATGGAAAATTGATTACATGGAGGCCCAAAGGGACAAAACTACACAATGTTCCCTACATTATTGGGCTTATCCCCTATTTCATTCTCCTGAGCCGGCACAACAGCTGCCTTGGCATCCTTGTTTTCTTCATCAGGATTAGGAAGGGTGTGAACATCCTCAACAGTAACGTATTTACATGAGCCCTTCAGAAGACCCATCATGGATAAGATCATTACCCCCTTGTACACGGCGTTCTCTAACTTCTGGTTTATAGCCTTAAGTCCTTCAGACTTGGCCTCTTCGTTCAACAAATTAATGTCTTCCTCCGATAGGGACGAGGCCAACTTGGGTATGATAACTTAGTCCACCAAGCTAGAGCTCCCCACACCCTTGGCAACGCCGAGGAGATCCGCGAAGAGATCGAACAACTCTTAACTTTGTAGGACTTTATCCTTGATGGCCTCCAACATAGCCATCTGCACCTCAAGGTCTCGAGCCTTCTTAGAATCCTCAATGGCAGTGTTCTTCTCAAGGATATGGCACTCGTGGGCTCTCTCCATATCAGTAACCCTTTTTCGAGAGGCTTCGAGCTCTAGTTACAACGAGGCTATCTTATTGTCCTTTTCCTCATAAATCAAGGAAATTTAGAACCTAGGTTCTGAATGAAAGAGGAGAGGGAAGATGTTAAGGTGGAAGACACAACAGAGGTCCAGGTAGATCTCACCTCATCCAACTCCTTAACAACCTGAAAGGCAAAGAAAAGGTTAGTGTAACATAGTAAAGCAAAACCAAGAGTGCACGATATTGCTTTTGATTGAATTTTGGAAAGATAATTAACTTGGAGTTTTTTATAAAGGGCCCAAGAGCAGTAGTCCCTATAGTCGAGAGGCTCGAAGAACACGCCTAGGCGCGGGTGGCAGCCTCAATATCCTAATTAGAGGTCTCAAGAGAAGACCTCTCATGCGAAATATTTTAACAGCCCTCCCTAAGGGAAAGCTCATCCTCGAGCTTCTGCTTTAAGGAATTGTTAGTGGAAGCACCTACTATGAAGGAGGTAGATGGGGTAGCGTTTTCCTTCAGGGGAATGACGTTGCCCCCCTTCTTGTTCATCGCATTCCCTAAACTTCTGCCCACTGAAAGGAGTAAAACGAGGATTCGGCAATGCAAAAGAGAATGACAGCTAGAGAATATATACAAAAAAATGAAAATAAAAAATTGAAACACCTTCAAAATTGGATAATCAAAAGATTCTTTGAGGGGGGGGGGCTCTCGGATTACTAAGTCCTGAGATAGTCAAGCTCTATATCCTTTAACCATCTTTCTCCTTTTTGGGCCTATCTTAGGCTCGTCTAAAGGAATTAAGTGATGCTGCCTCAGAAATTTCTTTTTCCTAGCAAGTTCGTAGACATACTATTCATAAACCTTGGAGGGCCAAACTCCCCCCCAACCGAGTTCTTGGAGTTGGTATAAAAGGTATAAGAAAGGAGTGAGGATAGCACATACTCTCGAGCACTCTCGAGGCGAGCAGAACAAACAAATTTATCAGGCAGTTGGGATTCGACCTTAACGTCAGGATTCAACTGAGGAACCTCATATCTAAGACAGTTAAAGGTAAGACCCCTCTTGGCATCCCTCTACTTTCCCACATTACTATGGAGGGTAAAGATCTCCCGTCTCCTTTACCGAGGATAGAAAGTGATGATCTTCTCAGAAGAATTACCGCTGAATGTCACGGTAAAAAGAGAGCGAAACAGCTTATACTCGGGCTCGATATCAAACCTGTAGCATTGACAAAGAAACATCATAAGGGTAGTTATGGCGTTGGGATGGACCTGAGCAAGGCTCATTTGAAAGTCCTTGAGCACCTTCGAGAATATTGGTGGGAAGGGAAAGCACAACCCCGAGCGGATCTACTTTAGAAATATGACTGACTTTACTTCTAGAGGATTCTCGAAGGACTCTGCTATCCCTAGCCACTCTAATTCAACATCATCAGGAATCCTTTGACCTGAGGGTAGTAATCGTAAGACCCCTGATATGGTCCAAGACTTATCAGGAGCTGAGGGCTCATGCATTTCTTTTCCCACTGGGGGATCTTGGCCATCATTTCTGAGGGTGTCGACGGTGGGAGATATTCTTGGTTAATACTGCTCACCAACTCCTTCTAATACCCTGGAGGAGCCTCCCTTCTCAAGAGAAAAGGGGACAAACTCAATGTCCCCAAGATACGAAGATCTCTGAATATATACTTTCCCTCGGGCATGGAGGCCAAATTCGGGAGAGACTTTCCCCAGGAAAGTCAGTAAGAGAAATGTAATTCAACTTACCAATCTCGTCATCACTAAGGCTGGAGCCCTGGGAAGAACGCCTAGAATTACTAAGCGTGGTTTTGGAATCCCCCTCGTGGGTGATTCCACCCCAAATCCCTCAAGCCTAGTTACGCCAGAGTGCCCCCTCTCATTGGATTTCTTACCGGAAGCAGCCCTGAGTACAAAGGATAAAGGAAAAGAATCTAGGAAAGATGAGGGTTAGGAAAACTTATTGATGGAAGTATGAGGAGTTAAAATGTAAACAGAGAGTGGATGAAGAGAGGAGCGCTGAGAAAACCTTTTGAATATACATGCAGTTAAAATGAAGAGAACGTGGAAGAAGCGGGAAGTTAAGAAGCCTAAAACGGCGGCCAAAGTAATTATTAACTTGGGAAAAGAAAAAATTCAAAAAGGTGTGAAACAGTCGTCATGCCTTTTAAGAAGCTGACCATGTTCACGCATTTTTTCCTGTAGGGCTGGCACACACGTACACCTCTTTGGATTCTGCTAGAGGAATAAAGAATAATAATAAATAAATAAAATGGAAACTCGAGTTTAAGAATCCTCCTTTAAGAAACATAGAAATAAAGACCCCATGTGAGAATGTGTGCATCCAGGGGTTGACAGTTGGAGGATACACTCATGACGTCTTGGAGGTTCTCATCCTCGAGGCCACCATTGAATTTTCTAGGGGTTCTTGATGATGGAAAAATTTGAGGATGGCCCAAAGGGTATTTTGGGCCTACATAAGCCCAACAAGTCTTACCTGCAAGAGATATTTAGTTGTCGTATATTGCGGTAATTAAGACTTGTAATTAGGGACAAATACTATCTTTGTATATGGTATAAATACATATACATATTCTTTATCATATATATATATATATATATTTATACACTTTCAAATACTCCAACACTGACAGTGTCAGAGAGTTTACCTCTGGGATCTCCTGGGGCTTATTTTTTTGCACATCACTGACAAGTGACCCAACGAAGTTGCGTAATCTATTTCCAGATGCATCGTCAGCGATATAAATTACTACATCCAGTGGCGGAACTGAGGGGGTTGAGCCGGTGTGGCCGTCCCGGCTCAGTTCCGGCCGTTAAGGGGTAATAAACTTTTTGTTTTCACGCGCCCCGGTTGATCAAAGTTAATAGGGGAACTGTTAAACTCCGCCCAGGTAAATATTTTAAGTTAAATTGAGTTTTGGTTTGCCAGAATATTTGATTTTTGGGTACATGAGCTGTTTTGGTTTGCCGGAAAATTTGATATTCAGGTGTTGAAGTGCAGTCCTAAAAGCTGAGGAAGAAGACAACTTTTTGAATATCAAATTGTTATGATTCTAAAACTTTTAGTTAAGCCCATGGCATTTATTGGTGTTTTTACTACTTTCTGATTGGGCCAATAAAACAAATTCAACCCAAAAAAATTTAAAACATGGTTGAAAGAAAAATCAAAGTCCAACTATCCACCATAAGCTTTAGTATGCACCCTAAATCAAAGAGCCATAATGTAGAATGAGCAAATTTGCTACTCCCTCCGTCCCACCCGAATCTGCACACTTTTTGGTCAACTTTCTCAAGACACATTTGACCATAAATTTCAACTAGTATATAGATACCAATATCATCATGTGAGATATTGTTGGATTCTCTGAATGCTGTATTTTCTAAATATCAAATTTTAACACACCGTTAATATACGTAACTAAAGTTATCGTTGGTCAAACATGACCTGAGAAAGTTGACCAAAAAGTGTGCACATTCGGCTGGGACGGAGTGATACTCTTTTTCAGTTTTAAGAAATCGCATCTATTTTTTGTTAATATTATATTTCTTTTAGATTAATGCTCTAAAATCAAGATTAGTAATTAAAGTTATGATTTTAAAATTTGTTTCTATTATTAAGATGAATTATGAATATTTATTTCATACAAAAATATTCTAAGAAGAAAGATAAAGAACTTGTTTTTTATTGAAACCATTTTATTATTTAGTGTTAATTTTGTGATATGATTCAATCTATTTTCTACCTTTGGTCCATAAATAGTACAATTTTTTTCGAAATTTTTTCAACGCATATTTGACCACTGTTCAGTTTAGTTGCACCATAAATTCTAATTTTTAGAAATTACTATATAATACGGACAATCTCAAAACATCCCACATGATCTTCATTATTGTATGCAACTAAAGTTATCAGTGGTCAAACATTGTTTGAATTTTTTTTACAATTAACCGATGTCATTGTTTTTATTTTGAAAAGTAAGGGTTTCATTTCATGTTACTGTAACGTCTATCATTTGACAAGAAGAAGTTTGAGGGAGTATCCCATATAGTGTCATCCAATTCACTTGATTTCGCAAAATTATGTGCAAGGTCCTTTCTATTTCTAGTAATATGGCGGTTTAACAGCAGATTCTTCTAAAAGAAGTTGAACCTGTAGGATATAATGTACGCAAGAAATCGAGAAGCCAATCTCTCCCCTAGCCATTCGAATAACTCCTAAAGCATCTCCAATTATGGCAACCTCGTCATTTTCCATAGCTGCCTAGCGGGCTGTTTCAAGCAGCGATGTTGCTTCTGCGGTTGAGGCCTCCTGGATTCCTTGTTTCTGCATCGCCCTAGCCTGCCGGAATCTGCCATCAGTGTCCAGAAGGAGGAGTCTAATTCCAGCATGGCCATCCGCGATTCCTGCATCGAAATACAGCCTCATTCCATTCTCCGGTAGCCTGAGCAGGGAATGAGGAAGCAACGCTGCAGACGACCGCTCCGGCCAATGGTTTTGCCACTTTGAAACTAGTTAAACACGTCATGAACATTACAGCTGCTCCATCCGGATTCAGACACGGGTCACCGGACATTTTTTTATTTCTCTGGAACCAAATGGAGTCGCACATCATGATGATCAGGTAGGCTACTCCATCCTTGGTTGTTTGTATCAAATTCCACAACCAGAAGCCGCCACTGTCTCTCCTTCCCAGATCTATCACATCCTTCAACCTCAACATCTCCCAAGCTGATGTAGCATAGTTGCACTCGAAAAAGAGGTGGCTTTGTGCGCCATTATCCTCATCGCAGAGTGCACATTTTAGGGCCACATCCATGGTTCTTTTCCTCAGATTTTCACATGTTGGAAGAGAAACCATGCATATTCTTCAAGCGGCATGTTTTCCTCGCTAAGGGATCCGCAAATTCCATGATTTCTGCCACAAAGCTTTCTCTGTGTTCTCCAACGGTGGATGGTTGCAGAACTCGGATCCCTATGTCTCCACAAGAGTGTGGTATGCGGATTTTATCGTATACTTCCATGTGGTTGTGTGGTGCCAGCTCCAGTGATCCACGCTCGAGGTTTGAGGCAGCTAGATATGTCGGATTATTGCCGCATCATCCGGATGCAAGTACTCGACTAATAAATCCTCCCGCCACAAGCGAGTGTCAAGGTCAATGAGATGGTTTACAGTGGAGAGTGCCTCCGGTACAAGCTCTGCATTCCTCAATGTGAAGAAATTTGGTCTTCACCCAATTGTCCATGAACATTCACTTTTTTGGAGGATAGCAATACAATCATTCAAAGCATTAAATTGCAACACTATTCCCATCTCATGCTTAGCAAGTTGAAGCATTATTTCTTTGACTATTGGGGTTCAACTATCATGATTTTTTGGCAAGAACCATTTGGAAGTAATGTTCACAACTCATGCTTGAAGCAAGAAGGAGGATTTCTTGGGATATTGGGATAAGTTTTGTTTGAGAGCTCTTGGCCATTGGTGAACTTGGAATATTATAAATAGGGGATGAACTTAGTAGTTCAAACACACTTCAAGCATAGCATTCCTTTGCTACTTGTTTTCTTCTCCCTTTAGCTCTCCTTTTGTAGTTGTAGAAGCCAAAGCCCTAATCTTTGTATTTTGCCATATAATTCCTTCATAGGTGGTAGGCAAAGTCTTGTAATACTTTCTCCACATATAGTGAAGCTTCCAGTCTCCTCCAGCTGTGGATGTAGGTCAAGTTGACCGAACCACGTAAATCCTGGTGTCCATTATTTCCTTTATTTTCTTTACTTTGTCTTTGTTATCCATCTTTTTGGGCTAATAGATATCTCGTGGGATTCGTATTCCTAACACTCACGAAGAATTCCCCAACTGTAGGTATCCACGGGTTGTGGCATATCCTTGTTTGCGCCCCCGATCTTATGTGTTTGCAGCACCCCATCCTGAGCACCTTCACGCCTTTCAAAATGCTCCACCATGACCAGGATGGTCTCAGCCCTAACGACGCTACAAAGATGTTCGACAAGGGAAAATATTTTTCCCTAAAAACCCTCGTGACAAGGGCATTTGGGTTCACTAGAAACCTTAATAATTGTTTCCCCAGAAGAGCTAAGTTCGCCGCCTTAAGATTCTTGAAACCCAAACCTACATTTTTTTGCCTGAGACATCTTCTCCCTTGAAATTCAAGGTATTTTCCGCAAACCCATTGTATTTACTCCCCACAAAAATTTACTTATCATTCCCCGAATGTCATCAAGAATGGTATCCGGGATAATAAAGCAACTCATGGCATAGCTCGATATAGCCTGTAGAACAGATTTTATCAAAATCTCATTTCCTGCCTTGGACAGGTTCCGTTCACACCAACCATCAATCTTCTATCTAATCCTGTCTTTCAGATGCTGATATATCTCTGATTTGTTTTGGCCAATATCCGAGGGAAGGCCAAAATATTTACTATGCCAGATCACCTCCAAAATCTTCAATATGTCGCATACCCTGGCCCTTTCCTCCGTTACCGTGTTAGGGCTAAAGAGGATACCAGACTTATCGGCATTAATTATCTGACCTGATATACTCTCAAATATGGTTATTTCCCAGTTTTAAAGGTGGCTAGTCATAACCACCTTTAAAGCGATTTTCGAGATCGGAAAAGGGGTCCGACCAAAATTTCAAACTCGTAAATCAATGGTTTCATGTACTTGAAGAGAAGAACACTATTCCAAAATTATAAATCTGTCATACCCTATTTCCGAACTCGGAAAATAATCAATCGTTCCCTACATTTCATGTCTTCAATTTTCGAGTTTGGAAATTGTGGAAGTATATAAAAAAACACGCCCTAATTATTAAATGACCACATTCCAAAAATTGTGTGAAGGGTTTTCTCCAATTTCTTGTCCAGTATTGAAGAAGAGATTCCATTCTCTATAGTTGTCAATTTCCATTAGATGTGGTTAGGATAATGGATCGAGATGAACTTATTGGTAACGATCTTAGAAAATCGTCTGAGTACATACCATTGATAAAATCATTTATAGAAGCATGGGGTACGAGCACGATGCCCGTGTAAGGATTGTGGAAATGATACCTATTTGGGGAGGTGGAAGATGCGGGAACATCCCGTAAAGAGGGGATTTCAAACTACCGACACTCGTAGTGTATGGCATGGGGAAATAATTGAGGATCCCTCCGAAACTATTGAATTGGGCAACACGAAAGTGGGAGATGAATTAGATAGCAATGGGAGTTTGATGAAATGATGGAAGATATTGCAAGGGAGTTCAAAGGTAAACCTGACTCGTTACAGGCACTGATTGATGACAAAGGGACATTTTTGTACAACGGTTCTAAACACGCGATTTTGAGTTCGACCTTGTAGATAATGAATTCGAAGGTAAAATTTGGATGGACTGATAATTCGTTGACTGAGGCTCTCAAAGTGTTCATGGATTTGCTTCCCGAAGGTAATGTATTGCCAGATAGTTTGTATGTCACAAAAAATCCTATGCCCCATGGGATTGGAACTACAAAAAAATTCATGCATGTCCAAACAATTGTATGTTGTATAGGGGGGAATTAGACAAAGATAGACAAACTTTTCTGGTTTGCGACGAGTCTTGGTACAAGTTGAAGAGCGGTGGAATTGTTGTGGGTGCGGAAGTTGTGTCCAAATTAAAGAAAAAGACACCGGAAAAAGTGTTATGGCATCTCCCTATCATTCCCCATTTGAATAAGTTGTATGGGTGTAAGGAAAATTCAAAGTTGTTGCGTTGGCACACAGATAGGGTCCACTCGGCAGATGATGTGATTAGACATACTTCATATGGTGAGCAATGGAACAAATTTGATGACTTGTACCCTGAGTTTGGCAATGAATCCCGACATTTTAGGTTAGGGTTGTGTACGGACAGTATGAATCCATTTGGTAATATGAGCAGCATGCATAGTAGTTGGCTTGTTATGTTCATAATTTACAACCTTCCATCTTGGTTGACCATGAAGTGCAAGTATGTTATGTTGTCTTTGATGTATCAGAGCCCAAGCAATCGGGTAATGATATTTATGTGTATCTTGCTCGTCCAATGGAGGATTTGTTAATTTTGTTCAAAGACGGGGTTCCAACGTAAGATGGTTTGGTTGGAGATTTTTTCACTTTGAAAGCTATGTTATTTTGCACCATTGATGAATTCCCCGCATATAGAAATTTTTCTGGGTATTATGTGAAAGGACACTTAGCTTGTCTCATTTTGACAGGGATATTGATTTTTGTCAACTGAAACACAGTTGTAACATAGTTTGTTAGGGACATAGGAGGTTTCTTCTGGAGGGCCACCCATGGTGCTCGACAAAGAAATGGTTCAATAGAAAATTAGAGGGTAGAGGACCACCCGTGCCACTAAATGGTACATGGGTTTTTGATAATGGGAAAAACTTGCCCCCTAACTTTGGGAAGAAGAAAAGAAAAGCAGTTGTTGATGGCCCTTGGAAAACATGCTCAATTTTTCAATCTCCCTTATTGGAAGGATTTGGATGTTAGACATTGTTTGGATGTCATGCACATTGAGAAGAATGTCTGTGATTCCTTAATTGGTATGTTGTTAAATTCCCCTAAAAAAACAAAGGATGAGTTTAAAGCTAGGCTTAACTTGTTTGAGATGGGATTTCAGAAGAATCTGGGGCCAGTCACTTCTAGGGAAGATTGTGATTTTCCCCATGCATGTTATTCTATGTCGCAGTCGAAGAAGAAATATTTTTGTGATACATTGAGTAGTGTGAAGGTTCAAGGTATATACTCGTCCAACATTAGCACTTGTGTGTCAATGGAAGAGTTGAAGTTGGTTGGGTTGAAGTCACACAATTGTCATAACCTAATGCGGGAATTGAATGCCATAGCAATCCAAGCTTCACTCACATCCCATATAAGACTGTGCATTACAAATCTATGTTTTTTTTAAAATCGATGTGTTGCAAGACTATAAGTATTTCAAAGTTGGATAGGTTGCAAGTAATGATTTTTGAATTTCATGTCCAATGGAAATGTATTTCCTGCTCTCATTCTTTGAAATTATGGTCCACATGTGTGTTCATTTGGTTCAGGAGATAAAGCAATGTGGTCCACCTTTTTTTATAATAGATGTAACCCTTTGAGAGATACATTAAAATATTCAAGCATTTTTTTAAAAATCGGTATGCTAATATTGTGCAGTGGTACGTGATAGAAAAGGCCATCAAGTTTTACACTGAGTATATGAAGCAAGTTGAATCTGTTGGTGTTCCATCTTGTAAACGTGATAGGAGGCCGGAGGGTGTAGGGGTGAGACGGGGGAAACTATTCATTCTTAGTGCTAAGGATTTAATTTTTGTTTATCATTACACTTTGCGCAACCATAAAGACTCGGTCTCCTACATCGAGGTTCATATGGATGCCATACGAGTTGTGCACCCAAATTTCAATGAGACTTAGGTCCTCCAATTGCATACTGGGACATTTTTTTCATGGTTGAGGGACCACGTAGCTGTTGGGGAACATTCCTTAAAAGTTAAATAATTGGCTTGTAGACCATTGGGAACTGTTTTGTCCTACATTAGTTACGACATCAACGGTTTCACGTTTTCTACGAAAGCAAATGATGAAAAGAGTGTCTCTCTAAATAGTGATGTATCACAAGTTGAGTCAAAGTAAGTGCTCTCATTATAAGAAAGAAACTTCTCGACATGTTGTTCGCTAAATTTACTAAGAGAGTCGGCCAAATCTATTGCAAGAGTTTCGGTAAAATAAACTAAGTAGCAATCTAATAGCTTACCATTTCACGTAATTCTTCATAATGTTTTTGGGCAAAAGAAGAAACAAACCTTGTCTCCGATGTGTTTTCGGTTGTTCGTGACCTAGGGTTTCCGCTCTTGGATGCTCCACCTCTTTCCATTGACTCTACATTGATGGTTTTAGGAATTTGGTATAAGTGGTTTTAGTTTGCGAGTTCGTAATGGCAGGTTTAGGGTTTGAGGATTTGGGGGTGGATTTTTATAGTGAAATCTTGATCTGCTTTTTTTATAGGGAAAAAGTTTCCAAGTTCTGAAACCCTGAGTTGGCCCTTCAATAAAAAGGTCAGACGAATTTCTGAACCCGGAAATGATTTAATGTTACATTTTTTTTAGGAAAGTGCATATATAACCCTACATAATTAATGAAAGTGCGGATATAGCCCTGCGATAATTGAAAGTGCAAATATAACCTTAGATATTTAGGTTACGCAAAAATATAACCTTTTTTTTACGAATTTAGATTAGAATTGGGTGAAAAGCCAATTTTACCTCTCTAGAAAAAATAAAAAAACAAAAAAAACTATTTTAACCTTCTAACCTATTTTAACCTATGAAACCTCTGAAATCCCTCGACCACAAAACCAAACACTCTTCATCTTCATCTTCATAGCGATTTATACTGTCGGCGTTGTTATCATCGCCGTGAAATTGGTCGCCGGCCTCGGCTATGTTGTTCATCATCAAGCTTTGTGTAGCATTGTTTGTGGTTTTTGCTATATTTTATCTCTGCCGCTTATTCCTCTACCGGACGGCTCTCATTCACGCCATCACAAGGCTGATAGAATGGGTCAAAGATCGTATTCACGTCCACTAGGAAGTCAGAGATGAAGAGGGCACGATGGTGCTGCTTCCGTTAGCCACCACCACCTTCACCGCCGCCACTGCCACTCCGCCACCGCCACTGACCCAGTTCTATTTGATTCAAACTCTCATCCGAAAATCATCAAATCTGCAAATCGAATCAATATACATTGGCATCGGGTTGGGTCTTTAGGCTTAGGTAGATCCAGGTCGGGTCAGGATTGGGTTTGGGCATAGAGATGAAGAGGGCGCGGTGGAACCAGAAGGGAGGTAAATCACGTACTCCACGGGGTTACCAAAAATTAACATCTCGTCGCTCACTGGCAAGGTGGCACCACACCGAACTTAGTCCTTGTGGCCTAGAAGGTCCGAGAGGGAGGTTTCCACTAGAAGTGCATGGTGGTCCGGCCCCCATGAAGGCAGAGCGTGCGCAGGGAGAGGCAGCAAGTGGTGCAGAATAGAGAGACATGATTGAGTTGATGAGGGAAACGAGGAATGAGAGCTGTTGGATCTTGAGAAATCGAGCCTTGATTGGTTTGGTGGTGAAGATGTTTAGGGAAGCTTTTTTTGAAGCAGAGTATCCATGGCGGATGGGTTTAGTGTGGAGAATGAGTTTGTTGGATTAATTTTTTTGGGTCCACCTTAGTAAGGGCATAATTGTCCTTCTCATTTAAGGCTTTAGGCATAAGGGTATTTTAGTCTTTTCAAGTGGGTCAGTGGCCGAAACTTGTTAGTCAACACCAGAATCATGGTCGGAGGGTTATATTTGCACTTTCATTCAATAGGTAGGGTTGTTTTTGCACTAAAAAATAACCGAGGGTTATATTTTCAATTTCTTCAACAAAAAGGGTTTGCATATTACCCTACATTTTTATTCGTTTTTCAATTCCAGAGAGGGTCTGAAATGGCACACGAGCTCGGAACTACTAACTTTCCAAGTTTGGAAAGTTGTTCGTCACTTATGGTAAACATGATCCTAATTATTTACGAGCGACGAACTTTACTTTTCGATTTTGGAAAGTTGTTTGTCACTTATGGTACACATGATCCTAATTATTTGGGAGCTCAAAAACTTATATGTTCTACTAAGCTAAAGGGAAGAGCAAATTCCAAACTTGAAATTAGCTCCATATGATTGGTCATCCTCAAAATTTTTAACATTTTTCATCTTTGTTACAATAAAAATTAATCACATCTACATAATATAAGCTCATTTCATTTTCACTGTAAACAAATGGTCAATGAAAAGACATTTGAGTTCTACTAAATAAAGGTTCCATTCAAAGATTAAATACTGAAGAGAAAAGTGCATATATAACCCTATATAATTGATGAATTTGCAGATATAACCCTGCAATAATGAAAGTGCAGATATAACCCTGCGATAATTGAAAGTGAAAATATAACCCTGGTCAGTCAATGCTGGAAATAATGGCTTTAGGGTTATATTTGCACATATGTATAATAGTTTGGGTTATATTTGCACATATGTATAATAGTTAGGGTTATATTTGCACTAAAAAAATAATTCAGGGTTATATTTGCACTTTCTCCAACATATAGGGTTATATTTTCATATTACCCAATACTGAAACATTGTTTAAAATCCAAAACATGTTATCTAAAATCCAAATGACCATCATAGCAAAACATTGTACCAGATCATTGTCTAAATTGACCTCCCTATTACACCTTTTCAAACATGTCTTCAATTTCGGGGCCAGTCTCATCATTTTGGGCACCGCAAATTTCTTTTGGACCTCGAGACCCGGGGTTCTTACCACTTTCTTCTCTAACTTAACCTTCATCCTCGACTGTGTCTTCTCCACATTGACCTTCCTCCCAACATGCCTGCCCTCATCACGATTTCCACCACCATCACTACCATCCTCATCACTTGTCTTCGAAAAAATTGGCTGGAAGTTTGCTTGCTCCGTGAGTGGGCTCGACTCAACATCTCGTGTGTCTTGGTCACGTCAATAAGTAAGCAATCGAAATACTTCCTTAGCCTAGCCTTCCAACCGGTCATTGAACCTGTCAATTTTTTTAAAAAATATAATACAAGATATTATTAAATACAACATATATTTCATGTAATATAAAATGCAATGGATTACGTATTGGAGCTCAATGTCTCGGCTCTATCTAGGTCCGCCTCGTGAGCTCTCCACATATTCTTAGTCTGTTGACCAGGAATCACCCTAGGCTCTCATTTCCCACCGAAGCTAAGCTGAAGTTGTTTATGTTGGAACCAAGCTTCATGATAATAATGAATGTCGGAGGGCATGTTGACTACTTGCACTCCCACCTTCTTCAACATGGCGGTGATCAAACCACCGTAGGGTAGGTCCTTCTTTTTTGTGTTTGCCGCCTTAAGCATGAGATACATGATAGTGTAGATGGGGTTAATTTTTAGCCCCTACATGACATAGTAAAACAACATCAAGTTACCAATCATCGTCTCGCACATGTGGCCACCCATTGGCAAGCGTCAAGGAAAATACACTGGTAAAGGAGTCGTTGCTCGACGGTCAAACCACTAATGTCTAGGACTCTGCTTTCCCTGCATCACTACCTTACCTCTTAAAATATTTCTTGGCCATAGCAACACGACATAGAGGGGTTTCCTTGCTCACGCTCGACCAACAATGAATGTGGTAAGTTTCTAGGGGACCTTGGGGATCATCGTTCTCAATGTTTTAGGGGTTCTGTAGGGGCATTCTAAGGCTTCATTTATGGAATACTTAGATACAATATCATCCTTCCCATTCACTCTAGTTAATACATGATTATTGCTACTTTGACAAAAAATAGCGTAAAATTGGATCACCCTATCGACATGAACAGGTTCTCCAATGCAAAGCAATTTATCGAGATGTAGATCAACCCCTAACTCACCAATATTAGACTCTAAAATACCCTTCAAATTTATAACTTTTTGATGTGTGTTATATTGTGTTCATATTTGGTGGGATTATTATGATTTTATTGAGATATAATTTGCACTTTAAGGTGTTTTTGGTGCAGGAATTCATTAATTGCGGAGAATTGAGAGAGAGCTATACATTGTACTCTTTTTCCCTTAACCAACGGTTTTTTCCCACTGGGTTTTCCAGGTTAAGGTTTTTAATGAGGCGATGTGCTCTAATGGAAAATGTTCTTATCTTATAAGACATTTTTCCAGGGATGAAGGAAGAGAGGCAAAAGAAGAATTGCTGAAGTTATGGGGTGAAAAGTGAATTATTGAAGAGATGCGGATTTGAAGAAAATAAATATATTCACTGCCCATATTGATAAGGATTGTATTATCTTCTTCCATTTGAAATTCCTTAATTGTAGGAATTAGTTATTTAGAATTAGAATAGATATTATCTTATTTCCTTATTTCTTCCATAAGAAGAAAAGTAATTAGAAGTTGATTTGGATTTGGTTTTGGTTTGGTGTATATAAATATATACACGGCCAAACGAATTGAGGAGGATATATATTAACACGGAGAAGGACGGAAGAATTTGAAGATTGCAGTTTGGTTTTTTTTGCATGAAAACATACACTGGTTTGATTTTGATTTTTGGTTTTAGTTAATTAATTTATTATTTTGATTATGAGTTATTATTATATTATATGTTTGTTTAGTTTAATTATTATGAGTAGCTAATTTATATATCGGCATGGAATAACAAACATTAGTTTATGAATCGTGAGGCCTAATTGTTTTATAATTGATTCTTATGTGTTCTTGATTGTTTTTGGGTTATTTTATTCTTGATAGATTTAAGCCTGATCAACTTGAATATTATTGGGATAGTGCTATCTAATTCTACCAATACGTAATCGTTGGAAGGGGTTAGTAAGTAGCGAGCTCTTGTGAAAAACAGCTAACTAGCTAAGACTGTAATAGCAAGATGGGGAACAATTAAGTGTGCGTTACTACTTGCGAATACTTGGGTAATTGCTATATCAGGTTCTTTTCATTCTTAATGCTATCGAGGTGTGTATCTGGTTCAGCGAATACTTTCCGGAGGCATCTTGGTAAGAGAAACAATTAATTAATTATAATTGGTTAATTGTCGATAAAGTACGAAAGAATTGGGGAGGTTAAGCGTACCTACTTTCCTATAACTGATAGATGCATATGAATTGATTTATCTTTGCGCCTATGATCGATGTTTAACTAATGTGAGTTATTCCGAGCCGATTGCATTCATCATATATTTACTAGATTTTTATATCTGTCAGTTGCATTATTATTTTATATTAGTTAGTTGCATTATTAGTTGTTAAATAAATCTGAAAATTAAGGCGTGGTGGCTACACCAAAAGTGCTCTATATTAGTAGGAATATTATTATAGATTTTGCTCCGTTCCTCGTGGGATCGACTCTGCTTACTACTGTACTAATTTCATCATTAGAGTTTGCAGATTATTTTGGTGAGTGAAACGACGTTCACCAAAATGGCGCCGTTGCCGGGGAACGGTAGTCAATTTCTATTTATTTTGCTACTAATTTTTGTTCTTTAGTTATTGGTATATGACCAGTTCCCAGGAGCAGGAATTGATATTTGATTCTGAAGTTGAAAAGACAGCCAGGAAGAATTACAAACTCGCTAGGGAGAGGAAGCTGAAAGCTGCCGCAGACCCTCTGTTTGGCCAAACAGAGGCTGTTTCCGAGACAGAATCCGAATCAGAGATTAAATCCATTCCTGATACTGTAATGGGGGACAGAGGAGAGGCAGATCCCAATGATGAAAATCCGTACATGTGGAAATTAACGGGGCATAGTGAAGAAGACCCTCCCACACCAATTTCTTTGCCAATCTCCTTGAAAGAGTGATAGCTCCTACGCTCACATTCGACTTACAACCCTTGGTCCTACGACTCATTGTTGGTAGTTTTCAGGTTTGGGTTTGAAGGAAATGAGGGAATTTAGGGTTTGGGAGAGTTGGATTCGAGTTGATGGTTTTGGAGGTTTTTGAGTTATGCCCATTTTTTATATGAACTCTATTTCCAAGTTTGGAATTTGGTCTTGATTGATAATTAAAAGGGACAACGTTTTTCCAAGCTCGAAAACTGCCCAAACAGGGTTTTCGAATTCAGAAACCCTTTTATGCATGAAAAAATGCATCAAAAAGGTGTCAAAGGGCATTTACTGCCCATTTAAAAACACTCACGGGTTTCCCACCCTTTTCTCCTTCCAAAAACGTCTCCAACCCCTTACCTCAATTCTACCTCATCTCTACTCCAAGATTTCATCTTCACCAAATTTAAGGTATGTTTACATCATGTTTTCCATCCATAGTCTCTTATATTCTAATTTCTCTACTCAATGCTCTAATTTTGCTAGGGTTTGGGGTTTTTCTATTGAAGATGAAGCTACAAGGGAGAAATTGCTAATCTTTATTTGAGGAGAAGGTTAGTCAATTTTTAATGTGGAAATCTAGAGACAAGATTGTGTGACCCAAAACCCTAGGGCTTCCATGGATTTTATTTAGTTTCACTACAAGGGTTAGTGATATTTAGGAGTTCTATGTTGTGCGGGTTAGTTATTCATGTACAATTGTGCAAGTTTTAGGGTTTTGGTTAGGAAATGGTATCCAAACATTAAGGTTTGCATCTTCAATGGGAATTGTATTTTTTATGGTAGGATAATCGGTTTGTGAATTTGTGAGGTTGGGTTATTGATATAAATTCAGAGAGTAGCTATATTTGTTCTTCATTTAATTTGATTAGGGTTTTAGTAGGTTTTTGTGTATTAAGTTGGGGTTTAATAATAAAACATAGGGGGATGAACTGTTGAAATTTTAAATTGAAGGATTTGAGATATGTATTCTACATTTCATATTATTAGGGTAAATGTATTCAATATATTTTTTAATTAATTGTTTGTTTAGTAATATTTCGGGATCTGTAGCTCATTCTTTAATGGCTAAGTAATTTTATGGTACATTTTTTAATGTAGCATACAAAATGGCGTCAAGCAAAAGGACTTGTGATTAAGTTTCACTATCCCAAAATGAAAATACACCAACAACGAACCATGGTATGGATGAGGATGAGGATGACAAATCCGAGGATGTAGGTACCCCGAACTCATTGTAGAACCTTAGAACGTAGAATGGCCGGGAAAGAGTTAACCTCATGGATTTTCAATAAGTCCACATATGTGTGTTGGCCCAACGCACTAAATGGTCTAGTTGGTTAGCAAAGGTGGGTAGAACGAGGGTGGACATCCGCTACGATAGTTGGCATGAAGTCCCCAAAGATTACAATGCCAATTTAAGGTAGAATTAGTGAATTGTTATTTCCCTAAATTTGTTTTTTATTGAAAATGTATCTCTGTGATTGACCCTATGGAGTTCAAATTCCTCACAGAGGCCATTTGACATCGAATCACCGGACATGACTGATTTGAGAAAGAAGGCTATGTTGATGATGTCTAAGATTTGGCGTGAACATAAATACACTTTGTCAAGGAACTATATTTTTAGTGATAAGAGGGTGATCGCTGCCCGTGGCTAACTTACACTCACATTCAACCTGATAGTTGGGAGATCCACAAAAGGAGGGCATTGGAGAATAAGGAAAATGTTAGGAGTAATAATTTTTCATATTATCAATGATTTTAGATTAACATGTCTAAAGTGATGGCATAAGTTTAACATCCTAACTTAGGGCACGAGAGAAGATAAACAACCAATGGCCACGGAGAATAAAATTCCTCACCGATTGAGTTGCAAGGGTTATGCCAAGGCAGCAATGGACCTCATGAAGCAACATTTTGGAGAAGATGTGAAAATTGCAATAGAGAGTGGGATGACCAAAGATGAGGCAAGGGAAACTGTGCAACCAATCAACGAGGATGATATTGAGAGGCACGATCTATTCCTCAAAGGCCGACAAAACAAAGGCAGAGTGTATGTCAAGATGAAGGAAAAAATTGTGGAAAGACTTGCAAGTAAAAATTATTGCGAATATATTATTTTGGAAATGTTTTTCTTAAACATGTATTATTTTTACATTCTATTATATTTAGGAAAATTTGAATAATGATCAATTACAGTGGCACTTCATTCCAACTAATAAGTGTGACATCCTTTGTGAAGCAACAAAAAGACCTGACCACCCAGGGCGTGCTAGGGGAGTGGGATCGTTCATAACCCAACGGGAGGCTTTCGACATTATAAGGTCATATGATGTTGTTGAAATCTCCAGAGTCCACATCCTAAAAAAATGCTTTTTCAAAAAAAACGAATTAAGTAGCAAGACATCCTCATTCGTAGGTTGATTCAACACGCCGTGCTTGTTCTTCCGGACAACTTAGATGATTTGACGCCCGATTGGATGCCACTATCAAGGGGATCATGCCCTTCCCCAGAGATATTAGGTGAATAGAGAAGCTATTGTGAAAACTCCTAGAATTGAGAGGAAATTGTTCAAATCGTACAATCTAGACAATGCACTACAACAACCTATTGAAAAAAAAGGTTTATATTTATGATATTTGTTCAAATATTTTCTAAAAATTTAAGAAATTTGTAAATTAACATATAGTTTTGTGGGAATGTAGAAATCACTTCCGTGTGAGTTTTATATAGACCAATGCATAGATGGTAAACCTCTCTACGTAGCCAATGGAGTTCTGCATCAATTGATGAAACACCATCACTCTGTACCTATTGCTGAGGGTATTTCTAGGGTTTTGTTGGAGGAACCATTGGTGTTGGGTGCCCATTTGCCAGTCCCAGACGGAGAATACAAGAAGGTTGATCCTACATTGGGAATGTTTCTACTTTGGCCACGTTGACTTATTTATGTCGATCCTGTAACAGATCGACATTTGAAGGAAACAAGTCCTGCATCTCCTAAACCAGTGAAAACAACATCAAGACCCATTAAACCAACACCTAAATCGGTCCCAACAACACCCATGAAGTTTAGACCTCCAATTGCAAGAGCACAAGTCCTTTGATAGTCACCAAACTTCGTACGTATGATCTGTCATGTATAATTGGCTTTAACCATATGACCGAAACTCAACATACTCATTCTTGGGAAATGAGTGTGTATTCAGATGCAAATAGGATATCATTGCGTTTTGGAGTGATTTTGAAAATCTATGGTAATGTAAGCAAGTCAATCAAATGATCATGTCCATCAACACCTTGTGAGTTATTTCTATAATTTTTAGTTAAAATCAATATTTTAGTTACTACTTCAAAACTACTATTTTAGTTAAAATCCACACCTTGTTATGTTGCCTCGCTAAACAGTAATGTATCATCTGCAAAGAAAATGTGTGAAATATTCAGGCCATACCTAGAAGCACCTATGCCCTTAATCTTTCCCGAGCACATTAGATTGGTAAAGAGACCAGAGAGTACTTCTAGCAAATGATAAAGAGATAAGGGGAAAGGGGGTCACCCTGGAAAAGGCCTCTTTTTGGCTGCAACATGCACATCTCACTGCCATTCAAAATGAAGGAGAAAGAGACAGATGACAAACACTGGCGGATAAGCTGAACAAACCTCTCTAGGAATCCCATTGCTTGTAGAGTACAACAAACAAAATCCCATTCAATACAATCAAACGCCTTGCTCATATCCAACTTGGTACTCATATGACCCAGGGATCCGGTCCTTCTGTTCTTCATTATGTGATAGAACTCATGAGCATTGAGGATGTTATCTGTAATCAGTCTTCTATGTATGAATGCCGACAGTGACTCCGAGATGATCTTTGGAATGATCGGTCTCAATCTATTCGCTACCACCTTTGAAGCTAGACGATATATGATATTGCATAGACTGATGGGCATGAACTGTGTGATCATTTCTGGCTCCGGTGTCTTTGGGAGCAGCACTATGTGAGTGTAATTCACAGACGGCTCAAAAGTTCCATTGTTCAAAAAATTTAGGACAAAAGCAGTGACATCATTTTCAACAATATGCCGGAATTTCTAAAAAAAAGATTGGCTTATACCATCTGAACCTGGGGACTTGAACGGATGCATTTGTTTCATCGCCTTTGTTACGTCTGCACTGGTGTAGGGATGCATTAGAGAATTGGCCATGTCAGGTGTAAACCAAGGCTGAATGCATCCTAGAACCTATTGCATAATTTGTTTCGAAGGCTCTGATAATGTAAAAAGGCCACCAAAATAGTCTGTGACTATACGTTCAATATTGGCCTCGCATGTCTTCATTTTCTGATTAGCATCCTTCAACCCTCCTATATGGTTGGACTTTCTCCTCTGTGTGACGAATCTGTGAAAAATGGTCGTGTTCATGTTTCCTTCTTTGTACCAGTGCTATTTTGCTCTCTGCCTCCACTTAATGCCCTTCGCATCTTGCAAGAAATCATACTCCTGCCGTACAGTAGCAATTTTGATCTTTACCTCGTCTGCGATAGTACCACTTTCCAGGTTCAAGATCGCCTTCTTGACTTTCTCCAGCCTTCTTGGGATGTCAGGAAATGTCTCTTTCCCCCACCTCATCAAATCAAGTGAACAATTCGTGAGCTTTTGCGGTAGGGATGAAGATAATGGTGCTCAATTCCACGCTTCCTCATTTTCTCAAAATCACTAGCTTGGATCCATTGGGCCCCAAAACAAAACCTCCTCTTCCTTCTATGTTGTCTAGTGGCAGGATCACGAGTCTGAAGGCGAAGCAGGATGTACATATGATCGGAGTAAACCATGGGGATAATAGTGATCGATGACCACGGAAAAAGGTTGTGAAGGGCCTGATTGCATGTTTGCAGATCAAACCTCGCCCTCTGCGCTGTGATCCTATTCCACGTGAGCGTAGGCCCCATTTATCAAATATCAAATAATCCACAAAAATCCAAAGCTTCTCTAAATGAGTTAATCTGCCACTCTGCCCTTGGTTGACTCCCTTGAAACTCCTCTTGCGAAAGAACTTCATTGAAATCACCAAGACAAATCTGGAACCGTGGTGTCCGAAACTAGTTGATGGAATCTTTGCCATACCTCTCTCCAATTAGCTATGGCTCGCTCGCCATATTAACCAGTGATGCTTACGCGGTTTCCAGATAAAGTAACAAAAACATCTATGAAATGACTCGACATTAATTTTAATTCTACGACTACCTGTTTACTCCATAACAAAACGAGGCACCCTGAGCGACCTTGCGACTCAACAGCAACACCAAAATAATTCAACTGCGACTTTAATCTATCTATAACTTCAACAGAACATTAAGTTTCACAAAGAAAAATAACTAAAGGTGAATTCAAGCGTACCATAGTACGCAGCTCCTGAATAGCCCGAGCCCTTCCAAGCCCACGACAGTTCCAACTGATGATATTCATTGGCTTAGGCAGGACTGGTCTTCCTTGCCGGCCACTTCTTAAGTAATCCTCATTCTTGCCATGGTCAGAGATGCTTCCTCGAGGCTATTTTGTTTCTTCTGTTTCTTAATCACATTATTCATATGGTCCTGGGAAGGTTCCCACAACTCCAGTTTCCTCTTTGTTTGCCTGCGATCGTTCTTCGCCTTTGTATTTTCAGCAACAATTTTCCTCAGAGCTCTCTTCTTTGGCATTTTTTCCTTCTTAAGACTCTTTTAAATTTGCTTCATTATTCACACCACTGGAGAAGCAAACTCAATCGGGACTTGTACCATTGTCGGCCTTAGAGGAGCAGCTGCAATACCATTAATTTGCTTGATTGGAGACTCCACGTCAGGTCCTGCATTTCCAGTCACATTCGGCAGTACCGTTGCATGCAAATTATTCTCCGTATCTTCACTCTCCATGGTTTGCATGGATGTAACTTGCAAGTTATTTGACACATATTCTCCTAATGGTTTGCATGGACGTAGCTTTCAAATTATTTACCCCATATTCACTCCCAATGGTTTGCATGGACACAACATCGAGTACGGTAGCATCCTCCACCGTGAAGTCATCAAAATTCTAATTTCCTTCATTATTTAGGGCTTCTGAAGTCAACCTTTCATCCACGTTCAGTTCACGGCTACTGGATACCTTCTGGTAAGAGATGAGAAAGTTTCCGCTGAAGGTGTCCGGGATACCTTCCAAGCCAGGGATCCACTTCGAGGTGTAAAAAAATCTTGGCGGTGGGGGTTTCCTAAGAGCTTGTCTCGCCTAATCCATCTTTACAAAGCTTTCCTCATTCTGCGTTGGGATAGTTATAGAATTGATAATCGATGATATAGTGTGGGCCACCTTGTTCGCATCCACCAAAATATTCACTGTCCCTAACGTAGCTCGCGGCGGGGGTTGCCTTCTGACCCAGGTTTTTTGAGAAATTTCTATGTTTGTGGCAACAGTAGCCACAAATAGTAGTGAATGTGGAGAATGCATTTGTAGGATGAGTTCTCCAGCATGCAGATTGATTTTTTCTTGAGGACGCATATACCTAATGCGTCCTCTCCTTTTTAATTTTTTAAAAAAAAATTTTTTTTAACAATTTCAGTGCCGGTGGAGGTTGAATGACACGTGGCGAGGACGCATTTAGTGAATGCGTCCTCTAATCTGCGTTATATTCCAGCATTTCTTCTTCCTTCCGCCATTCTCCATCTTCCTTCCTCCATTCTTCTTCTTCATTTTGCCTCCATTCTTCCATTCTTCTTCCTTCCTGAGACTTCACCACCATTCTCCTCTGCCCTTGTGCCACTTGTTCACCGGCATTCCGCGCCAATCTCCGCCTCCTTCCCGGCCTCTGCACAATTTCGCCTACTTCCGGTAATGTTGCTTTATTTTTATACTCCTCCAATTTTTGAGTTTCTTATCTTTTATGTTTTTTTGGTGATATTTATAATGGTTTTTTGGTTGTAAAGCTCAGAATTTTCTAGAATTTTCTGATGTTGACCGCCGTTGACCACCGCTGACCACCGCTGACCGCCTTTGACCACCGCTTTGGTCACCTTGTCCATGAGTCTCAGACACCTGCCCACTCAATTTTTCATTTTCGTGAAGTTAATTGAACCTTAAATGATTTTACGAATGTGTTCAACGATTATGTGTGAGTTGTCGTAGAAAGTTTGTTGTCAAATTTTGTGTTACATTATAATTTGTGGAGAACCCAAAATAATTTAGTTAATTTGAATGTGTTGTATGATTGTGTGTAGTTTGAATGATTATGTTTGGTCCGATGCTATGATAGCGTTTAATGCTAATGCGTGACTACATGAAGTAATAATGTGAATTGTTTACTGATGAATGTATTAAGTTTGTAGTAATAGTTTTATTATTTTTTCCGAGTGGAGCACATATTTGAGGATACAATGAAAAGGAATGTCGAATGAAAAGGAATTAAAAGTTATATATATGTATAATGCAGTTGTACGATATTTTTGACGATGTGTATGTACGAGGGGGTCAGATTAAGTTTGATTTGACTGTGGGTGTGTATTATGATCCTCCAATACCGGAGCGGAACGTGACTCTCGAGAGAAGGTTGAACCACTCCGAGTTAGTTGATTTAATTGTCGCAAGACTTGGCATTCCAAGTCTGGGGTATATGTTGAAAATATATTACCGCTGTCCTGAACTGATTGGTTTGGCCGTATACTATCGGTGTTATAATGTGGAAGATGATGAGTCAACTGCGTTCTTCTTCAATATTGTTGATCGATTATATTTGTCCTCAGTGGATTTGTACATTGTTACGGAACAGTTGACAAGCACTAATGAAGGGGCACGACCAAGCACGTTCATGTCGTTGTTGAGCAACATGTAGAACTTTGCCACTGTACCAAGTTTACCACCACCTATTCATCGCCGAGGTTTTGAAATTAGTGAGTCCAGCCAACCTGGTGCGTATGTTCACGTGGATTGCGCTCAGCCGTCCACAAGTGGTGGTATATATGGTATGGACCATAACAAGCCGAATGTCTTCGATGATGATTACATGGGTGACATTGGCGACCATGTTGTTCGGCATGTTGGTAGCGAAGACGATGGTAAGGAAGCTGAACTTGTGGGCGGAAGTGAGGATGATCGTTCATTATCAACATATTCGAATCTTGGGGACGACGATGAACAAGTGGTGTGTACGAACAATGTATCCATGTCATTTCATATTCTGGCGAATCCTGATACACAGGCCTACTATAGGGATTATGGGGGCTCTGATGAGGATAGCTATGACCCAACTTTTTTTGGTGTTGGAGTTTCTACTTATGTTCAAGAGACTGGTGAAGTGGAGTTGGGTATGTGATTCTAGACGAAGCCGGAGTTGGTTGAAGCTATTTCTAGGTGGAGTTCCATGATGAACAGGGAACACAGAGTCGTGGAGAGCAGGTCACACACATGGTATGCGAAATGCAAGGACATTATCGAAGGAACTGGAAATTGTCTTTGGGTTGCCAGAGCTACCAAAAAGGATTCGCATGGCATGTGAGAGATCACCAGATGAGCAAGAAGCCATGGGTGTGTTGGTGCTGGTTGATCTACGGGTAACATTAATATAACGTCGGTGATGATTGCCCGTTCAATCTGCCACCACATTAATGTAAACCCTTCATACATAGTGAAAGATATACAAGCTCAAGTCAAGATGGAGTTCAATGTCACCCTTTCTTACAAGAAGGCGTGATATGCTCGACAAAAGGCAATTGACATGGTATTTGGAACTTGGGAGGAATCATTTGAACGGCTGCCAACGTTTATGGATGAGCTTGTCAGAGCTAATCTGAGCACCGTTGTTGATTGGGCTGACTTTCCTGACAGAATACATGGGCACAGGTGTAGGAAATTTAAATTTCTGTTCTGGGCATTTGGTCAGGCAATTGAAGCCTTTCGCCACTGCAGGCTAGTCATCAGTGTGGATGGCACTCATTTGAGAGGTGCATATAAGGCCACAATGGTAGTTGTCATGACGCACGATACGAATGACTACATACTTCCCATCGCTTACGCAATTGTTGACGCCAAAACGAATGAAAGTTGGAGCTGGTTCATGGGGATATTTCATCTTCACATTGTTGGTGGTAATAGCATGCCAATATGTATCATATCAGATAGGCATGATGGAATTATAAATACAATTAAACATATGGAGGAGTGGATGGAGCCAGCTGGATACCACCGATTTTGCATGCGGCATTTTCAGTCCAACTTCCTTATTGCTGATGGCGGGAGGTTCAAGAATACGCTTATGAAGACTCTGGTTTGGCAGCTTGGTGGTGCCAGACGAGAGAGTAAGTGGAGAGAGTACAAGGAGGAGTTGGAGAGTATAGATCCATCTGCTTGGGCTTGGTTGGTATAGCAAGATAGCAGTTAGTGGTGTTTTCCCTTTGATGAGGGTGATCAACGTTCGGGAATTCTCACAATGAATTTGTCCGAGAGTTTCAACAACTGTTTACGGTGCGCACGCCATATCCCTATAACAACGTGTGTCAAAGCGACGTTGGAGTGAATAGTTGAAATGTTTGCCCAAAGGGTTATGGATGCCACGAACTGGAGGTAATTTCATGATTCATTACAATTCTTTATGTGTTCCTAGAGCACTTTCTGGATTCTAAATTCTTGTTTGTTTGTCTAGGTCCGTGTTTCCTAAGATGAATTGGAAAAAGTTTCAGAAGCATGACACATGGGCACAGGGACATATCGTCACCTTGTTTGGTCATGCGTCGTAGACTTATAGGGTTGTGACAAGGAACATTGATGGGAGCATTAGTGAAAGACAGTACACAGTCAAATACCGGAGAAGGGAGTGTACTTGTTGCGAATGGCAAATATCATGTTTCCCTTGTTCCCATGCCTTGGCCGTCTCTCGGCATAGGCGTGATGATCCTGCTAGTCTATGTGACAAGGTGTATCACACGACCACCTATGTGCAATAATATAGTCAGGTTTTCATGCCTGTACGAGATCCATCACTTTGGCAATGTGCCAGTTGGAGGTTGATTCCTGATGCAGAAAATTTTTACAATACGAGGCGTGGTCAATTTGCAGAGAGAAGGATAAGGAATTAGATGGATGAGCGGGTGCCGGGTGAATCTAGAGGTATCCGTAGGAGAGGTCGTGCTTAGTGTTCTGTTCGTAGTGTGGTGTTCGTGGGATATGGTGGAATATGTATCATATGATGTAGTATTACTTGTATTTGAGAAATATGTATCACATTATGTAGTATTACTTTTATTTGTGGAATATGTATCACATGATGTAGTATTACTATTATTTGTGGAATATGTATCACATGATGTAGTATTACTATTATTTGTGAAATATGTATCACATTATGTAGTAGTACTTTTACTTGTGGAATGTGTATCACATGATGTAGTATTACTTTTATCTGTGCTATTTTTCAACACTTAATTTTGACATGTGCTGGTAATTGTTAGCAGGGACGAACAATGTATCATCTAGGGCCGATTGAGGAGGATTTGGTGTACCTCCATCAGGAGCACCGTGCTCGTGCAATGTACGACGGACATTTGGAGGATGAGGCACTGCATGTGAGGCGGTGGGATGGGGCATGCTGGACCGATCGATTACCTGTACGAGTTATGCATTATGTGCGTGAAGCAGGATTTCTAGGACTCTTGGATTCCGCACCAATACATATTGACCATTCACTTATCACTGCCCAAGTGGAGCGTTGGAGATCGGAGACGCACACATTTCACCTACCGATGGGGGAGGCTACGGTCACTTTGCAGGATGTAGGGATTCTGTGGGGTCTTCTAATCGATGGCATCCCAGTCACAGGAGTAGACACTGCTAGGCGTTTGGAGGACTGGCAAAGAGTGTGCACAGACTACCTGGGTGCTACACCAGACCCCAGTTCTATCAGAGGGTGTCGCATTAGAGCCAGCTGGCTGGGAAACTTATTGCACAGTCCGTTCCCCACTGATCCCACTGAGGCACAATGTCAACAGCGGGCTAGGGTTTTCATTCTACTGCTGGTTGGGGGAATGCTCATGTCAGACACGTCTGGCCACCTTATCCCGTTGCTCTACTTGTCGGTACTGATGGATCTAGGTGCAGCACATCACTACAGCTGGGGGAGTGCCATTTTAGCACACTTGTACTGGTGCTTATGTGACGCTGCAATCCCAAAATTTAAATCCATATCTGGGCCACTTGTTTTGCTACAGGTAAAATTGTTGTCAATCTAGTCATTTGTACATAATGTCCATAATATTACTTTATATTACATTTAAATATAATTATTGCCAGTTGTCGGCATGGGAGCGTATACCATCCATCCGACCTGCCAGTGCTCTACCAATAACAGTGATGATGAGTGCTCTTGGGTCCCGGTACGTGTCAAATTAGTCAAGAGACTCTTTTTAAACCACAGGCAATTCCATATTCTGGATAATATAATTCACTATGCACATCGTGTCGTAGAGTATCATTATGCACATCGTGTTCTCAGGCAGTTCGACCTAATCTAGCCAATACCCACCCAGTTGGTCATTAGGGATGAGTATAAACTGCTTTATACTAGAGACCGCCAAGAAAATCTGGCATGGTTGGCGTGTCGAACTAAGAAGATATCTCGATGCTTGGGAACATCGATCCGATCAACAAGTAAACACACTTGGGTGTGCATATCCATATATACCTAGCCGTGAATACATGGAGTGGTACTTTTGCAAGACGGTGACCATGATTGATCAGCCAGGACGGCCTCTAACAACTACAGAGGGTTTCCATGGAGACGGTGGAACTCTGGAGTATATGGTATTTCCTAAATTTCTAATATTGTTAAGAAATAATACTTCGGATTTCCTCAAAATTATATATCTAGCATGTTTATCTCGTTTCTGTAGTTGCAGGCAATGATCGAGTTGCACATCATGTTGGATATTAATTTGGATGAATGCTCCCCACGTTTCGCGGACGTTAATCAGGGGAATGCATGGTGTTATCACACGTAGTCTACAATATGCGCATCAGCCCTCTAGATTGCAGTATTATCAGTAGTTTGTGCACTGTGAGGAGCCCCCCCTGGTGTGAGATATACTGACCTCAGAAGCCACCGTCAGGCTCCACCTGGTCGACAGGGAGGTCAGAGGCCACGTGCTAGGGGCCATACAGAACACATTAGTTCATCACAAGCTGGACCCTCGCATGCGAGTCTAGTGGTTGGCAGACCATCACATGGTGGACCCTCATAGTATGACATGACTACATCAGATTATACTGCATATGTCACTCGCACAGCTAGTCACACATATATATCGCCTTCCGCTCCATTAGATACAGGTAGTATTCCACATGTCCATTATGATTCGAATGAGGAGGCAGGAGACGAAATGGAGGAGGAAATACCAGAGGGAGCTCCATGTGAGGAAGTACATGTACCTACTGAGACGGCTGTTCCACGACAGACATCCCAGACCATACGTCCTCCCCCTGTGGAACGGGTGGAAAGCTTTGCAGAGGTCGTCATTAGGACATTACATGCCATTCAACACTCATTTGCATTACGTTTCACTCGTATTGTTTGGCTAATGTACATTTCTGCTAATTTGTATTCATTCTAACTACGCAATAATTCATGCTCTACTCCTATATTCAAGACTAGTTCAAAAATTGCAAATCACACAATCCTAATTTATCAAATTACGCAATCTTCACCAAAAACAAGTATATGAAAAATAATAAGTTATACATTGCTGCATTCAAAGAAAATTCATTACTTAAATTCACGATGCATTTTGTTGAATACACATTTGTTGAATTCAGGACACGATTTTAAAAAATTTAAGATGCTTCCTCTACCGAATCAAATAAAAAAAATTAAAAACAACGAAACCAGATGCATTGCGGAATTTTCTTCAGACAATACGTTATTACAATTTTCACAATTTTCCCCCTAAAAGTCCAACATGACACATTTAACACAGCTATACTCGACAAAATATAATCTGAAATTTCTGGGAATCAAAAATAAATTTCCTCGACGTAAAATTTTTTTATCACCCAATAAAAAATGTGATCAAATAGAGATAAATATCCTGGAATAAAAAAACAATTCAGGACTAGATTTTAGGGAAGAAAAATTTTTGGGAAGAAAAACATTCACAAAATAGAGGACACATTCTATGAATGCATCCTCTCAATTTTCACGAACAAAAAAAATTGGCTAACTGAGGACGCATCCGTGTAATGCGTCCTCTAATTTCCCAGCAATGTGTTTTTTTAAATAACAAGCATATTAAAATCAAGAACCCAGGTTTTGTATGTTTGCACCAGTTCTACTATGCCGAGGGATAATTTCAACTTCATCATTCACCACAGGATCTGCCGAGTTAATTTCTTTTTCTCAATCTGGGATTCTTCTTTCATGCTCACCAATGTCCCTAGTTTGATTTGAAGTAATCTGATTCCTTCTCCACGAGGTCAGGAACGGCGATGAGTTTGGATTAACTCCCAGCATTGGCGAGTAATAAACAACATCTCGGTCTGCCACTGGTGCATGAGCCCTGAATTCACACTCTCTTACACCATGGTTCAATCTTCCACAACATGAGCAAAATCTTGGAAGTTTTTCATATTGTAGAAACAACTGCATCTGGTCTCCCGTCTGGCCTACCATCTGAACCCTTTTTAGGTGCTTTGTTATGTCTATTTAACACTTAATCCTCATAAACAGGCCAATCAGTGAACCATCTACATCCTTTTCAACCATTACATACTTCCTGATAGGATCTCTTATTAGTTGTGCCGATCCTTCGTTCATGGCGAGTGTGGGAACATGATGAATGTGGATCCAAAAGAAGCATGTCGTAAATTGGATCTGCGTGGCTACCATCCCCTCATAAGGTTCTCGTAGCACAAGAAGAAAATTTCCAAAAAGCCAGGGTTCTTTCTCCAAAACCCAAGCCTTGTCTGCGGGTTTCGCAAACTGGAACACTACTACATTTTCACATAAGAGCTTTACCATCATAGTATTCCTCATCCCCCAAACCCTCTGGAACAAATCGACAATATCTTCGAACGGGATCTTGCAAGGCGCCAAAACCTTCCCAACAAGGGACAATTGGAATTGGGACGGATCCGATTTGAGAGCTACGGACTGGCGCAATTTTTCCTCCTCTGTGAGAGAGAGGCCTGCATATAGTTGCTCAAGGGCTTCAAGATTCGCCATTGTTCAAGAGCTTTGTTTGATCGTTGGTTGCTGATGTCTAAAGTTTGCGCTGCAAAACGTAAACAACCGCTCAAACCCTAGATTGTTACTTTGTTTTCTGTATGCGTCTGTGAAACCTTTGGCAAATTTATTGGGACAGAAAAATTTTGATCCTTGCTTAGAATCGGAATTGTGACAAAAAAATTCCCACCGATCCGTGCTTGGAAAGGGAATCGGATGGGCAGAATCCTTGTGCCGTGAAGCGCAAGTGCAGAGCTCGTCAAACCCTAGGTTAGAGAGAAAAATTAATAAGAGTGGAATATTAGATAAAGTAATTTTAGGATTTCTACGTGACCCTTTATTATTGATAAGGCAGAGTTTGCCTATAAATTAAGAAACCAAGAGTTATTGTGGTGAATTTGTTGAGTTTCTTGAGTTCTGTAGGTAGTGTCTTATGTCTTCTTTTTTTTTCTTTTGAGTCTTTCTTAAAGTCATTAGGGGATAGTTGGGACTTGTGCGATAAAACATGATTTGATTCTCATTTCATGCTTGAGGGTAACCATGACTCAAGTGTGAGGATATTTGATGCATATAAATTGTGTTGTTTATTTTTGTTGTTTATTGTGATTTTATGAGATTGATTTGCACTTTACGTGTATTATTTGTCTAAGATTACAGGTTTGTGGGCTTAAGAGGAATTAGGAGGCAACTGAGGAGAAATATGGAAAATATGGAAGAAAAGAAGACTAGAGATGCGTAGAAATAGTGCAGCCGCGTGCAACCTCGTGGGAAGCGTGGAAATCTAAATTGATTATGATATGGAGTTGTTTACATCAAATTTGAATGAAGATAAAATCATATTTGAATAAGGATATGATCAGTTTTGATCAGATATTTTATAGAGATTGGAATTGATTTTTATTCTTATTTATCCTTTGGATAAGGATAAGCTTAGAATCTAAATTTGGAATAGATTTGGATGATATTTTGGGCTAAGCCTCTTCTATATATAAGAGGCATTAGATTAGACATTTACTTATGCACTTTTTAGTCCAGAATTAGTTCAGATTTTCGCATACATATATTTTAAAAATATTTTCCAGTTTCTGGTCTGCCGTAGATGGTCTAGTTTTCCCAAACGGAACCTAGATTCAGGGATTTATTTATTTTCCTAGTTTAATTCAACATCATATTTTTAGATTATTTCTTTTGTGATATTTATATGCATATCATGAGTAACTAATTCGTTAATCAGCAGAGAATAACAAGTTTTAGTTTATGAATCGTGATGCCTAATTATTTTATAATTGATTCTTGTGTGTTCTTGATTGCTCTTGATTTAATTCATTCTTAATATATTTAATTCTAGCCAACTTGCATAATGTTAGGATATTGCTAGCTAATTTCACCAATACATAATCATTGGAAAGAGTTAGTAAGTATCACATTCTTATGGAAGCTACAGACAACTAGCTATGACTGTAACAGCAAGATGGGGAACAATTAAGTATGTATTACTATTTTCTTTTACTTTGATAAATGTTATATCAAGTTCTTTTTATTCTTAATACTATAGAAATGTGTATGTGGTTCAACGAATACTTTTTGGGGGGTATTTTGGTAAGGGAAACAATTTGTTAATTATAATTAGTCAATTGTCGACAAGGTAAGAAAGAATTCGGGAGGTTAAGCGTACATACTTTCCTATAACTGATAGATACGTAAGGATTAATTAATCATTAAGCCTATGATCGATATCAACTAATAAGAGTTATTCTTAGCTGGTACCATTCTTATATATATGTATATGTATATATATATTCTTCTCATTTCTAGATAATTTATTTTGCATTTTCAGTTATTAGAAAATTCTTGAAATTAAGGCATGGTACCTACACAAAAAAAGGTTACAAAAAATTAGTTGGTAAAGTTATAATTATTGCTTTGCTCCTCGTGGGATCGTATATGCTTACTGGTATACTAATTTGATTATTTTCTGAGTTTGCAGATTATTTTAGCGAGTGAATTGACACTCACCAACTGTGAAAAAGTAGTTTTCCTCGACAACACCAATCTGATAAAGCTTATCTATGACAATATGAGCATCCCGCCTTCTATGATATCCATTTTGTACATGTTCACATAATTTATATGATCTCTCATTGTGTGTCCAACAATTTGTTCTCTTGGGCAGCGCATGCAAATATTTGTAACTTGCTGCTGGATTGAGACATGCCTTTTCCATAGCTTCAATTGATCTTGCTTTCTCATTTTCATTTCCCCTTTCACTATGATGCAGGTACTGCCATTCAGATCTTGTGCACTCATGGTTATGCTCAATATAGTGGTGCTTTATTTCGTAAAACTTTTCATCAACAAGCTTGATCATGATCTGAGCTTTGCATCCCGTTCTTATCACTAGAAACTCCTTTGATTTTGTTTTTCTCTTTCTGTTTGGATGTAGAGTATGCATGGTTTTAGTTCTTGAAACTAACTTCCCTTCACATGATCATGTGAAATATTTTTCCCTAATCACTCTCTGGTTTGATTGTCTTATTGTTGACTTCCTTACACTAAATCCATGCGCAGTTTTATGTGCTCAATGCAAATTTTCAAGCTCTTCCCAACTTCTTGCTCTTAATTCCTGCAAGCACTCCCTTGCATCTATCTCCAACAGATTAGGAAAATCATTTGGCAGATCTGTTAGTAACATTATAGAACACTCAGTTTGTTTATAAAATTACCAATCAATTCAATCAGTTAATGTTCAGTAAAGCATAAAACACTTTTATTAAAACATAAGTATATATAATAGAAACATCACATAGCAGTATATGATGGTCACATTCTTATTCAGAACTCCAAGAGTGGTCACCCATGCCATCATCGAGCATAAGCAAATAACTTATTCTGTTTATAACATCACACACTAGTTCTAGCAACTAATATTTAGTAACAATTAACATCAGATCTACAAGGATCAAAAACTTCCATTAAAACTGCAATCTCTATACTAGCAACATTACATAACAATTTACTCAGGTCACATTTTGATATAGAACAACATCAATGGGCATTATCTATATATACTAGCATAGAGCATTAACTATAAACATAAAAACATTCTCTAGCAATGTGAGTTGAAAGCTCACTCGTCTTTATTGTATTGTGTCAGTAGTTTTGATTACCGATTTCAAAATAAAATAAAAGAAGTTTAAATCATTTTATATGAATATTCCAGTAGTGAAAACTTACCTTTTATAGAATTTCGTTCAATTTCATTGCTTGTATCATTCACCAAGGCAATTTGTTGTTCAATGTTCAAAACACATTTTAATGAATCTTCGATTTTACTTTCCTGTTCTTCACACATCATTTGATCTTCCGATCTGGAAAATCTATAAAAGTCACGAAAATTGGATTGTAGATTTTAAAAAACCGATTCAATTTTTTTGTGTTGAATCACGAACCTGATTGTTTGTTGATCGATGTTGTTCATCTCATTTTTTGTTCCTGATCGCAGATTTTGAGCATTAGAACTTCAAAATTTTTGGAGCGATGGATTGAAGAGTTTCTGATCGGTTGAAACTCTGATGAAGACTTGGAAGCGTGTTTTTCGTGTTGCACCTCTTTCAAACGCGAGTTTCTTTTCTTGTTTTTCGTTATTTGCATATTAGCCCTCCTATTTTTTCGTGCATTTTTTTTGGCACTGAGAATAAAATATTTGTAATATGACCCCCGAAAATGGTTTGCCTTTTGCCTTAAATTATAGTTAGTCACTGGTCTTACGGTAAGATGGTCTCGAGAGAGACGAAATTCTGGTACAACGTTCTGTATGTTGCATTGTGGCCTATTACTATTAGTACTAAATATGAAATATAATACTTCCTCCATCCCAGTTTAAGCTGCATGGAATCTTTTTTTTACGGTATTCAAGAAACACGTTTGACCGTTAATATGTTTGACTACGTAAAATAACAACAAATAAAAAGTTAAAATTTAGAAACTATTTATTACGACGAATCCAACAATATCACATATGATGATATTATTGTTTATATATCTATTTAAATACGTGTTCAAAGTTTGACAGTATTGACTTGTCAAATAGTAAACTTGCAACTAAAGATGGGACGGAGGGAGTAAGAAAACGATGTGTATCTAAATTCCTATTGGAAGCTCAAATAGAAAAACACCAAAATACGTTACTAATGTTGATCGTAGATTGAACAAATAAACTCTAGCCATCTGAATCGAAATTCTTAGATGAACCCATGAACAAGAATTAAACATAAACGACGCACAACTACTGATTTAAACTGAAACACCAACAGAGAATTGAAAACATGTCGAAGAGAAGATGGCATATCAGCGCCCAAGCACCGTCATTCCTCCATCCACAGGGATGACTTGACCAGTTACGTACGAAGCAGCTGGAAGGCAAAGGAAAGCAACCAGAGACGCGACTTCTTCCGGCTCTCCAAGCCGGCCCAACGGAGTTCTTGAATTCAATGCTTTCACGAACTCCTCATCCGTCAAACTCTCTTCCACCAGCGAAGTTCTGATCACCCATGGCGCAACGCCATTGACACGGATACCATCCTTGGCCCATTCACACGCCAGATTCTTGGTGAGTTGGTTAACCGCCCCTTTAGATGCCGAATAAACCGAGGTATAATTCACACTTATCAGCCCAACAACCGAAGAAATGAACACAATGTTTCCAACCTCGGATGCCTTGAGTAGGGGATGAGCAAGCTGGGAAAAATGGTACCCGGATTCAACATTTGTCGTCATGATGTCTCTGAACTCCTCATGTGTCGAGTCAATGGCGGGTTTGAAGGCCCCCGTTCCGACATTGTTAATCAAAATGTCGAGCTTTCCTTGGAACTTCACGGAGATTTCTCGCATGAGTTGGATCCTTTGGTCCCTCGAAGACGCATCACAAACCGAGCCACTGGCGTTGAATCCTCTCGAGGTCCATTCCTCGATGCGCTTGTTGAGTTCGTCTTGATTTCGCGATATGGTGTGGATTGTTGCACCGAGTTGGGCCAGCTCTTCGACGATTGCACGTCCGATTCCGCGAGTTCCGCCTGTGACCAAGGCGGTCTTCCCCGAGAGAGACCATCTCGAGCAGCCTTTTGATGATCCGGGGTTAGCCATGGAAATGAGGAACAAGAATTGTGTTTGGCAGGAGGGGATTGTCTCGGCTTCTTTATATAGAAGATTTCAAGGTACTGGTTAAAATGTGAATTATCCATTCTGATTTGGAAAGTCTGGATTGAGTAAATCCAAATGTTTGTTACTAAAGCTGACTGATTTTTTAAATTAATAAATGAGTCAAGTTTTCCTCTGGTGCAATCAATGCACAATTACTAAAAACTAATAACCACGATCTATTTTCATTACTCTAATCCCAATCTATCAGGGCAAGTCCAAAGGTTCTCTAAAAGTTTCTCCAAACTAGAGAACGAAAACTAACATTCTCTATTTATTTTTTTGTTCAACTTCAACATATTCTCTATTTTGCATAATTTTGTGTTTAATAAAACACTAATGATCTTTTTTCAATAACACAATAATAAATCTTTTAACCACTACAAAATGAGAGAGTCTCTTGTTAGACTGACTAACTGTTAGACCAATCATGAAAAATCTTGTTTCAATAACTTTTTAAGTCAAATTAAAATTATTATTTATACATTACAATACATAAAAGTTTTTAGAAGTTATAGGAATCTCTTCACAATAAATAAAAATAAATACTAAATTGCCTCATTAGTTACGCCAATTATAAAATGACCTTGTCTAACGGTTAACCGATCTAAAACAAGAATGCGTGCTATGAAATACAATATAAATAAACGATTATATTTATTTTAAAGAAATTGAAGTAATGACTAATTTTAAACATTAATGAATATATACCTGTTTTAAAAAATTGTAAGTAACGACTGGTTTTTAATGAATGTTAGCATTCAACATTTGTTCCTACGCGTGAAAGTTATGGTAGTCATGAAAGCTAGATATAGAAATTATTTTCATAAATAATAAAATTACCTTTAAATTAGAGGTGATTGACATTAATAGCAATAAATTTCTAATTCTCCAAGTATTTCAGAATGACACTTTCTCTTTCCTCCAATTCTCAATTTTAGAGAACCATATGCTGCATTTGTTGGAGCTGAAAAATTATCAAAATCTCCAAATATAGCTAAAATCTCAATTTGCACAATCTGTCGGACTTGCTCTTCATAAGCAAAGTATATTTTGACTAGTGCACTAAGGCTATTAGTTTTCAACTTAAATTTAGTAATGTTGATTTTGGCTTAATGAAATTTAGCTTAATTTATTTATATCACTAGTAGAAAAATCTCTATTAAAGTCAACTATAGAAGGCAGTTCTACATGAAAGTATGTTCGGAACTACTTCATGTCCGCTCCATTTCCCTTTTATAGGTGGTTATTTTCGCAACAAAGCATGTTCTTAATAAACCACATTTAACTATGGAAGGCGTGCTGCCTTTGATAGAGTGATTTTCCGTAAGTGATTCGTTATTCAGTGAAAGAAATAAATGGAAAAGATTACAATATAGTTATAGTAGAAATATAACTCTAATTTAGTCAGCAAGTTGACTAATTCAAATACCCTTCTCAAGTGCAGCGTCGGATGTTCGGAGATGCAAAACTTGGATCTAAGAAACTTGAATTGTGGACGAGAAAGACCCTTGGTGAAGATGTCTGCAATCTCTAGAGTAGTGGGAACATGAGATACTCGTAGCTTGCCAGCAACAACCAACTCCGAACAAAACGAAACGCAATATCAATGTGTTTGTACTTCTTGTGAGCAACTAGGTTATGGCAAAGAAGATCGCACTATTGTTATCGCACATTAGGAGCGGAGACCCAGAGAGCGGGACCCGAAGATCTCGTAGGAGATGAGTCATCCAAAACCTCAGAGAAAGTGTTGTCCAAAACTCTATACTCAGAATCAGTGTTGGAGTAAGAAACAATGGGTTGCTTCTTGGAACTCCGCCAGAAAAACACTATACTCATGAGTGGGGCAATGATGCTCAAGACAAAAGGCCCAATCGCTAGAGTAACCTAAAACATCCACTACCACAGAAAGTATTTACAACTTTGGTTTTAGGAAACTATCTACTGCGGATTTTTAAGATAAAATACATGAAGACATTGTAGGCGCAGTTAAAAGTTATTCTTCAACTTCGGTTTTGAAACTGAAGTAATGGGGGTGTTTTCACTTCGGTTTTTGTTTGTGAATAAATGCGGTCAAATGACATTCGCCGGATTAAAAAAATTCAGCATTCACACCCAGATTCCAAAAACTCCATTACACTCATAAAAAATAAAATTAACCATTCGACCAATCAAAAATATAGACGAAGCCTTTTAAATCAAAGCCAACAAACAGAACTAACCATTCGATTATTAATTTTTAAAATTCAATACCAGGTGATCAAATAAAAAATCAAACATAACCAACAAAATATAATTATCACACTAAACCCTAAAGTCCAAAACATATCCTCTGACTTAACCTTTCAGAGAGGGTGAAATCCATCCTCAAATTGGAGCGATTTGGCCCACCTGAGAGCAGGAGAGGTGGTGGCAAAGAGAGAGACTGGGAATGGTTGTGCAGAGACACTTGTGACCATGTGAGGGTAGACGGTAAGATACAACGCACTGGTGGCGAGTCGCGGTGGTGTGGTCGGGAGGCGGGACGGTGTGTGGTGTGTGGTGTGCATGCAATGCAATGGAACGCTGGCGGTGATGCTGATGTGAGGTGGCGGTGGTGGCGTTTAGGAGAGAAGGGATTAATTGATCGCTTGTGTTCAGTTTGATGAAAAACAAAGTCTAGGAGAACTGACTAAGGTTTGGGAATGGGGTTTGGGTAGTGAAATTGGTCCAAGTTGGGCTTAGTGATGAGCATATTCATGTTCATGGAATATCTAATCACAAACCTTCTAGTGATTTTGCAAGTGTTCCCGTCAGCATCATAGAAACCTGACAGTGAAGGAGAGGTCTGAACTGGGAAGTAAGGACATGAGAGGGACAACCCGTCAAGTACTTGGCTATGTGAAGGGCACGATTCTAGGGATGCTCTGAAGGCATTTGTATAAACTGACTGAGCTGGTGGACAGAGAAACTGTTGTATGGCCTGATGAATGATAGATATAACCGTCAGCAAATTGACCTTCTATAAGGAACTAGATCATGAATCATAGGAGATGATTTATTAGGAACTTTCCAAGAAGCTAGAAGAGGAACAAGAGCAGCTTTGTAGTCTATCAATTGAACACCCTTTAAGATATCATTTATTTACTTAGTCTAAATGTGGAAAATACCATCAGTAGACTTAGATATCTTAATCCCATGATAAAAATTGGTAGGTCCTAGATCTTAGATGGTGAAAAGTTGATGAAGACATGTCTTGAGTTTAGAAATGCTAGTCTCTGAAGTTCCAGCTGTTAATGCATCATCCACATATATAAGTAGCACCAAAAACGACTAATCAATGTGTTTGATAAAAAAACAATGATCAATTTAGACTACTGTAAACCAAAATGGATCAAGTACTTAGATAACTCATCTCATTCTCTAGAAGCATGTTTAAGGCCATAAAAAGACCTTCTTAACCTGCAAACTTTTGATCATGTTGTGCTTTGGTGTAACACTGAGAAGGAACCATGTAGAGCTCTTCGTTGATATTGCCATGAAGAAAGGAATTGTTCACATCAATGTGATGAAGATGCTAGCCTTGAGATGCTGTGAGAGCAAAGCAGCAATCTGACAGTCACCCGCTTAGCCACAGAAGAAAAGAAGTCAGAATAATCACCACCTTTAATCCGTGAAAGTCCTTGCTTTTATATCACTCCACAATTTCATCAACCTGGCATTTGAATTTGAAAACCCATTGGAAGCAAATAGGTGTCTTTCCTATAGGAAAATGAACTAAATCCCAAGTATGATTAGCATCAAGAGTATTTAGTTTTGATTGTGTAGCCTTTACTCACTGTATATCATTGCAAGCTTGTTTATAAGGTTGTGGCTCATGGATTCTTTCTAGTTTTGCAACAGAATTAGTATTAGTAAAAATGATAGGCAAACTAGATCACATGAATGCACATAATTGACAATGAAATCATGCATCCATGTAGCTTATTTTTAAGTCTTGTGTTTTTTCAAAGTAAGGGTGGAGGAGGCTGTTGCACATTTTTTAGGGAGAATCAGTGTGTATAACTGGGTGTGGTTTGTGATTTGTTCAGAGTGAATAGTATATGTTGAGTTAAAATGATTATTGAAAGAATGATTAGGTTCTGAGAAAGAAATGGTTAGAGGCTGAGGATGAGGAAATAAAAAGTCTGGAGTTGAGATTATAGATTCTATGGCGTTATCAGTAGGGATGACAGGGAGTGGGTCAAAATTATGATCAATGGGATTAAACCACTACAAGAAACAACACCTATTAATTCGCTCCTTTTACTTCAATTTTTTGCCTTAGCCCAAATAATCGAGGTAAATAATATGCTTTTACCTCGGTTAACATTGCAACCAAAGTAATATGTTAAAGAAACAGAGTAAAAAATACTACCAAATAGCATGCGATGTCGCTTGTGCTTTTAAAAAAGGCCTGGCGATGTCGCATTGGAAATCATTTTCATCGAGATGAAAAGTGATGGACAAGCGACATCGTACTTATGTGAGTTGACTTTAAAAAAAAAGAGGAAGTTTTATTTAAATATTTGAATAGGTTAGTTGTGTTATTACATAATTGAAAAAGGTGGAATGGGAGGGAAAACAACTACCGACATCCAACAACAATCATTCACATTCCAATCCACTCCACTCATGCCAAACTGCTTCCTTCACACAGTGACACAATAAGTTCCCATGCTTTTCCTGCTTGATTGATCTTTTCGTTTGGTTTTTACCAAGCTTAACTTTTATAGGTTATAATTGTTTGAAAGTCATTGACTCTGTCTGCAAAAGTATTTGTTCAATTTTTTTTAAATGATTGTGGACCATGTCGTTGAATTTATATGGTACAGTTGAAAATGGTTATTAAACTCATGCACAAATCAAATCGCACATACAGTCAATCATAGACTGTTCAAATAAGGTAGTTAAATTATTATTAAAATAGTACTGATCATGAAAAAATCCTTACAATTACTACATATATTCGATTAATAATTGTTTCACTTCCATAAATAGAACAAAAAAATTTCAATCAGCTCGGATTATGATGACCTTGAAGACAACCAGCCCCGCAACTTCTATAACCTCGAAGAACAAGGTGTCCCCGATGCATAAGCAGTTTCCAGAGAGGTACTCGCCAAAAATATCTGGGGACAGGGCCTTGATCCCCCCCCCCCGAGTAGTTCATGCGTCACTCTGTCCCATATCACCTCAGCACCACGGGGTCTTGTCATTCTGTAGTAGTGGCACAATGTCCCTCAGGATGTACTAAGTCAGCAAAAATTATATTTATTAAAAATATTTATAAATATGTATATATAAGCAATTAGCATAAAAATTATCAATTTAAAATGCCTTACCAAAGTTGGGTTTTTCCAAAATTTCTGCTGCTTCAGATTGCAGTGGAAACGTGGACTTTTTGGAGACATTGTATGATGTTTAATGTCAAAAACAACAGGCTCTGGGTTGCTCCATTTTGCGGAAAACTATGCAAAAACAAAAAAAAATTGCTGTTATATATAAAGTGTGACGATGTGTTAGTAAATATATATGTAAATTTGTAGAAGACCTGAAAAAAGAGGCGATCAGATGATCCTTCACCATCCATAAGACCTGAATCGAAAATGAAAATGTTAAGTGTGAACTTAATTGCTTATGAAATACAAGGTGCGAAGTCGGCAATGTGCTGCAGGTACATGTCAGTCCAAAGCAGTGGTTTGGCCGACATGTATCAGCAACTTTGCTGAGTAGTTGGTAGAATAGAACAACCGATCGACATATGAACGAGGTCGCATATGCAATTTCAGAGTAAACTTAAAAACTGACATGCTATGTTGGTCACAATTCGGTCAATTCAAAGGACAGTCTGACATAAGTACGATGTTTCTTAGTGAACATGAAATTAGAATGTGCAACCTTGCACGCTAATCGCATAAACTGAATTGCGACAGACAGGCTACCAACGCCACATGTATCAGAGTAAGCTACGGGAAGAAACACATAAACCCGGAAACAACGAAGGTTTAGCAACATAAAATTAAACAAAAACCTTTTGGAGACATACCAATACATAGTACCTACGTTTACAGTCAAGGAAAGTTCACACTCTCAAAAATGTGAGTAAAAACTAGAAATAAAAAAACAGAACACATTGACAAACCACAGATCGGACAATGTAAAAAGGAATCACTAACATTAGGTGTTAGAATATTATAAAACCGTACCCTTTTTCCAAGAGAGAAGAGTAAGGTGGGGGGAGACCGTTTAAATTTGTAGGAACTTGTGAAGAGAAGCTTGAACTATTTGTTAGGGTTCCCATATTAATACCTATTTTGGAACGATGTCGTTTTGGCCACATTATCAAGTCCACCTCGCATGGTGTGGCATCGCACCAACGTTGGTTTAGTCGACAAGGTGAAGACCCCTGACCAACGTTGCAGGTTTATATGGGCCTAACACTTTCAGCCCACCAGCCAGCCAGTCAACAGTTCAATTTTAAAAAAAAATTGTCCCAACAAATATTAGCTAGTTGCAGAATAATTGAAACAAATTATTCTTTACAACAAGTCTTTTATAGTTTTCTGAATGATCGTTATATTAAAACTTTGTTCATATGTTAGGTTAAATATTAAAATTTCAATACCATTAAAATAACATTAAGCAAATAGATTATAAATTAAAGATTACAAATATAAAATATGTCCATATAAATTTTATTCCATATACTCATTAATTTTTTCCAAATACATAATCACATCAAGTCTAAGCTAAACATCTATTTGCGGGGAAGAATGATAACATGAAAAACTATAGGCCCAGCACCATTTACCACCTCGAAGTAGAGAGTGTCCCCAATCTCGAGTTCCTCTGCAGCAAGAAACTCGCTAAACCCCTTCAGGGCCAAGATCTTGAACCTCATGTTCCCTAAGTAGTGCATGTGATACTCCCTCCCGTTGCACCTGATGGAAGCATCCAACTTGTATGGCTGTAGGAGCTCCACAATCTGGCTAGGGACGTAATAAATTATAAACAAAAAAAACCTTTGTTAGTACATATGAAAGTAATATATAGAAAAGGTTAATTGAAAATACATGTGTAATAGGGAGGACTTACTAGAATTGAAATTGACCCAAAGTTCGTCTGGGTCAGAGTGTGTACAAAATGTAGAATGACACCACCGAATGTATTCTGCGGACTTTCATCATCCGAATCAGTACGGATCTGTATTGGTCAATGAAATTATTGTAAATTATATTAGAATATAAGCAATAAAATAGAAGGAATATAAATCTGAACAAAAAATCACTCACATCAATCGGGGAACGGCTCGAACCAGCATTATTAGCTATGATTCCTAAAATTCATATCATCACGTATGTTAAATATTATGATAGATGAAAAATGGTTTGATAGAAATCAATTTAATTAATTGTTTTTGCTAGGTTAGGCGTTGCACTTATGTGAGTTGATCTTAAAATGACTTGGCCGGCCCACTATTTTGGATCGACTTTGATGACTCGTTAATAAAAAATAATGGCATGATCGACCAGGTCAAAGCGACGTCGCTCAACCTTCGATACAACCAATTGGTTAACCGAGAAGGGTGCAACGTCACATTGATTATTAATTACAGAACATATATATGAGCGACGTCGCACTGGGATCGCTGAAATCAAAGAAGGGCCTAATCCATACAAACTTCAAAACATCCTAAAAATAACAGATTCACACACCATTTAGAAACCAAGAGTAATTTCAAGGATGAATACAAAAACAAAAGTAATATAAGCACATGTAGAAACCATACCTTTAAGAAGATGGGTAGGGGGACTGCTGAAATTTGAGGGAAAATTGAATGTTTGAAGTGATGTATGAGATGGGCTCCATTGATATTCGTAATGAAACGTTGTAAATTCCACCTCGATAGATGCGATATCGCATGGCCTTCAACTTTACCGACAACGTATCGACTACTCTAAATGTGGGCCTCACCTTTCAGCCCACTAAAATATCAATGGGCATGTGTTTGACCAACTGCATATGCGATATCGCATGTCAATCTAGGTAAGCAACGTTAGATTGCTTGTTATTAATTGGTATTCTATTATTGCCCTTACGATGATTGTTATTAATTAGTACGATAAATTCCATCACATAGAATCAGACAAAATTGCACATTCTTTCTTTTTTATGAATTAAAATAAAATAAAATTCCATCCATTAAAATTTTGAAAGTGCTAGTATGTGGCATTTAGTAAATTGTATATGATTACTAATAAGTATGCAAGACTTAATCGGAAGATTGCTTGGAAGTCTCCGTGACATCATGCCATTTTCTTTATCACTTTTGGGGGATCATAAGTTTGATAGGGGATGACAAAGCTCCCTTCTGGGACAATTGGAATCGATTTTGGGACTGCCGGTGTATTTTTCAATCTTTGCACTTAGGTCCGTCCAACAAAGTGGGAGAAGTCAAAATGCAAAATGAGAGATACCTATATCCAATTAACCAATTCACGAGCACAATGTTCCTATTTGTTAAAGCACAGGTCAATGGAATGGGACCAAAATCTTCTCAAACAGTGTATGATGAAACTTTGTGAAAATTACACTATGTCGTAAATTAACTTCCTTGCATATTCACTATGCTTCACAACTTTGCACCTGAACGTTAGGAGACATTTTTTATATAAAGATTATGCGTACTGTCTAAGGAAGGCGTGAATCGGGGTCATCGTCCGTCATTTATGTTAGTATTCCATTGATACCTTTACTACGAGCATTATGAGAACGAATTTCCACCACATATAATCACATGAAATTTCATATTCTTGGTTTTTATAAAATAAAATTCCATCCATCAAATTTTAAAAAGCGCTAGTAAATGGTCTAAAGTAAATTGTATATGATTACTTATAAGTATATAAGGGTCATTCGGAAAGAACTTGTGAGAGTCTATGTGGGAATAAGATCTGTTTCTTTATTACCCTCGGTTAGTATAAGTTCGACTGTGGGTGACAGTTTCTTTTTGGGACGATCGTAATCGAGTTTGGGACAACCGGTGAACTTTTCAAAATTTTCACCATGGTCATTCCAAGAAAATGGAAGATGTCGAAATGCAAAATTGGAGAGAGCATTTTTTATTCGCATTTACAGGACAATGTGGTTCCTATTTTTCATAAACGGGTCGTCAGAAGGGGGCCACAATCTCAAAAGGGAGTATTTTATGATACTTTTAAAAAATTAGACTTTGACCCACATGTACGACTTTGCAAAAGCTAGTCACATGAAACGAACCATTAACCGAACACCTAGCGACGTCATTCGACTTGAAATTTCCAGCAGGAACCAAAATTTTGAGTCAAAATTTTTGAACCAAGATTTTCCCCAACCCAATATTATGAAAATAATCACTAGTGGAGAAACCTTGATTAAAGGCGGGTATATCAGACCAGAGAAGACAATTATGGTCCTGACTTTGATCAAATCAATCAAAGGTGGTTTGAAAACCGCCTTCTAATGAAGTCCGAAATAGGTTCCAAATTTGGAACCTATTTTTGAGGTCCCAAAAAAAAGGCTGCCACAAACCTAGGTTTTCGGCATTGAGAAACAAACCCAAATCTGCGAAAAAAAGACAACATACCCAACACACGTAAATATGAACAAAAAAATGAAAATACAACAACATACACAGGTTAGATGGGAAAAGAAATGCTATAGCTATTAGCAGAGGTGAGCGGTGACAGAGAGACCTTTCGCGGTGGTGGAAGGAACAACAACAACCTTCATAGCCTGAGCCTTTCCTGGTAGAGTATTCGCCTATGGAAACATCTCTCTCACAACATCAGAGGGTGGAGGCAACTCCGTTGGTCAAGGACTTCAGCGGTGGAGACAGAGTCATTCAGTGGGGGATCTGGAGTTTTCACCGATGGAGCTGGAGTTTTCACCGATGGAATTGGAGTCGGAGTCCAGCAGCAGAGCCAGAGTCTTCACCTTCAGAGTTGGAGTTGGAGTCCAGCGGTGAATTTGGAGTCGATGGGAAGAGTTGAAGAGTGGAGGGTGGCTTAGAGAACGGAGGCAGGAGAGGCTGAAGGAGTGGAGGGAAGGGAGAGGTGAAGGGTGGTGTTGTGGTGGGCAGCGGAGTAAGGGTGGCGTTATGTGGAGGGTCGAATGCACAAGCATAATTAGAAAATAACTAAGGCAGAGATGAGTTTCACAGTTAGAACGGCGGCAGAGATCCGAAAGCAACGGCGAAGGGGATGACCGGAGACTGCTGCTTGATATAAATGCTAGAAAGAAGTGCCGGAATCTACCGGAAGTTCGGTCGGCCGAAAAAGAGAGGGGAGAGACAGCCAAGAGAAAAAAAAGAATTTAGTGTATAGGATTAAAACTCACTCTACCATGAAAAGTGATTTTCCGTAATGATTTTGACATTATTGAATGTAATAAATAGAATATAAGAGATATATTATGACTAAATTAGCCTAATCAACATGAAAAACAAAAATCTAATCTAATCAACGCATTGACTTGTTCTAACAATCATGATAGCAAAATTCACTTGTTGACACCACAAAAACATCCTTAAAAATGCCTACTCCTTCTGTCCCACCTAAACTTGCATAAAATCTTTTTCACGGTCTCCAATAAACATGTTTAAATGTAAATCTGTGTAGCTACGAATAATAACAATACATAAAAAAAGATAGTAAGAAACTACATGTTACAACGAATCCAACCATATCTCACACGATAAAATTATTGGTCATACTCCCTCCGCCCGAGTTAAACTGCACACTTTCCAAATTTGGGTGTCCCAGCCTAAATTGCACAATAACCTTAATTTCCATATTCAGCCTATTTGACCAAACTAAAATTCCTAAAATACCTTTGGGACCATAACATATTTACAGCCTTAATGGCTGATTAATTAGTCCTGCAATCTTCAACTTTACACATGTCCATTTCTTATTTGACCGAATTCTTATTACATTTGAAATTGGTAATGCGTCTGACACATCACATGCGTCCTTTTTCTTCTCCCGATGAAACATTATTGCTCTCCAACGCTTTGTTTTCCTATCCATTCACTCCTCTTTAACACTCCATTTCCCATTGCTCTCATTTGCTTCAGATGCCTCTCCCCTCTCTTTGTCAAACTCTTAAAACCCTAGCCCTTGTTGTCTTCCTCTGCTCTAGATCTGTTCTATGTCTGGACTTGTTCTATGTTCATCGTTCTTGAATCAGGTGAGATCCAAAAAAAAATGTTTTGTTTAGGGTTCGGCTCTTATGCTTTGGGATTTTTCTGAGTTTGTGTTGGATATGTGGTTCTTGTGCGTATATCGTTGTACTTCTTTGATTCTCGCATATTATTAGGGTTTTGTTTTTTATTTTGTGGATTTCAGATATTAAAACAAGGGTAACCTTTGTTCTTAGTTTCTGGGTAAGCCTATATTGTGTAATCCGAAGTTGTATGTGAGGTTATAATCTGCATTCTTGTCTTGCATGTTTGAATCTGTTACAGATCTAAAATTTACCGCCTTTTACATTATGTATAAGTTATTTTTTGTGTGGTTATACAGATCTATAAATTTCAGGTTCGTATTGGTATGAATTTTGTGATATCTCTGATGTTATTGTTTTTCGGGCTTTGAATGTTCTAACTTTTTGCACTTTTTGTGATATCTCTGATATCTATGACGTATTTTGTGAGTTTTATTTCATTTTACTTGATACTATATAGGTTTTTTTGTTTGCTATAGAACCGTAGCACCCATTTGTGGAGTGATATTGTTCTAATTTGATATTTTCCATTCTCTGTGGAGTGAGTTTATCTCTGTCGATTGAAATTGCCTCTGTTTTGTTAAAGCCCTTGCCTTGTATCACATTCATTTTGTTCACTCATGGCACATAGGGATGAGGTTTTGGACGGGCATGAAATATTATCCCCCAGCCAACCCTTGAATGTGGCTAACACAGAATCCAGTCCTCATCTAAGCCCAGTGGTTTAAACTCACAGCCCTCCCTGGATCCTGTTCAAGGAAACTATAATCTGCCTTGGACAGATTCTGATACATGTTCGGATGATTGGACAATAGCCATGCATTTTAGTCCGGTTAACATGTCACACTTGAACTGGACTAACTCACAACCCTTATCTGACACTGAGTCTGAACTTGTAGATATTAATTATCAGTCACAGTCCCAAACAGATCCAAAACCTAGTTCTGTCATTTTAAATATGCAATCACAACCACATATGAATCATAGTTCAGAATCAAGGCATTCTGACCCTGAGTTACATGCCCGGTCATGTACAGATTCTGATTCAGAGTTTGACCCACATCCCTCAGTTTACTTCAAAGGAAACGAGTTCCCCAAGTATTGAGAACCCAACTTCTTTGAAACATGTGCTTGCTTTACCCTGGCAATTGGCCAAAATATGTACCACCCCCAGATGCTGAGTCTAAAATCCTAGAAAGCAATGATCAGTCACTGCCCCAAACAGATCCAGAACACAATTTGAATCCTAGTCCAGAAACTGGGCACCAAACCCTGGTGCTTGCACTAAATATGTACTTCCCAAAGATACTACGCCATGGATAAGGCAAGACATTGCAACGTCTATTGTTCAACGTGAAATGTATGCTATGGTCGAAAGGGCCAATAAATATTTGATAGAGCCAGGGCCTAAGTCATCAGATACGGAAAAGACCCACCGATCTCAGGTAGCATTCAAAAACTTATAGTCCCATTTAGGTAATCTGATTTACAACAACATTAAGAACTGATTCCTTTATTTGTTCTGTGTAGGGTTATGAAGATTGAGAACCTGAGTATCATGATGGATTCAGAACATGTCACTGATATTAGGTTGTCTCAATCCTAAACTGTTTGGTAGTTAAAATATAAATGTGCAGCCATGACTATACGTGTTCTATGTGCACTATACTTGGCGTGGCATATTTCTCATCTAGGGCCAAATGGAGCAATAAAGCATGTGAATCTGTGTGATATGCGATTTGTCATGGCTGACGTGTTAAATATGTGATGTGTATGTGATGTCCTGACCTATATTGATGATGAAGTTGTGATGCATGATTATAAAATGCAGCCATGCCGATTTGTCTCTGAACTGATCTGAACTTGGCATGGCATTAATTGATTAAAAGCAGCTCTGAAATTATTTTGACTTATTAAGAACAAATTCCTTCACTTATTCTATGCAAGGTTGTGAAGATAGAGAACCTGAGTATCATGGTGGAAGTAAAAAAAACTCATTGATATTAGGTTGTCTCAATCCTGCACTGTTTGGTAGTTAAAATATAAATGTGCAGCCAATACTATATGTGTTCTATTTGCGCTATACTTGGCGTGGCATATTTATGATCTTGGGCAAAATGGAGCAATAAAGCATGTGATTTTGTGTGATTTGTTATGTGTCATGGCTGACAAGTTAAATATGTGATGTGCATGTGATGTCTTGACCTATATTGATGATGAAGCTTATGATGCATGATTATAAAATGTAGCCATGCGGATTTGTCTCTGAACTGAAGTGAACTTGGCGGGGCATTAATTGATTAAAAACAACTCTGAAATTATTTGTGTAACTGATCCTATGTAGTAGCTACCACTTATGATGAAAACTGGAAATTTTAAAACACTTAGGTTGCAACCATGCTTGTATAATACATTGGATGGCAGCATGGAAGTGTGTCCTCTTCGTTGTTCTTGTTTATAGTGAATGCTTGACCAACCATTTCAGTTGTTAACATTTATGACCGTTAGGAATTTTGCCTCTTTGCATTGTTGATTTTTAAACAAAAGAAAATTTAAAAACTTCATTCAAAAGGAAATTCACTGATCCCAAGTTTTACAAGGATGCCCTATAAACATACTTGCACAAAAGATATTGTATGTTTACCCTAGAACTAGTTCTAGAAGCACAACCCTACAAAAATATTTGATTCTAGTCTTTCAGTTTGCCATTTCCAAGGATAAGATGAGGTCCTAAACCTTCTCTGTCCTTCCCCTAGCAACCAAGAACTCCAAACAGCTCCTCACCAACTCTGAATCAACAATCAGATTCTGTGGCAGCATACCCAATCTCCTCAGCCTATCTTTACCCATGTGTGGTATTTTAAACTCATTGTCACCCCTGCATTTCATGATTTCTACCATAACGTTTTGCAAACTTAGAAAAATCTTGTCAATAACTTTGGGATCTTCTCTTTCAAAAGCATCATAAACAGCATCTAGCAATCCGTCTAAGGTATTACTAGTGTTTTGGTATTGCAAACTTTGTATGGAGGCAAAAAAACCTAGGTCCAGTATGTTAAGGTCAGGGGGATTTGGGTGGTTGGCATACTAACTTAATGTTGAAACCGTCTGAGGTGGCAGCTGCTATAAATTCTGGGTCATTTGCATAAATATGGCTTGGTGCATTATCCTGCTATATGAAAATTTCTTTGCTTGCCCAACTTGGCCATTTTCGCTTAATTGCTGGAATGAATTCGAAAATAAGCTTGTGCCTAATGACCTCTCTTGTGATGGACTGAATGGGTGTTAAAATAATTGTTCCCCTAGGTCGATTAACAGTTGTGTACTTGGCTGCTATGTACTCAATGTAAGGAAACACCCCTATCTTTCCATCAAACATAACAGTACCATCTACATGAAAAATAGGTCTACACACAGCACATAAAAACATAAGCTTGGAAATATAGTGCTTACTATGTGCAATCCTATATGGTTCTTGTTCGTTAGGTGCTAGAATGAACCTGGATGATGCCTCTGTTAGATAAAACCATTTCTCGTCGATGTGGATAACATTGTGCATGTCCTTGAACATCATGTTGCATTCCACTTTGCTTAGACACCACTCCAGCCTTGATTCTTTGCGTGCCACTGTTAAACTTGAATGCACAACATTTGTGTGACTCCTCACCTCCTTGTTTGCTATTGCTCTTTGAACTGTATTTTTACCAACATTAAGGCCAGTTGCTGTGCTTCTGCAGGTACGCCTATCCCTTAGGGGCAGCGCCATTAATGCCTCCAAGTCGATGGGCTTTTTATTAGGCCCGCACCACCCGTGTCTCCTTGAACGGGTGTTCACAGGTTCCCCGTTGCACATTTGCAACCTGACCCGTGCCCAAATGGTGCTTATTGTGTGAATGGAGACACCCCACCTCTCTGCTGCTTCAAGACAACGTTGGTGTTTGATCTGCCCATTGACTATGTTTTGAAGCAAGAAGTGAGCGACTTCCTGCCTCTGTTTATCCGTCAAGCACCTACCAATCATTACAACCCAGCTCAGTGATGAAAATGAAGAGAAGAAGAAGGTTTGAAATCTGGCCAGTTCTTGCTGAACTGGCCAAAAAAAATTCTGAGAGCAAGTTTTTTGGGGTTTTTAGGGTTTGATGTTATTGAGTAATAAATGCCTGGTTTTATAGTTTTACACATAGGTTTTGAACATGTCCGTACAGTTGCTGGAACAGTATAAATTTGGCTCCAAAATCTGTAATTTTGGCTCCCACTTTGAAATTTTGGCTCCATCCCTCAGTTTTGGACAAACATTAGTTTTGGAGAGAATATTTAGGAACTAGATTGTTGTAAAGTACTGTATTACCCATTTACCGAGACACTATTTATTATGTACTTTTTTCACTATTTTCAGCTTTTCAGCCATCAATTTCAAGTTAAATCAGTAATTTTTTTGCTGTTGAAATTTGCCTCCACTCTTTCTCTCTCTGGAAATTAACTTGGGACGGAGAGAGTATATGTATTCAAATTAATTTTTTTACTGAAAAATTAATTTTGTGCAAATTTAGATGGAACAGAGGGAGTACCAAATTTGTCTTGAAAATAAAAATCCAATCTTTACACACAATAACAACACTGAGAGCGAGCAGACCACTGGACAAACTAAAGAAACAGAACAATGGTACGATGCAATCACCATAGAAACAGAAGAATCCAATATAATACAGATACAATTTTCGGCTTTCTAGTTTGATGATTTTTCGGTTCAAGAGTGTTGCAGAGCACAATGCATACGGACTAAAATCTAAAACGGTCACTTTACTGTTACTAGGTGCGATTTTTTGGAGAAAAAAGTGCGATACACACACTACTGTTCCTCTTCATCCTTTCTCTGTCAATACGATCACTGAGCTCATCCATTAACGGTCACTTGCCGTTCATGGCTTTACCGACGCCCAATCCCACAGCGGATATGGGTACCGCCACCAATAAGAGCTTTATCCAAGCCCTAACTGCCAAGCCACCTCCGCTCTTTACATCACTCCCTGACACACCAAATCTACACCCAGTCACTGAGTATAACGGAAAGATTGCTTTTATCCTTACCCAAGAGGAAGGAGAACATCTGGCATCCCACTACCAGAACGCACTTGTTGGAAAATTCAATCGGGGAAAACCATCGATGGAATATCTCCAATCTGCTTTCAAGTCAATTGGTTTTAAATTTAAATTTCAACTTGGCTCAATTGACTATCGTCATGTGCTTATTAGGTTTCAGGATCATAAAGACTATCAGCGATGCTGGATGAAGGGGCAATGGATGATTCAAGGGGCTGTGATGAAAGTGCAAAAATGGTCACCTGAATTCTCACCAACCGCTGAATCTTCGATTGTCCCAGCGTGGGTAACGATTCACAAACTTCCTCTTCACTTTTATAATACCTCTGCTATCATTGGAATGAGTAGTCAGATAGGTAGGTTTTTAAAAATGGATACTGCAACTGCAGCTCTGACTAGACCCTCGGCAATCAAAGTCTGTGTTGAAATAGATCTTCTGTCACAATTGCCAGCATCTATAGTTGTAGGGATAGGGAATAAGGTTGCTGATTATCCCATAGAATATGAGGAGCTACCATACTATTGTACTCACTGTAAGATTATTGGTCATAACCAGGATAAATGCAATTTCCTACACCCTGAGTTAAAAAGGAAGGCTATAGAGACAAAAACCAAAACTGGAAAAATGGACAGTAACAAACAGGAACAACTTGTCTCCAAGAAACAATTACATTCAGAAGATATAGCTAAGGATAATGCAGCAGGTTCATCTGCATTAACGGTTTCTCAAAAAGAACTCGAATTCCATAACCAAAGTAATCAATCAGGTCAGCACCAGGATAACAATTCCAACTTATTCACCAATACTCATAAGAAAAAACCTGATTTCTACTCTTTGGATGATATTTCCAAACCTATTACAAATACTTTCTGGAGAAAGAAGAATAAACAGCCAAAAATACCCCTAGTGGAAGATCTAGCAATAACACAAACTGTGTCAATTTCTAATGCTTTTCATGCCTTAGATGCCTTTACAGAAGAAGAATAGGAGGGAGATGCTGTGGAGATCTTCCATGAATCTCTGGAAACTCATGAGCAATTATCCATCCCAGCTATTACAGGTGCATCTGTAAACACAACAGAGGGGCAACAAACTCCGGAAAAAAAAACAAGATGATCGACAAATGGAGCAAATCTTCACATCAGCAACAAAATCACCAACAATTCAGGAGCTGGACCCCGCACAGAATGAAGTACAAACAAATGTAACAAGCAAAGCAGATCAATCAACAAAGGTGGAACACACTAAGGTACATACTAAGGTAGGTACTCCAAATCTGAATTTATCTATGGACAGTAGTGAAAAAGGTGAGGAGACTATTGGTATTATTAGTAAAGCCTCTACTGTCAAACCTAGGAAGCTAAGGTCCTCACAAAAAGCAATCCAAATGGTTTTTAAATGATTAGATACACAATCATAGGAAACATATTAGTGTGGAATGTTAGGGGATATGGATCATCCATGGATAGACTAAAAACTCTAAAGTTGAATCATAAGATAGATATACTTTGTCTAATCGAACCCTGGCATGAAAATCAACATGTTAATACTTTAATGCATGACCTAGGCTTTAAGCATGCTCTCATAGCTCAAACTGCTAAAATATGGATCCTGTGGAATCAATGCTTTCACCTAGACTGTATCAATGAATCGGATCAATATCTACAAGCTAGAATCACAGAAGTAGCTACCTCAGTTAATTGGAACTGCTTTTTTATCTATGCTAGTGTGCATAGGAACATGAGGGAAACTCTCTGGAACGTCCTATGCACTGCACCTACTGAACCTTCCATATGTATTGGTGATTTTAATACGGTGGCCTCAGTTTCTGAATATAAAGGAAGGAAAACAACCCCTCATAAAATCATGAAACAATTTAATGACTTCATTAATAACTCTGATTTGCATGAAATTACAACTGTGGGTAATTCTTTTACTTGGTGCAATAACCGTTTTAAGGACAGATGTAAAGATCTCACTTTTCAAAGACTAGATAGGGGACTCAGTAATCTAGACTGGTTGGAATTATACCCTAATAATTCTATACAAGTTCTAAATCGGATTACATCGGATCACTCTCCTTTACTATTGTCTATTCAATCTGCTACTGAAATGGTTCCTAGGCCTTTTAGATATCAGGATATGTGGTCTAATAGACAAGATTTCCAGGAATTAGTGATCACAAATTGGAACTTATTATGCCCTTTGAATGGAATGACTGGTTTTGTTTATAAGCTTAAAAGGCTTAAGTGTGAAATTAAAGAATGGAACAGGACCAGTTTTGGGAATGTTAAGCTGAACCTCATCCAAGCTGAAGATAGAGTTAGTGAATTGGAAATAACTTTCCAACAATCTCAAAATGAACAGGATTTAGTTGAACTAAACAAAAGGCTAGTTTAAATTGGCTTAAGTTTGGAGATGCTAACACTAGTTATTTTCACCATGCCATTAAGGAAAAAAGAGCTAGATCTCGAATTAGCAAAATTAAAGATTGTTTTGGTCATTGGATTTCAGACCCTAATCTGATTAAAGAGGAAGGCATTCGCTTTTATAAAGAATTATTAAATGAAGAACCCCCTCCAAAATTAGGATCTTATTTTAACTATTTTCTAAAGGAAATACCAATGGTAATTTCTGAAGAACAAAACACACTCCTTCTCCAACAGTTTACAGTTCAGGAACTTAAGCATGTTGTCTTTGATTTAAACAAAAATAGTGCCCCTGGCTCTGATGGTTTCTCAAGTGTTTTCTACACAACCTTTTGGGATACAATTAAAACTGATCTGCTAGATGCTGCAAATGACTTCCTGTTAACTGGAAATATTCCAAAAGCCATATCTAGCACCTGGTTGACTCTGATCCCCAAAAAACCCATCCCAATCTCTTTCTCTGATTTTAGATCGATTAGTCTATCTAACTTTATTAATAAAGTGTTTTCAAAAATGCTAATGGAAAGGATCAAACCTTTAATGCATTCCTTAATCTCTCTTGAACAAAGTGCTTTTATCAATGGGAGAGATATTACTGATAATGTGCTCCAAATGCAGGAAATGACAAGAATCTTAAACAGAAAATCAAAGGATCATAATATAATTGTGAAACTTGACATGCAAAAGGCTTTTGATCGAGTCTCATGGTCTTTCCTCAACTCTATACTTCTTAAATTTGGATTTCATGGCAATTTTGTTAAAATTATATTGAGTAATATAGCCTCAGCTCATTTCTCTGTCCTAATTAATGGAGTCACCTCAGGATTCTTTACATCTTCTAGAGGCATAAAACAGGGAGACCCCCTATCCCCTTTTCTTTATAACCTACTATCCGAGGCTTTCTCAAGAGCTTTAAAAAAAAATGATTAACACTGGATATCTCCAACATTTCAGTTTACCTCGGTCTTGTTTAACTGTTTCTCACTTGATGTATGCGGATGACATAACAATATTTCTCAATGCTAAACCTAGAACCCTGAGGAGGTTTAAAAGCTTTTTACTTGCTTATGAACTTACTACTGGACAAAAGGTCAATTTTGGGAAGTCGGAATTCTTTGTTTCTCATAGAACCCCTTCTCAGAACATTCTCTCTATTAAGAGATTATTGGGAATGAAACAAGGTTATTTTCCCTTCAAGTATTTGGGAGTCCCTGTATTCTACGGTCGTAATCTGCAGGTACATTACAAGCCTCTGCTCGAAAGGATGGAGAAGACAATCAACAACTGGAAGAATAAGTGGCTTACTAGTGCGGGTAAGATAGTACTTATTAATCATTGTTTAATTTCGATTCCTACGCATATCTTTTCTGTACTGAGCCCTCCTAAGATAGTTTTAAGGAAAATTGAAAAAATTGCTTCAACTTTCTTCTGGGGGAAAGTAGATAATACTGATAGGAAAAAATGGAGATCTTGGAAAAACATGAGTCTACCAATAGATGAAAATGGCATCGGTTTAAGAGATATAGGGGCTATAGTGGATGCATTCTCATGTAAATTGTGGTGGAAATTACAGGCTAATAAAAATCAGTGGACCTCTTTAATTTGGTCACTACCCAAGTCATATAAAACATCTCATACCTGGAAAAGAATTTGCCATATCATTGCTAAGGCAAACAGATACACTAAAGTGTTATATGGATTGGGGGAATGCTCCTTTTGGAACTCTAATTGGACTGGAGAGGGTGCACTTTTCTATGAATGGCCGGATGGAAGAAATATCCCTTTCGAGGATATCTCCCTTAGGTTTTTCATACAAAATAAACCCAATCTTCTCCCACATCTGGAGCCATATCTGGCTACCAATATTATTGCCACATTGCAGGTAGCAGAATTGGAACATCAGCATGAGGATAGGCTGATTTGGACCCCAAGCACAGACGGCCTTTTTACAATACGTTCGGCATATCACACTTTCAGACAAAGGAAATTCAGAATTAGACATTTTTCCAAGGTATGAAGCTGTTTCATCCCTAAGAAAATGTCAGTCATTCTGTGGCGTGCAATGAATGGCATTCTGCCCTTCGATAATATTTTAGCAAGGTTAGGTTTCCAATTTTCATCGATGTGTCCTTTATGCATGAACCATAAAAATAATCTAGATCATTTTTTCAATTCATGTCCATCTTCTATTGCTGTTTGGGAGAGAGTGGGTGACCTCATACATCTTCAGCAACCTTTTTTTGAAAATTTGAAGAACAGAGTTGATTTCTTCCTCACTTTTAAAGCTGAAACTAAGATTCACTCTAATATTATCACTGCTTCCCTCCTGGTTACAATATGGACCCTATGGGTAAAGAGGAACAAAATCATTTATGATAATGAACCTTTCTCCACTGCTGCCTGCATACATGAGATTAAATGCATCATCCATGACATTTTCACTGTGCACCACCTTTTTGGTAAGATAGATAAGCATAAGTATTGGATTGAGTCTAACATTATCCCTCACATTTATCCCAAGAGGAGGAAACCTTTAACTGCTATATCATGGAAGAAACCACTCGTGGGATATAAGATCAATACAGATGCTTCATGGAAAATGGTTGGTTTGTCTTCTTCGGCTGTAGTAGTTAGGAATATGTTTGGGAATGTGGTTACAATGAGAACTAAAATTTTCCATTCCCCCACACCACTACATACTGAATTGATAGCTATTCAATTTGGATATGAAATATGTGCAGAATTCGCTATAGAAAATTGTGAATTGGAATCAGATTGCTTAGTGGTTGTCAAAGGTATTCACAATCCGATGACTGCCCCGTGGAGGAACTTTTCTATTTGCAGTGCACTGAGCCTTATGCATACTAAATATCCAATTACACACATTCATAGAGAGGCTAATAGTGTTGTGGACTACTTGGCTAAATATTCACTAGAGAATAACCTACAGGGTAACATAGTTTTTCACTCTGCTCCTCCTGTGCTCAGAGGACTTATATCTCTAGATAGATTCGGTTTGCCTAATATATGCGTAGGTTCTTGATTTCGTGGTCTCTCTCAGGATACATATCCGCACTCTATTTGCCTTCAATTCTCTAGCATGGAATCTACTTTGCTCTTTCTTTGTGCATCAGGTTGGCTGACGACTGCTGTTCGATGACCAGACCTGCTGATCAATCCCATCGGACTCAGATGTGAATATACTGCCGGGGACAAACAAGAGGTTACACTAACGCCAACATTTGGACCAGCGTCTAGCACGCACTGAACCCATTCCGATTAGCTTCCCACACAAAAACTCCTGCCTAAGTTTAGTTTAACTTATATATATTCACTACTGCAGGTTTTCCAAGGACATACTGGAGTTTCGATTTGTCGATTCGCCGACCTGTTTATGGAAAACAGCGGTATGGTATATATAGAAAGTTACCTTTTTCTTCATCCCCTCATAACCATTAGCTCAGTTCTAGGGTACATCTTGGTAGAATCATCACTTTTGATAGCAAGTATCTTTACTTCAGGAGCTTTAGATTGCTCTTCGATCATCATGATGACGTTATTTTGTATACATGTATGAACTCACAGGCTTTATTGCCGTTTCTATGGGTTAGGGGAGCCTAATATACTTCCCCCCATCCTCGCATGGTTTAATTTTAAAAAAAAAGAGCACAATGCATACGTGAGAAACTGAGTGAGATTTTACATGCTCACTCCGTCAGTACTTTAAATTGGTTAATTACTTTTTAGGGAGTCCAAATTTCAAAACTTTGACAGTAAATATAAATTAATCTATATATAATAAACATATCACGTGGGATTTTATTAAATTAATCTTAACATCTATTTTTTAAATATCAATTTTTTATGCAGTATTATTATACATAACTAGAGATATTTACGATCAAACTTTAAAAAGTTTGACTCCCAAAAGGTAACAAGCAATTTATAGTGGGATGGAGGGAGTATTCATTTCCTGATTTAATTCGAAAAATAGTGAAGCAAAATATACCAAGTGCTGCTACTCCACACTACTCCCTTCATCTTATAATTATTGGCATATTTATTTTTTTATAGTTTTCAATGATCATATTTGATCGCTAATATCTCTAGATACATATAATATTTTTGTATATAAAATTAATATTTTAAAAATAAATGTTAGGATGAATTTAATAATATTTAACATAATATTTTTATAATGTATATATTAATTTATAATTAAGATTTAAATTTATTAAATTTAAAATTGAAAAATTAAATATTTCAATAATCTTGGGACACAGGAAAGGGAGTATTACGTTCTCGGCGTTTCACCACACAGCTCCGTTAAAACGTACGATTGTGTGTGCGATCACTGTGTGTAGGTGCGATACAACGTGCGATTGTGTGTGCGATACAACGACTTTCCCAACTTTAACCAAATCTCTTCTTCTTCCCCAATTGAAAATTCACTTTACTCCTGGTCTGAGACGGAATTGCTGGCCGGTAACGGCTATTTCAGCCGTTAACGACTTTAGCTATGTCGGGAACTACTCTTCCGGCCGCTCAGGCCTCAAACTAAGATACCATACCGACTCCTTCCCCGATCTCTTTCGCTAATATCCTCAAAAACAAAGCTCCACCACTATCCAAGCTTTTACCGAGCAACCCTGAACTAGTGCCCAAATCCCAACATCTAGGTGAGGCGGCCTGTCTATACTCAGAGGATCAAATTGCAAAATTGTCTTCACACTATGAAAATGCCCTAGTCGGCAAATTCACCAAGGGCAGATGCTCGATGGAGCAATTGGAACAAGTTTTCAAGACAGTGGGCTTCACAGGTAAGTATCAACTCGGTTCTCTTGATTACAAACATGTGCTCATTCGATTTGAACTGCTAAATGATTACCAACGAGCATGGATGAAAGGTGTCTGGAATTTTAATGGGATTCTTTTAAAAATGCTAAAATGGACTCCAGATTTTTCAATACATAAAAAGTCTCCGATTGTCCCTGTTTGGTGTACAATTAGGGAAGTCCCTTTGTACTACTATAACTCAGCTGCTATTGAATCCATTGGTAATAGCATTGGAAACTTCATTAAAGCTGATCTTGCTACCGATATGCTAACAAGACCATCAGCCATTAAACTGTGTGTAGAAGTAGATCTCCTCAAACCTATTATTAACCACATCAGGCTGGGATCTGTGACTAATAACAGAAAATATCACATTGAATATGAAGACATCCCCCTTTACTGTGACCATTGTGCCAAATTAGGTCATTCCAAAACCCAATGCAGAGCCTTTCCTCCCAACCTCAATGTCAAAACTGGGGATCCCATTATAATTCAGAAACAACCAATGTGGCAGGCTACTGGCAAGAAATTTGACATACCACCTTTGATCTCCTCTGATGATCAGATAGATTTAGTAGAATCTGAAAGCACTATGGAACCTGTACCTAGATTCCTAGCTACTCCCCTTCTTAATATGAAAACTAGCAATTACTTCATAACTACTAAAACCACTGAAACTGTCAAAATCAATCCACCAGTCATTTGTCCTAGTCCTACAACTCAGGTCTCACTGGATAACTCTATCTCTAAACTGCTAGATGAAACAGCCTTAAGTAAATTTACCCCAATGGCTTATGCTACAGATGATATCCAGATTGGGACTTCCCTTCCTGGAGTTAGTAGACAAAGCAAAATATCAACTTCTCTTCAACATAGATTGGGGAATAGGCTCTCTGTTTTGCAGGTGGACATGGAAGAACCGGCCCTAGACCAGGAAGCTACCTCCAATATGCCAGCCAGTTTGAGCTCTTCACCAACACTTGACCAGGGCCTCTTGCCAGGTAAGGCGAAAGGTAAAAAATCTAACTACTTTAGCCAAATTAATAGAATGATGCTTAGGTCATCTACGAAAAGTCATAAGTCAAGTGAGCAATGACAAGTCCTCTTTCAATTAATTTCTTGGTATGGAACATCAGGGGTATGGAAACATCAATGTTGAGACTTATTAACTTAGTTAGGCTGAAAAAAATTCAATTTTTATGCATAATTGAACCCATGCATGATAACTCTAAACTCCAGTCCTATATGGACATACTTAAATTCTCTAATGGCCTGACCTTGCATAATGGTAAAATATGGCTTATGTGGGCTAATTGTTTCTCAGTTAACCTTCTCTCATCTCATGAACAGTATTTACATGTACATATATCTCATGGATCTTTTAATTTAACTATGGATGTTGTTTTCATACATGCTCTTAGGGATAGGGAAGGTAGGAAAATCTTATGGAATGACCTATCTGCTATTACCCCTGGGGATACTATTTTCATAGGTGATTTTAACACTATCTCCTCCATTACAGAATATAGAGGCCCTAGCTCACCCTCCTTAGGTAGTATTAGAGATTTTAATACTTGGATAAACATCTCTGGTATTCAGGAAATTAGCACGGTTGGGAATCTCTTTACTTGGTGTAACTCAAGACTAAGGAGCCCTACCTCAAAAAGGCTTGATAGAGGATTTAGTACTATTTCTTGGAACTATAGATATCCTTCCTCCTCCATTCAAATTTTGAATAGACAGACTTCAGATCACTCTCCTCTGCTTCTTAATATATCTAATTTATCCAGTCTAAATCCGAGACCATTCAGATTTCTTAACGTTTGGTTTAATCATCCTGATTTCATCACTCTAATCCAACAAAACTGGGATAAAAGACTAAGAGAGACTGGTTTACTAGGCTTCTATCTAAAATTGGTTAGATTAAAGAAACAAATAAAATTTTGGAATTGGGAGTCCTTTGGAAATATTGACACTAATCTAATCACGACTGAAGAATCACTAAGAATTCAGGAATCTGTCTATGATTTAAACCCTACTGAACCTGAGCTCATTAAGTTAAATCAGAAGAAGGCATTATTACTGAGAGCTCAGAAAGAAAAGGAAAAATTTTGGAAACAAAAGGCAAGATTGAAATGGCATAGGATGGGAGATAATAATACACAATTCTTTCATAAGGTAGTACAAGAGAAAAATTGTAGATTGCAGATCTCAAAAATAAAAAACAGAAATGGCCAAGGGCTTAATCCTCAATCAGATATTCAAAATGAGGCCATATCATATTACTCAGATCTGTTATCCGAACCTAATCAGGGATCTAATGGCACATAATATTCTCATTTTCTGAGTCAAATCCCCACTAAAATTATTGCTCAAGATAACTTAGATTTAGCAAAACCAGCCTTAGAATATGAGGTTGAGGCAGTAATAAAGAGTTTAAGCAAGAATAGCAGTCCAGGTTCGGATGGATTCAGTAATAAATTCTATTCCAAGTGCTGGTCCATAATAAAAAATGATTTAGTTGAGGCAGTAAATGATTTCATTAGGGGCTCCACTTTACCAAAAGGCATATCTAGCACATGGATCACCCTAATACCTAAGAAAGCTACTCCATGTTCATTTGATGACTTCAGGCCTATTAGTCTTTCTAATGCTCTCAATAAGATTTTCTCTAAAGTTTTAATGGAAAGACTAAGGCCTTACATGGACAATCTGATCTCCCAAAACCAATCAGCTTTTATGAAAAAAAACAGAAATATCACGGATAATATTCTCTACCTTCAGGAAATGGTCAGATTTTTAGATAGAAAGGATAGGGTTCCAAATTGCATTCTAAAACTAGACTTACAAAAGGCATTTGATAGAGTTAATTGGGACTTTTTTAAATGTGTGCTAATGAAATTTGGATTTGAAGGTTTATTTTTAAATGCTGCCATGTCTAACCTCTCACAAGCCAATTTCTCGGTTCTCATCAATGGTAACCCTGTTGGTTTTTTCAAAGCCACTCGAGGAATTAAACAAGGTGACCCTCTCTCCCCTTTTCTCTTCAACATTTTTTCTGAAGCCTTCTCAAGGAGTTTATCCTTCATTTTTCATAACAGTAAACTCTCATACTATCAAATCCCATCTTCAGTTTCAGCAATCTCTCATCTTATGTATGTTGATGATACTATTATGTTGATGCAAGCCTCTAAATCTAATTTAATCAGAATTAAGGCTTTTCTGGACATATTTGAATTCACCTCGGGCCAAAAGTTTAATTTTCATAAATCTGAATTCTTCATTAGTAAAAGGGCTTCCAACATAAAACTTAACCAGATGAAGCTGATTTTGAAAATAAAACAAGGGTCTTTTCCTTTTCAATACCTCGGATGCCCTATTTTCAAGGGTCGAACTTTAAATAGATACTATCAACCACTTATGGAAAAACTGGATAAAAAGGTGCAAAATTGGAAAAATAAGTGGTTGAGTTCTGGGGTTAAATTAGTTCTGATTAATAGCTGCTTGTACTCTCTGCCACAACATTTATGGGCTGTAACAAAACCCCCTAAACACATTATCAAATCTTTTGAGAAAAAGCTGGCTTGGTTTTTTTGGGGAGAAACTGATGGAAAAAGGAATAAGGTTTGGAAAAAATGGTCAGAATTGGCTAAACCAAAATCCCAGAATGGCTTAGGTTTCAGATCCATTAAAGGAATAGTAGATGCATGCTCCCTCAAGCTTTGGTGGAAGTGTCAGTTAGGAGTCACACTGTGGTATAAACTTCTATGATCTTTACCACACTCATACAGAAATTCTGTTACCTGGAAAAGGATTTGCATGGTAAATTCCTTAGCCAAAGAAAACTCCATTATTATCCATGGTAAGGGGACATGTAATGTTTGGACATCTACTTGGTGCCCTAATGGTCCACTGATTAATAAGATCCCAAGTAATATCTATGATACATTTCAGGGGTACTCCATATCTGATTTCATCAATAACAAACTGGACATTTTACCTAGGATTTCACCTTTCCTGGAAAATGATAATGTATTATTCTTACAGGATGCTGAAGTGGTGGAGAACAGAGAAGACAGACTCATATGGAAACCCGATACGTCGGGCAACTTTTCATTTAAGTCTGCATATCGTACTATCACATACTCTCCAGGTAACTTCCCGGCTGCCAAAAATGTTTGGAATGTCTTGTTGCAAAAAAAGATATCGGTTTTCACATGGAAATTGCTTCATGCTTTCCTTCCTTTTGATGATGTACTTACAAACTGTGGATATAGTCTGGCTTCCAAATGCCCTGTGTGCTGTTATTCCGATACAATTGACCACTTTTTCATATCATGTACATTGGCAAAATTGATTTGGAACAACCTGGCATCTCTGATTCACTTCAATCTGCCTGAACATCAAACCATCTCTCAGAGATTCTTTGCTCTCTGGAACTGCTTAGATTTACCCAAAGGTTACCAAATGATATGTAAACTACTTCCTTCGCTTACTTCCTGGTGTCTTTGGAAAGCTAGAACTAGGCATATCTATGATCAGGTTCCCTTTTCCGCTGACCTAATCTGTAGGGAGATCCTTCACCTCATCAACCTTTCCTTATACTCATGCCCTGCATACTTGAACTTTCACTTAGGTTTCCCAAACCCACTTAGGCATCTAATACCTCTTTTTAGGCCACCTCCGAAACCAATTATCAGGCCTGTCTGTTGGGAAAAGCATGGCATAAACTCCATCAAAATCAACACTGACGCTTCATGGCTCTCACACGCTGCTTCTGTTGGGATCATTGTGAGAGATAACACTAGCTTTCCTCTAGCCATAAACTCATCTACGATAGAAGCTCTATCTCCTTTGCATGCTGAAATATTAGCTATCCTTGCTGCATGTCAATCTTTTCAGGACCGTGATTACTCCGTTATCATTGAATCTGACTCTCTTCTAGCCATCAACATGATTCAGAACCCTTACTCTGCAAACTGGAATCTTTTCAACTTGGCATATAAGGTTAAAAGCCTATTAAATGGAGCTGTGCTTAAACATATCTATAGAGAATGCAACTCTGTAGCAAATGCAATTGCCAAATTTCATTCCTCTCATAACCAGCCACTTACCATGAATAATTTGCCGGTCCATATCAAAGGTCTCATCGCCTTGGATACGAAGCAGTTTCCCTATATTAGGACCTACAAACATGGCCATACTTGGAATAGATACTGCTGATGGAAACTGTTCTTATGCAGGTACAGGCAAGCAAGGTTTCAAGACCTATACGGCGATCCTGCACTCCTGTTGGTTCAAGATCTTTATGAGGATCCTACGCTCTTCCAGACTTACTTCTTCCTAACTCCTCTACTTCTACCTTGCTCATCCAACCGGCAACGACTAGTAACTATACATTGATGTACTTAGCTGCCTTTTAGCTAACAATATATCTACATGTTGGTAATATCCATAGAGTTGTCTGGCCAAAATGCGAATTAACACGGGGGGTAGAGATTCGTCTACTTTGGAATCGCAACTCCTCTGGGATATTACCACAAACCTGTATAGACTAACTGATTTTGAGGCAAAGGTGTTGCCTTTTGTAAAAACTTCTGCCACATTAAATGGCTACTTTCATGATTTGGGGCACCAATATATATACCCCACTTTCGAGTGCTTCCATTTAAAAAAAAAAAAACGTTCTCGGCGTTTGGAGGCCAGTTTAAACTAGTAAAATACTGTCATCCTCGCATTGCAAGAGAGAGAGAGTCTACCAGCCACACAAAAACATTAAAAAAGAGTACATAAATTAAGATTCCGAAGCCCAGTTTAATAATTTTTCTGAATATTCTACAAAGACTGCCATTGTTTTCTTCCCAAAATGCAACCCGTCACAACTGCCTCACGGAGAAAGCCAAGCCAAAAGGCGAAAAAACCATAAAAATGAAGCACAAGAACTGAAGCATTTTCTTTTGGGTCAGAGGATATGGCAGCCATTTTCAACTTTCTAACCATTTCTCCCTATCTAAATCTAACTGCCATCCCCTCCCCTTTTATACATCATCACCACCTTCTTCTTCAGACTTCAGGCCTGGATTTCTTCTATTCTCCTCAACGCTTCCTTCATGTCCATCCTCCTATCGCACTCGCCCTCCGTGCACGCTGCCCCGACATGGAGGAGCTCCTCCATCTGCTCCACCGACCCTCCCGCCGCGTTCACCATCTCCGGGTCCAGCAGGTCCACCTCCCGGCTCTCGGCTATGGCGGATTTCACCCACTGCACCAAATCCGTGCCGCCCTTCTGGTTGTTGTACTGAGACGGGAACTTCCTCGTCAGGACTTCCAGGATGATGATCCCCATGCAGTAAACGTCGCTTTTCGGGGAGAGCTGCTGGTATTGTGCACCTTCTGGAGATTTGTAAGCGAACAGCGTTTGCGCGGTCTGGGGGCTGCTCAGCATCGAGAACATGGCGTAATCTGTGAGAACTGGCTCGAAATTTGAAGAAATGAGGATGTTTGAGGATTTCAGGTTTCCGTGTGGCACTTCGTATGATGCGAATTCGGAATGGAGGAATGCTGTTCCTCTTGCTACTCCTTTGATGATTTTTAACCGCGTTCCCCAGCTCAGTTCTGCTTGATTGTTCTTCCCCCGATCACCTGGTTCATCAGAGCAGATGGATTAGTGAAAAATGCATTCATCTTTAGAATTCAGGTTCATTTTCCAGGTTTGTTTCTCTTAAAACAATTTTTTCATATATACGCTGTCACATACATTGTGGGAGTTTAACATGTCATTTTTTTAGGACGGGCGAAAAGGAAATTGTGCCAATTTTGCTAGGACAGAGGGAGTATATTTGTTACATGGTGATGTGCCAGTTAATCGGGTTTTCGTGTCAGAAATTGTCAAGGAAGGTTTCCTTCATGCATGAATATAGAGAACTTTTGTAATGTTACCATGTAAGAGGATCAATAGGCTGCCCCCGGGGACGAATTCGGACACCAGGAGCTTCTCATCTTTTCTGTAATGGTAGGCCAATGGAGGCAACAGATTGGGGTGTCTCAATCTGCCAAGCCGTCTGACTTCACCATCAAATGAATCCTTACTCAATTTATTCAGCTCTCTAAACCTCTTCACCACAACAGACACCCCATTAGCCATCTGTGCCTTGTAGGCAGATCCCAGTGTGCCATTTCCAAGCACCTCCGCAGCCGCCCTCATCAAATCCGGCAACCCGAACACCCCTCTTTCGTCGTTCACCACCACCAGATCGGCCGACGCTTTCCCACCGCCACCACCAGCTGAGCCTTTCCTCGGCCTGTTGTTGGAAGATTCAGTTCCAGGTCCGGTCGCATCTCCGTCGCCATCTCCATTTCCCTTCCTGTTGGTGCTTGCAGTTCTCCTTACAGCAGCACCATTGTTGGGAATTTGGACCTGAACAGCATCATCAAGGTTGCTCTCTTTCCTCAAGAGATCAAAATGTTCTTCCTTCTGCCTCACCTTGCATAATAGGGTCATCAGCAGGAGGGCGACCACCATTCCCATTATCACCCATTTCAAGCCTGCAGACCCGGTGGAATCATTCGGAGATGGATCGTAAGACGGCGAACCGGGTGTTTGGAGGCTGTTCTCCGCCAGGTCGCATGCCTTCTGCACAACAGCACCACAAACACCCGGATTCGCCTCAAACGCTTTCGACCCGAACCTCTCCATGCCTTCAGGGATTGGACCCTCGAGCTTGTTGTATCCGAGGTTGAGCTCTTTCAAAGAAGGTTGGTCCATCACGAGAACAGGACCGGAGAATTCGTTATGATCGAGGCGAAGCTCCATGAGATTAGGTATCTTGCTTAATGATTCAGGGATTTTTCCAGCGAACTTGTTTTCAGAAAGCCAAACCTTTTTCAAAGACCCCATTTGCTTAAAAAAATCAGATGGGATATCTCCTGAAAACTGGTTTGCATGGATGTAGAGAGACTTGAGGGCGGTAAGCTTATTGAGAGCAGGAACTGGACCTGAGAAGTTATTGTTGGCAATCAAGAATCCCCTCAGGTTCTGGAGCTCCTGCAATGCAGCAACATCGATATCGCCTGATAAATGCAGGCCCTGGAGCCTAATTCCCTGAACATTCTTCCCGCTGCATATGATCCCCGTCCAGGGGTTCTTGGGGTCGCATGGCATGGTGCCTTTCACCCAGGAGGGATCCAACGCGGCGGTATTGGCTAAGGACTCCTTGAACTGGAGGAGGGCGACATCATCCTCGACCGCGGCCGGGTGGAGGAGGAGGGAGGAGGAGAGGAGGAGGAGGAGGAGGAGGTGGCGAACAGCGGCGGCCATGGTTTTTGTTGAGCAAAAGCTTGACACCTCCCACACACAAGAAATGTGCCGCTGTCCGGAGAGATGAGAATTCTCTGAAAATTTTGGATAGTACGGGAGGCCTCCTCTTTTGTTGTTTTGGTTATTTTGGGATTGGGATTGTTTGGATGGTTTGTCATGCTGGTTGGTGAGTTTGGCAAACAATGCCACCTGATCATCACCATCATCATCACACATAAATCCAGTTGTACATGCAAAAAGAGAGGTCAAATTTTGCATTGACCTCTTCATTGTTCCCACAGCCCTTTTCGGAATTACCTCCTACATGTTTGGGATTTTTTATCATAACATTTCAAGTTCTATAAATATTCCGGTCATTTTTTTAATTCCACAACGGCAATCTCAAGGCTTTACTGGATAACTATTTGTTTTGTTAAGAATAGTATATATAAAATTGTTAAAATGCATACGTAATGTAATATAATATTGATCCGATTACGATCAATCAACACGTATTAACACCTCTATTTCTTAAAAAAAACACGTATTAACACCTCTCTAGCTCATAGTTTACTCCACCAAAATAAATTCACTGTCTGCGATCACCGCTACCAACGAATGCTAATGTTTTTTTTTTTTTTTTAATTTTAAAACCATCCTTAGATGGGGGTATATATTGGCTCCCCAGGCCAGAATAAGCAGAAAGTATGTAGGATTTACAAAAGGTCATACAAAAATATGAACCTAGAGCTAATATTGCCCCTGTCGGACAACTTAGAGAGCATGAGATCCTCTTGATAGAGAGGTGAATCTATTCTGAAAAGATCATTAACGGATCGCTTCACGAACAGGGCGAAGAAACGTAGGTACGAGACTTCTATTTGTCAATGAAGCGACCGTTAAGATGAAATTGTGTATCAATGTAAAAGAGTATTAGCTAAATTCCTTAGAAAATCTGCTGAATAGATGTCCTTCATTTGTTGAGGTGTGCCCCCCATCAGTACCACCATCAGTATGAGCTAGCATTTGCTTCCTCCGTTTTTTATTTGCTCCTTTCCTGCAAACAAGAGAAAAACAGCAGCAGTATCCATAGTAGCTAATGAAAACTATAATAGAGCATCTGGTAACTTGTATCTGTGTTCAAGAGGCCAAACGAATGCCTTGCATTCCAATTTTATCAAGCTGAATTAGCCCATTGAAAAAGGGTGGGATAATGTCCATGTTTAAATCTCCATGCAAGTTATTGTCCTTAGCATATTTGGCTAAAAAATCTGCAGCTGTATTGGCCTCCCTTGGGATGAATGTGATTGGGTTTATTTTATGCAGCTCATGCAAAGATATGCAGGTAGAGTAAACTGTCCAAGGACAGGCCAGAGGTGTGTGAATTCCTTTAACTGCAGATTGACAATCTGACTCAATCAAACAGCCATGTAAGTTAAGCTCTGTGCATAAATCATATGCCATTTGAATTCCTATCAGTAATACTTTGAAAGTGTTGCTTTATAAGATGCTAATACTTTTATAAATATTACCTTAACTAATGTTGCATTAGATCTAATACAATACTTTTCAACATTCAGATAACACTTTTTAAACGTTTAGGTAACACTTTATACACTATTGTAACATTTTATTAAATGTTGAAAGAACATTTTTACTATACCTCTAGTTTGTATTATTTGATCCACACTTTTAATTTAATCATTCATGATTATGTTTTAAAATATATTGCAACCGCATGTGAAAAGTTAATATCTATAAAATATATATTATAATGAATTTGATAAGATATAACTTGATGATATTATTATTTGTATATAAATTAAATTTTGCAGAAAACTTTTGTTACAATTAACAAAAAAAAACTGGTGAAAAAAACTTTAGGACCAGGTCTAGGAGTCTACCCAGAGTGGTGACCGTCAAATAAAATTTGCAGCAGTGCATTGCTGTGAATGAGAGAAACCTCCATCATCATGAGGTGTGAGTTTATTAGCCATTTATAGGCAATACAATGCTGAATTAATACAAACTTAAAGCCCATTACTCACCCACTACTCAACTCCCATACATTACTCACCCACTACTCAACTCTCATACATTACTCACCCACTACTCAACTCTCATACCACCTTTAAGCGAAGCGTCGGGTTGACCGATACGCAGAGCTTGGAACGAAAAAAATTCAAACAATGGCTTAGGTAGCCCCTTGGTGAAGATATCCGCAAGCTGCAAGGAAGTAGGCACATGACTGACACGAAGCTTGCCAGAAGCCACCAGCTCCCGAACAAAATGATAATCGATGTCGATGTGCTTTGCCCGTTTATGAGCAACGGGATTCTAAGCCAAGAAGACCGCACTGTTGTTATCACACAGCAACAAAGGCGAACCATCCAAAGGAAAACGCAACTGCCGTAGTAGATGAGAAAGCCAAACCACTTCAGCCGCTGTGTTTGCGTGAGCACGATACTCCGACTCCGAGCTCGAGCGCGAGACAGTGGGTTGCTTCTTGGCACTCCAGGATACCAAATTACCACCCAAGAAAACCGCATAGCCGTAGGTCGAACGACGCATCTCCAAACAACGAGCCCAATCAAAAATGCACAGATGAGTACTGTTCATACAATACTAAAATTCTTAAAAATTCAGAACACATTTCCTATTAATACATTCATCCTTACTACCATTGATGAACTAAAATGAAGACAAAAGGCTTTGTAAAGATTCAGCTTCATGTCAACACCCCAAACCCATAAAAGTTTTTTAAAAGGAACCCCCAGGTAGAACATCAAAAGTCATCGAGCCGTCCTGAGCCCCGTAGGTGCTGGTTGCTCTCATTTATGCATATTCCCATCATCATCGGGTTTTTCTTTTTTGCGGGGCGATGCGAGTGAAGAATATAACTAATAAAGAGAGGTAGCACATGGCAGAGTTTCTATTGGAGCACCACAAAAATGGAAAGATCCAGCACTAAAAAAGGGAAGAGGCAGCAGCTATGTTCGATTGCAGCATTCATACTATCAACGCAATTTGGGCGTTGACTAGAGCTCAAATGGCAGCCAGAGTCTCACTGGACATGCGTCATTGGATGATGGGCCATCCTCCAGAAAACAAGAAAAGCATCGATATTGATGCTTTGAGACTGTTGCCTGCAATAGAAAGAAGAACCATAAGGGGTACAACCAAAGCATTAGGCATGGGGAAGAGCAACGTTCAACGTGCTTTCGCAGGCAAGGTCATAAGAAGTCATACAAATAGCATCAAACCGGCCTTCACCGAACATAATAAGGTATCTTGTATGTGGTTTGTTTTAGAAAAGTTAGATTCGGATCTTAGATCTAGGTCCATGGACAATGTCATGCACATAGATGAAAAATGGTTCTATTTGAGTCAACCCACTGTTAGGTACTTACTAGCCCCAGATGAACAGGAGCCCTACCAAACATGTAAACACAAGTTCCACATACCAAAATTAATGTTCATGTGTGCAGTAAGTAGGCCAATTTGGGGGGAAGATGGTGAACTACTTTTTGATGGGAAACTAGGTATATTTCCATTTGTGCAAGATCAAGTTGCAATAAATAACAGCAAAAATAGGCCAGCAGGGACATTGGAAAAGGTGCCCATACCAAAGATCACAAGAGATGTGACAAGAGCCAAGATAATACAAGAAGTAATTCTAGCAATCAAAGCAAGGTGGCCAACACATTTACTAGGAAAGTTCATCCATATTGAACAAGACAATGCAAAGCCACATATTTCCAATCATGATCAAGATTTTATGGCAGTAGAAGAAATGGATGGGTTCAACATGAAACTAGTTAGTCAACCGGCAAATTCACCCGATTGCAACATACTTGACTTGGGTTTTTTTAACTCAATTCAGAGCTTATAACAAGAACGAGCATCAGCAAATGTGGGGCAACTAATTGAAGTAGTGCAATTAACATATGAAAGGGAAGATGCAGTCACTTTGAACAAAGTGTTTGTCACTCGTCAACATTCAATGATAGAGATACTGAAAGCAGTGGATCAAACAAGTACAAGATGCCACACATGATCAAGGACATGCACATAAGGAATGAGACTCTACCAAGGTCACTGCAGGTAGATGAAGAGGTGGTGAGGGGCAGCATTGAACATCTGATCAACAAGAGGGCACTGGATGAAACCATCATACCATTGATGCACGCCCTAGGTTATAGACCATAATTGCACAAGTGTAAAACATTTTGGGGGTTGGTAAATTGTCAAATTTTGTAAGTCAGGAACATCCCACTTTTGGTGTGAATGAGATGTTCCAAGACCAACACCGGATAAATGCACATTTCTGCTAATGTCATTTACCTTTTTTTTTAAAGCTGTGTGTTTGTGCCTCTATTATCATGTTTTCATTTTCACGAAAAAGCATGGCATTTCTGCTAATGCCTCAATTATTCATCTAGGGAAGATGAATAATTGTTACATAGAAAAACCCACAAAAACAGTTGAGCCACAAACAATGAACACACCAAAATCCACTGATCAAGTTCACCCATAACAGAGGGAAGATGCATATTGATCAAGTTCACCCATAACAGAGGGAAGATGCCATACTGATCAAGTTCACCCATAACAGAGGGAAGATGCATACTGATTAGGTACAGTCACAGAATAATCAAGCCAGGGATGGAGCAAAATCACCTAATTTGCAGTTACGAATAGTTCTTTGGAACTTGCATCACAATAAGAGGTTTCTAGGGTTCCCCCATTCATATAGTTTGAAGCATTTTTCCCAGCAGACACTTTCCATACATCCATAACTGCAGCATTCAAGAAGTAAATAAAAAAGTTAGCCACAAACATAGTATAAATCACCTATAATCCACAACCCTAATATACCAAAACCGTAAACCCCCTTATCTTTTTACAGGCATTCATGGTAGTGGACAGAGAAAATATAACATCATTTTACAGGCATTCATCACTTCTGGCACGACGCTTCATATTCTTGGCTTCCCTCATCCAAGAACAGAGCAAATATAACATCTCATTGCTCCCATGGTGGGTGTCGTCGAAGTCACTGCCCTCCGTCTCGGGCATCAATGGGGACTCGCTTTTAAGGCTGTTGGTCCACCGTCACCGACCTCCATGTTAGGGTTTTGCGACCCACAGCTGAAAACAACATCACCGCGGTGAGGACGGTGGTCAGGGTGAACATGCATCACCAGAGACGACGCCATGACCTCTACAACACCGGCGACAGGGCCATAGATAGCCGTATCTGACCTTTGATGGCCGATAGAAGGCTTTGCCATTGTCGCTTCCCCGATGATGGCGTCAGCCCTCCAAATGAAGGTCGCACCATCCGACTCCATCTCAGGAAAACCTTTGACGGACTAAAGGTGTCAGACACATAACACAATGAGCATCTCCGGCATGATTGACAGAAATAAATAGTGGAAATTGACATTCTAAACGAAGAACGGGGACGGAGGAAGATGATGAGACCAAAAAATGGCAAGATCGATCCAAAATTTTGGACGGATTTGAACATATCTGAACTAGGGTTTTGAGGAGTAGAGGGAGAGAATGCGAGAAGATGAGGAGATGAATAATGAATGAGAGCGTTGAGAAATGAGAGACTAAAGCATGTGAATTCACTGCCCAAGATTCTTTAATCGGCCACTTTTGTCGGTTGGGTGGAGTAAAAGAGAAGTGAAAATTTTTGAAATGAGCAGTTGCAAATTGGATGTTTTAAAATCTGAATTAGTGGGATTGGGATTAGTGGATTTGGGTTTGTTAATGTTAAATTGGGCTGATTTGGTTGTTAAATAAGTGACCTTTTTGTAAAATGATAAAACTAGTAAGGGTAATGTGGGAATTTCTGATAAAATTCTTTGCCAAATGAGAAAAATTTTAAAAGTGTGCAGATTTGTCTGGGACAGGCCAAAAAGAAAAAGTGTGCAGTTTTCCCTGGGAGTGAAGGAGTACACAATTTATTAAAATTGTAAGTATGCAGATATGCTAAAATTATACTTGTATCTAACTTTCAATATATCACTCTGATTAATGATTTGGATGTCATCAAATCACTTCCTAAGATAATTTATTAAAATTGTAAGTATGCAGAAATGCTAAAATTATACTTGTATCCAACTTTTAATATATAACTATCTGATTAAAAATTTGGATGTCATCAAATCACTTCCTATGATAATTTACATTGGGTAAAAAAAAGATTAGATAAGATACACATTCATACTAAGCAAATACAATTAATACATGCAATGTGAAATTTAATACTTTAAAATTCACATTTATTTCTTGGTTAATGAATAATGCAAGAAGTTCCTACCATTCAAATTGTTTTATGTTTTCCTAAAAAAATAAGGCAAAGTCTTGGGAAAGATCGTCTTTCCATAGACTTATGGAAAGATGTGGTTTAATTATAGTAATAAAAAGGTAAAAGGTTTTAGTTGCAATATTAAAATTTTATTATGCAACGTGTAGTAGTTATAAAGTTTATGACCCGATTAATGTACCAGAAAATTTTATCTTAATTTCTTCTAATTTGCAGTTGAAATCTTAATTTTTTCATGACTTATGGAAAGACCGTCTTTCAAGAGACGGACTAAAAAATAATTAGCAGGAGGGGGGAAATGAACTATCACTATTTGTGGTAAATTGTAGTATCTTTTACTTTCTCTTATCACATTTCACTCCATACATTTTATATTATATTTAAATTTAAATTTATCTTATCTCTTAGTATTTCTAGTATACCTAATGGTTTTTTTAGTCCGCTACAAAGTATGTTATGCCATTTTTTGGTCCCTTTTTGCAAATCAACCCTTAGACAATACCCCCACAAATTCAGATTGATTTGTTTGTTCCCCAAAGGTGGTTTTCAGGGAAAGTCAATGTTAAATTAGTCAAAATATGTAAAATGACAATTATACCTCTGAGTTTAAAAAAATAAAAATAAAAAGAAAAGCTTCGTCTTCTTCTTTCTTCGTCTTCTTAGCTGCGGTTCGTCTTCGTCGTTGCCGCTGCCACTTCATCTGGAGCATTTTTCGCCGCCGCTTCGTCTGAACCAGATCTGGAGCTGTCTTCGCCGTTGTCGCTTCGTCGGAGATGGCCATCGCTGGGCAGCCGATCTTGGTCTTGGGGAGGCGGTCATCGCTGAGCAGGTCCTTGAGAAGGCCCTCAATGTCGATGTTTGCCATCTCTGCCCCTTCTTTGTCTAGTCTAAGGTTTAATGGTTGGGGATGAAGACGAGGAAGAAGGAAAGGGGTGGAAGGTGGTGAAAAAAATAAAGAAAAAGAAAATATTAAAATTAGGAAATTTTAATTGAAAATGTTTTTAATTAGTAAAATTACCATTATACCCTTGGCTATATCAGAAAACCATTTAGTCTTAGCTGAAAGCCACCTTTGAGGACCAAACAAATCGTTCTGAAATTGTGGGGTACTGTCTAAGGGTTGATTTGCGAACGGAGACTAAAACATGGTATAAGATACTTTGTAGGGGACTAAAAAAATAATTTAGTCTTTCTAGTATAACTTTATCCATCCATAATTTTATACCACTTTCTTTTATTTATTTATGTTTATAGTTTATGCATGAATTTATTTCTTTCTATTTTTATATATTTTTCAATCTCTATATGGTTTTTAACCATTTCCTCTCTACATTGGTTGTACCAATCTTCCTCTCGCTGCATTTCTCTTCCTATATGTTAAGATTCCTCGAATCATCTCATCTTTCTTTATTTTTAGATCACTTTATTTCTCTCAATGTTTCTTGTATTGATTTCTCTTTATATATTTCTGAAATTTCGTTTTACCTAATTAATTCAATTATCACTACTGTGTTCCAACATAACCTATCTAACCAAGTATGCAATAAAGTAAATCATAAAAGACACAAGACTTGGTTACGCAGTTCGGTGAAATCCACCTACATCTGCGGGGCTGGCCCAGTTCAGAATGAATCCACTAATCAGAAAGATACAGTACAAAGTACACCATACAATTATACTTATCTTATCTAACTATAACGTGAATCCTGCAAGCTCCCCTTGCTACCGATCCGCATTGATCAGACTCCCACTGACCTCGAAACTTGTCGACGCTGGATCTCCTCCTCCCGAGGAATTAAGGCATATGATTTTTTTTTAATTGAAACCACCGGTAGGTGGGGGGATTCTATTATGGCTCCCCTTACCATCAGATTGGGATTTAATTCCCGTGAAACCAGTCCAGTAGATGTATACAAGAGAGAATTGGACACTAGTTGTCGCAATTTATGCAGCATAATCTATGCCAATATCAAAAGAGACCTGTACATGGAAAATAAGGCGACTAGCCCTACATATAAGCTAATCGTTTAACCGGAAATGCCCTTCTGTTTATGTACACCTCCACCCCCAGTGTCGATGTACACTCCAGCCTAGCATTTCCGGTTCTACGCCCTGATCCTTCTCCAAGAGTAGTGTGTGTCCTTCAGAAGTGTTTCCTTTAGCTGTGGGATGCATGTAGGATCCGCGAAATGTTGTGGATCCCTTCTTTGTTGTCCATACTTTGCCAAGAAATCTGCTGCACCATTGATTTCTCTATAGATGTGGCTAACTCGGATGCCATGTTTCTTTATTAGATCTGCCACCTGCCTAGCCAGTTGAAGGCAGTTCCATGGAGGCTTCAGTTTGCCATTGATGATGCTCACTGCATTCTGACTGTCCATCTCAAGTGATAATTGATGAAAACCGGTTTCCACTGCCAGTTGAATGCCATGAAGGGCAGACTGAAGCTCCACCTGCAAAGGAGAAATACCCATAGTAAGTTTATGGAAACCAAGTCTAAATCTTCCCCCATTATCCCTAATGAGTCCCCCAACAGATGAGGAGTTTTGATTGCAAGATGCATCAACATTCAGTTTAAATCCTGTATCTGGGGGCTCCCATTTAATTGGGATCAGTTTTATTGGTGGGGGTGGATTCAGGAGTGAGATTAATCCTCGTTGGATCCATGTGCTATCTGAGGGGTTACTTGAAATCAGTGGCCTAACTATAGAGATGAGTCTACAGTTTGCCTTAACCTGCTTCCAAGTATGTAAAGGTGTTTGCTTAACATTCTGATATAGAACCTGTCCCCTTGCTTTCCACAATTCCCATAGAATTAAACAAGGCAGTGAGTAACAGAGGAAGTTATGCAATTTTGACAGGTTTGTAATGTTCCAATAGGTTGTTAATCTATCCCATAAATTTGCAAACTGATCCTGTGGTAATTCTAGGATTGCATGCATTTGTTTCCATATGAAAGAGGCATAGGGGCATGAATTAAAAAAGTGTTGCAGAGTATCCTCATGGTCACAAAAAGGACATTTAGATACAGTGACAATCCCAAATTCAGTGAGCATATCATCCATAGGCATCAAGTTGTTTAGTATTCTCCAAGTCAGAAAGGTGATCTTCACAGGTAGGTTTAGAGATTGTACCTTCTTCAATGATGATGATTCTCTATGTTTGTGTCTCAAACTTTTGTAAGCACATTTAATCGAGAACTTACCTTGTGGACTAGGAGTCCAAACCATGATATCACTGTCCTCAGTGAGAGTGAATTCCCTTTGCAAATCCTGTAAGAAGTCAGCAGAAATATGTGGTGCCAGAAAAGATAGTAATGGAGCCCTATTTGTAAAAAATTCTCTAACAGTTAGTTCTGGATTCAGTGGGGCATTTCCACCTATCTTATCTATCAATAGTCCATGGCCTGTCCAGTTTGAACACCAAAAACTACAAGTTCCCCTTCCCACAATAATTCTTGTGTGGTTTTCTGCAAATTCTGAAACTGATTGGACTCTTTTCCATACATCTGAAGTCCTCCTATGTTTTGGGAGAGACCAAATAAATTTTGTCCAGGGGGCTATTCCCTGCTGCATTTTCCACCAGAGTTTAAGGGAGTAAGCATCAATTATTGAATCTAAGTTTTTTAAGCCTATCCCATTTTCATCTTCAGGGAAAGACATTCTTTCCCAAGATCTCCAGTGTTTGTGCTTTTTGCCTTCAGTTTCCCCCCATAGAAAATCAGAACACAACATTTCAATTCTTCTTAGGATAAAACAAGTTGGCTGTAGCACTGCAAACACATGTTGAGGAATAGAGGAGAGAACATACTTAATGAGTATGATCCTGCCTCCTCTGGAGATCCATTTTGAATTCCAGGTATGAATTTTTGCACTAATTGCTTCCAGAATACTATGAAAATGTGCATTTAGTTTTCTACCCTTGTATATAGGACACCCTAAATACCTAAAGGGGAAACTGCCCTCCTGCATGCTCAGAATGTTAATGATTTTTCTTTTTTGTGCTCTGCTGCATTTATTTCCAGTGTAAAAGCAAGATTTCTGCATATTTACTTTCTGACCTGTTGCCTTTTCAAAGGAGGTGATAAAAGCAGCAAAGTTTCTGAGGGATTTATCAGTTGCTTTTAAAAAAATGCAAGTGTCATCAGCATAAATTAGATGTGTTAGTGGGGTAGTGTGCTGTGGAAGATGAAACCTAGCTAATGCCCTAGATTCAAATAATGTGTGGAGCTTCCTAGACATAAGCTCAGTGAGGATATTAAACAGAAAAGGAGACAAGGGGTCCCCCTGTTTGAGACCTCTTGATGGCTTGAAAAAACCATATGCTACTCCATTTATTAAAACTGAAAACCATGCAGATGCTATGTTAGACATTAAGATTTTGACCAGGGATCCATGAAATCCTAATTTGAGCAGTAAAGAATTCAGAGCTGTCCAAGAAACCCTGTCAAAAGCTTTTGTCATGTCCAGTTTCAGGATTAGGTTAAGACATTCATTGTCTTTCTGCAAGAATCTAGTGGATTCTTGCATCAGGATCACATTATCAGCAATTTCCCTCCCTTGAAGAAAAGCTGATTGTTCAGGTGATATAAGTGTGGGCATCAACTGTTTTATCCTCTCCATCAAAATCTTTGAACAAACTTTATTGCTAAAGTTTGAGAGACTTATAGGTCTAAACTCATTAAAAGTTGAGGGATGCTGATTTTTAGGAATGAGGGCAATATGGGTGGATGCCATAGCCCTGGGGATTGGTGTACCTACTTGAAAGTCTCTTACTGCCTCAGTAAGATCTTTGCCAATAGTGTCCCAACTGTTTCTATAGAACAGTCCATGAAATCCATCAGGACCACTGGCACTGTTTTCACTAAGACTAAACACAGCAGTTTTAACTTCATCAGAAGTAACAGGTTTCAGAAGCTCTGTGTTTGTCTGGGGGGAGATCAGAGGTGGAATGTCTTGGAGAAAAAAGGCAAGGTTTGCACCATTGATGTCAGTATTCTCATCCTGTAGAAGATTAGAAAAAAACCTTACCCCTGCACTCCCAATATCATCCTGGTCAGTTAACCAGTGGTTGTTATCATCCTTAATTTTTTGTATGGATAGTCTGGAGTGTTTCTGCTTAACAGAGTTATGGAAGAATTGGCTATTACAGTCCCCTTCTTTCATCCATCTCACCCTACTCTTTTGTTTCTAGAATGTATCTCTTTCCTTAATTTTGATTAGGAGGTTTGTTCTTGCAGTGTTTAGGGCTCCTAGGGTTAAAGCATTATCATTTTCATCATTTTCAGCCTCCAATCTATCTACCTCCTTCTCTGCTTCTTTAATGTTCTGGAAAACATCTTTGAAGACATCCTTGTTCCACTGTTTAAGAAAAATTTTTAGCCTTTTAAGTTTGTTACTAAATCTTAACATTCCATAACTCTCTATAGGCTGCTCCCAATTGTTCCTCAGGACCTGCTGGAAACCCTCTCTCAGATACCACATATTTTGAAACCTAAAAGGCTTTGGGTAGGTTTTATTCAGATTATGTAAACTTGTTAGAAGTGGACAATGATCTGATGTGGTTCTATTCAGTACCTGTATAGATATGCTTGGGAAGATGAGTCTAAGTTTTTGATTAGCTAAGCCCCTGTCTAGTTTCTTAGCTACTCTTTCTTTTACTTTGATTTCTTTCCCTTTCAGCCTATACCCTGCCCAAGTGTAGATGTTTCCTACTGTGTGGGGTTCTTCCAGTTCCATAGCATTAATAAATATATCAAAATCCATTATGCTATCTATTCCAGGATTAGAGGTCCCTTTGTACTCAGAGAGTGTTCTGATAACATTAAAATCACCAATGAGGAAATATGGCCTTGAGGGTAAATTTAAAATTTTACCAAACATTTCCTGTCTTTCTAGTCTTGAGTGTGCAGCATAAACTACAATTAAATACCAGTCTTTCCCTATAACCTGATTGTCAATTTTTATAATTGTGAAAGTAGGGTCATTATGGATGAGATGTATTTGTATATTATTGTTCCACATTATCCATATCTTTCCTGATTCCGAAGCTAGACCAGAATGAAAGTGTAAAGTCTTTGTGAAATCTTCAAGAGAATTTTGTTTCTGCTTAGGTTCAATAATGGCTAAAATATCAGGCTTATGGACCAGACCTAATTCTTTGATTCTTTCCACAGAGGTGGATAAACCATTTACATTCCATGCTAAGATTTTACAATTCATGGATAACATTCTGTTTTGCTGCTATCCTTGAGCTGATTCTGTTTGGTTGAATGAAGAAAGTAGATTTCTTCCTCTCAACCCTTCCAGACTGAGGTTGTTGGTCTGCACCTAGCAAGTTGGGGGCATCGGTTACCTGAGGTGCTGAGTGGGAGCTAATGGTGCTAGAGTGGAATAGTTTTGAGTTATCCCCTAGGTGCAGAGGTTCCATATGATCTTTATTTCGTTTCTTTACCTCTTGTGAGATGTTAGCATTATGGTCCTCACTTAATTTTTCAATCCTATTATCATCAGATATTTCATTAGAAGGAGCATTTAGCACTTTTTCCAACACAGACACCTTCTCTATGTCAGGCATATCTTTGTCTACATGCACCTCATCAAGCAGATTCACAATCTCATTCCCAGAATCGATCACAGTCATAGCATGTGGTGATGTGGCAGTAAGTATATTAGTTTTGTGTGTGGTGGAGAAGGGGAGAACCTGGATAGAAGGGAGCACCTCAGTGGCCTCCATGAAGTCCATTTCCAAGTCCTCAGCTAGGTCCTCTGCATTTTGTTCTTGCTCCTGTAGCTCATCCAACAGCTGAAAATGGTTAGTAGATTGAGAAATTTGTTTATCCAGATTACCTGTTCTCAGGGGTGATGAGGGATCATCACAAGGTCTTTTTTGTTTGGATGGCCCCGAGTTAGCAGGTGGTGGGGAGTCATTACTCATCAGGCCTTTTCCTTTGTCTGAGGGAAGTTCATCCGTGTTTATTGCATCCAGGAATTCTTCTTCTTCCTTCTCAGGGGTTATGTGTAGACCAGCACCCACTTTCTTTTTCCAGACCTCTATATGCTTCTTCCCAGCTTCAGGAACAGATTGAGGTTTCTTATTTGTTGCGGGGATAGGACCTTGTCCTTTTGGTAGTTGACCTTTTGCAGTGATCTTCTTGGTGTCATTACCAACCTGCTGATCGGCTTGTTCTGCTAAGTTTCCTATTCTTATTCTGCAGGTTGATACATTGTGTCCCAGTTTCTTACACTCCTTACAGTACTGTGGAGGGTCCTCATATACTATATTGTAGTACTTGTGTTTTCTCAGGGTCCCTAGCCTAACCTTGCTTGGGAGGGGGTTTCTTAGATCAAATTCTACGCTCATTCTAACAGTGGAAGGTCGTGATAAAGTCTCAGTTGGGATATCAGCATATAGGAATTTACCTAGAGACTGACCAATTCCTTCGAGAGCATCCGGATGGAAAAAATGAGTCGGAGGCAGCTCGACGTTTATCCAGATTGGCGCAAATGGGGGTTCCTCATCAATATCAAAATCCTTCATCCATTTAAGAACTCTCATGACAGCTCCCCCAAGATTCCAAGTGTACCTGCTCCAGCATCGATGCAGATCCTCCTCGAGGTCGAAGGTGATTCTCACATGCCGCGCATCCAGAGCTGTAATTTTGTAATCCCCTTTGAAGCCAATTGTCTGAAAATGGTACCGGAGAAATGCCAAGGTTGGCCGGCCTCTGGTGAATTTGCCGATTAGGGCTTCATTGAATGGCTCTGCGATTAGGTCGATTCCCTCCTCCGTGAAGAAACAACATGGTTCCCCTTTGAATGACAATTGAGGTTTGAGGTTAAGTTTCTTGAGTTTAGGGTTCACTTTGCTTGCTGGGTTGCTCTTTATTTTGAGACAATCGGCATAAGCTGATTGCGGGCTTCCTCCAGGTGGAGGAGCCGCCATGGGAGCTAGAGGAATAGATCAATAGATCGATTGTGGTGGATTGAAAGAGATCGGAGATGGATTCGGTAGTCGCACTGTCAGTGTGTGTAAATCGCACGTAGTTGGAACATATGATTCTGAACTAAGGCATATGATTCTGAACTTTGAACAACAGATTATGTATGTTGGAACATAGAATTCTGGCTCTTTGGACTTCTCGGAAGATCAAAATCTGTATGCAGATTGTTCTATTAAATTCATAAATAATGCAGCCGTGTTTGTCCTCTATATATAGTCCATGAGCATATCTAAATTCTCCATGATTATCTCCATAATATTCCTATTCCAAATCTGCTTCTTGAAGCATATCCAAATCCCATAAATAAAGGGACTTTCCTTATCTCAATATCTTCATATATTCGATAATAACAACTCCATATTTATAGAGATTTTCAATAAATCAAATATGCTTCCATACGCCTAATATATAGCAGAATATTCAGATTTCCACAAACCACAAATACCATAATATTCTGTCTTCTTTTTCCGTAAATCATCCTTGGCGTAAGTACACCCCATCCGCATTTTTTCAATCACACATGAAGTTTATTCCATCTCCAACTCCATAACATTAATCCAATCCCACGTATATAGGAACTAATATATTCTCCAAATCAAATACAACTTGGACTAGATGTATCATTCTTGGATTCAGTCTTCAACCTTTCCTTGTATTACCAAAATTCCTTCTTTGATGTTGCAACTCAATGATACCATATTTGCATAATTTCCACAAATTGCCAACTAGATAAATATAGACTTTACAATCTCTCCCTTTGGCATTTTGTGGACCAATCACCTTTTGGCATTTCATCACAAGAGCTTATGAAAATAAAGACATCAACCTTGAAAACCACTCTGGATGTTGGAACATAGAAACATAATGTCTCCCCCTGAATTCCGCATTCCTTCAACATCCAAGAATAATAAGCATGTTGGAACATCAGCCCAACGGAGCCAATAAAGTCATCCAAGAAATCCAAAACATCTCCCCCTTGGGACCATAAACATGGAAAACACAATAGACACAGAAAATCAAAATCTCCATTAAATGCAGTTCCCCCTGAAGCAAATATCTGGCCTATGTTGGAACATAGCCATAATAGAACCTTTAAACCTCTTCAGGAGCAACTATCTGTGCCTCATATAATCTGGCATTTTCTACCTCCAAATGTACCATCTAAATGAATTGAGCTCTCAACTTCACACCATTGTACCACTCAAAACCTGGATCAATATTGCCTCCTATAGAATTCTTCTACAATCTCTCGGTTGTACTTCTTGTAGATTGAGGTATCAGTCTTGAGACCCAAATAGTCCAGGTAAGCTGTAAATTCACACTTCTCATATACACCCAGATCAGTTGTCCTTTCAGCTAAAATTATCTCTCATGGAAGTTTGATCAGAAGTGCCTTCAATAATCTGCTCACCTTGTGTTGGAACATCATTCACCGATGTTGGAACATAACAGCTCTCAACTTCACCCGCTTTCTCTATGTTGGAACATAAGATCCTTTCATTGCTTCAGAATTAACACATCACCTACTCAGCTTCCTTCACTTCATCAGTACTTTCTCCCCTTATCTGGTGTTGGAAGACAGACTTGTTCACCATCCAGATCATAATCTTCTCCAACCACAGTTACTGATGTTTGAACATCTGAATCTCTAATCCATTTCCACATCTTCTCAACCTGTCTCCATACTCTATGTTGAAACATGACCAACACCACTGCCTTCCAAACTTCTCATCATCCTAAACCAGAATACCGAGAAGAGCCATCTCTCTGATCTATGCATCTCATCAATCACCATAATATCTTCAACACCAACTTCTAACATGCCCAACTACGCCTCCATTTTTTTTCTCCTTTTCAATTTTTTTTTGGAATTTTCTGGAAAAAATAAAATAAAAACCTACAGCTAATAAAAGCTTTAAAGAAATACCTCAATCTTACAAACACCTAAGTGTTGTCTGAGGAGCTCAACCGTAGCAGTGTTCAACGGCTTTGTGAAAATATCCGCAAATGGTTTCGATGTTGGAACATAGGCTACCACAACTTTTCTCTCAACCCGAATTATCCTTTTGACTTCATTCAAGTGAGATTCCTTAAGATCATCCGAATTCTTACAAATACTCCCACCATACTCATCTTCAATTCAGCTTGCATCAAAGTCACAAAATCTTGTTCTCGAAAAACAAGCAAGGTGCGATCGTCTCCCCCTCAACGAGAATTTTTATGAATAGGAAAGGTTGTGAGTCGCTTATACCACGCCCGTGGTGCTTGTTTTGATCCATACAAAGCCTTCTTGGGTCGATGATATACTTCCACATTAACCACACCATGCAGGGGAGCACTCTTGACAGCTTTTTGGTACATCATAAAATTCATAGTGTAAGCCATAACAAGGAGAATGCAAATAGATTCTAACCTGGAAACTGAGGAAACAACAATGAGGGAGAGAAAATATTGCAGACCAACAAGTTCGCCATAATTAATTTGAGGGATCGATCGAGTCTTTCTTCTGCTTGATTCAGCCTGCACTGATGTTGGAACATGGGAGAATTCTGGAGAGGACAATGTTCCAACATTGTTGAAGATATAAGAGTCACCAGCTTCATCTTTAAGATTTGTCTCATCTGATGTTCCAACATCATTACGTCCCTGATCTGAGAAATCACCCGATATTGGAACATAGTCAGCCGTACGCTACTTCATCACATTTGACACTGTAGCAGTTCACTTCTTGTTCCAATAAGTAGCATTTGTCTGATGACCGAATACCAGTAAGCACTTTGTTGTTTCCATGTTTCACTATGCACTTTTTCTTATGGAATTCTACGGCCATATTATCATCATATAGCTGGCTGATACTTAGGAGATTAGACTTTAGGTTTTCTACCAACAAAACACCAGTGAATACGGGGAATCCTTCAACATGCAGTTCACCTTTTCCAACCACTCGACTCTTCTTTCCATCTCCAAACGTAACAAAACCACCATCATATGGCTGGATGTTTGGTAGTAATTCCTGAGTTCCAGTCATGTGGCAAGAGCAACCACTATCAAAGTACCACGAGTCTCTAGAATGTGCAATAGGAGACGTATGAGCAACAAGGCAAGTACTTGTGCATTTAACAACCCATACCTTTTGACCACTTTTTATCGCTGGACATCGTCTATGTTGGAACATACTGAGAGTTGTCGCCCTGTCATGATATCTCTGAGCAGTTTTTGGCATTGTTCCTTTATATGACCTTGATACATGCAGTAGCTATAGATGAGAGTTTTCCTTTGATGGGTCTTGGTAAACTTTCTTTCTACCTCTTGAATCTTCGACTTGAGACCGACCTTGCTACTTGATGAATTTTCTAACCAAATTCCATATTGATCTCCAAAGGTTTTTCCCCATGGCCAGAATGTAATCAAGTTTTGTCTTTCCAGTGTTTAACTTAGTAATAGCTACTTTGGCTACCTCAGCTTTCTTAGTTGTTGAGCTTAGATTCAAATTTGGCTCTTCAATCTCTCTTCTGAGTTCACCAACTAAAACTAGCAACTCCTTCTTCTTTTCGCCCAGATGATTTTTCTCTTCCTTCAACACTCTATTTGTATCAACAACTTGAAGCCACATGGCATACATCTGCTCATATGTACTGTAAATATCTTCATCACTCACAACGAGTCCACCATCATCACTGGACGTGTCATCAGAACCTTTGTTGGAACATACAACTTCGTCTTTCTCTGACATGTTAGAATATACCTCATCTGATCCACCGTGAAATTTTGCTCCAAATGCCACATAATTTCTTGTAAGTTCCTCTTCATCTTGTTCATCATCTTCACTCTATGAGGTGATGCATGATTTTCCTTGCTTCTTTAGGGTATTAGCACACTCAGCCTGGATGTGGTCCTATCCTCCACATTCTCGACATTGAATTCTTTCAGACTGTCTTCCTTCACCACTTTGGCTTCTAGAGAATTGCTGACTTCCTTGTCCCATCCAAGTTCCACGATTACCAAAATCTTGAGGATGATTTTTATTTCCACCAGATCTTTCATGTGAATTCTTGTTTACCGCATCCTTCAGCTTTCTTAAGAAATTCTCGGTGATAGGAGCAAGTTCTTCAATTTCATCATCACTATCAGATTCTTGGATGACCCTTGATGAAGAGGATTTTAAAGCCAACTCCTTCTGGACTTTCTTTACAGGCCGTTGCATTGTTATCTCATAGGTCTGTAGTGATCCCATTAGTTCATCCAAGGTCATAGTGGCTACATCTCTTGCTTCTTCTATTGCTGCTACTTTCATAGCAAATCTTTTAGGAAGAGATCTCAAGGCCTTTTTCACCAATTTTGCTTCCTTGTAAACTTTCCCAAGTTGATACGCCATATTGGAGATGTCTCTGAGTTTTCCGTTGAATATAGAAATGGTATCATCCTCCTCCATCTTCAGTTCCTCAAACTTTGTAGCCAACATCTGTAGTTTCAATTCAAGTACACGACTTGTCCCCTCATGTACAGTTTGCAGGGTATCCCATACTTTCTTTGCTTGTTGGCACGTAGAGATGAGTTTGAACTGATCTTCATCTACTGCAGTAAATATGGCATTTAATGCTCTGGAGTTTGCCAAGCTTCCCATTCTTTCACCTGGTGTCCACGACTCTTTAGGCTTAGATTCTCCTCCTTCAGAATTTCCAACAACAGGGGGTTTCCATTCTGTTTCAACATAGTACCAAGCCAATTCATCCAGTGAATTTATGAACACCCGCATGCGAGCCTTCCAGTAGTTGTAATTTGTTCCTTCCAGCAGTGGTGGCCGAGACACAGAAGCTCCTTCTCTGGTCGCCATTGGTAAAATTGGATCACACTTTCCTTGTCAAAACCAAGGTAAAACAAGTGACTTAGCTCTGATACCAATTGAAATTTGATTTTACCTAATTAATTCAATTATCACTACTGTGTTCCAATATAACCTATCTAACCAAGTATGCAATAAAGTAAAACGTAAAAGACACAAGACTTGGTTACGCAGTTCGGTGAAATCCACCTACATCTGTGGGGCCTGGCCCAGTTCAAAATGAATCCACTAATCAGAAAGATACAGTACAAAGTACACCATACAATTACACTTATCTTATCTAACTATAACGTGAATCCTGCAAACTCCCTTTGCTACCGATCTACCTTGATCAGACTCCCACTGACCTCAAAACTTGTCGACGCTGGATCTCCTCCTCCCGAGGAATTAAGGCATATGATTCTGAACTTTGAACAGCAGGTTATGTATGTTGGAACATAGAATTCTGGCTCTTTGCACTTCTCGGAAGATCAAAATCTGTATGCAGATTTTTCTATTAAATTCATAAATAATGCAGCCGTGTTTGTCCTCTATATATAGTCCATGAGCAGATCTGAATTCTCCATGATTATCTCCATAATATTCCTATTCCAAATCTGCTTCTTGAAGCATATCCAAATCTCATAAATAAAGGGATTTTCCTTATCTCAATATCTCCATATATTCGATAATAATAACTCCATATTTATATAGATTTTTCATAAATCAACTATGCTTCCATACGCCTAATATATAGCAGAATATTCAGATTTCCATAAATCACAAATACCATAATATTCTATCTTCTTTTTCAGTAAATCATCCTTGGCGTAAGTACACCCCATCCGCAATTTTTCAATCACACATGAAGTTTATTCCATCTCCAGTTCCATAACATTAATCCAATCTCACGTATATAGGAACTAATATATTCTCCAAATCAAATACAACTTGGACTAGATGTATCCTTCTTGGATTCAGTCTTCAACCTTTCCTTATATTACCAAATTTCCTTCTTTGATGTTGCAACTCAATAATACCATATTTGCATAATTTCCACAAATTGCCAACTAGATAAATATAGACTTTACAATTTCTAGCATTGATTTCTCTCTACGTCACTATAACCATTTTATTTTGCGACACGAGGAAGTCTCAGTAACGTTGGCATGTCTATAATCTTAAGAACATACCACTTTATATTTTGGCTTAACGATTGCATTTTTATATTTAAATATTGCACTTTATATTGAAACATGTTACAAAGTGTGTTTGAATTAGAAAATATATTTTTAAAAATTATAATATCTTGCATGGAAAATTTTTTCATTGAAATTTGTAATTTCATTGTTTAATTTTAGAAAAAATACAACATATAAGTTCAAAATACAGTGAATTTTCCATAATTTAATCACATTCCACATGTTAAAAGACCTCTTCTTGTGAAATTATCGCCTCAATTCTCTTTTTTATATTTTCAATATCATTTTCTCTTAATATTTTTTTTATTGATATTATATCTACACTTGTACCATTTTCTGTCAGTGTTCATTGTAATATGTTATCTTTTGACGATTCGAATATGATATTGAACTATAAATATGTTGAAAGATATATCCCACATCGGCTACTTAAAGACTAAATGAGTTATATATAAGGTTTTGGGTCACCTCCACTTAGTACCAATTGGTTTTAAGATGGAAGCCCAAGATACCTTGAAATTCAACATGATATCAGAGCCCAGGTTGAGTTATTGGGCCGATGTGTGGATCCCTTTAATTTGGCTCAATATGGGTCGTGGAGTGTTCCACGTTGGCACGTGAGGGGGAGTGTTGAAAGATATATCTCACATCGGCTACTTAAAGACTAAATGACTTACATATAAGGTTTTGGGTCACCTCCACTTAGTACCAATTGGTTTTAAGATGGAAGCCCAAAATATCTTGAAATCCAACAAAATAGATATATTGATAATTCGCATCTACCATTGATATAAATATCAAATTTCTCACAAAATATTTATATCTCTTCTGTTAGACTAAATCAGACTCCTGATTAGATTATGATTTATTTTGATTAGAGGTCTTTCCTTATTATACCTCTATTGTACTCTCTATATATTCAGATATCAATAATACAATTAATTACGACAAATCATTCTATCATGGTATCAGAGCAAGTTCTGATCCTACGCCTTAAATTTTAATTTACTGTTCAGCACCTCCCTTTTTCCGGTGGAAGTTCCTGGCCAAATTCTGGCGGAAGTTCCCGGCCAAATTCAGCGTCGTCGTCGTCGTCCAGAGGCATCGTCGCCCAGAGGCTTCTTCCAAAGTCAAGCGGCGAAGCCATTCTTCACGGCAAGCAGCGAAGCTATTCTTCACGGCGAGCGGCGAAGCCATTCTTCACGGCGATCGTCGAAGCTCTTCTCTCCAACGGCGTCGGAACCCATCCTCAGTGATGAGTCTCGTGCTTCCAGCGGCGAGTTTCCGGCTGCAATTTTTCCGATGGCGAGATCCACGCACCCGCGTGAAGGTCACGCGCGTGAAGTCACGCGCGAAGGAGATTCCAGCATTTCGTCATTCCAGCGCGTGAAGTCACGCGCGACTCGACTCACGAAACTTTCGGATTTCTCGCGTCATTCATTTTATTGCGAGTTAATGATGATTATCGTGAGTTAATGCTATTTATCGCGAGTTAATGTTGTTTATCGTGAGTTAATGCTGTTTATCGCGAGTTGATGCTGCTTATCGCAAGTTGAGGTCCTTTATCACGAGTTTTTCATATTCTAATCAGCACCCAGTCAATTTCTGTGCAATTATTGGGCTTTTGCTATGGTTTATTTGGGTTCTACATCTCGGGAAGATTGCTCCACTAATTGGGTGGCGGAAAAGTTATTGCTTCAGGTCAGTTTGAATGGTCCCAACCGTCATTCTTCGTCGAATCAGTGGTTCGTTGATTCAGGTGCTACATCTTATATCACTGCTCACACCAGTCATCTTGATCAGGTACAATGTTATCGTGGTTCTGATTCTATTCTTGTTGGAAATGGTGAATCATTATCTATTTCTCACATCGGCCAATGTCATTTATCTGATTTCTCTGTTAATGATGTCCTGTGGTCCCTAAGATTACTAGAAGTTTATTGTCCATTAGTAAGCTTACTCGTGATCTACCTGTTCGTGTTATATTTGATGTCGATGCATTTTCCATTGAGCACAAGATTATAGGGACGATAATTGGTAAAGGTTGTCATAGGTCTGGTCTTTATTTTCTTGAGACTGCTGATTCCAGTTTTTTAGGCGAACTACGCTCTACAAAGCTTCATGCTTCTTTTGAGCAGTGGCACTCTCACCTCGGTCATGTGTCTCATGATACTGTTCAGTTATTGAATCGACGGGGCCTTATTTCTGTCACTTCTGCTATGCCTGCATCTGTCAGTTGCTCTCCTTGTCAGATGGCCAAGAGTAGCCGCTTGCCCTTTTCCACTAGTGACAAGCGCGCTACTGGTTTATTGGATAAAGTACATTATGATTTGTGGGAACCAGCTCCTGTTTTATCTGTCGGCGGTTTCTCTTATTATACCATTTTCATTGATGATTTCTCGCGATTCACATGGTTTCTTCCAATGCGGCATAAGTCGGATTTCTATGACACTTTTACCCAGTTTCAAAAATTCGTTGAGAATCAGTTTTCTGCTAGGGTTAAAATTTTTCAAACCGATGGTGGCATCGAGTTTACTAATCACCGACTTCAGGCTCATCTCATATCATGTGGCATTCATCATCAGATGTCCTCGCCTTATACACCTGCTCAGAATGGCCGGGCCGAGCGGAAGCATCGTCACATCACAGATACTGGTTTTGCCATGCTTTTTCACTCTTCTGTGCTGCACTGTTATTGGGTGGAAGCTTTTTCCTCTGCGGTTTACATTGTTAACCGTCTGCCTAGTTCAGTTATGAGTGGCAAATCACCTTTTGAGGTTGTTTTTGGTCATGTGCCGGACTATACCCTCTTTCACCCGTTTGGTTGCCGTGCATTTCCATGTATGCGTGCCACTGCTACTGATAAGTTTGCACCCCGATCCATTCCCTGTGTTTTTATTGGCTATAGCCCTCGTCACAAGGGCTTCCAGTGTCTCGACCAGACTTCTGGGCGCATCTATATCTCTTGCCACGTTCGTTTTGATGAAACTTTCTTCCCTTATGTCTCATCTTCCACGGACAGTCGTTCGATTTCAGATCTGGAGATTTCATCATTTTTTTATGGAACTGTTACTTCATCGATTGGGGCCACCACGCCTGTGTCTGTGCCTGTTCCAGCTGCCCCTCCTTCACCACCATCTTCCATCTGGATGGCCGACCTGGACCCGGCTCCTCGCCAAACGCCCACCATATCTCAGCCGCTGGCCAGCACTCCTCAGCCACCGTCTCAGCCACCGGCCACCACATCTCAGCCAGTATCGGCTATTCTTTCTCCGGTGACTTCCGACGGCCACTCTCCGGTCAGCACAGCTCGATCTTCCTCCGTGTCATCAGCTGGTTCGACTCCTCCAGATTCTCCGCCCCAGCTTCGTACTCATCGGATGGCCACTCGGTCTTCTACTGGTGCCATTCAGCAGCGGGATTATTCGGATATTATTGCTCATGGTCTCACTGCTGCACTCCTCTCTCAGACAGAGCCCACTGATTATCGCACTGCCCTTCAGGATCCAGCCTGGGTTTCAGCCATGGATGATGAGATGGATGCTCTTCGTGATCAGCACACTTGGGATTTGGTGCCTCGACCTTCGAATGTCAACATTGTTGGCTCAAGTATCGACCAGATGGCACTATTGAGCCTCACAAAGCTAGACTTGTGGCGTAGGGTTTCTCGCAGATTCCGGGTTTTGATTTTGACCACACTTTCAGTCCTGTGGTTAAAGCCTCCACTGTTAGGACGGTTCTTACCATAGCCACCATGCGTTCCTGGCCACTTCATCAGTTGGATGTCCAGAACGCTTTCCTTAATGGTGTTCTTGATGTTCCTGTCTATATGAAGCAGCCCGTTGGTTATCAGGATTCTGTCCATCCAGACTATGTTTGTCGTTTGAAAAAGGCCATTTATGGTCTTAAGCAGGCTCCCCGGGCTTGGTTCCAGCGTTTCAGCAGTTATCTGACACAGCTTGGTTTTCGGTGCAGCTCAGCTGATACTTCTTTGTTTGTCCTTTAGAGGGGGTCATCGTTACTGTACCTACTTGTGTATGTGGACGATATCATTCTTACAGGCAATGACTCGACTCTTCTTCGCCAGTTCATTGATCGGACACACAGAGAGTTTTCGATCAAGGATCCCGGTGCTCTTCATTACTTTCTTGGTCTTGAAGTTTCGCCTACCTCCTCAGGATTACTGCTTGGCCAAGCAAAGTATGCTCGGGATATTTTGAATCGGGCCGGTATGTCTGACGCGACACCTATTTCTACTCCATTTGTTGCTGGTTCTCAGCTTCACAGCTCTACCAGTCCTCCATTTCGGGATCCTACACTTTATCGTTCTCTTGTTGGTGCTCTCCAGTATCTCACCATCTCTCGCCCGGATTTGGCATTCTCGGTCAACACGCTGAGTCAGTATCTTCAGGATCCCAGAGATGACCATTGTGCTGCTGTGACTCGGATTTTGAGGTATGTTCGTGACACTCTTCATTTTGGTCTCCGGTTTTGTTCTGCTAGTACTCCTGATGTGCTAGGATACTCTAATGCTAATTGGGCTCGCTGTCTGGAGACTCGTAAGTCTACTTATGGTTATGCAGTTTTTCTTGGTGGGAATCTGGTTTCTTGGAGTGCCAAGAAACAACCCACTGTTTCTCGCTCTAGCACTGAGTCTGAATACCGTGCTCTCGCCAACACTGCCTCAGAAATGGTTTGGCTCACTCATTTGCTTCGTGATCTTCGGTTTCCACTTTCTGGTTCTCCACTGTTGTTATGTGACAATAGTAGTGCTATCTTCTTGGCTCAGAATCCAGTGGCACACAAGCGGGCGAAGCACATTGCCATCGACTACCATTTTGTTCGTGAGTTGGTGACATCCGAAAAGCTGCGCGTTGCTCATGTTCCGACTTCTCTTCAGATTGCAGACATTTTCACTAAGGGGCTCTCTCTTCCGCTGTTCGAGTTCTTCAGGTCCAAGCTGTGTGTCGGCGAGCATCCGACGCTTCGCTTGAGGGGGGTGTTAGACTAAATCAGACTCCTGATTAGATTATGATTTATTCTGATTAGAGTTCTTTCCTTATTATACCTCTATTGTACTCTCTATATATTCACATATCAATAATATAATTAGTTACGGCAAATCATTCTATCATCTTCATTTCTCGTAGCATTTGATGTATTCATATATTTCGCATATTTTTCCTTTTTTTTGTATGCTTCTTTAGTATCAATATATCTCTCTAATGCACAGTATTTGTCCGATTTAATTTATTTGTATATTCTTACTTTTAGGTTATAAATCAGCATAGAAAGAATAACCCGACAAATCATTTCTCGTTTATGTACTAACTAGGACTCTACATCCCGCGCGATGCGAGATCGTCTGAAACGGTTTGGTATTATTCTGTTCAATTTTGTTGGCTCTAGTTTCCTTTTCTGATTATTCATGATTTAGATTAAATTTTGATTGAAGAAAATTCATTTTAAGTTTGAGGGGGAAAACCATAATCATAACAAACGATTAATTGCAGCACATACTGATCCTATTTCTCTTATTTCTCCATGCAACCTTTGAAATGATTCAATACTCTTAGAGGTGTCAAGTCGGGTTATCTTGTCATGTTCGTATCGGGTTGAAACGTATCGTGTTGAAACAGGTCGGCTTGAAACTTATTGATTTTATTTATCGTGTCAGGTCGGGTTGAGTTGGGTTACTGTCATGCCGGGTTGAAAATGCGTCAGTTTTTTTCTCGGGTGTGGTCGTGTTAATATCGGGTCGGGTTATTGTCGTGTAATTTTTATACTCGGGTTAGGTTAGGTTGGGTCGGGTCAAAATATTATCGGGTTGGATCGGATCAGGTTATTGTCGTGTCATTTTTTGTACTGAAGTTTTGTTCGAGTCTGATCATATCAGTTATTTTTTATAATGTTTCATATTGGATTTAGATATATATTGGGTTGATTCATTTTAGATCGGGTTATTATGTTACCCAATTAAATTTCTGTTGGTTTAGATTATATTTCGATAATATTATTGTTACAACTGCACTATTATCAAATTTTGTTTCGTTGTAACTTAAAACTTGCAAAATGTAAAAACTAGACTCGTAACTCGAAATTAAAATCCTCTCGAAAGTGATGCTACCCTATACACCCTCATTGTATTTTCCAAGTATGTAAAAAAATATTTATCAACAATCAAGCATAATAATATATCTGTAATCATTTTCGATTTTTCTCTCTTACTTCTAAGTAATCAACTTTAAATTACTCTATAACATGTATTAGCATTTTCCAACATTTTACCAAAAAATTAATATATTTAATATTTATATATTTAGGCAAGAATAACTAAAATAATGTGTTTTGGAGCAACGGATAATGGGGCAACACAATTTTGGGCCACATTGTAATTTTTCAAGACTATGTAGAAGTATTCAATGTTGACTTTTAAGGCGCTTATAGTCACCCATACATGCCCAAATCGCAAAGTCACAATAGTATAGTGTTGAATTGCATTTTTGTATTGCCAATTTTGTGATTCGACAATTCCAACTTCCATGGATGGACCTAAATGCAAAAGGCAAACACTTTACTCGTAACTCCAAATTGAAATCCGCTTGAACGTGATGATACCCTATACAGCCCCATTGTATTTTCAAGTCCGTAACAGAATATTTATCAACAGTTGGGAACAAGAACATATATGTAATCCTTTTCGATTTATCTTTCTTACTTATAAGTAATCAACTTTAAATTACTTTAGAACATGTACTAGCGTTTTCCAACACTTCACCAAGAAAAACATTTATTTTCTATTTTTATATTTAAGCAAGAATAACAGAAATTGTGTAATTTGGAGAGAAGGATAATGTCATAACATTTTTTGGGCATAACGTAATTTTTCATAAATATGTTAGAGGCGCTTTTGTTCCACTATCTTAGTTGAATAGTAGTGTTGAGTATTCATTGAATTCAATTCACTTTTTAAAATGCTTTAGTGCATTTTTTGTTGTAATAAATATTATGATTCTAATTTTTTAAATAAAAAACTAGTGGAGTCCCACCGCGCTTTGCACGGTATTATTAATTAAAAACTTATTATTATTTTTATGTATTTTTGTGTCTTACATTTAAATTGAAAATAAAGAATTTTATTTACAATTTTGAAGTTTAGTTATCTAAGAAACACTATGAGTAATGAAGTGAAATAATTAGTTTAATTAGAAATAGTTGCATATTGAATACAATAAAAATGATTATTTTTATAATATTTATTTCAAATTATTTTAAAAAATAATTATTTATATGTCGAGCTCATTTTAAAGGTTATCAGTATATCTCACTGAATAAAATTAAGGGTGAACAAATTCAGGGGCCCTCCTATTGTCATTTGACCCTTTTGGCCCCTCATTTTTTTTCTAATCACTTTCATCCCTGAACTAACAAAAGTGTTGAATCGTAACTCTTCCATCTGGTAAAACCGTTAATTTTGGTAAAAAACATTAGTTTTAAGGGAAAATTAGTAATTTCTCATTTTTCTTTTTTATTTTCCCTTTTCTTTACCTTTTTCTTTTCTCCTTTCCTCCTTTTATTTTTATCTTTTCTCCTTTTTCTCCTTTTTCTCCTTTTTCTCCTTTTTCTCCTTTTCTCCCTCTCTTCTGGGGCAGAGCCGCCGCCACCACCTATTCAATAAACGTGATTTTCTGGCAAAAGGATGTTGAGAACTCGCCACTGGGGGTGGCCCTTGAGCTCGCCGCTACGATCTTCTGATGCCACTCCAAAACCTTCTCTGCTAAATTGAAGCTAGTCTTCAACTGAACAGTCTGAGTGGGCGAGTTTTCCTTGAGGTATTTCCTCTTCTCCTCACCCGGCAACTTGAAAAACTAATGCGCAGCTTCCATCACATCCTCAAGAACTTGAACCGGGACACCATGATTGACGATATGGAAGAAACCCCACCTCCCGGAAGCATCGCAGATTGAGGCCATGACTTTTGGATCATCACTGTTAGATACATCAATGACTGGAATCGAGTCTTCTTATACCACTAGGCTCTAGTCCAGCCTTTTTTGTGGAGGTTGTAACTTTATCGATTGCTTTTATTGATATTTTGATGATGTTGAGTTCTTGTATCAGTGTAAATTGCAGCTTTTGGAAATCAGGGGATGGAAAAACGACAGAGGTTTGGTGGTTGCAGGTCAGAGGGAAGCCGCGGTCATGGAGGTCGAGGTGACGAGTGGCGGGGCTTGAAGCTGAAGGAGAGGGTGGACTGAATTGCAAATAAAAATGATAGGGCCAACTTGTAAATAAGAATGATAGGGTTTGGATTGTAATAAAAAAAAGATGGAGGGGGACTAAATTTGTTAATAAAAAAAGATAGGGATTGTATTTGTAGTAAAACAATTATGGACGCGGCTGAAATTGTAAATAAAATGATGAAAAGTCCCTTTTATCCTCAATTTTATTGAAATTTCAGCAGTTAACGATCAAAACTTCAAAGTTAACGGTTTGACCTGACGGAAAGGTTGCGATTCAACACTTTTGTCAGTTCAGGGACGAAAATGATCGGAAAAAAATGAGGGGCCAAAAGAGTCATCTGACAATAGTTGGAGGATCTGCCAAGTCATTCGTCCTAAAATTAAATATCAAATATTCTTATTAGTCCCCCTAGTTGTAAAATACCCTCATCGAACAAGTTACTCGGTCTATAACAAGAATTTGTGATAATTTATTAAATATTATTTTTACAATCTTTTCAAATTGATTTTTGAAATTAATATTTAGTCTTCTCTCTATAATTACTAATTCAAAATCATAATTTTAATGAGACATCTCTCTTTATTTGTCTATTATCATTAAATTTATAAATTTAGTCGTGTGCATTTTTGACTTAACCTTGTGTATTCACATTTGTTGTGAGTTGACTTTATGTCTAGAAATCATATCTGTAAACTCGTAATATATAAAAATCCCAATTTATTCTAATAAGTATGTCTAAAGAATTTATTAGTTTGACGCATAACCAAGTTAACATGGTTCCATATTAAATGTTAAATGATTTTTTATAACTACATCTGTTTTGGGTTGATTACTCGTAGGGTTATATAGTTGATTTATTGGGTTGAATTAGATCCGGGTTAAATCGAGTTTGGGTTGGGTCGGGTTCGTATTCAGGTTGGGTTTGGGTCCAGATTATCGAGTCATATTCAGGTTTTGGGCCAAATTCAATCGTATCGAGTTTGGGTACACGTCAATATTTCTTAGGTCAAAATCGAGTTTCAAGTTGAGTGCGATCGTATCAGGTCAGATTCGGGCCAATATTTCTCGGATCAAATTAAATTTTAGATTGATTCGATCGTGTCGATTCAGGTCTAATTCTCGAATCGGGTCATAGATTGACAACTATAACTACTCTTGCTTCAGAACCTATAAATAGAGTGGGGTGTCGTGCAACATGTTTTAAACAAAATATCCTAGAAGCAATTAGTCTTTGTAGTTATGCCAACTTGTTCACATACTCTATTATTTTGATAGCTTCACTTTTTGTTTGTTCCTAAGATGCACAACTCTCTGATAATTTCTAAGCTACCACTTGCCCAAATCACCAAACAATTGTGCGCAATGCAATGATCGCTGCCATTAACAAAGACCATTCAGTTCAAAATCCATATCCAGAAACATATTCCGTGTTGGAAAACGATTGTAAAACAAGTTGAATTTTGTCAACTTTTGGGTTACATTTTGAGTTAGGCCCGAATTGAATTAGAGTCAGTTGACATCGTTTTTGGATTCTCCTCTATGAGTACTATAAAATTGACTGTTTAAATTCTCAAAACGGATAAAGGGTGATGAGATATGGATGCTCAAAGAGTCACTCTTAGAATGGAAACTTAGGCGGAAATTCATTGGCACATACTAAGTTTTCTGTAATTTTTTACTGTCTAAAATGCATTTGGATTGTGTGAAAGTCTCTAGAAAGCCCAAACTGCGTAACAAATATTCTTAGAATCATGTGTGGAATATATGATATTTGATATGCGGTTAATCATTATAAGGAATATGATATTCTTATCTTTTTAGAATATATTCAAATATTTGTAAAATATTTTGTGGTTAGAGAATATTTTCTCTGATTACGGCGGGAATCAGATCTTCCACGTATCTTTCCATAGGGTTTCTTAGACATCTATAAATAGAGCATACAGAAACTTACCATTCCCAAGTTCCTCCCTACTTCTAAACTTGAGTCTTACCTTCTTTCTCTGTCTTTGTCGGTGATAGTCCTTCGGGCTTTGTGTGACTCCGAGGTAATTTTACTTGTTAAATTACCTTCGATGGTTTTATCCTGAGGAACGATGCCCACGGCGGGACTCATTCGTTTCAAAGACAACGAGTGTACTCGTGACTCCATCAATATGTGATATATATGATTGCTTGAAACGTGCTTATTAATTGTATTTTAATTGAGAATTGAATGTTAGCCTAGCGGTTGAAGTCTAGTGCTACTACCTTGAGATCATGGGTTCAATTCTCACCAGGGCAAGGGGGAGGGGAGGGATTTTATTGGGGGCTCATTTGAGTTATTACCCAATTTTTTTAAAAAAAATTGTATTTTAACCTTTTAATTGTCCACATGAATAATTAATTCAATTTCATTATTCTTGCTTATGTTGAACTGCTCATGTAATTTCATTATTTAATTTTCACATATCTTATCAATATACGTTCAACATCTTCAACAAAATATGCAGAAAATAATAGAAACTCTTGTATTCATAGCAAAAGAAGTATATCATAGAAACGAACTCATCAACCATTGATGCCTAATTCTCTTAACCATCTACACATGATAAGTTTAAAACATAAGCAGAATATAATAAAAACTGAAATCACAGCTTGTGGCGCATGCCATCTTGGTTCAACAAGAGAGGCACAATCTGCCAACTACCTTCGGGTCCGAAAAATTATATACTCCCTCCGTCCCAGCTCTTTTTACGGAGAGAGAAATTGGAAGTAATTTTAAGGATATATTATTTTATGTGTTTGAAGTGGAGTATCTTGAAATTGAAGTGGGGTATCCTAATATTATTGAGTTAAAAAATCAGAAATTGGGCCCAAATTGAGTAAACAAATAATAAAAGCAATCCATTTATGACAAAAAATGAGGTAGTGCAAAAACAACTGGAACGTCCAAAAAGAAAAAAAATATAAAAACAGCTGGAACATCCAAAAAAAGAAAAAGTACAAAACTAGCTGGGACGGAGGGAGTACGTCTTATGACGCTTCAAGACAGCAAGATGCCTATTACTCCTAGTTTCAGGCCTGGGAGAAGGCGACAATGGGACAGTTTTCTTTGACATCCTATTGGCATAGGTGATGCCAAAGGGATTGTTTGCTCACACTATTGACTGATGATACGTTATATGGTTAGATTCGTCGTAGCAAATAGATTCTCAAAAGTAATTTTTTATTTATCGTTATTATACCTAGTTAAATATATTAACGATTAGACAAATTTTTAATGAGCGTAAAAAAAATTCTTAGCAATTTGATTTGGGACGGGGGAGTATGTATCTTGCTTCCACCAAATAGAATCTCATTGTTGTTTAATTCTATCCTAAACCCGAATCTTCAGTCAATAAAATAAATGAACACATAAAAAAAACACAATTTGTAATCATCAACATCAAATTTTAATAAACATCACCTTTGCTGCCTTGATGGCATTAGCCGCAGGAGTCTTTCTCTTGTGAGACCGTCTCATAGTGAGACCAAGGACTAAAGGTAAAATAGGAAAAGAGTAAACTAAATTTGGGGTAAAAAACTAATAGAACTGGACTAAATTGTAAATTATCACAATTACACATTAAATCCCTGAACTTTTAAAACATCAATATGAAACCCATCTTAAAATCTTTGCAATTTTATCCCAGGTCTCACCGTGGGACGGTCTTATACAAGACTTTGTATAGCCGCAGTGATTAACTACTGGGGAAAGACTAGTTTCAGCACCCCCAACTTCAAAATGTGTGGAGCGAACCATACAGGCATTTAGAAATATCTACACCAATGTCCATTCCCAGAATCCCCGTCTTTTGACTGGAGTCTGCAGACGCTGATAGAAGTTTCTGAATGCAGTTCTCACTTGAATAAAGCACGTATTGCCTCAATGAATCCTAAATGATCGACCAAAACTGAGAAAAATAAAACCTAAAAAAATTACTAATTCTAATTTGAGATGTCCATACACTAAATCCACCAGCTCCATGCTTATTTTCACTTCATTACTCAAACTAATGGCATCATCGTCAAAACAAGCTTCCAAATTTTAAAAACTACTTTTCCATTCCAGTTCAATCCCCAATCTAGATGCAAAAACTTCATACAATCAAACCGAGTACCTATCTAACAGTAGCCAATTCTTGCTTAATTTTGAAATTTTGAAATTTTGAACAACTCTTACAGAAAACTCAGAAACAAACACACGTGGAATCCTTTGTATTTCATTGCATTTAGTTTTGTCAAAGAGACAAATCAGACACAACAAAAATAAAATTGGATATACCGACACACCAAAGTCACATTTATCATCAGACAAGTGTAACCTATCCTCCAGCCCCTTCAATTCAACAAATTGCTTAATGTAAAGTCTAAATTTATCTAGTTAACAATTTGTGAAAATTATTCAAATATGGAATTGTTGTCTTGAAACATCAAAGAAGGAATGATCGAGATTCGTGGAAGTCTGCGAAGAAATCTGAGAATGAAATATTTCGTCCATGGAGTTTAACTTCATAATATGTCAATTCCTATGGGATTAGATTGGATTTATGAAAATTGGAATTGATTTGATAAACATCCTTTGTGTAAGGATTTGGACGGAATATATTAATTCCGTTCTTTAAGGGATTAGATTTGATAATTCCAATATCCAAGAGATTTGATTGTAATCTAAGTATCATGTGGAGAAGGAATTATGTTTGCATATGACTTCATGCGTACTAGAATTGGAGATGGAATAAAATTCATGTGTGCAAAGACTTTTTATGTTGGAACATACGGAAAGCTGAAGCCTAAAAGGTTTTTACCGTTGGCTGAATATTGCGTGGATATTTACTTATGGAGGGAAGGAAATTAGCAATATGGTATTTTAGGCGTGTGGTAGAAGCATACTGGATTTATGAAAATTCCCTATAATTATAGAAAAATATTTATGGGATATTTGAGATAAGGATAATCATTTTATTTATGGGATTTGGATATGCTTCAGAAGCTATTAAGGAATAGGAATATTATAGAGATAATTATGGAGAGTTACGATCTGCTCATGCATTATATATAGAGGACATCACAGCTGCATGAATCTCACAGACTTAATAGAAAAAAAATATGCATACAGATTTGATATCTTTCGAGAGTATTGAGAGACAGAATTCTATGCTCCAACATACGTAACCTGTTGTTTAAATTTCAGAATATAACTTAATTCCTCAGGAGGAGGAGATCCAACGTCGATGAGTTTTGAAGTCAGAGAGAGCATGATCAAGGTGCATTTTGTACTGTATCTTTCTGATTGGTGGATTCATTCTGAACTGGATCAGGCCCGCAGATGGAGGTGGATTCATTCACCTAACTGCGTAACCAAGTATTGTGTCTTTATCCTTCACTTTATTGCATACTTGGTTAGATAGGTTATGTTGGAACACAATAGTGATAATTGAATTAATTCAGTAAAACCAAATTTCAATTGGTATCAGGGCGAGGTCACTTATTTGTGCCTTGGTTGTGTCAAGAAAAGTGTGATCCAGTTTTACCAATGGCGACCAGAGAAGGAGCTTCTGTGTCTTGGCCACCACTGTTGGAAGGAACAAATTACAACTACTGGAAGGCTCGCATGCGGGTGTTCATAAATTCACTGGATGAACTGGCTTGGCGATTTGTTGAAACTGAATGGAATCCTCCTACTGAAGATGCCGAAACTAGCTCAAAGGATAAAGAAGGAGAATCGAGTTCGAAGAAGCAGAAACTCAAACACAAGTCTACTTGGTCTCCAAATAAACTGAAGGCGTCATTGAAAAGTTCAAAGGCATTAAATGTTATATTCACGGCAGTGGATGAAGAACAGTTCAAAGTCATCTCAACTTATCATCAAGCAAAGAAATCTTGGGATATCCTGCAAACTGTTCATGGAGGAACAAGTCATGTAGGTAAATCCAAAATACAAATGTTGGCTACAAAGTTTGAGGAACCAAAGATGGGGGAGGATGATACTATTGCCATATTTAATGGGAAACTTAGAGACATCTCCAACACGACGTATCAACTTGGGAAAGTCTACAAGGAAGAAAAATTGGTGAAAAAGACTTTGAGATCACTTTCCAAAAGATTTGCTATGAAAGTCACAACAATTCAAGAAGCAAGAAACGTTGCCACAATGACCCTATATGAACTGATGAGATCTTTGCAGACCTATGGGATGAGCATACAACTACCTGTGGGAAAAGTCCAGAAGGAGTTGGCATTTAAATCATTTTCATCAAATATCAACCATGAGTCTGACAGTGATGATGATATCAATGAACTTTATTTTATCACAAAGAATTTCTCAATAATGTTGAAGAAGGTGCTAAACAAGAAATCATAGGAAAGATCTGGTGGAAATAAACCCCGTCCTCAATATTTTGGTAATCGTGGAACTCGGATAGAGCAAGGAAGCCAGCAAGTCTCTAGAAATCAAAGTGGTGAAGAAAGGCAGCCTGAAAGAATTCAATGTCAAGAATGTGAAGGATATGGTCACATCTAAGCTGAATGTGCAAATATTTGGAAGAAGAGGGGAAAATCATATGTTACCTCATGGAGGGAAGACGAAGAAGATGAGAAAGGCGAAGATGAACTCACAAGAAATTATGTGGCATTTGGAGCAAAAGTCCTCAATAGATCATATGGCGATGCATGTTCCAACATGTCAAAGAAAAATGCTGTTGTATGTTCCAACACAGGTTACGATAACTCTTCCAGTGAGGATGAAGGAGTGTGAGTGATGAGGAGATACACACGTCATACAAAAAAATGTATGTTATGTGGCTTAAAGTTCTTGATACAAACACAGTGTTGAAGGAAGAAAAAATTCAACTTGCCACACAGGAGAATATCTTGCTGGATTTAATAGTTGAACTCAGAGGAGAGATTAAAAAACTAGAGTCAAGTCTAGTTTCAACAACTAAGAGAGTTGAGATGGCCGAAATGACTATTAACAAGTTAAACACCGGTAAGGCAAAACTTGATGACATTCTTACCATGGGAAAAGACTTTGGATATAGACAAGGAATCAGGCATGACAAACCGACACGAAGCACCGTCACCATCAAGACAAAGATACGAGAGATAAAAGGAAAGTTTCAGACTCACCAGAAGAAACCTCTCATCTGCAGCTACTGCATGTATCAAGGCTATACAGAGGAACAATGCCGAAAACTGCTCAGGGATATCATGACAGGATGACAACTCTTGGTATGTTCCAACATAGACGATATTCAACGAGCAAGGATGGTCAGAAAGGTATGGGTTATTAAACACACTAGTACTTTCCTTGTTGCCCATACGTCTCTCATAGCACATTCTAGAGACTCGTGCTACTTTGATAGTGGATGTTCTCAAAACATGACTAGAAATCAGAAATTTCTAACAAACATCAAACTATATAATGGTGGTTTTGTGACTTTTAGCGATGGAAAGAAGAGTCGGGTTGCTGGAAAGGGTGAACTGCATATTGAAGGATTCCTAATATTCACAAGTGTTTTGTTTGTTAAATACCTAAAATCAAATCTATTGAGCATCACTCAATTGTGTGATAACAATATAACAGTAGAGTTTTAGAAAGATAAATGCATAGTGAAACATGGCGAACATAAAGTCCTTTTCGGCATTCCATCATCAGACAGCTGTTATTTGCTAGAACAAGAAGTGAAGTGTTTGAGCTCTAAACTAGATGAAGGAATCTTGAGGCACAGAAAGCTCAGGCACATCAGCTACAAAACCTTGGTGAAAATTGCAAATGTGTAGGTTGTGCAAGGTATACCTACACTTACAAGCAAAAATGGATTTGTTTGTGGACCATGTCAACAAGGTAAACAAATTCGATCTCCCCACTCTTCAGTTCGGTATATAACTACCTCAATAAATCTTGAATTACCGCATATAGATTTAATGGGTGCAGTCAATACACCGATTGTGAGTGGCAAGAATTATATATTTATATGTGTTGATTATTTCTCTAGATAAACTTTGGTATCTTTTCTAAAAGAAAAATCTGAGACAGTGGACGTGTTTAGAAGTTTGGTGATAAAACTGCAGACAGAAAAGGGAAGTCCAATAGATAAGATTGTCAGAATTGGCAGTGATCATGGCAGAGAATTTGAAAACTCTCAGTTTGGTGACTTTTGTGATGAACTTGGGATTCAACATGAGTTCTCTGCTCCAAACACTTCTCAACAGAACGACATTGTTGAAACAAAGAACATGAATCTTCAGGAGATGGCTCGATTCATGCTAGCCGAGAAAGGAATCCATAAAAAGTGGTGGGCAGAAGCTATTAATACAACTTTTTATACGATCAATCGTGTATATCTTCGTCCATTCACAAGCAAAACTTCATACGCGATCTGGAAGGGCAGGAAGCCAAATGTATCATATTTTCATGTATTTGGAAGCAAGTACTACATTCTCAGAGATAGAGAATAATTGACGAAGTTCGACAATCGTATTGATATTGGGATTTTGGGAGGTCGTCGTCGTACCTCTCAAAGTTAGTATTTATAAGCCCTTAATGCTTACTATCTACAACTAAGTAGATAGCGGCAAGTCTGGGTCGTCCACGACGAAGGGGGATTTTATCAAGCATTTAAGCACAAAAGGTTGCTATTAGGCTAGAAGTAGATGTATATATATATACATATAAAAGCATGTAAATGGGGGGGGGGTGGTTGGTTAGTTGTCCTAAGTTATGAAAATTAAAAGACAAGATAACTAGCAAAGTCAAGTAACTATGCTAATCATGAAACAAACTAAGAAAAAGGGGTTTGAAACTACAGAAGATGAAGCCTTGGGGGCAATTGATATCCACTTCCAAACCAAATGTAGATCTTTGAACTATTCACTCATCCTATCACAAGTGTTACCTATGGAAGAAAGACCATAGATTTGACAACAACAAGTCTTTTACCAAAGACATAGCCATATAATCAAACTAGCATTCATTAGGCTAAACCTAGAACAAACCACATTCAAGGTTCAACCTTTCATTGCATCTATAGGATAAATATGAGAATGATCCACATTAACATACTTATCTAGCAAGAATCACAACACATATGCAAAAGAAGTTCTAAGTTCATGTTCTTAAAATTGTATGCAAATGAGCTAAGGAATTCGTCACTTTCCTAACTCTCTAACACTTAATTCATACAAACACTTCCTATTTTCAAACAACCTATGGCATAAATGAAGTAAAACATAGCATTAAGAACACATGAATGCTAAATAACAAAGGCTTCAAGAACGAGTGAAACAATTTATTCACTACTTCGACTACTTGTTGTGAAGATAAATCTTCCATCCTTCTTAGATAGTAGTTTGCAAGAATGAAGTCGACATCTCTTGTCAAACCTCACCAATGACTCTCTTAGCCGAAACACGACTAAAAGTATCCCATTGATGACTTTGAACACAAAGAACCAACAAGCTTGGCAACAATTATAAACACTACACCGAGTCTAAGCATTTAACCAATTCATGCATTTACACAAGATTAGTCAAGAAAGATCGACATTCATAGACTTCTCTCATTTTCTACCTAAAACAAACATGAGAACGAGTTCGATATCATCACATTCATCTAGCAATTATCAACACACCAACATCATAAGAAGCCCTAACTCATGCTCTTGGATTCCACATTAAAAGAGGGGAGAATTAGCTACTTTCTCCCAACCCTAACAAGTAATCATACAAGCAATTCATATACTCAAGCTTCCAACAACATCAATGCCATTAACAATTCACATTCAAAGCTCAATAAATGCACAATAGAAAAAGCACTAAATAGATAGATATGGTTCTTACTATATAGAAATGGAAGCTTCAATCCATTGCTCCCAAGATAAAAATAAGGTAGATAATTAAAAGACATGATTAACCTACAAAAACTAAGAAAAGAAGGAAAGAAAAACTAGGGTTTGAACACAGAAAAATTGCAGGAAGAAGAAGGAATTCGTCTTGTTGAAGAGGAGAGGATAAGGTGAGTATTTAGAATTTATTGTCATTTGTCCGTCGCGAGTCGCGATGGGCTCGCGATGACCTCGCGACGGACTCCAATTCCAGCACCATTTCTTCTTTCTCCTTTTTGTTTTATATCCTCCTCTTCTCTTCACTTCTTCAATTCTTCAAATCTTCAAAAGCTCAAATAAAAGTCTTCAAATCTTCAAAGGTATTCTTCAAAGTCTTCAAACAAATTGCCTTGTCACACAAAATCCTCTAGAAAAGTAATAAAAGTATAAAGTCGCTTTTAACTCTCCTTAGAGAATTTCAAGGCAAAATGCCACATTTAGAGCACAAAAGTTTACAAAAGTGAATTCTATAAGTCCTAATATAACCGTATAAAATGGGCACATCAGATTTTTCTTGGGTATTTTGTGAACAGTCGAGCTTATCGTGTCTTCAATCTTCGGACAAATGCAATCATGGAATCCATAAATGTCGTTGTGGATGATTCTGTCAACCCACAAGTATTAGCTGATAGAGAATATGTACCAAATAAGGGCCATGTTCCAATACAGAACAGTTATCCTAATGAGCCGAACAATGTTGGAACATCGGAGCAGACTTACAATCCTGATGAACCTGAACAAATCGAGTATGTTGGAACATCGTCCCCCACAGTACCACTACTATTCCAACACAGGTGCAACCAGAAACAAGCATTAGGAGAACTCGATCGATCCCTCGGGTAAATTACAGAGAACTAGCAGGACTACAATGTTTCATCTCTCTTATTGAACCCAAGAACTACAAGGAAGTTTTACTTGATGAATATTGGATTTCATCAATGTAAGAAGAACTCGGTCAGTTTGCACGCAATAATGTATGGTATCTCAATCCTCGTCCTAAAGTTGTAAACGTTATTGGCACTAAGTGGATCTTCAAGAAAAAAATCTAATGTTGATGGTCAGATTACTCAAAATAAAGCTAGACTGGTTGCTCAAGGATATCTTAGGTTGAATGAGTTTATTTTGATGAGATATTCGTACCAGTTTCCAGGTTAGAGTCAGTTTGAATTTTACTTGCTATTGCATGCACTATGAATTTTACTCTATACCAGATGGATGCCAAAAGTGCTTTTCTCAATGGGGTGGTAAATGAAGAATTTTTTTATTGAACAGCCTAAAGGATTTGAGGATCCTCATTACCCCCATCATGTTTTTTGACTCAAGAAAGCATTGTATGGTCTGAAACAAGCACCTAGGGCATGGTATGAATGACTTACTAACTTTATTCTTCAGAAAGGTTATCGTCGAGGGGGAGTAGATCGCACCTTATTTGTGCTAAAAAAAAGTATCATGAATTTTGATAGCTCAAATCTATGTTGATGATATTGTGTTTAGCTCTTCTTCATCATCAATGGTGCAGAATTTCGTAACTGTAATGCAGGCTAAATTTGAGATGAGTATGGTTGGAGAACTCATATATTTTCTAGGGCTTCAAGTCAAGCAAGAGAATGATGTTCTGTTTATAAATCAGAGTAAGTATGACCTGAATTTAGTGAAGAGATTCAGACTAAGCTATTCTAGAGTAGTCCGAACACCTGTGGGGGTGTCTGATAAATTGGTGAAAGACAAGAAAGGAGTTGGACTTGATCAGAAACTGTACAGGGTCATGATTGGGAGTCTATTGTATTTGACAGCTAGTAGACCATATATATGTTTCAGCGTGGGAATATGTGTAAGATTTCAAGCTGAACCAAAGGAATCTCATTTAACTGCAGTCAAAAGAATTATCCAATATGTGAGTGGGATATCTGAGTATGGTGTCTGGTATTCTAAGAATCAAGACTCTGACCTGATTGGGTACAGTGACTCTGATTGGGCTGGTAATGCAGATGATCGTAAAAGCACTACATGTGGGTTTCTTTATTGGCACGAATCTAGTTTCTTGGTATAGTAAGAAACATAATTTGATCTCTCTGTTTACTATGGAAGCTGAATATCTTGCTACTGGAAGTTGTTGTGCACAACTTTTATGGATGAAACAAATGTTGAAAGATTATGGAATTCATCAAGGGTCTTTGATAAATTTTATGTGACAACACAAGTGCTATTGATATTTCTCAAAATCCAGTTCAGCACTCTCGAACAAAGCACATTGACATAAGACATCATTTTGTTCGAGATCTTGTTGAAAATAAGGAAGTGATGGTTGCCTATGTTCCAACATTGAGCAATTTGCAGATATTTTCACAAAGCCATTGGATACTGCCACATTTGAAATCCTCAGACAACACTTAGGTATTTGTCAGATTTGAGGTAATTCTTTAAAGCTTATTTGGCTATAGATTTTTTTTTACAGAAAATTTAAAAAACAAAAAAATAAGAAAGAAGAAAAAGTGAACAAAAATAGAGTATGGAGACAGGTTAAGAAATGTAGACATGGAAATAAATGAGCCTGGTGTTATTAAAGATTCTGATGTTCAAACATCAGTAAATGTGGCCGGAGAAGATTATGATATAGGTGGTGAACAAGCCTATGTTCCAACACCAGGCATGGAGATAGAGGGAGAAAGTACTAATTAAGTGAAGGAAGCTAAGCAGGTGATGTTCTAACTTCGATACAGACTTGAGGTGTTGATTCTTAAGCAATGAAAGGATCTTATGTTCCAACATAGAGAAAGCGGGTGAACTTGAGAGCTGATATGTTCCAACGTCAGTGATTGATGTTCCTGCACAAGTTGAGTCGATTATTGAAAGCACTTCAGATGAGACTTCCATGAGAGATATGATATTAGCTCAGAAGACAACTGATCTTGGTGTATATGAGGGGTGTGGATTTACAGCCTACTTGGACTATTTGGGTCTCAAGACTTCTGCCTCAATCTACAAGGAGTACAATCTGGAGATTTTACAAGAATTATAAAGGGGACAACATTGATCCAGATTTTGAGTGATACAACAGAGTTTACATCAGTGGCAAGATATTACTGGAGGATTTCAATCTCAGTAACCACTCAAGGGAACGCTACTGCATCTAGCTTAAATATAAGGTATTTCTTATTGATGTAAATAGTTGGATCCCCTCTTGAAATACTACAGCTCTTACTTGAGAAACGACCAAACAAGAGGACATTTGATTTAAGACATGTGCATGATCTTCCATGGAATCCTGATGCTACAACTTCTGATGTTGATGAGAAGAAGGTCAAGTTTGTGGCCATTAATGTGAAGTTGAGAGCTCTAGCCATTTAGATGGCAACTTTGGAGACAAAAAAGGCTAGATTAAATGTGACACAAATAGCTTCTCCTGAAGAGGTTTAAAGGTTTTGCTATGGCTATGTTTCAACATAGGTAAGATATTTGCTTCAGGGGGAGCTGCATTTATTAGATATTTTGGTTTTCTGTGTCTATTGTGTTTGGCATGTTTATGGTCCCAGGGGGGAGATATTTTGAATTTCTTGGATGACGTTATTGGCTCCGTTGGGTTGTTGTTCCAACATGGTTATTATTCCTAGGTGTTGAGGGAATATGGAATTCATGGGGAGATGTTATGTTACAACATTCAGAGTGGTTTTCAAAGATTAATGCTCATAAGTTCTTATAATGAAATTCCAAAAGGTGATCGGTCAACAAAATGCCAAAGGGGGAGATTGTAAAGTCTAGATTTATCTAGTTGTCAATTTGTGGAAATTAAGCAAATATGAAATTATTGTGTTGAAGCATTAAAGAAGGAATGATCGAGATTTATGGAAGTCTGCGAAGAAATCTGAGAAGGAAATATTTTGTCCATGGAGTTTAAATTCAGAATATATAAATTCCTATGAGATTAGATTGGAATTATGAAAATTGGAATTGATTTGATAAATATCCTTTGTGGAAGGATTTTGACGGAATATATTAATTCCTTTAAGGGATTAGATTTGATAATTCCAATCTCCAAGGATTTGATTGTAATCTAAATATTATGTGGAGAAAGATTTATGTTTGCACATGACTTCATGCGTATCAGAATTGGAGATGGAATAAAATTCATGTGTGCAAAGACTTTCCATGTTGGAACATATGGAAAGCTTAAACTTAAAAGGTTTTTACTGTTGATTGAATATTGTGTGGACATTTACTTACGGAAGGAAGGAAATTAGCAATATGGTATTTTAGGCGTGTGGTAGAAGCATACTGGGTTTATGGAAAATCCCTATAATTATGGAAAAGGATTTATGGGATATTTGAGATAAGGAAAATCCTTTTATTTATGTGATTTGGATATGCTTCAGAAGCAGATAAGGAATAGGAATATTATGGAGATAATTATGGAGAGCTCTGATCTGCTCATGGACTATAAATAGAGGACATCACGGCTGCATTAATCTCACAGACTTAATAGAAAAAAATCTGCATACATATTTGATATCTTTCGAGAGTATTGCGAGAGCCAAAATTCTATGTTCCAACATACGTAATCTGCTGTTCAAATTTCAAAATTGTATACCTTAATTCCTTGGGAGGAGGAGATCTAGCGTTGATGAGTTTCAAAGTCAGAGGGAGTTTGATCAAGGCGGGTTGGTAGCAAGGGGAGCTTGCGGGATTCACGTTATAGTTAGATAAGATAAGTATAATTGTATGGTGTACTTTGTACTGTATCTTTCTGATTAGTAATTCATTTTGGACTGGGCAGATGTAGGTGGATTTCACCGAATTGCGTAACCAAGTGTTGTGTCTTTATGCTTTATTTTATTGTATACTTGGTTAGATAGGTTATGTTGAAACACTATAGTGATAATTGAATTAATTAGGTAAAACCAAATTTCACTTACTTCTTAATAAAAGAAACTAAATCAGAATATCTTACCTTGGTATTCAAAAATCATTTTGATGAATATGCGTGAATGTGACGGTACTCCATCTAGCAATTTAATCAACAAGATAACAATGAATTGATCAGTCAACAGCTTAAAGCAAAATAGAAACTACAGTTAATAGGAAGGACAAGAGCAACCAAGAAATATTCAACAAACAAATAAGCCAAGGAGGAACTTCTGGAAGACACGAAAATGGAAAAGTAAACTTTTTATACAACTGGGGGAAATGCAATAAAAGAATAAGCAAATGGACCTGCTCCCTCATCCCTCTATAACTGTCTCAGTTATTCTTTTTTCACTATTGAATGGTAATTTTATAATTTTAATATCTTAAATTATAGTATATAACAAATAACTATTAAAAGCAGATATTCTAAAAGTATGTGTTACGATGAATCTAGCAATATGTCAAACGATAATTTTCATATTTTTATACTTGTACATTTCTAGAAAGCAAATTGCATCAACTTTATTGATGAAGAGTGATGTAAGACACATATAAAAGGAGTGATGTAAGACACATATAAAAGGACTGATGGAGATGCCAAGACTACTACAACCATAAATGAAGACATTTCACGTCTTGATCAAACATTTAAAGGTTATATTCGGGATCCTCTAAGTGACATGGCGGGACCTATGACTAGGTCAGTGACTAAGCTTAGGGTTGCTATTTTAAATACTTTGATTAATCACCTTTATGATGAAGATTTGAAGAAGGAGTCACTATCGACATCTTGGATTCATTATTCAAGATTGTTGGCGAACCGAAGATATCATGAAGAAAACTATACACTTTTTTCCCATTGGGTTTTTAATGAGGTAGTGTGATCACTGTAAAATAGTGTAAAATTATTTTATTTTGGATATTAGACTGTAGAGCTCGGGCATGTGGGCTTTGAAGAGCTAATTTTAAAACCAGTCCATTAGGGTTTAAAAAATATTGAGTTTTATTCTGATTAGAATTAGTTTTGGTAAGAATAGATAAGGAAATATTCATCCAAGTTGTAATCTGGATGAATTTTGGCCATCGACAGTTTATTTTAGGTATTTTAGTTAGATATGGTTTTACCTTCTTAAAACTGCCATAATTCTATTCAGTTTCTGACAGAAATTACTGAATCCCATCTTGATTAGAACTAGGGTTTTGGACGAATTCAGCCCTATAAATAGAGGTTGAACTTTTGAGATTGGAACCACTATCATCATTCAGAAATATAAACCTTTGAGTTCATACTCCTGTTGATTGCGATCTTTTTCCATTGTTGCTTAACCCCGAGGGCTAGTTAAGTATCAATAAACCTTGTAATCTGATCCTGATGGCTAGTTAGAGATCAAGTTAAAATTGAGTGTATCCAAAGGGCTGGACCTTGAATTCATGCTAGATAGTTAGGGTTTACAGATCCCTTCACTAGATCAAAGATATTAATTCCACAATCGTGAGTCTTCGCAAGGAGATTCATATCAGTTGGTATCAGAGCCCACATGGCCGAGCTCTCCATTAAGTATCGTCATCCTATCTCTAGGTTAGATGATATGCTTGAAGATTTGCATGGATTTGTGATTTTATACTAAGATTGATTTGACTCAGGGTTATTATCAAACTCGAATTAAAGAAGCGGATGAATGGAAAACTGCATTTAAGACTGAGTTTGGGTTGTATGAATGGATTGTTATGCCTTTTGGTTTAATTAATGCGTCTTGTACTTTTATGCGGCTGATGAATCATGTCTTAAGAAAGTTTATTGGTCGATTTGTTGTGGTCTATTTTGATGATATATTGATTTATTCTAAGTTGACTGATGAACATATTGAGCATGTTAAAATGGCCCTTGTTGCACTCCGTGGGTCTTGTTTGTATGTGAACATCAAGATGTGTTTCTTGGTTTTGTGGTCTCTAAGGAGAGCATAAAAGTCGACGAAACCAAAATTAAGGCCATCAACACCTTTTCGAGACCTACTAATGCCAACCAGGTACGTTCTTTTCATGGTTTAGCTAGTTTTTATAGACGGTTTGTGCTTGGTTTCTCATTTATTGCTGCACCTCTAACTGAACTAGTTAAAAAGGATGTGAAATTTGTTTGGACTAAGAGTTAAGAGAATGCATTTAATGAATTGAAAGTACAATTATGTAATGCTCATGTTCAGGCGCATGTATTTTCCTAAGCATTTAACATCTATTTTGTAGATTTTTGTTGGAAGATTGCTAGATTTAGATAGGTTTACATAATAAGGGATTTAGATGACCGTTTTCAATTTTCATATCTAAATCCTCCATCTTGTAACCTTTGTTTAGTCTAATGGATGTTTGGTTCTTTGAGCATCTAGATTCCGTTTTGTAAGATTAATTTGTAGATTGCTCGTAAGCACTTCAGATTGTTTTAGTGAATTCCATAAGCACTTCAGATTGTTTTAGTGAATTCCATTCGCAAGGATGGTAAAAGATTGAAGGATACAAGTCAAAATGTGGTAGAAGGCAGAAAGGTAAAAAAGGAAGACAAAGAAGCGAATGAATTGTGACCCTTTAGTTTGGAGAAAGTTCTTATAATGATCCAAGAAGAACCAGCATCCAAGAGTGGTACCATTGTATTTGTCTTCTTGAGCACTATAAAATTGACTGCAAGAATTCCCAAAATGGATCAGCAATTCACTCGTAGAGATGAAAATAAGAAGGGGGCAGTGCCTTCGTTGCGGGCCACAGCCACTTACTTGCGACCCGTAGCAAAAATGCTCATTTTTCACATACGGGGCAGCACCTTCACTGCTGGCCGCAACCCCTTCCTTGCGGCCCGCATCGAACACTTTTGGGCAGCTTTAAAAGCTGAAATTATCTTTGAATTCATGCCCTTCTTCCTCATTCTTTCCTAGCCGAACCTAGATATAAAAACCCTAGTTTTCACTCATCTTTTCTTATTTTTTAAATTTATTCCATGGATTCTTGCTATTTTGTTATGGGTTTTCATAATTTAGGCTAAATATACTCTTGGGAGCAATTGGTAAGCATTTATAGTATGATTTTTTAAGATTCTATTTATCCTATTTTGTGTTTTCATCATCAAGTATATTTGGTGATTTCTTGTGTGATTGATGCATGATTTAGACTCGGATGATCAAATAGTTGATGATTGTGGATTTATTATGTGCTAGGTTTTGGTCAAACCCAGAAAACTTTGACTTTAGTCAATGTGATTGTTTTTGGTCAATCACTACCACAGAGACCCACCTCTAGCATGGTTTTGTTTTGTTCTAGCACCGGTTTTTTCGTAAAAAAACCGGTGCCTAAGTAACCGATGCTAAATTAGCACCGATTTTTTTTCAACTGGTGCTAAATTAGCACCGGTTTTTTTGTTAGCACCGGTTTTTCAACCCGGTTGTTTTTATTAGCACCGGTTTTTTTTGTTAGCACCGGTTTTTCAACCAATGCTAAATTAGCACCGTTTTTTTGTTAGCACCGGTTTTCAACCGGTGCTAAATTAGCACCAGTTTTTTTTTGTTGGCACCGATTTTTCAACCGGTGCTAATTTATTTACGACGACGAAAAAAAATCCCTTCCTCTAAAAGCTACAGCGCGCTGCCGCTTTCAGAGAAAGGGAAAAAAACTCAAAATTAAAATTTTTATTCCACATTAATTTAATAATAAAATCAACTTCACAAAATTAATAATTTATTTCCACATTAATGTATACAAACACATTGTCTTGCACGATTATGGCAAGAATAATAGTCCTAATTATACAATAATAAAACTACTGCAGCACAATTTATGGTACACTGCCTTCACTTACAGCTCTAGAATCTCAGTTTCTTTTCTACTCTTGCAAAAAAAAAGATGAAATGAGAACATAGTTGGGAGACCGAACCTATCATCAGTCATTATAATTCCCAGATTCCGAATTGGAGGTAAAGAAAGGTACAAGTGGTTAGTGAAACAATCTAATGATTCTGGAAAAATGATTGACAAGAACAAGATGGACAATAAGAATGATTACTCATTGTGGTTAAAGAGATATTCGTTTGAAGCAGAACTATTTCCAGGAAGTGGCTAAAATCCTTGGAATGAGAATGAAAGAATCTTGAACAATCCATCGGGGTTGCATGTACCTGCACATTGCAAAAATATCAGTGTATTCAACTTCTCCACCATGGATAACCTAGCATATTCATGGTTTAATTCACCCTTAACTATATAAAATATTACATCATCCATCCTTATAAAAAGGGTGTATTGTTGCTGCAATAGTACGAGAAATATGATTCATTTTGTTTTAGGCTAAGGTGACGCTACTAGTACCTCCAAGAACGTGTTGGAACCCAATACAAGATTTTCATAGAAGAAGCTCTCTTTGGCTTACCCAATGACCAGCATCTTCCAGCACATGCATTTCAACTCCACCTCCCTCTTCAACTGCTTACTCCTCAGCAACATGAAGTCTCTGAAGATCTTTAAGTGCCCACATATGCAAACTCCATTCTGCTTTCAAAAAGTTTACATGTACACCTCGAGGGACATCTTCCACTACCTTCCTGCAATGCATGATGAATATCAGGTTACACAAGGGGTCACAATTCAACTAACTCAAACAACATGTTCATGTTCGCTTAAATGTAGCACCTTGTTGATTGTTTATATATATAAGCCAAGTAAATTCACCCTATGCATCAGTTCTCAAAGGCAAAGTCGATAGGTGCAATAGTGAATCAAATAATGCATAACAGATCTAGTACTGGAGCAAATTTACATCCATCAAAATTAAATCACCAAAATTAAACAAGCAAACCTATCGAACATAGGGTTCTCATCATTGTAGGCCTCCACCTATAACACTGAAAAAAAAAACAGAGAGAAGAGAACTTTTGATTATGTGCAGCAATGTCCCCACGTTGATTATGGTTAATGCAATCAAATCTCCACCATCCTATCCCAAAATCAAGGCTATCTATAACCATATAAATAAGAAAACACCAGATTTTTAAAGCCAAGCTAAAGATGGCAAACTTGCAACATAATAATTTCCATCTTCAGTTGCCAAACTCCATTCTTTGAAGCAGTGACAACAAAGCACGGGTAAAACAAAGAATCAAACATTAATATGGAGAAATCACAAAGTTCAGCTTTGTTTTTATTTGTCCACATTCAAAACTTTATAAGTTTAAAACCATCCTCAAATTTAGACCAAATAAAAGTTCCACTTAAACATTACACATATCATGAACTGAAAAGAGATCTTCAAGACAAAAGCTCACACAAAATGTATAAATAAACTCTTCAACTTCCAAACAACACAAGACGAGAACACCATTTGAAAGCATAGCTGGAAAATAAACATTGCCCATGTCTTTCTTAATACTGAAATTCGTGCAAGAATTTGATTTTACGAGACTACATGGATATTTCTGGCACGCAGATCACACAACATCACTTTAGAGTCTATGAAGGATAGGAGTATAGGACTAATAGTACTGCACTAATGCACAAGTCTGCTGCTAAAGATAGAATATACCCATATCTTGGTTGCAAAATTCAAAAGATAGGCATGACAAAAGCTTCACCACATTAATAGTTTACCAAAAAAAAAATTGATTGGTTCTTTGATGTAAAGAACTTGAGCTCAGAAGACAAAAAGAACAGGAGACAAGGAGAACCAGCTCGAAATAATGAAACCACACAATCCCAGTTTGCAAATAAATTTAAAGATACAAACTTTTAGCAACCAGAAGGAAGAAAAACAGAAAAAAGATCCAAAACCAAGCATAATCAATAACTAACCTAACAACATGTGCTTCAAAAAATTATCATAGCAATATGTGTATTGACATCGACTCAAATGAACTAGAATGGAACTTCATCAAAGATTCACCTGTGCATTGGTAAGCTCGGTCGGCGATGGGAGCTCCGACAGAGGGGAGCAATGCGGAGGTGGTGGAGAGGATCGTCATCGGTGGTGGGAAACGAAGAGGTGACGGCGATGGTTAGCGCAGCGGTAATGGGACCGAGATTGGGAAGTAGAATTGCGACCCGAAATTGGGCTTCCTTTAATCGTGACCAAGATTGGGAACTAGAATCGCGACATAAATGGTGAAGGGATGGACAATATCTTTGGGAAAAATCGATAGAGAGTTATGGTGGAAAGAGGCAAAATTTGGGGTTAAGGTTATGGAGAGAAGAAGGAAATCAATAGAGGTGTTGGGGTGGGAGAGGTACTAAAATTTGGGGTTAAGGTTATGGAGGGAATAGGAAAAATTTGGGAGGGAAGGAAAATGATGTTTTGTTGGGCCATTTTAGTGTTTTATACTTTCAAATGTTTTTCGAAAAAAAACATTAACCCATATGAATGGGAGGGATATGTATTAGCTTCCCTAGAACCTGAAATCTTAAAAAAACACTTTTATTATGTGTTGGTTGAAAATTGATTTTGGAGACTTTGTACAAAAAGGTCTACATATAGCTGGCTACTTATAGAAAAAAGGTAATTTGCGGCAGTCCAATTTGGCTAAGCAGAAGTCTACATATAGGAAATTTGGTCAATATCTGATCAGAAACATGATTTACTCTAACAATAGTATAACAATATTAGAAAATGATCTGTTGCTGACAGGAAGTATAACAATATTAGATCTGACCATTATTAGCTTAGTAATTATGACTTTTCCATAATCAATCAAGATCTGATAAGAAACATGATTTACTCTAACAATAGTATAACAATATTAGAAAATGATCTATTGCTGACAGGAAGTATAACAATATTAGATCTGACCATGACTAGTTTAGTAATCATGACTTGTCCATAATCAATCAAGATCTGATCAGAAACATGATTTACTCTAACAATAGTACAACAATATTAGAAAATGATCTGTTGCTGACAGGAAGTATAATAATATTAGATCTGACCATTATTAGCTTAGTGATTATGACATGTCCAGAATCAATCAAGATCTAATCAGAAACATGATTTACTCTAACAATAGTATAACAATATTAGAAAATGATCTATTGCTGACAGGAAGTATAACAATATTAGATCTGACCATGACTAGCTTAGTAATCATGACTTGTCCATAATCAATCAAGATCTGATCAGAAACATGATTTACTCTAACAATAGTATAACAATATTAGAAAATGATCTATTGCTGACAGGAAGTATAACAATATTAGATCTGACTATGACTAGCTTAGTAATCATAATTTGTTCAGAATCAATCAAGATCTGATCAGAAACATGATTTAATCTAACAATAGTATAACAATGTTAGAAAATGATCTATTGCTGACAGTAAGTATAACAATATTAGATCTGACCATTACTAGTTTAGTAATCATGACTTGCCCAGAATCAATCAAGATCTGATCAGAAACATGATTTACTCTAACAATAGTATAACGATATTAGAAAATGACCTATTGCTGACAGGAAGTATAACAGTATCAGATCTGACCATGACTAGCTTAGTAATCATAACTTGTCTAGAATCAATCAAGATCTGATCAGAAACATAATTTACTATAACACCCATGATTTAAAATCAATCCTGATTTACTACAACACCCTCAAGCTCTCGAGACCCTCGAGCCCTCGAACCCCTCAAGCCCCTTGAACCCCTCGAACCTCTCGAGTCCCTCGAACCCCTCGACCCCTCAGCCCCTCGAACCCCTCGAACCCCTCGAGCCCCTCGACCCCTCGAAACCTTGAACCCCTCGTACCCCTCGACCCCTCGAGCCTCTCAAACCCCTCGAGCCTCTCAAACCCCTCGAGCCCTCAAACTCTCAAACACCTCGACCCCTCGTACCCCTCGAGCCTCTCAAACCCCTCGAGCCCTCAAACTCTCAAACACCTCGACCCCTCGTACCCCTCGAGCCCCTCGAGCTCTCGATCCCCTCGCCCCTCGAACTATCAACACCCTCGAGCCCCTCGAGCCCTCGTACCCCTCGACCCCTCGTACCCCTTGACCCCTCGACCTCTCGAGCCCCTCAAACCCCTCGAGCCCTCAAACTCTCGAACCCCCCGAGCCCTCGTACCCCTCGAGCCCCTCAAACTTTGATACCCTCGATCCCTTCGACCCCTCGACCTCTTGATCCCCTCGAACCCCTCGAGTGGAGGCGATTCCCTCGAGCTCTCGAACCCCTCGAGCCCCTCGATGACCCCTCGAGCCCTTGAGCCACTTTTTCAATTCACCGGTTATGCTGATTTTTAGCACCGATTTTTAAAACCGGTGCTATATTGAATTTTTTGCGGGAAGATAGAATTTTACAAATATGTAGCACCGGGTTTTAAAAACCGGTGCTATTTTACAAATTTTGGCTATTTCATTGGCGGGAAAAATAAAATTTTAAAATTTTTGCTAATTGTTTCCAAAACTGGTGCTATTGTAAAATTTAGCACCGGTTTTTAAAAAACCGGTGTTAAAATTAAAAAAACTGGTGTTAAATTAACACTAGTTTTTAAAATCGGTGTTAAATAAAAAACCGGTGCTATTAGATTTTTAGCACCAGTTTTGAAAATCGGTGCTAAAAAACTGGTGCTAGAGGGGGGTCTTTATGGTAGTGAATGCTAGGTTATAATTAGGGGTGACAACTAATTATGATTGTTGATTGATGGAGTTGCTTATAATTAGGTTAAATTTAGATGGATTTGACTAATGATCAATGTAGCCCACTAATAACGATTAACATGAAGGCCGATCCTCGTAGTCGTTATTAGTAATTATACTTGTGATATCTATGTGTTTGTTGCGTGTAGGGCATCGTGGTTGTTGTGTTGGGTATTCATGTGTATTTCTATCCTCGGGGAAGTTTATGACGTCGATCGGCTAGGTTGACTCGAGGATAAGGTTTATTGTGTGGCGTCGATCACCCACTCTAACTATAACTTAGGAGAGATGAGAAATGTTGACATTCGAAAGGTGTTTACAAGCTCTCCACAATATGTGATTATTGCATAAAAATATGATAATTAATCTATGATCAAAGGATGATTAGAAATGTAAACCAATTGCGCCCAAGACTCGTTATAATCTTAGTTACATCATTTGTGCTATTTGTGATTGTTTTTGCATCACTCTTTCTACTTAGATTTAATTTAGTAGTTTAAAGTAGTCGAAGTGGTTTTCCCACTCAAAACCCCCCCAACTTGTTACCACACACGAAGAGTGACTCCTTCATGTGCTTTTCAACTACGCTTCAACACTTGATAAAAAAACCCTTTTTCCTTGTGAACAACCCCGTCTTACCACTAGCTACTCTTTAGTAGTTTGTCGTAAGTTGGGCTTGTAAATACTATCTTTGAGATGCACACGATGACATCCTAAATTTTAGCGTCGTTGTCAAGGACAAGGCATATTTTGTTAAAGTGTTAGTGTACTTTTTTGTGTGTTTTTGTTTTTAGTTGTTTGTTTTTGTTTTGCTTGCTCTTGTGATTGTTACTTGGGATAAGGCTATATTGCTTTAGTTCTTGGTTTATGGTCGATACTCGCACCAATAAACAAGAACCCTTGCACTACGACCCCGATCTCTTAGGAATGCTCTGAAGTACTAGGAGAGTAGCTTAATTTTCCAACCAAGCCACCCAATCATCTCCCAAAGTAGTTACACCAACTATGTCAGATGATAATAGAACCTTGAGAGAGCACAAGGCTCCCAACCTAGAGAGCCAACCCCTTTGCATCACATTCTCTTCTCTTCCAAAAAATGTCATTTGTGAGTTTAGGTCCGAGATGATCCATTGGTTACCAACTTTCCATGGATAAATCGAGCAGGATGAGAACAAGCATTTTTCCGAGTTTCATTATGTGACCATTAACATGAAGTCATCCAGAATTTCGAAGGATGATTTCAATCTAAGGGCGTATCCTTTCTCTTTGAAGGATGCGACCAAAGATTGGTTGTACTACCTCCCACCTGAAAGTATAACCTAATGGAAGAAGATGAAGAGCAAGTTCTTGGATAAGTTCTATCCGGCATCCAATTCGGCGGGGCTAAAGAAGGAGTTGAGAAACATCTCCCAATATTCGGTGAATCTTTATACGAATATTGGGAGAGGTTCAAGAGGTTGCTAGCAAGTTTCCCATACTACCCATACAAGGATGGAGATATTGTGTACTATTTCTTTGATGGTTTGTCCGTTGAAGATATGAGGATGATCAATGCCGCTTGTAATGGGTAAATTGCCAACAAGAGCTTGAAAGACGCCATGGCATTGTTCGAAGAGATGGCTAATGGAACAAGACAATTCAGGGTGAGAGAAAGGGCAAGAGTGCAAGAATATCCACATCCGGAAAACCACAAGCTTGATGAGCAAGTTCAAGATTTAGCCTCCATGATGAAAGAGTTAATGAAGGGTATGATGCATCAAGCCAAAGTTTGCGGGGGTTTGTTCATTGGATCACCACACTGATGTATGCCCTCAACTCCAAATAAAGGGTTTGAAGAAGGAAATAGGCTACCAAGGTGGTCAAGACCAAGGTTTTCAAGGAAATCAGGTGGTTAAGGGCAAGGTGGATAAGGTTTCCAAAGGGTACAATCTCGTGAGAAGATGTATGATCCATACTCCCAAACTTACAACCCCGGGTGGAGAGACCATCCATAGTTTCGATGCAGAGATGAGCAAGCCAGTCAATCAAATTCTCAAGGTGGATTTCAAACAAATTATCAGGGGGCACAAACCCATTAACAAGGAAACCAAGGGTATAATTGGGCACCACAACAAGGCTACTCAAAGGATAAGGGCTCATCTAACCCCCTAGAGGGGAGATCAAGGTTGGAGCATGAGAAGCTTATGCATGCCATAACCATCGTGGTCATAAATTTAGAGGACCGTACCTCGACTAGATTTAAGAACTTTGAAACTCAAGTTAGCCAAATTGCATCCTCTGTGGCCCGATTAGAGGCTAGGGATTCCGGGAAACTTCCCTCACAATCAGAATCGAACACAAGGCAAAATGTTAGCTCAATCACCTTAAGGAGTGGAAGGAAACCATGAAGCCCGATCGAGTTGTTAAAGATGGAGAGAAGGTCGAAGAAGAGCTTATGGTGAAAGACAAAGAGGTTAAGGAAGTGATCACTCAACCACCGAAGATGAGGGAAATTGAAAAAATCCTTCCACCACCACCACCTTTTTCGACGGCTTTGCGGGATAAGAATCGCAAGAATGAGAACAAAGCCCTTTTTGAGGTCTTCCGCAAATGTGAGGTCAACATTCCCCTTTTTTATGCTATCAATCAAGTGCCTAGGTTTTCTAAATTCCTTAAAGAGTTATGTTGAAATGACCCCGGGATGTTCACTATCCCTTGTGTCATAGGTGACAAAATTTTTGAAAAGTCAATGATAGACCTAGGAGCCTTTATTAATGTAATTCCCTACTCTCTATACAAGACTCTTGACTTAGGGACTTTTCATGAAACTAGGGTGATCATACAACTAGCCGATCATTCCCAAGCTATTCCGAAAGGACTAGTGCAACATGTGTTGGCTAAACTGGATAAACTAGTTTTCCCCGCCAATATTTATGTTCTTGATCTGTTGCATGATGAGAGTGCACCCCCTATCTTGTTAGGGAGACCATTTTTGAAAATGGAAAGAACTAAGATCGACGTGGATAGTGGTTCATTGACCTTAGAGTTTGACGGAGAAAAATTAGGTTATGCGATCTACAAGGATAAGGAGCTTCCCAAGGAAAAATGCCTTGCCATGGTGTCACTATACTCGAAAGTTTGTGTGAGCCTCACAATGAACTTGAACATTTCCACATGATTGACTTAGTTAAAGTTGATAATGGAATGAGTAAGGCATCTAAGAAAGTTTCTAGTACCATGAACAAGGTCAATGTTGCATATGAATATCTCTAGTACTAACTTGCAGCGAGTGAAGAAGGGGTTGAGGAAACATCATCTAAACCCCCCCCCCCCCTTCACTCCAAGGAGTCCCCCAAACCACTCAAAAAGGGATAAGGCACACACGTCCATCTGGCTCCGAAGGTGAGGTTTAAGGCGAGGAAATGTTGGAGACCAATACATGTGGAGACAAGAATGGGTAGAATCACGGAGACCCGAGGAGTGTTTTACATGAAGCTTGAAAAGAAATGGGAGTATTTTGTGTCGACAATGTTAAATAAACTGGTTTTAATCATCTAGATAGTTATTCATGACATTCTGTCGATGTAATTGTGATCTCTTTTTTGTTAAGAATTATGGAGATTTGTTGTTTTAATTGGAATTCATGATTAATTTTTCTTCTTTTTCTTTATTCTTTTGAAACACTATTACGCTTGGTTTGCATGATTGTTTTTGCATGAGCATTTGGTTTTGTAGAAAAGGGAGCAAAAAAATGGGCGAGCAACCGGGGCTAGGAGAAGTTCAACTTGCGAACCATATTGAAGTGCAAGGTCCACGATGCTACACACTCCCCCATCTCCAAAGTACCAAAATCCCCCTACCACCACTAAATGCACCCCGAATCTATTACTCACGACCTGCTTGAAACACACAATTCAAAACCAATGAGGTATCTCTCCCCTCCATTGCAATTTCAATGCTCTATTTAATTTTTTGTGCGTGACAGTGGTTGTCATTGGACCTTCATGATGGAGGTTGTGGGGAGAGTATATTGTGGTTGTGGTAGTTTTCCCATTAGATCTTACAATTGTGCTACTAAGCATTTTTTGGTGTTTGTTACTGATCATAAATAATCTCTCATTGTTCATCCTTGGCATATGCTCTAGAATGTTTATTTGCATTGAGAACAATGCAACATTTAAGTGTGGGGAGGGGAATAAGATGAAACTTGTGATTAGTAGTTTAGTTTTGTAGTAGCAAGTAGCTCTTTTGAGAGCATTTCTACTGAAAATAAAATTGAAAATAAATAAAACAGAGAATGAAAAACACCCTGCTAATTTGAAAACTTGAGAGGGCAACTTAGGAAAGATTGGGGGGCCTGGATAGGTTGAAAATCCGAAAGGACAACCTATGCAAAAATGAGAGGTCAAAAGGTGTGGAAAAATGTGAGAATGAGCATTGAAAAAAATGTGTGAAGCTAGGATGAAAACCCGAGAGGGCTCCTAGGGAAAATGAGAGATAATGAGAGAAATTGAAAAAAAAATTTATGTTTCTCTTCATTTGTCTATTTGGTGGCTTCTTTGGTAGAGTAAGCTAGTTATACACTTGCATTGCTACCTCACTTTTGATTGGTATGAAGGTTGTCTAGATTTTCTTAAATTTTGGGATTTGAGAGTGTGAGAGATTCTTATGTCTTGGGGGTTAGGGTAGTTTAGGAATATGACGTTGGATGTTTTGGGGAAACTTTTGCATGCTAGCTTACACCTAGATCTTTTCTTGTTCTTGTTTACTCGAGGACGAGTAAAAGTTTAAGTGCATGGAGGTTTGATAGGACGTCAAATGCATGTATTTTCCAAAGCATTTAACATCTATTTTTGTAGCTTTTTGTTAGAATATTTCTAGATTTGGATAGGTTTACATAATACGGGGTTTAGATAATCATTTTATCTTTTCATAACTAAATCCTCCATTTTGTAACCTATGTTTAGTCTAATAGATTTTTGGTCCTACGAGCATCTAGATTCCGTTTTGTAAGATTAATTTGTAGATTGCTCGTAAGCACTTCAAATTGGTTTAGTGAATGAAATTCTCAAGGATGGTAGAAGATTGAAGGCCACGAGTCAAGATGTGATAGAAGATAAAAGGGTCAAAGAAGAAAGACAAAGAAGCGGATGAAGTTTGACCCTAAAGTTTTGACAAAGTTTTTATAATTATCGGAGAAGAACCAGCATCCAAGAGTGGTACCATTGGATTTGTCTTCTTGAGGACTATAAAACCAACTACAAGAACTCTCAAAACGGATAAGCAGTGCACCAGTAGCGATGAAAAGAAGAAGGGGGCAGTGCCTTCGCTGCGAGCCGTATCCCCTTCCTTGCAGCCCGCAGTGAACACTTTTGGCCAGCTTTAAAAGCTGAAATCAGCTTTTAATTCATTCCCTTCTTCCCATTCCTTCCTAGCCGAAACTAGACATAAAAACCCTAGTTTTCACTCATCTTTTCTTAGTTTTTTTTTCTTTTTTTCCATGGATTCTTGCTATTTTGTTATGGGTTTTCATAATCTAAGCTAAATATACTCTTGGGAGCAATTGGTAAGCATTTTTAGTATGAATTTTGTGAGATTCTATTTATCCTATTTTGTGCTTTGATTATCAAGTATATTTGGTTTTTTCTTGTGTGATTGATGCATGATTTAGACTATAATGATCAGCTTGTGGATGATTGTGGATTAATTATGTGCTAGGTTTTGGTCAAACTCAAAAAAATTTGACTTTTAGTCAATGTGATTGTTGTTGGTCAATGCTAGGTTATAATTAGGAGTGACAACTAATTATGATTGTTGATAAATGGAGTTTCTTAGAATTAGTTTGAATTTAGATAGACTCGACTAATTATCAATGTAGCCCACTAATAATGATTAGCATGAAGGCCGATCCTCGTAGTCGTTATTAGTAAATATACCTGTGTTATCTATGTGTTTCTTGCTTGTAAGACATTGTGGTAGTCGTTTTGGGTATCCATGTGCATTTCTATCCTCGGGGAAGTCTATGATGCCAATTGTCTAGGTTGATCCGAGGATAAGGGTTTTTGCGTGGAGCTGATCGCCCACTCGAACTACAACCGAGGAGAGGTGAGAAATGTCAACATTCGAAAGGTGTTGACAAGTTCACAATAAGTGATTACTGCATAAAAATAGGATAATTAATCTATGATCAAAGGATGATTAGAAATGTAAACCAATTGCGCCAAGACTCATTATAATCTTAGTTACATCATTTGTGCTATTTGTGATCGTTTTTGCATCGCTCTTTCTACTTAGCTTTAATTTAGTAGTTTAAAGTAGTTGTAGTGGTTTTCCAACTCAAAGCCCCCTAACTTGTTATCACACACGAAGAGTGACTCTTTCGTGTGCTTTTCAACTATGCTTCAACACTTGATCCTGATGTCATTATTCATCCGGCCGATGGTGATCAGTGGAAGAAGATAGATGCGTCATTTCCCAAATTTGGGAATGAGCCACGTAACTTGAGTCTTGATTTGTGGACTAGCGGAATGAACCCATTCGGTAATATGATGAGCAATCATAGTTCATGGCCGGTGATGGTGATGTTTTACAACGTGCCCTCATGGTTGTGCATGAAAAGGAAGTACATCCTGTTGTCCCTAATGATTTCCGGTCCTAAGCAACTGGAGAATGACATCGATGTGCATTTATCCCCCTTGGTGGATCTGAAAAGGTTGTAGAGTCCTAGAATGACAATGTTTGATGGGTTTCGGAAGGAGGATTTTGAATTTCAAGCCATGTTGTTTTACACTGTTAATAACTTCCACGCATATGGAAACTTGTCTGGATATTCTGTTAAAGGTCACAAAGCATGCCCTTTTTTTGGAAGAAATGAATTATTGTCAGTTGAGGCATGTAAGTAAGCGGTATATTGTGGCCACCGGAGATGGCTTCCAAAAAATCATCCATGGAGGAAACTTAGGGTTGAGTTTGAGGGAAATGTATAGTAGGTGCACCCTCCTCTCGTTATAACACGTGAGTCTATCTCGAACATGTTGTGTAATTTTTAAAATGACTTTGGAAAGAGGAACAGGAAACCTAGGGTTGTTGTAGTTGGAAGAAGTGTTTCATTTTTTTGAACTACAGTATTGGGAGAGTCTAGAAGTCTGACACTGTTTGGATATGATGTATATTGAAAAGAATGTATGTGATAGTTTGGTTGGTACTTTATTGAATATCCCCGGTAAGACAAAGGAAGATTTGAAGTGTAGGAAAGACATGGTTGCAACGAGAATTAGACCCGAATTGGCCCTCGAGGCCCGGGGATCTAAGACTTAATTGCTTGTTGCTTGTTACATGCTTTCAAAGTTTGAGAATGAGTTGTTATGTTCCAACCTGAGGGGTATGTTCATTACGATAGACTACTCTTCAAGGGTAGCAATCTAGTATCTAATGAGGGTTTGAGATTGGGAAATATGAAATCGCACGATTCACATTGTTTGATTCAATCATTTCTACCTATTGTGATTAGATTCATCTTGCCAACTCAAATAAGAAAGTACATTTTCTTCAAGGCAATTTTTTGTAAAGAGATTAGGCACAAGAAATTGGTAGAATATCAAGAGGAAATAGTAATCATGATGTGCGAGTTAGAGATGTATTTTTGTCCTTCTTTGTTTGACATCATGATGCACTTTTTGGTTCATTTTGTACGAGAGATATTAATATGTGGTCCTGTTTATCTTCGATAGATGTATCCCTTCGAGAGATATATGAAGATATTCAAGGGTTATTTGAAAAATAAATATCACTCGGATGCTAGTATTGTGCAATGGTATGTGACCGAGGAAGTTGTAGAATACTGTACTAAATTCATGAATGTTGAGGAGTCAGCTGGTGTACCAACACCGCGGCATGCAGATAGAGTGGGTGGTAAAGGTTTGTGAAAAGCAACTACTAGGTCATTAACCCCTAACGAGTTGATGAAAGCACATTTATATGTCTTGCGAAACTCATATGTGGTTCGCCCGTTCGTGGATATGTTTTAGTTACAGTTTCATTTGTATTTTTGTCTCATGATTTAGCTCTTAGGTATGTAGGAAATGGTAGTCATTTACTAAATTGCTAAGATGATGTTCCTCTAGATGTCACTTATGTTTCTAGCATGTTGGTGACTGGTGTAGCCTTTTGTTGCTGGCTAGGACTTGTTTTTCCCCAGTCAGTGCATATGTTGAGTGGTTATAAGCTTGACTTTAGAAATCTAGAAAGAGATCATTACTGTTAGAATAATTTAGAATTACACTATGTGTGAGTGTTTGTGTGTGTGTGTCCTCTTCTTTATCTATACTCCTGCATTCAGTGCTTTACTGGGAAGTATTTTCTGACTGTTATGTACAGAAAAAACTGCCCATAGTATCTTACCATTAGAAGTGAATATGGAGTTATGGATGTCATCTGGTTCAGAAAGATCTGGTTGTTTTGACCCTGGTCCTTAATTGAACCTTCCTTTATAAACTGGAGTTCCCTTCAGTAAACACCTTTAATGTCTTTTAATCTCTCTTTTCTTTTCTTATTGACCAGGCAAAGTGGTATTATTATGTTCTCCTTGGACTAGTTGACGTGAAGGCCAACTTTCTAGGTGAGAATATGAGATGCACATTCTAAAGAAGTAAGATGTTTGATGTTTTTCCGCCAAATATGATTTTATATTGATTTAGTGTTTAAAGTTTTTCCTGGTTAAAGAACATGACTCTGTCTATAATCTATCAAGTTTTGAAGCAACACAATGAATTGAATTTATGTCATGTCATCATCTAAAACAGGAAGATTAGTGAACTAAGTCAGTTGATATTTCAGAATGTTAATTAAGTCTTTGTCTCTTTTTAAGCCTTTAGCCACTGCAAGCTTTAGGTTTCTAGTATAACTGGAGTAATCCAATGTGTTTCATTAGGCCATTTGACCTCTTACACTTTTGCTGCTACATGGCTGAAACTGTGAAATTCTCTAAGCCAGAAAACTGAACCTGTCTCTGATATTTAATTTTGGTGTAAATTTATGGTGACATGTTTTTGATAGGAATAGCTTTTTGTCACTTATCGTCGCCGTCATGAAATTACCGTTACTATAAGTGTCATGTGTATTCCATATGTTAATTTGGTTATTTAACATTTGACTTCCTAATATATAAGATATCAGTGATGTAGGAAGATAGGGATGGGATTCAGTGAACGGTTCTCACTCACAAGTTCATATAGCGAGTTTTGTTTGCGATATGTATATCTCTCTCTTTAACCTATTTTGTTTCTCCAATTCCCAGGGAGCAAATGTCCCCTCTCCATTGATGTCATTTGATTCCTCTATTATTCCGTCGGAGATCCTGAGAGAGGTATGAATACATTTGCAATTTGATTTAAGTTTTTTGAAATCTAACGTCTTATAAGTATTTTGTGCCCTTTAACGATGTGCTTGCTGAGTTATGTGATTGTTGGGGTCAATTTTTGAACTCTAGGGCTCACTTGCATCTTTTTCTATCTTTTCTTTTGGTCGTAGGTGCGTTTTTTGCTTCAGGGAGGAGCAAAATCTCTAATGTGTCCTTGCCCTTTTTAGGGGACTTACATTTTTTTTGAAGTGCCCTCGTTCCATAAGCCAATTTTTGTGAAGGCTCTCCAGAGTCATAAGTTTGTGGCTGACTGCTATTGGTGACGATTCGGTCTGCCACGCTCTGTGAACCGAAGATGCATGAATTTTTCTTCCGATAAGGCTCTCATTTCATGTTTGTTCTACATGAAGGCTCTCAATGCAAGTGTCGGTAGTGGTGAGATTGATTCCTATCCAAGGTCTCCGCCGTAATGTTTAGTCTCATAGATTATTAATTTTTTTTGGTTTTATTTATATATTATCAATTTTGTGAAGCTAATTTTATTATTAAATTGATGTCCTACTAAATTGTTAGTTTTGGGACTTTTACCCTTCCTCTGAAAGCGGCAGCGCGCTACCACTTTCAGGGGAAGAGATATTTTTTATTCGTCGTAATTATTTTAGCATCGGTTAAAAAATCGGTGTTAACAAAAAAAATCGATGCTAAATTAGCACCGTTTGAAAACCCAGCACTAACAAAAAAATCGGTGCTAAAATTAGCACCGGTTTGCTAACAAAAAATTGGTGTTATCTCGGTATATATTAGCACTGGTTTAAAAATCGGTGCTAAATAAAAAACCGGTGCTAAAATAGGGATTTAGCACCGATTTTTTTTAACCGGTGAAACCGTTTCATCGGTTACTTAGGCACGATTTTTTTTGCAAAAAAATCGGTGCTAGAACATAAATAAAACCAATGCTAACGGGAGTTCTTGTTATAGTGTAATCAATACGAGAGATAGATAATGAGTCACCATTAACCATGTATACATAATGAGTAGGGGTGGGCAAAAAAACCAAAAACCGAATCGAAAACCGAATTATCCAAATTCGAATAACCCGAACCGAATTTAAAATACGGTTTTTGGATAACCGAATTGAATAGACCGAATTCTGAATATGGTTTTTGGTTTGGTTTTGGATATGGAAACTCAACCCGAAAACCGACCCAAATACCGAATTATAATTAAAAAATAAATTAAATATTTATATACTAAATTACTAACTAATATAATTCTAATATCATGGCCCAAACTTACAAACTCAGAAATTAATATGTATATATTCATGGCCCAAACATGAATTCATTATGGCCTAAAATAAAAAAAAATTAGAACAAAAGTTAAAGAGAAAAAGTTGAAACTAGAAGTCAAAAACGGAAGGAAACCCTTTTCTTCTTCTGTTCTTCATCACGAAAGGCGAAAGCCAAAAACCCTAGCCCTTCTTTTTTTGATCCTGATTCCCCGTCCTTATCTCCGTCGCCACGACGTACTCCGGCGCCACGACGTACTCCGGCGCCATAGCCTTGCAGTGGCCGCAACGACGAGGTAGTTTTTTTTACTCTTTGATTTCTGAATCCAAGCATTATGTGTACATGTTGAACTGTCTGGATTATGAGTTTACTCTATGCTCTGGTAACGTCATGGATGATGTTATTATGTTGACGAGGTAGCACTAAGGTCCCTTTTTCATATTAATTATAAAAAAAATCATCTATCCTTCAACTCACTTGGGGCACCTAATGCAAATTATGATATCAACCTTGAAGAAAGTATCCTGTGCACTGATTGTTTACAGACCAGGTTATTATTTCTTAGTTGGAGCTTCTCTAGCTAGAAGTAGTGGACCTGTAATAGTGCCTTGTGAAATGCTCGGGTAACATAGAGTTTAGGAGGAATAAGACATAGTATGCGATGATTCTAGTTCTATACCTAAAAAATGAGTAATTGGCTGTAAAATCCTTTGTAGGACAAGGGTCCATTATCCTATTGATTGTATTATCCATTTTTTATCTATTGATTATGTATATAGTTATTCGTGATCGCAGTACTATGTTAAGAATGAAGGGGAGTTCTGTAAGAGGATTGCTCCAAGAAGTTACCTGACTACTGCTAGTCCTTTGTTTTATTGTTTCAATCACAAGAAGATTGTAAAAAAGCCATGAGAACCTTTCCCGACTTGTATAATTTTTTGCCTCATTTTCTCTGTGCATAAATCTATCCTATTAGTATCATACATTGTTTGAGCAAGGCTCAGCTTAATATTGGATTGTTCAAGGCATGTCAGTCATTTCAAAATTTACTAGTATCGACTGGAGTCTTAGGAGCTATCTGACCTTCCTTTAGTTTTTTCTTTGTTAGTTTAATAAATGAATTTCTAATCTTTTGTTATCGCATTCCAAATTCTGAGCATGGTTGCATCTTGACATTTCTCTAGAAATACTGCCTGAGCCCCTTGATATGAATCCAGGGCCTATCTGCATATAAGAATCTTTCACGTACTCGTGTCAAATTTACCACTCTTGGACCTGATTTTTCCTAGTTTTTAAGTCCTGCCCTGTTGATTAGTGATTATAATTTGCAGGTTCGTGTGCAAGCCATTCGTGGACTTCCACTTTTCTGTAAGGATACACCAGAACATCTTTCGAAAATTGTAGATATTCTAGCTCAGCTTCTAACTGTAGGTAAAACAGATAATGAATTCCTTCTAATGGTCTGTCCTTCGCTGATGTTCATATCTAACTTCAAGGATGTTTCATGCTTATAGAGGAAAACGTTGAGCGCGATGCGGTGCATAAAGCCCTTTTATCCTTATTGAGGCAGGATGTGAAAGGTAAATTTTTAAGCAGAACAACATTTACTACTTCAAGATTATGTTTTGGCCAAGTGCAGCTTTATAAAGTCCTATTTTTTTGACAAAAACCATTATGAAATATGAAGAAGATGATTTTGGGTGAGGGAGTTTTTCTTCTTCCTTTTTTGGTTTGATTTTTAGGATTTGTTTACTGTTTGCATACTATATTTTTGTCCAGCATCTGACATCAGAAGGTGCATCTATTTGAATTCTATTTTGGTTTCGTCTGCAACCATGATGGAAGCTGAAGAAAATGAATTCATGGGAAGAAAATTTTCTTTTTCCTTCTACTTGGTTGAATTTTCAGGATCCTTAGTTAGAGTGTGGTCGTTAGATTTTAAGAAGTTAGCAAATGCTGAGACACTCAATGATCTACTATAGTATCCAATTGTAGCATTATCATCTATTTTTGTGAAGATAATGTCACTTAATTCTAAGGATTCAGTAATCATATATTTAAACCCTTTTTTTGTTTTGTTTTGGGCGCATTCGTTTACCAAATGGTTTTTCTTCTTCTTCATCACTTCGCATTTAACTACTAGCCTTGGAAATAAACTCTTTAAATTTATATTCATGTTTGCAGGATCATTATATGATCAGGGTATCAGTTTGTTAGAAATACAACGCCATAAAAACAGAATGTGTATCTTACATGCTCTTCAACAACAGCATGAACAACTGCATCCGGCAGCATTGGCCTACCAATAATTGTTTGCGTCTCTGAGCCCAACATGAGAACCCGATTTAAAATTAACTGCAACAACAGTAAGCAGTATACGAATCAGTACAGTAACCGTATCGAAGAATATACAGAAACAGCAATATCAATCTGCATGTAAATGAAATAACGTAGAAACAGCATATAGATGTTTTATTATATACATGTTTTGAAGTGCTTGCCTTTGTTTTGTTTTCTTAGTTTTGTGATTTTGTTTTATGAGTTCTTAATTTTTTTTCCAAACTCTGGTTTTGGTGGTTTGTTTAGTAGGACCAAATTTTTGAAGAGCCAAAAGTAAGCGAGGAAGCACAACAAGAAGGTGAGTACTGTAATATTTCCCCATATTTACTGTAATAATTCTTGGTTCGACTACTCATGTAGTCATGTGCCTAGGTTTACTAAGTTGTTACTAATAATACTGCTAATACTGCTACTTATTACTAATAATACTAATAAATAATAATACTGCTACAGCAATACTGTACTGCTACTGTAATCTTGTAATACTGCTACTTATTAATAATAATAAATAAATAAATGACACTAAGTTTACTTTGATGAAATTTACAGAACATGCTCCAAAATTTCAAAAGTCTATCCTAACAAATACTGAAATACATGTATAGGTAGTAAAACCTGCAAGAATTTCAGCTGTAGGCTTCTTCTTCTTCAGAAACTAACTAATATAGGCTTCGATACTTTTTAACGTTGGCTGTCCAGTTTGGTAGAGTTCAGAAACAGGTTTTTTTGTCATTTTAAAATTTGATTTTGTTTTACAGATTGAAAAACAGCAAAAATGTCTGATGAGGTTGAAGCAAATGAGAGCAACATTAATTCAACTTTCTCTAGTGAGGGTTCACAAGGATCTAATGGAGCTATAGGGGTAAAGGGTGTGCATGAAGTGACCCGAAAATGAAAGACGTACGAAAGAAGGTCAGTTGTTTGGGATCACTTTATTGAATTCACTGATGATAAAGGTGGTTCAAGAAGTAGATGCAAGCATTGTGGTAGAGAATATGGTTCTAATAGTAAAACTAGTGGGACCACTAATATGAAAAATCATATTAGCACATGTGCAATGAACCCTGATAATAAGCCATCAACCCAATCCCAATTGACCTACAATACATCTTTAAATGGGACTAGCGGTGAGGAAAAAGTTAGCTTGGTGGCTTGGAAATTTGATAAAAAAAGATGGTAGGTTGGGTTTAGCTCAAATGATTATTATGGATGAACTCCCATTAAAGTTTGTTGAACATGAAGGGTTTAAATGTTTCATAAGAATTATTTAGCCTGCCTTTGTGATTCCATCTAGAAGAACATTGACTAGGGATTGTTATCAGTTGTATGTTGAAGCAAAATCCAATCTTAAATCCCAGCTGAGAAAAACAGCCCCTAGAATGTGTCTTACTACAGATACTTGGACATCAGTACAACGAATTAATTATATGTGTCTCACTGGTCACTTCATAGACAATGATTGGAATTTGAGAAAGATTATATTGAACTTTTGTCCAGTTGATAGTCATAAGGGTCATGATATTGGGAAATCTGTAGAAAAGTGTTTGGTTGATTGGGGTTTGCATACTATTTGTACTGTTACAGTTGATAATGCAAGTTCTAATGATGTTGCTCTTGACTACTTGAAAAAGAAGTGTGTTAATTGGGGAGGGTCTTGTATTTTACAAGGAAAATGGATGCATGTTAAGTGTGTGGCTCATATTATCAATCTAATTGTTCAAGATGGGGTAAAAGAACTTGGTAATTCTGTTGAAAGTGTTAGAGCATCGGTGAAATATGTTAGGCAATCACCGGCTAGGCTAAGGAAGTTCTATGGTTATGCAAAATTGGAGAATTGTGAAAGCTCTAAATCCCTATGCTTAGATGTTGCTACTAGATGGAACTCTACTTATTTGATGCTAAGTGTGGCTTTGGAGTATGAGAGAGCTTTTAGATACTTGGAGCAAGAAGATGACAATTTTGTAAAAGAAGTGGTTGTTCCACAACTTTGGGATTGGGATAATGTTCGTCGACTTGTTGTTTTTCTTAAACATTTCTATGTGCTTACTGTAAGAATTTCGGGTACAAAGTATACTACTGCTGATTTTTATTTGGATGACATTAGTTCTATATATGCACTCTTGAAAGAGAGTTTGAAGAGCCCCAATGCTGAAATGAGAGAGATGTCATCCTCAATGTTGAGGAAGTTTGAAAAATATTGGGGAAATGTGGAGAAGTTCAATATGTTGGTTTTCATTGCTAGTGCTTTTGACCCAAGGAACAAGTTGGACTATTGTGAAATAGTTCTTTGTCAAATGTATGGTGATGAGGAAGGGGCACGCATTGCTGAAATCGTTAAGAGTGCTATGTATGAAGTGTTCAATGATTATAGGAGGATTTATAGTGTAGGAGTTGAACATTCTGCTCAAGTATCTACTTCATCAACATCTTCTTGTTCATCCCATTCTTTTTTGAGTGACAATCTTGACCCATTGAAGAAAATTAGGGATCAAAACAGGGCTGCATTGAAAAAAAAAAGACAGAATCCGGTTTTGTTAGGGATTTCAAATCAGAACTTGATAGGTACCTAACCGAAGAAAGTGTTGATGATACAAGCATGTTTGAAGCTCCAGATTTCTGTGTGTTGAAATGGTGGAAGAGGAATAGTCCTCAATTTCCCATATTGTCCAATTTTGCTAGGGATATTTTAGCTATTCCAATATCTACGGTTGCTTCAGAGTTAGTTTTCAGCACAGGGGGAAGAGTTCTAGATGCATTTAGAAGTTCCTTAACTCCTAAACTTGTACAAGCCTTGATATGTGCTCAAGATTGGTACCGTGGTGCTGGAACTGAAATTAAAGTGGAAGAAAACATTGAGGAGCTTGAAAAATTTGAAGAAGGTAATATCATATTCATGCTAAATTATTTAAATTCTAGTTTGCACTTCTTTAATATATGTTTTTTATTGTAGAAATCCAACAAACAACGATGGAGTCAACTGTTGTGGATGTTTAGCTGCTCCTTTGCTTTGGATTTTTGAAGGTCTGTACAAGATTTATTATCCCTTTTGACTACTAGTTTTCTTTCTCATCCATAAATTTGCAGTCTTTTAAGGGGTTTGTGGTTTAGGGATCAGTTACCATTTTCATCGTCCTTGGTGTTCTTTCTGCATTTTCATGACATACACACGAATAATCCAGACTTTTGAATTCCAGATGTTCCTCCAGATGTATCTTCAAGAAAGCATAGAGTACTAATTGCAGAAACTGTAAAATTTTGCTGCTGCAGAGTTGGTTCTTATTGGGAAACACTGATAATGTATTCCACCATTGCTGTCTGGGTGTAAATTGTAAATGGATTGTGTTAGTTACAATCAGAAATGCCTGTATTTCCATTTTGGCAAAGTAATTATACGAGAAAATCAGCTTATCTAAACTGAACTGAAGTGTAGTTACTAGTTTAACTTAACAGCCAATCTCTAAAAACTTTTCCTTTGGCAACAAAGCACCCAATATTCTTCCTGTCAATCCTGAGCCTTGATATTAATTGACTATGATGCATTCAGTAAAGCTTAATTGATTATGATGCATTCAGAAAATGATGATCTTTGATTTTTCTTTTCAGGTTGCCTCAAGCCTCAAGGTGAATATGAATGTGGAGTGCTCAACGGCTTGAAGAATTTGAACACTTTGAAAATAAATTATATAATGAAGTATTTTACTTTAATGTTAAATGTAATGCTAAAGTAAAATTATTATGATTGAATTTGTAAGGTATTCGTTGATTTTTTATTTTGAAAACTTGATTTGGTTGATGTAAAATTTATATTTTTAATTTTCATTAAATTTTAAGCTAAGATGTATAATTTTGGTAATTATTTAATATATATTAAACCCAATTCGGTTTATTCGATTTCAAACTGAAACCGAATTTCAAATTCGGTTCGGTTTATTCGGGTTATTCGGGTCGATTTCGATTTTGGACTTTTTTGGAAAAAATCGAATAAACCAAACCGAATAAACCGAAAATCGAATAAACCGACCCGACGCCCACCCCTAATAATGAGAGCCGCGGTAGCGAAGATTTGAAGTAATGTGAGTTGTTGCACTGAAATCTGAAATCGATGATCCACCGATCAAAGACACAGCTACCACTAGCGCGGGAAGAGGATAGTGATATGATTGTTGAAGATTATGCCGCCCAAAAGCAAGAGTGTTGTGGCAGAAAAATAATAAGGGCACATGGCTAATGGAGAAAATCCGCCAATAAGAGGGTTGCGCGGCTAATTAAAACCGGGCATGTGTCTTCACGCGTTGGGTCATCTTCTTCAATAAGACGCGTGTATCTCACGCGCTGAATAGAGAGCCTTCTCGAAGTGATGAGATGGATGTTCTGCAGCAAAAACCAGCCGGAGACGCACACTCAAGGCGACGGGGAAGACAACGTGAGGTCAGGAAAGGGTGATTGACCGGAGAAGACGAAGGGCCGGCGGGATGAGGTTAAAACTCGCCGGAGCAAGACGCAGTCGAACGAATGCTGGCGAGGTGGTGATGTTGAAGAAAGGAACCGAGAGAAGCCGAGGGAGGAGAAAACACCAAAAAGAGATATAGGATATTGCCGGAAAAGGGCCAGATTTGGCCGGACTGTCTTGTGTTACAGAAACTTGAACTGGGGAGAAGAAAAAAATTAGAAAAAAATTAAGCAGGATGAACACATTTTTTTTTTTAAATTGGGTAATAACTCAAATGAGCCCCCAATAAAATCTCTCCCCTTCCCCTGCCCTTGGTAGGAATTGAATCTATGACTTCATAGTAGTAGCAATAGACTTCAACCGCTAGGCTAACATTCAATTCCCATACGGATGAACACTTCTGTGATAACATGTTGAAGTATATTTCCCTTGGTTAGTGTTTAGATTATTGAGTGAATAAATAGAGTACATAAGGGGTATACAAGTAATTATCTAAACTCTAATTTAACCTCTTGAATCTTCTATTCTAACAAATTGAATATTTTGAAATTTGTACTTCAATGAAAATTTGTTTTTGACATATATACAATGAAATGAAAAATAAATAAAAAAAGTATAGGAAGAAGAAGACGTGTTTTTTGCGTTTCCATTAGCAAAAAAAGAGAGGGAGAGAGAGTATTGTATCTGTTTTTTGCGTTTTTAATAGCAAAATCGTGTAAAAGTAAAGTGGATTGCTATTTCACGCCCTATATGTTACTATATACGTCCTGTATCTATACCATTTAAATACAAAATGTATTAAAAATAAAAATAAAAATTACTTCAAATAAAAAGTTTAATTTTAAAATTAAAAAAAACATGATTTATTAGTGATGGAAGGGCGGCGGTCGGCGGCAACAGGTGGTGGCAGGCGACTTTCCAGTGTGGTCTAATCGAATTCCAGCCAAGCTTCGATCGGATTCCGACCAAACTCCGGCGACTGGCCGGCAAAGTTCCAGCCAGCGATGGTTCTCATCGCATGGTTAGCATCTAAAAATTTGTACTTGTGGTTCTCATCCCATGATTCTCATCTGAAAATTTGTACTTGTGGTTCTCATCTCATGGTTCGCATCAGAAAATTTGTACTTGTGGTTCTCATCTGGAAATTTGAATCTGTGGTTCTCGTCTTAAAATTTGTACTTGTGGTTCTCATCTCCATGATTCTCATCTGAAAATTTGTACTTGTGGTTCTCATCTTATGGTTCTCGTCTAAAAGTATTTACTTGTGGATCTCATCGCATGGTTCGCATCCGAAAATTTGTACTTGTGGCTCTCATCGCATGGTTCTTATATGAAAATTTGTACTTGTGGATCTAATTGCATGGTTCGCATCCAAAAATTCGCACTTGTGGCTCTCATCATATGGTTCACATCGTCCGGCTCTCATCGTATTGGTTTTCATCCGAAAATTTTGCCTTGTGGCTCACATTTCAATATGAGAACCACAAATGAGAGCCACAAATGAGAACCATCACCCGCCAGAACATTGCCGGACAGTGGCCGGAGTTTGGCCTCTCATATTGCCTTGTCAAAGAAGCCGAGAGCGATGTCGAACGATAAAAGCGAGGGCTTCTAGTTGAGTGTGTGAGATTACCTTTTAATTTACCAGAAGCAGAAGAAGAATTATTAGCATATCTGATCGAAAATTGGCTGGAAATTTGCCGAACCACCGCCTGAAAGTAACTCGGCCACCACATGCCGCTGACAAAAGCCGCTGCGCTGCCACCACTAATAAAAGGCTTGAAATGTATATCCTATTCAAAATCGTAAAAGAGAAATACGTACCTAAAAAGTAATCGTGCAGAGAAATGCTCCCAATACATGCTCTTTACGTTGTTTGGTTAAAAAACATTGAGCAATTCAAGTTTAGGGCGCTAATCCTATCTATTACTTGGCTTATTTGATACATAGAAAATACTAGTAAGTATTAAAAACATTTACACTTTGTATTTATATTGAAATTTAGTCTTACCACTTTTTCTAGTTCTTACTAGTATGTTCCAACATGTCTAGTTTAACCAAGTGTAAATAACGTGAAACGTAAAAGACACACAACTTGGTTACGCAGTTCGGTATAAACCACCTACATCTGCGGGGCCTGGTCCAGTTCAGAATGAATCCACTAATTAGAAAGATAGCGTACATAGTACAGTTTACAAAATACTTATCTTTACTAACTATGACGTGTGGACTCTGCTAGCTCCCCTAGCTATCGATCCGCCTTGATCAGACTCCCTCTGACCTCGAACTCCGTCGACGCAGGATCTCCTCCTCCCGAGGAATTAAGGTATACGATTATGAACTTAGTGCGGCAGGACAGTGTTGGAACACAGTTTATTGGCTCTTGCAAATTTCGTAAGATCTCAAAATCTGGGTGCAGATTTTGCTCTGTAAAACCGTAAGTATGCAGCCGTGTTTGTCCCCAATTTATATCCACGAATCAAACTTGAATACTCCTTGATTATCTCCACAATATTCCTATTCCAAATCTGATTCTTGAAGCATATCCAAATCCCATAAATAAAGGGATTTACCTTATATCATTCTATCTCATATATTCGAATAAATCTTCTCCATATAAGTAGGGATTTTCCATAAACCAATTATGCTTCACACGCCTAATATATAGCCAAATATCCGATTACCATAAATTCTAAAATACTTCAATATTTCGGCTTGAATTCTGTTAAATCCTTTGGCGTAACTGCTGCTCCAGCACCATGTCCAACATGGTCTGTATATCAGTTCAAAAATAATTCACACAAAATTGCCAATACAATAATTCCTTTACTTTACAATCTCCCCCTTTGGCATTTTTGTGGACCCACAATATTTTGGATGGCAAGCACAGAATCAACAACATATAACGAGCAGAATAATGATCATAATACCAGAACTCACATAATGAAAGTCGAAATCCAGAATTCCAAAATTATACAACCAAATTGAAAACCAAATATCCAAAATTACTCCCCCTGGGACCACACATAGGCCAAAAGGACTTCATCACAAAAACATCAAAAATAACGCTCAGTCTTTAAAACTCCCCCTGAATTAATCCTACTCAAATCATCCTTCCAGTCGTGACTTTTCTTCCTCCAACCGTGCTTGCTCAGCCTGCAAAGAAGCAATCTGAATCCCTACAGCTCCAAGTCTAGCATTAATAGCCATCAATCGAGTCTTCTTGTCTGCTGTGGCTGATGAGGAGGCTGACCCAGAAGCTGTCCATGGAAGGTCATGTACATACCTGAGCCCGAAAGTCTTCTTATTAGGCCGCAAGAACTCAGTGTCCACTATCACATCAGAGGCATGCCCTTTGACTTTGGCACTCTTTGCTAAGGCAGAGATTAGGGCTGGGTAGATGACCGCATCATTCACTTTTGGAGTTGTGGCCTGTCGAACCAAATGTTGCTGAATTAAGAGTCCGAGATTGATTTTCCTCTGTGTTCTAACACAGTAAAGTAGCTTGGCCATTTCCCTAGTCAGTGCGGTGGTGTTGCTTGATGGCAACCAGCAGTGAACAGCTATTTGATACAAACCGAAAAATCTGGACGTCAAGCATGATGCTTGAGAGTACCCCACTGCTAGCCACTTCCTCTTATATCCCCCAGATATAACCGACAAAATCTCATCATCACTCAACTCCAAATCATCAGGAAATACTCCCCCTATCTCCTGAGTTTTCAGCCCAAACAACACATTGATTCTAGTAGCAGACACATCTATGATTTTTCCTCGAACATATACTCTACCAAACCATGGAGAAGAAATATCTAGATTTCCAGGCATGAGATTAGAATATACCTCTAAAACCACCTGCCTATTGTATTGCAGTTGTATTGTGGCTGCCTTTGTCATCCCCATTTCCTTTAAAAAATTTATGAATCCACTCTCCTGATAAGCCTTCAGGTCCAAAGGTCTTTCAGTAATAAATTTCTTCTCAGAGAAGAAGTCTTCCATCTCTGCTCCCTTCTCATCAAAGTAAACTGCAGAAAAAGCCTGGGAGACAGATGGAGGAGGCAGAATCTTCCTCGGTTTGCTATCCCGTCTCTTCTTACTCCTTTTTGCTGCCTCAGTATCAATGGCAGAGCTAGCCTTCCTTTTTTCCTTTTGCCTTCTGAAAAAGTACATCCAGGACCTCGTCACTGGAGTATGTCAGATCAGGGGCATCCTGTGTTGGAACACAGTCTGCTCTTTCAGCTGATTCTTCTTCTGGATCATCACCCTGAACAGGCAGATCTTCATCAGATACTTCAATCCCCTGATTCCATTCATCATCCTCGTTGCTTTCTCCTCCCATATCAACATCGGAGTTCACATTCACATGCTCCTCAGACAGTGTTGGAACACTCTCCTCACTATCAGAGAGTTCAATAATTACAGGTTCTCTTAGTTTTTCCATTCTCCTCGTACAGTCCATATCGAAGAATCCAACCTGAAGCTTGTCTCCATACTTAACCGTCTCCATTCCAACAACTTCTTCATCAGTAATGTTCCTTAACCAGACATAGCTATAACTCAACATCTGACAAAAAATGTGAAATTTATCCTTTCCTTTTCCATTCAGCTGACCATACATTACTCTCAGATACTTCACATTCTTATATTCAATATCCCAGACATCTGAAAAGTGACCAGAAACAATCTCCTTAATTTTGATATGCAAAACTTCCAAATCCTTTCTTATACTCTTGATTTTTCTTAGATCCACAGAATATCTATTTGCTTGTAACCATTCGAATATATCATCCACACTTATACTTTCAAAACCCAAGAATTTCAATGGTCGAGGGTCAGGACCAGTTACCTTAGGTTTTTTCTGTTTCTTGCCTTCAGACACTTCTTCTCGGGCATCAGATTTACCATCAGACTCTCCACTTTGTTTCTTGACAGAAGCCTCTTCCTCTTCCTTTTCATCTTCAGCTTTATCAGGCTCTGCTCCAGCTATCTCCTCATTCTCCTCATGGTTAGCATTTCCTTTGTTCTGATCTTGAGTTTGTGCCTTACCCGATTCAACATATCTTCTTGGCTCATCAAACACCACCAATTCCGAATTCATGGATCCCTGATCTTCCTCCATAATTTCTGGTACCGAAGCTTCTTCTATCGGAGAATTTGGGCTTGACATTATTTGGTACAATGCCGAGATAGAGAGGAGTGTTGAGTATAATATTTTTCGGCAAGAGTTTTGGGGAAAATATTCGGGCCGAGAGTAATAGAATGCGAAAGAGAGTTTGAATCAACTTTCAATTCTTCATGAACTTACCTCTTTTCCCGCGAAGTGCCTTTTTAGATTTCCCAAAAAATGTAATGATACCCCTTTCTCTTCTTGTCCCATCAAGGCGTCATTCCTCATTTAACTTCCAACACACCTTACTTAACTTCTCCTATTTTAGTAAGCCGTTTCTTCCTTCCAATTTTTTGTTCTTTTTCTAATTTTTGTAAACTGTAAATAACACAAATATGTACACAAAACAAAAAATGATTAAGGTAAATATTACCTCAGATTTGACAAACACCTAAGTGTTGTCGGAGGCTCTCAAAAGTGGTGGCATCAAGCGGCTTTGTAAATATATCAGCAAATTGCTCGTGTTGGAACATAGACCACTTCCACTTCCTTTCTTTCAACCAGATCTCTAATAAAATGATGCCTTATGTTAATATGTTTGGTTCTTGAGTGTTGAACTGGATTTTTTGAAATATCAATGGCACTTGTATTGTCACATAAAATCTTTATGGGGCCTTGATGAATTCCATAATCTTTCAGCATTTGATTCATCCATAATAATTGTGCACAACAACTTCCTGCTGCAAGATACTCTGCTTCTGCAGTAGATAGAGAGATCGAGTTATATTTCTTGCTATACCAGGACACCAAATTCGGTCCAATAAAGAAGCATCCGCCAGTGGTACTTTTTCGATCATCAGCATTTCCAGCCCAATCAGAATCACTGTATCCTATCAACTCCGAATCTTGATTCTTTGAATACCAAACACTATATTCTGACGTCCCACTCACATATTTAATAATTCTTTTGACTGCAGTAAGATGAGATTCCTTAGAATCAGCTTGAAATCTAGCGCATATTCCAACACTGAGACATATATCTGGTCTACTGGCAGTGAGATATAATAAACTTCCAATCATTCCTCTATATAACTTCTGATCGACTGAAACTCCTTTTTCATCTTTCACCAGTTTATCAGAAACTCCCATAGGGGTTCGAACTGCACGAGCATTACTAAGTCCAAATTTCTGAATCAAGTTCAAGGCATACTTACTTTGATTTATGAACAGACCATTCCGTCCTTGCTTAACTTGTAATCCCAGAAAGTAAGTCAATTCTCCAACCATGCTCATCTCGAATTTAGATTGCATCGTGGTGACAAACTCCTGTACCATAGATGGTGAAGTAGAGCCAAAAACTATGTCATCAACATATATTTGAGCAATTAGAAACTTTGAGGACTTGTCAAGCACAAATAAAGTGCGATCTACTCCCCCTCGACGATAACCGTTCTGAAGTAGAAATGTAGTAAGTCGTTCATACCATGCTTGAGGTGCCTGCTTTAATCCGTATAAGGCCTTCTTGAGACGATATACATGATGCGGGTAATGGGGATCTTCAAAACTTTTAGGTTGTTCCACATAAACTTCCTCATTCACCACTCCATTTAAAAACGCACTCTTAACATCCATTTGATACAAAGTAAAGTTCAAAGAGCAGGCAATAGCTAGTAGAATACGGATAGATTCTAACCTGGCAACAGGTGCAAAGGTTTCATCAAAGTCAACACCTTCCACTTGTGTATATCCTTGAGCAACAAGTCTGGCTTTGTTCCTGGTGACTAAGCCATCTGCATCGGACTTGTTCTTGAAGATCCATTTTGTACCAATGACATTAATGCCTTTGGGACGAGGAGTAAGGTACCAAACATCATTCCTGGTAAACTGGCCGAGTTCATCTTGCATTGCAGCAATCCAATACTCATCAAGTAAAGCTTCCTTGTAGTTCTTCGGTTCAATTAGGGACACAAAACAGTATAGGCCAGCCAGTTGTCGATAATCAACTCGAGGTACTGATCGAGTGCTTCTCAAGGTGGAGCCAGATCTGTCGAATGTTGGAACATGGTCGTCCGTAGGAAGGGACTGTGTTGGAACATGGTTGTGTGTTGGAACATGATCATCTTCAGTAGAGTTCGAGTTCTGGTGCTCATTTGGTTCAATAGGATCAACTGAGGGTTTTGCTTTGTCAGAAGATTGAGACTGTGTTGGAACCTGAGAGTTGGCCGATTCTTCCTCCACAACTTCTGGAAGTTGTTCCTTTTCTAAATCATCCACAATAACGTTTATGGATTCCATGAGAGTTTTGGTTCGATGATTAAAAACTCTGTAGGCACGGCTGTTGATGGAATACCAGAGAAAAATTCCTGGATCACTCCGATTATCAAATTTTGCCAACTGTTCTCTATCTCTAAAAATATAGCAAGTACTTCCGAACACATGAAAATACAAAACGTTTGGTTTCCTGCCCTTCCAGATCTCATAAGCTATTTTTTCAGTGAATGGTCGAAGATACACCCTGTTGATTGTATAGCACGCTGTATTGATCGCCTCTGCCCACCATTTCTTATGGATATCCTTTTCTGCCAACATAACTCGAGCCATCTCCTGTAGAGTTCTGTTCTTTCTTTCGACAATACCATTCTATTGAGGAGTGATAGGAGCCGAAAACTCATGTTGAATCCCTAGCTCATCGCAGAAGGAACTGAATTGTTCATTCTCAAATTCTCTTCCATGATCACTTCGAATTCGGATTATCTTTCCTACAGGACTTCCCTTTTCAGTTTGTAACTTTACTACAAGGCTTCGAAATACCTCAATCGTATCAGATTTCTCTTTCAAGAAGGCTACCCATGTAAATCTGGAGAAGTCATCAACACATACAAAAATATATTTCTTTCCTCCTATGCTAGGTGTATTAACTGGCCCCATTAAGTCCATATGCAATAATTCCAGATTTTTAGAAGTAGTAATAAACTGAACTGAAGAGTGCGGAGCACGAGTTTGTTTACCTTGTTGACATGGTCCGCACACAATTTCATCCTTGCTGATTAAGATTGGCATTCCTCGTACAGCTTTCATGTTAGCAATTTTCACCAGTGTTTTATAGTTGATGTGTCCGAGCTTCCCGTGCCAAAGAATTCCTTCATTCTGCTTTGAAAGCATGCATCGAACTTCTTGTTCCAACAAATAACAATTGTCTGATCGTATTCCAGAAAGAACCTTGTTTTCTCCATACTTCACTACACACTTGTCCTTCTGAAATTCCACTATCATGTTGTCATCACACAGCTGGCTTATACTTAGCAAGTTTGCTTTTAGATCTTCAACAAATAATACACTTGTGAAAACTGGAAACCCTTCAATCTTTAATTCGCCCTTGCCAATTACTCTGCTCCTTTTTCCATCACCAAAAGTTACATATCCGCCATCATATGGAGTAAAGTTCGTAAGGTATTTTGGAGTGCCAGTCATGTGGCGAGAACAACAACTGTCAAAATACCATGAGTCACTGGAATAGGCTGATAAACAAGTGTGTGCCACCATACACGTACTGGACCTTTTAATAACCCATATCTTCCTGATTCTTGTATGAGTATCGACTGTGTTGGAACACAGTTGTCTTCCTGTCATTTGATCTCTGATCAGTTTTTTACACTGATGTTCAGCATGTCCTTGGTACGTACAGTATTCGCATATTAGAGGCTTTCTTTGATAAGGTTTCCCATACTTCCGTTTTACTTCTCGAATCCTTGCTTTGAGAGTTACTGATTTTTCGATCACTTCAACCTCGGGTTCTTTCCTGTATCCAATCCCGTGTCTATCACCAAAGTTCTTTCCCATATCCAGAATATCATCAAGCTTTGCTTTCCCGGAATTCAATTTAGAAATAGTTGCTTCAGACATTTCGGCTCTCTTGACTGCTGCTATCAATTTCTGACTCAGTTCTTCATTTTGTTTTCCAAGTTCTGCAACTGTGGATCGTAATTCCTTCACTTTCAATTAGCTTCCTTTTTTCTTCAATCAACTCTTTGTTCTTGTCAGCTACTTGAACCCACATGGCATACATTTGTTCGTATGTGCTATAGATCTCTTCATCACTTACAGACAGATCATCTTCATCACTGTGAGCATCGTCCAGATTCATGTTGGAACATACAGCTTTCTCTTTGTTCAGTGTGTTGGAACACTGACCTTCTGGTGTATCATGGACCTTTGCTCTAAAAGCTACATAATTATTTGTGAGTTCTTCTTCATCTTTTTCATTATCTTCATCATCACTCCAAGAGGTGACATATGATCTTTCTTGTTTCTTGCGGGTGTTAGCACATTCGGCCTGAATATGACCAAATCCTTCACATTCTCTGCATTGAATTCGTCCAGCCTGTTTTGGTTCGTTGTTCTGATTTTTCCCGAACTGCATATTTCCTTGTTCAAATCTCAACCCACGATTGTTGTTCGAATCTTGTTGCTTTTGTCTGTTTCCGCCAAACCTCTCCTGGGATTTCTTGTTAACTACCTTTTTTAGCATCTTTGAGAAATTCTTTGTAATAAGTGCCAGTTTTTCAAACTCATCATCACTGTCAGACTCGTGACTTGCCTTGACTGGAGAAACTTTGAACGCTAAATCCTTGGAGATTCTTTTGGTAGATTGCTGGAATGTCATCTCATAAGTTTGTAGCGAACCCATCAGTTCATCTAGGCTCATGGTGGCTACGTCTCTTGCTTCCTCTATTGCTGCTACTTTCATTGCAAATCTTTTGGGGAGAGATCGCAATGTCTTTTTCACTAACTTAGTTTCTTTGTACACCTTTCCAAGTTGGTAAGCCATGTTGGAGATATCTCTGAGCTTTCCATTGAATATGGCAATGGTGTCATCCTCCTCCATTTTAAGCTCTTCAAACTTGGTAGCCAGCATCTGTAGTTTGGATTCCTGCACTCGACTAGTTCCTTCATGAATGGTCTGTAAAATATCCCATGCTTTCTTTGCTTGGTAGCATGTAGATATAAGCTTAAACTGGTTTTCATCAACAACAGTGAAGATTGCATTCAGTGCCTTCGAATTTGCCAGTGATTCTTTAAGATCATCTGGAGTCCATTTAGACTTGTCTTTGAGTTTTTGACTTGACTCGCCTTCCACAGCCTTAGAACTTGTAGTATCTTCTGTAGGATGATTCCATTCATTCTCAACATAAAACCACGCCAGTTCGTCCAGTGAATTGATAAATACCCTCATACGTGCCTTCCAATAGTTGTAATTGTTTCCTTCTAACAGTGGTGGTCGAGAGACTGAAGCTCCTTCTCTTGTCGTCATGGTAAAACCTGATCTCACTTTCCTTGAAACAACCAAGGGACCGATAAGTGACTCAACTCTGATACCAATTGAAATTTAGTCTTACCACTTTTTCTAGTTCTTACTAGTGTGTTCCAACATGCCTACTTTAACCAAGTGTAAATAACGTGAAACGTAAAAGACACACAACTTGGTTACGCAGTTCGGTGTAAACCACCTACATCTGCGGGGCCTGGCCCAATTCAGAATGAATCCACTAATTAGAAAGATAGCGTACAGAGTACAGTTTACAAAATACTTATCTTTACTAACTATGACGTGTGGACTCTGCTAGCTCCCCTAGCTATCGATCCGCCTTAATCAGACTCCCTCTGACCTCGAACTCCGTCGACGCAGGATCTCCTCCTCCCGAGGAATTAAGGTATACGATTCTAAACTTAGTGCTGCAGGACAGTGTTGGAACACAGTTTATTGGCTCTTGCAAATTTCGTAAGATCTCAAAATCTGGGTGTAGATTTTGCTCTGTAAAACCGTAAGTATGCAGCCGTGTTTGTCCCCAAGTTATATCCACGAATCAGACTTGAATACTCCTTGATTATCTCCACAATATTCCTATTCCAAATCTGATTCTTGAAGCATATCCAAATCCCATAAATAAAGGGATTTACCTTATATCATTCTATCCCATATATTCGAATAAATCTTCTCCATATAAGTAGGGATTTTCCATAAACCAATTATGCTTCACACGCCTAATATATAGCCAAATATCCGATTACCATAAATTCTAAAATACTTCAATATTTCGGCTTGAATTCTGTTAAATCCTTTGGCGTAACTGCTGCTCCAGCACCATGTTCCAACATGGTCTGTATATCAGTTCAAAAATAATTCACACAAAATTGCCAATACAATAATTCCTTGACTTTACATATATATTTTTAAAATACTATGTATTTAAATTTAAATCAAACAATAATTATAAAACAATGAAAATCTGAATATATCTTTTGATGTCGGCGGCAAATTTTTGGAGGTATTTTGGCAACTTTCTGATGATATTTCGATAATTTTTTAATCAAATTGCCGGCGTAAACAACTTTTAGTTTTTCCGGCATGCGGTGATTCCCCATTCAGATCCGATGAGCGGCGCTTCAGTCTCGCAAACCAGAAGGTCCATCGTGGCCCTCCTCCCCCACCGCGAACAAAATCTGTCTCCTCCCCCGATCACCTAAAAACCCAGTTCTTCAGTTGCGGTTCTGAAATTCCGTTTCACCTGAATTCTAAATCTTTATACCAAGTTGTTTAACAGTTTGGTGTTGGAACACCAAGATCAGTTTGTTGTTAAAAGGCAAAACAAAATACGCAGTGCACACACAACTTGGTTACGCAGTTCGGTGCAAATACACCTACGTCTGCGGGGCCTTGCCCAGATCAGAAACCATTCACTAGAAAGCAGTCTTTAGTACAAGAAGCTTAACTTAAATACTAATCCATTGCTAACCTACAGAGTGAATGTTGTGAGCTCCCCTCACTGTCGATCCTACGTCGTTGAACCCTCACGATCAACACGTCTCCCTGGATCTCCTCCTCCCGAGGAATTAAGACTTCCTTGTTTCTGATCTTTACGAACTTGGTCGGTTGTTTATAAACCTCCAAAAACACCACGGCAGATCGCTCCAAAGCTCTCACGTAGAGATTGAATCTTGGTCGCGTCAATTGATTGCGTTGTAATCGTCTTCTATTTATCCCATCGCAATCCTGCCTTGAATCAACTTCTTTCCTTGTCTAACTCTACCATAAATAGACTTCTAGACTAAGGAAAGATCTAATGCTAATCTGGTATTTAATTGAACAATCCTGTTATCAATAGGACTTGTTCCATAAATAAACTACTTAACCAATTCCTAACTATTACAGGAATATTCGTTTACCAGAATTAGATGACGACGAAATCAATCATTTATCTTCACAATATTCTGATCAGATCGCACAAATATATCCCATAATACACTCCATAAATCGTGGACATCAACCATACTGCTGCTGGAATACTGCTGGACAGCAGTGGTGTTAAAACACCATATCACCAGAAGTCACTCAGTGGTGTTAAAACACCAGATTACTAGTATTCACAATATGCCATACATAAGTCCAACTCCGGAGGACTTTACAATCTCCCCCTTGGCATATTGGTGAATTCATAGAACATCAGCACAAAAACCATAGAATACCAGAAAACCAACTAGCATAAACAATATTGAACACCAGAATACCAGCTAGCACAAATATCCAATTATCCAGACCAAACATACATCATTCAAATTATTCAAAACACAAAATCTCTAATATCTCCCCCTGAATTCAGTAATATGACAAGAAGAACCAAGAAAACCAAGAATCCCAATCATTCCAAACTATCACTCGGACTCCTCTGATGCAGCATTGTCTGAATCACCAGCATCTTATCCATTTTCATTTTGATTCGCTCCCAGCAATGCTTCTCTCTCAGCCGCCAAAGCTGCCAGCTCCTCCTGAATCTTTGCAATAGTGGCCTGATGACGTTCAAGTAGTTCTTGACACACAGCTGCCCTCGCCTCAATGGCTCTCAGCCGAGCTGCTCCTTCATCCGAGCCAGTCGTCGCTGGAGGCGTCCAGGGTAGGTCCTTCACTATACGACCACTCAGGGTTCTGAGAGTTGGCCGTAATGCTTGGGTTGCCAATACTTCATCGGTCTCGCTTGCAACTGCTCCCCCTTTTTGCAGTACCATCGATATCACACAGGGATGGACTAAAGCTTCCTTCCTCGTCTTGCGAGCACAGTCCAAAATATCATTAAAAATCAACCTGCCCAGATTGACCCTATGCCTCGTTCCCAGGCTGTAAAGAAGAGTCGCCATTTCTTTGGTGACAATCGTGTTGTTTACCGATGGAATCCAGTTATGAACCGCCACCATATACAAACAGTAATACCTGGAGGTCAGGTTTGATGCTGGTATTTGTTGTCTCCCAGTCAGTGGCCACGAACTTTCCACACCACCGGTCAACTCTACTGCCACTGCATCGAAATTCTCTGGCATTTGGTGTTGGAACACCGCCTGAACATTCCTCGATGTTCCACGCTGCAGACAAACATTTACTGCCTCCGGGGAAAATACCACCACTTTTCCTCTCACATATACTCTGTGAAACCACGGAGAGTCTTCGTCTTCACACTCCTCCTTCAAATTAGAGTAAAATTCCATCACAAGTTGCTTGTTATAGTCACAGAAACAGGTAGCTGCCTTAAACACCTTGAGATAATGCAAATAGTCTGTGAATCCACATTCCTTATATTTTACAGCATCAGCTGGCCTTTCCGCCAATATCTTCCTGTCACAGACAAACTTCCACTTTTCTTGACTTGCATCATCAAAGAATTCAGGGCTAATGGCTTCACTCGCTTCAGGTACAGGTTGTGCACTAGACTCAATTGTCTCAGATTGTCTTTGTTGTCTGGCAGCGCGTAACTTCTTCAGTTTCAGCCCAATCGGCTCATCACTGTCCTCACTAGTGGCTGTACTTTTGACTCTGCATCTTTTAGATCTTCTAACTCTCTTGGAGGTAGAGGCCAACCTTTCTTTACCTGTCTCAGATCTGTCTCCAAATTCAGATGGTGTTTCAACACCAGTCTCCTTCCTTTTCCTCTTAAATCCCTGGGCTGGACTTGTCTCCAGTGGTGTTTCAACACCAATACCCAGATCAGCTGGACTCTGCTCCTCCTCAGCATTGCTCTCATCTGGTGTTTGATCATTAGTATCAACCAAACCAGTACTTGGCACATCAGCTCCACCTGCTCTCTCCGCAGCAGTTCTTTCACCATCTTCCTTCTCAGAATCAGACCTCACAAACTCTGATAGGGCAGACTCCGACCTAAACAACTCTGATGTGGCTTCATTCAATGCAGATTCACTCAGTACAGAGGCACTCTCTGGTTCATTCACCCTCGAAATTATCTCAGCCTCATCAGTGCCACCTGCACACCCAGCCTCCTCTTCACTATCACTAATGTCCACAACAGGAATAGGTAACCTTCTCAGTGATTCTTGAGTCTGAAACAGAGACTCATCAAAACACACTATCTCTGTGTCACCAGCCACAGTAAAATCAGTGGATTTAACCACTTTTATCCCGGGCTGCACAACTACATTATCCCCCAAATTCCTGATAATCGGCCTGTGCAGGGAGGCTATCCGTGTGTAAATTGTGAAGTACTGACCCTCTTCATCTCCTACTCTATAATGTTCTCCGAAATCAACCCCAACCAATTTGGCATTATACTCACTAATCTCCCTAATCTCTCCTATTCCACCAGTTAATAACTCCTCAAGTTTAAATCCATTAACTTTGCCATGCAGACTTTTATATTTTCTAAGGTCTACATAATCTCTGTTCTGCACCATCCACTCAATAAACTCAAGAACAGAGCAAAAGAGAATTCCATCGTAGACAAAGGAATGATCAAACCTAGCTTTCCGTCGTCTCTGATTGAGTCCATACCACGTGGCTAGCGTCCGCACTTGGTCTCCACACATCTCGTCCAAATCTGCATCATCATCGAGCTCTTCAATTCTTGGATTCTCCGGTACCCGCACCTTGACGGAATCTCGGACCATCTTCTGGAACGTGGAGCTCACCATTGTCTACTAGGATTGATTTGGAGTGCGCTAGTTTGTGGGATTTTGAAAAATTTCAGTCTGAGAGGAGCTTGGTTCGGGAAGATGAACAGTCGAGAGTTTGTTTTTGAGTGGGAACCAATTTGTCACTTTCTCCTTTTCCCCCCTTTTTCCGAAACCCGAAAGACTTTCTCTTTTTCCTTCCTTCTGAGTACAAACCTAGGCCCAATAATTTTTCGGCCCAGCTGATTTACTTTTCTCCGATTTCCCTTGGTGTTTAAACACCACTTCACATATTTTTGATACTTTTGATTTTTCTATTTTTTTTCTTTTTCACCATATTATAAAAGAAACAACACAACAGTAAATAATACAATAGAAAGTACAGATCAGAGTACCTTACATTCGACAGACACCCAAGTGCTGTCTGAGACCTTCAAACGTCTCACCATCCAGTGGTTTTGTAAATATATCAGCCAGTTGTTCTGCTGTTGGTACATACTGGACTGCGACTTCTCCTTTTTCAACCAAGTCTCTAATAAAATGATGTCGGATATCGATATGCTTTGTTCTAGAGTGTTGCACAGGATTCCTGGAAATATCAATGGCGCTTTTATTATCACACAGGACTGTCAAACCCACATCATTGAACCCATAATCTCTCATCATCTGCTTCATCCACAATAACTGCGCACAACAACTCCCGACAGCTAAATACTCTGCTTCAGCTGTGGACAAAGATATAGAATTCTGCTTTTTACTGTACCAGCTGACCAGATTAGATCCAGCAAAGAAGCACCCTCCAGTGGTACTCTTACGATCATCAGCATTCCCAGCCCAGTCCGAATCACTGAAACCTACTAATTGTGAATCCTTGTTTCGAGAAAACCATACTCCATACTCCGCTGTTCCACTTATATACCGTATAATCCTTTTCACTGCTGACATATGTGATTCCTTTGGATCAGCTTGATAGCGAGCACAAATACCAACACTTAAACAGATGTCTGGTCTGCTTGCAGTCAAGTACAACAGGCTGCCAATCATACTCCTGTACAATTTCTGATCAACACTTTGTCCCTGTTCATCCTTTGTAAGCTTGTCGGTGGTTGCCATTGGGGTGCGTACTGCCTTTGCACTTGTAAGTCCGAATCTCTTGATCAAGTTTTCAGCATATTTCTGTTGATTGATAAACAGCCCATTCTTCTCCTGAGTAACCTGCAATCCCAAAAAATAAGACAATTTTCCTACCATGCTCATTTCGAACTCTTGAGTCATTAAGTCAACGAACTCCTTCACCAAGGCTGAATCGGTAGATCCAAACACAATGTCATCCACATAGATCTGTGCAATTAGAATCTTTGACCCCTTGTGCAGCACGAACAGCGTACGGTCTACTCCCCCTCGACGATAGCCCTTTTGAATCAGAAAGGTTGTCAGTCGCTCGTACCAAGCACGAGGTGCCTGCTTGAGTCCATACAACGCCTTATTCAACCTATAAACATGATCAGGAAACTGAGGGTCTTCAAACCCCTTAGGTTGCTCCACGTAAACTTCCTCTTTTACTATGCCATTCAGGAATGCACTCTTGACATCCATTTGATAAAGAGTAAAGTCTAGTATGCAGGACACGGCCAACATTAGTCTGATGGACTCCAATCTGGCTACAGGGGCAAAAGTTTCATCGAAGTCAACCCCATCTACTTGTGTGTACCCTTGAGCAACAAGGCGTGCTTTATTTCTGGTGACATTACCATCTGCATCAGATTTGTTTTTGAAAATCCACTTGGTACCAATCACATTTACATTAACAGGTCGTGGGGTAAGAAACCAAACATTGTTTCTCTCGAATTGCTGCAATTCTTCTTGCATTGCCGAGATCCAATATTCATCTAGCAAAGCCTCTTTGTAACTTCTTGGTTCAGTGAGTGAGATGAAACACGATAATCCTGCTAATTCTCTGTAATTTACACGGGGTCGATCCCTTAACTACATATGTCTCGTTGGATTCTGGTCAGAATCAAGATTTCCAGATTCTGGAGTTTCAACACCGGTTGATGGTGCTGGTGTTCCAACACCAGTAGGACCGGCTGAATCAAGCGCATCACCTTCTCCAGCATTTTCGTCCTCTGAATCATCTATCACCACATTAATGGACTCCATGACTACCCCAGAGCGTTGATTCAGTACTCGGTATGCTCGGCTGGTAGGAGAATAGCCCAAGAATATTCCAATGTCGCTCCTGGATTCAAATTTAGCCAAGGGTTCTCGATCCTTCAGAATGTAACACTTACTGCCAAAGACATGGAAATACGACACATCTGGTTTCTTTCCTTTCCAGATCTCATACGGTGTCTTCTCGGTAAACGGACGCAGATATACTCGGTTGATGGTGTAGCATGCAGTGTGTACTGCCTCAGCCCAATATCTAGAATGAATTTTTTTCTCAGCCAGCATTGCTCGTGCCATTTCCTGCAGTGTCCGATTCTTTCTTTCTACTATACCATTCTGCTGAGGGGTTATGGGGGCAGAGAACTCATGATGTATACTAAGCGTTTCACAGATGTCCCGAAATTTAGAGTTTTCAAATTCCTTTCCATGATCACTCCTGATGCATGCAATTCGAACGGTTCCTTTATCTACATGAAGCTTGTGCGCCAAGGTCTTGAATACATCAGCGGCCTCTGATTTTTCTTTGAGGAATGATACCCACGTATACCTCGAGAAGTCATCCACGCAGACAAAAATATACTTCTTCCCTGCCACACTTGGTGTACTCACTGGCCCCATTAGATCCATATGTAGAAGCTCCAAAAGTCTTGATGTTGAAACATCATGTACAGCATGGTGAGGAATACGAATTTGCTTTCCTTCCTTACACGATCCACAGACAGTCTCCTTGATTTCACTGGTTTTGGGAATACCTCTGACTGCATTTAGTTTGGAAATACGAGCCAAAGATTTATAATTTATGTGCCCCAATTTTCTGTGCCACAGTGTACTAACTTCCTTTTTCGAGCTCAAGCAGGTGACATCTTGATCGAGTAGATAACACTTATCCATTGATCTGGATCCAGTGAATACTCCAGACCCATGATTTACAATACACTTATCTTTGTCAAAGTACACCGTCATATCATTATCACATAAATGACTGATGCTCAATAGGTTAGCCTTCAGACCTTCCACTAGCAACACATCTTGGAACACTGGAAGCCCTTTGATTTCTAACTCCCCTTTGCCAATTATTCTGCTTCGTTTTCCATCACCGAATTTAACATGTCCACCAAATCCAGGTTTGAATTTTCGCAGAAATTCAGGAACTCCTGTCATGTGCCTTGAGCACGCACTGTCGAAGTACCACGAGGTTCCTGTATGTGCTCCAAAACATACAAAACTTGAAAGACAAATATCTTGAGACTTTCGAACCCATACCTGGCTTACTGGTCGAGTGATGCGATGTGATCTTTGAGTTGCATGTGTGTTCAAGGATCCGTTCCTGTATCCTCCAGTGTTGACTTGGTGCACGGTGTTGTATCCTGGAATGGTGTTGAAATACCGATATGCTGGGTTGACGGACAGTGTCCTAAGTAATTTGAAACACCTGTATCTCACATGACCTTGAACTCCACAGTATCCGCATCTCCTGATTCTCTTGATGGGGCAATTCTCCTCAATTATTCTTGGAGCAAGTGCACCTTGATCTGCCTTATTTTTCAACGCATCAACTGATCTTTCATACCCAATTCCAAATTTGGTAGTTTGTCCCATTTTCAGACAATCTTCAAGCTTAGCTTTCCCTGTATTGAGACGTCTAATAGCCTGTTCTGCTGTCTCCGCTCGTTGAACTACTTCAGCAAATTCCTTTTTAAGTTGTTCAAGTTCTTCAATTGCATTTTTCTTTCCAAGTTCATTCACTCTAACCTTTTCACATAACCTCTTGTTCTCAACCTTGAGCTCTTTGTTTTCATCCGCCACTTTTAACCACATTTTATACATCTCCATACTTTCTTTGCGAATGTCATCATCACTAATGCTTCTAGTCTCTTCATCTGAGCTATCACTTTCTTCTTCATTCAACACACTGCGATTTATCTCAAAAGACTCTTCCAACGACACGCCGAAAGCAACATGATTTGTATACTCTTCTCCATCCTTAATATCGTCTCCTCCGTCATCATCACTCCAGGTTATGGCATATGATTTCCCTTGCTTTTTAAGTGTATTGGCACACTCAGCTTGTATGTGTCCAAAGCCTTCACATTCTCTGCATTGAATTTTTCTGTTCAGATTCGGATTTACCGATTTGATCTTCGGTGTTTCAACACCAGTTGCCTGACCGAACCTGGGAGTGAAGTTGGCATTCGGATTTTTGCTCCCACTTGACTTGTCCTGTGGCTTCCTGCCCATCTTCTTCATGAATCTGGAGAAGTTTCTGGTTATGTTAGCAATTTCATCGGAATCTTCATTATCTGTATTTTCATCTTCCTTCCCAGAGGTTGTGCTTGTAAAAGCCATCTCCTTCTTTCCGATTTTATTTTGCAACATCTCCATCTCATAGGATTCCAGAGACCCCATGAGCTCATCAAGTGTCATCATCCCAATCCTTCCATTTTCATTGATTGCTGTGACCTTCATATTGAACCGTGGAGGTAATGCCCTCAACACTTTCCTTACAAGTTTTTGATCTTTGTACTTTTTACCAAACTGAAAAGCCTTGTTTGCAATATCTCGGACTCGTCCATTAAACTCGGAGATAGTTTCATCTTCCCGCATCTTCAATTCCTCAAATTTCGATGTATAGTATTGCAACTTTGAATCTCTGACTGAGCTTGTTCCCTCATGATACGTCTGTAACACATCCCATGCTTCCTTTGCAGTCTCACAATTTGAAATCATCTTAAATTGATCTTCATCTACAGCTGTGAAGATGGCATTCAATGCCTTTGAGTTGGACATGTAAGCTCTATGCTCCTCAGTAGAGTATTCAGAATATGGTTTGATCGTTGATGAGCTCGATTCTTTAGTTTTGTCACTGGGAGGTGGAGTGTACTGATTTACAACATAGTTCCATGCTTGATCATCTAATGCTCCAATGAATACTTTCATACGTGCCTTCCAGTAGGCGTAATTGCCTTGTTCCAGCAACGGTGGTCGCGTGACAGAGGCCCCCTCCTTTGGTGCCATGGTGAAACCTGATCTCACTCTCCCTGTATAGGGGTTAGCAAGTGCCTTGCTCTGATACCAATTGAAATTCTGTTTCACCTGAATTCTAAATCTTTATACCAAGTTGTTTAACAGTTTGGTGTTGGAACACCAAGATCAGTTTGTTGTTAAAAGGCAAAACAAAATACGCAGTGCACACACAACTTGGTTACGCAGTTCGGTGCAAATACACCTACGTCTGCGGGGCCTTGCCCAGATCAGAAACCATTCACTAGAAAGCAGTCTTTAGTACAAGAAGCTTAACTTAAATACTAATCCATTGCTAACCTACAGAGTGAATGTTGTGAGCTCCCCTCACTGTCGATCCTACGTCGTTGAACCCTCACGATCAACACGTCTCCCTGGATCTCCTCCTCCCGAGGAATTAAGACTTCCTTATTTCTGATCTTTACGAACTTGGTCGGTTGTTTATAAACCTCCAAAAACACCACGGCAGATCGCTCCAAAGCTCTCACGTAGAGATTGAATCTTGGTCGCGTCAATTGATTGCGTTGTAATCGTCTTCTATTTATCCCATCGCAATCCTGCCTTGAATCAACTTCTTTCCTTGTCTAACTCTACCATAAATAGACTTCTAGACTAAGGAAAGATCTAATGCTAATCTGGTATTTAATTGAACAATCCTGTTATCAATAGGACTTGTTCCATAAATAAACTACTTAACCAATTCCTAACTATTACAGGAATATTCGTTTACCAGAATTAGATGAACACGAAATCAATCATTTATCTTCACAATATTCTGATCAGATCGCACAAATATATCCCATAATACACTCCATAAATCATGGACATCAACCATACTGCTGCTGGAATACTGCTGGACAGCAGTGGTGTTAAAACACCATATCACCAGAAGTCACTCAGTGGTGTTAAAACACCAGATTACTAGTATTCACAATATGCCATACATAAGTCCAACTCCGGAGGACTTTACAGGTTCTTATCGGCATCACGAGCAAACCATGAGCAACCGCTGATCTCGCCAGTGTCGCCTCATGGTTCGGAAGTGCCTGAAAACCCAGATCTGGATCGAGAACCATCGGTGGATGGTTCTCGAGCCACATGTTCAAGAGTCACGCGCGAGAGCCACCTGCTCGAGAGCTGCTTGCCAAGAATCGCATGACAAAACCACCCGCTCGATAGCCACTCTATGAGAGCCATTGACGAGAGCCATCGACAAGAACTGAGGATGGGAGGGTTGTCCCGGTGGGTGGCTAGGAAAAATGTGGGGCTAGGCTGGGGTTGAAGGGGCTGGGAAGGGAGGGTTGGTTTCGGAGTTGGGCTGCAAACGAGAGGGATTTGGGCTGGGGAGGGATTGTAGTTTCCTACGCTAGCCCCTGCTGAGGAAGGAGAAATAGTGGTTGGCGTTTGTTTTTTAAGTTATTTTTAAAAATTATATATATATATATATATATATATTATACGTACATATATTAAAACACAGGGCATGATCTCACAACATCCTTAATTTAACAAAAGAAAAGTGTTTATATAACTCTATATGATTCACATGTGTGTCAATATAACATTCTGATAATTAAAAATGTCAATATAACTCTATAAAATAAGTGAAAGAGCAAACATACCAATTCCGACGTATTTAGGCTGAATTTTGGTGAAAAAACTAATTTTACCCCTCTGTTAACAATTGAAAATTTAAAATTAAAAAAGAAATGAGATTACTATTATACCCCTAAACCCTAATCTTCTTTTTTCCTATTCTCTTCTTATTTTCTTTCCACAAATCGTCTTGCAACGTCTCTTCCTCTTCTTCTTTTCTTCTTTTCTCCCTACAAATCCTCCTCAAACAGATCTTTGGGGTGGGTGGTGGCGGGCAATTTGGCATCGAGGTGGTGAGCGCTGGGAGTGGTGGCGGGGCTGGGGTTGGGCGTCGAGCGACGGGAGTTGTGGTGGGGTTAGGCTGGGTGCAAGCAACGGGGGTGGTGGCAGGGTTGGGTTGGGTGCGAGCGGCTGGAGCGCCAGACTCATCTTTCAAAATCTTAATGAAACTCTGCCACGACATGCTCGATATCCTATACGTGAAGTTGAAAGAGCATAGAGGGGTGTAAGAACGAGACATGACTTTCACAGTTTCTTTCACACTTCCTGATGACCTAGTTGGGCCAAAATTTTCTATGTGTAAGCAAAATCAGGTTGGGTTTGGGCGTCGAGCGGTATAAGTGGTGGCAATGGGTGGGCTAGTGTTTTCGTGGCGGAAGGATAGTAGTGGTGGCAAGGTTGAGGGTGGAAGGGAGGTGTCGGGGCTGACTATAGAGGGTGAGTTTTCTGGCGAACTGAGGAGAGAGGGAGGGAAAAATTGTCCTCAAAATTTTAGGTTTTGATCGAGGGACATTTTTATCTTTTAAAGTCATGTCAACGTCGTCCTTGTCAAGGTCAATGCCGAAAATGTTCTCTTAGGACTGTATTGACACTTTCATCAACTAATTATGATTGTTTTTGTATTTTACATTATTTGAGAGTTACGTTGACACTTTAACAAGCATATAAGCTTAGATTTGTATATTTCCCTTTAACAACTATGTATGAAAGGAAATATTTGTGATTACATATGCATTTATTGTCGAATTATGAAGAAATAGAAGAGAAAGAGAGAGAAGAGTTTCCCTTAAGCTTTCCAAGCATAAACTGTCATATGCCACCTAGTCCCTCAATTCCAACTCTATTTGTACTACAATTATTATATGGTTCAAAAAAAATGTTTAACCTCAAATATGTTTTCCTACGTATAATATGTTTGATCGCATTCATCTATTCAATTAGTTTGGGATTGAGGGATAAAAATTGCACATCATATAATATATGATATAAATTTGTAATTAATATTCTATTTTATACTTCCACCATCCCAGATTAAATTGCACAATAATCATTATCATGCTGTTTAAGAAATATGTTTCACCGTTAATATGTTTACCTTAGTATAATAATAACAAACAAAAAGTTGATAGATAGATACTACTTATTACGAAAAATTCTATCACATACAATAATTTTGTTGCTCATTTATCCATTTAAATATGTGGTCGAACTTTGATAGAGAACATCCTTAAAAAAATAAGTGGACAATTTAGTCTGGGACTGAGGGAGAACTTGTTCTTGAAAGACTTTTAACCTTTATGAAATATTTATAATTTTGTTTTCTATCAGCTGTAAAATATTTTGAAGACTTTAAGTGAGTTGTTAAGACGGCAATCTACGACCTAGTCTAAAAAGTAGTGGTATCACTACAAGAAATGTTGGACATATATTGGAAAAATAAGTGGAAATTAAATAACGAAATTACACGAGCAATTTAACGTAAGTAACAATAATGAAATAGTACTAATTATTCACGCGTACAATTAATAAGCACGTTTCAAGCAATCACATATATCACATATTGACGGAGTCACGAGTACACTCTCTGTCCTTGAAACGAATGAGTCCCGTCGTGGACATCGTTCCCTTGGATAAAACCATCGAAGGTAATTTTAACAAGTAAAAATTACCTCGGAGTCACACAAAGCCCGAAGGACTATCACCACAAAGACAGAGAAAGAAGATAAGACTCAAGTTTAGAAGTAGGGAGGAACTTGAGAATGCTGCGAGGTTTCTGTCTGACAGAAAGGCTCTATTTATAGATGTCTAAGAAATCCTATGGGAAGATACGTGGAAGATCTGATTCCCGTAATCAGAGAAAATATTCTCTAACCACCAAATATTTTACAAATATTTGAATAGATTCTGGAAAGATAAGAATATCATATTCCTTATCATGATTAACTGCGTATCAAATCTCAGATATTTCACACGTGATTCTTAGAATATTTGTTACGCGGTTTGGGCTTTCTGAAGACTTCCACACGATCCAAATGCATTTTAGACAGTCAAAAAATTACAGAACACTTAGTACGTGCGAATGAATTTCCGCCTAAGTTTCCATTCTCATAGTGACTCTTTGAGCATCCATATCTCATTCACCCTTTATCCGTTTTGAGAGTTTAAATAGTCGATTTTATAGTACTCACGGAGGAGAATCCAAAAACGATGCCCACTGACTCTAATTCAGTTCGAGCCTAACTAAAAAATGAAGCCCAAAAGTTGATGAAATTGAACTTGTTTTACAATCATTTTCCAACAATCCCCCACATGAATAGATATTGATGTGGAATCAGAACAATCACGCCAAACACGGAGTTTGACTTGGTGATAGATTCATTTCGACGGCATAGATGCTGCATAGGATAAGTAGGTGTCACCCTTTGAACTTTCCCTTGAGAGAGTACACTTAGCCCACTGGTTAGGAAGTAGACGCGATGTCCTTGAACTTCCCTGACCGCTTGTGTGAACGACAATGCACTTCCCACAGACATCTTTCCTAGCCTTTGTGCTTTCCTCGGTTGTGTCCATTAATCAGGCCATGACACACCCCCTAGTTCTGTAAGGTTTCTAAGGAATTGCATCCCAATAATTTCCTTTCGAAGCGGCCACACTTCTCGCTTACATGGGTGATTCTTTGCGTAAGAGCAGTTTCGTAAACTATGCGCTCTTTCAAGTATCATACACTCGATGCCGTGAATCATTAAAATCAATTTAATGCTTCATCATAGGAAATAAGACAGGAGGTATGAACCCCCCACAGTGATCGCGATGGGTCTTTGCAGTTTAGTTGTCCCTTTGAACCTAGATCTTGGGATCTCCAGTCACATAGGTTGGGTTTCCACGTACGTAACCCATCATTTAATGGACTTCAGTCCCATTCCTCTCGATGATGTTTCAACTACCTCTCGATTCAGCCCCTTAGTCAAGGGATCGGCTATGTTGTCCTTAGACCTTACATAGTCAATTGTGATCACTCCAGTTGAGAGAAGTTGTCTTATGGAACTATGTCTCCGTCGAACATGACGAGACTTCCCATTATAGAGCATATTCCGAGCCTTTCCAATAGCAGATACACTATCACAATGTATACATATGGCTGGCACAGGCTTCGGCCATCTAGGAATGTCCTCTACGAATTGAAGGAGCCATTCGGCCTCCTCACCCGCCTTGTCTAAGGCAACAAACTCGGATTCCATTGTGGATCGAGTAATAACCGTTTGTTTAGAGGACTTCCACGAGACTGCACATCCACCTAGTGTAAATACATACCCACTAGTGGATTTCATATCCTTTATATCGTGTATCCAGTTTGCATCACTGTATCCTTCAACTATAGCTGGATAACTCGAATAATGTAGACCATAATCACGAGTGAAACGTAGATATCTCAATACTCTAGTTATTGCTTTCAAGTGAGTCATACTGGGATTACTCGTGTATCTACTCAACCTACTTACAGTGTAGGCGATGTCTGGTCTGGTACAACTCATCAAGTACATCAGACTCCCAATGACTCTCGAGTACTCCACCTGATTAATAGCCTCCAATTTATTCTTTCGTAGATGCAAATTTGGATCTATTGGAGTCTTCACCACCTCTAAGTCATTCTTGTTGAATTTCTCAAGAATTTTATCTACATAATGAGACTGGGTTAAGGTGATACCATCAGAGCTTCGGATGAACTTTATTCCCAAGATCATATCCACCAGTCCCATATCCTTCATGTCAAAATGAGAATTCAACCTGTCCTTGGTAGATTTGATCATCTTTTCATTACTACCCACAATGAGCAAGTCATCTACATATAAACATAGGATTACATATCCATTTTCCGTTTCTTTCACGTAGACGCACTTATCACACTCATTGATTTTGGAACCATTGGCAAGGACGATATGGTCAAACTTCTCATGCCATTGCTTTGGTGCTTGTTTGAGACCATACAATGATTTCACCAACTTGCAGACTTTTCCTCCTTGACCGGGAGCCGTAAACCCCCCAGGTTGCTCCATGTAGATTTCTTCCTCTAAATCTCCATTCAAGAAGGCAGTCTTCACATCCATTTGATGAACCTCAAGCTTATGCAACGCGGCGATAGCAAGTATCATTCTAATGGAGCTTATTCTCGTGACTGGAGAATAAGTATCAAAGTAGTCAAGACCTTCCTTTTGTCTATAACCTTTGATTACAAGTCTGACTTTATACTTGTCAATCGAGCCATCTACTCTCATCTTCTTCTTGAAGATCCATTTGTAGCCCAGTGGTTTACACCTCGGAGGTAAGTCCACTAGCTCCCAAGTATGATTGTGTAGAATCGAGTCTATTTCGCTTTTAATCGCTTCTTCCCACATAGGCCCCTCAGACAAATTCACAGCTTCTTTATAACTTTGTGGCTCACTTTCAAGCATAAACGTTAGATAATCATAACCAAATGATTTTTCGGTCCTAATTCGTTTACTTTTTCTAGGTTCATCCACTTCCTCCTCTTGATCCTCAAGATCGTCGGGAATTACTACGCCTTTGTCTAGTGACTCACCGGTCCTCTTCGACGATTCAGATCTTTCCTTGGCAGGGAACACATCCTCAAAGAAATTTGCATTTCTTGATTCCATGATCGTGTTCTTATGAATCTCTGGATGATGAGATTCATGTACAAGGAAGTGATAAGCACTACTCTCATGTGCATATCCTATAAAGATACAGTCAACCGTTTTAGGTCCAATCTTTAACTTCTTGGGGGTGGGATTAATACCTTCGCAAGGCACCCCCACATTCGTAAGTACGTAAAGGATGGCTTCGTGCCTTTCCACAACTCATGAGGAGTTGCTTTCTCATCCTTACGAGGTATCTTATTCAAAAGATAATTGGCCGTCAAAATAGCCTCCCCCACATGCTCTGTGGCAACCCAAAACTTATCAACATCGCATTCATCATCTCTTTAAGAGTGCGATTTTTACGTTCAGCCACACCATTAGATTGAGGCGAGTAGGGGGCAGTGACCTCGTGAATAATGCCATGTTCAGAACAATAGTCCCTAAATGGCTCTACATATTCACCTCCACAGTCACTTATAATCACCTTGATCTTCTTATCAAGTTGATTTTCAACTTCCGTTTGGTAGAGAATAAATTTCTCAATTGCCTCATCTTTGCTTTTCAATAAGTACACATAACAGTATTTCGTACAATCATCCACGAAAGTGATGAAATACTTGTTACCTCCTTTTGTTTGCACGAACTTGAGATCACAGATATCGGTATGTATCAACTCAAGAGGTTTTATGTTTCATTTAACTTGTTTGAAAGACGTTCGAGTCATCTTAGCTTCAACACAAGTTTCACACTTATGATTTGCATCAATTTCCATGTTAGGTATGTTTTCCATTTTAATTAATCTTCTTATCGAATCATAATTAACGTGCCCTAGTCTACCATGCCATAGATTGGAAGACTCAATCATGTAAGCAGAAGAAGAAGCATTCATTTCATTTTTCTTAGGAGGTACAACCATGGTGTTCAACTTGAACATACCATCTAGCTCATAACCTTTGCCTACAAACATACCTTGCTTTGACAAGACTAACTTATCAGACTCAAACACTAGCTTAAAGCCATGCTTGATCAACATAGAACCGGACACAAGGTTCTTGCGAATGTCTGGAACATACAAAACATTCTTCAAAGTCAACTCCTTCCCAGACGTCATCTTCAGTACCACAGTGCCACGCCCTTTCACCATAGAAGTTGCAGAGTTGCCCATGTAGATGGTCTCTCCATCTTCAATTTCCTTGAAGTTTGAGAACACTTCCTTAACAGAGCAAATGTGCTTAGTAGCACCAGTATCAATCCACCGTTCCTTTGAATTGGAGTCCACCATGTTGACTTCAGAAATCACAACACACAGATCGATGTTATTCACATCTAGTGCAAGATTTTCAACCATATTGGCCTCGTTCTTGGCATTCCTTGGCTTCCTACATTCGGAGGACTTGTGGCCAACGAGGTTGCAATTGTAGCACTTGTCAGTGAACTTCGACTTCTTCGAAACTCCACCCTTAGCTCCCAACTTGGATCCCTTCTTTGCCTTGGCCTCCTTTGACTTGGAGCTCCCACCAACCTCCACGAGATTGGCCCTTGCCACAGGCACATATCCATTCATCCTCTTTTCAGAGATGCGGTTATCCTCCTCAACACGAAGCTTTTGCATCAGATCCCTCATGGTCATCTTGTGTTTCAGATAACTCTTGAAGTCCTTCCAACTTGGAGGCAGCTTCTCGATGTTGCAATAGACTTGGAGAGTCTCACACATTGTCATCTTCTCGGCTATCAGCTCATTGATCATCATTTGAAGCTCTTGAGCTTGACTAACCACAGACTTCGCATCAACCAACTTGTAGTCGAGGAACTTGCCGACGACCCACTTCTTGAATCCAACTTCCTCACCCCTATACTCTTGGTCAAGAGTTTCCCACAACACCTTAGAAGGCTCCTTCACCTCATACACATTTCAAATGGCATCGTGAAGGCTATTCAAAAGGATGTTGCAGCAGACATACTCCTTAGAGTTCCACTCCACCGCAGCATCTTGGACTTCCTTAGCACTTTTCTCATCCACAACGGGACGATCTTCGTGAACGTAACGTTCCAAACCCATAGTGGATAAGTAGAAGAGCATCTTCTGTTGCCACATCTTGAAGTTCATATCATTATTGAACTTCTCGAGTTTCTTAGCATGAGGAACAGCCACAAGAGGCATCGCCCTAGGGGTAGTCTTCGCAGCATCATTGCTCGACATGGTTATGGAATTCACCAATGTGTACATACAGAATTATTCACCATTAAATATAAGACCACATTATATATCGTAGTATAATATTTTAAATTATACATAACAAATTGCTCAATATATAAATTATCGAAACTCATTAGCATGCAATCAGATTCTCGGATTACAAATAAATATAGCATGCAATCAGAGCTTCGGATAAATATGGCATGCAGATTAATAACCAAGCATGCAAATTTCGTTTGTTAACATATAGCATACATCATGTAAATTTCCATAATTTTACAAATAAATATGGCATGCACGGTAGCATCCAAATCCGACCGGCAGCTAGTATGCAGATTTTCGAGACATAATATATTCCAATAAAGTTTCATTCGTTTCAAGACTATTGGACATATATTGGAAAAACATGTGGAAATTAAATAACGAAATTACACGAGCAATTTAACGTAAGTAACAATAATGAAATAGTACTAATTATTCACGTGTACAATTAATAAGCACGTTTCAAGCAATCACATACATCACATATTGATGGAGTCACGAGTACACTCTCTGTCCTTGAAACGAATTAGTCCCGTCGTGGACATCGTTCCCTAGGATAAAACCATCGAAGGTAATTTTAACAAGTAAAAAATTACCTCGGAGTCACACAAAGCCCGAAGGACTATCACCACAAAGACAGAGAAAGAAGATAAGACTCAAGTTTAGAAGTAGGGAGGAACTTGAGAATGCTGCGAGGTTTCTGTCTGACAGAAAGGCTCTATTTATAGATGTCTAAGAAATCTTATGGGAAGATACGTGGAAGATCTGATTCCCGTAATCAGAGAAAATATTCTCTAACCACCAAATATTTTACAAATATTTGAATAGATTCTGGAAAGATAAGAATATCATATTCCTTATCATGATTAACCGCGTATCAAATCTCAGATATTTCACACGTGATTCTTAGAATATTTGTTACGCGGTTTGGGCTTTCTGAAGACTTCCACACGATCCAAACGCATTTTAGACAGTCAAAAAATTACAGAACACTTAGTACGTGCGAATGAATTTCCACCAAAGTTTCCATTCTCAGAGTGACTCGTTGAGCATCCATATCTCATTCACCCTTTATCCGTTTTGAGAGTTTAAACAGTCGATTTTATAGTACTCGTAGAGGAGAATCCAAAAACGATGCCCACTAACTCTAATTTAGTTCGAGCCCAACTCAAAAATGAAGCCCAAAAGTTGACAAAATTCAACTTGTTTTACAATCATTTTCCATCAAGAAAAACTTTCAGGTGTGACGCTTATTTGGACCATTCATGATGCTTAAAAGTATCACTAAAATGATTAGTGATTATTTGTGGAAGTGCCTCTATTCAATGTATCACTAAAATATTGTGACACATAATCTATCGTTATATTTTTCTGACACATTAACATGCATCTCAACTTTGCGACATGCATAAGCATCCCAAAAATTATGAAATGCATGAACATCGAAATGAGCAAAACAGCGTTGAAAAAATGAGCTACAGCTGGAAGCATTGCAAATGTGTGTTGAGAAAAAAAAAGTTTTTAATAAATACAATTTAGTCCCCCAAAAATGTCGTCATTTACAATTCAGTATGCCCATTTCCAAGATTTGTAATTCAGCTTCCAAATTTCCAATATTTGCAATTCAGCTCCCAACTTCCAATAACTACTAATTGACCCACATAAATTCATCAATTGAATACCAGTGTATCGTCAAAGTTGAGAGAGCTAAAAAAGTCATTAACTTTGAATTTCTTTAAGCAAAATCTTTTTCCGCAATGGGAAAATCAGGACTTATAACCACTGGAACCTGAAACAGCTAGAGCTCAAACAAGTCATATGTAGTGGAGGAACAACAATCCAACAGAATATAAGAGTGGTACACATTGATGCAAACAGATAAAACTGTAGAAATCGTGCAGAGCGGAAAGGGCAACTAAACAGGGAAATTTCTACCCACCCTATGGTGTTTCTGGTTTTGTTTTTCTGTCCTAAAAGGCTTTAATGACAAAAATAATTGGTAAATACCTTGTTGGTATATGTACTCCAGTTGGAGATCAACTCAAAGAGCACGCCACCAGGTAATCCAAAAAGAGCACCAGAAGCGCCAACTGATTCGTTAGACCTTAAAAATAGAGCTGATAACAAAATCCCACCAAATCCAGAGATGAGATAGAGCAGCCCAATACGCACTGTCAAAAAAAAAGCTTGCCTAAGATGCAGTGGTCACTTAAATATTTACTTCAAAAATACATTTAAATTTGTTCTAACTCTTCAGACATGAAGATATCATGCGTGTACAGCCTCAGATGCAACCCAATGTATTTTCAATAGTGCACTAACTAGGACAGTAAGTTCAACAGGTAAGAGTTATAATAAAACAACATAAAACACTCTAGAAAAAACATGGTTTATAATGTGTACTAAAGCTGAAAGATCGTAGATTTATACCCAAATATATGGAGCAGTTGACGGAACTCATAATCTTCTGGAAATAAAGCTTGCCTTTTTTCCATCTCAGATGGCAAGAGAATTAAATCACAGTAGTAGTAAAACAAGACTGAGCTACAAATTCTGTAATGAAAGCAGCATGGCACAGAGATGAAATAATATTCTAAAACAAACATGCATGATGCTCGTATACAACATTTCAGAAGCATGCTATCAATGTTATAATTTTTAAAAAATTATATCGTACAGCAAACACAATACTGATGTTCAATTGGCTGATTAAAAATTCAGAGCAAAAGAGCTAAACCAGTAAGCCAATTTCTTGAATGATTGAGACATCTTAGACTATAGTTCATGTCCACATACTCTCACCGGTGCAAAAAGATATGTTCTTTTAGATCCTAGTCAAGCTGCAAGTCTACAATGCACGTTTTTCATAAATCAGAAGTTAAGACAATGGCAAAAAAACCATGACAAAGATTGAGAGCTTAATTGTTTGGTGCTTGATACCATAATTTCGGATGCAATTGTGCATGGACTAGTATTTGGAAACAATGGCGGAGGACGCATTCACGGAATGTGTCCTCAGTCATTTTTTTTTCTGAAATCTGTTTAGAGGACGCATTATATTTTTCTTTTTTTAAACAAATCCGTTTAGAGTACGTATTCTATGAATGCGTCCTCAGATTTTTTAAATTTTTTAAAAACTAATCCGTTTAGAGGACGCATTCTATGAATGCATCCTCAGATTTTTTATTTTTTTAAACTAATCCGTTTAGAGGATGCATTCTATGAATGAATCCTCAGATTTTTATTTTTATTTTAAAAACTAATCCGTTTCGAGGACGTATTCTATGAATGCGTCCTTATGTAAAGTAGATGAAAAAAAAAGTAAATGTGTTCTCTTCAATCCCGGACGAAAAAAACAATAATTCAATGAGGATGCAAATGCGTCCTCAGAAAATCAGAACAAAAAAAATTGTAAAATCAAGAGGACACATTCGAGGAATGCGTCCTCCACAGCTGCATTCGTAGCAGGTTATTGTAGCCACATATAGAATTTTTCCTGCAAAGATTACAATTAGCAGAATTATGCTGACAAACCAGCGTTAAAAATAGCTCATCAGCAAAAGATTCATCAAAATTTCAGAAAGAAGCGCCATTTGAATACAGATGCACATCCATTCAAAAGGAAAAGGAAAACACATCTAGCAATGAAGAATCAAAAATAACATTTCGTAGAGAAAATTAATTCTGCTACGACGATAAATACACTATCCAAGTCTTCCAGCAACACACCTTATTTTCCCCAATGCACTAAAAATTGTATGAGTTACCAACATCGAGGGCTTAGATGACACGTGTGTCTTAGAAAACCAGCTCCAAGGCACACCTCTCAGCATAAGAATATTCGGCTACCGACCTCCTCTGCAATGTCCTAGCCAGACACAAAATGAAAAACAAAAACTCAGCATAAGGATCATATATTCTGTGAAGAAATTTGGTGTTCACCCAATTGTCCATGAACATTCACTTCTTTGGTGGATAGCAAAGACAATCATTCAAAGCATTAAATTGCAACACTATTCTCATCCCATGCTTAGCAAGTTGAAGCATTATTTCTTTGACTATTGGGGTTCAACTATCATGGTTTTTTGGCAAGAACCATTTGGAAGTAATGTTCACAACTCATGCTTGAAGCAAGAAGGAGGATTTCTTGGGATATTGGGATAAGTTTTGTTTGAGAGCTCTTGGCCATTGGTGAACTTGGAGTAGTATAAATAGGGGATGAACTTAGTAGTTCAAACACACTTCAAGCATAGCATTCCTTTGCTACTTGCTTTCTTCTCCCTTTAACTCTCATTTGTAGTTGCAGAAGCCAAAGCCCTCATCTTTATATTTTGCCACACAATTCCTTCATAGGTGGTAGGCAAAGTCTTGTAATACTTTCTCCACATATAGTGAAGCTCTCGGTCTCCTCCGGCCTTGGATGTAGGTCAACTTGACCGAACCACATAAATCCTGGTGTCCATTATTTCCTTTATTTTCTTCACGTTGTCTTTGTTATCCATCTTTTAGGGCTAATAGATATGTCGTGGGATTCGTATTCCTAATAAATTGGTATTAGAGCCATATTTCATTTTTTGATCTATTAGCCATCATGACGGTAACAAGGACTTCTGTTGAAAAGTTTGACCGGAGTGTAAACTTCGGTCTGTGGCAACTCAAGATAGAAGCCATCCTAATCCAGGATGGATGTGAGCTAGCCCTTGAAGGAGTGGAGGAAAGGCCAGCGGACGTGTTGCCAGAAGATTTTGGTGATCTAGACAAGAAGGCTAGATTAGCCATTATTTTAAATCTCTCTAACGAGGTTTTGCAGGAAGTTGCTAGTGAGAGAACTGCCAAAGGTATGTGGGATCAGTTGAAATCTACATACATGAAGAAGACAATGGAGAATCGCCTCTATTTAAAACAAAAGTTGTACATGTTGAAAATGGCGGAAGGTACATCTATACTCTCACATCTTGATAAATTTGATTCCATCATTTTGGATTTGGAGAATGTAGATGCTAAAGTTGATGAAAAAGATCAAGCCATTTCATTGTTATGTTCCCTTCCCATGTCCTTTAAGTATTTTTGAGATACTATGATTTATGGGAAAGAGTCGGTCTCATACAATAGTATAAAATTTGCATCAAAATCTAAAGAGTAGATTGATAGGGACATTACAGGGGAATCGAGTGGAACTCGTGCTGAGGGTTTGTTTGTGAGGGGTAGAGGAGAAAATAGAGATTCTGAAGGTGGTAAATCCAAAGGGAGGTCGAAGTCTAGATACAAAAATAAAATTTGCAACTATTGCAAGAAAAAGGGGCACATCAAGGTTGACTGTTTTAAATTGAAAAATAAAGAAAAATATAAAAATGAGCAGAATAGTAGCAATGCTGGTGAAGCTAGTGCAGCAGAAGATGAGAGTGATGGAATCATATTTGTGGCCATGGATAATAAATCAAGGTCTTCTAGTGAGTGGCTCTTAGATTCGGGTTGTTCTTACCACATGAGTTATGATAGGGGATTTTTTTCCACTTATGAAGAATGAGATGGTGGAATTGTTTTGATGGGTAATAATGCTCCTTGTAAAGTTTTTGGTAGAGGAACAATTCAAATCAAAATGTACGATAGCATTATTAGGACACTCACTAATGTTAGGCATGTTCCTGACTTAAAGAAAAATCGCATCTCTCTTGGCACTCTTGATGCTCTCGGGTACAGATATTCAAGTGATGGTGGAATACTGAAAATCTGTAAAGGTGCTCTTGTGTTAATGAAGGGTTTCAGAGTTGGCACTTTGTATGTTTTGCAGGGATCTATAGTATCTGGGGCAGTGGCTGTCTCAACTTCCTCAGATGAAGACATCACCAAATTGTGGCATATGAGGTTGGGACATATGGGCGAGAAAGGCTTAACATTGTTAAGCAAGAGAGGTCTACTTTGTGGTCAAAGTACTGGTAAGTTGGACTTTTGTGAACACTGTATTTTTGGAAAGCAGAAAAGAGTTAGCTTTCGTTCACCTGCAGTTCATAAAACAAAAGGTACTTTGGATTACATTCATTCTGATCTTTGGGGGTCCTCTCGTGTTCCTTCTAAGGATGGTGCAAAATATATGCTTACTTTTATTGATGACTATTCAAGAAAAGTTTGGGTATATTTTTTGAAGCTTAAAAGTGATGTTTTCCTAACATTTAAGCAATGGAAGACTTTGATTGAAAAACAGACAGGAAAACAAATTAAGCGATTGAGGACTGACAATGGGTTGGAATTTTGTGGAAATGAATTCAATGAGTTCTGCAAAAATGAAGGAATAGCTCGACATCGTACTGTTAGGATGACGCCTCAACAGAATGGTGTGGCAGAGCGGATGAATCGTACTCTTTTGGAAAGAGCTCGGTGCATGATCTCAAATGCCAAGTTGACATTAGACTTTTGGGCGGAAGCCATATCTACGGCTTGTCACATCATCAACTGCTCTCCATGTGCACCTCTTGATTTCAAGACTCCGGAGGAAGTTTGGTCAGGTACTCCTGCTGATTACTCTAATTTAAGAATATTTGGGTGTCCAGCTTATATGCATGTTAACGAGGGAAAGCTAAAGCCTAGGGCTAAGAAATGTATTTTCCTCGGTTATGCTTCAGGGGTGAAAGGATATAGATTGTGGTATCCTGATCCCAAATCACCCAAATTTGTAATTAGTAGAGATGTTACATTTGATGAATCTTATATGTTACATCCTGGAAAAGAGTCTTGTAATCCTTGTGATTCAGAAAAAGAGGATAATGCACAAAAGCAGGTGGAGTTAGAGATTGGTGGTTCTTCAGGGAAAAACCCAACCCAAGAAGTGGTTGAAGAATCTGATCATGAACATACTGAAGATCAACCGGGAGATGGGAATTATTCCATTGCCAGAGATAGACCGAGACGTGACATTCGACCACCATTAAGGTATGCAAATTTGGTTGCATATGCTTTATCAGTGGCACAGGAAACAGGTGGAAACGAGGAACCTTCCACATATTTAGAGGCAGTTTCAGGTGCTAATTCAGACAAATGGTTGGTGGCTATGAATGAAGAGATGAAATCTCTACACAAGAATAGAACATGGGATCTTGTGGTGCCACCAAAAGGAAAGAAAATTGTTGGTTGCAAATGGGTTTTCAAGAGAAAGGAAGATACTTCAGGTGTTGATGATGCAAGGTACAAAGCACGATTGGTCGCAAAGTGCTACAGTCAGGTACAAGGTGTAGATTTCAATGATGTTTTCTCTCCTGTTGTAAAACATAGTTCTATTCGTGTATTGCTTGCTTTGGTTTCCATGTATGATCTGGAGTTAGAATAGCTGGATATCAAGAAAGCTTTGCATGGTGAATTATATGAGCATATCTATATGAGTCAACCTGAAGGTTTTGAAGTTAAAAGTAAGGAAGACCGGGTTTGCTTGTTGAAGAAATCCTTGTATGGATTAAAGCAGTCTCCAAGACAATGGTATAAGAGGTTTGATTCATTTATGTTGGGCCATGGTTTCTCCAGGAGCATGTATGATAGTTGTGTTTACTTCCGGAAGTTACAAGACAACTCATTCATTTATTTGCTATTATATGTTGATGATAGGCTCATTGCAGCTAAGAATCTTACATAAATTCATGAGTTGAAGGCCTTGTTGAATAGTGAATTGAGATGAAAGATTTGGGTATAGCTAAGAAGATTCTTGGTATGGAGATAAGAAGAGATCGAGGAGTTGGAAAGTTGTACCTGACCCAGGAGAGTTACCTTAAGAAAGTTTTGGAGCGATTTGGCATGCATGATGCCAAACCAGTTAGCACTCCTCTTGGTAGCCATTTCAGGCTATCTGCTGCCCAATCACCAAAAACAGAGGAAGAAGAAGATTATATGGCTAGAGTTCCTTATTCAAATGCAGTTGGGAGTATAATGTATGCAATGGTTTGTACTCGCCTTGATATCTTACAAGCTGTTAGTGTTATTAGCAGGTATATGGTCAATCTGGGAAAATCACATTGGCAGGCTGTGAAGTGGATTCTTAGATACTTAAAGGGTACTTCAAACATGTGTTTGGAGTTTGGTAGAACCAATAACACTCTGGTTGGTTTTGTAGATTCAGACTTTGCCGGTGATCTTGATAAGTGCAGGTCTCTTACAGGTTATGTATTTTGCATTGGAGGTTGTACAATTAGTTGGAAAGCTACTTTACAACATGTAGTTGCTTTATCTACTACTGAGGCAGAATATATGGCAATCACAGAGGCAATCAAAGAAGCTTTATGGTTGAGAGGTCTCTTCGGCAAATTTACTCTACAACAAAAGGTTACTACCATTCACTGTGATAGTCAAAGTGCAATTTACTTGACTAAAGATCAGATGTATCATGAGCGGACGAAGCATATTGATATTAAGTACCACTTCATTCGTGATATCATTGCACAGAAGAAGGTCTTTGTTCAGAAAATCAATACAAAGGATAATCCTGCTGATATGTTCACGAAGGCTCTTCCCTATTTCAAGTTCAAGCAGTGCTTGGACTTGATTGGTGTCCATTGTTGATGATTTAGCCCATTAGGGCCATGCCGGAGGAGGGTTAGTAAGCTATTACTTTTGGGGTTCAAACCAAGGTGGAGATTTGTGGAGATTTGTGAAGAAATTTGGTTTTCACCCAATTGTCCATGAACATTCACTTCTTTGGAGGATAGCAAAGACAATCATTCAAAGCATTAAATTGCAACACTATTCTCATCCCATGCTTAGCAAGTTGAAGCATTATTTCTTTGACTATTGGGGTTCAACTATCATGGTTTTTTGGCAAGAACCATTTGGAAGTAATGTTCACAACCCATGCTGAAGCAAGAAGGAGGATTTCTTGGGATATTGGGATAAGTTTTGTTTGAGAGCTCTTGGTCATTGGTGAACTTGGAGTAGTATAAATAGGGGATGAACTTAGTAGTTCAAACACACTTCAAGCATAGCATTCCTTTGCTACTTGTTTTCTTCTCCTTTTAGCTCTCATTTGTAGTTGTAGAAGCCAAAGTCCTCATCTTTATATTTTGCCACATAATTCCTTCATAGGTGGTAGGCAAAATCTTGTAATACTTTCTCCACATATAGTGAAGCTTCCGGTCTCCTCCGGCCGTGGATGTAGGTCAACTTGACCGAATCACGTAAATCCTGGAGTCCATTATTTTCTTTATTTTCTTCACGTTGTCTTTGTTATCCATCTTTTAGGGCTAATAGATATCTCGTGGGATTCGTATTTCTAACATATTCATATCAAGTTGGGATCGCTGGTACTTAAGATTGTCCAATCATATACACAATCAAACTAAGAACCTGAGGAAAGGGGATGAGTATGATAAGAATAACTTCACAAAATGCAGCACATTTCCATAACTAAATATCGAACCTTCGCGAATAAAAAGGCCACGGAAAATTCTCTTAAGATGGGCATAATTTTGTTTGTCATCAAGCGTGATCGAAGAGCTTGATGACACAGAAATGGAGCTACCAAATTTACAGGAAAAATTAAAATAAATATCCAGCAACCACTTACAAGCAATTACTACTATTTGGTGTGCAACTTATTAAAAAAATAGTGTGCAACTAGCTAAAGTAAAAAAATAACATATATGCAACAGAAGTCAATTAATAAGCACATATTACATAATTACACTAGATAAGTGTATGTCAGATGGCGGTGGATGTTCAAGGTCATGGAAATCAAGTATATGTCTATTTAAGTGTGTCATTCAACTCATGTCACCAAGAAAGAAGTAAAAATACTAAAAACAGTGAGGTTTCCAAGGTATACTTGATCTTGAGTTCATGTGAGAAATTAAAGCCTTCTTAACAAAGTTCCTACATTGATCCGATGACTAAGAAAACAATGAATTTCTGAAAACTTCCATGAATAAATCCCCACACAAGGTACTCGGGGAAACTTTCAAGACAACCTATACATAGCAACTCATGATAACCGCAGGGTTCTTGTAGATGTAGAACGTGGCAGGACTGTCCCGAATTGGCGACCTCGCAGACTTGGTGGAGGCCTTGGTACAACTCGGGTTGGAGGTGAAGAATTGAACCAAAAGAATTCTGGGAGGGAGATAGTACAGTCTGGAGGGCCGCCAACAAGGTCTGAGGAACCAAGGGTACGAGATGATCGAGACCGGGATAGGGAAAAGTCTCGCGAAAGGGTTAGGGAGAGTAGGGAGAGAGAGCGAGAACCAGAAAGGCTGCGGGAACGCTCACAGGACAGAACCAGGGACCGTGAGCATCGGGAAGATAGGCACCACAGAGACCGGGATAGAACTAGAGATAGAGAGAAGGAGAGAGATCGTGGGCGTGACAGTCATCGTGATCGCACACGTGACCGTGATCGTGGTGGTCGGGACAGAGGTCGTGACTATGATCGTGATCGGGAGAAGTCTCGTGATCGCCATCGTGAAAGAGAGAAGGATAAAGACCGTGATTATGAAGCTGGTGATGTTGAACTTGATCGTGGTCGTTCTCGTGATAGGGACTACGAATATGATAAAGTTGATTCTAAACATGACCGGGATAGACCAGTTGAGAAAGATAGAACCTATGATCCTGCAGAAGAGGATGTTCATGGGTGGTATGACCAATCTGAACGTAAACGCAAGCGTCAAGAAGGAGAACACGGGCACTACGACTACTATGATTATACAGGTCAAGAGCTACATGGTAATGCTGAGGCCCCTGTTGATGATGATCGTTACAAAGACAATGATCGATATGATAGATATGATCAAATGGATGAAGACAACAAGTATAGTTATGAACCGGATGCTGCAGCTGATCCGCGAGAGAAAGACCGCGGCTATCAGCGATCAGAAAGGTCTCGTTCACGCGACTATTAGAGGCGGAAATTTGGCATGGTATGTGGGGGACTTCATTTGTTTAAGATTAGGCCACTGGTGCACTTATCATATCTAGTGGAGTGTTAGTGCTGCTGTTTTAGCTCAGCCACGATGGGGGGATTTGCTTCTAGTTGAATTATCGTTTGGTATCTTGATGTTATTATTTCTGTTTTTGGACGTTGATGTTATCGTTACTGTGTACCTGAAAGCTAAAACCATGTTGCAGGATTGAGAATTCGGTATGCACTATTGTAACTTTTGGTGGGTGAACGTTAAAAATTATGGAAATTGTGCCATGATTCTAAAAAAAAAAAAAAAGAAAAAGAAAAAAAAAAGAAGCAAAGATTTTTTAACAGTTTATCCAATATACGACACAGAGCTGAGTGAAATACCCTCTCAGACATTTATTCTATCATTCAACATTCCATCAAATAAGATTATAAATAGAAGAAGAGCGTACCTTTAAAAAAAGAAGTGCGGATAACCTTTTTCACTCTTTCCCAAATTTGTGGCCAATGATACGAGAACTCCCCCTAGACGGACATTGTAAAATATGAATGTGTGATTTTATTGATGGTACAAGGGTGCTATATAAATGCACTATATGCAGAAGTACAAATGGAAAAGAATTCTAACTACGGTACAAGATATACATATACTATGACAAAATATCTCCTTAACACCCCTCCTCAAGTTGGAGCATGTGAATCACGAATGCCCAACTTGCCGAAAAGAGTCTGAAATGACTGTCGTCCAAGATCTTTAGTAAATAAATCTGTAGGTTGGCTGGAAGTGTGAATATGATGAGTAGCAACTTTTCTGGACTGTACCAAATCACGAACAAAATGACAGTCAATCTCAATGTGCTTCGTCCTCTCATGAAACACAAGATTGACTGCAATATGGAGGGTTGCCTGACTGTCACAATATAAAGGCATCGGAGAAGAATGACCAACTCCCAATTCGCGAAGAAGGGACTTAAGTCATATCAACTCACAACAAACAACAGTCATGACCCGATACTCAGCTTCAGCAGAAGAACGAGAAACAGTTGGCTGTTTCTTTGTCTTCCATGAAATAGGTGATTTACCAAGCATGACAAAATATCCGGTCAAGGAACGACGCGTAATTGGACAAGCAGCCCAATCAGAGTCGCAAAAAGCAGATAGTTGAAGAGAACTCTGAGCAGAAAGAAATAAACCTTGACCGGGATGACTCTTCAAGTAGTGCAGGACGCGAAGGGCTGCATGCCAATAGGAGACACACTGCTTCTCCATAAAAAGTGCCAAAGTATGGATCGAATAACTGAGTTCCGGACGAGTAATAGTCAAATAAATAAGCTTCCCAATCAAATGACGATATTGCACAGGATCAGGATAGAAGGGACTGGTCGAGCGCACCAAATTGTGCTATTGTTCCATCGAAAAATCCGTAGGCTTTGTAGCTAGCAATCTGGCATCATGTAAAATGTCAAGGGTATATTTCTGTTGGGACAAAAACATACCGTCGGGTATCCTAGCAATCTCAATACCCAGAAAATACTTCAGAGCACCAAGATCCTTCATGTGAAAGCAAAAGTTGAGATACTTCTTGAACTCGATCATCAGGGCCGAGGAAGAACCAGCAATAATCAAATCATCAACATAAACCTAGACATGTTGGGTAACACCATTGCGTAAATAAGTGAACAAAGAGTAATCTGCCTTATCTGAACAAGCCCAAAAGTGCGTAGGGCAGTAGCAAGTTTTGTAAACCAATTGCGTGGAACCTGACGAAGACCATAAAGAGATTTGTGAAGCTTACAAACCAAACCCGGTGCAGGAATGGTATAACCAGGTAGAGGACGCATATAGACTTCCTCATCCAAATCACCATGTAAGAATGCATTGTGAGCATCCATTTGATAAATATCTCAATTCTGAATTGCAGCAACTACCAAGAATAATTGGACAAAGCTCATCTTGGCGACATGAACAAAAATCTCAGTAAAAACGAAGAGGTGAGCTTTACAATGCCTAATAGAACCATCTGACTTGAATTTGGTCTGAAACACCCATTTGCACTCAATGGCGTGTTTGTCAGCAAGAAAAGGAGACAGAACCCAGGTATTGTTCCGCTCAAGAGCACTAAGTTCATCAACCATTGCTTCTTTCCACTGAGGATGTCGAGAAACCTCAGAATAAGTAACATGGTCTGAGCTATCAGTTACTAGCAAAAAATACAGAATGTGAAACTGAAAAATTATGATAAGTAAGATAATCAGCAATAGGGTAATGAGTACCTGAGGACAGATCAGGCGGAGTAGAGAGAGCAGCAGAGGGGAGGGGGTTTATTTCTTAAGTAGCAGTGCAGATATAATCTTGCAGTTTAACTTGAGCACGACGGATGCGAGTACTCGGCGGTCAAAGAGGCGGCAGAGACACATAATCTGAGGAAGCAGACTTTGACGCCGAGAGTAGCTCAGACGGTGGAGCAAGGCAGTGCGATAGAGACTTTGACAAGCTTGACCGCGGCACTGGAGGTGCTGGCGGCAGAGAGGGAAATGCTGGATTTACTCTCAGCGGCAGCTGGTAGGAGGCTAGTGATGTCGCCGGCGGTTGGTCGGTGAAGACCAGTGACGTTGTCAACGGCCAAGGAGTGGCCAGTAATACGGCCAACAAGAGAGGGACCTGCGGCAAGTCGATCGAGGCTGGGGAATGGAAGTCAACGGTAGATTTTCGTGACTCCATTGACTCCGGTGGTGGGAGATCGGATGCCGGAGGATGAACTAGAGCGGCTGGCGGCGGCATCATCTAAGGCGGCGACGTGGATGGCTCATCTGCAGGAGGCGACATCATCAAATCCTCAGAAGGAGGAATGTCAGTAAACCAGACCAAATGGAAAGCAGTCTTCATAGAACACAACATCTCGAATGTCAAACACAGTGTGAGACTCCAAGTCATAAACATGTCATGCTTTCTTAGTAAGAGGATATCCAAGAAAAACACATTTGCGATTTCTGGATGCAAACTTATCATGCAGCTTTGGAAGCTGGAATGTGAAGCACAAACAACCAAACACACGGAGATGGTTGTGGTTGGGTGCGCGACTGTGAAGAAGTTGATAAGGCAAACGGCCATTCAACACTGGTGTTGGAGTGCGATTGATCAGGTAGGCAGCAGTAAGAATGCATTCTACCCAAAGGTCAATGGGCAAATGGGCCTGAAACCGAAGAGCACAAGCCACGTTTAAGATGTGACGGTGCTTTTGTTCCACGTGCCTATTTTTTTGCGGCGTGTAGAGAGTGGATGTCTCAAACCAAATTCCTTTATCATCAAAATAGCATCTGAGAGGAAGAAATTTTGTTCCATTGTCAGCTCTAACTCTTTGAACTGACCGACGGAACATCGTCTGAGCAAGGGCAAGGAATTCCTTCACCTCGGCAGGTACTTCAGTCATAGATACTAATAAATAAACCCAAACAACTCAAGAATAATCATCTAATATTGTCAAGAAGGAAAAGGCTTCACTAGAAGATGATGAGCTATAATGCCCCCAAACATCACAATGAATAAGTTCAAACAAATAACTAGCCTTAAAGGTACTTAAGGGAAAGCTAGATCTATACTGTTTTGCCCAATGACAAATGGAAAAAGGAACAATTTTATTCAAATGACTATGACTTAAAGTAATATTTGGTATAGAAAACAACACCAAACTAGAAGGATGACCAAATTGCTGATGCCACAACAAAGGGGAACTGGCAATGGCAGTAAAGGCTGATGACGGCGATTTCGGCGACAATTTTCCAAGTCTGCGCAACCAATAAACCCCACCCCACTGATCACCCATGCCAATCACTGTCCTCATGTTGATATCCTGTATGATACATAATTTTTTAATAAGCAAAACTAAGCATTTTAAGGCTGCAGTTAACTTAGCAAAAGACAATAGATTGCATCGTAATTTCAGAATGAAGAGACTATGAGTAACAAGAATATCTCCAAAATATAAGTTTCCATGATGAGAAGCAATAGATATAGAGCAATCAGGAAGAATAACATCAACATGATGAGCAGGTTTAATGTCATGTAGAAGATTCTTATCACCGGTCAAATGATATGAAGTTCCGGTATCAAGAATCCAAGGTAAAATAGACTTACCTGACGTATTGTCAGAATTAGTCAACTTAGAAAACATGTTAATAACCGAGTTCCACTGCTCTTTGGACAAGGCAGGACCGAAAGCTGTCCGATTAGAATTGGAAAGAATGAAACCGGCATTGGCAGCCGTAGGAGTCGCAACGGTGACAACAGGGGCTGCTCCGGTGAACGATGCGGCTGCTAGGGCACTGGTTCACTGGGGCTGAGCTCTCTGACCGGATCTTTGTTGTCATTGTTGCTCAAACCATGCAGGATAACCGTAAATTTTAAAACAAGTAGCTCCATCACGACCCTTTCGGTTGCAGTGAGTACAGAGTAAAGATTTTTTATCAATGGCAGTGGCAGGCAGCACTGATCCCTGTGCAGCGGCAGGCGACTTTGGCATAGGCTGAGGTCGATGTACATCATAGGCCATATTGTCCAGGGCAGACTCACAAGCATGAAAAACAGTCTTGTGATGCTCCTCCTGAATGGCAAGCGAGTGAACATGACCAATAGGAGGCAAAGGATAAAGTGTCATGATGTGAGATGTCAACGAATGGTACTCTTCATCCAGGCCTATGAGAAATTGATGAAGGATCTCCTTCTCATGGGGCTGAGTAGAAATTTCAGCATGAGGGCAAACACATGTCTGAGCAGGTAAGTAAGTATTCAATTCATCCCACAACTTCTTACATTTGTTATAATAAGTAGTAACATGCTGACCATTCTGGCGACCAGTATAAATGGCTGCACGTATTTCACACATGTGTGGACCATTACCAATAGAGAAGCATTGTTTAAAGTCATCCCAAAGTTCCTTAACAGACGCACGATAAGTGACACCAGGATGAATAGATGGATCAAGTGTCTGAACCACCCAATCAACAGGCATAGAATTCACACTATTCTAGTCATTGTAAAAAGGGTCAGAGGGTGATGACTTAGCAACAGAACCACCAAGAAAACCCTCCTTATGTTTTGCAGAAAATGCATTAAACAGGGATTCACTCTATTCATTATAATTATCACCCTTAAAGATCTCATGACAGATTCTCAAACTTGGATGATCTGACGGATGAACATAGTAGGGATGATTGGTAGGCAAAGCAGGAGAAGAGTCACCAGATGACTGGCGTATGGCCTGTGCAGTGGCCATAGTTGCGGCCTGTACGACAGCCTAGAAGATGGCAGAATCTGTAGCAGGAAAGCCCGAATGATGTGGCGGCGGTGGCACAGTGGGAACGATGTTTCCGGTGGCGATCGGATCAGCTCCAGCACCGGCGTTGACAGGCGGTGGCGGTGCGTGGGCTGGTGGTCCTGCAGCGGCGGCGACATTATTGGAAACATGATTAAGTGCAAGGTCAATATCTTCAATTCCAACATGATCAAGAGAATTCATGGTGACGAGAACAGGGACGACATCGGCCGATCCTTGAACGGCGACGGCGGCAGTGGTGGCGCGTGAAGGACCGGTGGTGGAGAAAGCTGCGCGTGAGGTGCGGTGGTGATATTTTTGGATTTAGGTTTTTAGAATTTTAGCTCTGATACCATGTAAAATACGAACGTGTGATTTTATTGATGGTACAATGGACTATATAAATGCACCATATGCAGAAGTACAAATGAAAAAAGATTCTAACTACGTTACAATATATACATAAAATATGACAAAATGTCTCTTTTAATACACCTTGATCAACCTAGAATGCAAGTTTTTGGACTCAAAAGTGCATCTTCAGAATTCAGGTGGTAAAAAGTCGATATATACTCATAGAAAAACCAACAATTTCAAGACCGAAAATCACCAAACTTGACCCTTGAGATCTATCAGCAACCTTCCTAGCTGCACCTAGTCCTACAAAATTCATTTGAACAAAAACAAAAGGCCTGTTCAACACATGTTTCTAACACTAACTAGAATTCTCAGACAAACAAGCGATAAACAAGTCTTTGTCTGTCTGAGATAGAGATGAATACCTGCAGCAACTCCACAACTGAGGAGGCAGATTCTCTCTCGAGGCACGGTAGAGCTAATTTTAACAGCACATCCATAATGCAAAACTGTGTACTTGCTGAAACTAGAAACTGGCAGTAATGGTAAATATGCTTCCCCTTTGTTGAAAATTAGGATCTATGATTGTTGTGCAATGTCAGACAAAAACAGTAGCAATATAGTTGAGGAGTTTAATGATCCAGGAATGAGAGTGAACTTATATGAACGATCATGTTATAGTACAGCAAAGAACAATTCAGAGAAAAAAACCACATCTTCCTTTACTATTTAGACAATGGTATAGTAAAATCATTAAATGTATTTACTACTCCATAAGCTCCATTTAAAAAGCAAAACACTACTGATACAAAACACAATAACCAGCTCATTTTAGTTGATTAACATAAATAACATTGCACCAAAATGCCAACATAAAAACAGATTATCATATAATAACCAATGTATCAAATTTCAACAGAAATACTGATGCGTCTTCGACAACCGACCAGTTCATGAGCTTGAGTTCTTCTCGAATGGTCATGCAATCAAACTATCCCTGGGGTTCCAGAGGTTAGCACTTCGATACTTAAGTTAGTCCAATCGTTCAATGTGATTAACACATAATGAATCATAAGTAAATGTGTACCTAAGCCCGTCAAATGGATCGGGTCACCCGTTGGATAACCGTTATCCATATAATATTTTCACTTATTGGATAATGACCCATTGGGTTAATGGATATAATTGGGTTGTAGTTATTGGGCTGGATAATGGGTTATCCGTTGGATAATTTTGGGTGAGTTGAGTTGGGTTGGATAATGGTGACCCGTGGATAATTTCATATCACAAGATAACTAAATTTTCACAAGTTTGATTACGAATGATTTAATTTTTACCTAATATATAATCATTTATTATATTATGTAATATAATATTATGTACATTATATTATATTATATTTAATAATAAAAATATATATATATATATATAATATGTTGGCTTTGTAAACTCGAAAAAATTAATGAACAATATTAGTTGAGATCGAGCTCGAGCTCAAATACTGTACAATCTCGAATATTGTATGAACTCGAATACTGTACGAGATTGAGCTCGAATACTGTAAGAACTCGAATGCTGTACAAGACTGAATACCATACAAACTCGAATACTATACGAGATTGAGCTCGAATACTGTACGAACTCGAATACTGTACGGGATTGAACTCGAATATTGTACGAACTCGAATACTGTACGAGATTGAGCTCGAATACTGTACGAACTCGAATACTGTACGAGATTGAGCTCGAATACTGTACGAGATTGAACTCGAATATTGTACGAACTCAAATACTGTACGAGATTGAGTGCGAATTTTGTACGAACTCAAATACTATACGAGATTGAATTTGAATACTGTACGAGCTCGAATATTGTACGAACTCGAATATTGTACTAGATTGAACTTGAATAATTTGTGAATTATATTTTGTATAATTTGTGAATTATAGTGAATATTTATGTTAAATATTACACATGCATTTAATTGGGTAATTTTGGATAATTATTGGGTATTTGTTAGGTTCCCATTGAGTTAACATAATATGAGACCCATTGAAATTAAAATTTGTCATTAACATAATTATTCTCATCCCGCCAAATCCCAAAAACTAATGAGCATTTAATATTTGATCTCATTGGATAATGACAACTTGCAACCCAAATCAGAAGAAAATATTGAATGATAACTTATTGGGTTGGTTACATAATGACTTATTGGATAATGACTTATTGGATAATATATTTTAACACATTAGGTCATATGAGTTATCTCATGAGTTATCTCATGAGTTACCCAATTGTTGTCCAGCTTCCTTGACTACAGCCTTTTCAACAACCCCAACCCCCGAATAGGCGGCTTTGCATTCCCGCCCAGAGTCTATGAAGAATATGTGTATAACACACTCCGGAAAGATACAAGAAAGAAGCGAAGAGAACGTGAGGGCCCTAGAGATGGCTCTCCCCTCTAGATCATCGTTAATGACACTAGGCATTCGGGACCTTCCGAAGGTGCCTTAATAGGAATCTACTTCTCTCATTTGTTCTGTTATTATGTTCACCACTATTGACCGACTCTCTTTCTTTTTCCATTTTCAGTGGGTCTCGCTAAGAGCTTAAGGAAGCCAAAGTCCTCGAAGCAGGGTCAGGCCTTTTAAGGGGGATAATTGATTCCACGAACCAGGCTTCCATTCTGGTGTCTTCCCCCTCGAACCCAGTTTCCCCTCCTGCAGGAGGCTTCGAAAGGCCTATCTCAATCATTGGTGCTGAGTAGTCTCCTCACACTAGGTACGTTCACCAGAAGACAAAGGCAAACAAAAATACTATCGGCTCCTCCTTACCAAGAACGATAATAGGAACACATGGCGGTGAGGATATTCATCTACAATCTCCGCCCCTTTCAACTGATGCGACGTCCGTATCCGGGATTGAGCATCAACTGTCAAAGATGGTCTCTAACCCTGAGGTTCTTATCCCTTCTCTTTTCTCTCCACTCCTTTTGTTTTGTAGCCTTAATCTGAGCTGAATTGTTTTGACAGGCCTCTAAAATTTTGCGCGAGGCCACCAAGAAAATGGTGGCTTTCGTTTCCCTTTTTTTTGCTGGCGAAGGAACCTTCGTGAGGAGCTCAGCAAGCAAGATGCTGAGATTTTGCAGCTAAGGAAGGCTCTTGAGGAGAAAAACAAGGTGCTCGAGGAAAAGGATAGGGCTCTTGAAGAAAAGTAAAAAGCTTTTAGAAAGTGAGAGGCAATGTGTTGATGTCGAGAGGCATCAATGGTTGCTAGAGAAGGATACCCTCGACAAGAGGGTTAAGGCCGCAGAGGAGAGGGTTCGAGCTGCAGAAGATCTGGCCACACAGGTGTAACTGCTCGAGGCCTTCAAATAGAAGCTATTGAATATCCCCGAGCTGCTTGAACTTTTCATGGATATTATAAGAGTGGCCAAGGAAATCAGCTGCAGCGAATTAGCTAAGAAAATTTTAAAACCACAAGTGTCTGCCTCTCTTTCTGAAGATTTGGCCAAGAAGGTGGACGAACTAGTTAATCTAGAGCTTGACACCACCTTGGACGGAAAATGGGATGAGGCAATAAAAAAGGGCATTTGCTTTGCCCTACTGGATTTCATCAAGGTTAAAGGGTAGTATTTCACTGATGAGGAAATTCGAGCGATCCCTTTTCCTGAGGCTGCAGATGCCTCTCCTGAGCAGAATTCCCCCGCCAACCAGGTCGAAGAAATAATTGCTTCCACATCCAAGTTGGATGATTCTAGGGTTGGTTCTTGATTGTAAAATTTTCCCTCTTCTCTGTTTTTTTCCTTTTACTTAGGGCCCCTCAATTGTAACCCTATTTTTTCTGAGAATCAATGAATATACATTTTTTTCTTTTTTCCGCGAATTATTGATTTCACCTTTGCTTTATTTTTGTAGTATAATTCGCTGAAAACGGTGCTAGAAGGCGCTTGCGAGAAGCTTTCGAGTGCACAGAAAGAACTGGATGAGACAAATAAACAGCTACTGATTGCCCTTCGAGATCTTTCTAAGTGTAACCAAGAGAAAGACTCCTTGAAGGATAAACTCCACAACCTCGAAGCCGAGATGAAGCTGTGGCAATCTAAAGATCATCCTACTTTCAAGGGGTTTGTCAAGGATTTTCTTAGCAAGGAATTTAATAGTATTAATCCTTTAGAAGTGGTCAACGGTCGCGATCTCAGTGATGAAGAACTAGAAGAACTGATGTGTCAAATTTATTTGAAGTTTGGTTCTTTGAAGTCCTGCCTTTCCGCTGCAATTAGGCTTTCAGTAGTGGAAGGGCGCCTAATCGGTTGATTGGGCAAAAATCACATACGGGTATCCTAGAGAGAATTAATTTCCGAATAACATGTGCTAGTTCAACGCAGAGTGGCTAGCCTTGAAGAGGACTTACTTTCTTGGAAGATAGCTAGCGAGGATCCCCCTTCTATAGGATAACCCCCCAAGCCCCCCCAAGCCCCACGAGTTAGCCTTTCGGTTGAAGATAGCTCTTTAGTGGAATCCCTTTTACCAGAAAACTCAAAACTCACTAGGGAGATCGAGGCCTGGAAGGTACAAGCTACAGAAATGGAACAGTGTTTCACTGAATTTAAAGAAAAAATCGCAGTACAAAGTAAGCCTTCGTGCAAATATGCTTTCTCAAGGCATACCTTCCTTATACTTAATAAGCAACGATCATCTTCCAAAGTTTCTACTGAAATCTACCCGGTATTGGATGGAAGAGGTCAACGTTCATGAGAATGGGGCTCCACGGTAAAAGAAGGCTTTTGACCTCATTCTCGATTGGCTAGCAGAACTGAAGGTAAAAGGATTTACCCCCTCGAGTTTTTGCTCTGCCTCTCGGTCACAAAAGTCTGGTGTTAAATAATTTGAACGACACCTTGTCCCATTGAGAAAAATTAGCCAATGGTCTTCCTCAAAATGCCGCAAAAGCTCTGGGTCATCCTCGAAGGCCCCATTAGAACCTTCCACGAAGAAACTGTGTAGGACCGTCGCCGTTACTCCCCTCGATTCCTTAGAATATCCCGTAGAGGAACAAATGAAGGATATCTGAAGGGCGGATGATATAAGGCTTGAAGAGCTCGAAGAAATAGAGGAAAACGTGAAGAAGCTAGGAAAGCCTATTTCCACTGAAGAGTTCTTTCAAGCGGGATTTCCTCCCAGTAAATGAACATATGTAGATAGATCAACTTGTATAATTGTTAGTGTGAATGTTGTATTCTTATTATTTGTTGGAATTTTAATGAATAATTATTATTTTTTCCATCTCTAATATTTTACCCCTCGAACAAGGGGCTCCCTGTGCATGCATGGTAAATAGAAATTAAGCAATTTAGAGACAAGCATTTTACCTAGGTTCGGTGTTTCCACCTATATCCTGCCAATTTCACCTGCTGGCTTATCATTTCAAGAGTAAAATATAGCTTTCGAGTGCCGCTTTAGAGCCAACCACTCGAACATCAACTAGAGTGCCGCTTTAGAGCTAACCACTGAACATCATCTAGAGTGCCGCTTTAGAGCCAACCACTCAACCATAATCTAGAGTGCCGCTTTAGAGCCAACCACTCAAACATCAGTTCCACTTTAGAGTCAGCCACTCGAACATCAGCTGTAGTTGGAAACATCATCTAGAGAGCCGCTTTATAGCAACCCACTCGAATACCAACTAGAGTACCACTTTAGAGCAAACCACTCGACCGTAGCTGGAAACATCATCTAGAACGCCGCTCTAAAGCAACCCGCTCAAATATCATCTAGAGTGCCGCTTTAGAGAAAACCACTCGAACATCAGTAGTAGCTGGAAACATCATCTAGAGCAACACTTTAAAGCAACCCGCTCGAATACCAACTAGAGCGCCGCTTTAGAGCAAACCACTCGATCATCATAGCTGGTTGTATTTTCTCAAGTTGCTACTATTCCACCTTCTTGGTAATCGAATCCCGTTCATCTATTTGAGAACATAACTTCCTCCCGGATGCGATTTGATCACTTTATAAGGTCCTTCCCAATTCACAGCTAACTTCCCCTCGGGCTCCTTTTTGCTTTTCTTGTTTTTCCTCATTACCAAGTCTCCCGGGTTAAACAAAACCTTCTTTGCCCTTCTGTCATGATATCTTCTGACCCATTCCTTGACCTTATCCTCTTGTAGAGAAACTAGCTCTCTCTTTTCCTCCACCATATCCAGATCTAGACATATGTTTTGCTGATTCACCGTCTCATCTGCAGAAGCCATCATCCTTAGGCTAGGAACTCCTATTTCCATAGGAATTAATGCTTTCGAGCCATATGCGAGACTATAAGGTGTTTCACCAGTAGTGGAGGACTCAGCTGTCCGATATGCCCACATCACATTGGGTAATTCCCATATCCAGTTACCTTCCGCCCCTTCCAGATGCGCTCGTATTCCAATTACTATTGTTCTCTTGGTCACTTTCACTTGTCTGTTGCCTTGGGGGTGGTAAACAGATATCACCTTTTTCTTAATCTTATATTCCCCGCATCACTTCTTGAAGGGATCCTGAGCAAACTGAGTTTCATTGTTCGTGATGATGTCCTTGGGATTCCAAAACAGCACACAATGTTCTTCCAGCAAAAGGAGATGACCGTTTTTCCACTTATGTTTGTCAAGAGCTCAGCTTCTACCCAGTTGGTGAAATAATCAATAGCCACTATTAAGTACCTAAATTTTCCTAGCACTTCTGGAAAAAGGGCCCACCAAATAGATTCCCCATTTGTCAAATGGCCACGAACTATAGATGTTTCTCATTTCTTCTTGTGGACCATGTTTTATAGGTGCATGTCTCTGACACTGATTGCAAGCTTGAATATACCGGTTCGAGTTCTTGAACAATGTCGGCCAGTAAAATCCTACTCGAATGAGCCTCATCGCCACAGATATGGCTCCCTGTTGGCTGCCACATACCCCTTCGTGAACCTCCCTTACGAGGTAATCTGCTTTATGAGACTTAACGCATCGAAGTAATGGCTGCAAATGGCCTCTTCTATATAACCCTTCTTCTTGCAACACATACATAGGAGCCTTAAACCTTATCATTCTGGCATCTATTTCATTTTCTGGCAAGATTCCCTCTCGAAGATATGTCATGAACGGTATCATCCACGAGTTTGCCACTTCAACCGCCATCACTCCAGGCTCTTCAAAACTTCGCATGCTCAAAGTTTCCATGAGGAGTTGCTGCTAGGATTGGATTCCCAAATCCAAAGAAGCGAGCTTACTTAGAGCATCCGCTTTATGATTGTTTTCCCTCGGAACCTGTGTCAATGTATAAAATTTGAAATTTTTTAACAAGTTCTTTACTACCTCGAGGTATCTCTGAAGGTTACGCTCTTTGGCCTCGTACTCTCCATTCACCTATTGAACCACAATTTGAGAATCACTGAAAACCTCCAGTTCCTCCACTTACAGCTCCTTCGCGAAGCGCAATCCAGTGATCAATGCCTCATACTCAGCTTCATTGTTAGTTGCTTTGAATGCAAAGTTCAATGCGTAAGGATAATCTCTGCCCTCGGGGCAAGTTAATAGGATCCCCGCCCCACTTCCTCCCGAGTGTGACGAACCATCCACATACAACTTACATATCTTTCTTTCCCTTATTTCTTCATTTTGAATGGGCTCCAAACACACTTCAAGGGGTTCTGTAGTTTCCACTATAAAATCTGCTAGTGCTTGCCCCTTAATCGCAACTCAAGGTTGATACTGGATATCACGTTCTTCCAACTCTACTGCCCATTTAATCATTCTTCCGGATATCTCTGGCCTTAGAAAGATCTGTCGAATTGGGTGGTTTGTGAGCACCACTATCTTATGTCCCTGGGAGAAGGGTTTCAACATTCAGGCTGCATTCACGAGAGCTAAAATCAACCTTTCGAGAATCGTATACTTCGTCTCCAGCCACTGCAAGGCACGACAAACAAAGTATATAGGGTGCTGAACCTTTTCTTTTTATTTAACCAAAGATGTGCTAATTGCTAGCGGTGATGCAGAAATATACAAGTACAACGTCTCATCCTTGTATGGTTTCATCAAGGTATGCAATGTCCCCAAAGCTCTTTCAACTGCTCAAATGCCTCATCGCATTTACCATTCCACTCAAACTTCTTTTCCCTTTGAAGAACATTAAAGAAAGGTAAGTGCTTCTCTACCCACTTCGATAAGAACCTGCTTAATGGTGCCAAAGATTTTGTAAGCTTCTGCACATCCTTTATCAATTGTGGGGTTTTCATTGTCCTCAGAGCTTCGACCTTTTCTGATTTTACATCGATCCCCCTATTTGAGACCATGAATTCAAGAAAATTCCTTGCTTCCACACCAATGACACACTTAGATAGGTTCAATTTCAAATTAGCTACCTAAAGCTTACCGAATGTTTCTTCTAGGTATTTTAAAAATTCTTCATAACTCTTGCTTTTGATCACCATGTCATCCACATATATCTCCATGTTTTTCCCTATCTATCTCTTGAACAGTGTATCAACCAGCCTCTAATAAGTAGCCCCGGCATTCTTCAACCCAAAGGGCATATTCTTATAGCAGTAAGTGCCCACGTCTGTAATGAACGATGTCTTTTCCTTGTCTTCCTTCACCATGAGAATTTGGTGGTACCCCTTATGCCCGTCAAAGAATGCCAAAATTCGGTATCTAGTGATGGCTTCCACTAACTTTTCGATTGGTGGCAACGGGTAACTATCTTTGGGGTAGCATTTATTTAGGTCAGTAAAGTCTATACACATCCTCCATGCTCCATCATGCTTTGGAACCATAATTGGGTTGGCGATCCAATTAGGATAGAATACCTCCTCGATCACATATGCCTTCAATAATTGTTCCACATCCCCTTTAATTGCCTCAGCGCATTCGGGATCGAACACTCTTCTCTTCTGCTTCACTGGTTTAATCGAAGGGCCGATATTCAGCCTATGAAATGCGAGACTTGAATGGACCCCTGTAAGGTCAGATGTATCCCACGAGAACACATCTCCATACTTTTCTAATAAGTCTTACAGTCATCTTTTCACATCTTCAGGAATTAGTTTCCCAAGAGCTACTTACCCTTTATCCTGAATGGGCATCTATATTGTATCAGCTAATCCCGCCTCTATGTGCACTGCCACTACATCCCTTTATTTCCTCGCCTCTCGCACTGCCGTTAGGTTACATTTTTGTGCCACAGTCCGATCCCCTCGAATAGATGCCACCCCCTTTTCAGTTGGGAACTTCATCATCAGGTGGTAGGGTGACCAAAATGCCCAAGCCTGGCACATCCATGGCCTTTTTAAGATCACATTATAAGGGAAAGGTGCATCCATGACAGTAAAACTACACATGATGTTCACTCACTTGTCGCCATCCGCCACTCGAACGGGAAATGTTATCTCTCATATGGGAAATATTGGATTCCCAATGAATCCTGATAAAGGGGAAGCAGATTTTTTCAAATTCTCATGCCCTATGTCTAACTGGTCAAAACACTCAACAAACATCACTTCTACCCAGCTCCCATCATCGACGAACACCCTCCTGATCAAGGACGTTCCAATAATCGCTGAAATTACCATTGGGTCTGCATGGGGCTTTTGGTCTGGCACCACATCCACTTTCAAGAAATTGACAGTCTCATCCGACTGAAACCTCTTATGACTGGGTTCTTCCGTGGGAACCCTTCGAGCTCCAGCCTTTATAACAGCGTTCAAGGATCTCTCTCCAACCATGCCGTTGATGACTTTAATTACCCTTCAGACGGGTGGGTTTTCTCCATTTTGGTTTCCCTGTTTTCCCCCCTGTTACTCCTGGGGTCTATTATGCCTTCCTTCCCGCCCCTTGTCTCGAACCACCTGCTCTCAAGGCCTTCTATCTCTTCTACCTCTATTATTTTGATTGCTTCTTCTGTAAGGCTACCAGTGATTCATCTGGGGCCTCAATGGAGCAGCCTGGTTCCTATGTCCTTGTCATCGAAACCGCCTTTCCTGCTTACACCTATCAATCTCCATCCTTAACTACATGCAATCATTTATGTCATGATTGTAATATCCGTGATAATCACAGTAGCGATTCATTGCTCTTCAGGCTGTAACCAAGTTTTACGAACTCTGCAAATGTGGAGGTGTCTGAAACAAACCTCTATGTATGCTTAAAATCTATGCAGTGGTTCTTCCTCCTAGCGTTGTGGGCAGCGAATTATACCTCTAGAATGGTGTTCTTATTGACCAGCCTCTTCCTTCTATGCTCTACATTTCTTCCTGCTTTCTCTGCAAGGCTATCTCTTTTCCTTCTAGTTATCTCTTCTACCCTCGAATATTGCTCTACGACCTCCTAAATTTTTTTTGCAGTGTCTTAGGAGTATTAGTACTCAGCTTCTTGTATAATTCTAGGTCCTGCATCCCCAGCAGGTACCCCTGGATTACCTCATTCTCCGTCGTTTCTATCACCCTGAAACTCTCATCTACATATCGGTGATAGAAGGTTTCTGTGCTTTCCCCTGGCTTTTGCTTAGTCTGGTAGAGTTCTTACAAGGTTTTGGTAAACTTCTACTTCTGCGCGTACTGGCTCAACAACGCTCCACTGAAGTCCCGATACGATTGGAGCGAGCCCCTTGGTAACTTATTGAACCACTCCCATGCCTTTCCCCGCAAGTAGCCTACTAGTTTACATGTCAATTTCTCATCAAAGTCCCTCGAACACATCAAGCCCAGGAATGTCTGTATGAACTCTTGAGGGGTCAGTTTCACCATTGTATGTGGGAAGTCCTTCCTAGGGCTTCACTTCTATCGGCCATCGAACCCCTGTAATCACCGAGCTGAAAGGAGACCCCACATCCTGGCCCAAGGGGCCGATTAACCTATCCAATTCCTTTCTTAACGATTCACTTGCATCCGAGGGGGATTAATGCTGACCCACTGGTAGGTTTAGCCCCCTAGCGTGACCACCCAACTGTGGCATATAGAAAGGTTGGATTCCTCTATATCCTGGGTTCATCTAGTGCGGTCCGAGGTTTGGGTATGCTAGTGGTGGTAGCGGTTGAACATAAGGATTGTATAGCCCCTGGCCGATTCCCATACTCACATATCCTTGCATGCCAGGAGAAGTCATCATTCCATATCCTACTCCTGCTCCTGGATCGGCCAGGTCGAGGGTAGGAGCAGATGGGGCTAGCCGAGGTAGCGCATATACAGGACCTTGGGAATAACTAGGAATGGAAGGCTGGGGCCTAGCCTGTAGTGGCTCTGCAACATATCCCTGATAAGGGTAGGCTATTGGAGGTTGAGAGGCCCACCCCGTAGTTATTCCCAAAGGCGAGGGCAGTACTGCCCCTATCGTAACTCTATTATCCCTTGGAGGAGGGGTGATCCGGTAACTAGTCGCAGCCAGGACCTGAGCTGCTCGTTCCATATCTTGACTTGGGGTTTCCCTCTCTACGTTCCGATTTCCTTGCCCATTTAGCTATAGGCTTCCATATACGAGTCTCCTAAAACTTCTGTAAACCTTTCTTCCTTCGAATCAACCGCCCTCTTGAGCAGGGGATCGATATTTCCCTGTAATTTGCTCTCCCATCACTTGCAAATTCCTCGAGGGCCCCGACATATTATGCTAGATTGGTACCAGGGTGTTTGGGCCAATCGCCACTAAGGTCTGTCCCCCTCATGGCCTACACCTGTACTAGGTTCTGCTTGTAACTCCGCTCCCGTCGTTTGAGTATTAGCCATGTCGCTGTCCTCGATGAGGGCATCGTTTCCTCCTTTTGGATTCTCCAATGTTAACCTTGGTGGAGATCCAAACCCCGTACCTATTGACCTCAATCTTTCACTCCTCTGAACTACCATGGACATAAACTCTTCAAACCCTTTCCGGCTTACTCGTCCCCAAAAATGGCGCCACTTGATGCGTCTTCGACCACCGACCAGTTCGTGGGTATGGGTTCTTCTTGAATGGGCATGGGTTCTTCTTGAATGGTCCTGCAATCAAACTATCTCTGGGGTTCCAGGGGTTAGCACTCTGATGCTTAAGTTAGTCCAAGCGTTCAATATGATTAAGACAGAATGAATCATAAGTAAATGTGTACTTTGTATTTATAATCCGTGTCCTAAATAATGTACTCCTTAATTATCGCCCTTAATTACCCACAAATGCGGTAATTAAGTTAGAGTATTAAATATTTCCTTAAACAAGCTGTCATACCTGCGGCCCAATGGCATTCTTGGGCCTAACCTCTATCAAATACCAATCAATCACACAATGGAGAAGCAAAATCAAATCAATCTCTACATATAGAAAACAAAATGTCAAGCAACACCTCAGACACAACAAAGAACCATCAAATCATTATTGAAACAATAAAAATCAATGATATGTACGTAACAAGAAATCAGCATATATAATGCTGAAAATCAAAATTCAACATATATTTCACCAGCTACACAACTCAGAAGAATCAACAGCTAACATGAAGCAAAATTGAGAGCGAATCTAATGTTGAGCAGAAGAAAAATCAAAGCAATAGAAGCTTAATATGATCAAAACAGCAGAGGCTACAAAGTAACATTCAGGAATGAAAGTTAAACCGTGTCAGAGTTTCTCAAAAAGATGCAACAGATTCCATAATTAACTTCATCACTCGCCAACCGCGAGAAGAAGAAGACATCAACGCATCAAGCAACACAAGAATTGACTAGTAGGATAACTGAAATCTCAAAGGGAGACGAGAGGTGTACAGATAACTTTTTGGCGACGGCGGAGAAAACATCAACTAGTAGAAGAATTGAAATCGCAAAGGCATAGTTAAGCGCGGTAGTACGAAAATACGAAAATTCACCTAAAAATTGACAGTAAACACGAAATGATCAAACTCCAAATTCTTGTGGACGAAATTGGTGAGGAACTGTGATATAATGTTATAATGGAGCTCGGATCCATGCCATCGTCATCGGAGCTGCAGAGTAGTGCCAACGGAGCTCGTGTGTGTGACTGTATGTGATAACTGAATCTATTGGTTTTAATAGTACTCCCTCCGTCCAGCTATTTATGCGGAGAGAGAAAAAATAAATATTTTTAAGAATTTAATGCTTTCTTATTCATGTGTTGTGGGGTATCTTGATTTTATTTTTAATTTTTTTAAAAAGATTAAATATAAAAAATGAATAAAAATTAGTTAAAAAGAAAATAAAGTAAATAGTGCAAAAATAGTTTGACACCACTGAAAGAACAAATGCAAAAATAGATGGAGGGGGGAAGAGTAGTTTCCATGCCAAACAAAGAGTCATGGCGGTGGAGCGATTGAATTCTTAAAATAAAATCAAGATACCCCACAACATGGCGGTGGTTGAGAATGCCGGAATCAATCGGTGTGGGGTATGATCATGGCGGTGGTTGAGAATGCCGGAATCAATCGCTCCGGATCGCCAAATTGGGCAGACCCAAATGCTCCTGTTGCGCAAAACAACGCCGATCACTCCATGTACCACCAGTCAACTAAGACGGCGACAACCTCGCTGGCGCATGAGAATCACAGGTTAAACAAGGCGCCGCCGGGCTCCGATCAGAGCTTCCTCATGACCATATCTTCCTCGTGCGAGTGAGATTCATGCGCTTGGGTGAGAGCTCGCGTTCGGCTTCAGTGGCGCGTGTGAGACACGTGCCGGTGGTCTTCTTCGCTGGAACGGCCTTCTGTGCTGCTAAACTTCTTCGTAGACGCCGCCGAAGATCGGAGATTGGTCAAGATTTGTTGTTCGAAGAGGTGGACTAGTCAGGGCGGAGATCAGAGAACTCGGGAGAAGTCTCGGCTGCAGAGAACCAGACGGGGAGAGGCGAGTGACAAAAAACCACAACTATCGATCGCTAAGAGAACAACGGTGGCTGAAGCTGAAGCTGAAGCTGAACGGTGACGGGCTGAGACTGAGGACGGCGACGATTGGTGGCTGAAGCTGAACGGTGACGGGCTAAAGCTGAATCAGTGGCAGAAGCTGAATCGGTGGCGATCGGTGGCTTAAGTGACCGGCGACGGGCTGAAGCTGAACGGCGATCGGTGGCTGAAGCTGATCGGGGTTTGATGAGAAAGGAAAACGGAGAAAAGGGTTTGGGGGCATTCTAAATATTTCATATTTTATTTTATTTTTTGTTATTTTATATGGATAAAACCATTTTTTTACTGAGTTCCAGCCTTAAACTGTCGGAAAAGATTATATGTGCATATACATTAACTAGTGCTATATTTGTACTTTCAATTATCACAAGGTTATATGTGCACTTTCAAAAATTATGTAACCATATATGCACTTGACTCTAGAATATAAAAAGATGGGGCCAAAAAATTACAAGATTTGCAGCAAAACTAACAGGGGAAAATGAGGAATTTTTTTATAAGTATTTACACGTAAGTCCTTCGTCAACAAGAAAGCAAGGTCTTACATTCTAGTTTTATTGTAGAAGAAATTAAAATAATACTTTAATTTGTGTTCTTTTTAGACTTCATAAATTTATTGATATCATAAGATTTAGCAATTTTTATGATATTTAGAAGCGTCAAAAAATTTTATGACATGAATTGGTGTAGCAATTTTTTTAAGTGACATGTGTATGTGTCACTTAAATTGTAATAAATATTATGACACTTCTTTACTTGTGATAAAAAATACATTACCGTTTGACTCTATTTTTTGTATTAATAAAATTTTGGACCTCTTTATGGTATTAATAAATTTAAGATAGAACTGGATTAATAATATTTGACGAAGAAGGATAAATTTAAAATTCTTATTTTGGCCCACATTGTAATTGATGGTATATTTTTTAACCAAAAATATTGACCAATTTACTTACTTGTTATCACTAGTAGAGACTAATCATTAACGGCTCTGGTTACGCAGCGTATTTAGTCAGAATCGCCCTTCTTCAACGGTTTCGATACTGGAACTAGTCTCTCAAGCAATCAATATCGATTTATTTTTCAACCATTGTAAATGACAATATTGTGTTTCTATTGCATCAACCTCTGATTCCTAATCGATCCACCTTTTTTCTTCATTTTCCCCTTTCTCGTCCTCTCTTTTTTTCTTCCTCCCCTCTCTTCTCATGCTCACACCTCCCAACCAACACTCATACATCCCACCACCATGCTGGACGCACCACGATTAATTGGCAAGTATGAGGTAATTCAAATATGAATTTAGCAAGGTTTTAATTTGTAGGTGTGATGATGTTAAATTGGTTATTTTTATCGTATTGCTGTTATTTACATATGTTTGTGGTGGGTGTTGGGTTTGAATGAAAATGGGTAGTGGCGGTGGAGTAAATTACTATTGCTGGTTGTGTTGTGTTGGATTTGTTTAGATGAGTCGTGCTGGATTTAATATTTGATTAAATTGGTGGTGATGTCGATTGTTCACCAACTATTTCGATCGGCTATTTTTTTTTCCAGAATCGATAACCAGTTTTGACATTGAAACTGGTATCTCTGGCGGGCGAAAAATTACCGTACAACACCTAGTGAAGGACGACTTGACCAATAACGGCGATTGTTTTTCATTGTTGAAACACTAAAAAAACTGTCGTGGATGAGGTTGTTTTGTATTAGTGTATACCTATTAATAGTAGATGATTTATAATTTTTGAAATGTAACATATAATAAATATATTTAAAAAATGAACAGAAAAATTAATGAATATTAAAATTTCCCTTCATAACTTACCTAAAAGAAATTCTAATTAGAGGCTAATTGCATGTAAGATGAAAGCATGTTTATTGAAAATCGTAAAAAAATTGCATATAAATTTGGCGGATGGAGCAGTAGATCCGCCAACTCAATATTCTAACTTTAAGTAAAATGATACTCCCTTAGCATATTTATGTTTATTTTTCTATTTTCGATGATATTCAAAATATATATTTTTATTGTTAGTAATTAAATTTGGCAAAGTCTTGGGAAAGATGGTCTTTCCATAAGTTTATGGAAAAACAGAATTTAATTCGAATAATAAAAGGTAAAAGGTTTTAGTTGCAACATTAAAAATTTAGTATGCAACATGTAATAGTTATAAAATTTATAACTCGATTCATGCAACCCGAAAATTTTATCTTCATTTCTTCTAATTTACACTTTAAACCTTGTCTTTCTATGACTTATGAAAAGACCGTCTTTCAAGAGACACACTCATTAAATTTTCATTATAATTAATCAAAACCAATACTCAATATTGTTCATCTCTCTAAAACATTAACAAAACTGCATAACTAAAAAATGAGAGTAACACAGACTTATTTCACAATCAAGATAATAGGCTAACTTTATAGTTCAAAGCTATTTTTCTTGGTAGGCCATTTTTCACATTAGAAAACGGCCCACCATAGCAGACCATTAAGATTTTATAAGCCCAATTTATCTCATACTTTTCGGCCTTGCTTCCCATTAATAGTTAATAGAAATAAATCAACTTTCTTTCAAGAATCTCCTCAGCACCATCCTTGTTTACCTTCCTTTTCCATCCTTATCAGCCATCCTTATCCCATACCGAAACAATTCCTTGAGTCAGTCTGTGGTCATTCAGGATCTTCTTCTTGAAGCTCTCCAAATTTGAGCATTTCTTCTGAAATATCCTGAGATTTCTCTCCTCCCAGACATGATACAACACCTCTACATACAAATTGAAACTGCTCAGTTTTCCCCTCATCACCAGTAGCTTCATTGTTCTCCTCATTTTCCTCAAGTCTCCAACAGATGGTTATCCCAATTCAGACATCAAAGATTTCATAAAAACACAGCCTGCAAATAAGTGATTTGCATCCTCTTGATCATAAGTTCAAAGATTACACCCCTGTCGACTTTGAATAATTTTGAACTTCTGAAGCCTATCAGCAGTAGCAAGCCTTCCTTTTAGTAGCATCCAAAGGAAGAAACTGCGTTTGGGAATCAGTTTAGTTCCCCAAATCACTTTTGCACCCAATTTTGTTTACACATTTTCCCAAATTGTCTCCCATTTGTTTCCTCAACTTGATCAAGTATTTCTAGATCCAACTTTGAGACTGTTGAACCTTATGATCATCCAATTTTTGCCTTTTAAATAGTATGCTTGCAACCATTTCACCCAAAGAATATCATTTTTCTCCTACACACTCCAAATGTGTTTACAAAGTGAGGCTTGATTCCACAATGATGAATCTCTCAAACCTATTCCTCCTTGTTCCCCTGCATAGGGAATCCCAAGCTGCTGGTGCAAAGTATTTGCCCTCCTCTTCCCCCCCATAGAAAGACCCTACATTTTTTTGGTTATTTCTTCACGCACTCCTTCGGGATCCTTAAGTACCCCAGAACAAAAACCTGCAATACTCATAAGCACAAAGTTAATTAGTTGAGCCTTTCCAGCATAAGAAAGCTTTCTAGAATCCCAACTATTTAATCTACTTCTTATTTTATCTAGCAACATTGAGCAGGATTTTTTGTCCCATCTAAATGTTGATAAGGGCGGCAAACCTAGATATTTCGTAGGAAAACTCCCCCTATTAATATTCAGAATTGCAGCCAAGACATCTTGTTCTTCTTCCTCCATTATAGAAAAAATACACTGCAGACTAGTTCTCATTGATTGCTAAACCCGAGGTTTCATAAAACTCCTTCAATATCTCCAGAATTCTCCTGATAGATCCTTCACTGGCTTCACAAAATAATAGAAGGTCATCTGTAAAAAGAAGACTGTGAATCTCAACCCTTATACACCCTTGATGATAGCCCACTTTTTCTCCTTATATCTTCTAGTCAATAACCTGGTTAAATATTCCATGCTTAGCACACAAAGCAAGGGAAATAGAGGATCTCCCTGCTTAACTCCATTTCTACCACTAAAAGCATCCGTGAAATATCCATTTAGAGATAAACAGAAAGTTGTTGAACTACATCTTTCAATCCAGGATGTAAACAAGCTTGGGAATTTCAGAATTTTCAACAATCAAATAGGAACTTCCAGCTAATAGTATTAAAAGCTTTCCTTATATCCACCTTTATCACACAACTAGGTTTTAAACCATTCAGTCTATATTTGTGTACCAATTCATGTGCAAGGAGTATGTAATGCCCAATACGTCTATCTTTTATAAAAGCCCCTTGATTAAGGCTTATTATATCAGGTAGCATTCTCCCCAATCTTTCACATAACATCTTAGTAATAACTTTATATGGTACTTTACAGCAAGATATAGGCCTTAAATCTGTAGGAAATTGAGGCAGACTTACCTTGGGATTAGAGTTAATACTGCTCTGCTCAATTCATTTGGCAAGTCTTCTACTGCAAAGAAACTCTTTAAAGCACTGACAAAATCTGCTCCCACAACCTCCCATGACTCTCTATAAATTTACTGTTGAAACCACCATAACCTAGACTCTTGCTAGCCCTTCAATGCCCTGAGTATCTCAGCCTCTTTCACCTCTGAAATCAGTTCCATCTGTTTTCCTATTTCCAGAACAGAGCCCCCTATTTCAAAAATCATCTCTAGGTTTACTGTTTCTCCTCTGTAACCTCCAAGTTAAGTTTTGAAGAATTCCAGTAAATACTTCTCCAGCTCCTAATTCTCCATAATCTTCCTATTTTTTATGAACCCAACAATCTGACTTTTGTACTGCATATCTATCAATTTAGCATAGAACAATATGGATGGTCTATCTCCATCCTTTTTCCATTTTATTTTTGCCAGTTGTTGCAGGTATCTATATTCAGCCTTCTCCAGCCTTGGAGTTCTTGCCTTTAACCATTTCCATCTCCTGCTTCATCAAAGAACCATGATCTCCATGCATCAGCGATTTTTTTTAAAAAAAACCACAAATATCAATCTACATCACCCAAAAACTACAAACATCAACTCCTAACACCAGAAGCTCGTCCGGAAAATGAAAAACATCAACATAAGAAAAAAGACACTACAAACATGAACTCCTATTACCAAAACCTCAGCCAGAACACCAAAACAAAACTACAAAACATCAACTCATATCAATCAAGCCTCACTAGAATAATAAAAAACATCAACATAAGAGAAAAAAAAGATAGAAACATCAACGAAAAGCTACAGCTACCTCAAGAATAAAAATTCTTCAAAAAACAAACCTGATGGGATTTGAACCCTGGTCTCTAACCTCAAGCCTAAAGCAATAACCACTACACCAAAGCCTCTTATTGAACAAAACTCAATAAAATAATATTAAATCTCAGCATATACTCAAGAGCATAAATTATTAAAAAATGATGGTCACAGTGAGACTCGAACCACGCATAATCTCGACTTGTTCTCTAACTAGCCCTCAGGGTCAAATTACAAGCTTTATTGATACTTAACTAACCCTCGGGGTTAAGCAACAATGGAATATCTCGTAAGCAACAAGAGTATGAACTCAAAGGTTTATATTTCTGAATGATGATAGTGGTACAAATCTCGAGAATTCAATCCCTATTTATAGGGATGAATTTCGTCCAAAACCCTAAACCTAAGCAAGAGGGGATTTGGTAATTCTTGTCAGAAATTGAATAGAATTATGACAGCTTTAAGAAGCTGAAACCATATTTAACTAGAATACCTAAAATTAATGACTATATTCTTAAAGATAAATCTTGAATGAATATTTCCTTATCTAATTTTATCCAATCTAACTCTAATCAAATCAAAACTGAATATTCTAAACTCAAAAATAAAGCATGGCCGAAACATTAATTCTTCTAAGGCCAACATGGCTGAATTAATTAGCCTTATTTTAAAATGAAATAAATGATCACACTACCTAATTAAAAACAGTAGCAAAAAGAGTATAGTGTTATCTTCTAAAAGCCCTAATTAATAAAAATAAATAAAGAAAACCTAATTCGTATCATCTAACCTCAACAACATGAGTACCAATCACTAGACCAAACAATCTTTGATGACATTAACCTCAGTCAAATAAATGCTAAATAATGGCAAGTTTTTAAAAAACGTAAAACACAATATAAAACCTCACCTCTCAGACGCCGAAGCTCAGCTCTGTCGCCGATGTACGTTCGCCGCCTCAGTCTGCCGGAGCAAATAATCTCGTGCGTGTTCACAGGCGCGAGTCTTCTTCTCCAATTGGTGCGTGGATCTGAACTTTGCCTTGCTTTTCGCCGCTGGTAACATCTGCAATTTCTTCTTGCTGCTGGTAACATCTGCAATTTCTTTGCTGCCAAACATTGACCTTCGCATATAAAATAATTATGCTATGCACAGCGCACACATACACACACAATTTTAATAATTAAATCCACAACTCTGCGCATAACAATTTTAACAATCAAATCCACAACACACACATCATACACACAACACAGAAATCACATACACATGTAGCAAACACAGTCAGTGCCGCGATCTACCTCAAATAGTAATTACATCAATTAATTGTGCTTATGAAGATTACAGTGGCTGAATTGAAGATCTTTAGATACTTGAAGTTACGGAGATATGAATTGAGTGTTTAGATTTTACAATGCCATGATTCAGTGAAAAATGTAAAGGAAGGATGAGGAGAGCTTACAGTCACGCAAGACGATGTTCTCACCTCTCTGATAGAGAACGAAGAACTGAGAGATCAACGCGAATCCGGTGACAATTTGTAGGTATCAATCGCGCTGTCGTGGATGCATCGTCGCTGCGCTCCGTCGTGGATGCGCCAACAATTACGCACAGATCCGCCAGTAACTGCCGCTGTGAACTGGAAGAGGAAGAAGAAGCGCGGCAGCGTCGTCGAATTGCAGAGCCTAGGGTTTCGCAGCATCAAATGGCAGGAATTCCGGTGAGATTCTGGCGGAGGCAATGGAAACTGGTAGAAATCTGGCGGAATCTGGTGGTAACCACTGCATGAGGCAATTTCGATTGGCGAGAGAAATAAAATTAAAAATGAAAGTTATGATTTTTCTGTGATATATATATATACATATATAATATTTTGGTAATTGAACAATAGGTCCCAAATTTTCAGCATATTTTAAAAAGACCCCATTCCAAATGAGTTTTTTTATAATTAGACAATAATACCTGACATAAAGTTTAGGTTACTTAATACAAAAATTTGTGCTATGTTATGCTGAATATAACCATAACATACTTTTTTTTACTCTAGAAAAGTCAAACTACATAATATAACGAATGTGAAATCAGTGGTCACCTAAATTACAAAACAATATTGGCGTACAAGACTAAAAGTCATAACGCTATGGATAGATCTAAATGAACTTTAGTCTGGACTATAGATGACAAGCTTGGATGGCTACTGAACTTTCTATAATGAGAACAGTCTTCGCTTATCTCACTTGTTGAAGAAACATTGCTTGTCTGAGTTGAAGGATGATGCATTGAGAGTGACAATGAAAGTCCATATTCATATGTGTTTTATTGAGAAATTTCTATAAGAGTGGCTACAGGAAAGTGGTCCGGATGCAAATGTGGATGATGCATTCTTGTTTGTCATTTTTTAAAAAAAATTTATGAAAAAACGAGGATGTATTTACTAAATACGTCCTTATCATTTTACCTAATTTTAAATACAAGCAGTGCAATTTTTAATTAAAAATGGTCAAAAAAAGCAAAAATTGAGAACAACATTTAATTAAAATGGGAAATTGAGATCGCGTTTAGCAAACACTATCTCTCCCTTTTTTCGTTTTACTCCCCAAAATTAGAGACCCAAACCCTAAAACTCTTTCCTCTGTCGGTCGACCTAATTTATCTTCTGCCCGCCGAATAAAATAATGTCGGGAAAAGCGTCTTCTTCGCTGGGGAACGCTGTCTTGTTCCTTCGTCGTCGGGCTCACACCATGGGTCTCTCTCCCAACCTTCGTTTGTCGCCATTTTCATCACTGAGCCAGGTATTTCGTCTACTCTTTGTGTATTTCTTAGATCTGCAATTAGTTGGTATAAATTGTGGATAAATGATTGCTGGGTTTGTAGGTCGCTTTCCGGCCGGTCGTAACTGTTTTTGCGCCACCGTTGAACTTGTGCGTGGAAGTCGCACGCCACTGGTGTCCGCGCACGTGGAAGTCACGCGCTGCCATTGTCCCCACCGGATCATGTACACTCGTTCATAAGGTATTTTTCGCATTTCCAGAATGAATGTTTTACGCAATTCCCTCGTTTCCCTTCTTTTTTCCTGAGAACTCATGTTATATATTTTTGTGTAATTATTAGATTGGTTTGATTGATTTTTTACTGAGTCTGATCTGATTATTGTGTGCTGTAGTTGAGTTCAATTTTTATATTGAGAAGAGACATTGCCGAAGTTTTTGTGAGTATGTAAATTAGTAAGATAATCGATAATAGTGTATGATTTGGTGGCCCCTTAACAATTGAACAGTGTATGATTATGAATTGAGGAGTTGAATTTATGTTGTTGATAATAACTTCTTTTTGAATATGTAATTATATGTTCTATATTTGTATAATGCAGTTCTACCATGTTTTTTACGGTGTACTTGTACAGAGGGGTCAAATTAAGTTTGATTTAAATATCGGTGTGTATTATGATCCTCCCATAACTGAGAAAAATGTAACTCTCGAACAGAGGTTAAGCCACTCTGAGTTAGTTGAATTAATTTTCAGATAGCTTGATATTGTAAGTGAGGGGTTTCTATTAAAAATCTACTATTGTTGTCCTGAGCTGATTAGTTCGTCTATATACTATCGATGTCATAATGTGGAAGATGACGAGTCTACCATGGCCTTCTTCGACATTGTTGATTAAATGTCCTTATCCTCAGCCGATCTTTACATTCATATGGAAAATATGTCAAACACCTTTAAATGTGTGGATGATGTTAGCCAGGGCACGTTCATATCGTTGTTGAGCAATGTTCAGAACTATACAACACCACCTTGCCTAACTTTCCTACCCCCTGTATATTGCCAAGGTTTAGGAGAACCTTCTTTCATTGGTGAGTCGAATCAACCCAGTGCATATGTCCATCTCGATTGCACTCAGCCCTCCACAAGTGCTAGTATATATGGTGTGCATCATTAAGAGCTGAATGTCTTTAATAATGATTATGTGGGTGAAATTGGAGAGCATGTTGTTGGTGATGGTGATGGTGATGGTGAGCATGTTGTTAGCGATAATGAAGGCGATGAAAGGGAACTTGAAGAGGAAAGTGAAGATGGTCGATCCTTATCAACTGATTCGAATCCAGGGGATGATTATGAACAAGTGGTGTACACGAACAATGTAGCCATGATATTCCACCTTATGGCGAATCCTAATACGGAGGCCTACTTTAGAGATTATGAGGGCCTGATGAGGATGGGCATGACCCAACTGATTGTGGCGAAAGACTTCCTAGTTATGTTCATGCGACCGGTGAAGTTGACTTCAGTATGCATTTCTGGAGTAAGGCAGAATTGGTAAAAGCTATTTCTAGGTGGGGTTCGATGATGAACAGGGAACACCGGGTCGTGGAGAGTAGATCACATACATGGTATGAAAATGTAAGGATGTTGTTGAAGGACATGGTAATTTTCATTGGATTGTCAGAGCCAGCAAGAAGGTTGCTCATAAGATGTGAGAGATCACGAAATGAGGACGTAGTCATAGTTGTATTGGAGCTGGTCGATTAGATGGTAGCACTAACCTGACATCATTGATGATCGCTCGTTCCATTTGCCATCAGATTGACGTGAACCATTCCTTCCAGCCGAAGGAGTTAAAAGTGACCCCTTTCGTACAAGAAGGCGTGGTATGCTCGCCAGGAGGCTATTGATTTGGTATTCAAAACCTGGGAAGAATCCTTTTAAATGTTGCCAATATTTATAGATGAGCTTGTTCGGGCTAATCCTAGCACAATTGTTGATTAGGCAGACGTACCTGATAGAATACATGGTCATGGGTGTAGGAAGTTTAAGTTTGTATTTTGGGAATTTGGTCAGACTATCAAATCTTTTTGCCTCTACATGCCAGTGATTAGTGTGGATGGAACTTATTTGAGAGGCACATATAAGGCCACAATGCTAGTTGTTGTGACACACAACGTGAATGATTACGTACTGCCCATTGCTTATGCAATAGTTGATGTTGAGACTAATGAGAGTTGGAACTGGTTCATGCTCAAGCTGCAACTCCATGTGGTAGGTGGGGATACTAGGCCCATCTGTATTATTTCTGATCGTCATGATGGGGTTTTGAATGAAATAAGACATATGGATGAATGGATGGAGCCAGCAGAAGAACATCAATTTTTTTGAGGCATTTTCAGTCCAACTTAGTGTGGAGAGTGGGAAGTTCAAAAATGCGCATTTGAAGACTCTGGTTTAGTATCTTGGTAGTGCTAGAAGAGAAAGTAGGTGGATAGGGTACAAGGAGGAGTTGGAGAGTCTCGAACCAGTTGCTTGGGATTGGTTGAAACGTCATGATGGCAGTAAGTGGTGCCTTACTTTTGATGAGGGAGACCGTCGGTGGGGAATTCTTACAACTAATTTGTCAGAGAGTTACAACAATTGTTTGAGGCAAGCAAGACATCTCCCGATAACAGCATGCGTTAAAACCACTTTTGAACGAGCACTTGAAATGTTTTCACAGCGGTTAATGGAGGCTAAAAATTAGAGGTACTTATTTTATACATTATGTTTCATTATGTTATTTTGGATTAGGTAAAAATTTCAAAATTGATGTCATTGTGTAGGTCAGAGTTCCCAAGCAAGATTTGAAAATATTTTCAGAAGCAAGACACTTGGGGACAGGGACATATTGTGACCGTGTATGGTCAGAATTTGTAGACTTATAAGGTTTTGACAAGGACCATTGATGGTAGCATGGGTGAGAGCCACTACACTGTGAACTACCAGAGAAAGGAGTGTAGTTGTCACGAATGTCAAATTTTCCGTTTCCCTTATTCCCATGCATTGGCTGTTTGTAGATACAAGCGTGACAATCTGTCTACTGTTTGTGATAAAGTATATCACACGACCACCTTTGTGGATCAATAAAGTGAGGGTTTCATGCCTATCCGAGATCCCTCACTATGGAAACCCGCCAACAAGAGGTTGATTCCCGACATTGAAAAGTTTTGTAACAGGAGGCGTGAACAGTTTGCAGAGAGAAGAATAAGGAATCAAATGGATGAGAGACTGCTGGGTGATCGCAGAGGCGTCCATGGGTGTGGTCGTGCTTAGGGTATTGATTCTAGTATGCGGTTTCTACAAATGCTTTTTTTATTGAGACCACGATGTATTGTATAATGTTATTTAGTGATTATGTATGTTATATTAAATTCTCTCATTATTTAATTAGCCTTCGTGTGGATTTTTATTATGCATTTTATTTAAATTAAAGCTGCTTCAAATGATTTGAATATTTATTACATGAAATTTTATTGATTTTTGTAGGAATATAGATTGATCATTTTGAAATGTGATTTTCATTTTCACCAGGGATACACCATGGATCATCCAGGACCCATTGATGAGGAATTGCTTTATCTTCACCAGGAGCATCGTCCATGTGCATTATACAATGATCACCTGCATGATGAGGCGTTGCAAGTTAGATGGTGAGATGGGGCTTATTGGAGTGGTAAGATCCCTGATCACTATGTTCATGCGGCTGGCTTCTAGGGACTCCTCAATTCTGCACCAATACATGTTGACCATTCACTTATCACTACTTTAGTCGAGCAATGAAGACCAGAGATGCATACGTTTCATCTTCCGATGGTGGAGGCTACCATCACATTGCGGGATGTGGGCGTCCTTTAGGGTCTACCGATCAATGGTATGCCAATCACATGTGTTGACACATGCAGGGATACAGTTGAGTGGCACAGAATATGCACCGACTACTTGGGGGATACACCACCCTCGATTTCCATCCAAGGGGTTCGCATAAGAGCCACCTAGTTGGGAAACTTGTTGCGCAGTCCATTACCTATTCAAGCTACTGAGGTAGATTTTCAGCAGCCAGCAAGGGTATTCATTCTACTGTTGGTTGGAGGATGGCTGATGTCTAATACATCGGGGCACCTGATCCATCTGCTCTATTTGTCGATACTCACAGAAATAGATTCAACACTTCAGTATAGTTGGGAGAGTGTAGTTTTAGCTCACTTGTACAGGAGCTTATGTGGCGCTACAATTCCGCGGGCAAAATCCATATTAGTGGCACTTGTCTTACTACAGGTAACATTGTTGGTTATACTTGTTAGTTGGACACACGTTCATATTGACCGCTAACATTATATTTTATTATTTTATATTCATTGTTAGTTGTAGGCATGGGAGCGAATACCAACCACTCATCCTGCCAGACGACTTCTAGTGAGCGGCAACATGAATGCTCTTGGGTCTAGGTTTGTATTCATTTAGTAAGAAAACAAACATTAAAACCTTTTCATTACTAAGAATAACCAACATTATTCAATATGTTCCTCACATGTGGAGAACTCGGTTCGAATTATCGCAATCACCCATGCATGTACTAAAAGTGTACCGTGATCACTTGACACATCTCCACAACAGTTAGGTATGAACTAATTTGGTTTTCCTTTCTTAGAACTCAAAAAAGTAGTTGAGTTTTTTTAACTAACTTGACTGTTATGTCAGTTTATTTGGCAGACATACACTGAAGATGCCATGCAACATCTCCCACAATATTGTACAGCTGATAACAACAATTGGCTATTGTGTGTTTACCTCATTTGTTGGCACGTCGTGGAGTATCATCATGTTCATTGTGTTCTCAGAAAATTTGGCCTTATCCAGACAATACCCATGCAGTTGGCAACTAAGGATGAACACAAACTTCTTCATACTGAGAAGATATCTTGATGCATGGGAACATCAAGCAGAGCACCAAATTAATGCTCTTAGGTTAGCAGATCCATATACACCCGTTTAAGAATTCATGGAGTGGTATTTTTGCTGAACAGTGACCTTAATTAATCAGCCAGGACGGCGCTAAACGGTTACAGAGGGGTTTTATGGAGATGGAGCAACTTTGGAGTTTGTGGTATTTACTAGATTTCTCATAGTATCAACAAATAATACTTCAGATTCCCTCATTTTTGAATATCTAACATTTTAATCTCATTTACGTAGTTGCAGGCAATGTCCGAGATGTGCCTTATGTTAGATATTAATTTGGATGAATGTTCCCCACGTTTCGTAGCCGTTATCAGGGGGGTCCATATTGTTGCCACACGTACTTTAGAATACGCGCATGAGCCCTCCAAACTGCAGTAATATCAGCCACATGTGCACACCGAGGGACCTCCCCCTGGTGTCAGATATAATGAATTCAGAAGCCGCTGTATATCTCCTCCTGGTCGATAGGTTGGTCGACGATCTCATGCATCCGGACCTACTGCACACATTGGTTCTACTCAAGTCAGATCCTCACATGCGAGTCCAACCCACAAAGATACCTTCTCAGTTCAACACGCCAATGTTCCTTGCACTCCAACACTACTCCAACACGCCAATCAACTCAAGTTAGACCCTCAGATGATGGACCCTCACACTCCAACGCTACTCCAGCCGATTCTACTGCATACCGTACTCCTACTACTAGTCATGTGTATATATTACTTACTGCTCCATTTCAAACAGGTAGTATTTCTCACGTCCAATATGATTTAAATGAGAACACAGGATACGATATGGAGAAGGATTTTATAGAGGGATTTCGGCATGACGACGTGCCTGTTTATACTCATATGGTTGTTTCTTGATGCACATCCCGCACCATATGTCCGCCCCCATGGGGAAAGCTTTGCATAGGGCATCATTAGCACCTTATATGTCGTTGGACATTCATTTCATTACGTTTCTACCTATCTATTGGGCATGTGTTCTTCGAATGTTGTATCAGTGAATCAATTCATACTTTGTTACTCCATTTCATGTTTATTTTGTTTTCATTATCGTTCTCTAATTTAAAGAAACATAGAATGCGTCAAATATTTTATTTTTGTTTATTTAAATTAATTAGTATTGGACAAAGTAGAAAATTTTAAAATTTTGCATACAACTCTAATTTTTTTAAATTTAAAAAAATTATTAAATTCAAAAATTTATAATTTAAAATTCAATAATTTTTTTCCTTTCATTTTATTTTTGGAATTCAATAATTTTGTATATATCTGAATATTTAAATAAACAAAACATAGAAAATCAAAACTAGAGGAAATAGGACGTTCAAAATTTATTCTCATAAATTTAAAATAGAACGTTCAATTTTTTCCATTCACTTTATTTGAGTAAATAGGGTGTTCAAAATTTTTTCTCATAAATTTAAAATTGGAAGTTCAAAATTTTCCATTTAATTTATTATAGTAATAAGACGTCCAAAATAAATAAATAAAATTAGAGGGCGCATTCATCTTTATTTGTTGTTATATTTTAATATCCAAAATTTATAGGATGCATTTAGCAAATGCGTCAAATTTGTTGGTTAAGCTTGTTTTTTCTTTTTACTGCAGCATTACTGCAGTGTTGTGTTAGTTTCTTAGTTTTAGGTTCTAAATTTAGCAAATTGTTGCAGGTTTCATTTCATGACTTAGTCAGGAGTTTGTTTAGCTACTTGCATGTATTTAGGGGGAAGAAAATTAGCATGTTTAGTTCGTGGGATAGTGGCATGCTGATAGGAGTTTTACGTGGTCATGATTTTAGTTTTTGTAGGCTTCTTTGGTTATAAATAATGGCATCAGAAAATGCAGAATACCGCACCAAAAACCTTTTCCCCTCTCTTTGATTCTGCAACAACAAGTAGTATCAGAGCGGTGGTGTTTGATCTAAGACTCTGTAGTCGTTCGGTGTTCGATCTGCTTTGACAAAATGGCAGGACGAGGAGCAGAAGCAGCTGGTGACAAAAAGAAGGGAGGAGCATCCACACCACCACCATCGGAATGACCAAAACTTGGTCGAAGCAATGAGACGGGCGGAGGAAGTGAGACACACATAGTAGAGCGGGTTATAAGGGAGAGCGATGATGCAGTGCACTTTCCGGTTCTCACATGGACTAACTATGCAGATTGGGTGATCAAGGTGATCATCGGTGGGCAATGTCGGCACTTTTTCGAGCAGTCATGTAGGAGTTGGTTCATACCCTTGGAGTCAAGACAACCACCAATGAGGCATGGGATACACTCTAGGTCATGTGAGTTGGCATCGAACACGTCTGAGAAGCCAATGCACAAACTCGTTGGACGAAGTTTGAGAATCTCGCATTCAAGGATGGCGAGGGAGTGGAGTCTTTTGGGATCCAACTCACAACAATCGTCAATGATCTTGAGGTGTTAGGCGATCCGCTGGGAGCACAAGGCAATGCTCAAATTCCTTCGGAGTGTACCATGGAAGTACAAGCAAATGGCCATGGGGAACGAATCGCTTATGGATTTGAAAACTCTATCCATTGAAGAGATCACTCGACGGCTTTCGGTAGTTGAAGAACATGGGGAGCTCGACGACACCAGATGGAGGTCGCTTACTCCTTACCAAGGAGGAGTGTCTAGCGCGACAACGATAATGCAAACCAGGGCAAGGTTCTGGCGGAGGTGATAGAAAAACCAAAGCCGCGACTAAACCGAAGTCGCCGGTCGAAAGCAAGGAAAAACCATCATCGGGTACGGGAGGCTGCAAGAAAGGTAATTGTAATTATTGTGGGAAAGCTAGTTATTGGGAAAAATAATGTAAAAAGGCAAAACGTGATCCGGAAGAACATGCAAACCTTGTGCGCACCAAGATGGAAGGAGATGAAGAACCTGCACTACTCATGCTGCAGATTGGGATTGAGAAAAGTAACACGTCTCAAGTTGTGCATTTGAATGTGGAGAAGGTGATGCCGGTAATCACAGTAGATGGCGTGTGGTACCTCAACACTGGGGCCAGCAGTCATATTACAGGTTACAAAGCTGCGTTCAGGTCTCTTGACGAGACAGTACTTTACATCATTTATTTTGGCGATAAATCAGTGGTAGACATACTTGGGAGAGGAAAGATAATTTTCACGTGTCTTACAGAGGACCATCGAATTCTCACTGATGTCTACTACATTCCGAGCTTACGAAGCAACATTATCTCCCTTGGACAACTTGACGAAAACGGATGCAAAATCACCATTGAAGATGGGAAGCTTTGCATTTTTTATTGGTCTCGGAAGGTATTGGCTAGGGTCACATGGTTGCGCAACAAACTCTACACACTAAACTTGAACCTTGCGACTCTCATGAGTATTTTGGTGCAGTAGGAAAGTGAAGCATGGCTGTGGCATGCGCGGTTCAGACACCTTCACTTCCGAGCATTGCATAAGATTTCAAACAAAGAAATGGTTCATGGAATTCCCTACATTGAACACGTGGAAGAGCTTTGAGATGGTTATGCAATCGGGAAATACCATAGGACACCATTCCCGCAGGCCACAATGTTCCGAGCAAAACGTCACTTAGAGTTGGTCCACAACAATTTGTGTGGTCCAATTGTGCCTCTAACAACAAGTGGAAGAAGGTATTTTCTACTTGTTATTGATGATTACAGTCGATACATATGGGTTGAACTACTCAGGACGAGACTATGTGATACTTCAAGAAAATCAAGTCGGTAGTGGAAGCCGAGCATGAATGGAAGTTTCTTGCATTTCGTTTGAATCATGGAGGAGAGTTCAACTCTAACGAGTACAAGGAATTCTGTGATGCAAGCGGGATTAAGCACAACACCACTGCCCCTTACTCACCTTAGTAGAATGGGGTAATAGAGAGGCGAGACCAGATGGTGGTTGAGATGGCTCGGTGCCTCATGAAGTCAATGGCAATACCCAGAACATCCTGGGATGAAATAGTGAAAACTGCTGTTTATCTACTCAATCGCTCGCCGACACGGAGTCTAGATAGCATGAAACCATATGAGGCGTAGCACGGGAAGAAGCTGAGTGTTCACCACCTAAAACATTTGTGTGTGTCGCGCATGTGAAGAACCTTGGCCTGGGATTGGACAAACTGGCAGATCGATCAGTTCAAGGGGTTTTCACCGGCTATGAGAAAGGTGCTAAGGCATATCGAGTCTACGATCAGATTGGAAGACATATGTACGTGAAAAGGGTTGTTGTGTTTGAGGAACGTCAGGCATGGATATGAGGAGCTTCCAGCGAGATAATATCAGTAGAATGAGAGAATAAGTCCCTGTTGTCTACTCTACAAGTGAACACACTATTCCCGCACCCGAGCCAGCTGCACCAGAAGTTGAACCACGGACCCTAGAGCCTACTCCATCAAAGACAGAGTGGGAAACACCTCCTACACATGACGAAAACATTGACACTACATCATACCCGCGGCATTACAGGTTGGTTATAGATTTGTACAATGCAACCAAAGAAATCAAAAATTTCGAAGAAAGCGGTCATTACTTCTTGGCCGTAGAGGAGCCAACAAGTCTTGAAGAGGCTCTTGGAGATATAGCTTGGAGAAATGCCATGAAGGAGGAAATGAAATCAATCCTCACCAGCAAACTTGGGAGCTTTCATCACATCCAGCGAACCACCATGCTATCGGACTCAAATGGGTCTTTAAAGTGAAAAAGAACCATTCGGGAAAAATTGTTAAGCACACGGCAAGGCTCGTCATAAAGGGGGTAAGTGCAACGACAGGGGGTGGGCTACGAGGAAGTGTTCGCTCTGGTGGCAAGAATGGAGATGGTTCAACTATTTCTTGCATTCGCCCCACATGAAAGGTGGGAGGTGCACCACATGGACATGAAATCGGCTTTCTTAAACAGAGATCTTGTTGAGGATGTTTATGTGAAGCAACCATCAGTTTAGTTGATAGTGCCAATGAAGGGAAGGTTCTTAAGCTGCGTAAGGCTTTGTACGGGCTTCGACAAGCACCGCGTGCATGGAACTCAACGTTAGATTCCTCATTCACTGCACTTGGGTTCAACAGAAGCAAGCTCGAGTATTCCGTTTATCGGAGAGGTACTGCTCAAACTTTTCTACTTGTGGGTGTTTATGTTGATGATTTAATTATTACGGGGACAAGTGTTCAAGAAATCATTGAGTTTAAGACCCAAATGCAGTAAGTGTTTAAGATGAACGATCTCGGTCTTCTTAGTTATTACTTGGGAATCGAGGTGCGTCAAGGTGATGGTGAAATCACATTTTTCCAAGGAGCTTATGCGGCAAAGATTTTGGAGTTTGCAGGTATGAGTGGTTGTAATCCATGTCATGCTCCAATGGAAAATTGAATGCGCTTAAGCAAGAAAGATGGCAGTGGTTATGTGGATGCCACGAAGTATCAGAGTGTTTATGGAAGCCTTCAATATTTGGTGATTACGCATCACGCGGTGGGGATTTCAAGCCGTTATATAGAGACTCCAAGCTCAATACATTGGGCTGCAATCAAACAAATTCTCAAGTACATTCAAGGTACTTTGAATTGTGGGTGCTGTTATAAGTCAGGTTCAGGAAAAGTAGCATTGGTTGGCTACAGTGATAGTGATCTCGCCGGCGATATCAATGATAGAAAAAGCACCTCCGGGATAGTTTTCTTCACCGGGAGTAGCATCGTTACATGGACTTCGCAGAAGCAGAAGATTGTTGCATTGTCCTCTTGCAAAGCTGAATATGTTGCAGCAACAACCGCAGCTTGCCAAGGTGTTTGGCTTAGTCGACTCATTGGAGATTTGATGGGGGGCGATGAAATGAGTTTCAAACTATTGGTTGATAACAAATTAGATGTTGCACTTATCAAGAATCCTGGAGGATGGAAGCACATCGACACCAAATTCTATTTTATTCGGGAGTGCATTGAAACCGTTAAGATGGAAGTCATACATGTTGGGGCTGATGGGCATCTTGCAGGCATTCTAACGAAGGCATTGGTTCAAAAACAAATTCATCGAGATGCGACAAAAGCTTGGTGTAGTTCGAATCAATGGTGGAACGAGTTTAAGGGGGTGATTTGTTGGTTAAGCTCATTTTTTCTTTTTACTGCAGCATTACTGCAGTGTTGTGTTAGTTTCTTATTTTTAGGTTCTAAATTTAGCAAATTGTTGCAGGTTTCATTTCATGACTTAGTCAAGAGTTTGTTTAGTTACTTTCATGTATTTGGGAGGAAGAAAAGTAGGATGTTTAGTTAGTGGGATAGTGGCATGCAGATAGGAGTTTTACTTGGTCATGTCTTCAGTTTTTGTAGGCTTCTTTGGTTATAAATAATGGCATCAGAAAATGCAGAATACCGCACCAAAAACCTTTTTCCCTCTCTTTGATTCTGCAACAACACTCTATATTCATTTTTTTAATCTTTTCTTCCATTTTTTTTCTCTTCATTCTAAAAATCACGCTGAGTATTAAAAATAAAAAGGAATCTAGAGGACGCATTCTCTTCATCAGCTAAATTTTAAAAAAAATAGATGACGCATTTTCTCCCTAAAAGTTTCTGGGTTTAAAAATCGGCATATTTGCATCCGGGTAAAAATAATCCACCTCTATCAAAGAAAGCACTCGTGTCTTCTTCCACCAATTCCTTTATTTTGAAACTCTCCAATTTTCTGTTCTTTTCTGTTTTTCAGTTTTCATTCCCCTCTTCCTCTGCAAGCTTGAAAAAGAGATGGGATTCCATGCAGATTGGTCTGAAGAAGCCCTTCTCAGGTATTGTGTTGGGTGCATTTCACCTGCTCACTGCGCATATTCTCGACTCTTCTGGTACAGTAGTTGAAATAAGAATTGGATCTTTGTGTGGCATCCAAAGATGGATGATCCCTTTCTTCTTCAACTCTACTCGTGTGAGGATCACCAGCAGAATAAGGCTTCCTTGTCATTCTCTCAATTTGTCTACCAGCATCAGTCTTCATGCTCCTGTACATCTGGTGAGTCCCTTCACATCCATCGTTTGCAAAACCAGTTTTGGAGTAGCCCTGTCTTGGCCCCCAAGGCTCTCAATGGCATGAACAAAACAGCGATGTAGATCGGTGTCCATCGTAAACGAGATACTTTTGATCTTATGTACTGCGGCACCGCACTAATATACGTTGCCTAATAAATTTTTAATATTGCAACTAAAATTTTTTACTTATATATTTTTTTAATTAAACTCCATATTTTCATAAACCTATGAAAAAATGGTCTTTCCCAAAATATTGACAAATTATAAACATTAAAAAAGAGAACATTAAATAGGGTAAATTATATCCCGATACCAATATAGAACTCGGAAAATAGAGGTGTAATTATAATAAATCATACAACAGCTCTCTCTGAAAAAGCAAAAATCACTGTATAACGTCTTCATCTACTCCGGCTATGGCGGCGACACCATGGAACCAGGCAACCCAAACCTTCGCACAAGCTCTCAAACAAAACTCACAACTCCCCATCCCACCTACATCAGATCTCCATCCCCACTTCAATTACAAAGGGGAATTAGCAGTCTTATATCCGGAGGAAGAAATCGACATCCTAGCTACTCCTTTCTCAAAAGCCCTAATCGGAAAATTCAGCAGAGGCCGTCCAACAATGGAGTTCCTCAGAGCTCAAATCAAAACCATAGGGTTTAAAGGCGAAGCTCACCTATCGGCAATGGACTCCAGGCACGTCCGAATCACCTTCGACCTAGATGAAGACTATCACCGCTGCTGGCTGAAAACAACATGGTCAATGGGAGGGAACATCATGCGCATCATCAAATGGACAAAAAACTTTGATTACGATGAGGAATCAACTCTAGCTCCTGTGTGGCTGATAGTCGAATTCCCTCCGGTATACTTTTTTCACCCTAAGGCTATATCTGATTTGGGGAACTCCTTAGGTGAACTACTTTTTGCTGATGCTCCCACTAAGAATTTAACTAGGCCTTCCACAATTCGTTTGTGTGTTGAAATGGATGTTTCCAAACCTAGACCAAGTAAGATTAGGTTAGGTTCTATAGCTCACAATAAATCTTATGCTATAACCTATGAGGACTTCCCACAATACTGTAAGAAATGCCTTAAGCTTGGTCACAATGAGTTTTACTGTAAAAGGGACCTAGTGGTGTCTAATGCTAACCAAATGGAACACCAGGATCCAAGAAGTCACAACCTAAGAAAGGTTTCTGATCCTAAACATTCTATGGCAGACAAGTCATGGGAAATCAGGAACTCAACAAATAATAATAAGGATAAACATCAAGCCATCACTAAGGTTTACCAACCCAAGCCTAACCAAAATCATCAGAAAACTCCTGCCTTAATCCCTGTGGTTCCGACACAAAGAGAGGAATACAAAGCCTCACACTCTGAAAACAGATTTGCTGTCCTAGAGAAAATACAAACTATGGGTATACAGGAAAATGACTTACAGACAGCTAATACTGAACAACAAGAAAAATTAGATAGAATTGAAGGGGAGTACTCAGAAAAGAACACTCAGATACCCCATGAAAGGATCCAAAATCAGCAAATCTTAGATACTGAAGAAAATGGCTCAGACTCCAACTCAATGGAAGATCACATAGATGAAGGATATGAGTCCAGAGGATACAACACTGCTCCTTCGTCTCCACAAAAGAAGAATATACATTCAATATCCTTTAATGATGATACTATATGTGATAAAATGAAATTTCCTATAAATTCAAATATATTCCTGACTGATCAGTTTTCCTGGCTGCCTAACAAGGAAACCTCTTCAGATATTGATTCCCCACAGGTTATGGAGAAGCTCTCATCTAACAACACTCTCCGAGATCTTAATGAGGCTTACAGGAATGATATACAACAGGAGCAAGAACAAACCACAAGTGACTTACCTGTTGAGCCTCTGGTCACACAAACATCATCTCAGGTTAAACTCCCCAAGAGGAGCTCCAGGTTAGCTTTAAAAAAAAGTTTCCAATGATAGTTAAATGCTTAATCTGGAATGTTAGAGGATTATCAACTTCTAAAGTTAGACTAAAGCATTTATCGAAGAAACATAAACTGGACTTGCTGGTTATTATTGAACCTGAAGGCAAACTAAATTAATTAGACATGTACAAAAAGATGTTTTGCTTTCGTCATCATTTGGGCCAGATACATAATAAGATATGGATCATGTATTCTGATAGGATTGACATAAATCTGCTAGCAAACCATAATCATTTCATTCATGTGGAAATGACCATAAAAGCTAGGGCAGAAAAAAATTAAGGCTTTCTTCATCTATGCTCCACATAATATAGAGGATAGAATTCAGGTTTATAATGATTTGAAGGATAGGTTTGATGCATTCCCAACTCTGATTGGTGGGGACTTTAATGTGATAAGGTCTACTGATGAATACTCAGGCCCCAGCTCTCCAAATTTAAACTCTATTACTGATTTTGATTCCTTCATCAATGATGTTCAGATATCAGATTTAAATACTGTAGGTAATCACCTAACATGGAGCAACAATAGATCTGTAAAACCAACCTCTAAGAGATTAGATAGGGTAATGGGAAATAATGGCTTCTTCAATCTATTCAACCACTCCTCTGTCCAAATCCTCAGTAGAACATCTTCTGACCATTCCCCTATGTTACTAGACCTTTCAAACTCTGACATCTCTACCCCTAAACCCTTTAGGTTTCAGGAAATGTGGTTTAACAGAAAGGAATTCATGGAACTCATATCCAACAACTGGTCTCAACCCATCATGGAACAAGGTCTTCTTGGTTTCTCCTTAAAACTTAAAAGACTTAAAAATGAAATAAAAACATGGAACAAATTAGTATTTGGTAATGTACATGATATAAAAAAATCTGAAACAGAAGTTGCTAACTTGGAACACCTTTATGACAGATCCCATTCAATTAATGACAGAATAAATTTGAATAAGGCTAAGGCAGTCTTAACTAGGCATTTGGCTGAACAAAACATTTTCCTGACACAAAAGACAAGAATGAAGAGGCTTAAGGATGGGGATTTAAATTCAAAATACTTTCATAATTCTATCACCGAAAACCATGCGAGATTAGCAATCATGAAAATCCAAGACCTGGATGGTACTTGGTTAAATTCTCAGCCCCTAATAGAGGAGGCAACAATAAATTTTTTTTAAAAAATTGTTATCAGATGGAAATGATGATCCATCTGGCCAATGTCTCTCATTCCTAATGAAGGAAATTCACCCTGCAATCTCTGATAATGATAACATCCAATTGTTAAAACCTATACCATTGGAGGAAATCAAAACTGCTGTATTTGAATTATCTCCCTCAGCAGCCCCTGGACCAGATGGTTTTCCAGGGCTCTTTTACAGAAAGGCATGGGTGATAATCAAATATGATATGTTAGTGGCAATGTTGGAATACCAAGTTGGAATTCCAATCCCAAAATCAGTGGCAAGCACACCAATTGCATTAATACCAAAAACAAAAACTCCAAAAGATTTCAGTGAATTTATACCCATAAGTCTATCAAACTTCATTAACAAACTGATGTCTAAAATCATGGTTGAAAGAATTAAACCACTCATGAACTCCTTAATTTCAGAAGAACAGTCAGCTTTTTTAAAAGGAAGAGACATTGTAGATAACATTCTAATGATGAAGGAGGCAGTTAGGATGCTAGACAAGAAAAATGAATCCTTAAATCTAATCCTTAAACTTGACATGATGAAGGCTTTTGACCGTGTCTCATGGTCTACCATCAATTCTCTCCTACTGCATTTGGGATTTCATGGTCATATAGTTAAAGTCATAATGAATAACATGAACTCAACCTGGTTTTCTGTGCTGATAAATGGATCTCCTTGTGGGTTTTTAAACCTACTAGAGGTTTAAAACAAGGAGATCCACTGTCACCCTTCCTCTTCAACATCTTGACAGAACTCTTAATCAGAAACCTCAGGATTCAATTCTTAAATGGGAACATTAAAAAATTTAAAACTCCAAGATCATCAAATACAATTAGTCAATTATCCTTTGCTGATGACACTGTGGTTTTTCTAAAGGGGACAAAAAAATCCCTACAAAACATAATTAGGTTTCTGGAAATTTACCAAAAAGGCACTGGACAGAAAATTAATTTCCAGAAAAGTGCTTTTTACTCAGGAAAGTTAAGTAGAAACAAGAAAAAAGAGATTAAAGAACTAACCAACATGACTCAGGAAACACTACCCTTCTCCTATCTAGGAGTCACTGTCTTCAAGGGAAGAAAACTAAACCTGCATTTCAAAACAATAATAGATTCAGTGAACAACAAAATATCAAACTGGAAAAATCAATGGTTGTCGAGAGGGGGTAAAATTATCTTGATAAACCATGTTCTGACGGCTATACCCCAACACACATGGGCTGTTACTTCACCAACTAAGCACACTATTCAAAAGCTGAAGTCCATATTCAGTAATTTCTTATGGGGTAAATCAGAACATGGTTTTAATAAACACTGGATATCTTGGAATAGAATTTCGTATCCTCAGAAAGAACAAGGGCTAGGTATAAGACACATTCAATCAATAATTAACTCATTTTCGACTAAAATCTGGTGGAAACTTCAAATAGGACAGTCTAATTGGTCTAAATTCATGTGGTCATTACCACCCCATGCCAGAAAATCAGAAAACTGGCTAGATATAGGAAAATAAATAGTTTGGCAGAATCTTTCTCTCAGGTAATCATAGGTAAAGGATCTTCTAACTTTTGGATAGCAAATTGGCTAGGCTCTGGACCGCTCATTAACCAAGTGGAAGACCAGGTACATGTCCCTTTTCCATTTTTCACAGTAGCTGAATTCCAGCTCAACAAAGGTAACTAATCCCTCAACTCTCAGAGCTATTTAATTCTGCTATAAAAATAGAGCTGTTGAAGGATATACAACTCACAGATCAGCAAGATTATATTATTTGGAAACCTGAGATTTATGGCAACTTTACAATTAAATCAGCTTACCAGGCATACAGACCCAAAAAACCAGAAATGGTGATTTTTGGAAAAATTTGGAATTAGGTTTTGCCAAAAAAAGTAAGCTTTTTTATGTGGAAAATGCTATTGCGTGCTCTTCCTTTTGCTGATATTCTAATGGCAACTGGTCTTAACTTACCCTCCAAATGTACATCCTGTGATCACATAGACTCTATTTCTCATTACTTCAACTCTTGTGCACCAGCTATGTTTCTGTGGAATAATTTTCATGATGCTTTAAAATTGCAAGCTAGATCCTTTAATACCATTTGGGAAAGATTGGAATTCTATTGGTCCTTTAAACCTGCTTCACCATATCATTCCTCCATAATGATTATTCTCTCTGGATTAATATGTTGGGAATTATGGAAAGGTAGAAACAAAATGATTCATGATGACATGAGAAGCTGCGTTCATGTTCAATGGAAAAACATATCCGATCTGTGTTTTATGATCTTCTCTGTTCATCCTAAAGCTAGTTGCCATACACATTTAGATTGGTTTCCAAGGGATTAGTTCCTCCCTATAAATGGAAAACCAAGAGAAAACTGAACTTAATTAAATGGGAACCCCCAGACTCTAGACTTAAAGTAAATTGTGATGCTGCACTACAAGAAAATTTTCTGGGGGTAGGGTGTGTTATTAGAGATCGTTGTAAAAGGGTGGTACATGCTGTATCAATCCACATGGAAATTAATAACACCCATCTTATGCCTCATTTGGTTGTTCTGCAAGCTGAAATGTTGGCTATTCTTACAGGTCTTGATGCGGCAAAGGATAGGACTTAGCACGTTCATATTGAATCGGATTGTGCAGCGGCGATACTAATCCTCTACGACCAGAACTGTCTGTGGCCTCTCTTAAAGCTTCGGGACAAGATTAAATCAGCTTCTTCACAATTTCAAACAACCATCTTCAGTCATATCCACAGAGAAGGAAACCAAACACCAGACTTTTTAGCAAAACTTGCTATTCGAAGAGGATACTCCTCTCAGTTCGCCGACATCCAAACGTCGCTTAGGTTCTCGTTTATCAATCGCAGGGAAACTTTATTTCCCCAATTCAGATGGAAAAAATACTACACTAGTTAAGTGCTTTTTGTATACTCCTTGGACTGAATCCTCTTGATTGTCTGGCCTTCATAAGCTTCACACAGGGGTGGAGAGCTTATAGAAGGAAACACATTCAAGAGAATTCATTCAAGTTCCACGACCTTCATGTTTGGTCTTAGAAACATGCTGCAACCTCTTGTAAAATTATCCTTTGGGCAGATTCATAGGGTGTGGGATCCCTTAATAAAAAACCCCGCTCATCAGTGATGAGTGTTTTGAGTTAAAAAAAAGAGGTGTAATTGATTTTAATAAATGGAACTAGGGCTATAATCATAAATTAGACACAAAGTCTTGTTTTAGATAAGCTAAACTTTAGATCAGGGTTTATTGTGCAATTATAAGAAATTTCACTTGTAACGGATTTTTTTTAAAATTGCTAATAAATTAATAGACCTATTGTGCAATTATCAAAATGTTATATATATATATATACATCATAGAATTTTCATTTTTTTATTTCTCCCAACTCCTTCGATCAACAAAATCGGAACTGCTTTTGAGCCACCCTCCGCCGCGCGTTTCTTCCTCTTCCGTCGGTGATGTGGCGGAGCTAGGGCAATCGCCGTCGATTTTCTTCTTCCGTCGCCAATACCGCTGATATGCAGCAGTTTTGTTCTTCCGATCCGAGCTTCCATTATGTTTTTTCGATCTGAGCTCTACTGTCGACGGCGCAACTCTGAAATTCACGACAACTCTTAGCCGCTTTGACGCTGCCGAACGCTAGGCTTTGTGTGGTACCTCTGCAACTCACCTCTGTGACGGCTTTATGGTGTTGTCTCTACACGACGCTCCACGGCAGCAGAGCTAGGGTTTCGGTGTTGCGGTGAAGCTTGGGGATTGGCGGCAGCGGCATCGCACCTTATTCCCGTTCCTTCACCGGCGAGAAGAAGCAGAAGGCAATGATGCCGGTGGAATGAGCAGAAGATGACAACAACGTCGGTGGAAAAGGCTGAAGATGACAACGCGCGAGAAATGCACGTGCCCAAATGATGACGGCGATGTGTGTGACTTCACGTGTGGCAGACAACGGACGGCGGATGGAGGCAACGTCGAGCGACGCTGGACAACTGAGCTTCTTCTCATGAGAGGTGAGGTTTAAGGGAAAGTCTCAGGAAATGCAGTTTTTTCATAAGCTTATGGCCACTCCAGAGTGGATTTTACCTTAAATGTTGTAATTTTTTTAATAAAATTTAAATATAATATTTTTAAAGTTAAAACGAGTAATATAATATTATGTAGGCAAAGTATTGGGAAAGGCCATCTTTCTATAGGTTTATGAAAATAAGAGGTTTAATTAAAATAATAAAAGGTAAAAGGTCTTAATTGCAATATTAAAAATTTACTATGCAACATGTAGTAGTTATAAAGTTTATAACCCGATTCATGCAACCCAAAAATTTTATCTTTATTTCTTCTAATTTGCATTTTAAACCTTGGTCTTTCAAGAGACGGACTCTAATATGTATTTTAATGTGTAAATATAAAAATATATAACGTAAAAAACTATTTTCATAATTTCTAAATTTAGTCTGTAATTTAATATATGCAGTGTATAAGGTAAAAAATAATTGGTCTGTCAATAAGCTTATGGACAGGCCGTCTGTCAAGAGACCCACTCGAGGTTTAATATTGTGTTTTACTTTTTTCAAAGACTTGCTAAGGTTTTAATATTTACTTGACTGAGTACATGATTAGTAAATGTTCTTTGGTTTAATGGATAGTACTATAGTTGTCGAGGTTGGAGGTCTTGAGTTTGAATCTCACTAGACCTTTATTTTGAAGAATTTATGTTTTTGGTGTATCTGTTGAGGTTTAATATTGTTTGACTGAGTGTATGTTCATTAATGAGTCTTTGGTCCAGTGGTTATTGCTCTAGGTTTTGAGGTTAGAGAATTAGGTTCAAATCCCACCAGATCCTTTTTTTTAAAAAGAATTTTTTGAGGTAATGTAGCATTTTAGTTGATGTTTGTTGCTTTTTCCTCTTATGTTGATGTTTTTCATTATTTGGGTGAGGTTTAATTGATATGCGTTGATGTTTTACAGATTTTTTTGGTGATATAGATTGATATTTGTACTTTTTTAAAAATAAATATTATCATGTTGTGGATGTTTTTCATTTTTCGGCTAAGGTTTTGGTAATAGGAGTTGATGTTTGTAGTGTCTTTTTTCTTATGTTGATGTTTTTCATTTTCCGGATGAGATTTAGGTGTTAGGAGTTGGTGTCTGTAGATTTTAGGTGATATAGGTTGATATTTGTAGTTTTTTTATAGGTTGATATTTGTAATTTTTTTAAAAAAATTGTTTATGTTTAAAGATTTTTGGACTGAATAATTTATGCTCTTGAGGTACCATAGCTTTTTTTGTTGATGTTTTTCATTTTCGGGTAAGTTTAAATTGATATGAGTTGATGTTTTGTAGTTTTGTTTTGGTTATATGGGTTTATATGTTTAGTTTTTTTTCTCTCATATTGATGTTTTTCATTTTCTATGTGAGATTAGGTGATAGGGGTTGATGCGTCTTTGACCACCAACTGGTTCGTGGGCTTAGGTTCTTCTCGAACTAACCTACAATCAAACTATCCCTAGGGTTCTAGGGGTTAGCACTCTGATGCTTGAGTTAGTCCAAGCATTTTTATGATTAAGATAGAATTAATTATAAGTAAAATATGTACCTTGTATTTATACTGCGTGTCCTAGATAACGTACTCCTTAATTACTCACGAATGTGGTAATTAAGTTAGGATATTAAATGTTCCCCTAATTGGGTTGCCATGCCCGTGGCCCAATGGCCTTCTTAGGCCAAACCTCTATCAAGAGCGCCCAGAAAAGCAGATTCTCGATTTAGAAGGATGGAACGTCACGAAGGTCTTTGAGGTCTCGAATGCATGTGATAATTCGAGAACTCGAAATGAACTTTGAACGTTGCGTTCCTTCCTTCGAGGATGAGAACCTAGTTTTCTAGTAAACTTCGTCATTCACTACCACAAAGACCCCCTCTGGCACCGGTTTTTTAACACCGGTTATGAAAACCGATGCAAATCATGTTTTAGCAACGGTTTTCTTTGTGTTAGCACCGGTTGTAAAACCGGTGTTATTGTGGGAACGGTTAAAAATATTTTTGTACCGGTTATTTAAATAAAAACCGGTGTTATTTTTACACCGGTCGGGAAACCGCTGCTAGAATTTGTGGAAATCGTTGAGAGTTTAGCACCGGTCAAGAAATCGGTGCTAAGAACAACGATAACCGGTGTTATATTTGCACCGGTTTTAAGACCGGTGCAAAGAATCCTAGAAAACCGGCGTGATGTATGTTTTTGGCACTGGTTATAGGAATCGGTGTTATGGAAATATAGAAACCGGTGCGGAATGAATTCGTGGAAAAAGGCGGGAAATTTGGCACCGGTTTTGTGTACTATTGACAAAAACCGGTGCTAAATCGAGCATTTAATGCTCCGAACTTACCCTCTTAAATTAGTTCTGAACTTGAACCTTATCCATTATTAGATGGCAGATTTCTTGGGAAGGTGTGCAATAACTCAAACAAATGAAGACTCATGGAAGTAAGTATTCATTAAGTTTTGGAAATTTCAATCAACTAGAACCATAAATGCATGATTGGAGGTAGTTTTTTCGTATTTATTATTGGTTTCTCTATGCCTAGCTTATATTGGTTGAGTATCGATCATGTTGTGAGAGTGTAAATTAATGAATGTTGATGTGAACATTTTTGTATTTCTTTTGGTAGATGGTATATATATTTATATGTTTCTCGAGAACATGCAGTTGATCGATTCGCATACTTATACACGGACATGACACGTTTAGTATTGTGTAGCAAAAAGATCGTGTTCATTTTTTATATTTTTTACCAATGAAAATATGTGTAATGGTGTGTTTTGTCTTGTTTAGATACAACAGACCGAGAATCAATGTTTGCGTGGAGGGAAAAAATGGTTAACTATCCAAGTGTAGCTAGAGGGAGTGGTGAATATATTGCATTTATTGATTTGTTTCTAGATTATGGCCTTTGGTCGGGAGGAGAGGATACTTTGTCCATGCAAAAGATGCTTGTGTCGTGAACGGTTTGATGATCGTGGGGTTGTTAGATTTCACTTGTTGAAGAACGGATTTGACGGAGGTTACATTGTATGGACATTTCATGGAGAGGTTGAGCAAGGACATGACGGTGGGTTTGACAAGGTAGATGGAGACAAATGTACAGTTGATGGTATGTTCGATGACATTGTGAGAGATTTTGAGGGGAAGCCTACAATGTTAGTGCTTTGCTCGACGAGAAAGAGAAGCCATTGTATCCGGGATGTAAAAGCAGGGATACCGTAATCTCTTTTTTTTTATGGAGGTTTTCAATTTGAAAGCTACAAGTTCTTGGAGTGATGCAAGTGCAAATTCACTACTAAAGATTCTGAAGGATAATTTTCCGGAAGGGAATGGAATTCCGAAAAACTATTACGAGGCCAAGAAAATATTGTGTCCACTTGGTTTGGAATACAAGAAAATACACTCATGTCCAAATGATTGTGTTTTGTATGACGATGATTTGATAGATGTTGTTGAATGTCCCGTGTGCCAAAATGCAAGATATAAGGGTGTGACGAATGATGATGATGGGTGTTTGGCTAAGAAGAAGAAGAAGGTCCCATTGAAGTGTATGGGGTATCTTCCTATAATTCCTAGGTTGAAGAGGTTATTCGTGAATTCAGAAGATGAGAAGAACTTGCGATGGCATGGAGAGCAGGAAAGACTACATGACGACAAGATAAGACATCCGACGGACGGTGAACAATGGAGAAATTTTGACAAGCGATATCCTTCCTTTGCTTCGGAGGTTAGAAATCTCCACCTTGCATTGTGTACTGATGGGATGAATCCATTTGGTAATATGTCATCGAAGCATAGTTTGTGGCCCGTGATGTTGGTTATATACAATTTGCCCCCATATTTGTGCATGAAATGTAAATATGTTATAATGCCTATGTTAATCTCAGGTCCTAGACAACCTGGGAATGAGGTTGATGTGTATTTGAGACCATTGATCGATGATTTGAAGATATTGTGGGAAGATAAAGGGGTGTTGGTATTTGATGGCCATATGAATGAGGAGTTTCAACTTTGTGCCATGCTTTTTTGCACGATCAATGATTTTCCAGCCTATGGAAATTTTTCGGGGTACGTTGTGAAGGGGCACAAAGCATGTCCCATTTGTGAGGAGAAGACTGAATTCAAACAGCTAAGACATGGAAGAAAGACAGTGTATCTTGGCCATAGAAAATGGCTCCACGGAAACCATAAATACTGGGATGATGTGGTCAATTTTGGTGGCGAGAAAGAACGAAGGAAATCCCCTACACCACTAACTGGTGTGCAGATTCACAGTAAGGTTAAGAAATTGAGAGTGGTGTTGGGAAAATACAAAGGCAAGGACAAAATACATTGTGGTGGGCCATGGAAGAAAAGGTCAATATTTTTTGATCTACCATACTGGGAGCATCTTAAGGTTAGGCATTTCCTAGAAGTGATGCATATTGAGAAAAATGTTTGTGAAAGTTTGATAGGCACTCTCTTGAATATTCCTTGGAAGATGAAAGATTGTTTGAATGCCCAGTTGGACTTGGTTGATTTGGGAATCAGAAATGAACTCGCCCTAGAAGTGAAGGGTAAGAGCACGTACTTGCCCCCTGCACCTTGTACCTTGTCTAAGGAGGAGAGAATCTTAGTTTGTGATAGTTTGAAATCAGTGAAGGTCCCCATTGGTTATTCATCGAACGTGAGTCGGGTGGTTACGAAGAATTGTCGGATAACGGGGTTGAAATCTCATGATTGTCATGTTTTGATGCAACAACTATTACCTATTGCTATTCGTGGGGTAATGGAGGCTGACGTAAGGCACTCAATCACTAGACTTTGTATATTTTTTGCCTCCATATGCCGGAAGTCTATTGACCGGGACCATTTGGATGTCCTACAAAAAGATGTTGTTATTGTGCTCTGCAAGTTGGAAATGTGTTTCCCTCCATCATATTTTGATATAATGGTTCACTTGGTCGTCCATCTAGTGCGGGAGGTAAAGATATGCGGTCCAGTTGGCATGCGTTGGATGTATCCATTCGAGCGTCACATGAAAGTCTTTAAGGGGTACGTGAAATGTATGAGTTGGTCGGAAGCTAGTATTGTTGAGAGGTATGTTACCGAAGAAGTGATTGAATTTTTCTCTTGCTATTTGCAGGGACACAGAAAATTTGGGGTGCCCCTGAATCGACATGTTGGGAGGAAGGGGGGCTAGCCGAGGTCGAGGGGAACGTTATTTACTTCATTGAATAGTGATATGATGTTAGTTCATTTGTATGTGTTGAGGAATTGTTTGGAGACTACTGCTTATGTGACCGAGCACCTTAATTCGATAACAGAGTGTCATCCCACGTGGCCCCCTAATAAAGTTCAGTTGGAGCACAATGACAAGTTTGTGAATTGGTTATATGATCGATGCAATGTTGCTGATTACGACCCAAAAATTAGGGCATTTGCGAGAAAGCCTAACTGCACGGTTTTGAGGTATTTTGGATATGACATCAACGGTTTTTCTTTCGCTACTAGGGACCAAGATTTGAAGAGCACGACACAAAATAGTGGGGTATACATTAAGTCGGAGACTATGTGGCAAGCAAGTAAGAAAGACAAAAAACCAGTCCTAGCTGTAATGTCATTCTATGGTGTTATTGATGAGATTTGGGAGCTTGACTATGGAGATTCAAGATTCCGGTATTCAAGTGCCAATGGTTTGATAACACAACTGGGGTTCGAAATGATGATCCAATGGGATTTACCCTTGTTGACCCGACTCGTGTGGCATATAAAAATGATCAGTTTATTTTGGTCGAACAAGCAAGACAAGTTTTCTACGTAAATGACCCGTGCAATGTAGGTTGGTCTGTTGTGGTACAAGGTAGGAAATTCTCTTTCCGCGATGAAATTAATTTTGAGGTTACAAGTGAAAGGTTAGAGTTCCCTTCTATTTCACCTCTACCTAGTGACAACGGGATTGAGGCGGGAGCCATACAGAGGAAACACAAAGATGGCATTTGGATAGATGACGATGACCGAGAACTTCGAGACAGTCAATCCAAGAAGATGAAGTTGGTTGTAGACTAGGGGGGTCGAACAATGATGTTGAAGTTAAAATTTATTTACTTTTTGTACTTTGTTGGGTTTTGTTGCCCCTGGCAACTATTGTACAACTATCTCCCAATTTGTTGCCATTTCGAGCAGTTCTGTCCGCTGCAGCATACTCCAGCGGTTTTGGTAAAGACTGGTAAAAAAATTGGGTTTCTATTCCTATGGTAGGTTCTGGCAGCTGCAGCGCGCTGCAGCTCTACTGGTTCAGCGCGCTGCAGCAATTTTACACACACATGAACCTGAAACGAATTGCTCATGCAGTTCATTTAAGACAACAGCACAAATACGTTATGTGGCTTGAAAGCTAACATTCCAAAATCACATCTAAACAGTACCAACAAAGGAGCAATGTATGTTTCAAAAGCGAAAAATGTATGAGTCAGACATCCAAATTAAACTAGCAAATGAAACAACCTGATAATACGAAGATGTGAGCTTAATGTGGGCAATCATTTCCTGCGCGCCCTCTTCTCCACCGTGTTGGGCCTTGGCGAATCAAAGGTAGGGATTGGACCCAATATATTGATTCTCTTGCCACACATGGCTATGAGGATCTTCCCAACCTGCGATGTCCAGCGCACCAAATAATCCACCTTCAGTTGAAATGCTGCCAAGTCCCCATCCAAGTTCTCATTCGATGATTTACTTGTTGCCGCCCTAGATGACTCAGCAACATTCTTCTTCTTTGAGAATATGAGAGGGTTTATGGGGAGCTTTGGCATCATTGTGACATTATCATCTTTGTATCTGCAACCTGCTTCCACGCATATTGCAGTGATAAGTGATGACAAGCCTATGCAGTTATGGGCATTGACACAATCCCAGATGTATGCCATTATTGTACTCCTAACATCGATGCTCATGTTCTTCTTTATCTTGTAGAGCAGCAGCATACGGGACCGATGAACCTCGCTATTCAATTTCACGGGGAGTAGCCAGGCAGCTATGAAACTGTACCACACGTTCATGTCTTCATTCAAGTACTTTTTCTCTATGCTGGACCATTCTTGTGGTAGATTCTGAATTACTGCGTCGCTGTCATCACAGATTTCTGTGATGATGTCTTCCCATGAAGCTTGTTCAACTGTGATGTTAGCGGCTTCGTATAAGCTCGAGGACTTTGGTGGGATCCTGTAGAACTTGTTGATCAAATCCGAAGACAACTCGACCAAATGACCCCGGAGGAAAACAGTTGCAGAATACTTGTACTTCATGAGCGACAGGTATTCACACGCCATGGTCTGGTTTGTACGCGTCGGTTGTGCGATGAAGCCTTCCCAGCCGTGCTCCTTCACATAGTTCTTGAAGGGCTTTTCCAGCCTCAACCCTCTCTCAAGGATGAGGCCCCTCGAGATGAAGTCCTTGTACACAGTAATTTGCTCAGTACAGTCCGCCTCTGCGGCTGGTATGGGCTCAGTCGATGGAACAATCTGAGCCCCGTGCTCGACATCCTCCCCCTCTACCACTCTGGCCTTTTCCCTTGGGTTTTGGGTGTTGTCTTTCGCTTGGTTGCACCTTTTTTGGGGGCCATGTATGTTAAACTAAATGTGTTAACAGAAGCCAGAATGCAAAACGGTAAATAATACACAATCAGAAAGGTAAATAATACAGAATCAACTTATTCTAAATTAAGCATTTTTTTCTCATAGGCTGAATATGGAATAATGTTTATTCACAGTTAATCCCAATTTTAGATAATATTAACAGAAGTAAAATAATTAAACTAGATGGACATTCTATAAATCTTGGGATGAATCAATGGGCCACCCAGAATCACATGTCATGAACAATCAGGGTATGCACAAAATTATTCACCAATGCCGAAAACAAGAGCACAGTGAGGGCATTGACACAATGAGGCATTATCATGAAATCAACCCTTGAGCAAGAAAAAATTTCATGAACAATCAGGTTATGCACAAAATTATCATATCATATCGGAGCACGGGTTATGCCATCCAGAATCACATATCATGAACAATCAGGTTATGCACAAAATTATTCACCAATGCCGAAAAAAAGAGCACAATGAGGGCATTGACACAATGAGGCATTATCATGAAATTAACCCTTGAGGAAGAAAACATTTCTTGGTCCAAACCTTAGGAAAATAATCCCCTTACCTGATTCGGAGTACAGGTTGTTGACGAGTGGTGTTTGGTATAGAGTCGACGATGGTCGGACAGAGCTTGGCCGACGAAGGGGCGCGGCTGGAGAAGTGGACGGTGGAGGGAGCCAGGATGGCGGAGGGAGTAGGGCACGGCGGAGGTGGCAGGGGACGGCGCATGACAGTAGAGGACGGCGGAGGGAGCAGGGGTCGGCGGAGGGCTTGGGAACGGCGGAGGAAGGGGCTTGGGAACGGCGGAGGAATGGCCTTGGGAACGACGGATGAAGGTGATGGAAGAGCAGAGGTTGTGGGCTAAAGACTAATACACAAACACCTTATACTAATTGGCCTGAAGTTTACATTTGTTTTGGGCTGAATGTTAGACCAATTGAATATTAAGTTTTAGACTCGAGGGGTTGATGGTCAAGTGCTTGATGGCTCGAGGTCTCAAGGGGTCGAGGCTCGATGGTTCGAGGGCTCGAGAGCTCAATGGTTCGAGGGCTCGAGTGCTCGATGGTTCGAGTTCCTGATGGCTCGAGGGCGGCGGGGCTCGAGAGCTTGAGTGCTTGAGGTATCCAGGGATCGAGGCCTCCTAGGCTCGAGGGGTCGAGAGCTTGAGTGTTCGAGATATCCAGTGCTCGAGGACTCCAAGGCTTGAGGGCTCCAAGGCTTGAGTGGTCGAGGACTCCAGGGCTCGAGGTCTCGAGGGGTCGAGGCTCGATGGGTCGAGGGCTCGAGTGCTCGATGGTTTGAGTGCTCGATGGTTTGAGTGCCTGATGGATCGAGGGCGGCAGGGCTCGAGAGCTTGAGTGCTCGAGGGATCCAGGGCTCGAGGCCTCCTAGGCTCGAGGGGTCGAGAGCTTGAGTGTTTGAGGTATCCAGTGCTCGAGGGCTCCAAGGCTCAAGGGCTCCAATGCTTGAGTGCTCGAGGACTCCAGGGCAGGGGGTCTCAAGGGGTCGAGGCTTGATGGTTCGAGGGCTCGAGTGCTTGAGTGCTCGATGGTTCGAGTGCCTGATGGCTCGAGGGTAGCAAGGCTTGAGAGCTTGAGTGCTTGAGGGATCCAGGGCTCGAGGCCTCCTCAGCTTGAGGGCTCGAGAGCTTGAGTTTCAAGGTATCCAGTGCTCGAGGGCTCCAAGGATTGAGTGTTCGAGGTATCCAATGCTCGAGGGCTCCAAGGCTCGAGGGCTCCAAGGCTCGAGGGCTCCAAGGCTCGAGGGCTCCAAGGCTTGAGTGCTCGAGGACTCCAGTGCTCGAGGGCTCCAGGCTCGAGTGCTCGATGGTTTCAACGCATCAAATGGGAAAACTTGAAACGATTCCAAAGATCAGTAGCCAAAACTGGACTATTTCTTCCATAGGTAGAAACTGGGAATCCGCCATGTGAAAACACAAATCTGACTGTGAAAAACGGTAGCCATCGCGAAAGAGCAGAAAAAAATCCAAAGCCATGAAGGGAAGTAGTCCATAACCTGAGACAGAATAGAGGAAAGATCAGCAGTATCAATCTTATTTAAAGGCTTGCCTATGGATTCTAATATAAGGTGTATGAATACTATCCATATAGATTAAGCCTTTAATATGTGCCGGAATGTTGGTCACATCCAAAGGAGAAACCATCGCAGAGGATGCTTGACATTTCGCAATATCATCCGCAACTGAGTTACATTATCTGTATGTGTGCTTGAGGGTAGCATGGGATAAAAGAGTGTGAACTCGAAAAACTAGAGGGTATAGGGTCTATTTGGAAACTGAAGGATCATTAATCATATTTACTGCCTGTAGCGAGTCAGATTCAATAATGAGGTTGGGATATCTGTCCAGACAGATCTGACAGGCCATAAGAATTGCCTTAACTTCAGCTTCCAGTGGAGATGTGGCTGTTATGGTCTCTAATCTAATAAGGATTAGTAAACCTTGGTGATTGCGAGCAATTAAGCCAATTGAAATAGAGGAATTAAACCAAGATGCATCCATGTTAACCTTGATGAAACTGTGATCTGGAGATCCCCGTATACTGTGGAAATAGTTGGCTTTGGTGGTGGTCTGGAGGGAAACATCAGAGAAGGGAACTGAAAACTTAGGTTAGGAAATATAGTTGGGAAGGAGGGAGAGGAGGTAATGGAAAGGTAGAGAGTATCTGTAACTTCCTTGCTCGATGGTTTCAACGCAATAGCGGTTAGACACGTTTCTTTATGAACGTGGAAATCTCTCGCACACCATTTATTTTGGGACGGAGGGAGTATAATATTTTAAAGATTTTACAATCTTTTCCAGGTCCTGGGGAATATAATACATATCCCTCCCATTCGTATGGATTATTGTTTTTAAATTAAAGCATTTAAAATTATAAGACACCAAAATGTGCCAACCAAGCTTCATTTTCATTCCCTCCAAAAGTTTCCCTTTTCCCTCCATATCCTTAACCCTCGGTTTCCATACCCTTCCCTCCCCACCACATTGAATCGAGTTCTTTCCACCCACCACATCCCTAATCCCAAGTTCCCCCTCTTCCCACCATACCCTGTGCAGATTCCCCCCAAAAACAGTGTCCCTCCCTTCACCATTTATATCGGGCTTCAACCTCCTAATCCCGGTCGCCAACCAAAAACACCAATTTTGTTGACATTCAACTCCACAAATTTCGTACCCAGGTTGGAATCTTCACAGTGGAGGGGGTAACCAAGACGGCCGGCTGTTGACGGAATAAGGTAACACTCATTGGTAGTTTCCATCTTTCCCGGGTTTAATGAGTAGCTATATTTTGGTTGGTCTCTTTGCGTGTGAGTTTGTGTTGACGTTTCTTGTTATACTATTGTGGGTGTTGTTTTATGCTCATACATGATATGCGTGCTTGTTATGTCATAATTTTTGCCTACCCACGTGCCCCCTATACGAATTTGTTGAACTCGGTTGGATTTTCGTGAAAATCTGCAAAGGGCTGTGTTGGATCAATGTTTTGCTTGTGTTTCATTTACTCATTGAAGAGATTCAATGGCGCCGCCGAGGAAGAAATTGTTTGACTTCGGTGGTAGACAAACTATTGCCGATAAATGTTTTACCCCTCCAAAGGATGCCAACTGTGATGACAATAGCGAGGAAGGGGCTGATACATGGAAATATTGCTCGGGATCAGAGAAGTCGGGAGAAGAAGAAGAAACTATGGTAAAAGAAGACATGAGTGAGAGCTTCGACAAGTTTGAGATTGGAGAGTATTGCAAGCGCAGAGGTACATCCACGTGCAAGTCCGCGTTGCTTGCGAAAAAAAATAAGCCTCTTAAAATATTCTTCGATGATGACTTCGAACCCCTTGTTATGTGCAGCTGATGGTCGATGTATGTTGGCTATGCCTTCCGGCGAAGAATCCGCTTCGGGATGTGGCATAATTGGAGATCAGTCCCAGACCACGTGAAGAATGATGCATGGGAAGACATTCTCGTAAGTGTCTTCTAATCCTCCATTGTTCATGTCAACTTCGTTACATGTCGCACTAACAACATGTCTCCTTATCCTCCAGATTAGCTGGGATATACAAATGAAAATGACTTTCAATGAGATGAATAAGTTTCGAAATAAATGGACAATTTATGCAGGAGAAAAGTTGAGGAATTGGAAGACTAAGGTGGCGAACAAGTACATTGTGCAAAAAAAATCGGGCTCTTGTGCATGGAGAGACTATCGCTGGATAGACAAAAATGAGTGGGAGCTGTTTGTGAAACACAGGTCAACCCCTGAATTCAAGGTAATTCCTTCAATATTATTTTTCTCTAGTCTTTACGATGAGAGCAGTTTACAAACTGATGTCCAAACAGGCGGTAAGTGACGCAGCAAAATTAAGCGCCTCACAGAAGGACTACATCCATCACACGGGGAGTGGAGGGAACCGTAGGGTTGCAGTAGAACTCGAGAAGAGGAAAAGAAATGCTAAAATTGAGGCGCTTCTGGATGAAGGTCAGAGTGTCGATGAAGGTCAGAGTGTAGAAGAAGCAGAGACTTCAGTTCTAAGCATGGATTTCAAACCGGAGCGCTCGGAAGTGTTCCTTGCCGCTAACTGGGACAATAAATTGTCAACCTACACCAACGACTCCGTCCGAAGAGCAGCCCCCACTATTGTGAGAATAATTCATAATTGAATCTATCTCTATTGATATTCTTTGATGTTATCCCGATAAAATGGCTTATATTTGCTTTGTTTCTTAGAAAAACCTTTTGGATAAGAAGCAAAAGGGAGATTTGGTTATACATGGAAAAGAAGATATTATAGTTCAAGCAATGGGTATGAAGGATCACGGGGGTCGTTGGAGAGGTTGCTCCGCAACCTCTAAGGTGAACGAGGCCCTACCACATATGACTGTCACCCATTACGCATCTAGTCGATGTGGGAGGAAACCATCTGAGGAAATTTCAAATTTAAACAAACAACCAACAGATGTCATCGAGCTCAGGGAAACATTTGTTGCTTTACTTGAGGCCCAAACAAATTGGCTAGCTGGGCAATTGGGTAAAGCTATTCCCCCACACTTGGATGCCCGTAATTTCCTTGATACATCTTCCACCCCCACAAACAAGGACAACCGGGTAGTCATTCCTTCAGCATTGGGATGTAGTGACCCACAAGGAACTGCAGCGGATGACAAGGTAGTCCATACCGTGAACTGCAATCGTATTTGTTCCTTTCTTGCTATGTGATTCGTAGTATATGGATTTCCATTTCCTGATTTGGATTGATGTTGTGGGGATATAGTTCGTTGCTGATGAACGCTGGAAGCTGCAGCGCGCTGTAGCTCTCAGTCTCAACTAGGCACTGAAAGCTGCAGCCTTCAGTAGCTACATGTACAATTCATTACTTCTTATAATCTATCGCTTGCACTTCCAACTTTATCTGTTTTCCTTCAATAGATAATACTTAGTTATTTCCCGACCGATGTATTTACCCAATCTCTAAGTTCATCTCTCAGAGAGGAAAAAAATGCTGCCTATATGTTTTGAACCATCATGGAGAAAGGGAGGTAGCTGCATTCGGTATATTCATTCCAAAGGAAGCGGAAACTGACTTACCCATCAAGTGGGAGCGAGTAAATCTAAAAGGACCTATGATCATACCAAAGGCACCTTTTCCGATTGAACACGAAGAATTTGAGTTTGTCACTCAGGCCATTGGATATAACATTCTATGGCCAGGGAAGCTGATAAGTGTCATAGAGCAACAGGATGATGAGGTGTGATAATTGTATTCTTCTTCTCATTGGTGCTCATATATATATCTTTCTTGCTAATACAATAACATGATATATTATTCATCTACGAACATAGGAGAACGAGCAGCAACCGCCTCTGCAAGAAATTGTGGTCGAAAAAATTGGAAGTCCTCAAACAAACCTCACACCAGTGGCTAAGGAAGATACTCCTCGTGGAGAGGTGGCCGCTCGATCGGTAAAAGGAGAGGTACATACCCCCATACTATTTCATTCCGACTGATTTTCTCCTACTCATCACTAAAATTTTACCCATTAGCAACTACCAAAAGAAAAAACCACATCACCGGAGAATGGGCAACCAAATCCTCCCTCGTCGATTTCTCCCCAATACATATTTGTGAGAACTCATTTCAGCCTTTACATTATCATCCACTACTGAATGACATACAAATACTGTTCAACTAACATTATTAGATTCTGAATGTAATGATTAGGGAGCCACGGAAAACCAAGAATGCATCACTGCTGTTCACCAGATGAATGATGCTTTACGGCTATCTTCACAAATATGTGGACCAGACAAAGTATTCCGCATCAATTTCAGCTCAAAGGTGTTCAGATCAGAAGAAGTCTACACAGCCATATTTACTGACAAGATACGACTGTTCATGAACAGCTTGGACGCAGATGATGAAATGGAGTGGATCAGTGGGTGCCAACTTGATAAATGGGCATTGTAAGAAGTGCATGCTTTCATTATTCATAGATACAAGTATCATTATATTTGCTTCACTAACCATATTAATTTGCAAGATAACTCTGCGATGGGGTGGTACGTGGAGGCCACGTCTAGTTTATTCCTGCCTCTTCGAACTCAATGGCTGAGAAGGCAAATCAAAGGGTAAAATTGACTGCGGACGAGGTTTCGGCTGTCATGTGCCGCACTGAAGCGAGGATGTACATCTTCCCATACAATCGAGAGTAAGTTCCATTCATTTTCCGAGTAGCTAAACCCGCCCACATGGAAGCGAAAGCAACCGTGTGCTGTGATTTTATTTTAAGAATCTTAAGTACTTTTGTTTTTCCCTTTTTCCCATAGGGACCATTGGTTTTTGCTTGTCTTCGTACCAGAAATCGATCGAGTATATTGCATCGACTCAATGACGGGGGGAATTTCCAAACGAAATAGATCATGCCTTAAAATGATTCATTTGTAAGTGGAACACATTCGTTTCTTTCCCTCAACTTCGATGTTTTTCAAAAATGGTTGTTCCCGTAATTGTGTTCTTGTGCGTTTCGCACTCTCTTGGCTCAATTATTTACAATTACTGTTACTCAGTATGTTATCATATATTGTGTGAACCCCAATTTCTGAAAATAATATTCCTCATGTTGACAAAAATAGGTTTCCATCTATTGTAGGATTGCAACAAAATATCGACGGTCCAATTCCAAACAAAATAGGTCCTACCCTTTCAACTACACTTGGGATGTCATAAACATCAGTGTACGTATCATCTCATACCTTCATATTTCACGTGTCATTTTCATCTTCGTAATCGGTTCAACAAATTGTCTTTTCCATCATCAGCACAAGATACAAAGTAGTACTTGGGAGTGCGGATACCATTGCATGTATTACATGGAAAAAATTGTTAGACACGTACATGACATTGACTTATTCCGGTACGTTTTCCTACAATTCTTCTATGTATTTGTTATCCTCACATATACATCCTTCTCTTAACATGTCATTTAATGCATTGTTTCAGCAATTCCCGGAAGATTACACTCCACTGGGGAGCGATGAACTGCGGAGTATTGCTTTGAAATGGGTTTGTATTTTTGCAAAAAATACTATGCCAAAATGCATAGCTCAATTGAATATCATACAAGGACTTGCACAAATCGTCGGATAGTGGTTAGTATTATCTGTTACGAGAAAGGTAATTGACCATCTCTTCTGATACTCATCAAATTTGATGATGAGGGGGGTTTCAGTATCTCAAGACACTACGAAATACGTCATGCCCTTCTTTTGCTAGTCATAAATTATACTTCATCGGATTCAATGCTTTCTTCAACCTACTTTCTTGTCTATGCATCATTGTGGCTCGGAATTTGTTCAATTTGTCTTCGTGCACCATTCTGTTACTACGCACAACAAATAATGGGTACCATGCCTGAAAAAAAAGGAACTGGTTGTGAGAAGATGAACGCTGGAAGCTGCAGCACGCCGCAGCTTACAGTGACCACAATAGTTACTCACGCTTTTAACAACGGTTTCTTTCGATTAGAGAAGCGGTGCTAATATTAAACGGTGCAAAATTAACGCTTGTAGCACCGCTTTCAAAACCGCTACTAAAAAAAGGTACGATCATAACCGGTGCTATATTTACTTCATTGCACAGGTTTTCAAACGGGTGCAAAATTTAATCGGTGCAACAAATAAACAACTCTAGCACCTGTTTTTTTACCGATGCTAACATATAACCGGTGCAATAAAAAATTTTTTTATCACCGGTTCCCAAACCGTTGCTAAACTATAACTGGTGCAATTTATTTTTCTGTCACCAGTTTAAAAACCGGTGCTACCTACAAACCGGTGTTAGATATAAAGATTTAACACCGGTTCCATAACCGGTGCTAACAAATCCGGTGCGACAAAATTTTATTTATCACCGGTGTTATAACCGGTGCAAGAATGATAAAATTTACACCGGTTTTTTCTAGCACCGGTTATAAAAAACCGGTGCTAATATGGTACATTATAGCACCGGTAACTTAAACCGGTGCAAAAAATAACCGGTGCTAATAAAAGAAATTTAGCATCGGTTTTTCTTCAACTGGTGATAATGTAGCATCGCTTACTTAGGCACTGGTTTTTTAGCCAGTGAAAAACCGGTGCTAGGAACCAAAACAACCGGTGCTAGAGGTGTCTTCACGTGGTAGTGATTTAAGATTCCAAAAGGGCGCCCGCGTTCTACATAATCGTGTGTGGCACTGCCCCCAAACATTACGCCGTCAGAAGAGGAAAAGACGATCACATCTTTTGATAACTTTTTATGTTTCCAATGCTGGAATAATTACACGTCGTTTTAGCCCCCATATTTACCCCTCATCCTCGCTTCCTTATTTACTTTTTTTCGTTTGCAGGTGTCTTCTTACAAGTGATTTTTCTCATGTTTCTCTCACAAGCGATCCGACCTCCATCACTTTTTCTAGGAATCAGTAAGTTGTTTTATCCCTATACTCTCTATGATCTTCTCGTTTCCCCATTTTCCATCATGGCCCGCTATGATGAGGGTTCCACCTCCGAGAAACTTTCCGGTGAAATCAGGGTAGGCGAGTCAGGGGTTAGTACACCGGAGAGAAGCGTTAGCGGCCTGGAATGTACCCCCTCCTAAGAACTCCAACACGATACTGATGCTGGAGAGGGCATATATAATAGTCCTGGTGAAGAGAGAATCTTTTCCATAACTGATATGCTATCTCAAGAAGTTGTTGAAAATTGGTCGCCGGGCATGGGCAAACCCTACATAAGGAGGTCCCCCACGAGCGGAAAGTTTGGTTTTTACCTTCCCCCCAATCCAGAGCTTGAAACTATAAGGGAGGAGGAAGAAGTACTTACTTTGAGGGAGAAGGAAATCCTTGATGGGGGGGGGGGAGCTCCCTTAAGTGGAAATTGACATTCTTCTCTGGCTGAGCCCTTTCAAGAGAAGAAAAAAGGGACTTGCCGAAGATTAAGGCTAAAGGGCTCGAGGATGGAGCCCCCCGAGTTGGATGTGAGAGCCACTATTTCCAAAATTTTGGACTCGATACCTCCTAGCCAATGAGTAGCTGCAGATGTAGCTTTTCAACCCTTCAAGAAGGTGACTCCCCTCATAGCCTTCTCGAAGGAAGATCGTCTATCTCTATCTGACACCTTCTCTACGAGCTCACATTTCCCTTTCCGCCCTTTTTTCCAAACTCCTTAGGCAATTTTAGGTGAGCCCCACGGAAGTCCACCTCAACGTTCCGGTGATCATGATGATGTTCTTGACTAGTGTGATGAATTTGGTATTAAACCTAGTTATAAGCTGCTTTGCTCACTATACTCCGTGTCTTATAGTGGACGGTCAGCCGATATGATCATCAAATTTATCCATCATGAAGTACATCGTAATGTTTTTGGCATTCCTGGAAATTTGGGGATTGGAAAGCTGGAAAAAAGTAGGAGGTATTGAGTCTCTCCATGGAATTGGGTTGTGTAAGTTGAATCTTCCAAACCCGGGGAATACATCTGCCCAGATACCCTCGAGAGGGACAGGAAAAAACTGTTGTCCAGCTCCCTCAACTACAGCCTCTTCAACAACCTTAACCCCCGGATTGGCGGCTTTGCATTCCCGCTCAGAATCTACGAAGAGTATGTGTATAGCACACTTTGGAAAGTTACAAGAAAAAGGTGAAGGAAATGTGAGGGCTCTAGAGATGGCCCTCCCCTCGAGGTCATTTTTAATGATCCTAGGCATTTGGGGCTTTCCGAAGGTGCCTTAATAGAAATCTACTTCTTTCATCACTATTGAGTGACTCTCATTCATTTTCCATTTTCAGTGGGTTTCACTAAGGGTTTAGAGAAGCATAAGCCCTCGAAGCAGGGTCGGGCTCGCTCCGAGGGGATTATTGATTCCTCGAATCAGTCTTCCATTTCCCCAACTCTGGTATCTCCCCTCTCAAATCCAACCTTCCCTCCTGCAACAAGTTTTGAGAGGCCTATCTCAACCAGTAATGCTGAGCAATCACCTCACACTCGGAATGTTTGGAAGAAGACAAGGGTGAACAACAAGACTATCAGCTCCTCCTCCCCAGTGCTTCTTATGGGAACACCTGGCGATGAAGATGTTCAACTACAATCCCTGCCCCATTCGAATGATGCGGTGCCCGCATTTGGGTTCGAGCATCACTTTTCAGAGATTGGCTTTGATCCTGAGTTACTTTTCCATTCTTTTTTTCTTCCTCTCCTTCTTCCTTTCCTTTTTTTTTCTTTTTTTGCTAACATCAATCTGAGCTGAATTGTTTGATTAGGCTTCTAAAATATTACATGAGGCCACCACGAAAATAGCAGGCCTCTATTCCCTTGGCTCCACTGGCAAGCCTAGCCTTCGTGAGGAGCTCAGCAAAAAAAATGCTAAGATTTTGCGGCTAAGGGAATCTCTCGAAGGTCACAAGCAGGTCCTCGAAGGGAAAGACAAAATGCTCGAGGAAAAGGACAGGGCACTTGAATATAACGCAGGGGCTCTTCAAGAAAATCAAACACTCTTGGATACCGAGAGGCGTTAATGGTTGCTAGAGAGGGATACCCTCACTAAGAGGGTTCAAACTGCAGAAGAGAAAGTTCAAGCTGCAGAAGATCCGACCACGTAGGTGCGACTGCTCGTGGCTATCAAACACAAGCTATTGAATAGCCCAAAACTTGCTAATTTTTCTTGGAACTTCTAAGGGTGGCTAAAGAGATCGGCTGCACCAAACTAGCCGAGGATTTTTTTTAAAGCCACAAGTGTTCACCTCTCTTTCTAAAGATTTAGCCAAATAGGTGGAAAAACTGGTTAATCCAGAGCTCGAAGCCACCATGGATGCAAAATGGGATGAGGTTGTTAAAAACGATGGCCTTCACTTTGCCCTACTGGATTTCATCAAGGTTAAAGGGGAGTTCTTTACTGCCGAGGGGATTTGAGCGATCCCCCTTCCAGAGGCTACAAACGCCTCTCCTGGGAAAGATTCCCCTATTAATTAGGTGGAAGAAATGATTGCTTCCACATCAAAGAAGGATGATTCCAAGGTTGGTCTCTGTTTGTAAAATTTTCCACTTCTTTGTTTTTTTGTTGTTTACTTAGGACCCCATAATTGTAACCCTGTTTTTTTTAGAATTAATGAAAACACACATATTTTTCCTTTTTGGTGCGACTCATATTCTTCTCTTTCTTTTCATAGCATAATTCGTTGAAAATGGTGCTAGATGGTGCTTGCGAGGAAATTTTGAGTGCCCAAAAAGAGCTGAATGAGACAAATAAATAGTTACTATTGCCCTCCGAGATCTTTCTAAATGCAACTAAGAGAGAGATTCCTTGAAGGATAAGCTCCGCAACCTTGAGGCCGAGATGAAGCTGTGGCAATCTAAAGATCATTCTATATTCAAGGGGTTTGTCGAGGATTTCCTTAGCAAGGAATTTAATGGAACCTATCCTTTAGAGGTGGAAAAGGGTTGCGATCCCATTGATAAGGAACTAGAAGAAATGATGCAGCAAATTTATTTGAGGTTCGATTCTCTGAAATCCTGCCTTGCTGCTGCAACTAGGCTCTCAGTAGTGAAAGGGCGCCTAATCGGCTGGTGGCTCAGAGGGAATTAATTTCTCAACAGCATCTGTTAGCTCAATGCGGAGTGACTAGCTCGGAGGAGGATTCACTCGCCTGGAACATGGCAGGTAACGAGGACCCCCCTTTGGCAAGCGAACCACCTTCATCCCCTCCACCCCCTCAGAGTGCTGACTCACTAGAAGGTTCAACCCCCTATCGTGACCACCCAATTGTGGCATATAGAGTGGTTGGGTTCCTCCGTATCCTAGGTTCATCCAATGCGGCTCGAGCTTCAGGAATGCTGGTGGTGGTAGCGGTTGAACGTAAGGATTGTACAGCCCCTGGCTGATTCCCATACTCCCATATCCTTGCGTGCCAGAATAAGTCATCATTCCATATGCTGCTCCTGGACAGACCAAGTCGAGGGTAGGAGCAGATGTAGCTAGTGGAGGTAGCGCATATATAGGACCTTGGGAATAACCAGGAATGGAAGGCTGGGGCCTGGCCTGTAGCGGCTCTCCAACATATCCCTGATAAAGATAGCATGTCAGGGGTTGGGGTTGAGAGGCCCAACCTATAGTTATTCCCAAAGGCGAGGGAGGTACTACTCCCATCGTAACTCTATCATCCTTTGGAGGAGAGGTGATCCGGTAACCGGCCAGAATCAGGACCCGAGCTGCTCATTCCACCTCTTGACTTGGGGTTGTCCTCTCTACATTCTTATTTCCTTGCCCATGTTGGCCATAAGCTTCCATATATGAGTCTCCCGAAACCTCCGTAAACCTTCCATCTCTTGAATTGACCACCCTCTCAAGCATGGAATAGGTAATTCCCTATCTTTCCTCTACTATTACTTCCAGGGTCCTCGAGGGCCTCGACACATCATACTGTATTGGTACCAGGGTGTTTGCACCCATCGCCATTGAGGTTTGTCCCCCCTAGTGGCCTATGCCTGTACTAAGTTCTACTCGTAAGTTGTTTGAGTATTAGCCATGTCACTATCCTCAATGAAAATATCTTTTCTTTCTCTGGATTCTCCAATGTTAACCTTGGTGGAGATCCAGCCCCCGTACCTATTGACCTCAATCTTTCACTCCTTCGAACTACCGTGGACATAAACTCTCCAAACCCTTGATCCGGCTTAGGCGTCCCCACAGACGGTGCCACTTGATATACCTTTGACCACCGACCGGTTCGTGGGCTTGGGTTCTTCTCAAACCTGCAATCAAACTGTCCCTAGGGTTCCAGGGGTCAACACTCTGATGCTTAAGTTAGTCCAAGCATTTTATATGATTAAGACAGAATGAATGATAAGTAAATGTGTACCTTGTATTCATATACTTTGTGTCCTAGATAACGTACTCCTTAATTATCGCCCTTAAGTACTCACGAATGCAGTAATTAAGTTAGGGTATTAAATATTCCCCTAACTGGGCTGCCATACCTGCGACCCAATGGCTTTTTTGGGCCTAACCTCTATCAGGGGTTGATGTTAATAGTTTTTTTTGGTGATATGGTTGATGTTTTGTAGTATCTTTTTTCGTTATGTTAACGTTTTCCATTTTTCCGGGTGAAGTTTAAATTATAGGAGTTGATATTTTTAGCTTTTGAGTGATAGAGGTTGATGTTGTAGTTTTTTTACAATAAAATAGATATTTTAAGATTTATTGATGTTTTTATGATTTTTAGTTGATTTTTTGTTAGTTGTAGTTGATGATTTTTCAATTTTTTGTTGATTTTTATTTATTTTTATATATTTTTGCTGTAATTTTTTAGTTGATATTTTATGTTTTTGCGTTGATGTTCAACTATTTTTTGCCGATGTTTATAATTTTGAGTTCGGTGATCATATTTATTTTTTGCATTTTGTAAAATAAAATTGATTTTTTTAATTGTTTTTTGCAGAATGCAGCTGGCAGGAAAATGATGGGAAAAAATTGGACAAAAATTCCATTGGAAAAATATTAGCGATAGGTCCATGTAAAATTATTATAGATAGGTCAATGGAGCTAGAATATGGTTAAAATTGCATAAAAATCCCCGATTAAAGTTTAGGTTGCCTCACATGAGACCATTTCTAAATTAGAGAGGTTAATTAATTAAGCAACTTTTCCACACTTGAAGCGGAAATTCTTTTCGCAGCTACGACTTATGCATCCATTCACATTAAGGGTAATATAGTAAATCCATTATTAAAATTACATGCATTTAGGATTTCCCAGTGTATGTACTTAGATTTTGTGCTTATAATATTTATTACATATTTTTATTATACTTAGAAAATGAACAGAACAACTAACGAATATTAAATTTTGAGTGAAATGCATATTTAACCCTATGTTTTAGGTGAAAGTGCAGAAATGACCTTGTAAAATCATAAAGGGCAAAACTAACCCTGCAATTCGTTGACCGAAATGTCAACTGCAAAAATGGCCTAAAATCATTGAAACGACCATTTTACCATTCTATTAAAAAAATAAAAAATTCAAAAAAAAAATTTTAAGACAATAATACCCTTGCATCTTTAACAAAACCCTTCTTTCTCTTCATTTCCATTTTCTCTCTGTTTCCATTTTCTCTCCACCACCACTGTGTCCCTTTCTTCGCCATCGTCGTCCATTTCCACCACCACCGCTCTGTTGTTCCCAATCGCCGCTCCCTTGAGCTTCACAAAGCTGGAATGGTGGCTTTGGCATATCAGCCCCAGTCGTTCCTCGAGCTCTGCCATGTTCATCTGGGGCGCCAAATTTTCTGCTGGATGAACATCACGTCCTGGTCACGGATGGTGCACCGCCACGAGGTTGACGTCGAGGAAGACGAGAAGGGCTTCAAGGATAAAGTGCTTGTGGTGGCGACATTGTAGATGTGAGAGGTTATCCTGGAGTCTGGACAAAGGGATCTTGAGAGAGCCGGAGTTGGACGGAGTGGCCCATTAGTCCCAGAGGTAGTAGCTGGATCCCATCATCTTCGTCCTTCTCCCGTCTGTGTTAACCCATTGTCTTAGACCTTCTCCTATCGGCATTAACCCATCCTCTTCGCGTCTCTCCCATCGTCTTCGCCCTTCCCGATGACAATGTCCCTCCGTTTCTACCGTTGCTTGCATTCGTTTCCACCAGTACAGACCTCCTACGCCGGTGTACAAGGCTAGGGTTTCAGGTACGAGGAATCCACATATGTAATTTGGTGAATTGAATTGGGGGTGGTGGTGAATCGGGGGTGGTGATTTGATTCGGGGCTAGGATTTGAATTATTTTAATCGCGCGTGATAATTTGAATTAAGTGGGGGTGGTGAACCACCACCAATGGTGGTTTCAGAGAGGTGGTGGGGGTGGTGAACCACCACCAATGGTGGTTTCAGAGAGGTGGTGGGGGTGGTGAACCACCACTAATGGTGGTTTCAGAGAGGTGGTGAGGGTGGTAAACCACCACCAACGGGGTTTCAGAAAGGTGGTGGGGGTGGTGAACCACCTAGTCTTGGATTGGGTTTTAGATTTTCCTGCACTTGGCTGACCGGCGCTAGGGTCTGAGGAAAGATGGGGTGGAGCGGGTGGCGAAGGTGTGGCTGGTGGCGGCGAAGGTGGTGGCAGAGGTGGTGGAGGGTGGTGATGGAGGTAGTGGAGTGGGTGGTTCTGGGCAGGGGTGGCAGTGGTTCTGGGCAGGAAGAGGAGGCTCGATGGCGGAGCAGGTGGGGCTGGGCTTGAAGTGGTGGTGATGGGCGGCGGCACTTGGGGCAGCGTTGGTGTTTGAAGCTGAAGAAGCAACATAGGGTTTTAGGGTTGATGAAGAAGCTTAGGGTATAATGTTCATTCAATTTTTTGTTTTAGGGTTAGGGGTATATTTGTCTTTTTATATAAGGTCAATGGCTGAATTTATTTGGCCAATGCCTAAATAGTGTAAATTGGGTAAAACTGCACAATTTGAACAAAAGATAGGGTTAGTTCTGTACTTCCAAATTATACAAGGTTATATCTACACATCCTCAATTTCTTAGGGTCATTTTTGCACTTTTCCCTTAAATTTTCCCTTCATTACTTACACTAAAAATTATAATTAGATGCTAATTTCATGTAATTAAGATGAAAACATGTTTATTGAAATTAGTAAAGAATATTCTATGCAAGTTTGGTAGATGGAATAGTAGATCCGCCAACTCAAAATTCTACCTTTAAGTAAAAGAGCAAAGTGCATATATAACCCTAAATAATTGACGAAAGTGCATATATAACCCTGCAATAATTGAAAGTGCAAATATAACCCTAAATATTTAGGTTATGTGCAAATATAACCTTTTCCGGCAATTTGAGGTCAGAATTAGATGAAAATTTGATTTTACCCCTATGATTTTTTTATTTAAAATGAAAAATGGTGAAGTTACTATTATACCCTTCTATCCTTCTCCCTCTCTTCATTTTGTCTTCCACTAAAAGAGAAAATTACTTCTATCTTTCCACTCCGGCTCTGGCGCCCTAGCGGCGGTGCGAGTTGAATCTAGCAGTGGTGGCAGAGGTGGGTTTCTAGTGGACTGCGTGAGGTGGCTGATTGTGGCTTGAGGCGTGAGGTGGCGTGAGTTGAAGAATTGAATCTAGTCACATCGATATATTAAGCTCGTAAGCTCCACCAAGGTTTTTCAATTTTTTGGCACTTGACTGAGCGGCGCCGAAAATGGTGGCCGATGGTGGCGTGAGTCGGCGAGTTGAATCTAGCCACGTCGATAAATTAAACTCATACACCTCCACCAAGGTTTGTCAATTTTTTGGCGCTTGGCTAAGCAACACCGGAAATGGTGGCCGATGGTGGTGGAGGTGGCGTGGGGCTAGGGTTTTGGTGGAGGGCTAGGATGGGGCTGAACCGCCAAGGGCTTTGTCCAGGGGGTGAAGGTGGCGGAGGCGGGGGATACTCGACTTCTAAACGCGTTGGGTTAATCGGGGTCTGAAAATTACTTCTTTTCTTCCATTCCGGCTCCGGCGCCCTAGCAGCGGCGTGAGTTGAATCTAGCGGTGGAAGCGGAGGTTTGGCAGAATCGTGTTTCCAATGGACGGGGTGAGGTGGACGATGGTGGCATGAGGCTTAGCCCGCAAGTTGAATCTAGCCACAACGTTTTCACCGAGAAAAAGCGAATGGGATTTCTGATGCTGTGGAGGGCTCGTAGAGGGGCGTGTTTGTTTTCCATTGAAATTCTCGTTGGTTTAATGCTTCTCATTTTTCTTAATCGGGCAACGTGGCTCGAGCGATGCAGTGGTGGAGCTGTATGAGCTTAATTTAAAATATAAAGATGGCGATGCAGTGGTGGAGCTGTAGTGGAGGTACTGCGGCGAAGGTGGTGGAGCAGTGAAAGGGCAAGAGTATTTTTTTAAAAAAAAATTCTTTGGCCCAAGGGGTATTTTAGTCATTTTTGGTCGGTCAATGGATGAAAATGGCTAGTCCATGCCGAAATATAGTCTTTAGGGTTATATTTTCACTTTTGTTAAGTAGTTAGGGTTATATTTGCACTAAATTTTATTTCGGGATTACATTTGCACTAAAAATTATTTCAGGGTTATATCTGCACCTTATCAGTTATATTTGCACACTTCCCGAAGTAAAATGAAACTCCCTTAGCACCTTTATGTTTCTTTTTCTATTTTCCGTGATAATAGAAAGATAATATTAACCATTAATATTTTAAATATGCATGAGTTGAGATTAATTATAATATGTATTTTCAAAATATCAAATTTTCACAAATTTAAATTATCCCCCTTGAAAAATATTAGAGTTCATCTCTTGAAAGATGGTCTTTCCATAAGTGACGAAAAAACCAAGGTTTAAAGTGTAAATTAGAAGAAATGAAGATAAAGTTTTTGGGTTGCATGAATCGGGTTACAAACCTTATAACTACTACACGTTGCATAATAAATTTTTAATATTGCAACTAAGACTTTTTACCTTTTATTATTCTATTTAATTCCCGTCTTTCCATAAGTCTATGGAAAGACGGTATTTTTCAAGACTTTGCCAATATATTAAGGATCAATCATTTTTCAAGTTAACTGTTGAAAAATAAAATGTGCAGGTTGAAATGAGATAGGGGTAGCTAATTTTGCTATATAAATTATAAACATTAAAAATGAGAAAATTAAATAGGGCAGGTTAATTATATCCCCGATACCAAAACATAACTCGGAAAATAGAGGTGTAACAAATTTGAATAAATGAAACTAGGGCTATAATCATAAATTAGAGAGGTTAATTAATTAAGCAGCTTTTCCCCACTTGACGCGGCAAATCTTTTCGCAGCTAGGACTTACGAATCCATTCACATTGCACTCAGTCTAGCAGTGGCATTGTCTCAGGTCCCAAGTTTCGTCATCGTCTTAGTTCAGCAGCCACCTTCAGATTTGTTGTTGTCGCCGTTTCCAATCGCCGGTAATAGTTGCGGCCATGTCATATCCTATCAGCATCTTTTGGCGTCTTAGATTTGCCTTTGGTGTTTCAGTCGCGCTCAGAGCAGAGCTTGCATCGGACAAACCTTCGCCAGCTAAGATTCACACGCCTCCATTAGCGCGTGACCACATGCACTTACAACTTCAGCCACACGCTTCTCTTCAACGCGTGTTATAAACGCGCCCATCAGAACAGTCTGCGCATTCTACGCTGTTTCCTGTCCACCAGCTTCTCTGAATTTACTTTTGGGCCTTACGCGCTCACTTCCAGCTCTAGCTATGGTTTATTTTTCGCCTTTATCTTGGGAAGATTGTTCCACCAGTTGGATTGTGGACAAAGTTTTGTTTCGGGCCAGCTTGGATGGTTCCAACCGTCATCATTCGTCGAATCAGTGGATCGTTGATTCTGGTGCTACATCTCATTTCACTGCCAATACTAGTCATCTTGATAAGGTATAATACTATCGTGGTTCTGATGCTATTCTTGTTGACAATGGTGAATCGTTATCTATTTCTCACATCGGTCAGTGTCATTTATCTGGTTTCTCTGTTAATGATGTTCTTGTGGTTCCTAAGATTACTAGAAGTATATTGTCAATAAGTAAGCTTACTCGTGATTTACATGTCCGTGTTATATTTGATGCCAACACAATTTTCATTGAGCACAAGCATATAAGGAAGCTGTCATAGTTTGGGTCTTTATTTTCTTGAGATTGGTGATTCCAGCTTTTTAAGCAAATTACGCTCCGGAAAGCTTCAGGCTTCTTTTGAGCAAATTACGCTCTGGAAAGCTTCAGGCGTCTTTTGAGCAGTGACATTCTCGCCTCGGTCATGTGCTCATGATGTTGTTCATTTTTTGAGTCGAAGGGGCCATATTTTTGTCACTTCCGCTATGCCTGCATATGTTAGTTTCTCTCCTTGTCAGATAGCCAAGAGTAGCCATTTCCGCTAGTGACAAGTGCACAACTTGTTTGTTGGATAAGGTGCACTATGATTTGTGGAGACCAGCCCCTGTTTTATCTGCATGTGGTTTCTATGCCATTTTCATCGAAGATTTTTTGCGATTCACATGGCTTCTCCCGATGTGTCATAAATCGGATATCTATGACACATTTCTCCAGTTTTACAAATTTGTTAAGACCCAATTTTCCACTAAGGTTAAAAAAATTTAGACCGATGGTGGCACATAGTTTACTAATCATTGACTTCAGGATCACTTCATATCATGTGGCATTCATCATCAAATGTCCTCGCCCAATACACCTGTTCAGAATGGTCGGGCTAAGCGGAAGCATCGTCACATCACAGTGACTGGTCATGCCATATTTTTTCACTCTTTCGTGCCGCACTGTTATTGGGTGGAAGTTTTCTCCTCTACGGTTTACATCATTAACCATATGCCTAGTTCAGTTCTTGGTGGAAAATTACCTTTCGAGGTTGTTTTTGGTCATGTGCCTGGCTATATCCTCTTTCACCCATTTGGTTGTCGTGTATTTCCATGTCTGTGTGCCACTACTATAGATAAGTTTGCACCGAGATCTATTCTGTGTGTTTTTATTGGCTACTGCCCTCATCACAAGGGATTCTAGTGTCTCGACTTGACTTCTGGGTGAATCTGTGTCTCTCGCCACATTCATTTTAATGAAACTTTATTCCCTTGTGTCTCATCTTCTGCGAACAATCGTTCTATTTTGGATCTAGAAATTTCATCATTTTTTATGGAGTTGTTACATCATCGATTGGGGTTGCTCATGAACCTCCTCCTAATTTGGCATCTTCGCAGCCATCCTCTTATGTATCGGCTCCTAGCGCAGTTTGTGATTCCGATGATCCAACTCCACCTCCAGCCACTCAAACTTTGCCTCATCCATGCTCACTTATTTTGTTCACACCGGTGGTTACTCCACCATCATCTTTTCCAGATTCACCTGCTTCATTATCTGGATCATTATCAAGTTGTGGTTCTCCTCCTCTTCGTACTCATCAGATGGTTACCAGGAATCAGGATGGCACTCGGCGTGCCAAGACACACACTGATTATGTAGTCACGTGTCTACTTGCTACTATTTAGAAGCAGACTAAGCCTCGTGATTATCGTGTTGTGCTTCGGGATCCAAAGTGGATTGATGCGCTTCATCATCAGAACACTTGGGAGTTGGTTCCTCGTCCTTCGAACGTTAATGTTGTTGGTTTGAAGTGGGTTTATCGTTTGAAGTATCAACCTGATGGTAGTATTGATCGCTACAATGCACATCTTGTTGGTTAGGGTTATTCATAGATTCTTGGATTCGACTTTGATCACACCTTCAATCGCGTGGTCAAAGCTGCTACGGTTCGCACTGTTCTTGTCATTGCTACTTTGAGATGGTGGCCTCTGCATCAGTTTAATGTCAAGGATGTCTTTCTTAAATGCTTTCTTAACACTTTAGTTTACATGGCGCGACCTCTAGGCTATCAGGATCCTACTCGACCCGATTATGTCTGTTGCCTCTGGGAGGCTATCTATGAGCTTAAACAAGCTCCCCGTGCGTGGTTTGATCGATTTAGCTCATATCTTCGAGATCTTGGTTTTCAGTGTAGATCTTCAGACACGTCCCTTTTTGTCTTCTCTCGTGGTGCCAATTTTTTGTACTTACTTGTCTAAGTGGATGACATCATTCTCACCGGGAATGATGCTCGGGTGATTCATCAGTTCATCACTTGGATCGATCGGGAGTTTTTGATTAAGAACTTGGGTTCTCTCAACCATTTCCTTGGTCTCAAGGTTACTGCTACTCTGTCTGGTCTAATTCTTGGTCAAGCCAAGTATGCACGGGATATTCTTCAATGGGCCAGGATGTCTGATGCTTCTCTGGTGACTACTCCTTTGTGTGCCACTGTCCCAGCTTCATAGCAGCTTGAGTGCACCATTTGAGAACCCGACTCTCTACCGTTCTTTGGTTGGAGCGCTCCAGTATCTGACTATCACTCATTATGATTTGGCTTTTACGGCAAACTCAACCAATCAGTTTCTTCAGGATCCTCTTGAGGATCACTTTGTTGCTATTACCAGGATTCTCCACTATGTAGTGGGTACACCTCATCATGGTCTCACCTTTCGTTTGACTGGTTTCTCCGATGTTTGTGCTTACTCGAATGAAGATTGGGCTCGCTGTCTAGAGACTCGGCAATCGACATATGGCTATGCAGTTTTCTTGGGTGGCAACTTGGTGTTCTAGAGTGCCAAGAAGCAACCTAATGTTTCTTGCTCGAGTTCTGAATGCGAGTATCGTGCTCTCGCCAACACAGCTGCTGAGGTAGTTTGGCTCTCTCATCTTTTGCGGGATTCACAATTTCCTTTGGATGGCTCACCTCTTTTGTTGTGTGATAACAATAGTGCAATCTTCTTGGCTCAGAACCCCGTGGCTCACAAGCGGGCAAAGCACATTGATATCGACTACCATTTTTGTTTAAGAGTCGGTCGCTACTGGCAAGCTTCGAGTCAGTCATGTTCCTACTTCATTACAGCTAGCGGGCATCTTCACCAAGGGTCTTCCTAAACCCTTGTTTGAGTTCTTTAGATCCAAGCTCTATTTTTTTGTCAGTCCGACGCTTCGCTTGAGGGGGGTATTAGAATGATAGACTGATATGGGCTTTGGCCCATTATGTACTAGAGCGGGTTCATTGTACCAGTTAGGTTTCACCTCTATTTATTTCCTAATAATTAACACCTCACTCATTGAGGTTTCTCTTCTATTAATACACTACCCAGATTTAGTAGTGCTGCAACGTGGATGATGTTTCCTAATTCCACGGAGGATGGCAGAGGTTTATTTTATATGGTAGATTCAGTTTCGCGTAACAAGTTCTATGTAAGGACACCCGAGGTTCTGGGAGATGCATCAAGAATTTGTGCCACTGCTGTAGGTGGATGGGTATTGACATCCACTCCCTACATGGAAGATATTAAGGTCGATGAGGATGAAAATTTGATCTACTTGTTGCTCTACAATGCGCCAACAAACTCTACAATCTGCTTGCCCAAAATGTCCATTATTGATTTGCACTTCATCTTTAACTCTCTGGATAACATCTTACCCATAATTGATGCAATATCACTTGATTCTCCCCCAAGTTTCCATTACATCTGTGCATCTGACACTAACGGGAGTGACATGGAACATAATGAGTATGTGTTTCATATGGAAAAAGGATACGAGGAGGAGCACAAATTATTCGTGCAACAATCCAATGCGAATGTAGTTTTTGCAAATGGTATATGTTACTTTATGGTTGGTGATGGAAATCTTGCATATTTTTCACAGCAAGGAGATGATGCATTTAAAGTGAAGATCCATGTAAAGTCAAGGGATTTGCAAGTAAATATTTTATTGGCAATTTTGTGTGAATTAATTTTGAACAGAAATTCTGACCATGCTGGAACATGCTGGTGCAGAATATTTACGCCAAGGTTTTATGGAAATCAAAGTCAGAATATTGCAGTAGTTTGGAATAAATGGAATTTGTATATCTGACTATATATATCAGGCGTGTGAAGCATAATTGGTTTATGGAAAATCCCTACTTATATGGAGAAGATTTATTCGAATATATGAGATAGAATGATATAAGGTAAATCCCTTTATTTATGGGATTTGGATATGCTTCAAGAATCAGATTTGGACTAGGAATATTGTGGAGATAATCAAGGAGTATTCAGATCTGATTCGTGGATATAAATTGGGGACAAACACGGCTGCATACTCATGGATTTAACAGAGCAAAAATCTGCACACAGATTTTTGAGACTTTCGAGAAGTTGCAAAGAGTCAGAACACTGTGTTCCAACACACCTGACCTGCCTCACAAAGTTCAGAATCAGAAATCTTAATTCCTCGGGAGGAGGAGATCTTGCATCGACGGAGTTCGAGATCAGAGGGAGTCTGATCAAGGCAGATCGGTAGCTAGGGGAGCTAGCAGAGTCCACACGCTATAGTTAGTAAAGATAAGTATTTTGTAAACTGTACTCTGTACTGTATTTTTCTAATTAGTGGATTCATTCTGAACTGGGCCAGGCCCCGCATTTGTAGGTGGATTACACCGAACTGCATAACCAAGTCGTGTGTCTTTTACGTATTACATTATTATGCACTTGGTTAAATTAGTCATGTTGGAACACACTAGTAAGGACTAGAAAAATTGGTAAAACTAAATTTCAATTGGTATTAGAGCTGAGTCACTTATCGTTCCCTTGGTTGTTTCAAGGAAAGTGAGATCCAGTTTTACCATGACGACAAGAGAAGGAGCTTCAGTCTCTCGACCACCACTGCTAGAAGGCAACAACTACAACTATTGGAAGGCACGCATGAGGGTCTTCATCAATTCACTGGATGAACTGGCATGGTTTTATGTTGAGAATGAATGGAATCATCCTACAGAAGATGCTGATACAAGTTCCAAGTCTGTAGAAGGGGAGTCAAGTCAAAAACCCAAAGACAAGGCTAAATGGACTCCAGATGACCTTAAAGAATCTCTGGCGAATTCAAAGGCACTTAATGCGATCTTCACTACTGTTGATGAAAATCAGTTCAAGCTTATATCTACGTGTCACCAAGCAAAGAAAGCATGGGATATTCTACAGACTGTTCACGAAGGAACCAGTCGAGTGCGTGAATCCAAACTACAGATGCTGGCTACCAAGTTCGAAGAACTCAAAATGGAGGAGGATGACACCATTGCTACATTCAATGGAAAACTCAGAGATATCTCTAACATGGCTTATCAACTTGGAAATGTGTACAAAGAAACTAAGCTGGTGAAAAAGACCTTGCGATCTCTTCCCAAATGGTTTGCAATGAAAGTAGAAGCAATAGAGGAAGCAAGAGACGTAGCCACTATGAGCCTAGATGAACTAATGGGTTCGTTACAAACTTATGAGATGACATTCCAGCAACCTACAAAAAGAGTCTCCAAGGATTTGGCGTTCAAAGTTTCTCCAGCTAAGGAAAGTCACGAGTCTGACAGCGATGATGAGATTGAAAAACTTGCACTTATTACAAAGAATTTCTCAAGAATGCTAAAGAAGGTGGTCAACAAGAAATCTCAAGAAAGGTTTGGCGGAAACAGACAAAAACCACAAGATTCGAGCAATAATCGTGGAATGAGATTTGAACAAGGGAATATGTAGTTCGGGAGAAATCAGAACAACGAACCAAAACAGGCTGGACGAATTCAATGCAGAGAATGTGAAGGATAGGGTCATATTCAAGCTGAATGTGCTAACACTCGCAAGAAACAAGGAAGATCATATGTCACCTCTTGGAGTAAGATGAAGATGATGGAAAAGATGAAGAGGAACTTACCAGTAATTGTGTAGCTTTTGGAGCAAAGGTCCATGATACATCAGAGGATCAGTGTTCCAACACACTAAACAAAGGTAAAGCTGTATGTTCCAACATAGATCTGGATGATGCACACAGCGATGAAGATGATGATCTGTCTGTAAGTGATGAAGAAATCTATAGCACATATGAACAAATGTATGCCATGTGGGTTCAAGTAGCTGACATGAACAAAGAGTTGAATGAAGAAAAAAATAAAGCTAATTGAAAGTGAAAAAGAATTACGATCCACAGTTGCAGAACTTGGAAAACATAATGAAGAACTAAACAAGAAACTGATAGCAGCAGTCAAGAGGGCTGAGATGTCTGAAGAAACTATCTTTAAATTGAATCCCGGAAAGGCAAAGCTTGATGATATTCTGGATATGGGAAGAAACTTTGGTGATAGACACGGGATTGGATACGGGAAAGAACCCAAGACTGAATTGCATGAAAAACCAGTAACTCTCAAAGCTAGGATTCGAGAAGTAAAACGGAAGTATGGGATGCCGTATCAAAGAAAGCCACTTATCTGCAGATACTGTACGTACCAAGGACATGCTGAACAACAGTGCAGAAGACTGATCAGAGATCAAATGACAGGAAGACAACTTCTGCCGTGTTCCAACATAGGCGATACTCATACGGGAAAAATGATCAGAAAGATATGGGTTGTTAAAAAATCCAGTTGTGTCTGGTGGCACACACTTCTCTAACAGCCTATTCCAGTGATTCGTGGTACTTTGATAGCGGTTGTTCTCGCCACATGACTGGCACTCCAAAATACCTCACGAACATTACTCCATATGATGGCGGATATGTAACCTTTTTTTATGGAAAGAGAAGCAGAGTAATTGGCAAAGGCGAATTGAAAATTGAAGGCTTTCCAGTATTCACAAGTGTATTATTTGTTGAAGATCTAAAGACAAACTTACTAAGTATAAGCCAGCTGTGTGACGACAATATGGTAGTGGAATTTCAGAAGGACAAGTGTATAGTAAAGCATGGAGAAAACAAGGTTCTTTCTGGAATAAGATCATCAGACAATTGCTATTTGCTCGAACAAGGAGTTTGATGTATGCTTTCAAAACAGGATGAAGGAATTCTTTGGCACAGGAAGCTCGGCCACACCAACTATAAAACACTGGTGAAAATCGCAAATGTGAAAGCTGTACGAGGAATGCCTACCTTAACCAGCAAGGATGGAATTGTGTGCGGACCATGTCAACAAGGTAAACAAATTCGTTCTCCTCACTCTTCAGTACAGTATATTACTACATCTAGAAATCTGGAACTATTGCATATGGATTTGATGGGTCCGGTTAATACACCTAGTATAGGTGGAAAGAAATATATATTTGTATGTGTTGATGACTTTTCTAGATTCACATGGGTAGCCTTCTTGAAAGAGAAATCCAATACAGTAGAAGTTTTCAGAAGTCTTGTAGTGAAATTACAAACTGAAAAGGGCCCAGTAGGAAAGATAATTCGAATCCGAAGTGATCATGGTAGAGAATTTGAAAATGAACAGTTCAGTTCCTTCTGCGATGAGCTTGGAATCTAATATGAGTTCTCGGCTCCTATCACTCCTCAATAGAATGGTATCATAGAACGAAAGAACAGAACTCTCCAAGAGATGGCTCGAGTTCTGTTAGCAGGGAAAGATATTCACAAGAAATGGTGGGCTGAAGCAATCAATACAGCATGTTATACAATCAATCGAGTGTATCTTCGACCATTCACCAGCAAGACAGCCTACGAGATTTGGAAGGGCAGGAAACCAAATGTTTCATATTTTCACGTGTTCGGGAGTACATGTTATATTCTCAAAGATGGAGAACAGCTGGCAAAGTTTGATAATCGAAGTGATACAGGAATTTTTCTAGGGTACTCCATCAACAGCCGTGCCTACAGAGTCTTTAATCATCAAACCAACACTCTCATGGAATCCATAAATGTTATTGTGGATGATTCAGAGAAGGAACAACAACCAGAAAGTGTAGAGGAAGAACCTAGCAACACTCATGTTCCAACACAGTCTCAAAACTCAGACAAGGAAAATCCATCAGTTAACTCTGACTTTCACCAACGTGCTACAATAACTGAGCCATAGAATCCTAACCCTGCCGAAGCTGACCATGTTGGAACACAGTCCCTCGCTACTGCCACCCATGTTCCAACACATGACCAACCCGGTTCCACCATGAGAAGCACTCGATCGGTGCCTTGAGTTGATTACCGATGACTAGCTGGACTACACTGTTTTGTTTCTCTAATTGAACCCAAGAACTATAAAGAAGCCTTACTTGATGAATATTGGATTGCTGCAATGTGCGAGGTTTCAAGCTGATCCTAAGGAATCTCATCTCACTGCAGTTAAAAGAGTTATTCGATATGTAAGTGGGACTTCTAAGTATGGGGTTTGGTATTCTAAGAGTCAAGACTCAGAGTTGGTTGGGTATAGTGGCTTTGATTGGGCTAGTAATGCTGATGATCAAAAAAGTACCACAGGTGGCTGTTGCTTTATTGGAACAAATTTGGTGTCTTGGTATAGCAAGAAATAGAATTCAATCTCTCTATCTACTGCAGAAGCAGAGTATCTTGCAGCAGGGAGTTGTTGTGCACAACTGTTATGGATGAAACAAATGTTGAAAGATTATGGAATTCATCAAGGACCTTTGAAGATTCTATGTGACAACACAAGTGCTATTGATATTTGGAAGAATCCAGTCCAGCACTCAAGAACCAAACATATTGACATAAGGCATCATTTTATTAGAGATCTAGTTGAAAGAAAAGAAGTGGAAGTAGTCTATGTTCCAACACACGAGCAACTTGCAGACATATTTACAAAGCCGTTGGATGCCACCACTTTTGAGAGCCTTTGACAACACCTAGGTGTTTGTCAAATCTGAGGTAATTTTTACCAAAATTATTTTTCCCTGTAAATATTTCTTTTGGGTATTTTCGTTTTGCAAAGACAAAAGAAAAATAAAAAATGGAAGGAGCAAAGGTGTACAAAAATAGGAGATGGTAAGTATGGTGTGTTGGAAGTTAATTAAGGAATGACAACTTGATGTGACAAAAAGAGAAAGGGCCATCATTACCATGTTTGGGAAATCTAAAAAGGGCTTCGCAGGAAAAGAGGTGAATAAGATGAAGAGTTAAAGTGGGATTCAAATTTGGTATACATTCTTTCGCATCTCTGCTCACTAGACCAATTATTTTCTCCCCAAAATCCTTGCCGGAAAAAACTCTTATACGCAACACTTCTCTCCATCTCGACATTGTGTCAAAGAATGTCAAACCCAAACTCGCCTATGGTGGAAGCTGTGGTACCAGAAATCATGGAGAAAGGTCAAGTTTCATCGAATTTAGAATTGATGGTGGTTACTGAGCCGAGAAAATATGATGAATAAAATCAGATCGGGGGAAGCATAGAAGATGCAGAGGTTGAGGAAAGAGTTGAACTCGAACCTGATGAAGCCAAAGAACAAAAGGAAGAGGAAGAGGCGTCCGTCAAAAGAAAATAGAATGGGGAACCAGAAATTGAAGAATCTTCTGGAACCAAGAAGAAAAAGAAACCTACGGTAACTGGTCCTGACCCTCGTCCATTAAAATTCATGGGAATTGAATGTAGAAGTATGGATGAAGTTTTTGAATGGCTTGAAGCTAATAGAGTTGCAGTTGATTTAACCAAGATTAAGATGATTATAGGAGAATATTTGACTGTTAACGTAAAGGAGTTAGTAACTGGGAATCTGGGAGGAATAAGGCTTGAGAATCATACTGTGAAATTTGTTATGGGAAGATATGCTGAATTCCAGGAAAAAGACAAATTTTATGTACATTGTTATATTCCGGTGTCGAGGTATGCTTATTTGTGAGAGATATATGAAAATGAAGTGGCTGGAAGTGAAGTGGTTAGGAATGGAGATAAACTTCAGGTGGGATTCTATGATACGAATTCTGCAAAGAGAATGGAAGAATTGAGGAAGCCTATCTTCATTGTTCTGTCAGACAGTGAAGACAGTGTTCTAACACAAAAGGATGAACCTGAGTATATGGACTTAGACTCTGATGCTGATTTGGGAGGAGAGGATAATGATGATTTTTATGATAATCAGGATGATGAAGCACCTGATGAAAACCTGTCTACCCAGAGTGATGGTTCTAAGAGTGATGAAGATACTCAGTCAGAAGAAAAATCTGAGAAGGAAAAGAAAGTTGAAGGATCAGGGAGTGTTCCAGCACAGGATATTCCTGATCTGGCATATTCCAGTGATGAGGTACTGGATGAGTTTTATCAGAAGGCTAAAGGCAAGAGGAAAGCTGACAAAGCCAAAGTTTCTGTTCAAGCTAAGAGGAGCAAGAAAAGGCACGACAGCAAGGAAAAGAAGGTTTTACCTCCTATATCTGTCAGCAAGGCTTACTCTGCTGTTTATTTTGATGAAAAAGGTGCAGAGATGGGAGATTTTTTCTCAGAGAAGAAGTTCATAGCAGAAAGACCTCTGGATTTAAAAGCCTATAAGGAGAGCGGCTTCACAGATTTTCTAAAACTGACTGGCATGACAACAACAACAACAATCCAGCTATAGTACAACAGGCAGGTTGTACTTGAGGTATACTCCAATCTTATGCCTGGTAATTTAGAGATTAGCTCCCCATGGTATGGTAGAGTATATGTATGGGGGAAGGTAATAGATGTCTGTGCTGCTAGGATTAACATGTTGTTGGGTCTAAAAACACCTGAGAAAGAGGGAGTCTTTCCTGAAAATCTGTGATTGTCTGATGATGAGATCTTAGGTGTTATATCTGGTGGTTATAAGGTTGAATGGCCAGCAACTGGGTACTCACAAGCATCCTGCTTGTCATCAAGATTTTTTAGTTTATATCAAGTAGATGTGCACTGTTGGTTGCCCTCGAGTAATACTACGGTGCTGACAAGGGAGATGGCTAAATTGCTATACTGTGTTGGAACACAGAAAGAATCTTGGACTTCTCATTCAGCAGCATTTGGTCAGACAGGCTACTGCTCCGAAAGTAAATGATGCTATTATCTACCATGCTTTAATCTCTGCCCTAGCCAAGAGTGCAAAAGTGAAAGGGAAGGCTTCAGATGTGGTGATTGACACGGAGTTTTTGAGGCCCAACAAGAAGACATTTGGGCTGAGACATGTTCATGATCTCCCGTGGAAACCTTCTGGATCGACTTCTTCATCAGCAGTAGAAAAGGAGGCTCGGCTGATGGTTCTGAATGCAAGACTTGGAGCTTTAGGCATACAGATGGCTGCGATAGTGGCAGAAAAAGCAAGTCTAGAGGCAGAGAAGTCAAGGTTAGAAGCATGACTTGAAGGTTGGATGCAGGGGGAGCACTGTTTATTTTGCTGTTTTTAATAGTGCATTTGGCCGATGTGTGGTCCCAGGGGGAGAAATTTTGGATGGCATGATTTAGACTTTGATTCAATTTGGCTGTAATGATTTTTATGTTTTGGATTTCTGGTTTCTGGTTTTCGGATTTCATGCCTAAGGGAATTCTGGAATTCTGATATCTTGTTGATTGCTGGTTTACAAGTTTATGATATTGATGCTGACAGTTACTGTTTGGGAATTACATGTCCAAAATATTATGGGTCCACAAAAATGCCAAAAGGGGAGATTGTAAAGTCAAGGGATTTGCAAGTAAATATTTTATTGGCAATTTTGTGTGAATTAATTTTGAACAGAAATTCTGTCCATGTTGGAACATGCTGGTGCAGAATATTTACGCCAAGGTTTTATGGAAATCAAAGTCAGAATATTGCAGTAGTTTGGAATAAATGGAATTCATATATCTGACTATATATATCAGGCGTGTGAAGCATAATTGGTTTATGAAAAATCCCTACTTATATGGAGAAGATTTATTCGAATATATGGGATAGAATCATATATAAGGTAAATCTCATTATTTATGAGATTTGGATATGCTTCAAGAATTAGATTTGGAATAGGAATATTGTGGAGATAATCAAGGAGTATTCAGATCTGATTCGTGGATATAAATTGGGGACAAACACGGTTGCATACTCACAGATTTAACAGAGCAAAAATCTGCACACAGATTTTTGAGACTTTCGAGAAGTTGCAAAGAGTCAGAACACTATGTTCCAACACACCTGACCTGCCGCACAAAGTTCAGAATCAGAAACCTTATTTCCTCGGGAGGAGAACTTGCGTCGACGGAGTTCGAGATCAGAGGGAGTCTGATCAAGGCAGATCGGTAGCTAGGGGAGCTAGCAGAGTCCACACGCTATAGTTAGTAAAGATAAGTATTTTGTAAACTTTACTCTGTACTGCATCTTTCTAATTAGTGAATTCATTCTGAACTGGGCCAGACCCACAGATGAAGGTGGATTACACCGAACTGCGCAATCAAGTCGTGTGTCTTTTACGTATTAAGTTATTATGCACTTGGTTAAATTAGTCATGTTGGAACACACTAGTAAGGACTAGAAAAATTGGTAAAACTAAATTTCAATCCATAGTTTGGAAAAACCTTGCTGTAGATCATCGTTTGAGCAATATTACTTGGCAGAATGCGAAGGCGGTCTTCTTGGTATCTATCTGGGCAAAGAGTGGAAATGGATGAGATCTTTCAAGTTCAACGAATCAAACATGGTTTGGGATGAAGTGAAGGAGCTGAAGAACAACTACAACTTATTTTTGTCAAATGTATCGAGTAGTGTCTCGGTATCTCAATCACCTAAAACCGGGAACAGGATTTACTTTTCAAGATTTTACCAAGACTCGATTGTTTATTACTCCTTCAACACGAATAAAATTCACATAAGTGATGGCCGGGATATGGTAATAAGTGATTATTATGGATCAGAGGAGTAGATGTACAGTTGTTGGTTCCACCCAGAATGTTGAATTGCCCTCTTTATTTTATTGTGATTTCTCAAATAATTGAATTTTATATAAAACTTTCTTTATCTTTGTTATGGTTTTTAAGATAACACAAATGAAATTTGGTTTTACCTAATTAATTCAATTATCACTACTGGTGTGTTCCAATATAACTAATCTAACCAAGTGCATGTTAACGTAAAACGTAAGGGACACAAGACTTGGTTACGCAGTTCGGTGAAATCCACCTACATCTGCGGGGCCTGGCCCAGTTCAGAATGAATCCACTAATCAGAAAGATACAGTACAAAGTACACCATACAATTATACTTATCTTATCTAACTATAACGTGAATCCTGCAAGCTCCCCTTGCTACCGATCCGCCTTGATCAGACTCCCTCTGACCTCGAAACTCGTGGACGCTGGATCTCCTCCTCCCGAGGAATTAAGGCATATGATTCTGAACTTTGTGCAGCAGGTGTGTTGGAACACAGAATTCTGGCTCTTTGCAAATCTCGAAAATATCAAAAATCTGTATGCAGATTTTTGCTCAATTAAATCAGTGAGTATGCAGCCGTGATTGTCCTCAATTTATATCCACAAAACGGATTGGAATACTCCTTGATTATCTCCGCAATATTTCTATTCCAAATCTACTTCTTGAAGCATATCCAAATCTCATAAATAAAGTGATTTACCTTATATCATTCTATCCCATATATTCAAAAAAAATCTTCTCCATATAAGTAGGGATTTTCCATAAACCAATTATGCTTCACACGCCTAAACATATAGCAGAATATTTAGATTTCCATAACTCACAAATACCATAATATTCTGTCTTCTTTTTTCGTAAACATCTTTGCGTGAATATACTGCTAATTCGCATGTATGTCTTGTGCAAATGTAATTCCTTCTCCACATAATATTCTGATTACACTCAAATCTCTTGGAGATAAAAATTACCAAATCTAATCCCTTTAAGTAAGGAATTGATATATTCTCCAACTCAAATACAACTGGACAAGATGTATCCTTCTCGGATTCAGTCTTCAACCTTTCCTTATTTCACCAAAATTCCTTCTTTGATGTTGGAACTCAATAATACCATATTTGCATAATTTCCACAAATTTCCAACTAGATAAATCTAGACTTTACAATCTCCCCCTTTGGCATTTTGTGGACCAATCACCTTTTGGTATTTCATCACAAGAGCTTATGCAAATAAAGACATCAACCTTGAAAACCACTCTGGATGTTGGAACATAGAAACATAGCGTCTCCCCCTGAATTCCGCATTCCTTCAACATCCAGGAATAATAAGCATGTTGGAACATCAACCCAACGGAGCCAATAAAGTCATCCAAGAAATCCAAAACATCAAAACATCTCCCCCTTGGGACCATAAACATGCCACACGCAATAGACACAACAAACCAGAATTTCCATTAAATGCAGCTCCCCCTGAAGCAAATATCTGGCCTATGTTGGAACATAGTCATAACAGAACATTTAAACCTCTTCAGGAGCAGCTATCTGTGCCTCATCTAATCTGGAATTTTCTACCTCCAAAGCTACCATCTAAATGAATTGAGGTATCAACTTCACCCCATTGTACCACTCAAAATCTGGATCAATGTTGCCTCCCATAGAATTCTTCTACAATCTCTCGGTTGTACTTCTTGTAGATTGAGGTAGCAGTCTTGAGACCCAAATAGTCCAAGTAAGCTGTAAATCCACACTCCTCATATACACCCAGATCAGTTGTCCCTTCGGCTGAAATTATATCTCTCATGGCAGTTTGATCAGAAGTGCCTTCAATAATCTGCTCACCTTGTGTTGGAACACAGTCACCAATGTTGGAACATAACAGCTCTCATTGCTTCAGAATCAACACATCCCCTACTCAGCTTCCTTCACTTCATCAGTACTTTCTCCCGGCTATTTGGTGTTGGAACATAGACTTGTTCACCATCCAGATCATAATCTTCTCCAACCACAGTTACTGATGTTTGAACAGCTGAATCTCTAATCCATGTCCACGTCTTCTCAACCTGTCTCCAAACTCTGTGTTTGAACATGTCCAGCATCACTGTCTTCCAACTCCTTATCATCATAAACCAGAATACCCGGAAGAACCACCTTTCTAATATATTCGACCATCATTTTTTTTCACCTTTTTCTTCTTTCTAATTTTTTTTGTGTTTTTCTAATTTTCTGTACACAAAATAAATAAACAAAACTTCTACTGCTAAATAAAAGCTTTAAAGAAATACCTCAAATCTGACAAACACCTAAGTGTTGTCTGAGGAACTCAACCGTAGCAGTGTCCAACGGTTTTGTGAACATATCCGCAATTGGTCTCGATGTTGGAACATAGGCTACCACAACTTTTCTCTCAACTCGAATTCTTACAAATACTCCCACCATACTCATCTTCAATTCAGTTTGCATCAAAGTCACAAAATCTTGTTCTTGAAAAACAATCAAGGTGTGATCTTCTCCCCCTCGACGAGAACCTTTCTGAATAGGAAAGGTCATGAGTCGCTTATACCACGCCTGTGGTGCTTGTTTTGATCCATACAAAGCCTTCTTGAGTTGATGATATACTTCCTCATTAACCACACCATGTAGGGGAGCACTCTTGACAGCTTTTTGGTACATCGTAAAATTCATAGTGTAAGCCATAACAAGGAGAATGCAAATAGATTCTAACCTGGCAACTGAGGAAACATCAATGAGGGAGAGAAAATATTGTAGACCAGCAAGTTCCCTATAGTTAACCCAAGGGATCGATCGAGTCATTCTTCCGCTTGATTCAGCCTTCACCGATGTTGGAACATGGGAGAGTTCTGGAGAGGACGATGTTCCAACATTGTTGAAGATATAAGAGTCACCAGCTTCATCTTTAAGATTTGTCTCATCCGATGTTCCAACATCATTACGTCCTTGATCTGAGAAATCAACCGATGTTGGAACATGGTCAGTCGTACGATCTACTTCATCACATTTGACACTGTAGCAGTTCACTTCTTGTTCCAATAAGTAACATTTGTCTGATGACCGAATACCAGTAAGCACTTTTTTGTTGCCATGTTTCACTATGCACTTTTCTTTATGGAATTCCACGGTCATATTATCATCACATAGCTGGCTGATACTCAGGAGATTAGACTTTAGGTCTTCCACCAACAAAACACCCGTGAATACGGGGAATCCTTCAATATGCAGTTCACCTTTTCCAACCACTCGACTCTTCTTTCCATCGCCAAACATAACAAAACCACCATCATATGGCTGGATGTTTGTTAGTAATTCCTGAGTTCCAGTCATGTGGCCAGAGCAACCACTATCAAAGTACCACGAGTCTCTAGAATGTGCAATAGGAGACGTGTGAGCAATAAGGCAAGTACTCGTGCGTTTAACAACTCATACCTTTCTGACCATTCTTGATCGCTGCACATCGTCTATGTTGGAACATACTGAGAGTTGTCGCCCTGTCATGATATCTCTGAGCAGTTTTTGGCATTGTTCCTCTGTATGACCTTGATACATGCAGTAGCTACAGATGAGAGGTTTCCTTTGATGGATAAACTTTCTTTTCACCTCTTGAACCTTTGACTTGAGACTGACCTTGCTCCCTGATAAATTGTCAAACCCAATTCCATGTCGATCTCCAAAGTGTTTTCCCATGATCAGAATGTCATCAAGTTTTGCCTTTCCAGTGTTTAACTTGGTAATAGCTGCTTCGGCCATCTCAGCTCTCTTAGTTGTTGAGCTTAGATTCAAATTTAATTCTTCAATCTCTCTTCTGAGTTCACCAACTAAAACTCGCAACTCCTTCTCCTTCCCGCCCAGATGAGTTTTCTCTTCCTTCAACACTCTATTTGTATCAACAACTTGAAGCCACATGGCATACATCTGCTCATATGTAATGTAGATATCTTCATCACTCACAACTAGTCCGTCATCATCACTGGACGTGCCATCAGAACCTGTGTTGGAACATACAGCTTCATCTTTCTCTGACATGTTGGAACATACCTCATCTGATCCACCGTGAAATTTTGCTCCAAATGCCATATAATTGCTTGTAAGTTCCCCTTCGTCTTCTTCATCATCTTCACTTGAAGAGGTGATGTATGATTTTCCCTGCTTCTTTAGGGTATTAGCACATTCAGCCTGGATGTCACCGTATCCTCCACATTCTCGACATTGAATTCTTTCAAACTGCTTTCCTTCACCACTTTGGTTTCTAGAGAATTGCTGACTTCCTTGTTCCATCCGAGTTCACGATTACCAAAATCTTGAGGAAGAGTTTTGTTTCCACCAGATCTTTCTTGTGAATTCTTGTTTACCACCTTCTTCAGCATTCTTGATAAACTCTTGGTGATAGGAGCAAGTTCTTCAATTTCATCATCACTATTAGATTCATTGATGACCCTTGATGTAGAGGATTTGAAGGCCAACTCCTTCTGGACTTTCTTTACAGGCTGTTGCATTGTCATCTCATAGGTCTGTAGTGATCCCATTTGTTCATCCAAGGTTATGGTGGCTACATCTCTTGCTTCTTCTATTGCCGCAACCTTCATAGCAAATCTTTTAGGAAGTGATCTCAAGGTCTTTTTCACCAGTTTCGCCTCTTTGTATATTTTTCCAAGTTGGTATGCCATGTTGGAGATATCCCTGAGTTTTCCATTGAATATGGCAATGGTGTCATCTTCCTCCATCTTGAGTTCCTCAAACTTTGTGGCCAACATTTGTAATTTAGATTCTCGAACTCTACTGTTTCCTTCATGCATAGTTTTCAGAATATCCCATGCTTTCTTTGCTTGTTGGCACGTAGAGATGAGTTTGAACTAATCTTCATCTACTGCAGTAAATATGGCATTTAATGCTCTAGAATTCGCCAAGCTTCCCATTTTTTCACCTGGTGTCCACAACTCTTTAGGCTTAGATTCTCCTCCTTCAGAATTTCCAACAATAGGGGGTTTCCATTATGTTTCAACATAGTACCAAGCCAACTCATCCAGTGAATTTATGAATACCCGCATGCGAGCCTTCCAGTAGTTGTAATTTTTTCCTTCCAGCAGTGGTGGCCGAGACACAGAAGCTCCTTCTCTGGTCGCCATTGGTAAAACCGGATCTCACTTTCCTTGACACAACCAAGGGAATAATAAGTGACCAAGCTCTAATACCAATTGAAATTTGGTTTTACCTAATTAATTAAATTATCACTACTGGTGTGTTCCAACATGACTAATCTAACCAAGTGCATATTAACGTAAAACGTAAAGGACACAAGACTTGGTTACGCAGTTCGGTGGCCCAGTTCAGGATGAATCCACTATCAGAAAGATACAGTACAAAGTACACTATACAATTATACTTATCTTATCTAACTATAACGTGAATCCTACAAGCTCCCCTTGCTACCGATCCGCCTTGATCAGACTCCTTCTGGCCTCGAAACTCGTCGACGCTGGATCTCCTCCTCCCGAGGAATTAAGGCATATAATTCTAAACTTTGTGCAGCAGGTGTGTTGGAACACAGTATTCTGGCTCTTTGCAAATCTCGAAAATATCAAAAATATGTATGCATATTTTGGCTCAATTAAATCCGCGAGTATGCAGCCGTGATTGTCCTCAATTTATCCACGAATCAGATTGGAATAATCCTTGATTATCTCCACAATATTCCTATTCCAAATCTACTTCTTGAAGCATATCCAAATCCCATAAATAAAGAGATTTACCTTATATCATTCTATCCCATATATTCGAATAAATCTTCTCCATATAAGTAGGGATTTTCCATAAACCAATTATGCTTCACATGCCTAAACATATAACAGAATATTTAGATGTCCATAACTCACAAATACCATAATATTCTGTCTTTTTTTTTCGTAAACATCTTTGCATGAATATACTGCTGATTCACATGTATGTCTTGTGCAAATGTAATTCCTTCTCCACATAATATTCTGATTACAATCAAATCTCTTGGAGATAAGAATTACCAAATCTAATCCCTTTAAGTAAGGAATTGATATATTCTCCAACTCAAATACAACTGGACAAGATGTATCCTTCTCGGATTCAGTCTTCAACCTTTCCTTATTTCACCATAATTCCTTCTTTGATGTTGGAACTCAATAATACCATATTTGCATAATTTCCACAAATTGCCAACTAGATAAATCTAGACTTTACAACAAATATATATCATGATACTACTCTTCTGCAGTGCTAACAATTTTGTACTCTCAGTCAATAGCCTGACCCATGATAATTCTGCACATAGGAATGATGTGAATGAAACAGATTCAGGAGAAATGGAAGAAAACATCTTTCGTTCTTCTTCTAATATGTCAAGCAAGCTTTCGCCCTAGAATATTGATGCTGTGAAGGTTTATCTTGAGGTTCTATTGGCCAGTATGGAGACTGAAATTTGGTTTTCTCGAATTATCTTAATTATTAATACTAGGTTCCAACATAACTTATTTAACCAAATGTGCAATAAAGTAAAGCATAAAGACACGAGACTTGGTTATGTAGTTCAGTGAAGTTCAACTACATCTGCGGGGCCTAGCCTAGTTCAGAATGAATCTACTAATAAGAAAGATGTAGTACAAAGTACACCATACAATAATACTTAGGTATCTAATTATAATGTGTGAATTCTGCAAGCTCCCCTTGCTACCGATCCGCCTTGATCAGACTCCCCCTGACCACAAAACTCGTCAACACTGGATCTCCTCCCCCGAGGAATTAAGGTATACAATACTAAACTTGATCAATAGGTTATGGTATGATGGAACATATATATGATGGCTCTCGCAGTACTCTCGAAAAGATAGAAAAACCGTGTTCAGATTTTTGCAACGAAGATCGTGAGTTATTGTAGTCGTGTTGTCCTCTTTATATAGTCCGTTGAGCAGATCGGAACTCTTCAAGATTATCTCCATAATATTCTCTTTCTTTATCTGCTTTTCAAGCATGTCCAAATTTCATAAATAAAGGAATTGTCCTTATCTCAAATATCCCATAATATTCCATAAATAAAATTCCATATTTGTAGCGATTTTCCATAAACCCAATATGCTTCTAACACCGCCTAAAATAATATATTGTAGAATATACAATCTTTCATAAATCACAAGCATCACAATATTCTATTATTGGTAAAAACCTTTTAGGGTTAAGCTTTCCATATGTTCCAACATGCAACATTTTTCTTTTCCAAAGTAGTTCACAAATTGCCAATTAATTTATCAATGAACTCCACATGATTTTACAATATCCCCCTTTGGCATTTTGTGGACTCAACCATTTTAAAATTCAGACCACAAAGAAAAACTTCCAATCTCACAATATAAGTCTTCCAAAAATCCACTTTATGTCGGAACATATGCTAATTACTGCATCTGTATTCATAAATATACCCAAAAAACTAGAAATCTAGAAATAAATTCAGATTACACACCAACAAAATTAATTTCCAAAGAACTCCAAAATATTCTCCCATGGAGCCATGAATATGCCAAATGCAATAAAACACAGAATAAAATCATCAAAAACAATGAAGTCTGCTCCCCCTGAAATCATCAACTGATCTATGTTGGAACATAGACAGTGCAGAAAAATCAATCTTGTTCATGAGAAGACATTTGTGATTCCAATTTAGCCTTCTCCCCCCCCCCTCAATCTTAGCTTTCTTAGATTCCAAGGCAAGAATCGATATGGTCAAGGCTCCCAACTTGGCTTCCATTGCTGCAATCCTGGCCTTCTTCCCATCAGTCCCAGTGGTAGAGGAATTCATATTCCAAGGTAGATCATGTACATTCCTCATTTCAAAAGTCTTCTTTTTGGGCCGAAGAAACTCTGTCCCCACAATCACATCCTTAGCCTTAGCTTTCACCCATTCACTTCTAACCAATGCAGATATTAGGCATGGATAAACCAGTGCATGTTTAGCCTTGGGGTCAATGGCTTATCTCACAATACTTTGTTGTATCAGCAACCCCACATTGACTGGCTTCTATGTTCCAATACAGTACAACAGTTTGGTCATTTCTCTTGTAAGGGCAGTGGTGTTTGTTGAGGGAATCCAGCAATGAACAACTATCTGGTACAAACAGAAAACTATTGAAGACATACATGAAGTTTGAGAGTATCTAGTAGCTGGCCACTGAGTATTGATGCCTCCAGATATCTCAGATAAGATCTAATCATCTGTGATCCCTAACTCCTCTGAACCCCGAAACTCTGGAGTTTTCAGCCCCATCAGCCTATTTATCCTTGCAGCTAAATGACTATTTTACCCCTTACATACACCCTGTCACACTAAGGGGAATCCTCTTCCAAGTTTACAGCCATCAAATTTGAGTAAACCTCAGAAACTAGTTGCTTGTTGTAATCTAGATACATAGTGGAAGTTTTCTTCATGCCAATCAACTCAAAAAAAATAGAAAAATCCACTCGGTCTATATGCAACTAGATCTACTAACCTTTTAGAAATTATCTTCCTCTCAGAAACTATTTTTCCCATATCCTCACAGTCATCATCAAAGTAAATATCAAAGAAAGTACCACTTACTGGAGGGGGTGGCGTACGAATTTCTTATTTGGTGTAGCAAGGGTTTTCTTCTTGAACTTATTGGCTGGTAGAGATGACTGAGTTGCAGGTTCCTTCCTCCTGGCCTTTCTTAATCTATGAACTCATCTAAGAATTCATCACTGGAGTAGGAAAGGTTAGGTTCTTGTGTTGGAACATGCTCTGTCTGATGTCTCTTCATCACCAAACTCACTTTCTGTAGTTGCTACATATTGTGTAACAACATACCCTAACAGCTCATGCATCAGTTCATCTCCCCTTGTATGTCCTACCTTTGGGTACTCCAAATAATCATAAGCACTCCATGTATAGTCATCAAACTGCTGATCTTGATCACCTATATCAGCTTCTATAGATCCCAGTACTGGTTCATTAGTATCCATATCTTTTTGCAGCCTCTGTCTTTGCTGTGTGTGTTGGAACATACCCAACACTTCCATCTTTCTCACTATATGATAACACAATCACAGTAGGTCTCACATCCCTAAGTTCTTCATTCCTCTGAGCTACTATAGGATCATAGAACCCTAGTGGCATCATATCTGTTGATTTGACTACTTCAAATCCCCCAGCCTCTGAATCATCAATCTCTTCAATGCAAACATAGCTAGGACCCGAGGCATAGGAATAAATATGAAACATATCTTTACAATTGTGCATGGCATAAGCCCCTCTTAACAACCTAGGGTTTATCTCCTCCACTTCATCAATATCATCTACATCTCCGGTAAACAATTCTTTGTCATCCACATCTAGCACTTCTCCTTTCCAGTTTTTCAACTTAGATAAATCTAAAGATACTCTTTTGGCTTGTACCCATTCAAAGAATTCATCTAAGGAATTAAATCTCATACCATGCACAGTCAGGGATGAGCATCGGGACCAGTTACCTTTTGATAGGGAGATTTACCCTTGTTTGCAGCTGCATCCTTCTTCTCTTTGCCATGGAAGGTGACCCTTGGAAGGTGAGGATTTTCTTGGTTTTTGAGTTCGGCCATTGTTGCTTTTCGAGCTTGAGAGATTTCGACAAGAAGGATTTTTGAGTAAGGTGGTTTATGTGTTTCAATACAACTCAATCTCTCCAAGAGGTGATAAGAATAAAATCCCAATGGTTTCGGAAAGAATTTCTTAAACAAAAGCTTCTTAAATTTGAAAAATATCAAGAGGCCAAAAAGAGAGGGAAGGTGGAGGGATGGAATAAAAATTTGAACTAAAAATAACTCTTCCTCTTTTTCACCTCATTAGCCGTGCAAAACTTTTTCCCTTTCCAAGAGAAGCCGTGATTGCATTTTCCCACTTATCAACTTATGTCATAACTTCTTGAACTTCCAACATAGCTCCACAACTCCAATTTTTTGTTCACTTTTTCTTCTTTCTATTTTTTTTGGTTTTTATAATTTTATGTACATAGAAATAAAAAATAATAAAATCTACAGCTAAATAATAGTCTAAAGAAATACCTCAAATCTGACAAACACCTAAGGGTTGTCTGAGAAGCTCAAACGTGGCAATATCCATCGGCTTTGTGAAAATATATGCATATTGCTCCGATGTTTGAACATAGGCAACCACCACTTCCTTCATTTCAACAAGATCTCGAATAAAATGGTGCTCTATATCAATGTGCTTTGTTTGAGAGTGCTGGACTGGATTTTTAGAAATATCAATAGCACTTGTGCTGTCACATAGAATCTTCAGAACCCCTTGATGAATTCCATAATCTTTCAGCATTTGTTTCATCCATAATAGTTATGCACAACAACTTCCAACGGCAAGATATTAAGCTTCAGCAGCTGATAACGAGATCAAATTTTGTTTCTTCCTATACCACGACACTAGATTCGTACCAAAAGAAACATCCACATGTGGTGCTTTTGCGATCATCTGCATTACAAGCCCAATGAGAATCATTGTACCCATTCAGATCAGAGTCTTGGTTCTTGGAGTACTAGATATCATACTCAAAAGTCTCACTAACATATTGAATAATCCTTTCAACTATAGTTAAGTGAGTTTCCTTAGGATCAACCTTAAATCTTGCACATATTCCAATGCTGAGACATCTATTTGGTCCACTTGCTGTCAGATACAATAGACTTCCAATTATGCCCCTGTACAGTTTCTGATCAACTCCGACCCCTTTCTCGTCTATCACCAATTTATCAGAAACTCCCATAGGTGTTCGAACAGCTTGAGAATTGCTTGATCCAAATCTCTTCACTAAATTCAAGGCATACTTATTCTGATTTATAAACAAGCCATTCTTTTTTTGCTCCACTTGAAGCCCTAGAAAATATGTGAGTTCTCCAACCATACTCATCTCAAATTCGACATGCATCAAGGTTACGAAATCATGTACCAGAGATGGTGAAGTAGAGCCAAATAACAATATCATCATAGTAAATTTGAGGAATCAAAATCTTTGATGATTTTTCAAGCACAAATAACGTGCAATATACTCCCCATCGACGATAACCTTTCCGAAGAAGAAATTTAGTAAGTCATTCATACCATGCCCTTGGTGATTGTTTCAGACCATACAATGCCTTTTTGAGTCAATACACATGATAAGGGTAATGGGGATCCTCAAATCCTCAAGGTTGTTCAACATTTACTTCTTCATTAACCACACCATTCAGAAAAGCACTTTTGGCATCCATTTGGTATAAAGTAAAATTCACAGTGCATGCATCAAGTAAAAATATAATTGACTCTAACCCGGCAACTGGTGTGATGTCTCATCTAAATCAACTCCTTCAACCTGAATATATCATTGAGCAACCAACCTTGCTTTATTTCGAGTGATTTGGCCATAAACATCAAATTTGTTATTGAAAATCCACTTGGTGCCAATAACATTTACATCTTTAGGGCGAGGAGTAAGATACCATACATCATTGCATTCAAACTGACCAAGTTCTTCTTGCATTGCTGCAATCCAATATTCATCAAGTAAAGCTTCCTTGTAATTCTTGGGTTCAATAAGAGAGATGAAACATTGTAATCCTGCTAGTTTTTGTAGTTTACTCGAGGGATTGATCGAGTTCTCCTTAAGTTGGGTTCTGGTTGCACCTGTGTTTGAACAGACGATGGTATAGTAAGAGAAGATGTTCAAACATACTTGACTTCTTCAGTTTCATTAGGATTGTCTATATGTTCCAATATTCCAATATAGTCTAGCTCATCAGGCTGACTGCTCTGTGCTAGAACATGGTTATCTTCTGGTTCATCTTCTCTATCACTTGATACTTATTGGTCATCAGAATCATCCACAATAACATTTATGGACTCCATGAGAGCATTTGTCCAAAGATTGTAGACCCGATATGCCTGGCTGTTCACAAAATAACGAAGAAAAATCCCAACACATGCTTCCAAACACATGAAAGTATGAGACATTTGGCTTCATGCCCTTCCAAATCTCGTATGATGTTTTGCTTGTGAATGGACGAATATACACACGGTTTATCGTATAGCAAGTTGTATCAATGGCTTATGTACACCATTTTTATGGACCCCTTTCTCGCCTAACATGACTCGAGCCATGTCCTGAAGAGTCCTGTTCTACCTTTCCACAATGTTATTCTGCTAAGGGGTGATTGGAGCAGAAAATTCATGTTGAATACCAAGTTCATCGTAGAAATCACTAAACTGAGAATTTTCAAATTCCGTGCTATGATCACTATGAATTCTGACAATATTTTCCACTGGACTTTCTTTTTCTGTTTGCAATTTTATCACCAAGCTTATAAAAACATCCATAGTATCAAAAATTTCTTTTAGAAAATCTACCCAAGTGTATCTAGAGAAATCATTAACACATACAAAGCTATACTTTTTGCCACTCACACTAGGTGTATTGACTGGACCCATCAAATCCATATGCATAATTCAAGATTCCTTGAGGTAGTGATGTACTGAACTATAGAGTGGGGAGATCAAATTTTTTTTTATCTTGTTGACATGGTCCGCACATAATTCCATTTTTGCTTGTAAGCATAGGAATACCTCGTACTGCCTTTACATTAGCAATTTTCACTAGGGTTTTGTAGTTAATATGACCAAGATTTCTGTGACACATGGTTCCTTCATCTTGTTTGAACTCATACACTTCACTTCCTGTTCTAGCAGATAAGAGTTGTCTGATGATCGAATGCTTGAAAGAACTTTATCTTCACAGTGTTTTACTATGCATTTGTCTTTCTGAAATTCTATTGTCATCACACAGTTGACTGATGCTCAACACGTTCACTTTTAGGTCTTCAACGAACAGAACACTTGTGAATATTGGGAATTCTTCAATATGCAGTTCACCTTTTCCAACCACTCGACTCTTCTTTCCATCACCAAAAGTAACAAAACCACCATCATATGGTTTGATGTTTGTCAAAAATTCCTAAGTTCCAGTCATGTAGAGAGAGCAACCACTATCAAAGTACCACGAGTCTCTAGAATGTACAATAAGGAAAGTATGGCCAACAAGGCAAGTACTAGTGCGTTTAATAACTCATACCTTTCTGACCATCCTTAATCGTTGGGCATCGTTTATGTTGGAACATACAGATAGTTGTCGTCCAGTCATGATATCACTAAGCAATTTCAAACATTGTTCTTTAGTGTGGTCTTGATACATGCAGTAGCTACAGATGAGAGGTTTTATTTGACGAGTCTTGATAAACTTTCTCTTTATCTCTCAAATCTTTGACTTGAAATTGACTGTGCTACCTGTTGAGTTGTCATACCCGATCCCTTGACGATCTCCAACGTTCTTTCTCATAATCAGAATATCATCAAGTTTCGCCTTACCAGTGATTAACTTAGTAATTGTTGCTTCGACCATCTCAGCTCTATTAGTTGTTGATCTTAGATTCAAATTTAATTCTTCAATCTCTCTTCTGAGTCCAACAACTAGAACTAGCAACTCCAACCTCTGTTCAGCTAGATGATTTTTCTCTTCCTTCAATGATTTGTTTGTATCAACAAATTTTAGCCACATGTCATATATTTTCTCATATGCAGTGTAAATCTCTTCATCACTTACAACTAGTCTGTCATCATCACTGGAAGTGTCATCACAACCTGTGTCGGAACATATAGCTTCGTCTTTCTCTGGCATGTTGGAACATACATCAGCATCTGATCCACCGTGAAATTTTGCTCCAAATTCCACATAATTTCTTGTAAGTTCCTTTTCGTCTTTCTCATCTTCTTCATCTTCACTCCATGAGGTGACATATGATTTTTCTTGCTTCTTTCGGGTATTTTCACATTCAGCCTAGATATAACCATATTCTTCACATTCTCTGTATTGAATTCTTCCAAACTGCTTTGCTTCAACACTTTGATTTCTAGAGAACTGCTGATTTCCTTGTTCCAAATGTGTCCCACGATTATTGCCAAGGTCTTGTGCCCGAGGTCTACTTCCACCAAATCTCTCTTGTGATTTCTTATTTACTACCTTCTTCAGCATTCTTGAGAAATTCTTCATGATAATAGCAAGTTTTTCAAATTTATCGACATGATTGACCTTTGGTGACAAGGTTTTGAAGGTCAACTTCTTCTGGACTCTCTTTGTAGGCTATTGCAATGTCATCTCATAGGTCTATAAAAGATCCCATTAGTTCATCTAAGGTCATTGTGGCTACATCTCTTGCTTCTTCTGTTGCTGTAACTTTTATGGCAAACCTTTTAGGAAGTTATCTCAAAGTCCTTTTCATCAATTTTGTTTCCTTGTCAATTTTCCCAAGTTGATACGCCATATTGGAGATGTCTGTGAATTTCCTATTAAATATAGAAATAGTTTCATCCTCCTCCATCTTCAGTTCCTCAAACTCATTAGCCGGCATATGTAGTTTGGATTCACGTACACAACTTGTTCCTTTATGAACAGTCTATAAGATATCCCAAGCGTTCTTTGCCTAATAACATAATGAGATGAGTTTAAACTGATTTTCGTCCACCTCCATGAAGATAACATTCAACGTCTATGAATTTTCCAATGAGCCTTCAGTTCATCTGGAGTCCAAGTAGACTTTTCTTTGAGTTTCTGCTTCTTCTCCTTTGAGCCAGTCTTACTTAATTCTCCTTCTTTCTCCTTTGAGCTAGTTTCAGCATCTTCACTAGGATGACTCCATTCAGTTTTAACAAAGCACCATGCTAGTTCATCCATTGAGTTGATGAAAACTCTCATGCATGCCTTTCAGTAATTATAGTTGGCTCCTTCTAGCAGTGGTGGTCGAGACAGTGAAGCTCCTTCTTTGGTCACCATGATAAAACCAGATTAAACTTTCCTTGACACAACCAAGGCAAGAATAAGTGACTTAGCTCTGATACCAATTGAAATTTGGTTTTACCCAATTATCTTAACTATTACTACTATATTCCAACATAGCATATCTAACCAAGCATGCAATAAAGTAAAACATAAAGACACGACACTTGGTTACGCAGTTCGGTGAAATTCACCTACATCTGCGGGGCCTAGCCAAGTTTCAAATGAATCTACTAATCAGAAAGATACAGTACAAAGTACACCATGCAATTATACTTATCTATCTAATTATGATGTGTGATATCTACAAGCCCACCTTGCTACCGAACCACCTTTACCAGTCTTCCTCTCACCTCGAAACTTGTCAACGCTGGATCTCTTCCTCCCAAGAAATTAAGCTATACAATTCTGAACTCTATCAATAGGTTATGGTATGTTGGAACATAAATGTGCTGGCTCTCACGGTACTCTCGGAAAGATAGAAAATCCATGTGCAGATTTTTGCAATTAAGATCGTGAGTTATTGTAGCCATGATGTCCTCTTTATATAGTCCCTTGAGCATATTGGAACTCTCTAAATTAACTCCACGTGACTTTACAGAGACTATAAAGGCTTTAAAAAAATTATCACAACCAATACTATCAATGGGATCCTGGTCATTTCTCAATCTTCTTTAAGCAACACAAAACTTGGCTCATATCCTAGGTGAGATCCTAGATTACCCGATCATGGAACTCATAGTTAACGAGCCTGATGATTGCAATGAGAAGGTGGGAACTTTGATAAAACAGGGATATGCAGTTGTTTCCTGGGAAGTAGCAACTTTTTTTCTTGTATTCCTCTACACCATATTGTGCTCTCCAACTTGTTGCACAAACTTAATCTCATCAAAAGGGAGCTATTTGTCTTGGAGGTTCAGAACTGGAAAGCCAATCTATCTGCTTTTGGCAATAACCGAGAAGTAACAATTCGAGAGATTTTCAAATTACTGAGTCAGTTCTTTAAAGTGCCAGTTATGGTTGGACATGTTTATAATTAGAGATGGCTCATTACGGTACCACCAGCTGGTTCTTTTCACTGCCATTGAAGAGGCGGAGTTTATCAAGGCATGTATCCTAGATCACTCTCATGAATCACCACTCCATGATTGTCAATTGACTTTGGGGCATGACATATCGAAAGATAGAAACCTAAAGATGGAAGAAGTAGTTGTAAGGTTTGTTGATCATGCAAAAAATGTGGTTGAGCTACTTGAAGTTGGATCTCAGAATCTACAAGTTGTCTCAATCTTTGGAATGGATGGAAACGGTAAAACAACTTTGGAAAACAAATTTTACAACATCCTTTTAAATAAGGGCCGATTTGTTGTTTGTGCTGCATCTTCTATCTCTCAAGTGTATTGCAACATAGAGTTATTACTTGAAATATTAGGTGACCTCTCTATTGTTACCGATAATGTGAAGAAGAAAGATGATAATGACCTGGCTCAAATGGTTTTTCAAAGCTTGAAAGGTAAAAGGTATGATGTGTCCATTTTATGTGCATAATTTAGTACTATTTTGGGTCACTTTTTTGCTCTTTTATTATCGAGATCTTGTGTTTTACCTTGAAATTCTCTTAGGAGGGGTAAGAGTAACTTTATGCTCTTTTATCTCTTCTAAGTGGATTTTGCGTGACAAGAGAAGAACACGGAGGCAATGAAACAAGGATATGCAGTTGTTTCCTGGGAAGTAGCAACTCTTTTTTCTTGTATTCCTCCACACCATGTTGTGCTCTCCAACTTGTTGCACAAACTTAATCTCATCAAAAGGAAGCTATTTGTCTTGGAGGTTCAGAACTGGAAAGCCAATCTATATGCTTTTGGCAATAACCGAGAAGCAACAATTCGAGAGATTTTCAAATTACTGAGTCAGTTCTTTGAAGTGCCAGTTATGGTTGGACATGTTTATGGTTAGAGATGGCCCATTAAGGTACCACCAGCTGGTTCTTTTCACTACAATTGAAGAGGCAGAGTTTATCAAGGCACGTATCCTAGATCACTCTCGTGAATCACCACTCCATGGTTGTCAATTGACTTTGGGACATGGCATATCGAAAGCTAGAAACCTAAAGACAGAAGAAGTAGTTGTGAGGTTTGTTGATCATGCAAAAAATGTGGTTGAGCTACTTGAAACTGGATCCCAGAATCTACAAGTTGTCTCAATCTTTGGAATGGCTGGAAACGGTAAAACAACTTTGGAAAACAAATTTTACATCTTTTTAACTAAGGGCCAGTTTGTTGTTTGTGCTGCATCTTCTATCTCTTAAGTTTATTGCAACAGAGAGTTATTACTTGAAATATTAGGTGACCTCTCTATTGTTACCGATAATGTGAAGAAGAAAGATGATAATGACCTAGCTCAAATGGTGTTTCAAAGCTTGAAAGGTAAAAGGTACCTCATTATACTTGATCATATATGGATGATAGAGCATTGGAATGACCTAAGGCTCTCATTCCAGGCGACAAAAGGAGGAGTAGAATGGAGCCTTATTTTTCCCTCTGTTGTCTTTGGAACAAAGCTGCGATTTATTGCAAGAAACGGTGTTTCTTGGTGAAAGATGTCTGACATACCTAAATGAAGTTGGAAGGCTTGTAGAAGAACATTGCAAAGGACTACCTCTTGCAATTGTAGTTAAAGCTAGTATTCCAGAAAAGATGCATGAGCAGAAAGATCAGTGGGAAGAAATTTTGACACATTTGAGGTCGCGAGTGGCTGATGATGAAGAAGCACAGGTTATGGGCATCATTGAGTTGAGCTACGATTATCTTCCATCTTATTTGAAACCATGCTTTCTGTAATTTTGCTCATTTTTGGAGGACCAAGAAATTCCAGTCAAGAAGCTGCAATGGTTATGGATGGCAGAAGGTTTTATCCAAAAACGAGATTCTAAGATGTAGAAAATAAGGGTAATAATGTGTGTTTGTATTCATGATCTCAGGGTACATCATATGGTGGTACAGAATACATGTACAAGCTAGAAAAAGGAAATAGATTCTAGTTACAATTACAAGTAATATCTACATTCCTTAATGCTCCTCCTCAAGTTGGAGCATGGGATCAGAAATGCCCAGCTTACCAAGTAATTAATGAAATTGGTTTCATCTGAGAGATTTAGTAAACAAGTCTACAGGTTGATCTGAAGTTCAGATATGATGAGTACGACGGTACCAGACTACACAAGATCCCGGACAAAAGGACAATCAACTTCAATATGCTTCGTACATTCATTGAGCACTGGATTTGCCGCAATATGAAGAGGAGATTAACTATCACAAAAAAATGCATAAGAGTAGTATGTGCAACCACCAAGTCTTTAAGCAAAGACTTAATCCATAACAATTCACAACAAGTAACAGCCATATCACGGTACTCCACTTTAGTAGACGATCGAGAAATTGTAGGTTGCTTCTTAGTCTTCCAAGAAACCAGAGAATTGCCAATCATAACAAAGTATCCGGAAAGGGAAAGCGGGTAATGGGGCATGCAGCCCAATCAAAATCACAGTAAGCAGTCAACTGTAATGCACTATTTGAAGAGAGAAATGAACCTTGACCAGGATGACGCTTCAAATAGTGCAACACACGAACTGCAGCTTGCCAGTGAGAAACACAAGAAGACTTCATGAACTGGGCAAGTGTATCAACTGAATAACAGAGCTCAGGACAAGTGATGGTAAGGTAGATCAGGCGCCCAACCAGACGGCGGTATTGCTTAGGATCATGGTAAAGTGGACATTCAACACGTGATAAGTCATGTTATTGCTCCATCGGAAAGTTAGTCGGTTCAGATGCAAATAGACCTATGTCAGATATAATATCCAGGGCATATTTCTGTTGTGAAAGAAACATCCCATCCGATTTTCTAGAAATCTCTATACCCAAGAAATACTTAAGCAGACCAAGATCTTTCATGTGAAAATAAGAGCTTAAGTATTTCTTGAACTCAAAGATAAGCAGCGAAGAACTACAAACAATAACCAGATCATCAATACAAACAAGTACATGCAAAGATACCAAACCACGGGAGAATGTAAACAGAGAGTAATCTGCTTTACTCTGAAAAAATCCAAATGCACTCAAAGCCTGAGCTAATTTGGTAAAAAATTGGTGAGGAGCCTGACGAAGACCATAAAGAGATTTATGAAGGCGACATACCTGTCCAGGGGGCGTAGGATAAACAGGGGGAGGCCGCATGAAGACCTCTTCATGCAGATCACCATGTAGAAAAGCATTATGCACATCCATTTGATGCTATTCGCAACCACGAATGACTGCAACAGAAAGGAATTGGCGAACCGAACTCATATTTGCAACAAGATAAAATATCTCACTATAGTCAATCCCTTCAACCTGAAGATTTCCAAGACCCACCAGGCGAGCTTTATGATGCTCAATCGTACCATCAAACTTAAAATTGGTATGATAAACCCATTTGCAGCTAATGACAGTCTTATCCAGAGGTAGAGGAGCCATCGTCTATGTCTGGTTGTGCTCAAGCGTAGTAATCTCATTAGTCATAGCATCTCTCCAATGAGCATGCTTTAACACTTCAGGAAAAAGTGGTGGGATATGCACTAGAAGTTACTGCACCCAAAATCTAGAATGCATACTAGAAAAATATCACAATTTACATAATCAGTAACATGATAGAGAACACCTGAGGATAGTGATGATACATAAGTGATCGTAGCAATGGGGGGAGGGGGGTTCTTCAGCGGTAATAGCAAAGACATAATCATCACAGACATAATCATACAAGTAAGAAGGAGGAGGCAACTTGGCGGGGAGGAGGCAACTTCGGAGGAAAGAGGCTGCTCCAGAGTGACCAACGAGGCAAGCAGTGAAGTGAACAATAGCTAGCAACGAACAGTAGAGTTCAGGATCGGAGAAGCCGCGCCAGGCGTTGGGTCGGAGACAACGACGCTGAGGTGCGTGGGCAATAATGACTTGGACGATACATCATCAAACTGAACCGACACAGAGGTAGCCGGTGGTCAGAGCCAATCATCAGATCTAGCTGTAAATTTGGATCAGCAAATGACAGTATAAGCGCAGTGGTGATTTGTCGGAATGGCTCCGGCGGCGGCAAAAGTGATGTCGGCGGTGATGTGGTGGCACTTCCAGGATCTTCTGATGAGGATGATGTTGGAGTGACTGCATACGGGAACTGGTCTTCAAAAAATTTGGCATCCTGACTATTGAAGAAAGTACGGGATTCCAAGTCATAAAATCGATAGCCTTTCTTTCCAGGAGGATAGCTAAGAAAGAAACATCGACGACTTCTTGGCGCAAACTTGTCGCAGAATCTGGGAACATAAGAAACAAAACACAAACATCCAAACACCATCAAAGGTTGATATTTTGGAACTCATCTATAAAGCATCTCAAGGGGGTGCGACCGTTGAGATGTTTTGTCGGTTTCCGGTTAATCAAATAAGTAGCAGTAAGAACACATTCTCCCCAAAAGTTAATAGGCAGAACTAATCAATCAAAGTTTGATAATGGAATCAAAGAGAAGTTCTTTAAGCGGTGTCAAAACTTTTTGCATCCATGACATGCTTCGCGACCTCTTCTTGAAGAAAACTTTATGCATCTGATCTCAATGAATGATTCAGATTCCGCCATAGTGGGTAAGCAGTATCGGTTGTGTGTCCATCTGCTTCACATGTCTATTCTCTGCTATTCCTTGCTAAAGATTATTCTTATAGACCATTCACATAACCATGGGCGGAACTACCATGGCACAAGGTAGGGCTCCAGCCCTACCTGAGATTCCGGCACTATGGTAGTAGTGGTGAGTAGCGCTTCTCGGCGGTCTGCGCTTTCCTGACGGTGAGGGCTCTATTTTCTGGCATTTAGTGTCGGAGAAGAAGGCCGCTCGCGGCCTTAATTTGTTGGCCCAAACTTTACCAAAGCGACGTCGCTTTAGTACAAGTCAAACAACATTGTTTTGGTTAGTAATGAATGGAAAAAAAATAAAAAATAAATTTTAAGTATTATGTTTGTTTGGATTGGGAGAGAATAGCCCAATCCACAATCAGAAATTGACGCTGCTCCAGAATAGAAATGGTGCGCCTACACTGCTCCAGTCTCCAGACCTTCCTCCGGCCTTCGGCTCTCCGTTCTCATCTTCATCTAGTCTCCTCTTTATGTTTATGAATTGAATGAGGTAATTTAATTTTCTATTTTATTTTTTCCTTTAAAAATTTAATTTATATGAATATTATTTTTAGATTGGATGTCAAATTGAAGTTATATGATTGTATCAATTGAATTGCACATGTATAAATTGTAGAGCAAAGTGCATATATAACCCTATATAATTGACAAATTACAGATATAACCCTGAAATAATTGAAAGTGCAAATATAACCCTAGATACTTAGGTTATGTGTAAATATAACCTTTTCTGGCAATTTGAGGCCAGATTAGGATGAAAAGACTATTTTAACCCTGATAATTTTTGTTTTAAAAATGAAAAAATCCCATTTAGATAATGACCATATTGACCCCACCAATCTTCTTCTTCGAAACCATTTCCTTTTTTTCTACAACCTTTCTACTACAAATCTCTTTTGCAACCTTTTTTCCTGCAAATCTATTCTTTTTTTCTGTAACTCTTTCCCCAAACTCGCATCTATATCCCCAAGCCCTTTCTTCTAACCGCCCTTTCGTCTCTCTCTATTTCACGTCGCTGCCTTTCATCGCCTCAGTCCAGCTCGTGGTTTTCCTTCTGGATCCTCATCACCGCCTCTATGTGCGCGTTAATGGTGGATTCTCCAGCGAGTGCTTTTGGGGTGGAGGTGGTGATATCTCCACACTTTCTCGTAACCATGGCTAAACAGATTAGAGAACGAGGGAAGATTAATCTAGCACTGGAAAACCCAATTAAAAGCGTGGTTTTCTGGATGGGTTAAATCAACATTGTTGTTACCATGCTAGATCTGAGCATCGGCGGCGATAGAGAAGTGTGCCCTAAAAAATGCTGCATTTCCCCATATTCCATATGTACTATTTTGCCACAGAGCCCCAGGTTCCACCATAATGATGACGGTTCCATTTGCAGTAGAGTTTCCATCATCGGAACCGGACTGGTGAGGATGTTGTGAGAAATGTTGAATATTCTGAGGCTGGATTGGTTCAGAGCCAAGATTGAACCATTCAACCAGTTCGATTCGAGCCAGAGCGTGAACAACCGGTCCAGCTGGTTCAACGTTTCTAGAACTGGACCGGAGAGGTGGTTGTTAGAGAGGTCGAGGGTTTTGAGGTTGTGGAGAGACGAAATTGAAACTAGAATCGAACCGACGAAGTAGTTCTAAGAAAGGAATAACACTTTCAGGTTGAGCAAACAAGTGAGGTCCGGGATTGGACTGAAGAGGAGTTGTTCTGAAGACTCAGGACCCGAAGTAGGTCCAACCGGGTCAGTGTGTTCGGAGTGAAAATGCCTCCGAGATTCATGTCCTTCACAACGAACCGAACCGGTTTGGCGTTTGAGCATTCCACCCCGATCCATTTGCAGAATGAAGCTGCAGATGAAAAAAACCAGAGTTTGTTGTGAATGTCGGCTTTTGATTTGAATGCTAAGAGAGCATTAGTATTGGCGTTGTGTTCTGAAGAAATTGATGAAGTAAGAAAGAAAAATAAGGATAATACTAGGAAAGAAACTGGATTTGGAGACACCATAATTGTGAGGTTTGAAACCTTGGGGAAAACAGAGGTTTAGATTGCATGTGATGTAATGTTGATGAAGAAGATGATGAAGGAAGCGTCCAAAGGGTATTTTTGTCTTTTAATTTTTGTACTTAGCCCAAAGGGTATTTTGGTCATTTTGGTTGGTCAATAGTCGGAAATGACCGGTCAATGCCAAAAATATTGTCATAGGGTTATATTTGCACTTCCATTCAATAGTCAAGGTTGTTATTGCACCAAAAAACAACTCAGGGTTATATATGCACCTTCTCCAACATATGAGGTTATATTTGCATATTACCCTAAATTATAATTGTTTGATTTATTATTTATGTGAAATTGTCAAATTATGGAATTAGGGATATTTATTAAATTGAATTTAGATGAATATGATTTTAAAAATTATTGGTTATTATAATTTGTTATTTTTTTCATAATGCTTTTAGATTTTATAAGAATGAATTCAATTTTCATATTTTCCCTATTTGATATTTAATAGGTTATGGAAAAAATTTTAATTTGAAGCAGAGGATTTCCATCTTCTAAGGGATCGAATGAACTTAATGAACAAATGTACAATGAAGAGGGTAGTAGTTGAAATTAATCTCGAGTAGAATTCAATCGGAATGATGTTATAATTGATCCCAGCTACGTAACCTATTGAAGATATTGATGTTTCTATTAGAGATGAAGTGCTAAGAGAATATATATTAAGATGTATTTGCCAACCTAAGAATCATACTTTTTTCAAGACATTCTTATTTGTTGAGTCAGTCCCATCTGGAAAAAAATTTCTGGTTCGGCCAACTGCCTATAACTACGGAATAGATTATAGACCATTCACTCCAAATTTTCTGGTTCCGCCAACTGCCCATAACCACAGAACAGATTATAGACCATTCACTCCAAGCTCTCCAACGCTATCAATTATTATAGTCTTATAGACCATTAAGCTCTCCAACGCTATCAATTATTATAGTCTTATAGACCATTCATCAACTCTTGTGTAATCCAAAATTAGTTCGGCCATCTCCATTTTCCTTAATGCTTTGTATCAATTCTTGTGCTGTAACTGTTGTTTTCATTCCCCTGTTTTAACTGATGTATGAAAATAAAGAAATATGTAGCATATTGATGCAGATCAAGAACATGGAAGGAAATAATCAGAGAGAGAAATTTCTGATTTCAATTATCACGAGGATAACGGTTTCTCCGATTACAATGGAATGGAAATCTGTACACATTCTTTGTAAACTCTTAAACTGAACTACAACCCTTACTTAAGTCTTACACCATATATACAGAGTTAAGTGAATCTCATGAACGGGGAACATTCAGATTTTTCCTCAACACTTTTAGGTAGGATTCTCCGAATTTCTCTTCCTTCTTTTATTCTTTGTGCCATTGGGAACTTTCCTTGAAGATGAATTCACCCTGTTCCGCTTTTTGGGAAAATTGGCACCTTCAGATTCAAGTAAGCAAATAATTTCCGGTGAGGGCACAAAATCATTGGGTCCTAATGCAGGCCGTTTTGATTCTCTATCAACGAAATTGGATATGAGTGAAACCTTCTGCATCTCTCTAGCTGCTCGAAGCAAAGGTACTTGGTCGGGAAGAATCACGGCCCATCTGCGCCGGCACTGGTTATCAGTAGGCGGAGGAACGCAAGCTGCAACCTTGGACCAACAATGTCCATGCTCTTCTATGCCTTGTCTTAACTTGGTATCCTCTTCCTCAGTCCATGGATTAAGATTCAATGAAGGATTCAAACAATTTACCCATCTTTCTCTACACTGGACTTGCGTTCTTCCATCAACAGATTCAGCTATTTTCTTCCAGTTTTTCGGCCCCAAAAAACATTACAGCAACTTTCAACCGCTTGTCCTCATGAGCTGTCCATCTACCGGCTCTTTGCCTTGCAGGATGAAGCGTCTTCAACCATCTGTTGGAGCATTGCGTGCCGGTCCTTACTTCCATTTCTGCAGCAACTATCTGCCAGTTGCTTTGCCCGAAAGCTTCTACAGCAGCTTGAAGCTGATCATCCTCCTCTGCGGTCCACTCCCTTTTAAGTATTGAAGCGTTAAGGCTCCTCTGATAGCGAGCAAGGCACTGGAATGGTGTTCTATTCGTCCCTAACGATACCGCGATGTCAAACCAGTTTTTGAGACCCATCTGAACACAATGTAGAATTGTCTTGTCCTCCATATGAGTCCATGGATCTTGATTGATCAAAGGGTTTTCACAACTCAACCACCTAGCTCGACATTCATCGCCAGATCGACCAGGAACACTCACCAAAGCTAGCTTATCCCAATTCACCATTGGCAGAAACTGTCTCATCCTCTCAGGGGTAACATCCACCTCGCCAATCGAAGCAACAATGCCATCAAAGTTAGCACAGCTCTCATCACCATCCTTTATCAGGCCTACTGATCTTTGGAAAACCATCTCCTGGAACTCGCGTTACACACCATTCGCAAGCCATTGATCATCTTCCTTACACCACTTGGCTCGACACGGAGGCAGTGATTTTTCGAGCACCTCTCGGAACTTAGCAACTTGAGGGTTCTCAGCAGGTCCATATTGCATCACCTTTGCAGCAAAAGCATTAATCTTTGGGAAGGATATTAGTTGAGTGCTGGGGTCCCTCCTATGTGACAATGCTCTTCCAGTTCTCCTTTTACATGCAACCTGAAAACCCTTCAATACTTCAACTCTTTTCCTGACTTCTTTACACTGCTCAATCAATGATTTAATGTGCAGTAATTTGCTCCTGATAAACCTCTGGGAATCCCTATTCTTCTTGATTGCATCTAGAAATGCTTCAGCTGCTTTGGGGAAAGAAGAACCTTTATCAAGATCAGGGTCACTATATGCGCCATCAAAATTAACATTAGGGTTACTGTACCTGTCAAAACGACGTTGTATAGCCCGCAGGGTTTCCAAGTCATCCTCCGAATTATCCGGCGGCCGTGAAAGTATCGAGCAGAGAGGTTCCTGGCAGTTCAAATCCTCATCGCCGTCGTCCTCGGTATCATCCGAAATCATGGGAAATCGTTTCCGTATATCAATAATGAAATTTAGGTCGTCATCTTCGTCGCTCGAGTACGAAGGGTTGTCGCTGGCGGCAGAGACTGGGGCGTCTTCGGGGTTAGTTTCGGCGGCGAGATCGCAAGCCATTTTCGAGGATTCCAAAATTTCGTAGAATTCATAGTCGGAAGCCATCTCAAGGATATGCAAATTGCAGACTCTTTATCTAATGTTTGCAAATTGCAGACTCTTAAGGACATTAAATAATTGCGATGGAGTTTCTTTATCTCATGTTTGATGTTTCCAATTTCATATCGGTTTTCCGAAATCAATAGGATTTGGCGAGCAGACGAATCGGCGAAGGTCACTCCCGTAGGGATGTTCAAATCAACCCGACCCGACCCAATTCCAACTGGTTTGAGTTGGGTCAGGTCAATCAAATTGATGTATTTATAATTTTGTCCTTTCAAAGAAAAATTTAGTCGGTCTATTAAAATACGATATTTTCATGAGTTATGGAAAGATCAACGTTTAAATTTCAAATTTGAAGAAATCAAGATAAAATTTTTTGGTTGCATTAATTGGGTCATAAACTTATATCTATTGCACATTGCATAATAAATTTTTAATATTGCAACTAAAATAATTTATCTTTCTATAATTCTAATTTAACTATATATTTCCATATGCATATAAAAATACGGTTTTTCTCAACATTCTGCCAAAAAATTCATCGAAAAGCGATGGGGAGGACTGAGGTTTGGGGTTCGATGGTAAGGGCAGGACTGAGGAAAAGCGACGGGGGGAAGAAGACGGGTATGGGCGGAGGTGGTGAGATGGTGAGGTAATGGAGGTGGTGAATCCATATTCTGGTGGAACTCCAGATTCCGGCAGCAGCGGTAGTGATGAGCGGTGGAGGTGGTGGTGGAGGGGCAGCAGCGGTAGTGGTGAGCAGTGGAGGAGCCGCTGTGAAGGTGATGAAGAAGAGCCCGTGGGGTATTCTTGTCTTTAATTTTTTTTTGCTTTAAGACTAGGGGTATTTTAGTCTTTTAAGTTTGGTCAATGCCGGAAAATACCCAGTCAATGCCGGAATAGTGCCAAAAGGTTATATCAGCATTTTAAATGCAAAACATAAGGTTATAATCGCTCTTTCGAACTTTACATGATTATATTGGCACTTTTTACCAAAACATAGGGTTATATATATATATTTTACCCTAAAATATTAGTTTGTTGCAACTTATCCTTCATTAATTTCATTAATAAACAAGTTTAACATTTTCTGAATAATAACACAAACAAGATTGAGTCCGTCTCTTGAAAGACGGTCTTTCCATAAGTCATGGAAAGACCAAGATTTAAAGTGTAAATGAGAAGAAATGAAGATAAAATTTTCGGGTTACATGAACCGGATTATAAATTTTATAACTACTACATGTTGCATACTAAAATTTTAATATTGCAACTAAGACATTTTACCTTTTATTATTTTAATTAAACCCCGTATTTCCATAAGCCTATGGAAAGACCGTCTTTCCCAAGACTTTGCCAACAAGATTACCCGTGCTATTCGAGAATAAAATAAATGGGCATAGTTATTAATATTGGCAAAGTCTTGGGAAAGACGGTCTTTCCATAGGCTTATGGAAAGACGGGGTTTAATTCGAATAATAAAAGGTAAAAGGTCTTAGTTGCAACATTAAAATTTTAGTATGCAACATGTAGTAGTTATAAAATTTATAACCCGGTTCATGCAACATGAAAATTTTATCTTCATTTCTTCTAATTTACACTTTAAACCCTGGTCTTTCCATGACTTATGGAAAGACCGTCTTTCAAGAGACACACTCATTAATATTAATAATATTTTTGCAAACAAAAAATGAAATATATTTATTTTACTAATTATTGATAAATAAAAAAATATTTTTTATATTTATATGAAAATATAATATGTATTTATAAAGAAAAATTTAAAAACTGTATAAAGAAATATCAATTATAAACAATATATTGATTAAAATATGAAATATATATTCATAATTAATCAATTATTTTATAAATAATTTTCAGTAAAATTATATTTTCTTAAACAAAATTGTAAAAGTATTATAACTAAATATAATGAACATAATTGTATTTTTATTTACTAATTCAATAATTAGTATGTAAATAACATACAAATTTTATTTTAAATTATATGAAAATAAATTGTAGCTTTCTTTATTGGCAAAGTCTTGGGAATGAACGTTTCTCCATAGCTTAAGGAAATACGAGGTTTAATTAAAATAATAAAAGGTAAAAGGTTTAAGTTACAATATTAAAAATTTATTATGCAATGTGTGGTAGTTATAAAGTTTAAAACCTGATTCATTCAATCCGAAAATTTTATCTTCATTTCATCTAGTTTGCACTTTAAACCCTGGTCTTTCCATAGTTTATAGAAATGCCGTCTTTCAAGAGACAGACTCTTGTTTATTATTTGAATATTAATACAATTTTAAAAAATTATTCATTTTATTTGAATAATTTTTTTTTACCATTTCTATTTATATGATTTGGGTTGATTTAGAAATTTTGTTACCCAACCTGACCCAAAACTATGGAAATTCTGATCCTACCCATTTGACCCAAAACTTTGGGCTGATTTAAGCCGGGACAGCTAACCGCCATGACCCGCAGATCACGATGACCAGCCTAATCTGGTGAATCAAGTAACCTAACCTTCAACCAATACTACAAGACACCCCCCCATGAGCAATTGTTTTAACGAAGAATTGCACTGATTATTTACCCCCCCCCCCTTGAAAAATTGATGCCTCTGTATAGGATGCTAGACTTACCGTTTTGAGCACCAGTTGGAGAACCAGTGCTGTATAATAATCGGTGCCGATACACTTTCCTGGTGTAAAGGATGCGTGAATGCTCACATACTAAGCACCGGTTTGATTTCAGCAACAGGTATTCTTATTCAATCAGTGTTATGAATGGGGCGATAGAAGTCGAAATATTTATCCAGCTAATAACCAATTCTTACACATGGTTTTGTATTTTGAATAGTCTCCCCGGTTCTTTATATATATGAACCAATGAGATAAGTTTACATGTTGAATAACTTGTAACGGTTATGATAACAAAACTGGTGCTAGGTTTTTATATTTTTGAAAATATGCTATTTGAATGTAATTAATGCCATCCCATTTGAATTTCAAGGGGGAAATCAAAGAGATCATTAGAAATCATATTTTTAACCAAAACATTGAAATCGACTATTTGTTCATCATCCACGAAATCGAAATTGTCGTACAAATAGAATTGAAACAAACGAATTGAACTAAAACGAAAGTGTCATGAAAATATTTAGATTTGCAAATAAATTAATAAATATTCAAATACATTATCCACTCCAAATTTTAAAAGAAACCATCACTTCCCAATCAGATTGGAAATATTGTCCTTGTTAACAAAATAATTTGTGTAATTATTGGAGTAAACCTCAACCCACACCATGCACCACCTAGTGTCCACGTAGTTCAAGTCGTTTGAGTGGATAGTGGAGAGATCTGTCGTGAAGCACTTTGAATGTAAAGTGTGGGGCATTAGTTTAAAAAATAGAACATCTGGTCGATGTGGATTTTTCATGCATATTGTTAGTATCTTACCCCTAGGATATCAGCATGCATACATTGCAAGGTGAGCTTCTCAATTTGGTTATCCAATATTCGCTCCCCTAATTAAATTAGCATAGACTCACTCACTTGGGTGGTCGAACTCGCAAGCACACCTTCAAGCACCAAACTTATTTCAGTCCCCTTTTCCACTGAGGAGAAATAGTATTTCTTTAGATATTCTGTGTTTGCTCGTCTCCGTTACACCGAGGAGAAAAAAATATTTTTTTGGACACTCCCTATTTTCCCATCTCTATTACATCGAGGAAAAGAAGTGTTTCTTCGGACACTCTCTGTTTTTTTATCTTTTTCTCTAAGGAGATTGAGTAGTTCACCAGACACTCTTGTCTCCACTACACCAAGGATCATTTCATCGGAAAATCCTATAAAATGACTTCCATAACAACTTGATCCTCATCGTTAGATCTCTCAGACAGAACCCGGACACCTTGGGCTTTTAGACACACCTTTGTACGTATTGCCCCTATGTTGTAGTTGTGTTTGTTCAACATCGGGTACGAGAGGGTTACGCTAATCTCTCATGCTTATACATTGGAAGAAACCTCGTCTTCAACACTTGACATGGCTATTGTTGGAGAGAAAGAAAAAAAACTAAGCAGAAAGAAAGAACTTTGAAGAATTATAACTATGTTTCATAAGGCAAACTTTGTTAACTTTAAGTTGCAGATTTTTCATTATTGATTCACCTATTTAAAGGCAAATAACTTCAGAAACGTGGCTTTTAAAAATCCTATAAAAGCTCCAACACTAACTCAACTACTAGTAAATAATCATAACTAATAGGAACACTAATTCTTAACAAAGACCGAGTCTAACACATCATAAACAATATTCATATGACGTACGAGTTACTTGAATGCATCAAAGTAACTCAATTATTAAATTCAAACTAAACAATCTTAATTAATCTAACATTCACTCCCTTAATAAAGATGTTTCTACTTACTCTTAGCAAAGTCGGTCCATAATCGTCAATTGGCTCGGTGAGTAAAGCCTTTTGCTCATTCCTTTTGAAGAGACAATCAGTAGCAAAGTGTCCATAATTTTTACAATTATAATTAACGATGTACCTTCTTTATATCAAATTTTGCATCTTCTTTGTCCATGCCATCCCTACAAACATTGTGTTTGTGAATGCTACCTTTGCGAAACTCCCTTACTTTTCACTCGGCTCAAGTTAACAACAAGTGCTTGCCATCCGACCCACTAACACAATTCTCATAAACCTTGAGGTGGCCTACCACTTCATCAATCATCATTGTTTTCAGGTCTCTTAATTGCTTAATGGTTGAGACAATTTGGAGATATCTTCTTGGAACTGCACGTAAGAACTTCTTCACTACGTACGTTTCTTCTATGCTTTCACCAAGGATTTAAACCTCATTGACGATGATCATGAGGCGAGCTAAAAAATAATTGATTTTATTGGAATTCTTCATAAGAAAACTCTCAAAGTCAGACTTGAGAGTTTGAGCTTGTGCTAACACATTCAACCCCATGAATGTGCTTTTAAGTGTATCTTGTGATTCTTTTTTCGTCTCCTTATCACCAAGGAGAGAGAGTGTTTCATCGGACACTTCCTAAAAGATGGCTTCCATAGCCACTTGATCCTTATTGTTAGAGCTCTTGAACACAATCGAGACACCTTGGAATTTCAGACACGCCTTCATACGTATTGCCCCCGTGTTGTAGTTGTATTTGTTCAGCATAGGGTTCAAGAGAGTTATGTTGATCTCTCATACTTGTACTTTGGAAAAAACCTTGTGTTCACCACTTGACAAGATTAATGTATCTGCTCTTCAGCATCTCTAGTGCTAGCTCTAATACCAGCTATTCTTACAGGCTTTGTACATGAATGTTACTGCATACTCACGTGGCTTCCCTTCACCTTGGAAACTCATATGCACACTCTTGACAACACTTGATAAACATTTAGAAAGGAAAAAAGATATTTTGGAATCGGAATTATTTTCTAACGTAACTAAAAAAAGAACTACATTTTTACTACTCCCAACTCTTATAAAGAGTACACTGGTTATATTTAAATAGAACACTATAAAAATAACTCTTACATTATAGTCACAACTAATACAAGATCATTCTTATACTTTAGCCACAACTAATACATGACCGAATTCGCTGCTTCGATTCAGCAACAATTTAACTTAAACTTAATTAACTTCTTTAACTTGACCTAATCTTGGTAAAATAGTAAAAACCAATTTGATTATCTAATAGAAGGTGTGTAGATGATCTCCTAGATCCTTTATTGCATTGTACTCACCCAGGTGAGGGAGTATTTTTTATCTTTGGGTCAGACGTGAACATCACAATTGACTTGGCGAATGAAACCCCCTTACCATCCTTCTTTGGTGAAGTCCACACTAAGGAAAATCACTGATTTACTAGGATACGTGGTTTCACCTTTAAGGAGTGGACCTAGGCAGCATCACAAACCTATTAAGAGGCCACTGGCCTGAATCTTGAGTTTTATACTTCTCAATCGAAGTTGACTTGCTTTTCATGTCGAGAATCACAGCTTCTTCGAATCTTTTACCCCTCGTCCCTCTCTTGGGTCCTAGACCTCCCTCGAAACTTATAGCTCCTCGAACAGCCTCGTTGGACAAATTTGACAGACCTAAGGGGCTCTCGTCCTCCTGTTTCTTGAACTGCATCCCTACCTCAAATATTTTTTGAGATGCTGAAATATATTATCTTGCAACACCATCAGAGTCTGCAAAATCTCTAAGTTGTTGGCAAGTTCAAATGCCGATTGAAGCTATTGGTGAACTCAAAACGTGTGTGGGTACTACTTGCTCTCTTATTTGTGCATCAATAGCTCGTTCGTGTGACATGAAACTGAGTAACAAAAAGAGTTGTTCCACCATTGGCTCGATCATCCATGCATTGCATGTTCGTCTATGCAACTTGGGGATGAGTGCACAAATGGATATTCCTATGGGGTCCCATAGGGGTTTACTAGGGATGGATTCCAAGACAAGGACGGCTTGAGGACGTCCCTCTAACGTCCCTGGAACATTTGAAATGGAACGTCGGAAATGGTCAACCAAATTCGAGAAGAGTTTACTCAATTCTGGAAATGTATTAGGGATGCATAAGTATTCTACTCCAACATATCCAAAGATTTTGTATCCATAAATAATTTGACTTCTGCAAAAAACTTCCATCCCGGTTCTTATACTTTGAAAATCCTCCTCAATTCGGTAGAGTCTTTTGTAATTTGACACTTGAAAACCTCCCCTCCTGTGTTTAGAATCACCCTATTCTGGATATTGAGTTATTATTCTCCATCCCTCTTGTTAACTAGTCTCTGTTTTTTAAGTTTTTTAATCTGTAAAATGTATCATCATTTTGAAGTTTTCTGTTGACAATTCAATGGGCACTTGTACCTTGGGCTTGTAATTGTGTACCTGACATTTTACTTTGTTTTATTTTATTAAAGAAGTGGTAAAGCAGAACTCTACCTCATTCTCGTAGTTTCTTTTTGTAATTTACCTTATAAGTAATCAAAGAAGTTTGGTTTTGGTCTGTCACATTATTTTATTTTTATTTATGTATTAAATTAAGTTTTAATGGATAGTTTCTCATTTGTCACCATTGATTAAATTAATTTTTTATTTTTATTTTATGTTAAATATAGAATACTATAACTATTTTTATTATTATATTTTATCTGTATGCTTGTCGTACCCAAATCCATAATTAAATTTTTTTTTTCTGTTTCTCATCTCTCTAGTTTAGATACCCATCCTCGACTCGGTGCTACATAGATGTTGGTTCCTCTTTCACCATGGTGTTAGCTGTGTAGCGTTTTTAGTTAAACGTCCCCACAAACAATGTCAATAGTGAGGCCAAAAATGATCGATGAGCTGGTCTTGTGCGTGTCGGGTGTGCTCTAATACTATGGTATGAACATGAAAATTAAGCGAGCAACATTTGGCCGGAACCCACTCTATTTTCAAAATTAGGTTTTTGGGTAGTGGTAGCTTATTGGAGAAGTTGGGAGAATAGAACTTACCTATAACTCTGGCCAATATATTCTTATGTACTTGATGCATGCGCTGCATGTGTGAAGCATGGTATATGGTGAGAAAGATTGTTAAATTTGATTATCGTGAGAACAAAATTTATACAGCTTACAAGATAAGGACCAATCTCTTTGATTGCGGGATGGCTTAGTATAGAAGATATACAAACTACTAGAATTATGGAAACTAGAATATTCACATTAATACCCCCTTCCACCCTCAAAAGCTTATGATCGATGACAAATATGCAGCTTGTCCTAAAGTATGAGAAAGTGATGGTTACCAACAAGTTTAGTGAATATGTTTGCAATTTGATCAAGAGAGAAAATATGGCGAACAACCAAGTCATCAGATGCAACTTGCTCGCAAACAAAGTGATGATCGATCTTGGTGTGTTTGGAGTGCTTATGGAAGACATAATTGGCAGATAGGAAGGTTTTACTCAAGTTGTCACAGAAGAGAATAACTGGATGTTGGACAAAATTATTTATCTCCTTCAACAGCTGTTGCAGCAAGATCTGTTCATCTGCAGCAAAGGTAATGGCTCGGTATCCCGCCTCCATACTAGAGCAAGCAATAACTTTTTTCTTGTGGGGTGACCAACTGAGGAAGTTTCCACCGAAATAGACAACAAAACCATACTGAGACTTGCAATTATCTAGATCAGATTTCCATCCAATATTTGAGAATGCCACCGATCCAAAGTCCTGAGCTTTTTGAAAGATGAGACTCGATGAGATGGTGTCTTTCAAGTAGCTCAAAATGTGTTTCCCCGCACTCCATTGAGCTTCCATAGAAGAATGCATAAACATGAAGCTGAAAACATAGGATATTTTTGGGTGAGAAATGGTGACATATTGCAAAGCACCACAATGATAATATACAATGCTCTTATACAATGTTAGATCAGGGAGGGGTTCACCTATAGTAACCAACCAAGAACCAGGATCCACATGGGATGAAATTGGTTGACCACCAGTCATTCGTTTAAGAATGTCACAGATAAACTTTTGTTGAGATAGATGAATTGAGAAGCCAACATGAGTAACCTCAATGCCCAAAAAGTAGTGAAGAGTGCTAAGATCCTTCAAGGAGAAATCCCGGTGAAGGAGACAAACAAACTCTTCGATAAATGAGGCATGAGATCCCATGATGATGAGATCATCAACATAAAATAGGTCATAAACCACACGATCACAAGACTTTTTAACAAATAAAGAGAGATCATAGATACAAGCCTTTAAGCTATGTTGAACTAAGGGTCCAATGAGCTTGTGAAATCATGCCCAAGGGACTTGATTGTGACCGTAAGGAGCTTTACAAAGTTTATATACATTATTCGGTTTGTCAAACACAACAAATCTCTCAGGCTGGTCCATGAAAAATATTTATGCAAGGTTGCCATTGAGGAAGGCATTATTAACATATGTATGTCAAAGAGACCAGCCACAAGATATAGCCAAGCTCAAGACAAGAAAAATAGTAGTGGGTTTGACAAAAGGACTGAAAGTGTCATATTAATCCACAACAACCTCGTGACAAAAACCTTTTGCAACTTGCCGCGCTTTATAGCGCTTAATAGAGTTGTGTGACTTCCACTTGACCCTGTAAACCCACTTACCACCAAAAACTTTAGATTGAGGGAGGTGGGAATAAATCCCATGTTCTATTAGACATTGGGCACCAAATTCAAATTCCGTAGCATGCTGCCAGTTAAGGTCGGTAATGGCTTGATGGAGGAGTTTAGATTCAAGGATTGTAGTGAGAGCAGTGAGAAATGGATATTTCGTAGAAAGGTGAGCTTTTAGTTTAAGGAAGTGGGTGGAGGAATGAGCAGATATTAAATGGTTGGAGTTTTCAGCATCACAAAACCAAGTTGGTGCATTCGTGGTATAGAGAAGGTAGCGTTGATGATGTGGAAGCCGATGATTTTAGTGAGGAAGGGATTGACAAGAATGGTTCAAGGGAGGATACTGGTGAGGGTCCATGGGTGATGAGAACAGAAGAAAAGCTTCCCGTCGAGTTTGGATTTATTATAATTTTTATGACGGACGATGAGGAAACTGCAAGAGGGAATTTGCTCAACAGAGGGTTGTAACTCAAGGTGAATCAGGAAGGGGAAGTGATGAGATGGTAATTTCATATTTTCTTAGGCAATTTAACATGATCATGTTAGTAAATGTGATTGATATGATTGATACAAATTGATTTAGTTAATATTTTATTTTAGGATGTAAATACTTTCAGTACTTATACCTTGTACAAATTATTTATTAATACAGAATAAACGATGGAGCTCCTCAGGAACCCAATTACCAATTTGTTACCAAATTACATGGTATCAGAGCCATAACAAAACTTACCTTCTTCATCTCTTTCTTCTCTCGTTCCTGCGATGGCCTCCTCTTCTGGCAAAACCAACTCTTCTGACAATGACAACAACCACTCTTCAACCACCCCAACACACTTTCAACCTACAACCTTGATTTTTCACTCAGATCAATCAGTTACGAACATTCGTAATCAAATACTGCTTATACTAGATCTCCAAAAAGTTCAGTACCATACATGGGTCGAGCTTTTACAAATCATAGCTAGTACACACAATGTCTTGGATCACATCAACAACTCTTCTTGTCTGGATGATTTCTCTGAAGCCAAATGGAAGCAATTGGACGCCATAGTTCTCAGCTGTATTTATGGCACCATCAGTGACGATCTTTTTCTCACAGTGATTCAAGTTGGTTCAAACGCTTGTGAGGCATGGCTCCGTGTCAAAGGCATCTTAAATGACAATCATAGTGCACCGGCTGTCGACCTTGAAAGTCAGTTCATCAACGGCCACTTAGAATCTTTCCCTCCATTTCCACTTACTATCAACATCTTAAGTCACTGGCGGATCAGCTCGAAGACTTCGACAGTAAATTCAGTGACCATCGGCTCGTCCTCCAACTCATCAACGGTCTCTCCGCCAACTATGACACCGTTATCAGTATCATTGATCAAATGTTGCCGCTAATCTTTTTTTCCTAGTAGCTTAAAGCATGCACACCAGTGACGAAGCCCACCAGAATTGCTCAATGGACGGGTCTCATGCCCTACACGCCACTCGAGGGACAAGGGCGGTGCCACCCGCCACCGACTAGGGCCACCAGCAGCATGGTGGCCGCAACCGCAACCAAGGAAAATACAGCTCCACTAGTGGAAAACATGGTTGCTCACAACCAGACCAATTTAGTGGATAAGGAGCTAAATGTCAGGGGAGCGGCAGCCATCCGCCGTTGTACCCACCGCTGATGTCTCCCTCCTAGCTGGCAACTTGGACGCGTCCGCCATGTCCATATCACACGGCCCCTCATGCTAGTGTGATGCAGCATCTTCCTTTAGGTGGAAGATAATAGGCAGGCCCGGGTCAAGCATTATTTCCTAATGAACATTATAATCACTTTGGGCTGCAAGGATCTATCTTGGGCCCAGTCCCATGACTAGCTTTATATGGTCAGTAAGCTTCAGGTTTAACCTAGCACTATGAGGATGATTTATCCCTGTTTTTCAGCACTATGTCGCTTCAGCAACCCTCTGAAAATTGGTACATAGACATTGGGGCTTCCTCTCACATGACCGCGAACTCAAGTAACCTTTGTACCTATTTTAATTGAGCACTTTATCACATATTTATATTGGTAATGGAAGTACTATTCCAGTTGTTGATAAATGTTCTGCATCCCTAAACACATCCTTGCCTTTTCATCTCAAAAATGTTTTACACACTCCCAATATTATTATATTTTGGTCTCTATTAGAAAATTTACCATTGATAATAATGTTAGTGTGGAATTTGACCCAGCTGCTTTCTCTGTAAAATACCTCACTTCCCAGAAAATTGAAACGAGATGTAATAGTCTTGAGATCTGTATTCGGCACTAGCCCATATGCCTTCGCTTCTGTTGCCTCCCAACCCCATCCTAGCATGCTCGTCTAGGTCACTCTGGAGACCATATCTTGGATTTTCTTAAAAGTTGGGATTCTATTTTTGATAAAGCAATATGTTCGGCCATTATCTCATCTTGTCATATTTCTAAACACATGCGTCTACCTTTTCCAAGTTCTCAAACTGTTACTCTTAAACCTTTTGATATTGTTCATAGTGACATAGGTACTTCTCATATTTTTAGCACCATTGTTTCAAATATTATCTATTGTTGTTGGATGATTTTTCAAATTTTATTTGGATTTATCCACTCAAACACAAATCTAATGCATGCTCCAAATTGGTGCAATTTCAAGCCATTGTCAAAACACAATTTCATATTAATATCAAAACTTTTCAATGTGACATGGGTGGTGAATTTGTGAACCAGTTTTTGCACACCTTTTGCGGCTTAAATGGCACGTTAATGTGTTTTGCTTGCCCACAAACTTCTCCTCAAAATGGTACAGCCGAGAGAGCACTTCGCACACTTAAAGACATTTCCCATCTCCTTACATATGCCTCTTTACCACATCGCTTCTGGGTTAAAGCACTTCATATAGCCACATATCTCCACAACATCTTGCCTTCCAAAGCCATACAAAACCACACACCAACCTACTACCTATACTAGCATGAACCCACATACTCCCATCTTCGCACTTTCGGCTGCATGTGTTACCCCAACACTTCCACCACAGATCCCCACAAATAAGCTCCTCAATCGACCCCATGTCTCTACCTCGGCCTCTCTTCAGACCATAGGGGCTATCGATGATTGATTCTTGGCTCACACCGAGTTCTCATTTCCCGACATGTCGTGTTCGATGAGATGACATTTCCCTTTGCCAAGCCACATGAGTTCAGCTCTATGACCGATTATGTCCTCCCATCCTCTGATCCATCACCTTTTTTTCCTTCACATTTTCCACCAAATACTGCCACCACAAGCTCCATCCACCCCTACCGAATTACGACATGTTTCTTCACCAACACCAGTTCCATCACCCCCACCTAAACATCAAACACATCTCGTCTCACTACCTCTTCCTCGCCATTCCATGACCACTCATTGACAGGCCGGTATGCAGAAGCCGAATCCCAAATAAAATCTTCTGGCATCCTCATCTTGCACATCCCTCTCCCGACCTCCTCGATACGTGCCCTGTAGGACCCGAACTGGCAAACTGCCATGAAATATGAATTTAGTGCTCTTATTAAAAAATGGTACTTGGGACTTGGCTCCAAAGTTGCCTGGTGCTAATGTTATTTGTTGCATGTGGCTGTTTAAAAATAAGTACAGGTCTGATGGCACGCTGGAGAGACATACGGCCTGCTTGGTTGTTAATGGCAAGTCTCAATAGGTGGGTGTCGATTGTGATGAGACTTCCAGTCTGTCGTGAAACCAGCCACTATTCGCTAATTTTAACCATAGCTCTGTCCCAAGCTTGGCCTATCCATTAGTTTGACATCAAGAATGCATTCTTGCATGGTAACTTGGAGGAAACTGTGTACATTCATCAATCACCCAGTTTCGCTGACAGGAAACGCCCAAATTATGTGTGTCTCTTGCGCAAATCTCTATATGGATTAAAACAGGCACCATGTGCCTGGTACCATCGGTTTGCCACATACCTTCACGAGATCGGGTTCCAAAGCAGTCACAGTGATCACTCTCTGTTCATATACAACTATTAGGGTGAGACCGCCTATTGGCTTTTATATATGAACGACAGGGCCGACTCTTACACATGTGCAACCGGTTCTTTTGAACAGGGCCCCAAAAGTTTTATTAGCTATTATATATATTATTTATTTTTATTATGCCTAAAGTATCTTCATAGTTGTAAGAACTCAACTTGTAGAATTTTTGTTATTTTATTTAATGGTAATTAAGTAGTACTATTAATTTATCTTTGTCTTTATATTTTGTTTTGAAAAGCCATAATATTCAAATAATATAAATATTATTTGATAACTTTATATTAATGTATTTAGGGACCTTTTTTTTGCACCGGACCTCCAAATTGTCAGAGCGGCCCTGATGGACGCATCATTCTCACGGCCTCCTCCAGAGGTCTTCTTCATCGGCTCACCTTTATGCTCGGCCAGGAATTCGCCATGATAGATCTCAGCCCTCTCAGCTACTTCCTAGGCATATCAGTTACACGAAACCATTCGGATTTATTTCTTTCACAGCAAAAGTATGCTCGGGAAATCATTGATCGCGCCAAAATTACTACATGCAAATCGGTCTCCATGTCCACGGACACCAAATTCAAGGTGGCGGCCGGAGTTGGCATACCACTAGCTGATCCATCTGTTTACCGAAGTCTCGTCGGTGCTTTGCAGTATCTCACCTTTACATGGCCAGACATTGCCTACGTCGTGTAGAAAAATTATCTTTTCATGCATGATCCGAGAGAGCCCCACTTCCAGTCTCTTAAGCAGATTATCATATATGTCCAAGGCAACACTGATCTTGGCCTCATGCTCCATTCGTCGTCGACCTCGGCCCTCACAGCCTACTCCGACGCTGATTGGGCTGGGTGCCCCGATACCCGTTATTCCACTTCTAGTATTGTGTATATTTTGGAAACAATTTGATATTGTGGTCATCCAAGCGTCAACATACCATTTCCCACTCCAGCGCAGAGGCTGAATATAGAGGCATTGCAAATGCAGTGGCCGAAACATGCTGGCTGCGAAATCTCCTTTGTGAACTTCATGTCCCACTCCAGCGAGTTACTCTTGTCTACTGCGACAACATCTTTACAGTTTATGTCTCATCAAACCCGGTGCAACATCAGCGCAACAAACACATTGAGATCGACTTGCACTTTATTCGCGAAAAGGTAGCTCTTGGTCAGGTTCGAGTACTTCATGTTCTGTCTGCTCATCAGTATGCCGACATCTTTACCAAGGGGCTCTCATCTCCTCTGTCCTTGGATTTTCGGTCTAGTCTTTGCATCCACCTAGCCCCGGCTTCGACTAAGGGGGGGTGTTAGTAAATGTGATTGATATGAAAAATACAAATTAATTTAGTCAATATTGTATTTTAGGATGTAAATACTTTCCTTACTTATACCTTGTACAAATCGTCTATTAATACAGCATAAACGATGGAGCTTCTCAGGGACTCAATTACCCATTTCTTACCAAATTACAGATCCATGATAATATTGCTGGCTTGCGCGGGTCAGTGAACATTTGAATTTTATGGTCATCTAGACTTAGACTATGCACAAGCTAATCAAGGGAGCTAAAGTCTTTGTTTGAGGCCTTCTGTTGTAATAAGATGAGCCTCAATCTCTCAACGCGTCTGTTTAGTGGTTTGGGGTGTCAATAAACTCCTGTCCAGTAGCTTTGCAAAAATAGAATTATATTTATTTTGCACACTAGAATTTGAATTAAAGAAGCGAGCTTTTATGATTTGAATCGTGATTACAACGTGCAAGAGTCTAGGGTGGTTAAACTATAAAAGAATCAGATGAGCAGAAGAAGTTTACAGTATTTTCTGGTTTTCTTGATGTCTATGCACACTTACTGCATTATCCATGTTCTTCAAATGTATTGGGACATATTTCTACCATTCTTCTTCATTTTTGGTAAACTGGTATGTTGCAGCAGCCAGCAGTTCCATACTCAGAAGATCATTGTAAGGTAAAAGCCTGTACATAAGATAAGTCAGTAGTAAGATGCAAATCATATCATACATATGCTCTTCATTGTTATCATTCCCCATTTTGGATGAAGAGCATACAACCAAACTAGTAATTGCAGGAGATAGCGATTGCGTGAACGCTTTCACAGACAGGAATGGAAGCCATCATGCATTATCAGATCACGTGAACTTTTTAGGGCAAGTTAAGGGTTGGGGTTTTCGTACCGAGAAAATGTTGCAATGGCCTGGATCCGCTAAGTGAGCCATTAAGTTCTCAACAGGGCCTTCTCCAGTGTAAACAGCCTGGAAACAAAATCCAACAAAAGCCAGCATTGCTAATCTCCCATTCTTGATCTCCTTGGTCCTCAGCACCATCACTGGCTCTGGAGATCCCCTTCCCCACATGAAGGGATCGAACCAGAGCCCGCCAGGGTACCCTACATCAGGCTTAGGCTTCTTCTTATGCGGGAACGTGGGCTCTATGTCCACGGAACCCGGTTTGATAATGTCAGCCCATCTCCGCCCCTCCACCCATCCCATGAGAGCTAGCTGCACCGCGAAAAGGGTAACGGGATCTGCAAAGTATTCCCTGGAACCCGCATCGTACCACGAGAAGTTCTCAATGAAGCCTAGACTTTCAAGCCATTCGGGTATCAGAATTCCGGCAACTGCCAGCATTGCCCATCTGCCGTGCACTAGCTCAGCTTGAGCAAACCATCTCAGCAGCTCTGGATCAGATCCTAATCAAATTAACAAAACTGTGTCGGACTATTGGTGTGTTTGGTGCAGTTGTGCTTATAACATATGCTGAACCAGCTTCTCTTTTTCAAAAACTTACAAAACACCTATACTTAAAATAATGTAAATTACTGCAAAATACATACCCAATCCCAAAGGGTCGAACCCGAAATCTCCTGGAAGGCTGCAATCATTGTAGAAGGAATTAAAATAAAAACCAATGTCAAATTAAAGTGACAATTGTCTACCATTTCTTGTAAGCATTTTCACAACCAGATAAGGATCAAAGTGTATAATCACCTGCCATCTAGCCATTCAGGAGGTGAGCTACCAGGGAACCACAACGGCCTGTCGGGAGGGAGCGGTTCGCAAACGCTTGACACCCCTTTTCCAGCATTCAGACGACCTTTGCCCAGTACGAGCCTTGTAGCATTTGCCCTCAAAAATGTTGTAGTTGTATCCCTGAAATGAGCCTGTTTCTATCAGTATTGAGGATTATTGAGACAACGGAAGTGTTGAGTACTATGCGAACTGACAAAGGGAGAATGGATGACCTGATTGGAATTCCTGAAAGTGAAGTGGAAGCGATGGACATGGCCATTTTCGGTAAGAATGCTTGTGTTCTTAATCTTGGTGGCTTAGCGATTGCAGAGCCTCATATTGAAGTGTGGCATGCCGCAAAACTTATCCACAAAAGGAGGGAAATAGATAACTTCAGATGTTAGGCGGCTTCGGTTTGGATTTTGTGAAACTCGTAACTGAAAAATGAAAAAGAAAAAAAACCAAGAATCCACTTAATTACAAGGGTAAAATTACCACAAGTTTGTCGAAACGGACGGATTTTACTCGTAGATGTTATGGTTTATTACTATTACCAAATAAACTTTGAATCGATATATAATACTAACTCAATACTATTACGAGTGAAATTGAAAGGTTCTGAGTTCAAATTACATCTATGTCAAAAATTGTGAATATTAGAGTAATTTTTTAAGAGTTAAGTGCTAAAATTGTAAATATTTGACTCTGCTGACGTTTTAGTCAGCGTTCAATTGGCCGGATTTTGGTAAAAAGATAATTTTACCCTCGACCAAAAAAAAGGAAAAAAGGAAAAATGGAAAACCTTTACTCCGATTCCGATTCCGATTCCGATTCCGCCGCCTCTCTGTAATCAACAACCCTTTCTCTCTGATTCTGCCATCTCTCTCTATCAACAACCCTTTCACTCCAATTCCACCAAACAACCCACCTTATTCCCCATTTCTCCTCTGATTCAACCAAGCAACCCACCTTATTCCCCCTTTCTTCTCCGTTCCCATTGAGTGTCACCACCAGAGAGGCATAACGAGCATCGCCGTCAGAGAGAAGCACAGTGGAGAGTCAACGAGGCTAATGTCGTCGAAGCGGAGCCCGGTGGAGGGCTCAACGAGGTCGTCATGGATCCTCGACGTCTCTCTTTGTGGGTGGTGGTTGTGCGGTGGTTGTGCAGAGAGTTAGGGTTTGGGAGGAGGCGCTAGGGTGTGGCTTTGGGGAGAGGGAGGAGATGCTAGGGTTTCTAACAATGGAAAGGGAAGAGGTGGCGGCGCTAGGGTGTGATTGTGGGAAGAGGGAGGAGGTGGCGGCGCTAGGGTTTGGTTGTGGGAAGATAGAGGAGGTGGCGGTGCTGGGGTGTGGTTGTGGTTGTGGGAAGAGGGAAAAGGAGTTGGCAGCGTTTCTGGAGAAAGGGAGGGGTCGCTAGGATTTCTAATAGTGAGGGCGGCAAAAGTGGCGAAGCTTGGCGGCAGCAACGACGGAGCGGTGGCAACATTTTGAAGAAGAAATATGGCTTTGTTATATGGGTATTTTTGTTATTTCATTTTTTGGTTTTGCCTGAATTTATTTGGTAAATGTCAGAATTAGGTAGTTTTGCTATATCAACACAATTTTTTTGAAAGTTAAGGTTAGATTGGCACATACAATAATTAGTTAGGGTTAAATTGGTACTTTTTGAGATTGAAGGATTATACACTACTGGAAAACGGGTACTTAGGCACCAGTTTGTGCTCTGGAGACCCCCAAAATCGGTGTTGACTTCATATATGGCACATGTATTTGAACAAAATCGGTGCTGAAATTTATTTCCAACACATGTTTTTCTAAACCAGTGCCCTAAATTGGGGCAATACATAATAAATAGCACCGGTATCGTATATGAGTGTACACATAATCGGTGCTTGAACTGGGCAACAACTAATAAATAGTTTATTTGGTGCCAAAAATAAATGAGGGAAACTAATAGCACCGGTTTTGATAAAAATTCAGCAGCAGTTTATCTATAACAACAAATCAGTGCTCATAATTTTAATGTTTGCTGGTACTTTTGAATGTTGAAAAATAGAGTATGTGCTCTGTTGCATTTAAGGCACCGATTTTTCTATTGTCAGCATCGGTTTTAAGACCGGTGTTGTGTACTTCAACAAAATTTCTAGGATTTGCTCTCTGGTTGGGAAAAGGATTTTTAAAAATCAATCAAGGCAGCCATAAGCAGCTGCTTTTTTTTGCTACACTGGTTTTGATACATATCAACACCGGTTTCATTACCGATGCTGGCCTCTTAGAATTTATTTCGCAAGTTTGTTTTCGGTTTGGGAGTAAAGTCAAAAAAATAATTCAACGCATCCTAAAGAAACTGCTTTTGCTATTTTAGCACCGGTTTATAGGCTTCATACCGATGCTAATAAACTTAAGTTCTAAAATCTAAACAGATCCACGACGGGTTGTTCTTCATTTTCTAAATTTTGGAGAGCAAATCTAACCCATCTTCCCCATTGGTTTAGACTCCCAAGCTCTCTAAAGGATCGAGATGAGTTCTCTTTCAAATATTGCTCTTATTTTCTACGAGATTATTAATCATGAACCCAATGTTTTTTTAAAAAATAACAACTATTTTCAACGTTGGTTCACTTTTCTCTCTAACTTTATTTGATATTGCAATCAGCCCCATTTAACATTGTAGGATATGGCACCAAAAACTGGCTCTAAGAGGACGTACAATGCACCCCCCTCCCCTCTCTGGAGGTGCAATCCAATATTGAACAATAGGAGAAGAGGTTCATTTCAGAGCAGGCAAAGTTAATTAAGCAAACATATAGAACAAGGCGGCATTTTCCAGAGAGAGAATAAAAAATTCTCCCATCTTTGCAGAAACTGTCTGGGCACTTGGGTGGGAGAAATTGTGTGACACATGTCCGATGTTCAACCTCAGCATAGTGAGTGAGTTCTATGCTAATTTGCGGTGTGGTGGAAGGTGGGATGAGGCGTTATGTCATGGGAAAATGGTGAAATTGACTGATGAATCCATAAATGAGTTGTACAGGTTGCCAAATATTCCCTCCGAGGAGCATGTATTTCTTGCATTCCACTATTATACTGATAAGGGTTGGGATTTTTATGATCCCGTAGGACAAGAGATCGTAAGGACGGTAACTAGTGAGGGAACCGATGTCGAGACCATTGTGAAACCAGGTTGGAAAAAGATGCCAAAGAAGCTACTCACTCCCAAGATGAATGGATGGTACCACTTCGTAGCATCCAGAATTGACCCAATCATAGTGAACACCGAGGCTCATAGTCTAAGGCTGACTCATATGTACGCCATTAAAAAAACTAAGGTGAAATGTTGGTAGGAAAATAGTGAATGAGTTGAGACATTGTGCAGAGAGAATGGGTTGTTACAGTTTCTGCAGCCTAATCTCCGAACTGTGTACAAAAGTAGGTGTCCCCCACTATCCGCATGATATATACGGGCATCCAATGGGTAAGATTATAGCAGACTCTTTTTTCAAATTCCCCCAGGACAATGTGGGTTCTACTTTGGAATCTAGAATCACGGTGTTAGAGGTGGGTGTACAAAGTCTGCTGACGGAATCACAATATCAAAGGTCCTGAAGTGATCAGATGGGAAAGTTATTTCAATACCAGTTCTCAGATGCAATGAGAGCAGTTGGGCCCGATGCATCTCGAACGACTGACCAGTTCTTGGGCTTGAACTCCTCTCAAACCAACCTCCAATAAAACTATCCCTGGGGGTTCCAGGGGTCAGCTCTCTGATGCCTAAGTCAGTCCAAAAGTCCAATGCAATTAAGACAGAATGAATTTTGAATAAATGCGAACCTTCTATTTATACTCTGTGTCCTAAATAAAAGTTTCCTCAATTATCGACATTAATTCCTCACAAATACGGCAATTATTCTAGAGAATTAAATAATACCTAATTGGGCTGCCCCATCTACGACACAATGCCCTTCTTGGGCTCAACCTCTATCAAAAGCCCCCGGAAAAGCAGGTTCTCAGCCTCGAAGGACTGGAACAGTACAGGGGCTCCTCGAGACCTCGAATGCATAGGACAGTTCAAGGACTCTCATGTCTCAAAACAGACCCTGTACTTCGTTGCTCCTGCCTTCGAGGGAGGACATATGGTTTTCTATCCAACTCTTAGTGCTAGGATTTCAAAAGGTGCATGCGTGCTATATAACTGCGTTGTCGGTGTCCCCTAAACGACGTTTTGTCAAAAGACAAAAAGTGGTTAAGTATTCCAGTAACTTTTTATGGTTCCAATGCAGTTATTAATCATTCCGTTGTTTCACCACCCATTATTACCCCCTTAATCTCTCTTTCTTCTTGCACTTTTTTCTTATTTGCAGAGACTTCTCACATGCACTCCTTTTCCCTTCCTCTTTCCAGCAATCTAATTTTTGTCTCCTTTCCTCAAAAACCAGTAAGTACCTTCCTTTCTCTCCGTATTCTACTCTTTTTCTTTCCTCACTTTACAATTATGACTCCTTGTGACAAGGGTTCCACCTCCGAGGAATTTCCCGGTGAGATTAGGGTAGATAGGGCAAAGGTTAGTGCGTCAGAGAGGGTTATTATTGACTCGAAATGCACTCATTCTGAAGAATCACAGTGTGATTTTGATGTCGAAGGAGGTGTGTCTGACCATATTGCTAATAATCCTGGGGAATGAGGATTTTCCCGATTACTGATATACCTCCTCAAGGGCCTGTTAAGAATTGCCCGCCATGTATGGACAAGCCTTATATAAGAAGATCCCTTACCAGTGGCAAAATTTGCTTTTACCCTCCCCTGAATCCAAAACTCGAGGTCCTAGGGGAGGCAAGTTCATCTCTGGAGATCGAGGAAATGTCCCTCGAGGCCATAGAGGAGGAGGAGAATGCATCTCTCTCGAGGGAGAGGACATCCCTCGAGGAAGAGGAAGCGCCCCAGAAAGTATCAAAGGTATCCTCTGGAGTCAAACCCTCTCAGAAGAAAAGGAGAACGTATCTCGAGGGGTAAGGTTGAGGGTTTCTGGGAAGGAGCCCCCACTTCCAGCAGTAGGGAAGGTTATCTCAAAGATTCTGGACTCGATCCCTCTTGGCTAACGAATAGCCCCATATGCAGATTTTCAACCCTATCGAGAAAAAGATACCCCCATAACCTCCCTGAGGGAAGATCAACTATCTCCCTTATACAAAAATTGTTGTCCAGATCCCTTGACTACAATCGCTTCAACAATCCTAAGCCACAGATTGGTCGCTTTGTATTTCCTCTTGAAATCTACGAGGAGTATGTGTATAAAGTACTCCGAAAAAATCAAGAAGATGAGAAGAGAACATAAGGGTCCCAAAGAAGGCCCTCTCCTCGGGACCCTCGTTAGTGGTTTTAGGCACTCAGAAGCCTCCGAAGGTGGCTTAATAGAATTCTATTTCTTCTGTCTTTTGTGTTGTTGCACTTGACCATGTTCTTCTCTTCCTTTTCGTTCAGTGGGCCTCGCTAGCAGCTTGAGGAACAAGAAGACTCACTCAAAGCAGGGCAAGAACCACCCTAAAAGGACCCCTATCTCCTTGAACCAGTCATCCACACCTCCAGTAAGTGGTGGAAGGCTTAACTCAATCGTGGCTGATGGACAGTCCCCCCCTCCCCATGCCAGGAATGTTTCCTAGAGGATGGGAGCAGATTGTGGTAGTGCTAGGAATGTCCCTCCATGACCATTAATATGAGCGAGCGGAGGTGACGGTGTTAACGCCAACCAACAATCAGTATCCCAATACCCCCTTCGAGTGATGCAGTGTCTATATCCAGCGTTCTGACTCTGGATGAGCATCATCTCACTAGCATGGTCTCTAACCCTTATTTTTACATTTGTTCCATTAAGAAATTCATGTTAGTAAGCTTTTTGTAGCATTTATGAAAGTGTAATTATATTTCTAAGTCCCCTAACTTTTCCATGAAGCCACTCAGAAGATGGCCGCCTTTGCGCATGCTTGTACTTCTGGCCATGGTTCCTTTCAAGAAAAGTTAGGCCAGAAATATGCAGAGATCTTGGAGTTGAAGAGGCAGCTCGAAGAGGAGAAAAAAGCACAAGAAAAGGACCAGAAAACCTTGGAAGAGGAGAAGCAAAAGATGGCTAATTTCGATGCTAAGAAGTGTCAATGGACACTAGAGAAAGATACCCTCGAGAAGAGGGTCTAGGCTACTGAGGACCCAGCTGAGCAAGTTTACCTACTCGAGGAATTTAAAAGCAAATTATCGAAAAGTTCCGAGCTGCTTCAATTGTTTGTAGACCTTCTAGAGGTGGCCAAGCACCTTGGTTGCAGCAATCTAGCTGAAGAATTCCTAAAACCTCAATTGTCTGCCTCCCTGTCCGAAGAGAATGCTAAACAAGTGGATGAGCTGGTCAAGCCAGAGCTCGAGGCTACTTTGGATGCAAAATGGGATGAGGTGATCAAGAACGATGGCCTTCGCTTTGCCCTGGTGGATTTCATTAATTTTAAAGGGAAATTCTTCACTGCTGAGAGAATTTGAGCGATTCGCCTACCCAAAGCCACAGACGCATCCCCCGAGCAAAACTCAACTGATGCCAGGGTGGAAGGAATGATCGCATATACCTCGAAGGAGGATAACTCTATGGTTCATTCTTGATTGTAACATTGCCAATTTGGGCCTCCTAATGTAACTTTTGAAGCTTCGATATACGAATGCTCTTTAGAATTTTTATGACTTATTTATTAATTTTACCTTTGTTCTTTTTTCATAGTTTAACTCGTTGAAAAGAGTGTTAGAAGATGCTTTTGATGAGCTTTTGAGTGCTCACAAAGAGTTGAGTGAGACACAAAAACAACTATTGAAGTCCACATGGGATTTATCTATCTGTAACCAAGAGAAAGCTTTAAAGGACAAACTTAATCAGCTCAAAGCTGAGATGAAACAGTGGCAGTCCAAAGACCATCCAATTTTTAAGGAGTTTTTAGGGATTTCTTGACCAAATAATTTAATGGGACATATTCTTTAGAGGTGGTCGAAGATCGTGATTGCGCGGATAAATTTTTTGAGGAGTTAATACATCTAAAGTTTGAATCTTTGAAGTCGTGTGTTGCTAATGTGACTAGGCTTCCAGTAGTGGAAGGGCTCCTAATTGGTTGTATGGTCAAAAATTACAGGTTAGTGGCCCAAAGGGAGTTAATCGCAGAATAGCATCTGGTGGCACATAGCAAAATTTCCAGTCTTGAAGAGGAACTGCTCGCCTGGAAGATAATTAGCGAAGACCCCTCTCTTCGAGCCCCTAGCAAGGAACATCCCTGTTGAGGATGGTTTTCTAATAAAATCTCTCTTATCTGAGAATGCATGACTCGCAGGGGAGATTGATGCCAGGAAGCTACTGGCCAAAGAAGTCGAGGAGCGCATTGCCAATTTTGAAGAAAAGATTGCAGCTCACAAAGTGAGCCTTTGTGCCCACATGCTTTCTCACAAAATTCCTACTTCATATTTAATTGGAAGTGATCAGCTTCCAAAATTTCTACTTAAGGCCGCTCGATACTAGATGGAGGAATTCAACGTCCATGAGAATGGAACCCCTTACCAGAAAAGGGCCTTTGACCTTATTCTTGATTGGTTGGCTAAACTGAAGGTAAAGGGTTTTATCCCCTAGAGTTACCGTTCCACTCCTCGGTCACAACTATCTGCTATTAAAGAAGCTAAAAATCATCTTGCACCCTCAAGCAAAGCTACCAAGGGATCTTCCATAAAACATCGCAAGAGTGTCAGGTCTTCCTCGAAGGACCCATTCAACCCCTCCACGAAGGAGCGGGGTAAAATCACTGCTCCCCTGGGTCTTTCTAAGTATCTCATGGATTAACAAATGAAGGATATTCGGAGAGCCACTGGCATCAAGCTAGAAGAACTTGAACATCTAGAGGCAAAGGTGAAGGGGCTAGCTCCTTCCACCAAAGATCTGTTTCAGGAGGGGTTTTCCTCATTTAAATGAATGAACGTTGTGTACCATTTAGTACCAAAAATGTACTTTTATTTATTGATGATGTCAAGGCCTGTTTAATTCTCGCACCTAGAAAATGCAAGTCGAGTTTCTTGACCCATTGTTGTTAGCGTTACTGGGCTTTTTTAAAAATTATAACGGGATTTGAGTTGCACGTGCGTATACTTCTTTGTAAATTTTAATCCCAAATATTAGTGACATGCACCACTTTCTTATGTAGAAACATTATGACCATCTTCGATAGGTAGGAATTGAAAAGTTCAAAGACACAAGCGTTTTACCCAGGTTTGGTGTTTCCACCTATATCCTGCCAATTTTGTCCACTAGTTCATGATTTCAGGATTACAAAAGTATCCCACGAGTGCCACTTAAAAGCATAGCACTCAAACTCAGCCTTTGATGAAAACATTTCCTAGAGTGCCTCTTGAGAGCAAACCACTCGAACATCGTCTAGAGTGCCACTTAAGATCAAAACACTCGAACATCATCAGTAGCTGGAAATATTATCTAGATTGCCGCTTAAAAGCAAACCACTCGAACATCAGTTGTAGCTGGAAATATTATCTAGAGTGCCACTTAAAAGAAAACCACTCAAACATCATCTAGAGTGCCGCTTAAGAGCAAACCACTCGAACATCAGCCTTAGATAGAAATATTATCTAGAGTGATGTTTAAAAGCAAACCACTCGAACATTGTCTAGAGTGCCACTTAAGAGAAAACCACTAGAACATCAACCTTAGCTGGAAATATTATCTAGAGTGCAGCTTAAAAGAAAACCACTCGAATATCAGCCGTAGCTAGAAATATTGGCTAGAGTGCTTCTTAAGAGCAACCCACTCGTCATAGCTGGTAGTACTTTCTCAGTTTGGTGATGTTCCACCTTCTTGGTACTTGAATCCCATTCATCTCTTCGAGGACATAGCTTCCACCCTGATGCGATTCAATCACCATGTAGGGTCCTTCCCAATTTACAGCTAACTTTCCTTTAGGTTCCTTTTTGCTTTTCTCATTTTTCCTCATTACCAAGTCTCCCGGGTTGAACAACACGTTATTTACCCTCCTATCATGGTACCTTCTGACCCGTTCTTTCACTTTAGCCTCGTGTAAAGAAGCTTGATCTCTCTTTTCTTCCACCATGTCCAAATCCAGACATCGTTTTTGCTGATTACTTATCTTATATGCAGCAGCCATCATCCTTGGGCTAGGAACCCCTATCTCTGCAGGGATTACCGCCTCCGAGCCATATACTAGGCCATAAGGCATTTTCATCAGTAGTGGAAGACTCGGCTGTCCGATATACCCACAACACATTAGGTAATTACCATATCCAATTACCTTTCGCTCCCTTGAGCTGCGCTCGTATGCCATTTACTATCATATTTTTGGTCACCTCCACCTATTTATTAGCTTGGGGTGGTAAACTGATGTCACCTTTTGCTTAATTTGGTAATTCTTGCACCACTTCTTGAAGGGATTTTTGCCAAACCTTGTTCCGTTATCCATGATGATCATCCTTAGAATTCCAAAACGACATACAATATTATTCCAGCAAAAGGAAATAAACGTCTTCCCCCTATGTTCATCAGGGGCTCGGCCTCTACCCACTTTGTGAAATAGTCAATGGCCACTATTAGGTACCTGAATTTTCCTGGCGTTTCTGGAAAATAACCCACTAGGTTTATCCCCCATTTATCAAAGGGTCACGAACCATAAACGGTTCTCATCTCCTCCTGGGGGACATGTGTTATGGGGGCATGTCTTTGACACTGGTGGTAAGCCTGGATATATCGATATACATCATCAAACATTGTTAACCAGTAAAATCCTGCTCGAATGAGCCTCCTCGCCACTAATATGGCTCCCTGGTGGCTGTCGCATACTCCCTCGTGGACTTCCCTTATGAGATAATCAGCTTCTTGAGGGCTAACGCACCAAACAAATGGCTGCAAATGACCCCTTCGGTTTAGCACTCCTTCCTGCAACACATACATTGGAGCTTTCAATCTTACCTTTCTAGCATCAACTTCATTTTCTGACAGGATACCCTCTCAAAGATATGCCACAAACGGTGTCATCCAGGTGTCATCCACTTCCACCACCATAACTACAAGTTCTTCAAAACTTTGTTTTTCAAAAGTTTCCATGAGTAATTGCTTCTAGGATTGGGTTCCCAAATCCGAAGAAGCGAGCTTGCTAAGAGCATCTTCTTTATGATTGCTTTCTCTCGGGACCTACGTTAAAGTGTAAGACTTAAAAGTTTTCAATAGATTTTGCACTACCTTGAGGTATCTTTGCAAGTTAAGCTCCCTGGCCTCATATTCCCCGCTCACCTATTGAACCACGATTTGAGAGTCACTAAAAACCTCCAATTCCTCCACCTGCAACTCCTTTGCTAGCAGCACTCCAGTAATCAGTGCTTCATACTCAGCCTCATTGTTAGATGTTTTGAATGTGAAGTTTAACACGTAAGGGTAATCCTTACTGTTGGGGCTGGTTAATAGAACCCTAGCTCCACTTTCTCCTGAATGTGACAAACCATCCACATATAGCTTCTATACCTTCCTTTTGCTTGCTTCCACTTTTCTAACGGAGTCCTGATGCTCGAGGGGCTCAGTAGGCAGTTTTCCCAAGTGCTCCTTCAACTACTTTAATGACTCACCACATTTGTTATTGCACTCAAATTTATTTGTCCTTCAAAGGACATCAAAGAGGGGTAGGTGTTTCTCCACCCTATTCGATAGGAACCTACTCAACGCTGTTAGAGACCCTGTAAGATTTTGCACATCTTTTATCGATTGTGTGGTTCTCATTCTCTTCAAAGCTTCGACCTTCTCCGGATTTACATCAATACTCCTCCGTGAGACCATGATTCCGAGGAATTTTCCTGCTCTTACACTGATAACACATTTAGACGGGTTCAACTTCAAGTTAGCCCCTCGAAGCCTGCCAAATGTTTCTTCTAGGTCTTTTTAGTCCATGACTTCTACTTTTGACAACCATATCATCTACATAAAGCACCATATTACTCCCTATTTTCCCCTTGATTAGCTTATCAACCAACCTCTGGTAAGTAGCCCCGGCATTTTTAACCAAAAATGGCATCTTCTTATAACAGTATGTGCCCATATTTGTAAAACTATATTTTCTCCTTGTCATCTTCTACCATGAGTATTTGGTGATACCCTTTATGCACATCAAAGAAGGCCAGAATCTAATATCCAGTGATGGCTTCCACCAACTTGTCGATTAGTGGCAACGGGTAGCTGTTTTTGGGGCAGCATTTATTCAAATTGTGAAATCTATACACATTCGCCAGACCCCATCATGCTTTGGAACCATAACTGGTTAGTTATCCATTCGGGGTAGAACACCTCCTCAATGACATCTGCCTTCAACAACTTCTCCACATCTTCTTTAATTGCTCCAGCCCTTTCGGGAGCAAACACCATTCTCTTCTGTATCACTGGCTTTATCGAGGGGTCAATATTCAACCTGTGCAGTGCAAGACTCGAAGGTACTCCGGTTAGGTCAGAGGTATCCCACGAGAACATGTCCCCATATTCTTCCAATAGGTCTTTCAATCTTTCCTTAATTTCTTCGGGAATTAGCTTCCCCACAACTACTGATCCCATGTCTTGAATAGGCATCTGTATTGTATTAGCTAATCCCATGTCTTGAATAGGCATCTATATTGTATTAGCTAATCCCACATCTATATGCACCGTTGTTTCATCTCTTTGCTTTCTCGCTTCTCTAGCTGTAGTAAGGTTACATTTTCGATCCACAATCTGATCTCCTCGAATGGATTCCACCCCATTTTTGGTCAAGAACTTCATCATAAGATGATAGAGTGACCAGACCTCTCAAGCCTGGCACATCCATGACCTTCCCAAAATTACATTGTAGGGAGAAGGGGCATCTACAGAAGCAAAGTTACACCTAATAGTCACCCCTTTGTCACCATTCGCTATGCAAACGAAAAGGGTTATCTCTCCTGGGGAAATATTGGGTTTCTCGTGAATCCGGATAAAGGTGAGGCTGACTTTTTTAAGTTGCCGCGCCCTATATCCTGCTGATCAAAGCAATCAGCAAACGTCACTTCTACCCCACTTTCGTCATCAATTAATACACTACTTATCAAAGATGTTCCAATAATGGCCAAAATTACCATACGATCTGTATGAGGTTTTGGTCTGGCACTACATTCGCTTCCAAGAAAGTGACTGTCTCATCCGGTCGAAACCTTTTGTGGTTGGGTTCTTCCGCAGTGACCTTTCGAGCCTCTTCCTTTATCACAACATTTGAAGATCTCTCCCCACCATGATGTTGATGACATTAATCACTCTTTGAACGGGTGGGTTTTCCCTGTTTGGTTATCCTGATTACCCCCATGTTGCTCCTGTGGTTTATCCTGCCTTCTTTATTGCCTTCTATCTCAAACTGCTTGCTCTCAAGGTCTTATGTCTTCTCTACCCCCATTTTTTTTATTTTTTCTTCTATAAGGTTGTCATTGGTTCATTCGAGGCCTTGAAGGTGAAGCCTGGTTCCTGAGTTCTTGCCCTCGAAATCATCCTTCCTGCTCACACCTCTCGATCTCCATCTTCAAATACATGCAATCATTTATGTCATGACCGAAATCCCTGTGATGATCACAAGACCTATTTGTTGCTCTCCGGGCCACCACCGATTTATGCAAATTCTGCAAAGGTGGGGGTGATCGAAACAAACCTCTATGTATACTTAAGATCTGTGTAGGGGTTCTCCCTCCGAGTGTTGTGCCAATGTAGCATATTTCTAGAATGGTGTTCTTATAGGTTCGACTGGACTTTTCCCTTTAAGTTTTACATTTCTTCCCATTTTCTCTGTAAGTCTATCTCTTTTCTTTCGGGTTGCTTCCTTTACCCTTGAGTATTGCTCTACAACCTCCTAAAGTTTTTTTGCAAAGTCTTAAGGGTATTAGTACTCAGCTTCTTGTATAATTCTAGGTCCTGCATCCCTAGCAAGTACCCCTGGATCACTTTGTTCTACGTTGTCTCTATCACTCCCAAGCTCTCATCCACATATTGATGATAGAAAGCCTCTGTGCTCTCCCCTGTCCTTGGCTTCGTATAATAGAGCTCTAACAGATTTTTTGTGAAATTCTTCTTCTGTGCATATTGGCTCAACAACACTCCACTGAAGCCTTAGTATGGCTGGAGCGAGACCCTTGGCAACTTGTTGAACCACTCATGTGCCTTTCCTTGCAGGTAACTTCCTACCAACTTACACGTTAACTTCTCATTGAAATCCCTCGAACTCATCAAGCCCAGGAACGTCTGGATGAATTCTCAAGGATCGGCCTCACCACTATACATGGGAAGTCTTTTCGGATGTTTTACTTCTATTTGCCATCGAACCCCCGCAATCACCGAGCTGAAAGGGGACCCTGCAGCTTGGCCCAAGGGCCCAATCAACCTATCCAACTCCCTTTTTAAGATTCTCTTGCATCCGAGGGGAGCTCCTGTTGCCCCTGTATCAGGTTCACCCTCCTTTCATGACCTCCCAGCTGTGGTAGATAAGAAGGTTGAGCTACCCCGTACCCAGGGTTTGTCTATGGTTGTCCTAAACCCAGGTAGGCTGGTAGCTATAGTAGCTAGCCATAGGGATTGTAAGGCCCCTGACTAATCATCATTCCTTGAATTCCCATATTTCCATATCCTTAAATGGCAGAAGAATACACCATCCCATATGCCATCCATATCCCAGGCAGGTCGAGGGAAGGAACAGATGGGGCTAGTGAAAGTAATGAATATACTAGTCCTTGTGAGAAACCTGGAATGGAAGGCTAAGTCCTAGCTTGCAATGGCTTTCCAACATATGCGTGATAAGGGTAGGCTATCACAGGCTGAAAAGCCCATCCCATAGTTATTCCTACAGGTGAGGGTGGCAGTACCCCATGCGTGACTCTGTCATCCCTCGGATGAAGGGTACCTCGATAGCTTGTCGCGGCCAGGACCTGAGGTGCCAGCTCTACATCTTAGTTTGGGGTTACCCTTCCTACATTCTGATTGCCTTGTATGTGCTGGCCATAGGCTTCCATATAAGAATCTCCCAAAACATCCGTAAACCTTTCGTCCCCCGGGTCAGCTTTCCTCTCAAGCAAGGGATCGAGGTTTCTCTATTCCCACTCTTCAATAACTTCCAATCACCTCAAGGACCCCGGCACATCCTCCTGAGCTGGTGTCATGGTACTTATGATGAACACTACTGAAGTTTTCCCCCTTTTGTGGTTCACCATTGGAACAGGCTCTGCACGCAACTCGGTTCGTGATGTTTGTAGGTTAGTCATACTCATATCCTTGACACGGGCTTCGTTACCTACTCATGAATCCTTTGTTCTTAACTTTCGAGAAGGCCTGGTTCCTGTATTCTCCAACCTTTACAGAGACCCAGCCCCCTGTACCTATCAACCTTAACCTTTCACTTCTTTGAATAACCATGGACATAAACCCTCAAAACCCTTGATTTGGATTAGTTGTCCCCACAGTCGGTGCCACTTGATGCGTCTCAAACGACCGACCAGTTCTTGGGCTTGAGCTTCTCTCGAACCAACCTGCAATCAAACTATCCCTGGAGGTTTCAGGGGTAAGCTCTTTGATGCCTAAGTAAGTCCAAGAGTCCATTGCGATTACGACAGAATGAATTATGAATAAATGTGTACCTTGTATTTATACTCTATGTTTTATACTCTGTGTCCGAAATAACAGTTTTCTTAATTATCACCCTTAATTCCTCACAAATACGGTAATTATTCTAGAGTATTAAATAATACCCTAATTGGGCTGCCCCATCTACGGCCCAATGGCTTTCTTGGGCTCAACCTCTGTCAGGACCATTCCATACATATCCAGGCCCAGGTGTTGGGCAGAGCGACATTGGGACCGGCTCTGAAAATGCACACATGTTGGATGAAGAGCCATTTACTAGATATTATTCATGAATTTTGATCCTCATTGTCCTTATAATACTATCATTTTTGTAATGATTATATTTTGGAGTATGACTTGAAACAAGTCTGTGCTATTTTGCAGATATAGTTATTATCCACACCTTTGACGATTATCATGCTTTTACATTAATCGTATGATATTAAAAAAATGTGATTTTCTATTTATATTTTCAAACCTTTTTTGCACAATTTAGTCTAGGACATATACTACTACTTTGAAATTTACACATTCAAAAATTCCATTATTTAGAGTTCATATATTTAGGAAGTAAAAACAAGAATCAAGTGTTTCAAATCAATGCTCAAGGTGAAACTTAGTTTGGGGCAACACTGCAATTTATGAAAATGTAGCACTTGTTTTCTATGATCGTTTTTTAGGATGTTTCATTTACCCAATCAAGTAATAATCATGTAGTCATGATCATACAATACTCAATTGCATTATTGAAACACCAATTTCGTGTTTCGATAGTTCCAAGATTCTTGGAGAGACCTAAGTGCAAAAAGTAAAAAACTCCACTCGGACCTCCAAATTCAGTTCGGCTCGGATGTAATCTTACATTCTTGGACCCAAAAGTGAATTCCTAGAAAGGCAGAATTTTTTTACAATATTTGGTGTAAATAAATAACAAAGGAAATTTCCCGTTTGGATTTCCTATTTTCTAAGCCATTTATAGTCAGATACTCTAGCACATATACTAGCGCTTTATTGAATTCTAATAATACATGGCATTCTTTTTAAAAACATATATTAAAAAAATTATTTTTAAAAACATATATTAAAGGAATTGTAGTTAAGTTTTGGGCAACTGGGTTATTTTAACAAAGTTCTGATCGGGGGGATTTTTGGGTATCCATCGGACACAATTTTGAAACACGAGATCTATTGAGTGTTGAATTGAATTTTTTTTAGTCCAATTGAATATAAAAAATAATGAAAAAAACTACCACCCTCGAGAGGGACTTCAATTAATATTGCAAAATAGTTGAACCAAAAACCAGCACCAGTTAGGTGTGTTGATTAACCGGTGCTAAGAATTTTGGATGTCCCAGAAGAAATAATTGGTTAATAAGTGGGTGGGAAATTTAAAATTTTGTATTTTAATTTTCAGCACCAATTTGTCTATTTCGTGAGCACCTATATCAAGAAACGGTGCTAGGATTCTACGGCGTGCTGGCATTAAGCAGCTCCACGCAACTGCTTTATCGTTATTTTGGCACCGGTGGTTCATTCCAGCTTCGGTTCTACAACCGGTGCTCCATAGTAAGATAAAATTTTATAGGTCTGCTCTCAAGTAGTAAAAAATGTTATTATCCATACAGCATCAAGAGCTGCTTTAACCAAAATTTAGCACCGATTTAGGGACTTAAGAGCACCGATCATAGTAATTAATAAAGAGCCCATCTTGGTTAAATCTGAACCCTTTATTTCTATGAGGTGATATAATCTGAATCATCCAAAATTTGTCTATATAAAGTAAACTTGAAACCCTAGATGTAATCCTCTCTCATTGTCCTCTCATCCTCTTTTTCCATCCTCTCCTTCCTACTCCACCACCTCTCCATTACCGCTGCTGCCTCCTAAACTTCAAACCATTACCACTGCCTCCTCCTCCCTCTTCCCTTCATATTTGCCTCCTTCCTCATCCCACCTCCCACCTCTCTATATCTGCTGCCTAACACCACCTCTTCATTCTTTTTTCTATTTTTTTGTGTTGGTTATTCTTTTTTTCTGATTTTTTGGGTGTGTTGGATTTTCGATCATGTTTTCTTTCAAGGGGTGTGAGAATTTTTCCATTTTTCATAATTTTTGGGGTGTGCGAGATTTTGTGCAATTTGTGATTCTGTTGGAAGTGTATTACACACACACACACACACACACACACACACACACACACATATATACATATATATATATATCTAGTTCACTGTGTATGGTTTGATGTTTAGGTATTTTTTCCTAAAATAATTTTTCCCCTGTGATATAGATGATTGGTCATGTTTAGGTGTTTTTCATAATTAGAATTTGTATCATGTTATAAAATGTATGGTACATTGTTGTTTGTGTTATGTGGAAGTGAGATATAGTTGATTGTGTGATTTTCTATATATATAATGGGTGAGATATATAACTGTGATTTTCTATTTTAACTTTGTACGATTTTGAAGGTTTTTTTCTAAAATTAATGTGATATAGTTTATTATGGAATATTGATGTGTTTATGGTTTAGTTTTAAATGCATAAAAAAACTACAATGTTTTGAATGAACGAAGAACTAGATTAAGATTTATAGGTCTTTTTGCTTGTTTTGATGATTTCCAGTTGATGTTTAAAATGTGGAGATGTTGCAGTCTATCAGTGCCAAGGAAACGTGACGTGTTTGATATGGTTTGTTTATACATGTCATGTTTCCTTGGTGCTGTAAAACTGTTTCACTTCGACAATTTAAATGGTTTTCTATGCCAAATCGTGTTGTGCACAAACTTAACGGAAGAAGCATTAATTAAAGGGCACTGCCTTAGTTGCTTTCTATTCATGTATTTCATTCTAAGTAAGTAATGTTTCTACCATTACAAAAGGTGATGTAACATTTGTTGAACTCCGTAATTTAAAATGTGAAGATTTGGTAGTGTATGAGCACCAAGTAGCATGGTGTGTTTATCTATTGAACATGGTGTGTTTAACATTAAATCATTGTTAATGTTAAATAAACAGTTATACACACCATGGTTTCCTCGGTGCTTAAATGCTGCAATATTTCGGCATTTTAAATTATTTTCTATGACAAATCGTATTGTGCACAGCTTCACAGAAGAAGCATTAGAACCAGTTTACAGGTTTTTTTTGCTTATTTTGATGGTTTCATTTTGTTGTTTAAATTGTTGAGATGTTGCAGTCTATTAATACCAAAGTAAACATTATGCGTTTCACATGGTTTGTTTATACATGTCATGTTTCCTTGGTGTTGTAAAATTGCTTCGTTTCGACATGGTTTTCTATGCCAAATCGTATTGTGCACAAGGTTAATGGAAGAAGAATTAGTTAAAGGGTACTGCATTTGTTGCTTTCTATTCATGTAGTGCTTTCTAACTAAGTAATGCTTCTTCTATTATGAAATAGTTTTTTAACATTTGTAGAACTCCACAATTTCAAATGTGGAGATTTTGTAGTGTATGAGCACTAAGTAGACATGTTTATCATTTAAAGTTTAACATTGTGTGCTTAACATTAAATCATTGTTAATTTTAAATACATAGTTATACACACCGTGTTTCCTTGGAATTTAAATGATGCATCATTTCGACATTTTTAATTGTTTTTTCAAAAAATCGTAAAGTGCACAAACTGAATGGAATAACTAAAGCTGAATAGTGCCTCTACAAATCTTATTCTGTAGGTTAGCTGACATATTAAAAATTAAACATCCCTATTGATTACTAACACGTTATTAATCATTGAGTTATTTTGTGCACAATAGATATTTACCCTGGCAAGAGGAGCGTACAATGGCAAGGAGATATTAGACGTCACAGACACAAGGTGTGAAACTTGGGTGAATGTGTCTTCCTAATAATCCAAGACTTCGGTGGACCTAGTGTATTTCAACGTGTATTTGATTGGGACACAATTTTACCTTTTTTCTTAAGCTATATCATATTGATGGATTACTTTTTCTCCACTTAAGATTCTTACATTTTCAAATGTTCTTGCTTACCATCAATTTAATTTTTATATTGTGTTCTTGTCTCGTCTAAGTTTCTATGAGTTTTCCCCGGGTTTCAATTCTGGGAGGGCCTGGACAAATTTAAAAATGAAATTGCAAATTAAGCACCGATTTTACAAATAACACTATCGGTGCTTAGATATCCTTCTCCAAAGCAAGAGCATTGAAAAATCAAAAACAAATCGGTGCTTGTATTTGTAATATGTCCGATTTTAGGCACTGGTTTATGTTTGTATACCGGTGATCATTAAAGGGGATTCAACAGACAGCATCGACATCTTAAATACCGGTGCTGTAATAAAAGCATTTAGCATCGGTTTTATTAACCGGTGACATAGTAACTATGTTTCAATAACACCCTACTTAAGCACCGGTTAACTGGAGGCACGAAATACCAATGCCATTACCTACAACGATCGGTGCCATAGGGGGGTCCCCACAATAATGATATTGGCACTTTCAACCTAAAGTTAGGGTTATAAATGTAAATATCCCATTTCTAGATAGGGATTACCCAGTGTCATAAGACCGTGTCGGTGGCCGCGTTGTAGTTCCAAACTTATAGGTGATTGATAACAGTGGTTTATTGGTGCTGCAACGTTTGGGTGTTCTCGTGAGCTAACTCGCTAACTTGCAGGTGGTCAATAGTGGTGAGATAGTGCAGATCTCACGATCTTATTTGCAAGCAACCAAATTATACACAAGCATCTTATTCTAGGATGCAGGTGGTCGGTGACGGTGAGATAGTGGTGATCATGCGAACGTATTGTACAAGAAACCAAATTATATATAAACATCTTATTCTAGGATGCAAGTGGTCGATGACGGTGAGATAATGGTGATCCCACGAACGTATACTACAAGCAACAAAATTATATATAAATATTCTAATGTATGACTAAACTAGGAAACACCACCATTGAATCTATTGAAATATAGTGGAGGCTGAAACTCCATCCAATTGAATAGTTAGGGACACCCTCACAATTGAATAAATATCATGTATGCCTTGAATTAAAAAATAAAACCTTCACCTAACAGCAGGATGAGTAGTAGTATCAAATTCTCATGTGTAAATAAGAGATAGAGAAGAATTCCCTTAAGGTATCGAACTTAGGGAGCATTTGGTTAGGGTGAATTGGGAAAGGGAAAGAGAATCAGATATCTTGATTCTCTTTGTTAGTGTCTGGTTTGGTAATTTATCATTCCCTTGCCCTATTTTTAGTTTTCCAATTCCCCCAGTTGGATATAACATGATTCCCTAGTCATACCCTGGGACTGGGATTCCCCAACTTCTTTCTTCATAAAATCTCCACGTTATCGTCCATTTTCAAGCGGTCGTAAACCCTGTTTTCTCATATCCAAGAGAAGATCATACTTTATATTTAGGAAAATATGCAAATATAACCCTATATAATTGAGAAAGTGCAAATATAACCCTAAAATAATTTTTAGTGCAAAAATAACCCTAACTATTATACATAAGAGCAAATATAACCCTAAAGCCTATATTTCGGCATTAACTGGCCAATTCCAGCAATTGATTGACTGGAAATTACTAAAATACCCTTTCAACCAAATACAAAATTTTGAAAGACAAATATGCCCTTTGATCCACCACTATACTACCACTACCGCCATTACTTCACCACCTTCGCCGCGCCACCGCCACACAACCATCGCCACTGCTCTGGCTCCTCAGCCCTTACCCTCTACCACCTCCTCCACTCCACCACCACCACCACCGCCACATCACCACCTCCTCCTCAGCCACAGCCATGCCTCCTCTTCTACCCTAGCCTCCCACCGCCTCCTCCTCAGCTCCGCCGACCACCACCACCAAGCTCTCTCCCCACTCGCCACCCCCACCTCCGCCGCCATTTCCGGAGCCGCTCAGCCAAGCGCCAGAAAATCCCTAAACCCTTAAAACATGTAAAACACTAAAATAACCAAGTAAACTAAATTGAAAGTATCCAAAGCTGAATTCCAGATAGATTAACTCGCCAATAACAGATTAAAAAAATGTAATCATAATAAACAATTACCAGGAGGCTAAAGATGCAACCTAGGCTAGCGGTGAGGAACTGTCCAAGTCGGAGTGAAATTCTTGGCTGCGGACCAAATGAAAAGTACATAATTACACTTGATGCCCTCTCCCCGCCACCATCGGCCACCATTTTTTATGCCACTCAACGAAGCGCCAAAAAATGAAGCGGAAGAAGACAACAACTATCTAGTCGTTGCCGTCTTGTCGAGGAAGGCTGGTCAGCCCGATTCAAGATCTGGTCATCCCGTCGAGGAAGGTTGGTCATCTTTTCCCAACTCCAAAATGACTTATTCAAGAGCAGGTCAGCCTTCCTCGAAGCCGATGCGACTCTTCCCTTCGTCAGCCGATGTGTTGTCATCCCTTCGCCATCCTGTCGCCTCGCAAAGATGACCGCCGGAGTGCTTCCAAAGGTGCTGATCCAATGGTGAAGATGAGAAATTGGAGAAGAAGAAGGTTGTGGGTGGGGTGGAAGAAGACACCTGGAATTTTAGGGTTTCAGGTGTTCATTGCTTTTTGTATTTTTATTTTTTAACAAAGGGGTAGATTTGTCTTTTCATATAATCCAGCCTCAAACTGCTGGAAAATATTATATTTACACATAAACTAACTATCTAGGGTTGTATTTACACTTTCAATTATCATAGGGTTATATGTGCACTTTCGTTAATTATGTAGGGTTATATATGTACTTCGCTCTTATATTTATTATCAAAATAAAAATTACAATATCTTGATTATTATTTTAATAAAGATATTATAATTTTATTTTTTGAATTGTGCATGGGTCGAATTTAAATAAAACTATAATTTTCATATGAACTTTTTTTAAGTAAAATAAGTATACTTATTTTCTAACTTAATACTGTAAATAATAGTTATATTTTATAAAATAAATATATTTTTTTACATAAATACTATTATTTTATAATTACATAATAAAATAGTAATAAATTAAATAGTAATGTTATATTTTCACTTAAGGAAAAAAATAAATATCGTACATAAAAAAATAATATCATAATTTTACTTTTCCTGTATGTGGATTGAATATTATTAATATTAATATTAATATGGCTTTGAATAATGACAAAGTCTTGGGAAAGACGGTCTTTCCATAGGCTTATGGAAAGACGGGGTTTAATTCGAATAATAAAAGGTAAAAGGTCTTAGTTTCAACATTAAAAATTTAGTATGCAACATGTAGTAGTTATAAAATATATAACCCGGTTCATGCAACCCGAAAATTTTATCTTAATTTCTTCTAATTTACACTTTAAACCTTGGTCTTTCCATAACTTATGGAAAGACCGTCTTTCAAGAGACGCACTCTTGAATAATCAAGAAATTTACTGGAAGCAAAAAATCAAGATTAAAATGGCTTAAAAAAAGGGGATGAAAACTCTAAATTTTTCCATCAATCAGTTCAAAATAAACATAAAAGAGACCGTCTCTTGAAAGACGGTCTTTCCATAAGTTATGGAAAGACCAAGGTTTAAAGTGTAAATTAGAATAAATGAAGATAAAATTTTTGGGTTGCATGAACCGGGTTATAAATTTTAAAACTACTATATGTTACATACTAAAATTTTAATATTGCAACAAAGACCTTTTACCTTTTATTATTCAAATTATACTATGTCTTTCCATAAGCCTATGGAAAGACCGTCTTTCCCAAGACTTTGCCTTCATAAAAATAGATAATCTCCTTTGTTAAGAACAGTAATGGAATACGGATACAAAAACAAGAGGACATAGAGAATGAAGCAATCAACTTCTTTACTGAGCTGCTTTATGAAGAGGAGCATGATCCTACGGGAGTGAATGCATTTTGGCTGCTACAAAACATCCCTCATTTGGTTATTGAGGAGATGAATAAAAACCTAATAAAACAAGTAATTTTACGGGAGCTAATAGAAGTCATTAAATCCATGGACATCCAATCTACTCCTGAACCAAATGGATTTTCAGGACTTTTTTTCCAAAAATGTTGGGAAATAATTAAGATTGATTTTCTTAAGGCAGTTGAAGATTTCTTTCACGGTTCAAATATACCAAAAGCAATATCTTCAGCCCTAATCATCTTAATCCCAAAGAAGGAAGTTTGCTCAACTTTTAAAGACTATAAACCCATATGTCTATGTAATTTTACAAACAAAGTATTCTAAAAAAAATCTATAATAGACTTAAACCTTTAATGGATCAAATTATAAGCCCAGAACAGTCAACGTTTGTTTCAGGAAGGGAACTTGCTGATAATGTGCTTCTCATGCAAGAATTAACAAACCACTTGCATACAAACGTTAAGGGTTACAATATGATAATCAAATTGGACATGATGAAGGCTTTTGACAGAGTTTCTTGGTCATTTCTCTCCAAAATCTTAATAAAACTTGGATTTTCAAACCAACTGGTCAGTTTAAATGTTGAACATAAGATCAGCTTATTTTTCAATGCCGATCAATGGAAAATCTGTGGGTTTCTTTTCTGCTACAAGGAGATTAAAACAAAGTAACACCTTATCCCCTTTGTTATTCATCCTAATGGCAGAAGTATTTTCTAGAAACCTGAACTTTTTAAGCACTTATGCAAACATTCAACCAACAAGCTACCTTACAAAATGAAAACCACTTCCCACTTGTCTTTTGCAGATGACACTGCAATACTCCTAAAATACTCAAAACATGGACTGAAAAATGTAATCATTTTTCTAAAATCCTATGAACTAGCAACAAGTCAAAAAGTGAATTTTGAAAAATCCTCTTTTTACATATCTAAACATACATCAAACAGAATTTTATCTCTAATCAAATAAAAGACTGGAATGTTGGAAGGCTCTCAGCCTTTCAAATATTTGGGATGTCCCATCTTTACTGGAAGAGCCAAAAACTCTTATTCATAGGGATGGTTAACTCAATAAAGGCAAAAATTAACAATTGGCAGAATAAGCTATTATCACCAACGGGAAAAAGCAGTACTGATAAAACATGTTTTAGCAGCAATGCCAATTCACCTGATCACAGTGCTCAAACCAAAAAAATCCATGACAGATAAAATCCATAAGGATCTTGCTAGGTTTATTTGGAACTTAGATTCCAATTCAACTAGCAATCAGAAGAGGAAAACCTGGAGATCTTATGCTAAACTATGTAATCCACTAGAGGAAAATGGTTTAGTTTTCAAGGATCTCCACACTCTAACTAAAAACTTTTCCATAAAACTATGGTGGAAACTTCAGAATAGTAAATTTATTTGGGCCCAAACTATGTGGTCAATGTCTGACACGCACAAAAGTTCAAAAACATGGAAAAGAATCAAAAAGATTTAACAGATAGCTATGGATAATTCAAAAGTTCAGTTAGGCAAAGGCTCTGTATCATTCTGGTTATCTAACTGGACTGAGGCAGGTCCTTTAATTGATCGATTTCAAAACTCATCAAAGATTTCTCATTCAGACATTTCAGTTTATGATTTTGTAGTTAATAAAACATTCTATATAAACTAATTCAGCCTTTGTTTACCAAATCACATCCTGGAGGTTCTGAAAATGGATCATAGAATTTTTACAAAATATGAGGACAGGTTAACTTGGAAACTAACTCAGAATGGCCAGTTCCCAGTAAAATCAGCTGATGAACTAATTAGGCCGAAGAGAATGAAAATTAACTCATTTTACCTTTGGTCAAACTTAATTCCAAGGAAAATGAGCTTCATGAACTGGAAGCTACTAAACAAGTTAATACCTTTTCCAGATGTGTTAGAAGTTTTTCAGTTTTATCTGACATCCATATGTTGCTTCTGTTTTAAAGCATCTGAATCAATCCACCATAGCTTCAATCAATGTGATCAGATTCATAAAGTATGGAACATCATTGACAAATTCTTCAAATAGAACTCAAAACAATTTGAGTTTCTGTGGGATTGATATTATTATTTCTGGAACATCCCCTCTTCTAATGCTACTTGTTCTAAACTGAATAAAATCCCACCTTGTGTAGTGATATGGTTTATCTGGTGTGCTATATGTTCTTATACATTTGATGGCTCTAAACCATGCAAGCGATACTATAATCATGAAAAGTTTGCACCAAATCAATAACATACTTATTGCCTTCAAATTATACTTTAAGTGGGACTTGTCCAGTAATTGTCCAACCATTTTCTATAGAAGAATCACTGCTAGAAAGGCAATCAGAATTGTCAAATGGACTTTGCCTGCCTCATACAAACTAAATACTGATGGTTCTTGGTTAGAAAATGGAAATTCAGGTGTTGGTCGTGTAATCAGGGATCACACAGGTAAGGTAGTGATTGCATTAGCCAAATCTATACATGCTGAAAATAGTTTGCAGGCAGAAATTGTAGCACTACTTGAAGGCCTACACTTAGCACAACAAAACCAGACACACAAGCTGGAAATTGAGACTGATTCAGAAATTCTAGTCAAGTTGGTGAAGAGGCAATGCCAGATCCCTTGGAAGAGTTTATAAGACTTGAAGCTTATATGGCAGGTGCAACAACAATTTGAATTCACCATCAGCCATGTTTTCATAGAAGCTAATGAAGTAGAAGATTTGTTGTCCAGAACTGCAAGCAATAAACAGGTAAATAACATTTTTATGCATTCACATCTTCCAAGAGATGTTCAAGGCAATATGAAAATGGATTCAACAGCAATTCCTCAAATCAGAATAGGCTAGCTAGTTCTTTAGGAGTTCTTTGTATGAAAATGATGTATCTTTACTTGTTAGATAATAGTAGTACTATTATCTTTTCAATGGTTTATGGTTTTGATGGTTTTCATGTTAGAAAATAAGTTAGGTATAGATTCAAGACCATCTGAACCTTTTATCAGAGGTAAGGTATTAAGCCCCCCCTCTTTTATATATCTTTGATTTTTATTTAATAAACAGGTAGGGGTCTGTTAAACCCCTCACCATCATAGGTGGTTTTCTTTTTTAAAAAATATTAATATTATTTTTAAAAATAATATTATTTCATACTCCCCATGTCTTATCCTATTATGCACAAAATCTTTTTTTGGTCAAAGATGTCAAACTTTGACCACATATTTGAATAGGTATATGAACAATAATTTTATTGTTTGAGATATGATTAGATTCGTCGTAACATGCAGTTTCTAAATATCAATTTTTTGTGTATCATTATTGTCCATAACTACACATATTTACAGTCAAACATATTTATTGGAGACCGTGAAAAGATTCTGTGAAGAATAGGCCGGGACCGAGGTAATTTATACTATAAATGATAGTTACAATATTTTAATATGAATGTATTATTTTCTAATTTAATTTATTATTTTTGTATTATGAATGATAATTATATAATTTCAATATAAATATTATTATATCATAAAGTTCAACTAAATAAATTGAATATCTTACATCTGTCCTACCCTGTTGAAAAGGCAACATTTGAAGTTTTCACTTGGTTCTGATGCTTCTGATGGTGGTGGTGATATTTAGCTTTAATATGGTTCTTGATATTGAATAATCAATGTTTGATTTTTATATTTTAACTATTTTATCAGACATCAATATTTGTTTCCCTAGTATGAACCAAACAGTAACAAAGAGAATGCGAGAAAATTTAATTACTTTTCCATAACTGAACCAAACAGGTTTTAAAAATTAGCGTTATTCCTTTCTTTTCTTTTCCTTTCCATTTCCTGATTCCTTTCCCTTTCCCTAATTGAACTAGAGCTGGATACGATCATTGCTGGTATGAGATGCGGCTGGGGAAAATGGTGGTGAGGGAGCTACGTTGAGAAGAACGTCATATTTTTTACGCACGGTCGAAGCAACGATGATGATAACTGCGACGGATGGCGAGCTTCTTGAGGTTGGATGGAGATGGAGAATAGGATGGCGGTTGGTCAGAGATGATAAGCAGAGACGATCGGAGCTAAAGACGAGCGGCGATAAATGACTATAGTAGACAGAAACAGTCGGAGAAGCAGCGGAGCTGAGTCCTTTAGTGTTAGAGAAGATCAGCGGCATTTGGACTTGGTCAGAGAGGAACTAGTGACGAGCTGATCGGAGATGATCAGAGAACTTGAACAGATCGAAGCAACACAAACGGCAACAGTTATGAGCAACGGCGGAAGCCCCCAAAATTTTTTAAAATTTTTTCTGAATATATAATTAAGCAAAACTCAAAATCCCTATTGAATTTTGGCCACCGTGAATTCTTTCGCTTTGCTCTGATACCAACTGATATGAATCTCCTTGCAAAAACTCATGATTGCGGAATTAATATCTTTGATCTAGTGAAGGGATCTGCAAACTCTCATTATCTCGCACGAAATTCAGGTGTCTAGCCCTCGGGGTACGCCTAATATTGACTTGCTCTCTAACTAGCCCTCAGGATCAGATTACAAAGTTTATTGATATTTGATATTTAACTAGCACTCAGGACCTAAGCAAAGAGTATGAACTCAAAAGGTTACATATTTGATTGATAAAAGTGTTAAAATAAAATTGTGAATGACCTCCCTATTTACAAGGTATACTTTGGTCATTACAAATAGAAATCAGAACGACTTATGGCAGATTTAAGAAACTAAAACTATATCTAACTAGAATACCTAAAATAAATGACTATATTCTTCAAGATAAATCTTGAATAAATATTGTCTTATCTAATCTTACCAAATCTAATTCTAATCAAATCAGAACTAAATATTCTAAACCAAAAGTAAAATATAACCAAAATTCTTCTAAGCCAACATGGCTGAGTTAATAGGCCTTATTCTAAAATAAAATAAATTACAAATGATCACTCTAACTCATTAAAAACCCAGTGGGAAAAAAATATAGTGTTATCATCCTAAAAACCCTAATTTAATAAATGAATATAGAAACCCTAATTTGTATCACAAGCTCCCAAGTCTTGTTGTCGAGGATTGATTTCATCTCCTCCTTCATAGAATTTCTCCAAGATACATCTCCGAGAGCCTCTTCCACACTTGTTGGCTCCTCTGCGGCCAGAAAGCAGTGACCGCTTTCTTCGACGCTTGCGATCTCGTCAGTGGCTTAGTATATGTCTATAATCAGTCATTAATGTCGTGGACCAGAGCTGGTGTTGAGATTTTTATCATTTTTGGGTGGCACAGCCCACTGAGTCTGCATCAGCATGGGTTTAGGAGTTTATAGCTCGTCTTCCGTCATGGCATGCTCAAGTGTTAGTGCCGTTTTGACTTATGTGGAGTAAACAACAGTGAACATAGTTATTGGTGTTGCTGTCTCCGAGCTCGAAGTCTCCCGATTCCAGGCATGACTCTCCTTAAAAACCACATCCCTCGTCACAAACAAGCTCTTCTCTACCGGGTTGTAAAATCGGTAAGCTTTTGCACCATCTTCGTAGCCTACAAAACACTCCCAATGTACTGCGATCAGCAAGCTTGTGCATTCCTGGCCCGAGTTTCTTGACATGAGGGACAAATCTGATGGTCCTTAGATAATGCACACTTAGCTTCTTCTTGTGCCAATCTTCGTAAGGTGTCATAACATCCAAAATCCTTGCCGGCGCACGGTTGAGAAGTCTTCATTGCCTCTCCCAAAAATGTTTCGGGCACCGCCATCGACTTCATTAAACATCAAGCTATTTCCACCACCTTTTGATTTCGCCTCTCTTCAACGCCGTTTTGTTGCGACGAGTAAGGTGTTGTGGTGTTATGCTTAATCTCATTCTCCTCACATTATTCAACAAATTCAAAAGAGTTGAACTTTCTGCCACGATCGGAGCGAAACGCAAGCAATTTGCACTCACGTTCTGCCTCAGCTGCAACCTTGATCTTTTTGAAGCACCGTAATGCCTCATCTTTTATCCTGTGCAATCCAATCCACATATATCGACTAAAATCATCGATTATGAGTAGAAAGTACCTTTCACCACCAACGGATGTAAAATCATCGACTAGTTCCAGTGGATGTCGCGGACGAAACTTTGAAGCTTGAGGAAACACAATCCTTTGTTGCTTCCCCATTGCACATCCTTCGCAGAGTTCCTCCACACGTTCGACACCTACTCACGTGATCTTAAGTGTGTCCCAAGCTTCCTTAGCCATCGTCTTTCCACCAAGCGTGTAGACTAGCTCTGGTGGTACTGCCCGAAGTAACACTGACATGGCTCTGCGATCATTACGTTGGTCTTTTGGATCACCTTCGATGACATCCCACAAGTCTTGCACTTGTAGCCGCACCTTCATGATGATCGCCTAATCTATGTAGTTTGTTCAAGTGAGAGCTGGAAAGCGCGTTGCATCATCGTTCTCTCTTATAACCCGCTCCAAAGTGCATGTCTCACTTCCTCAGCCAAGTTTTGGCCATTCTGATGGTGGAGATGAAGTTCCCCCCTTGGTCTTGTCGCCTGCTACTGTTCCTATTCCTCGTCCTACCATTTTGCTAAAGCAGATTGAACACCGACCGACTACAAAGGTTTGGATCAAACACCACACGCTCTGATACCACTTCTTGTTGCAAAAACAAGGAAAGAAAAAAAAAAGTTCGCAAGACACAAAAGTGACTTGAAATTTGCAGCAAAAAAAGAAGAAGTTTACGTCAGAAAACTTCCTTAAGTTCAAAAATAGATTTGGTGCAGTAAAAATTTCTTTTCTTCATTGCCTTTGCTCTCTATTTATAGAGAAAATTCTATAATGGTGGCTACAGTACATGCCATTGGATGCAAAAGTGGACAACACATTTGCTAAATGCGTTCTCTGCCTTTTTTTTTTTTACTGCATGCAAAATTGAGGACGCATTTGGTAAATGTGTCCTCTTGAAATTTTTTTAAAAATGGGCAGAAAACATGAGCAAATGCGTCCTCTCAATTTGTCTTTATTTTTTTGGCAGAAACATGAGGAGGAATTCTAAACAGATAAAAAAATACAAAACCGAGATGACGCACCACAAAGGTGGCCATTTTTCAAAACCCGCCTAGTTGCATCCGACTTTAATTTATTTAGTACCATCAAAGAAAGCACTCACCTCCTGATATATTTGTATACAGTCTAGATACACACACATAGTACTGTAAACATTCTGCATGGTGTACGTGGTGTCGAACACGTATGTGTCTTGCAAATACACCTGCTAGAACTAAGGTAAATTATCATCATATCATTTAGTACTCGAATCTCCTAACATGTACGTTAGGATAATTTCAGATCCTCTACGCTATTCTACCTATTGCCACAAATATTACGACATTGTTTTATTGTATTTTGGAATATAATTTTTTTAAGTTTATGCAGTAGGTTGATTTTTAGTTTGAATTTTAGTTTGTTTCAATTTTGTTAACCAAATTTATCGCACAAAAAATATGGTTTGAGTCCTAATATTTAACCAAGTATCATTTAAAATAAAATAAAAATTTCACCTTAGGTTTTACTAATACTAGTATACATTTATATTAAATTATTAATAAATATAAAAAATATTATATTTTATATATAATTTTTAAATGTTATGTAATATTTTATGAATGAAAAATAATTTCACTCGACAATAAAATTGTTTGATAACCCAAAAATAAAATTGTTTGATAGCCATATTTTATAAGTTTAACAAAAAAAATTTATTTTCACTCTTAAATCTATAATTTTATTGGAAGATTTTACTAATACTAATAAACATTTATATATTAAAGTATTTAAAAGTATTGAAAATGTCATATTTTACATATAATTTTTTAAAAATTTTATAATTATTTTATGGACGAAAATAATTTCACTCGACAATAAAATTGTTCGATAACTATATCTTATACATTTAATTAAAAAAATTATGTTTACTCTTATACAAATTATATGTCTTGTTATGTAATTTAACACGGTTTCAATCATTTTTTTGTCAAGACGTAAACAAATGTTAATGTAATCAAATGAAATATAGGTTAGTATGTGCAATATGCTACCAAAGTATAGTGTAGTTTAAAAGTTTTAATTTTTTTAAAAAAAGAAGCACAAATTGAGGACGCATTCTCCATATCCATATTTTTTTTTAAAAAATGGTGACAACGCATTCGGAGATTGCGTCCTCTACCATGGTATCCAAAATTCAAAAGATGCAATGAGATCATGCACCTAAAAATCAAGAACTCCTATTTATAAGGGAAAATGAATAGTAAAAAACTACAAACATGCAATGTTCTAATCTTTCGTGCAGAATACTTAAAGTAGTTGACAAACTACTTAAGACTAGGTCTTGGAGCAACTCATTTGCTGAAAATAGAATTAGCTAAATATAGCAACGTAACCATGCAAGCTTAGTCAACAATAGTCAACAAGAGAGCCAGAAAACTTCAATATCAGTGTTAGCCAAAGCCCTATTCCCAGCCTCATAATTGGAATGGGAAACCGTGTTAGGATAGAGAATCAAATAGAAGATATGAGTTGATTATATTCCCATAGAGAATCAAATAGAAGATATTACGGAAATATAATCAACTCATATCTTCTATTTGATTGTGTATCCTAACATAGGGTTTCATCAGTCCTTGAAGTCCCAACAAAGAATAACTTGCTCTTGGTCCTTTGGTTTAAGAATGATCAATCATTATGCAGAAAGAAAAATACCACTAAGGAACATTGATGAATACATACTCAGACACAAATTCAGGATAGTTTATTGGAACAACTGCATAGCTTGCCTAGTAGTAATCCACCTGACAGATGTATCAGCTCGAGCCAACATCCTGGGTGAAAGGAGTCACAATAAGAAACGAAAGAATTGACATTTTTCTATATATGGAGGCATGCGTGTCTAAAGATATAACTCTTAAATATATTCATTTAAATAAATTTACCATTCTCCTAAAATAAATCATTGAGAAAGAGACTGCTCTTTTTGTCATACGAGAACGCATAATTTGTGTTTTATCAACATATTTTAAAGGGATATATATCAATACAACCCTACATGATTGTGAAAGTGCTAATATAACGCTCAATTGTGTGTAAGTTAAAAAGCAACTCTAACTATTTAATGAAAGTGTCAATATAACCCTCAAGTGGCACTTCCGACATAGACCTTGACAATTTGGCTATTGACCACACTTGATGACAAAAATGTCCTCGGGCAAAAAGTTGAATTTGGGTGGACTATTATACTCATACCCACTATCATCACGCCACTGTTGCGCCGTCATCGAAACACCATCACACCACCGCCGCGCCGCTGTAGTGCCGCCTGTCATCGCCCACAACTGTAACAGGTAAGTTTATATCAGCACATAATGAAAACTGATTGGGTTAAACCAGTGCATTTCCAAAACTTGTAGGGTTAGATCAATACATTTGTAAAAAGTATAGGGTTATATCAACACATACTATAAAAGCAAACTGTATGGTAATACACTCGGCCGGTCTTAACGCGCGACCACAACATCATATGCAACATTATCACATCATAACAATTTCATATGCACCATAAAATTCGACATTGCAACACCCTTATTCATATTAATCACCATTATCAAATATCCTGCCTCATTTCCCCCATAAACATTTAAAAACCTAGATCAAAGAATACAACAAAATAACAACTACATACAACACCAAAGGTCATCCAATCATCAATCTGGGCTAAACACAACAAAAAATAATTATCATAAAAACCTCCTATATTTTATACCATATATGTCGTATATCTCTATTCATATGATGGGAAGCAAAAGAAAATCAATAATCAAATTTTGTATCGCATGAATCCACGTCAACGTCCGGTGCGTCGACCTTGCCGAAGCACCCCCTTCACTGCCGAAATCATCATCTGGAACGTCGGTGATCAATAGAAGAGGTTGAAATGGCGGTTGCGTGTGGTTGGCGTTGATTTTGTACTGATGTGACACTTTATTTTTATAGTATGGGCTGCTATAACCCTACACTTCTCATGAATGTGCTGATATAACCTTATAAACCTTAGGAATGCGTTGATTTAACCCTATTATTTTTCATAATGTGCTAATATAACCCTACATGTTATCGCGCCGATGGTGACCAGTGGCGCGGCGGTGGTGGGACAGTAGTGCGACGGTGATGTGGCAGCAAGTAGGGGTATTAATGACGCTAAAGGCATTAACGTCATTCCCAATTTATGAGTTTTTCATTTTTTTTTTGCAGTGAGGCAAAATGTCTTTTCATGGAATTCCGTTTAAAAGTTACCGGAAAGGGTGTTTTAGCACTTTCACTTACTATTTAGGGTTATATTGACATTTTATCAAAATGTTATATTAACACTTATGTAAATTATATAGGGTTATATAAATAATTTTCTCTATTTTAAATCATTAGTCATACACTCATGTAGGATTGACATTAATAACTCTTTAAACAGTCATTGAGAAAGAGACTGCTCTTTTTGTCAGACGGGAACACATAATTTGCTTAAGGCAAAATCTTTAAAAAGATGGTCTTTTCATAAGTTTATGGAAAGACAAGGTTTAATTAGAACAATAAAAGGTAAAAGGTTTTAGTTGCAATATTAAAATTTTGTTATACAAAGTGTAGTAGTTATAAAGTTTATAACCCGATTCATACAACCCAAAAATTTTATCTTCATTTCTTCTAATTTACACTTTAAACCTTGGTCTTTTCATGACTTATGGAAAGACCGTCTTTCAAGAGACGGACTCTTTGCATTTTATCAACATATTTTAAATAATTAGTTCATACATTCTTATGGCATTCACATTAAACAACTCTTTAAATTAACGGGGTATTTAAAAATTTTTCCTCATGAGAGCATTTCCAATGCAAGCCTCTCTTTATAAAACATCAATAGACACTTTGGATTCATGTTCTGAAAATTTAAAATTCACCTCCAGTGCAAGAGTAAGTTTAGGGGGGGTCAATGTGACGTGGATGACACGTGGAGTGAGGGCATCAACTAGATCTTCTGTATTCAAATGCTCATCTTGAAGCTGTCAGTTTGTCAAATTACCAGATTTAGGATTTTAACTTATAATTATTTTACCATTACAAATTTAAATGTAATATTTGGATCCCAATTTGATTGTATTATTTAGATTCACAAAATAATCAAATTTTATTCATTTGATTAAATTGTATTGATTTAAAATGTTAAAATCTATATTTTAAAATTATAATCTAAAAAATAATAATATTATAGATACATAAAAGTGAAATTTAACTTTCATTAAATTTAATTAGTGTGAAATATAATTCTTAGTTTTAGTTTAGCATATATTTAATATTTTGGTATTATTTATTTATAAAAAGTGATAGTTAAATTGTAAGTGAAATTAGAGTTTCTAGTCATTAAATCTGGATTTTATTTTATTATAAATGAAATCAAATATATTATATGTAAAACTATTATTGAATAATCTTGATAGAAAATAATTTATTTCATAAGAAAGTTATGTTTACTGACGCTCTTGTATTGGAGTGCAAGATTTCAAAAAACTTCTCAATCAACCCTCTCATATCCACGTCATATTCATGCCTAATATAATGTTGACAAATGACTCCTATTTTTACTCACGATCTTAGCATTGAAGATGATGTGACATCCCATATAAATGCTCCTTAACTTTTAAGTTATATACTCTTCCTTTCGTTCTTTTAAATCTTTCACATTCTATTTTCATATTAGTTTATTTTAGTTTATTTTATTGAATGAATATTATTTTATTATCAAATTTTAAATAAACTTTTATTTTAAACCACCTAACTGATAAATAAGATCATTTTATAATCAATGTAACTAAAAAGATGATCTGATGTTTATGTCTCTTTACTACAACAAAATTCCTAAATTTAAAGAAAAAATTAAAATATATTTCAAAATATAAATAATTTTAACTTACCCTACAATTTTTTTTGTAACGAATTTACTTTTCATTACCAAAACTGCAAATATAACATTACAAGATCAATTCATGCCCTGTTACTTCTCTATCATAAACTGTACACATTTTCCTTTCAACTTGGGTTTCATCCAAGTCCTATAGACTATACAATTTATAATGCTCTTCTCTAAGTCATGTGCTTTAGTTTTTGCGCCAAAAATCTACTCATTTCTGCACTTCCATATAGCATGTACTGCCTCTGCCGCTGCAAGCTCAATCGAATGTGATCTCCAGCCTTTTGATTTGCTTTTCTGCACAATCCATTCCTTCTCTTCATCCCATTTCCCCGGTTCTCTCCGTATTTTCATTCATCCTAGCACACCCTTCCATATCTCCTTTGTTTTCCCACACTCAAAAAACAAATGTGGACAGTTTCCTCTTCTTCACATAAGCAACCTTTCTCCTCTACTCCAATTTCTATCTTCTTGGGTCTGTCTTTTGTAGGCAAGCATTGGTGGAAGCACATCCACAACGTAAATCTGGCTTTCGGTTTAGCCTGATTATCGATGAATACTTTGTGCCACTATGATTTCTCTCTTATTCCTCTGAAAGCTCCATACATCTTTCTCACTTTGAATTTAACCTTATTAGTCTATTCCAGCTATCCCTCAATCTCATTCACTTTCATTATGCACTTCCCTAATTTCTTCATCATTCCCGAACATGAACCTGAGATACATCATTCATTACATGTTCATCTCCAATATAGTACTCGTGAATTCATTTAATCCACAAGCTGTTAGAATTTCTACAGAGATTACAGAGTATCTTTATTATATTTGCTTCATTCCATTCCACCAAAGATATGATATTCTGCCCCCCCTTCCTTCCCTTTCTCACAAATTTTCTCTCATGCCATTAGTGATTTCCTAGTAATTACTTCCCCTCCAATCCACAAGAAAGATCTACATACAGCTTCAGGGTGTTTAAGAACAGCTTTTGGCATGGGAAAACTCCGCATCCAATAATTTTCCACAACAAATAAGATGTTTTTAATCAACTGAAGTCGACATGCATAGCTAAGAATCTAGCACTCCAGTGTTTAAGTCTTTCAGTCATTTTCTCTATCAAATACTTACATACATGTACTGTCAGCCCCCTGCTAGTTAGAGGTACTCCAAGATATTTAAATGGCAATCCCTTCACAAAACCTGGAAGCCTCAGAATTTCACTCTTTTGTTCATCATCAGTGCTGCCAAAGTAGACTTTACTTTTACTCTTGTTTACTTTCATACTAGTTGAGCTTATGAACTTGTAGAAAGCCTCCATTAGTGCGTGAATAGATTTCATTTTTCCTCTTGAAAGCAGTAACAAGTCATCAGTAAATGTAAGATTCTCCAGTTTCAATATTTTACACTTTGCATAATATTCATACTCAGGATTTTATCAAGCTTTGACAAACATCTATACTAATAATCCATCACAATAACAAATAAAAGGGGTGAAAGCGGATCCCCTTGTCTCAAATCCATTTAGCTTGAATAATCTTTGTTGGACTTCCATTTACCACATACTAGTATAATACAGTAGTGACACAAATCGTTATCCATGATAAGAATTTACCTGGTATTCCAAACTCCTTTGGTATAGCCTCTAGAGTTTTCCACTCCACATTGTCATAGGCCTTCTGTAGGTCAATCTGAAAAAATGCATCTAGCTCCACCATTCTTTCTGTTATACCCCCTAATATAAGTTCATAAGACAGTTTGATATGATCATTCACATTTCTCCCAGGAACAAAAGTAGCTTGACTTTCATGTACTATCTCAGTTATCACATTATTCAGCCTAGTGGTTAGCAGTTTTGAGATTTTGCAAAGAGTTGTACAACAGGAGATAGGTCTCAGTTCACTGACCTTTTTTGCTGCCTGGTGCTTTGGAATTAGGGTTACAAGAGTGTTATTAAGAGCCTTATAAAGTCTTCCATTCTCAAAGAACTCTTCAACAAATCACATCTTGTTTCACTATTTTCCAATTCACTTTAAAGAATTTAGCATTGCACTGCCTAGAACTTTTGGATCTCCAGTACCTTTTAAAAGTCTCACATATCTCTGTCTATGTCACTTTAATGATCAGTTTCAATTTCCCTTCAGTATTCAGATTTCTTCCTGCTCTCATTACTTGTACATCCACAACCTTTAATCTTCCTGTATTCTTACTAGGTCTTCATAGAATTTTAGAATTTCTCCCTCCATGTCCTCCTGGCTGGTCAACTGAATTCCATCTTCTCTTTCCACGTTTTTCATTCCTGTCATTTTGTTTTTCACCATCACAGAAGCATGAAAATATAAGTTATTACCATCTCCAATCCCGAGGCCTCAATTTTGGTTTTTTGTTTGGCTATTTTCTGGTCCACTTCACTCCACCTTATAACCTCCTCAGTGCACTGCATCACTTTACATATCTTCTCCTTATCCATTCTGTGTGTTTTGAGGTCATTCTGTGTCGCATATAATTATTCTCTTACTTTCTATAATTACTTTTTCACGCATGTTATTCTCTTTGTATAAATTTCTAGCTCATTCTGCAATTTTTGTAGTTTTTTAAAGACTACAAACATTGATTAACCCTAAAATTATTAAAATAAGATTTTTTTACTCCCCCCGTCCTAGCTGTATTTGTACTTTTACTTTTTTGACATTATTCTTTATCAAAGTTTAACCGCATATTTCAATAGATATATGAACAACAATATTATCGTATATGATATTGTTCAAATTGTCGTAACAAGTAGTTTTAAAATATTAAATTTTATTTGTCATTATTACACATAGGTAAAGATATTAACGATCAAACATGTGTCTTGAAAAGCGCACAAAAAGCAAAAGTTCAAAAACAGCTGGGACAGAGGGAGTATAATTGATCTAACTACATGACGGGCTAATAAGAAACTTTTTATCATCTTTCCAAAATTATCTCAATTTAATTCTCTTCATACAACTTAATGTACTACTCCTTCCGTCCCAGGGGAATCCACAGAGAGAGAAAATCTCTTTGCAAATTTTCTCCTAGTGAAAAAACTTTTCTGCCCATGTCTTCTCCAATTCTCCCTCATGCCTGCTTCTCTTTCTCGCCACCTGATTCTCCTCCACCACCACTCATCTCCTCCTCCTTCTCCATCTCCACCACCACTCACTCGTCTCTCATCTCCTCCTCCTCCATCTCCCAATCTCCACCACCACCACCCGTCTCCCCCTCCTCATTTCTTGACCTGATTTAATCCTATCGAGATCTTCATCAGAACTTATCATAAGAGCTCCTCTTTTTGTTTTTACCTTTATCTCTTCAACCACTCTTCGATTTCTTCCCCTCTTTTCTAGAACCCTTGTTCCCTTCTTCTCGTGACTGAAAAGAACGAAAACAACAAAATAAGAACAAAAGACAATACATTCGAAACTGCAATGCACCTTGAAAGACTAAAGTCTTACTCTTTCTACTTCATCTCGAGGAATGAACTTCAACCCCAATAGCATCTTTTCCAACAAGCACAGTGAATTTCACTTTGGTTGCCGTAGGTGTCAGGATTTTCAGATTGCGGGCATCGTGGTGGTGATCAAGTGGCCGTTGGCAGAGCAAAGGAAGGAGATGGAGCAGAATCCCGCTATGGCGATAGCGGAGCAAAGAGAAATAGGGTTTCTGGCAGAGGAGAAAAATGAGAGAAGAGAAGAGAGGAGAGGAGAGGGTGTGTCGAAATAGGGTAGAATGCAAATGATCTACAAGGGTAAACATGTCTTTTAAAATATTAAATTTTGTTAAAAGTGTGTAGATTTTCTTGGACACCCACATAATAAATGTGTGCAGTCGCATTGGACCGATAGAGGACCTAAAAATGGATGAGAATGGTTAAAGTAGGGGAAAGAAATTGGATCCACATGAAGACGACACCCAAAAATTGAGCAGGGCCGGAGCAACCGATCCCCAACTAACTTCCAATACAAAATGAAACACGAAAACACCTTCCCACCTCCCTCACTTGTTCCTTGCTTCCCTCTTTTCCCTTCCCTTCCACTCTACTCCATTTCCATCTCTCCACTCCCTTTGACTGTAACTCCTCATCAACCTCCCAAATCGAAACCATATTTTCTTTAGTCTTTTGATTTCCCACCATTTCCACTCCCATCTCAAATCATGGTCGAGACGGCCACCACCACCACCCCACCGCCGCCGTCGTGGCGGACCCACCACCGCCGCTGGATTCCTTTTTTCTTCTCCACCCACAAGACCCTCTCCGCCGCTCTCTGGATCGCCTTCTTCTTCACCGTCTTTTTCTGGCAGCAGAGGGCCGCCGCCCCCGGGTTCTGGACCATCCGCCCACCTTTCGTTTCCACCTCCTTTCCCCTGCTCCGGCCGGCGGCCTTCAACTTGACGGATTTCGGGGCTGTTGGGGATGGTGTTACTGTAAATACTGCTGCTTTTGAGGGTGCAGTGAGGGCGATATCCAAGCTCGGGAAGAAAGGCGGTGGGCAGCTCAATGTGCCCCCTGGGTCCTGGCTCACTGCCCCTTTTAATCTCACCAGTCATATGACTCTGTTTCTTGCTCAAGGAGCTGAAATACTTGGAGTTACTGTAAGTTTGTATTTCCCCTTTTGCAAATTGCTAATTGTGATGGATGTTGTACTGTCAGCATCTGAATCTGGAAGGCTTGAATTCATTTCATTTTTGGGATTTCTTCAATGATGAGCACATCCTTTAATATTTTGATCAATATATTTATGTGAAAAACGCCATCATAATTTATATAGTATTAATATGGGTTAACTAACTGGACTCTCATATGTACTCCAATATCTATAAATGGAATTTCTTTTGAAGCTTTGTAGGTTTTAGTGTCCATATCTCTTATTGTATGCTGTGTGTGTTCCACTGTGTACTCTTTTGGCACTGAATAGATTCTGTTCGAAGTCCCGAGCCTGGCATTTTAGGCTATGTCTCATCAGCCTATAAGTATCTTGTGATTCAGGCTATTTTGTCTCTCAGGATGCGAAATACTGGCCTCTTTTGCCTCCGTTGCCCTCCTATGGCCAGGGAAGGGAACATCCTGGGCCTAGATATGGAAGTTTAATCCATGGACAAAATCTTGTAGATGTTGTGATAACAGGTTAGCATCCTGGCCATGGTTGGATTCTTGCGACATTTAAGACTTACCTTGTTCCACATGTTGAAAAGAGTGTTCCACATGTAGATATACAACTTGAACTTGATCCTCTTCACAAACATTTATTCTGTGCTAGTAGAGTGATTGATAATGCTAAAATTTGTAAAGTCCATAATAGTGGAGTTAGGATATTCACAATTAAAAATCATAGTGAATTTTTGGAGTGACTGTTGTACCAACAACTTAGGAGAAGCTTAGGGATATCTAAAATGTAAGTGCTGAGTGCAACTGCCATATAGAGGATACATCACAGACCATGGCTATACACTGCTTTTCCACTTTGTGTCCAAATTTTTATGTAGTATTGCAGGTATTTCTGTTCAATCATAATTTACTGAGCTGTAGAAAGCTAGTTTAGTTCGCTTCCAGGTTGTTGTAGTGCATCCTTTGAGTAGCATAGTTGTTAAACTTAAAAAGGAAGAATTTTTGGAATGGGATATATTATGGTTCCTGTTTGTTTGAGGCGCTATCAATCTGCAAAGGGTTCAAGTGTCTGCATATTAAGTTATGTTAGTTGTACTGGCTATGTGTATGAGGATTCCTCTTATTTGCACTGTATACTAGGTGGTGGATGCTTGCGTTTGTAAACAACTTTTGAAGTTTTAGCTATGGATTTCAAATGGCAGTCTAGAGATAATGTTTCAAAATAATGTCATATTCCAGCATCCTGATGCATTGCATTTCATGAAGTATAAGAGCATCCACAATGGTAGTAGACTTAAGGAGCACTTCTTAAGTGCCACATCATGGATTTTGATAAAAAATAGGTAAGAACCAACTACCAACAATGGAAAGCACTTCTTTCTCATTTCAAATTATAATTAATTAAAAATGCAAAACAAAGTGTCAATCATTGATTGGTTGGCATTGCACAAATAAAGAGGTACCCACTCCTTAAATAAGGAGCAACTCCTTATTAAGGAGTGGTTCTTAAAACTCCACAATGGTCCTCCTTAAATAAGGAGTGCTCCTTATTAAGAAAAGTTAAGGAGCTACCATTGTGGATGATCTAAACTGCTTTCATGAACTGTAATGTACTTGTCAGTTGATTTTGTCATGTTTTTCTTGACACAGGCCATAACGGTACAATTAATGGACAGGGTCAGACGTGGTGGAAGAAGTATAAACAAAAGCTTCTTAACCACACGAGAGGACCTCTTGTACAGATTATGTGGTCTAGTGACATTTTAATCTATAACATTACGTTACGTGATTCTCCATTCTGGACACTCCATCCATATGACTGTAAGAATGTGACTATCAGAGGTACAACCATACTAGCTCCCATCTTTGAAGCTCCAAACACTGATGGAATAGATCCTGGTAAGCATTAATTATATTCAGTGTAAAGGTGAAGGATTTCCCGAGCACCAAATGTTAGTTAGTTTGCATAATATTTTTCTTTTATTTTATGATTGAAGCACTATGAAGGTATTCCGGTCGGCTTATTTTGGGCGGCAAATACATAAGTGTTTTAAATTTCATTCTTGAAATGTGCTCATAGTGTCTTTTCACGACCAGATTCTTGTGAGGATATGGTGATTGAGGACTGCTATATAAGTGTTGGAGATGATGCAATTGCAATAAAGAGTGGGTGGGACCAATACGGAATTGCTTATGGAAAACCTTCCAAGAATATTCTTATCCGGAACCTTGTAGTTCGATCAATGGTCAGGTGAGTTATTTATTTCCGTTGCATGTGTTAGTCAACCTTATCTTTTAACATGCATCATTATCGTATATCATATGCATCTAAGTACATCGTCTGGAATAGTCTATTTCTGCGTGTTTGGCTCAAAATTCTGAAATTTAAGTTCATGATGGTGAGGAGGGATTTAATCTGGGAGAACTTTTAGATTAAAGGCCATGAAGAACTTCAAATTGCAGGTGATATTAAAAAATATTAAAAAATTGCTCTATGGTTCTTTTTGCAAGCTATTTATGGTAATTGAGTGAATTATTTTATTGCGACACTGTTCAGCACATTAAGAAGCCTGGCTATATATCTTGTTCAAGATTTAGAAACTTTTGCCTCATTTCTTACAGTGCTGGCATATCAATAGGCAGTGAAATGTCTGGCGGAGTTTCGAATGTCACTGTGGAGAATGTCTACATCTGGAGCTCAAGGCGGGCTGTTAGGATCAAAACAGCCCCCGGGAGAGGAGGATACGTCCGACAGATCCTATACAGGAACCTGACATTTGAAAATCTGAGGGTAGGGATCGTGATCAAGACGGACTACAATGAACACCCTGATGGTAAATTTGATCCAAAGGCTGTTCCAGTACTGGAGGACATAAAGTACTTTTCAATCCATGGTGAGGGGGTACGCGTACCAGTACGTATCGCTGGGAGCGAAGAAATCCCAGTGAGGGATGTAACATTCCAGGACATGTCAGTTGGGATAACATACAAGAAGCAGCACATTTTCCAGTGTGCTTATGTAGAAGGCCGTGTAATAGGGACCGTTTTTCCGGCTCCTTGTGAGAACCTTGATCTATATGATGAACAAGGAAACTTGATCAGAAAATCAACCTCTCAGAACGTTTCAGATATAGATTATGATTTTTGACATTTTCGAGATTTGTTGCTTAAAGGGCCATTCAAACCTGTGGTCTGGTGTCTTCTGTACCCAACTTCTATGTACACATTACATCGACTCTTTTTCTGCTTCCCTTTCCCTCCTTTAACACATAGTATATGATAATGACAATAGTGTATGTACTACAAATACTAAGAGCATCATGTTTAATTTGTATGAAGTTTACCTTCCGTGTTTTTGTTATGGCAAAGTTAAATCTGCAGTAGAAAAGTTAAATCTGCAGTAGATAAGCTCCGTCACACAAAAATGAGCGTAGAATCGAGAAGTGATTAATCCTAAACACCAAGACAAAATCAATGACAACACAGCCAACAAAAAATCTAATCCTTTAATTATTAATTAATTAATGGTCATCTTGTAAATGAAATTTTATGATTAAAACCAGCAATTTTTAAACCAAATAAGTAGCAACTTTGCAAATACTTAGTGTGTAACCGAGGTAGTATAAGATAAGAAGGGCATAGTTTCGAATAAGATTGTCTCATAGTTTTTACAAGTATAAGAAAGTGATGGAGTTTCAAACAGAATTAAAAAAAGACTAATTTGTTTTTTAGTCCGCGATATACTATCTTATAGAGTTTTTGGTCCCCAAGGCCAATACCGCTTTTGTTCAGCAATTAGCATTTTGAAAACAATTTGTTTGGTCCCTAGAAGTGGTTTTCAGATAAACCAAAAGGTTTTCTAGCATAGCCAGGGCTATTTTAGTAATTTACTAATTAAAAATAATTTCAATTAAAAATTCCTAATTTCTATTTCTTTTTTCTATTTCTTTTTCCTTTTTTATTTCACTCCGCCTCCTCTGATCTTCAACGTCGATCTTCGCCTCCCTTTGAGCGACCCTGATGAACAAAATTTTGGCACCATCTCCTCAAAATCATCTCCCTTTGAGCGACCCTGAATCCCCCAGAACATTTTGAACAAATTTTAGAAACAGACCTTCGTCGCCGGGAAGGGGTGGAACATCACCTTCTTTGTCGGGAAGGGGTGGAACATCACCTTCTTTGTCGGGAAGGGGTGGTTGACGGAGAGGCTGGGGATGGGGGTGATGGCTGACGGAGGAGGCGCAACAGGTGCAAACAGTGGCAGCGCGGTATTGCAGGGTTTAACCGAGGAAGAAGAAGACTTATTGGGCCAAAGTGTGAATTTCAGTATATTTTCGATTTCTTCTTTTTTTTCTTTCTTCATTAAACAAAACAAAGTCGTTTCTCTTAGACAAAAATGACGTCGTTTTGTTTAATGAAAAAAAAGAAGGAATCGAAAATGGGCTGAAATTCACACTTTGGCCCAATTAGTCTTCTTCTTCCTCGGTTAAACCCTACAATCCCTCCTGCCGCGCCGCCATCGTATGCCATCGGCAGAGCACAGAACCCGAGCTCATCCATCAGAGTAGCCACGACGCCGTTGAGTAGATCGGCGGAGCACAACCACGATGGTGCGGCGAGCTTGCTGGTCAAAAAATGTCACCATCAACTTCGCTTCAAACGGAATCCTCCAGCGCCACCTCGAATGGAATCCTCGACGTCAACCTTTGCGGACTCGAATGGAATCCTCGACCTCAACCTTTGCGGACTCGAATGGAATCCTCGACCTCAACCTTTGCGGACTCGAATGGAATCTTCTGCAAAGATGGGATTAAACACATCGGGGAAGAGGGTTTGGGGAAGAGGGCATTTTCTTTTCTTTTTTGAATTTTTTAACTCAGGGGCATAATGGTCATTTTACATATTTTCGGCCAATTTTTCATTGACTTTACCTGAAAACCACATTTGGGCACCAAACAAATTATTTTTTATTTGTTGGTTGCTGAACAAATGCAGTATTAGCCTTAAGGACCAAAAGATTGTGTTATATTATGTTTAGAGGACTTTAAAAAAAATTGGGGGAACAACAAGAAATTTGGATGGAAATAATATTCTCTTTGGAATTGTGTGCAAATAATTGCAAATTTTTTTATCAAGAGTCATAAGAATCTCGCAGATTCGTACAATCGGGTCAGAAAATCTCGTGAGTTAAAAAATTTCCCACTTCCGAGCATCTCACACGTCTTGTTTGAATCAATCCCTCTTCCCACACTTAAGCTCTAATATTTCCCACATTAGTCTAGTCATTAGTCTAATCCAAACTCTTAAGATCTAATTTTTTTTTCGGCCGCCATCCCTTTTCTCCCTTTTTCCGGCAACCGATCACCACCCCTCTCCTCCCTCTTTTTTAAATTTTAATCGACGTAATTTCCGGCATCTTCCTACTTGCAAATGGCTGATGAAAAACTCTCCTACAACACTCTACTCCACAATCAAACTCACGTCGTCAAATTATCTCTTGTGGAAGCATCTAGCTGGTTACGTTCTCAAGCCTCAAAGGGTTTTCTAGTTTTGTCGATAAATCAAATCCTTGTCCGGTGCTCCCTACCCCGCCGCCAGATGGCTCCTCCTCCTCCATCTCTTTTGCCACGGCAGGCTCTACCCCTCCTGGTGGTGGTAATATCAATCTGCATATAGCTTACCAAAAATCTAAGTCTAAATATGATCAATTGATTGCTGAGGATCAACGTGTTTCCAGTCTTCCGTTCTCTTCACTCATGACTGAAGACCTTGTCAAGATTCCAGATTCCTCAACGTCAAAGGAAATATGGGATAATATTGCTGCCACTTTTCAGAATAGTAGTTAGGAGTGGGCAAAAAAATTGAAAACCAAAAATCGAAAACCAAAAATTGAACTGAAAATCAAATTATCTGAATTTGAATAACACAAACCAAATTCAAAATATATTTTTCGGATAATCGAATTGAGTAAACCGATTATTGAATATGGTTTTTGGTTTGGTTTAGGATATTGAAACTCAATTTAAAACCCGACTTGAATACTGAATTGCAATTTAAAAATAAACTTAAGTGCTAAAAAGACTGAAAGTGCTAATATAACCCTGCAATCTCAGAAAGTGTCAATATAACCTTTGACATCGGTGACTTTTTAGTCAATTTTCTAATGACTTGAATTTATAGAAACGACAATTTTGCCCTTCAATTATAAAAATGAAAAAGCTGAAAATCCACATTTTTTCAATTTAAAAAAAGAAAAAGTGGCCCATTTTATTTCCCTATTATTTGTTTTCTTTCCTTTCCAACGGCTCTGTTTAGTGCTTAACTTGTTTTCTTTCTGGTGGCCCGTTTTCTTGAGGGTTTCATCGTCTTCTCTATTCACAACGTCGGTGACCACTCCTGATTTCACCACATACCCACCAATCACTCCGGTGCCGCTCAGATTACACCCAAATTTCCACTGATCTCTTCAGCGACAGGTGGGGGAATCTGGAGCACGGAGAAAATGGCAACGCCGCGCGCGGTGGAGGTGGAAGGAGTGGAATCAACATGGAAGAGGAAAGAGAGAGAAGAAGGGTAGCGGGTGGTGGCGAGCGGCTAGGGTTTCAAGGAGGTGTGTTGTGGTGTGGCTGTAGTGGTGGCAATCGGAGAGAGAGAGGAGGGCTAGCGAGGGTCTTGATTTTCTGGTTCTTGGCTGAGCAGCGCTGGGGTCTGAGTGGGAGGTTTCCGAGGGCGTGGGGCTGAGGTTGAGCTGGTGGTAGATGTGGTGGCAAAAATGGTGGGCAGGGTTTGAGCGAGGCGGAGTAGGTGGTTGAAATGGTGGAGAAGGTGGTGGAAAATGTGGCAGGGGTGGTGGCTTGTGGTGGAGGAGATGGTGGCTGGTGGTGGTGGTGGAGGAAGTTTTTGGAAAGAGGGGTGGGAAGGGGAAGTGGCAGAGGTTTCCGGCAAGAGGGGTGGCAGCGGGATGCGTGGGGAAGGGGTGGTGAAGAAGAAGATAAGGGTATTTTAGGTATAAATTTTTAGCTTCTTAATTAAGGGTGTTTTCATCATTTCATTTATTTTTATTGCCAGAATTTCATAGGTCAATGCCGGAAGTAGGAAGTTTGGTTATATTAGCACAAATTTTTTGGAAGTTAGGGTTAGATCGGCACATACGATAACTAATTAGGGTTAAATCAGCGGTTTCTCATATTGCAGGGTTATATGGCACTTTCAGGCTAAAGTTAGGGTTTTAAATGTATTTATCTCTAAAAAATAATTTGAAAATATAATTTTAAAACTCTAAAAAATTATCAATGGGAAGTTTTACAAATGATGGAGGCTGCAATCATTACTCATACTCCTTCATTGAAAATCAATAGGCGCAAAGGACTTCCTTCATTTGTGGTCAAAGTAGCATATTACGTTTTTGGTTTTCCTTGTTAAGTTGCATCAACCTCCGTACTCGCTTGAACTCCACATAGTGGCAGGGTGGCCTATAATTTTCATTTCAATCTTTTGTTTAACTAAAAAATTAATTTTTTAAATTGACCTTTAATATTAGAAGAGTAGGTCTCCTGACAGGCGGCCTGTCCATAAGCTTATGGACAGACCACTTATTTCTTACTTTATACACTGCAATTCTTAAATTACATATAAAATTTAAAATTTTTGAAAATATTTTTTATATCATATATATTTATATTTTCACCTTCAAATACATATTATTACTTGTTTTAACTTATAAAATGCAATATTTAAATTTTATAAAAAATTACAACATTTAAGTCAAATGCCCCTAAGGACTGTCCATAAGCTTATGGAAAGGCCGCCTTTCCTGAGACTTTCCCATATTAGAAAAAAAATACTTTTATAACCCTACCTAGTTGACATAAGTGCCAATATAACCTTTCAATATTCGAAAGTGCCAACATAACCCTCTCTAGTTAGTGAAAGTACCAATATAACCCTCTCTGGCAACTTTTAGCTGGAATTTTGTAAAATTACATGTTTGCCCTTTCGAAAAAAAATTAAAATACAAAAAAATAGGAAATGACGTTATTACCCTTAGACCGCCGCTGGACCACCGCCGGATTAGGTAGGGTTATTTCAGCACATTATGAAAACTGGTAGGGTTAAATCAGCACATTCCTAAAATTTATAGGGTTATATCAGCACATTAATAAAAAATGTAGGGTTATATCAACACATACTATAGAATATAGGGGTTTTAATGATATTTTATTTATTTTGTTGTTTTTAGTCCAGATTGATGATTGGATGACATTTGGTATTGTGTGTGATTGTTATTTTACTGTGTTCTTCGACCTAGTGTTTTTAATGTTGATAGGTTTTGAAATGAAGCTATGGTATGTGATAATGGTGTTTAATATTAATGATGACGTCATGATGTCAAAGTTTATGTTGTATAAGATATTGTTATGGTGTTATAATGGTGTATATGATGATGAGGTCACCCGTTAAGGCCAGCCGAGTAGCACACACTTAATATTGATAATATGTGCGAATATAGCCCTATAAGTTTTAAGAATGTGTTGATATAACCCTACAAACATTAGAAATATGCTGATATAACCCTACAACCATTAGGAATGTACTGATATGACCCAATAAGATTTCATAATGTGCTGATATAACCTAACCTGTTCCGGCGGCGGTCCAGATCCACCTAATTTCAGAGTTAGCCCAAAGGGTATTTTGGTCAATTTACATAGAGTCAACGCCAGAAAATTGAGGTTCATGCTAGAAATGAGGCCTGAGGGTTATATTGGCACTTTCATTAACTAGTTAGGGTTATATTTGCACTAAAAATTATCATAGGGTTATATTGATACTTACTCAAATAGATAGGGTTATATTGACACTTATCCCTTAATATTAAATGTAATAATAAAATTGTTATGGTTGAATATGTATTGTAGTTGTTGAAGTTTTGTTTTGAACACTTGTGTTTGATGATGTAGAAATTAAATTACATATTTTTATAGAATTTTAAATTAAGTTATATATTTTTAGTAATTGTTAAAAAATTTCCCATGCAGTTGGTTTATTCAGTTTGAAACCGAATTCCAACCAAAACCGAATTCTGAATTTGGTTGGATAATTTGGTTTTTTGGGTTATTTAGATCAGTTTTAGTTTTGAGGTTTTTAGGCGCAAAATCGAATAACCCAAACTGAATAACCGAAAACCAATTAAACCAAACTGCTGCACACCCCTAATAGTAAAACGTCCACCATTCTTCACCTTCATGACGATACCCATGGTATACGTAAAACTGGAACGGTTCATGAACTTCATCTCAAATTTAAGGAAAATTTTGAGCAGTTATCTGTTATGGGCTCTCCTGTTACAAATGATCAAATTATTTTGTTGTTAAATGCTCTTGGTCCCGACTTCAAAGATTTATCTGCTCCATTGATTAATACTTCCCCTACACCATTATATGCCGACATTTTTTATCCTCCAAGAACCACGAGGCATTTTGAACTATTTACATGGCCATTCCTCACCAGCATCAGGATCAGTAGCATTCTCTCCTAGTGAACAGCTCTTGGCCGACCGCACGTGAGATCACACGGTGGTGAGGGGCGGTTGCGCCTGGGGTTCACGTGCCACCAAAGGCGGCAGGTTCGGTGGACGCCGCGTTGGCAAGGGCAGCTCCTGGTCCAATCAGTCCGCGACTGGAGCTGGTTTTGGCAATGGTCGTCCTCAGTGCACTTGGTGTGGTCGTCCTGGTCATTATGCCGCGACTTTCTACAAAATTTTCAGCCATCCCTGCAGTAAGAGCTATCTTCTCGCACATCAAATTGGTATGTGGACTTTGGTGCGACCAGTAATATGGCGTCTTCTGCTTTTGGCTTAGAGATTGTCACACCTTATTCTTATAATTCTTATGTTTTTGTTGGTAATGATGCTTCTATTTAGATTTATCATATTCGTGATTCTCGGATTTCTGATACTTTACAATTATCAGATGTTCTTGTTGTGCCTGAGATTACTAAGAACTTGTTGTCTAATAGTAAACTGACCAGAGCTTTGAATGTATTTATCACTTTTGATGACTGAAACTTTGTGATTCAGAACAAAGTTTCCAAGGAAATCGTGGGCAGGGGCCACAGTAAAGGAGGACTCTATGTCTTGGATAGGGGAGAGATAGCTCTTGTTTCTTCTTCTTTTTTTGCAGTAGAATAAAGAACGAGCATCCTACAAGCTTTGGCATGCTCGGTTAGGTCATGTGCCAACTGCGGTCATTTCTAGTTTGCAGAAGTTTGGTTTACTTTCCATTTCTTCTTTGTTGCCTAAACCGCATATATGCGCCCCTTGTGTTATGGCGAAAGGTCTACGATTGGCATTTGTTGAGAAACCTAAATGAGCTGTTTTCGCAGCTCCTCTTCCATGCACATAAAATCCGACAATATTCAATCAACAAATACAACCATATACAACTGGTTGTATTTCTTGATTGAAAGTTTTGGGTTGATGATAGTTTTTGGGAGCCAGGAAGGAAAGTATATATATTATTGCAGTGTTCCTTACATGCATGTGCAAATAGCCGTTCAATCGTTTATCGCATGGCGGTTCAATTTTGAACCATCGCTCTTTAAAATTGACATCTCAAATGAACGATTATGAGTTTGAAACCTACATTAGAAGGCGATTCTTGTAAGTACAACCTAATGGGTCATTATTGGTCATTCTTCCAGTAATGTGGAAAGAGAATCCAATCTTTGAATTGAGGCATGCCAAAACAAGTGTTTGATTTTGTATCCTCCCTCTGTCATTCTATAAATGTCATGTTTCACTATTTATCAATAATGTAGATATTATATAGGTTGTGAAAATTCATAAATATATAAATATGAAAATTGTTATGTTAGATCTTATTACATTCACCGTATAGTATATTTTTAGAATGTATATATACATATATATGTATATATTTTTTCAAAAAAAATTTATGCATAATTTAAATATTGAACTTATACAATAATTTAAGAAGTGATAAAGACATTTATAGAGGAATAGAGGGAGTAGCTGATTTCCCAAGCTGATGAAGACAGTAAGCCATGTTTCATCCTTTTCAAGAACAAACACCGCAATACTTCAAATCACTGGGTCTGACCAACTCTGGGATACCAAATAATAGGCTTTGTTAAGCATTTTAAACGTGAAAAGTGCCTTTCTAGATGCTGATGTAGAAATGGTAGGAGATACGTTTCAGAGTGAACTTGTAGTTTCTAATTGTCATACAGTAATGAAAATGATGGCATTTAGTCCCTGGATTTTAATTTGTGTCACAAGTCATCTGTATGATTTTACAATATTTTTTTCTTTTAAAAAAACACACTATCTATCTACTTGAAAAGCATATGGAAAGTACATACGATCTCTAATTTGTAATAGTACATACGATTATGTAATTTAGATATCCTTACAATATGTTAGTTATTACTAGAGACTAGTTATGTTGAATGTCAATTTCACTCATTGTAATCGTTGATAAGCATTTTCCCATCATAATAGAATGATTTTTTTTTAAGTAAAAACAATCCATGTTACAAGCAGAGCACCAGACTAATTCGGACAAGATGATAGGTGATCTGCGGGTTTCAACCCATATATTGATCCATATGGGGTTTATACATCAACCCATATCAGTAATCTTGCGGGTTTCAACCCATGTATTGACACATATGAGTTTATATACCAACTCATGTAGGTAAATCCATGGGTTTCAACCCATCTATTAACCTATATGGGAAAATCTGAGGGTTTCAACACATATATTGACCCATATTGGTAAACTCGCAATCAACAAACATACACCCAACCCACCCAACCCATATTTTTCTATTACCCATTTTCCCCAATACCCATTTTACCCAAACTCATATTAGTTTAAAAATTGTTAACCCGTTTGACTTGCAGGTTACGAGTTTATTTTGTCACCCCTAAATATAATTTTTGACTGATCTCATTCCTAAAAGCTTGATTCTTGGCTCTCCAAATATACAAAAAGTAAACATTGATTGCGCCAAGTAATCCCCATCTAGCGTAAACCATAACTGAAGTGGTCGACTCCTTCGAATAATGATAATGCCCAAGATTAGCTCACGGCGAGTTCATGCTTCTCTGAGTACCTGCAAATGTCCCCGGGGGAGAAGCTCTGATGATTAAGTGACACGAGTATCAGAATATCATTTATTACAATTTTCTTAGTTTTATTTTATTTTATTTTGGTCAATGATTTTTAGGAGTTTAACACTATGCTTTTTTTTCCCATTGGGTTTTTAGCGAGGTAGTGTGCTCACATTTAGAGTTAATTTTGAAATTCCTTCTCTTGAAAGGTGGTCTTTCCATAAATTATGAAAAGACCAAGGTTTAAACTGCAAATTAGAATAAATGAAGGTAAAATTTTCAGGTTGCATTAATCAGGTCATAAACTTATAATTATTGCACGTTGCATAATAAAATTTTAATATTGCAACTAAAATATTTTACCTTTCTACTACTCTAACTAAACCTCGTATTTTCATAAGTCTATGGAAAGATGGTATTTTTCAAAACTTTGCCTAATTTTGAAATTATTGTAATTTTTGGAGATTTAGTTGTGATTAGATTATATTGGTAAGTTTATATAAGGCAGTTTCATTAAAAAGTTCATCCAATATTGGAATTTATTTACTAGGATAAATTTTGCCAACATTTAGGTTAAATTAGGAATTTTAGTTTGATATGGTTTTAAGTTCTTAAAACTCTCATAAGTCATTCCAACTTCTGACAGGACCAAATCCTAACTTGATTTGTATTGTGTTGACTAAACTCCTAACCTATAAATAAGGGATGACTTCCACGAATTTAAAACACTTTTATACATCATATATTAAAAAATGTGAGTTTTTACTCTTTCCTCAGTAACGTTAAACTGTTAGGTTTGTTTCCTCTATAAATTAGTGCTTAGTACCATAGCAGTTCTTTATGTTAATTTGGTGCAGCTAGTGCTTGGGTCCATGCGAATTAGTCTCTTATGTTAGTGAAGTTCTTAAAGTTGTGTTTTACATCTGACATTCATTTGTGTTGTCTTCGATTGAAAGTCAGTGTTACAGATCCTTTGGTATCATGTGCTTTTCAAAATTCCACAATCCAAAATTTTTGCAAAGAGATTCATATCAGTTGGTATCAGAGCAAAGCAAAAGTTTCTTTAGGTCGTAAAATTAGGAGTTTTCGAGGTTACCATCATATCAGTCAGCATTGATTGGTATCGTAGGTTCGTATAAATATTGTTTTGAAAGAAAAATTTTAAAAAATAAAGAATATGCTTCAGCATTTCCGACTACCCACAGTTGCAATCCACCATCGAAAATCTCGCCGCTGCTGCCCACGTTCAGCTTCGATGATCTGCCTTTCCCGGCTCTTGGATCAAACAGCTACTACCGCCAGTTGCTCTTCTCCAAACGACCCAGCTCCGTCGTTTTCAGTCATCATAGGAACCGAGAAGGGATTGAAATCTCAAAGTGCCTTTATTAATTCAACTTGATTTTGTTTACCCCTTGAACCTATTTCTTGGGATATCCAATTGCTTAAAAAGGGTTACCATCAAGCATCCTCAGTATTCATAGGCTTAAACCTATCCCTCTAGATGACTTAACAACTTGATCTCGTGACAGACCATTAGCAAATGGATCTGTCAGGTTGTCAGCCGATTTAATGTAATCTATTGAGATTACACCAGTTAAGATCAATTGTCTTATGGTTTTGTGTCATCTTCTTATGTGACAAGATTTACCATTGTATATGGAACTCATTGCCCGAATTATAATCGATCAACTGTCACTTTGTACACTTAATGCCGACACTGGTTTTTCCCATAGTGGAATATCCTCCATATATTTTCGAAGCCATTTTGCTTCTTCAACTGCTTTATTGAAAGCAATGAACTCAGATTCCATCGTGGATCTTGCAAATATCATTTGTTTCGAGGATTTCCATTGTACTCTGCACCACCAAGCCTAAATACATACCCATTGGTGGACTTCGACTTTTTTTTGAATATGCTATCCCGTTAGCATCGCTATAACCTTCCTAAAAAAGCTAGATATCGTTCATAGTGCAGAACATAACTTTGAGTAAGTCTTAAATAGTTTAATGCTCTAGCTATCCATTTCAAGTGGCTATGTCCTGGATTGCTTGTATAACTACTCAATACTTTAACAATGTATGCTAAATTGGGTCTTGTACAATTTGTCAAATACAGAAGACTCCCGATCACTCGGGCATATTCCAATTGTAATATCAAATTACCCGAGTTTTTCTTCATTTTGAGGTGAGGGTTCTCGGGACTTTTAGTTGTCCCACTTGAATAGTTCTTGAATCTATCAAGTACTTTCTTTGCGTTATTTTCTTGTGACAAGACTATTCCTTCAGAGTGTTTAAAGATTTTTATCCCCTAAGATCACATCTGATAGTCCCGAGTCTTTCATGTCAAACTTTCCTTTAAGAAAGTTCTTGGTTTGTTTGACCATATCTTTATTGGTACCTATGATGAGCATGTCATCCACATATAGGCACAACAAATGTATCCGTTAATTTGGAGTATCTTTGACATAGATGCACTTGTCACATTCTTTTATTTTGAAACCATTTTACATCATTACATTGTCAGATTTTTTGTGCCACTGTTTAGGTGATTGTTTTAACCCATATAGTGATTTCACAAGTCTACAAACTTTGGGTTCCAGTCCAGAGACGACATAACCCTCAGGTTGTTTCATATAAATTTTCTCTTCAAGCTCTCCATTTAGAAAAGCTAACTTTTGACGTATTTCTAGATTGTGAATTGCCGCGGTTGCTATTAGCATTCTAATTGAAGTTATTCTCATAACCAGAGAATAGTTGTCAAAGAAATCCAAACATTCTTTTTTCCTAAATCCTTGCATCACATTCCTAGCCTTGTACTTCTCTATTGAGCCCCATGTTTTGTATTTTCTTTTGAAAATTCACTTGCTCCCCAGAGCTTTTGAACCTTATGGAAAATCTGTTAACTTCCATGTATTGTTTTGCATAATGGATTCAATTTCATTGTTCACCACTTCCTTCCACGAAGGTGCATTCCGTGTAGACATGGATTCCTTAAATGTTCTAGGATCATTTTCTAAAAGATAAGTCATTTCAAAATTATGACCAAATGATTTATCCTTTCTAGCTCTCTTGCTACATCTAGGTTCATCATTGCCCTCTTCTGTTGTTGACCAGAAGTACTCGTTTCTCTTTCTTCACGAGTCCATTTATGAATTACTTTATCCTTACACGAGAATATGTTTTCGAAGAAGGATGCATTTCTTGATTCTATTGCTGTATTTGTGCGTATATCTGGTACATCAGACATGTACACCAAGAATCAATAAGCATTACTACTGTGTGCATACCTGATGAAAATACAATCAACGGTTTTAGATCAAATTGTGACATTTTTAGGAAGTGGTACTGCCACTTTTGCTAGGCACCCCCCACACTTTCAGGTATTTTTACGAAGGCACACTACCTTTCCATAACTCATAAGGCATTTTTCCAGTCACCTTATGTGGTATCTTGTTGAGAATGTAGTTAGAGGTTAGTATATCCTCCCCCACATGTTCTGGGATAACCCAGATTTTTGTAACATTGCATTCATCGTCTCTTTGAGAGTTTGGTAATTTTGTTCCGCAACTCCATTAGATTCAAGTGAGTAGGGAGCGGTAGTTTGATGAACAGTTTCATGTTCTCTACAGAAGGTATTTAAAGGTTAATTATACTCACTTCCTCTATCACTTCAGATAATTTTAATTGTTCTACGAAGTTGGTTCTCAACTTCCAACTTGTACTCTTTGAACATTTCCAAAGCTTCATCTTTGCTAATTAATAGATATACACATAGCAATATCTTGTGCAATTGTCTATGAAAGTCACAAAATACTTTTACCACCTCTAGTTTGCACAAACTTTAAATCACATAGATCTGTGTGAATTAAGCCTAGAGGTTAGGTTGTCCTCTCCACATGTGGGGATGGTGTTTTCGTGAGTTTTGCTTGTACGCAGGCTTCACATATATCTTTACTTGTTTTGCATTTTGGAATCATATTCATGCTCATTAGTCTATTAACAGATTTATAATTTACATATCCCAATATTTCATGCCAAATGTTAAAAGACTAAACGACATAAGAAAAGCATTATTCTTATTCACTAAAGACTCGGGTACATCCGTTTTTGGGATGTTTGTCATTACATTCATTTTTTATCAATCCATCCTTTACGTACCCCTTTCCCACATACACCCCATTCTTAGGGATGACTAACTTGTCAGACACAAGCTTAATAATATCCGTTTCTAGGAGATGAGAGTGCCCGAGACTCGATTCTTGTGAACGTCTGGCACATGCAGGACATTATTGAGTGTTGGCTCCTTTTCGGAAGTCATCTTCAGCACGACCTTCCCTTGACCTTCAATCGTTGAAGTAACAGAGTTGCCCATGAAGATTTTCTCTTCAGTCTTGCTCTTATGATATGTTGTAAACATACCCCTATCTAAGCAGAAGTGTATGGTGGCACCTGTTAGGGGTGGGCGTCAGGTCGTTTTATTCAGTTTTTGGGTTCTTTGATTTTGCCCCTAAAAAACCCAAAATCGGAACCGACCTGAATAACCCATAAAACCAATTAAACCAAACCCAAATTGGAATTCAGTTTTGGTTTGAATTCGGATTCAAATTGAATAAACCGAATTTCAAGGTAAAATTTTAAAAAACTATTAAAAATATATTAATTTAAAATTTGATAAAAATATGCAATTTAATTTCTAAATCATCAAAATCAATTCTTCAAAATTAATATCACATAAGTACAATAAATTCAATCATAACAATTGTAGGATTACATTTCAAATTAATGAAAAATCAGCACATTTAGGTGAGCTCAACTCACATTTAGGGTTTAAATTAAAGACCAATAATGAAAACAATTCCTGGGTTTTCAGTTTTCAGTTTGGGTAGTTTGGTTGTTTGAGTTGGGGATATAAATTTATAAATTGGCCCATGATTATATACGTATTTATAAATTTTATTTTAAACTTTTAAAATTATATTATTTGATATATATAATTAATTAATTAATTTTTTAGTTGGAATTCGGTATTCGGGTCGAGTTTCAGATTGAGTTTCCATATCCACAATCAAACCAAAAACTATATTCAAAATTTAGTTTACTCAATTTGGTTATCCAAAACCTGTATTTTAAATATGGTTCAAGTCATTCAAATTTGGATAATTCAGTTTTCATTTCGGTTTTTGGTTTTTGATTTTTTTTCCCACCCCTAGCACATGTATCATACCACCACTCCTTTGCATTGCTCCTAACCATGTTTACTTCAGTCATTACATCACACAGATCTAAATCCGAGAGCTGGTCTTAGTTTGGTTGGCTACAACCTTTCCCTTCCTAATGTCAACCTTGCTGCAACATTCATCCGCCTTGTGCCCAATCTTGTGGCACTTGTGGCATTTCCCACTAAACTTCTTGGCAGTTTGCTTCTTGAAACTGCTCGAGTTTTGGGGTCGAATGTTCTTTTCTTCCCTTTATGATCTTCTAGATTTACTTTCTGCTCAGGCTGCACTCCATCAGCCTCTCTGTTGGTTGGCTCAATTTGAAGCTTGACAATCAAGTTCTTGACATTCATTTCCTTCTGTTTGTGCAACTGGAAGTGCTTGAAGTTCTTCCACTTTGGAGGAAGCTTCTCAATGAAGACACCTACTTGAAAGGTTTCATAGATATTCATGCCTTCAGCTATGACCTCATGAGTGATAAGTTGGAACTCTTCAACTTGCTCTATGATCGCCCTTGAGTCTACCATTTTGTAGTTCAGACACCTTGATGCTGCATGATTCTTTGTGCCCATATCTTCAGCTTATATTTCTTACAAGGCCAGCCACAAATCTTTACTCATTTTTTCAGTACTATACACATTATACAACAATTCAATCATTCGTGCTCTTATGTAGCCCTTGCTCATATAGTCCCCTTGAATTCAACTGTCAAGGATTGCCTGGGCGTACAAATCAGTGTTATCCAAATAGATGACATGTTTTTCTTTCACGAGGTACTTGTCCAGATTCAACGTGGTCATGAAGAAGTGCATCTTTTGACTCCAGGTCTTGATCTCGTTCAATCAAACTTGTCGGGCAAAATTCCCGCTCGTTGAGCATTTGGCAATGCTGGCATGATATGCTTGATTTGATGAACATCTTTCTCCACCGTGGGTCTAACAACCTTGGGTTGAACTACCAGGGGTTGGCCCACTGTCAAATCCACTTGTGGTAGACCACTCTAAACTGAATTTGGGGGTGTTGACTCACCAAAGTTTCTAGTATTGACATTTTCATTTGTCATTTTTCACAAATATGTTTTTCAAACAAATAAACAAATTATTAATGGCTTTAGAACATATTTAAAACACTTTTATAGAAATCCTCAAAATATCCAGGAAAAGCTTGTGGAGGGACCCAATGTGACCTTAAAATCGCCGGCCTCCTTAAATATATTTTTTGTTGGTTATTCACTAAAAGTTGCTTTTAAATCCTATTTAAAAAAATTCTCAATTTTGAATTTCAAATGATCAATTTCCATTTTCAAATTTGAAATGTTCAAATATCAATTTCCAATGTTCAAGATTTCAAATTTTAGTAATCAATCAATAATTAATCGTAATCATTACCTTAATTCAAAACCTTTACAAAATTCAGAATTAATTTGAATTTTAACTTTTTAAATTTCAATTTTATGATTTGAAATTAATTAGAACGTTACAAATTAATCTGAATTATTACTCCCTTAATTAGAATTGTAATTGATTCAAAGTTGAAATTCATCAACTGTAGGCGAATAACAACTGTAGCTTTGTGCGATTATAGTGCGATTTACCCAAAACGTTTTTCTCTCTGCCGTTTCATCATTTTCCTTCTTCTTCCTCATCAGCCATCCAACTAATAATGGTTACTGATCGGATTCCACCGCTGCTATGGTGGCTCCTCCGTCTGGCCGTGGTAATTACAGGGGAGAAAAATCCTTCCTTCAGGCTCTTGCTAATCGCCCTCCTCCTCTATTCGATTCCCTTCCTTCGAATCCAGAGATTGTCCCCAAAACTCAATATAAGGGGGATATAGCTTGTTTGGTAAGCCGTAAAGACGCAGACACCCTCGCTTCCCACTACCGAAATGCTCTCGTCGGAAAGTTCGCCAGGGGTAAGCCATCGATGACCCAACTCAACGATTCTTTCAACTCCGTGGGCTTCAAGGGCAAATTCCAGCTCGGATCAATTGATTTTCGGCATGTGCTAATACGGTTCCAGGAGAAAGAGGACTATCAGAGGTTTTGGCTTAAGGGACAATGGAGTTTCAACCATACCCAAATGAAGGTATTTAAATGGACATCTGATTTCTCCCCAGTGGCAGAATCATCTATTGTTCCGGTATGGGTTTCTATTCCATTTGTCCCTGTGTATTTCTATAATACTGCTATGCTTGAAATTATGGGAAACTAAATTGGAAATTTTATAAAAGTGGATGCTGCAACTGCAACTCTTTCCCGGCCTTCATGTGTTAAAATGTGTGTTGAGGTCGATCTGAAAAAAAAGCTTCCCTCATTTATTAGAGTTGGAATTGAGGAGGATGGGAATGAATATAATGTGGTCAAACTTCCTTTAGAATTTGAGAATATCCCACCCTACTGCCATCATTGTAAATGTATAGGACATGATGAAAATTGCTGTATCTATTTGCATCCTGAGCTTAAGAGAACTAGGTCCCTGAGGAATGATAAAGTGTCTCCTAATAATGTAAATTTTAGAGACCAATCTGATGATCAACAAATAGGCAAACAGGGTCAGGTTAATGTGAATGCTATTCTGAACCATGCTGATAATACAAAAGCTGGGAGCTCAGGAGTTTCAGTGATAGAAAAGCAAAAAATCTTCCATGCTCAGAAATTCAAACATGTTCCCAAGAAACAGATTGTTACTATCCCAGTTAGTGAACAAGGAATTAATAAGGCTATCCTAACTGATGAAGACCTTCTGGTGATTGATTATGTAACCCCTGAGATCATATGTGATCAACTTCAGGTTGAAACAACTAAGGATGATGATCCTATCTCCTGTGATAATCGAAAATCCAATACTAATACTTCTTCTGACCACCATCTTCCAGAAAATCTAATGGTTAGTCACAGGGAGGATGTAGTTCACCTCCATTCACAGTCACCTGAATCTGATCAAAACCGGCCTATTGCACCAATCTCCCAAACACCTTCTTCTGATCTTGGTGTATCAGTACAATTAAATAGGCATTCACTATCTGCCCCTCCAACCCTTAGGCCAGTTTTTGCTAAAGATGATTTTCCTAGCAAACGGGGCAGGTCTTTCTCACCTTTCCATTCTATTATTGCTGCAAAAATTTTTATCTTTTCTCAGTAGAAACACAAAGGAAATCGATTTCTACCTCTGGATGATGAAGAAATATCAAGTGAGGAAGCCACCCAGGGTGACTTTCCACTCAATGCTGTACTTCCGAATTTTCAGGTCACCTCTGTTACCCCGGATCCTACTGAAGATTGTGCTGATCAGGTAAGCAAGGTTAGTTCCTCTATCTCATCTTCTAATCCTGGCAAGCTGAAAAAAGACAAGGTATTAAGGAATGAATCCAAACAGAGAAATGAGTCTTTTTTCTCCCAGAAAAATACTATCATGACTAGATCAAAAAGCTCTAGCAATGTTTCCATATGAATAATACAACAATTAAGAGTAAAATGTTGGTTTGGAACATCAGGGGTATGGACACATCTATGTTAAGACTCTGTAATATGATCAAAAGGCATAATTTTGAGCTTATCTGCCTAATTGAGCCTAAACATGATAACATGCAGTGTGATTCGTATAGAAAACTGTTGTACTATGATAATTGCATCTCAGCAAATTATGGTCAGATTTGGCTCTTCTGGAACTCTAACTTACTTTTAACTGTTAAATATGATAATTTACAGTTCCTTGGAATCCATCTGAATTGTATTAATCTTCATAAGACTATGGATGTCTTCTTTATTTATGGTCTCAGGACTAGAACTGGTAGGAAATCTCTTTGGTCTGACCTTAGTTCCTTAACTCACTCTGAATCCCTTTTCATTGGAGACTTCAATTGCATTTCTTCTATAAATGAGTATAAAGGTCCTTCTACTCCCAAACTAGGGAGTATGAAAGACTTTAATGATTTCATTAATTCAATGGCTTTAGAGGAACTTAACAATGCAGGTAACCTGTTCACTTGGACTAATAATAGATTAAGGACTCCTACAATAAAAAGATTAGATAGGGGATTATGTACTTCCTCATGGTCCCAATCTTTTCCTGCCTCTTCAGTTCAGATTTTAAATAGGGCCAGTTCTGATCATAATCCTATGCTGTTAACTGTTGGTAGTGATATTCCTTCCAATCCTAGGCCATTTAGATTTCTGAATACATGGTACAAAAGAAAGGATTTTAATGAGGTAATCAAGCAGAATTGGGATATTCCTCTGCATAAATCAGGAATGCTATCTTTTTACCTTAAACTTGTCAGACTGAAGAAAGAATTGAAAATTTGGAATAAAGAAAAATTTGGAATAAAGAAAAATTTGGCAACATTCATGACAATGTAGTGCAAGCTGAATTGGCTCTACAGGCTCAGGAACTATTATCTGATCAGACTGATTCTCAGGTTGAACTGGTTAAACTCAAAGAGGCTAAAGCTAGGTTAGTTAGGGCTTTGGCTGAACAAAAACATTTTTGGAAACATAAAGCCAAGATCAAATGGCTCAGGGAAGGGGATAATAACACAAGGTTTTTCCATAATTCTGTAAAGGAAAGAAATAACAGGTTGAAGATCACAAAAGTTAAAAGTAGGAATGGTCAGTGGTTAGATGATATAAATGATATTGAGATGGAAGCTATACATTACTACCAGGACATTCTAAATGATGATAGCTCCCCTAATAGTTCTTTCTTTCAATCTTATTTTCTGAATCACATTTCTAAACTGGTCAATCAGGAGGATAATGAAAAACTTCTGCAACTGGTTTCATTAACTGAGCTCAAAGAGATTGTATTTAGTCTTAATAAAGCGAGTACTCCAGGTCCGGATGGCTTTACAGCTAAGTTCTACATAAAATCATGGGATATTATTGCAAATGATTTACTTCTGGCTGTTCAAGACTTCCTTTCTGCTAATAATATGCCTAGGGGTATTGGTAGTACATGGATCACAATAATCCCCCAAAAAAAAGACCCCCACTTCCTTCGATGATTATAGACCTATAAGTCTCTCTAATGTGATAAACAAGATATGCTCTAAAGTGCTTATGGAACGACTTAAGTCTCTAACGACTAGGATCATCTCCCCTAACCAAACAGCTTTCCTACATGGTAGAGACATCTCAGATAATGTAATTTATTTACAGGAAATGGTTAGGTTTCTGAATCGGAAACGAAGAGTCCCTAATTGTATTGTTAAACTGGACCTACAAAAGGCTTTTGATAGAGTGAGATGGTCTTTTTTATATAATGTCTTAGCTAAATTTGGATTCCATGCTAGATTCATCTTTTCCATCATGAAAAATCTGTCACAGGCCTGGTTTTCTGTTCTTATTAATGGTAAACCAGTGGGATTTTTTCAAGCCACTCGAGGTATTAAGCAGGGGGATCCTTTATCTCCTTTCTTGTTCAGCATTTTTTCTGAGGCCTATTCTAGGAGTTTGGCTTTCATTTTTCATAGTGGTAAGCTGTCATATTTTGACCTTCCAGGTAATCCTCCCAAAATTTCTCATTTATCATATGCGGATGATACTGTTGTTTTCTTTAAGGCAACTAAGCTAACTTTGATTAGATTAAAAGCTTTTTTGTCTACTTTTGAGGAGGTCTCTGGCCAAAAGATTAATTACAATAAGAGTGATATCTTCATAGGGAAGCATGCTTCGGTTCACAGAGTTAACTATATTAAAAGGATCCTGGGGATGAAACTTGGGGCTTTTCCTGTTACATACCTGGGAGTACCTATATTTACTGGGATAGCAAAGAGAGCCTATTTCCAACCTCTTCTTGAACAGATAGATAGTAGGTCAGGAAATTGGAAAAATAGGTGGATTTCTACAGGAGGTAAAATTACACTGATTGAGTCATGTATCTATTCTTTACCACAGCACATTTGGTCGGTTATAAAACCAAAAAAAAAAGATCATCAGGACCATAGAAAAAAAAATGAGTAACTTTTTTTGGGGTCATACTGAGCTGAAGCCTAAAAGATCTTGGAGAAAATGGACAGCTCTTTGCTTTCCAACTGATCAAAATGGACTAGGGTTTAGATCTATATCCACCATAATTGAAACATGCTCAGTTAAACTGTGGTGGAAGTTCCAAATAGCTGAGGCTCTGTGGACTCACTTACTGGCAGCCCTCCCTTCCTCATATAGGACTTCTTCAAACTGGAAAAGGATATGTTCTGTTAATACATGGGCAGAAGAAAACTCTAGAGTTATCATAGGTAGGGGGGATTGTAACTTCTGGACATCTAACTGGCTAGATATAGGTTTCCTTGGTGATCTTTGTGATAAGAACTTGGTGGAGATTGATGGGGACTGTACAGTCTCTGAATTTATATCCAATAAATCTATTCTTATCTCCAAAATTACTCCTTTTCTGTCACCTGAAGTTATTTCTCTTTTGCAGGAAGCCAAACTGGCACCACACAGAGAAGACAGGCTAATATGGAAACCGGGTATTAAGGGTGATTTCTCTTTCAAATCAACATACCTTACACTCAGCAACAATACAGGTTCAATTGCCTCTTTACAACATTTCTGGAATTCTAGAATTGATAAGAAATTGTCAGTTTTCATGTGGAAGATGACTAATTATTTCTTACCTTTTGATAATACACTCAGAAACCTGAGATACTGTTTAGCTTCCAAATGTTGTATGTGTAGTGTGCATGAAGATTCTTTAGACCATTTTTTTAATTCCTGTCAGTTTGCTGTGGATGTCTGGAAATTAGTTCATCAGTTCATTGGAATTGGGGATAGAGTTTTCCCATCTATATGGGAGAGATTATCATGCTACATTACCTTCCCTACCCTAAGTTCATTACATTCAACTATTGTCCGAACTGCAGCTGTAATTACTTGTTGGAATTTATGGAAGATGAGGAATAAGTTTTTATTTGACTCTATCAAACCTTCCACAGTTCTAGTTTTGAATCAAGTCAGAGATCAGATCTTTCATTCTTTCTGTGCTAAACCTGTTTTTATAGTCTCTCCTATTGACTTGAGTATTGCGGACCACTCCTTCTTGCCTCTGATTAAATCTCCACCTAGGCCTAAAATTCTTAAAATTGCATGGGAAAGGCCTCGTTTAGGTCTTAAGATTAATATAGATGCTTCATGGTGCTGCAATACTAATATGTGTGGTATTGGATTGATAATTAGGGACAGTAGAGGTAGTTTCAGGGGGGCCTATACCCAATATACAAATGCTTTCTCCCCTCTTGAAGCTGAACTGAAGGCAATTAAGTTTGCTATTCTAGTATCTACTGATTTCTCCTCACCTTTTTACTTTGAATCTTATTGCCTCAATGCTGTTAATTTTGCTAATGACCCACAAAGATCTCACTGGCAATTGTACACTCTATCTGATGAGATTCACCAATCTTTGGGTGTTTCTAAACTGGTGCACATCTATAGGCAGGCTAACTTGGTGGCTCACACTCTTGCAAAAAATTGTCTGCAAACTGAGACTAACTCTTCCTTCCACAGATTTTCTGAGCTCTCTAACTCGGTCCAGGGACTTATTAGGCTAGACCAAATTGGTACTCCATCTTTACGGATGGTTAACTAGTTCGGATGCTACTGATATTAACTCATTTCGTGCAGGTTCTTCATGATCTTCAATACTCTTAGTGCTGTGATAGTGTTGCTCCAGTTTTAACTTCATGGGGTCCATGATCCTTTGGGAGTTTTCTACCTCAATTTCATGCCTCACAAGATGGACTGCCTCAATTTCAGGCCTCTCAAGTTAGCCTCAATTTCATGCCTCACAAGATGGACAGTGCAGGGGTGCTGCTTGGTTTTTCCATCGGTCTGTGGCAGTAGTTTCAGGCTCAGGATAGTATGTGCTCAGGAGGTTTATTGCTTCTCTGATACGGCCGTTCAATTGGCTAACTCTTTGATAATTCTTAGCTTTTGGTTATTTAGTGAGGATAAACTCCATTAGACTTGGGGATGACTCTGACTGTCATGTGCTTCGTTAATTCGACTCACTAACAAGTTCGAGGATTCCTTCCATAGCCTAATAGTGTTCATAATCCTCTAACAATCATCCATAGTTCTTTCATTCTTTTGGAAGCAACCACGGTTGCTTTATGAGCATAAGGCTCACTCTTGTATATATCAACTAAGCTATGGCTTCACCCATTTAATTTCTGTTTGTGTTATTTTATGGCCTGGGAAGGCCTAATATAAAAAATAATAATTAGAATTGTAATTAATTGGTGACCAAATTCATTGTCATTAAGCCACAGAACGTTACGGAATTCAAAACTAATTAGAATTAAAATTAATTCAGAATTAAATAACGCTATAAGTACAAATAATAAATTTTTTCTTTTTTTCCAAATCACTAGCTCAATTTAAACAACCGTTTGTTGAACAATTTAAACTGAATGGAAATGATGAATTTCAGCAACCTAACAGTTTAAAACATTCAAAACACTTTAGATAAATATTTACTACTTATTATTTATTATGAACTTCACAATACCATATTGATTAGTTGTGAGGATAATAGGTAAAATTTATTTTTCTGATTTAAGATTGTAAGAACCTAAATTCCAATTAACTAACCAATTAGTATGAAAATAAACAGCATGATTAAGTAAATGAAAATGGAGCAGAAAAATTGTACTAAATGAAGTAAATAGTTGAATCGATGCAGAGGCAAGATTAAGATCGCTATCCTTAATTATGAAAATGCCTTGTAGTGTGTAATAGTTCGATGGCGTTCCAAACTCAAGATACAACTGTTATACTTTTCTACCATGCACAACTCAACAGCAGAAACCGGCGAACCAACAATTCAGAGCCTTACTCTTAGACTCGATGAACGAACACAAAGAATACGAAGAACAACGGTTTGGGATAAAAGGAGGATATTTTGTATTGTTCATTTTAGAATGAGGCTAGTGGCTGCCTTTTATAAGCAAAGGCAACTAACGGGCAGGAGGTAATTGTGGAGCAATCCACACCTCTTTAGTTAAAAAGAGAGCAATCCACTCCCTGAAATGAAAAGGGAGGAAGACCAGGAGTGGTTTACGCCTCTGCAATTAGGAGGGTTGACCGATCGAAAAATCAAAGTTGGGCTACAATCCTAAATGAACTACTGATGTGTCCATTTTATGTGCATATTTTGGGACTTTTTGGGATCTCTTTTGCGCTATTTTGTTATCAAGAGTTTGGGTTTTACCTTGAAATTCTCTTAGGAGAGGTAAGAGCAACTTTATTTTCTTTTACCTTTTCTGAGGGAATTTTGTGTGACAAGGAAAGAACATCAAGACTGGAAGACCGAAGGCCATTGAAAATTATCATTTGAAGACTTTGAAGATTAGATTTGAAGATTTGAAGACTTGGATACTTGAAAACGGGCAGAACAGAACCCCTGCCATTTCATATCTTCCACACCCACTCATCTCCACCACACTCCCACCATCTCTCTACTAATCCTCCACTCAAATCAGACCAACAATCCACCAAAAACACCTACTTAAATTCTCCCTAACCTCTCCATCTTCCATAATCACTCACAAATCCGCCCATTTCGTTGGAGAACAAAAACCCTAGAATTTGTGGGTTTTGTGATTTTGAGCATCCTAGTTTTAAATTGTTTGTAGGCTTGATTCCTTCTTCCCCTAAGAATCTAAGTGGTACATTTCCTCACTTTCTTGTGCTTGAATTGTGGTTTTTGTTATATGATTGATTCTATTGGATATTGTGTGGATTGTTTGTGATACTTTATGAATTACGATTGTCGGAACTTAGTAGATTTTTGTGGTTATGAGCCTATGTTGATATGAGATTTTGGCTGTAGGATACCATTATACTCATGTTGATTTTCCCGAGTTAATATGGGATTTTGACTTAATTGGTAAAAAACATAAGTGAATGGACGAGTTATCTAGTTGTGTCTTAATCTCAAAGCTGTAAATGTTGGATTTGGTTGTGGCTTAGGCTATGGAATTGGGCATATTGGCTTGTTGAACATAGTTGATATTTATATGCAATTGTGGTTGTGCTTAAGGTAATTTATGTATGGGATTTGAAAGTTAGCATTTTGAACCTGTCAATGATAACTAAACTAGTTAAGCACAGTTGTGATCATTGGATATAGCATATGTGATATTTAACTATGGGACAAATCTAATAAACTTGAAAGTGTTGACATGTTAAAAGTGACTTGAACTTTGTATGTAATTATGGATGACGCTCAAGCTAGTTTCGCTTGGGCTTAAGTGCTAGCATTTAGGAAATGTTGAGGTTAGCTAACCTATTTTTGAAATAATTGTGATTCTAAAATATTACATATATTCTTGTGCATTCGATATAATTGTTGTGGTTTTTAGACTTGGCCCTACCAAGAGACCTAGGGATCCTCCCAAAGGTGCACGCGCCGCTGCTCCACCTCCACCTCCGCCACTGGCTTTGGAGCTGAACCCTGCACCTCCTCCTCCTAAATAGTACGTGGGTTTGATCCGGATCACTGGGTCCTACGCAGATAGGTGGGATGTCCTAGTTACCCGCAAGCTGATGGAGATGAGCTTCATTGAACAGAAAACACTTGATACTCTTGGGGCTGTTAGAGTCGGTTCACTACCTCCTCGCTAAAGGAGGATTAGAGGGTTTGATGGGTAAGAGTGCCCCCACTTACCGATGCTACATGCTGGAATTCCTACCCACTGTCAGGATATGTAGTACGAGAGACGGTGAGCTTTGCGAGAGGTATATTTGTTTCCATCTTGACGATGTATCTTAAGAGATGACAGTCTCGGATGTCGAGGCAACATTTGGGTGAGAAACAGAAGAGATCCGACAAGGTTGGACCTAGTAGCACGGGAGCGCCTAATTGAAGAACACATGTTGTTCTGGAGGAGAATTAATAGGAGGCAGAAAAACTCCCATGACAAGAGTAGCATCATCATCCATCTCGCACTCTATTTTGTGCACTGATTCTTAGCGGGCACAATGTTATGCTTGTCAGAGCCGACGAACATGACAGATAGTGTGATATTCATTTCCTATGGAATCTTACAAGTGAGGGGTTGGGATATGGAGACTGTGCTGAGTCATGAATGAAGAGGGTTGTCAAGTTGGCTGAGAAGCCAAAGGGCAAGATCAGTGTAGGAGGCATGATTACACTCTTAGCAGAGCACTTAGGATTAGTTGCACCGGCTAGCTTCTCACGCTTGGGGAAACATACCTTATACCTCATCACTATGGAGAGGTTGGGATGATTCGGTATGATCGGCACCACACAGGTTCCAGGATGATACCACTGGAAATATGGGGCGGGGAATGTCATCTTTATGACACTTTCTCAGTGCAACATGACCAAGTTGGAGTTTGATACACCTTTGGAGAATTTAGCTATCCAGGCCGACACTTCTTGTAGGGAGCATTTTGAGCGAGAGCTCAAGAACTCCAGCTCTGACTTAAGAGGGTGCTTTACCGTCCACTGAGCTGTGGGTTGAGTAGCATCCTCCACCGCCTCTACCAGAGACCCAAGCCTATGCAAGAGGATCATGTGCCACCTCATTTTCCCCAGCCTCCACCTGATTTTTATAAGCGCATGATGCAGATAGTTCAGGATGGTTTCCGTAGGCAGGATGAGCATTTCTGCAGGCAGGATCAGTACCACCGCGGATAGGTTGAGCACAGCCTATTCATCTCCAGGAGCCTTATGGAGATGGACAATGAGATTGAGTACCTCTCATCCAGGATTTAAGAGCTGCAGTCGCAGACTGGTGGTACCCTAGGCCCTGATCCTAGTAGAGCAGCGAGGCAGAGAGAGAGACGTCAGAGAAATACAGACTAGATGGAGCAGTATCAGTAGACATAAGGCAGGGATCGAGATGATGGTGGTTGGCCATCCCATTCCGAATTGTGAGCATATGGTTTTTTACCCTCCTCATAGTTTGCTTTGTATGTTTGCCCTATTTTGTCTACACTGAAGACAATGTAGCATTTTAAGTGTGGGGAGGGGTAGTCACTGCTTTTAGTTATTTTGCTTTTGATCGTTTCTCTTTAGACTTGGATGCTTTGGGATGCTTCGCTTTGTTTTTGGGATGTTTTTCACTTGATGTACTTGGATTCTCTTAGCTTTGACAAGTAAAATATTTTTGCTACTTTTTGATTGGAAAAACATGAAAAATAAAAAATTTTGAAAAAAATAAAATGAACAATAAACAAAAAGAATCCTGCTAAGTTGAAAACCCGAGAGGGCAGCTTAGGAAACATTAGGGGCCCTGATAGGTCAAAAACCCAAAAGGGCAACTTAGGAAAAAATGAGAGGCTAAATGTGCATAAAAATGTGAGATGTGAGCCAAACAAACATGATGTGTGGCTATGATGAAAACCCGAAAGGGCTCCTAGGCTTAATGAGAGAAAAGAAAAAAAATGTTACGATTTCACTCATTTGCCGGCGTTGGAGTCATAAGGTTACAGCTGCCATATGGATGGATCGGGTAGCTTAACATCTTGAAACCTCTTGAGATTGGGTGATTTAGCGGGGAAAATGAAGTAAGTGATGAAAATCTTGATTGTTGATATACTTCGTTCTTAGGATAATATATTGGTATAAAGTGAAGTATGCGTTTGAACTTTATACATGCTTTTAACCTCACTTTGTGCCATTAGATTTGGGATTGTCAATTCGGGATTTAGAAATGTTTTAATGGATATCAATGAATTGATAGGTTGATATAGTGTGGGTAAATTTAGGAATGGGGGGCAGTGGTTAAATCCTCATTTGATCTTAACATTGAGATGTGTGATATTGAGAGTTTTGTGAGGTATTTATTTGGGGGAATATTAGTTAGGATGTGGATACATAAATTCCTTAATGTGCTTGAATCTTTTCTTACATGAGGGCGAGTAAGGTTTAAGTGCAGGGAGGTTTGATGCGTTCATTTTATATGCATATTTTGAGATTTTTTGGGATCTCTTTTGCACTATTTTATTATCAAGAGCTTGGATTTTACCTTGAAATTATCTTAGGAGAGGTAAGAGCAACTTTACGCTCTTTTAACATTTCTAAGGGAATTTTGTGTGACAAGGAAAGAACATCGAGACTGGAAGACCGAAATTCATTGAAGATCATCTTTTGAAAACTTTGAAGATTTGAAGATTAGCTTTGAAGATTTGAAAACTTGAAGACTTGAAGAATTGGAGGAGTGTGTAATGGATTCAAGGCTAGAAGACAAGAAGAAGAACAAAAATGTGTTATGTACTGGGTGCCCGTCGCAAATTGCAATGACCCTGTCGCGACTCACAACGAACGGGTGGCCAGAACACCTTATCCTTTTTCTTGTACTATAAACAGCACTTCATCTTTTCTCTTTCCTCACTTCTCTTCTTCCCGACTTTTTCCATCAAACCCTAGGTTTTTCTCTTCTTTTCATCTTGTTTTATCTTTGTTTTTATGTTTGAATTGTTGTTAATTAGCATGGGTTTAGTGGCTAAATCTAGTTCTTGGGAGCAATTGACCAAGGCTTCCAAGCCCATGTCTTAAGAACATATTTTAGCCTATATAATGCCTTTACTTTTGTGCATTTATGGAGCATTGAATGTGTTTGTTAATGTCCTTAACATTCTTGAAAGCTTGAGTATATTAATTACTTATATGATATGCTTGTTAGGGTTTGGGGAAATGGGTTAATTTCCCCTTTTCTCGATAAAAAATCCAAGAGTATGATTTAGAGCTTTTGATTGTGTTGATGGATTGATAATTTCTAGATGAATATGATAATGTTAAACTCTTTGTCATGTTTTTTTCTTGTAGAAAATGAAAGAAATCTATGAACGTTGAACGTTCTTGACTAATCTTGTGTAAATGCATAGATTGGTTAAATGCTTAAACACGGTGTAGTGTTCACAAGTGTTGTCAAGCTTGTTGATTCTTTGTGTTCAACGTCATCAATGGGATAATTTTAGTCGTGTTTCAACTAAGGGAGTCATTGGTGAGGTTTGACAAGAGATGTCGAATTCACTCTTACAAACTACTCTCTAAGAAGGATAGAATATTAGTCTTCACAACAAGTAGTGAAAGTAAATAGGTTACATGTTCAATGATAGATAAGAGGCTTGGAAGTGGAAATCAATTGCGCTCAAGGTTCCGTAACTTGTGTTTTAAATCTTATTCTCTTAGTTTGTTGCCTATTTTCTAGTTATATCTTGCTTACTAGTTAACTTGTCTTTAAATTTGGTAACTTAGGAAAACCCAACCAACACCCCCACCAATTTACATGCTTTTATATGTATATATATATTTGTTTATGCCTAGTATGTTTTCCACTATAGATGTTTAAACATTTGGAAAAATCTTTTCTCTCGCGGACGACCCCGACTTCCCATTATCTACTTAATTGTAGATAGGAAGTATTTATGGCTTAAAAATAGTAACTTTGAGAGGTACAACGACGATCTCCCACCTACCCAAACTGAACATTCCCAAGGCCTTGGCTCGACCGGATCCAATCTTAATCGTGTGTGTGTAGTAGTCTTGAGTCCAGGTCTCCTAAACCACTAGTTGATATTCCTGGTGTTTTCATTTAGCCTTTATATTAGAATTATTTTCTTCCCATTTCCAATGTGATAATTATAATATACCACAAAACCAAAATAGTACTCTTTAAGCAATCAATTGAGTCTTCATTTCTCATTCAAATGGAACTCAAATTTAACGTATGAATATACTACGGTATAGTAGTTACGAAGACAAAACCAGCACTCCCTTATTCCATCGCAAATGGTGGTCGGAGCCCACCGAAAGGAAAACCCAACCAACACACCCCCTTTCCCCCTACCACCAATTTACATGCTTTATATGTATCCATATGTCTATGCCTAGTATGTTTCCACTATAGATATTTAAACATTTGGAAAGATCATTTTTCTCACGGACGACCCCGATATCCCATTGTCTACTTAATTGTAGATAAGAAGCATTTAGGGCTTAAAAATAGTAACTTTGAGAGGTACGACGATGACCTCCCACCTACCCAAACCGAGCATTCCCGAGGCCCCGGCTCAAACAGATCCAATCTTAACCGTGTGTGTGTAGTCTTGAGTCCAAGTCTCCTAAACCACTAGTTAATATTCCTAGTGTTTTCATTTATCCTTTATATTATAATTATTTTCTTCCCATTTCCAATGTGATATTTATAATATACCACAAACCTAAAATAGTACTCTTTAAGTAATCAATTGAGCCTTCATTTCTTATTCAAACGGAACTCAAATTTAACGTATGAGTATACTACGATATAGTACTTTCGGAGATGAAACTAGCGTTCCCTTATTCCATCGCAAATGGTGGTCGGAGCCCACTAAAATTTTTTGGTGGGCTCTTAGGAAAACCCAACCAACACCCCCACCAATTTACATGCTTTTATATGTATCTATATTTGTCTATGCCTAGTATGTTTTCCACTATAGATGTTTAAACATTTGGAAAGATCTTTTTTCTCGCGGACAACCCTGACTTCCCATTATCTACTTAATTGTAAATAGGAAGCATTTAGGTCTTAAAAATAGTAACTTTGAGAGGTACGACGACGACCTCCCACCTACCCAAACCGAACATTCCTGAGGCCCCGGCTCGACCGGATCCAATCTTAACCGTGTGTGTGTAGTAGTCTTGAGTCCAGGTCTCCTAAACCACTAGTTGATATTCCTAGTGTTTTCATTTAGCCTTTATATTAGAATTATTTTCTTCCAATTTCCAATGTGATATTTATAATATACCACAAAACCAAAATAGTACTCTTTAAGTAATCAATTGAGTCTTCATTTCTCATTCAAACGGAACTCAAATTTAACGTATGAGTATACTATGATATAGTACTTGAGGAGACGAAACCAACTCTCCCGTATTCAATCGTAAACGGTGATCGGAGCCCACCAAAAGTTTTCCCAGAGAATTCGATTCCAACAAAATGTTCATATTTATACTTCATATTGTTTTCCTTATTTATTACCGATTTAAACTCATAACTTATGCTACAAATATTAGAAAGGAAATATTCTATTGCAACTTCTACCATGATTAGAAAATTGTCAAATCGACATCAACTTAATTGTCGAACATGGATAAGATACTCGGGTTTTCTCTCACTAAACTTCTAGAGTAAGAGCATCGTTTCATCGTTCCTTCTTTCTTTTTTAGAAAAAAAAAGAAGAGAAAAAGCCCCACAGAAAGGAAAATCAAACACAGATCAGGGATTTCTAGCATAGCTCAAGCTGGGTATAAGAACGGGTCTGGTGAAGACTGGTAAGTAGATTTGGAAAAGTGGGATTGAAAAGGGGAACAACTTTTCAGGTGATCTTATTAAGACTAAAATGTTTTGGATTCCTCTTCACTTGAAGGAATATCTGGAAGCACATTCATGTCCGGAAGGAAGCCCATTCATGTCCGGAAGGAAGCCCATTCATGTCCGGAAGGAAGCACATTCATGTCCGGAAGGAAGCCTATTCATGTCTGGAAGGAAGCACATTCATGTCTGGAAGGAAGCACATTCATGTCTGGAAGGAAGCACATTCATGTCTGGAAGGAAGCACATTCATGCCGTGCGCCGTTTTTCTTCTCTACCATGACGAATCAATTGGGAAGCACATTCATGTCTGGAAGGAAGCACATTCATGTCTGGAAGGAAGCACATTCATGTCTGGAAGGAAGCACATTCATGTCTGGAAGGAAGCACATTCATGTCTGGAAGGAAGCACATTCATGTCTGGAAGGAAGCACATTCATGTCTGGAAGGAAGCACATTCATGTCTGGAAGGAAGCACATTCATGTCTGGAAGGAAGCACATTCATCAGGATCAGGATCATTATGCAATCAGGATCAGTAACTGATGCAACTGATCCTGAACTGCAACTGATCCTGAACTGCAACTGATCCTGAACTGCAACTGGTTCTTTCTCCTTCTACAGCTCTATTGAAGCTGAGTTTTTCTACTACTTGATGATCCGTCTAGAAGCATTTAGAAGGTAGCACAACAACATCCAGAGCAGTAGCAATCAACATCTTCCAGATTCAAGAGTGAGTTAGTTTCAACTTCAAGTTTTCAGTTTTTCAGTTTTTCAGTTAGCATTCGAATTAGTTAGAAGTTTGCTATTGATTAGTTTGTTAGCTGATTTGATAGCACTATAAATGTACAGATTGTAAACCATTTTGAGTAAGTTAACCAAGCAATATATTGAAATACTTTTCCCTCCCAAAACCTGAAATCAGTTTTGATCATTCGCAGTTTTTACTGATTCCTTTTGTGTTCTTGCTGGAAATCCTTTCAGATTTCTTCGCACTAAAGTCTGATTTCATCCTTTTTTTTCAAAAGCACCAAAAAAAGAGGGATTCACAGGCTGGTAGAAGTTGCAGAAATTGGCGGTTGCTGTGCCCAGGAGATAAAACTTTTAACTTTTCAAGAAGTATTTAGCATACAAAGCTGAATCCAAGATACATGGTAATCCGATTTCTGTTTCTTTAGTTGCTACAATCTGGTTCTTATGGATTTATAGGAACAAAATCATTTTCGAAAATAGATCCTTTTCTGCTGAAGCATGCTTTCATGACATCAAAGGGATGATTTACCAAATTTTTACAGCTCATCAGTTCGTTGGAAATAGTGAAAAAAACAAGAGATGGATTCAGGCGAACATCATTCCACAAATTTTCAGAAAAAAGAAGAAATTAATATCAACTGTCAACTGGCAAAAACCACTAAAAGGTTACAAAATTAATACGGATGCATCTTGGAAAATTGGTGGTTTTTCTTCTATTGCAGTGATAGTAAGGGATTGGATGGGGGCTCTTGTCAATATGAGAGTTAAATCTTTTCACTGTACTCATCCTTTACATGCTGAACTTATAGCTATTCAGAATGCATATGATACCTGTTCAGAATTTTCTTTAAGTCCTTGTGTTATTGAGTCAGACTGCTTAACCGCTGTTAGGGGTATTATCAATCCCTCAGGCTGTCCTTGGAAAGTTTTCTCCATCTGTAGTACACTACACAAGGATCAGCTACTTATCCCAATCCAATATGTCCCTAGGGAAGCTAACCTACCTGCAGATTTTTTGGCTAAATTTGCTATGGTTAATAATCTTCAGGGGGATGTAGATATCATGTCAATTCCATCTTTTCTTAAGGGTCAACTTTCACTGGATAATATAGGATTCCCAGGGATTAGAATAGGAGCCTCTGAGTTTTCTCATTCGGCTGCATAGGTTTTTTTTTCCACTGGTTCAGGAATAATAGATACATTTTTAGCTCCATCTATCAATTCTCCTTCTTTTTCTGCATGCTGTTTGCTCTTTTCTTTACACTATTAGTACAGATACTGCCATTTTTTCCCACATGTTGAGTCTCAGGTACCTAGGCTCTGGTTCGGAAGGGATACAATGGTTTGCTATAATGCACAGAAGATATGGACGCAAGTATGTTTCTCTCCTGCTACAAGGTAGCTGACATTGCTGTCACACTGAAGATGATGATGCTGAAAACAATGCTGCAAAGCTTGATCTCACAGAAGCCCAATGCTGATACAATAATCGCCATCACTAATGGTCTGCTTATTAATTTCCTTCTGTCTAAATATCATTGACAAACTGGGGTTTCAACTATCGACTCCCCGACTCGTTCGTGATATTCAGTACATTGGAATAATAGGAAAGACCCCTTATGCCACACTGACTTTTTCTTCATACCTGCTCTTTTGTATAGGTGTATACACCTTTTTTGCAAGCAATTTATAATCGCTTCAAGAGTTCTTAGGGCTCTTGGATCATCAATCGGATGATCTTTTGTAAGGATCAAACTTGTTACGATTTTTTGGCCACCATTTATAACGGTTAGGGGAGCCTAATAAAAATTCCCCCCCATCCGAGGATGGTTTAAAGTAAAAAAAAAAAAAAAACTTTTCAAGAAGCATTTCGCAGGGCTCAACAATTTTCTGGCCTTCCCAAAATAAATCCGCTAACATGCGGTCTGGAGTTCCAAGTTTGCAAAGTCAGTTTACTCTCTTTCGTTTTAAAAAACAAGTTGAGCACAGGAAACACTTGCATAAACGCAGGAGAGGAGGAAGTTGTTCACTGGGCCAAGAAACTTAGAAAAGTGAACAGTAGCAATCATGGGCTCAACGACAAAGGTAACTGCATGCAAAAGAAATTGGTTGCTCAGCAGAGAGGTTTTCTACCTTAATATTTCCACACGTTTTGCATGTAATAGTAACACAGGGACATTTTCCAAGACAATACAATGGACTCTAAAATCTCTATAAGTGGAGAGCAGTGGAGTACCAAAAGGTGTTGCAATCAAGTTTCTCCCATCTCAAAAAGACCTTAAAATCTAAATCTTTCCTAGTTCAAAATCACTTCATACAAAACCCCTCAAAAACTAGTTTGTTCAAAAACACTAGCCTTTAATATGTTCACCTTAAATGGGTTCTTGCCCGACTCAGATCCGGAGGGGTCCATGGAGCAAGTGTTGGAAAATGATTGTAAAACAAGTTGAATTTCGTCAACTTTTGGGCTTCGTTTTTGAGTTGGGCTCGAACTGAATTAGAGTCAGTGGGCATCGTTTTTGGATTCTCCTCTGCGAATACTATAAAATCGACTGTTTAAACTCTCAAAACGGATAAAGGGTGAATGAGATGGATGCTCAAAGAGTCACTCTGAGAATGGAAACTTAGGCGGAAATTCATTCGCACGTACTAAGTGTTCTGTAATTTTTTGACTGTCTAAAATGCGTTTGGATCGTGTGGAAGTCTTCAGAAAGCCCAAACTGCGTAAGAAATATTCTAAGAATCACGTGTGGAATATCTGAGATTTGATACGCAGTTAATCATGATAAGGAATATGATATTCTTATCTTTCCAGAATCTATTCAAATATTTGTAAAATATTTGGTGGTTAGAGAATATTTTCTCTGATTACGGGAATCAGATCTTTCACGTATCTTCCCATAGGGTTTCTTAGACATCTATAAATAGAGCTTCTATGTCTATGTCAGACAGAAACCTCGCACCATTCTCAAGTTCCTCCCTACTTCTAAACTTGAGTCTTATCTTCTTTCTCTGTCTTAGTGGTGATAGTCCTTCGGGCTTTGTGTGACTCCGAGGTAATTTTTACTTGTTAAAATTACCTTCGATGTTTTATCCTAGGGAACGATGTTCACGACGGGACTCATTCGTTTCAAGGACAGCGAGTGTACTCGTGACTCCATCAATATGTGATATATGTGATCGCTTGAAACGTGCTTATTAATTGTACGCGTGAATAATTAGTACTATTTCTTTATTGTTACTTATGTTAAATTGCTCGTGTAATTTCGTTATTTAATTTCCACATGTTTTTCCAATATATGTCCAACAGTATTGAAACGAATGAAAATTTATTGGAATATATTATGTCTCGAAAATCTGCATACTAGCTGCCGATCGGATTTGGATGCTACCGTGCATGCCATATTTAATTGTAAAATTATGGAAATTTACATGCTGTATGCTATATGTTAACAAACGAAATTTGCATGCTTGGTTATTAATCTGCATGCCATATTTATCCAAAGCTCTGATTGCATGCTATATTTATTTGTAATCCAAGAATCTGATTGCATGCTAATGAGTTTCCATAATTTATATATTGAGCAATTTGTTATGTATAATTTAAAATATTATACTACGATATATAATGTGTACTTATATTTAATGGTGAATAATTCTGTATGTACACATTGATGAATTCCAGAACCATGTCGAGCAATGATGCTGTGAAGACTACCCCTAGGGCGATGCCTCTTGTGTTTGTTCCTCATGCTGAGAAACCCAAGAAGTTCAATAATGGTATGAACTTCAAGATGTGGCAACAGAAGATGCTCTTCTACTTGTCCACTATGGGTTTGGAACGTTACGTTCACGAAGATCGTCCCGTTGTGGATGAGAAAAGCGCTAAGGAAGTCCAAGATGCTGCGGTGGAGTGGAATTCTAAGGAGTATGTCTGCCGCAACATCCTTTTGAATAGCCTTCACGATGCCATTTGGAATGTGTATGAGGTGAAGGAGCCTTCTAAGGTGTTGTGGGAAACTCTTGACCAAGAGTATAGGGGTGAGGAAGTTGAATCCAAGAAGTGGGTCGTCGGCAAGTTCCTCGACTACAAGATGGTTGATGTCAAGTCTGTGGTCAGTCAAGCTCAAGAGCTTTAAATGATGATCAATGAGCTGATAGCCGAGAAAATGACAATGTGTGAGACTCTCCAAGTCTATTGCATCATCGAGAAGCTGCCTCCAAGTTGGAAGGACTTCAAGAGTTATCTGAAACACAAGTGAAAGGTGATGACCATGAGGGATCTGATGCAAAAGCTTCGTGTTGAGGAGGATAACCGCATCTCTGAAAATGTGGCTGTGGTTGTGGCTGTGGCAAGGGCCAATCTTGTGGAGGTTGGTGGGAGCTCCAAGTCAAAGAAGGCCAAGGCAAAGACGGGATCCAAGTTGGGAGCTAAGGGTGGAGTTTCGAAGAAGTCAAAGTTCACTTGCAAGTACTACAATTGCAACCTCGTTGGCCACAAGTCCTCCGAATGTAAGAAGCCAAGGAATTCCAAGAACGAGGCCAATATGGTTGAAAATGTTGCACTAGATGTGAATAACATCGATCTGTGTGCTGTGATTTCTGGAGTCAACATGGTGGACTCCAATCCAAAGGAATGGTGGATTGATACTGGTGATACTAAGCACATTTTCTCTGTCAAGGAAGTGTTCTCAAACTTCAAGGCAATTGAAGATGGAGAGACCATCTACATGGGCAACTCTGCAACTTCTATGGTGAAAGGGCGTGGCACTGTGGTACTGAAGATGACGTCTGGGAAGGAGTTGACTTTGAAGAATATTTTTTATGTGCCAGACATTCGCAAGAACCTTCTGTCCAGTTTTATGTTGATCAAGCATGGCTTTAAGCTAGTGTTTGAGTCTGATAAGTTAGTCTTGTCAAAGCAAGGTATATTTGTAGGCAAAGGTTATGAGCTAGATGGTATGTTCAAGTTGAACACCATGGTTGTACCTCCTAAGAAAGACAAAATGAATGCTTCATCTTCTGCTTACATGATTGAGTCTTCCAATTTATGGCATGGTAGACTAGGAAACGTTAATTATGATTCGATAAGAAGATTAATTAAAATGGAAAACATACCTAACATGGAAATTGATGCAAATCATAAGTGTGAAACTTGTGTTGAAGCTGAAGATGACTCGAACGTCTTTCAAACAAGTTAAATGAAACACGAAACCTCTTAAGTTGATACATACCGATATCTGTGATCTCAAGTTCGTGCAAACAAAAGGAGGTAACAAGTATTTCATCACTTTCGTGGATGATTGTATGAAATACTGTTATGTGTACTTACTGAAAAGCAAAGATGATGCAATTGAGAAATTTGTTCTCTACAAAATGGAAGTTGAAAATCAACTTGATAAGAAGATCAAGGTGATTAGAAGTGACCGTGGAGGTGAATATGTAGAGCCATTTAGGGACTATTGTTCTGAACATGGCATTATTCACGAGGTCACTACCCCCTACTCGCCTCAATCTAATGGTGTGGCTGAACGTAAAAATCACACTCTTAAAGAGATGATGAATGCGATGTTGATAAGTTTTGGGTTGCCACAGAGCATGTGGGGGGAGGCTATTTTGATGGCCAATTATCTTTTGAATAAGATACCCCGTAAGGATGAGAAAGCAACTCCTCATGAGTTGTGGAAAGGCACGAAGCCATCCTTTACGTACTTGCGAATGTGGGGGTGCCTTGCGAAGGTATTTATCCCACCCCCCAAGAAGTTAAAGATTGGACCTAAAACGGTTGACTGTATCTTTATAGGATATGCACATGAGAGTAGTGCTTATCGCTTCCTTGTACATGAATCTCATCATCCAGAGATTCACAAGAACACGATCATGGAATCAAGAAATGCAAATTTCTTTGAGGATGTGTTCCCTGCCAAGGAAAGATCTGAATCATCGAAGAGGACCGGTGAGTCACTAGACAAGGGCGTAGTAATTCCCGACGATCTCGAGGATCAAGAGGAGGAAGTGGATGAACCTAGACGAAGTAAACGGATTAGGACCGAAAAATCATTTGGTTATGATTATCTAACGTTTATGCTTGAAAGTGAGCCACAAAGTTATAAAGAAGCTGTGAATTCGTCTGAGGGGCCTATGTGGAAAGAAGCGATTAAAAGCGAAATTGACTCGATTCTACATAATCATACTTGGGAGCTAGTGGACTCACCTCCGAGGTGTAAACCACTGGGCTATAAATGGATCTTCAAGAAGAAGATGAGAGTAGATGGCTCGATTGACAAGTATAAAGCCAGACTTGTAATCAAAGGTTATAGACAAAATGAAGGTCTTGACTACTTTGATACTTATTATACAGTTAAGAGAATAAGCTCCATTAGAAGGACACTTGCTATCGCCGCATTGCGTAAGCTTGAGGTTCATCAAATGGATGTGAAGACTGCCTTCTTGAATGGAGATTTAGAGGAAGAAATCTACATGGAGCAACCTGAGGGGTTTACGGCTCCCGGCCAAGGAGGAAAAGTCTGCAAGTTGGTGAAATCATTGTATGGTCTTAAACAAGCACCAAAGCAATGGCATGAGAAGTTTGACCATATCGTCCTTGCCAATGGTTTCAAAATCAATGAGTGTGATAAGTGCATCTACGTGAAAGACACGGAAAATGGATATGTAATCCTATGTTTATATGTAGATGACTTACTCATTGTGGGTAGTAATGAAAAGATGATCAAATCTACCAAGGACATGTTGAATTCTCGTTTTGACATGAAGGATATGGGACTGGAAGATGTGATCTTAGGAATAAAGATCATCCGAAGCTCTGATGGTATCACCTTAACCCAGCCTCATTACGTAGATAAAATCCTTGAGAAATTCAACAAGAATGACTTAGAGGTGGTGATGACTCCAATAGATCCGAATTTGCATCTACGAAAGAACAAATTGGAGACTATTAATCAGGTGGAGTACTCGAGAGTCATTGGGAGTCTGATATACTTGATGAGTTGTACCAGACCAGACATCGCCTACACTGTAAGTAGGTTGAGTAGATACACGAGCAATCCCAGTATGACTCACTGGAAAGCAAAAACTAGAGTATTGAGATATCTACGTTTCACTCGTGATTATGGTCTACATTATTCGAGTTATCTAGCTATAGTTGAAGGATACAGTGATGCAAACTGGATACACGATATAAAGGATCTGAAATCCACTAGTGGGTATGTATTTACACTAGGTGGAGGAGCAGTCTCGTGGAAGTCCTCTAAATAAACGGTTATTACTTGATCCACTATAGAATCCGAGTTTGTTGCCTTAGACAAGGCGGGTGAGGAGGCCGAATGGCTCCTTCAATTCGTAGAGGACATTCCTAGATGGCCGAAGCCTGTGCCAGCATATGTATACATTGTGATAGTGTATCTGCTATTGGAAAGGCTCAGAATATGCTCTATAATGGGAAGTCTCGTCATATTTGATGGAGTCATAGTTCCATAAGATAACTTCTCTCAACTGGAGTGATCACAATTAACTATGTAAGGTCTAAGGACAACATAGCCGATCCCTTGACTAAGGGGTTGAATCGAGGGGTAGTTGAAACATCATCGAGAGGAATGGGACTGAAGTCCATTAAAAGATGGGTCACGTACGTGGAAACCCAACCTATGTTACTGGAGATCCCAAGATCTAGGTTCAAAGGGACAACTAAACTGCAAAGACCCATCGCGATCACTGTGGGGGATTCATACCTCCTGTCTTATCTCCTATAATGAAGAAACAGTGAAGTGCGTGGAGGTTAAGCATTAAATTGCTTTTAATGATTCACGGAATTGAGTGTATGATACTTGAAAGAGCGCATAGTTTACGGAACTACTCTTACGCAAAGAATCACCTATGTAAGCGAGAAGTGTGGCCGCTTCGAAAGGGAATTGTTGGGACGCAATTCCTTAGAAACCTTACAGAACTAGGGGGTGTGCCATGGCCTGATTAATGGACACAACCGAGGAAAGCACAAAGGCTAGGAAAGATCTGTGGGAAGTGCATTGTCGTTCACACAAGCGGCCGGGGAAGTTCAAGGACATCGCGTCTACTTCCTAACCAGTGGGCTAAGTGTACTCTCTCAAGGGAAAGTTCAAAGGGTGACACCTACTTATCCTATGCAGCATCTATGCCATCGAAATGAATCTATCACCAAGTCAAACTCCGTGTCTGGCGTGATTGTTCTGATTCCACACCAATATCTATTCATATGGGGGATTGTTGGAAAATAATTGTAAAACAAGTTGAATTTCGTCAACTTTTGGGCTTCATTTTTGAGTTGGGCTCGAACTGAATTAGAGTCAGTGGGCGTCATTTTTGGATTCTCCTCTACGAGTACTATAAAATCGACCGTTTAAACTCTCAAAATGGATAAAGGGTGAATGAGATATGGATGCTCAAAGAGTCACTATGAGAATGGAAACTTAGGCGGAAATTCATTCACACGTACTAAGTGTTCTGTAATTTTTTTACTGTCTAAAATGCGTTTGGATCGTGTGAAAGTCTTCAGAAAGCCCAAACTGCGTAACAAATATTCTAAGAATCACGGGTGGAATATCTGAGATTTGATACGTGGTTAATCATGATAAGGAATATGATATTCTTATCTTTCCAGAATCTATTCAAATATTTGTAAAATATTTGGTGGTTAGAGAATATTTTCTCTGATTACGGGAATCAGATCTTCCACGTATCTTCCCATAGGGTTTCTTAGACATCTATAAATAGAGCCTCTATGTCAGACAGAAACCTCGCACCATTCTCAAGTTCCTCCCTACTTCTAAACTTGAATCTTATCTTCTTTCTCTGTCTTTGTGGTGATAGTCCTTCGGGCTTTGTGTGACTTCGAGGTAATTTTTACTTGTTAAAATAACCTTCGATGGTTTTATCCTAGGGAACGATGTCCACGACGGGACTCATTCGTTTCAAGGACAGCGAGTGTACTCGTGACTCCATCAATATGTGATATATGTGATTGCTTGAAGCGTGCTTATTAATTGTACGCGTGAATAATTAGTACTATTTCATTCTTGTTACTTATGTTAAATTGCTCGTGTAATTTCGTTATTTAATTTTCACATATTTTTCCAATATATGTCCAACAGTATTGAAACGAATGAAAATTTATTGGAATATATTATGTCTCGAAAATCTGCATACTAGCTGCCGGTCGAATTTGGATGCTACCGTGCATGCTATATTTATTTGTAAAATTATGGAAATTTACATGCTATATGCTATATGTTAACAAACGAAATTTGCATGCTTGGTTATTAATCTGCATGCCATATTTATCCAAAGCTCTGATTGCATGCTATATTTATTTGTAATCCGAGAATCTGATTGCATGCTAATGAGTTTCGATAATTTATATATTGAGCAATTTGTTATGTATAATTTAAAATATTATACTACGATATATAATGTGTACTTATATTTAATGGTGAATAATTCTGTATGTACACATTGATGAATTTCATAACCATGTCGAGCAATGATGCTGCGATGACTACCCCTGGGGCGATGCCTCTTGTGGCTGTTCCTCATGCTTAGAAACCCGAGAAGTTCAATAATGGTATGAACTTCAAGATGTGGCAACAGAAGATGCTCTTCTACTTGTCCACTATGGGTTTAGAACGTTACGTTCACGAAGATCGTCCCGTTGTTGATGATAAAAGCGCTAAGGAAGTCCAAGATGCTGCGGTGGAGTGGAACTCTAAGGAGTATGTCTGCCGCAACATCCTTTTGAATAGTCTTTATGATGCCGTTTGGAATGTGTATGAGGTGAAGAAGCCTTCTAAGGTATTGTGGGAAACTCTTGACTAAGAGTAGAGGGGTGAGGAAGTTGGATCCAAGAAGTGGGCCGTCGGCAAGTTCCTCGACTACAAGATGGTTGATGCCAAGTCTGTGGTCAGTCAAGCTCAAGACCTTTTCAACAGCTGAGGATTCATTTTTATTTGCTGGGCTTTTGGGTGGATGATAGGAAGTTCTCGAATCAGCGTTTCTTATATTATTTTGAGCACCACTGGTGAACCAGGACCTAGATTGTGCACCGCACAGGAAATTTATGGTGCTGGGATTTGAGACAGAGGTGGAAATGATGGCTATGTTAAACAACGGGCCATACACAGTGAATGGGGGCCTGCTGTACTTGTACCGATGGAACGAGGAGTACCCAGTTGACAGCATACAGGTAACAAAGGTATTGGTTTGGATTTGGCTTTTCAATCTGCCCACCACCTTATTTAATAATATTGCCGGAAGGGATCTGGTGATCATGATAGGGGAGGTAGAAAAAGTGAACTTAACATATAGAATTTTCCAAGGCACGGGTATGGATAGATTCGTTCATGCCCCTCATCCTGGGCTTTTTTATTCAGAACAAAGATAATCATCAATTCTGGGTTACGTGTGCTTATGAGAAGGTGAAGAGATTTTGCAAAAGATGTGGGGTGATTGGTCATCCAACGGAAAGATGTCCCATTGTAGATGATGGCGATGTTGAGCAGTTTGTGAACAATGCCCCCATTAAGGATTTCTCACAGAAAGGAGTGGACATCGTGATTGATGATGGAGACAAGATGTTTACGGACTCCATTCGTCTACATCCTAATGAAGCACGACACCTAAACTCTGGAATTCCAATAGAGTTTGTGGAAGATCATTGGAATTTCTTCCATGCAGAGGCGTCAAGGATCAAGAATGGTTTCAAATTCACGCTATTGGTAAATAATGCTCTTCCCTATGTCAAATGTCGAGCCTCAGTGGCAACACAAGCGGATCCAAAACGTAATCAGGCTTATATATAGGGCATGCTAGATTTTTCCATCTTACTGGAGCAAACTTCCACAATTCTCGATCGTTTAACTTTCATATCGGAGAGTCCTCACAACAAGGATTTCACCAGGCGCTCAAGTACTCCCTACCAGGTATGACCCATGCAAAATGAAATTGAGGTGATTGTGGATGCGAACTCGGAAGAGCAGGCACAAACAAGGGAAGACATACAGGTTGTGGAGAATCAGCTACTTGGCATGGAACCAGAGAATCTTTCTCTGTGAGAGAACCAGCTGGGAGTGAACATAGAGGAAATGGAGGCATGGACTCCAATTCCACATGCAACATCTCCTCAGGGGCAGGGATGGTGTGGAATTTTCTCGGAGGCACAGCCCATTCAGGTCAAGGAGGTTCAAAGTACAGGGATTTCTCAATTACATATGGTACATGTAATACAACTTAAGACGATGTAGCAGATGATACCGCAGGAAGTCTCTGCTCAGAACATACAGCGGAGCTCAGTCAAGTTGATTCAGGGGATACCTCCTCTCCCAGAGATATCACACCAGCACTTAGAATTATCATATGAAGGCTCTCAGTTGAACCCGATTCTAGTGGATTCAACAGTGGTGGCCTCAGGGAAGAACGACTTGTCTACTACATCACCACTCATGCCGAGTGGCATCCCTCCACCGATGGACCAAGCCGGTGAATCTAACATGCATCACTGTGATGAAATCGTTGGTACATGAGGATTGAAGAAATCCGAAAGGATTTCTAGAAAGAGCACAAAAACTTCAGCAAAAGCTTCAAGAAAATATCAAAAAAACTGAACTCGTTTTTGGGGGGAAATTTTCTGTATGTTGCTTGATTAACTTACTCAAATGGTATACAATCCATACATTTATAGTGTTCTCAAATCAGCTAACAAAATAATCAGCAAACTACTAACTAACTGAGGCTAGCTGAAAACAGAAATCTGAAAAACAGAAACTAACTAACTAACTACTGATCTTGGAAGCTTCTGATTGTTCTTGCTCTTTATTGTGCTGCCTTCTGGATGCTTCCAGATGGATCATGATGCTGCAGCATAAGCACAACATGAAGAGAAGGAGGCAGCAACATAGCTGGAAGTTCAGTTCATCAGAGTTGCAGCAGGAATTTCAGTTCAGTTGCATATTAATATTTCTTCACCCCCCTCCCTCCCCCTCCCCATCAAGATGAGGCATATTGTGAAGCACAAAATCCCGTCTTGGACAGGAGTTGAACTGCTGAAACTGGAGGAAGTAACTTGGTAAAACCATTAGCAAGCTGATCATGAGAGTATACATGAAGAGGATCAATAAAACCATCTGTATAGGCATCCCAAACATAATGATGTGTTTAGTACGCTCATGAAATGCTGGATTTTGAGTGATATGAAGAGTAGCTATATTGTCACACTTCAGAGATATAGGAAGAGGGACTGGAATGTGCAGGTCTGAAAGCAGATAAGTAATCCATTTTAGCTCAGAAACTGTCATGGACATGGCTCTATATTTAGACTCTGCAGATGATTTACTCACAGTGTGTTGTTTTTTTATTTCCAAGAGATGAGAGACTGGCCAAGGAAGACACAATATCCTGTGATAGACCTTCTTGTGATCTTACAAATATTCCAGTCTGAATCACAATAGGCTGATAAAGTAGGAGATATCTGAGTTGGGAAGAACAAGCCATGAGATGGAAACCCCTTTAAATATCCGAAAATATGGATAGCAGCTTTCCAGTGATGTTCTTATGGTGTTTGAACAAACTGACTAAGCTGATGTAGAGAGAATGTGATATTAGGTATGGTAAAAGATAAGTACAGTAGTCTTCCAATTAATCTCCTATAAGGCCCTGGATCAGTGATCAATGGAGCAGCCCCGTCTTCAGCTTGCCAGGAAGCAGGAAGAGGAGCAGATAGAGTTGTGCAATCAGTCAAGTGCAGATCATGAATAATGTCAGTAACATACTTGTTCTGATTTAGAAAAATGCCAGCATCACATCTAGCCATCTCTATTCCCAGGAAGAACTTGGCAGGCCCCAAATCTTTGATGGAAAACAGCTTGTGAAGATGGGATTTGAGTTCTACTATCTCAGTATTAGAGGAACCAGTGATCAAGACATCATCTACATAAATGAGGAGAATGAGAGATGACTGAGCATTGTGCCTAAAAAAATAAGTAATGATCATGTTTGAACTGCTGCAATCCAAGTTTGATTAACTGTTTGGAGAATTCACCATTCCACTCTCTAGATGCTTGTTTTAGGCCATAAAGGGACTTCTTGAGTTTGCAGACCTGATGAGAAAGGGCCTTCTTATAACCTTGTGGAGGTACCATATATAACTCTTCAGTGATATAGCCATGCAGAAGTGCATTATTCACATCTATTTGATGTAAATGCCAGTTATAGGATGCTGTGATGGCTATGAGCAATCTGACTGTAACTTTCTTAGCCACAGGTGAAAGGAATCAAAGTAATCCACCCCTTCAATTTGTGAATACCCCTTAGCTACCAGCCTAGCTTTGTACCTTTCCACTGAATCATCAACTTTGCATTTAACCTTAAACAACCATTTGCACCTATTGGCCTTTTTCCTACAGGTAGAGAGACTATGTCCCAAGTTTGATAACTTTCTAGTGCATCAATCTCAGCTTCCATAGTCTACACCTAATGTACATCACTACATGCTTGTTTATAAGTGTGAAGCTCATGAATTTTTGACAGTTTTGCAACAAAGGCACTATGAGTGGCAGAAAAGGTTGGTATGAAGACATCAGAGGAAGCATTATTGACCACAAAGTCCTGCATCCAACATGGCCTATTTCTGACCCTAGTACTTTGCCTAAGAACTGGTGGAGCAATAGGATTAGAGATAGAATTTTGATTATCTGTGTTAGAAACAGATTCATCAGTGAAGGGATTTGTATGGGGTGTGTTACTGTGAGAAGGAAAGGCATGTCCATCAAGATTATGATACTAATCTGAATTATGATTAGGTGTCTGAGATGGATAAGTATGATAAGGAGTATCATGCTCAGTGTTAACCATGATTTGTGGTTGTGAAACCTGATCAGTGGGATCAGGTATGACAAGTTTATTATATTGACTGTTGGTTTGAAAAGGATAAATGTGCTCATGGAAAAGTATATCTCTGGTGACAAGAATCTTTTTATGTACCAAATCATATACCTTATAATCTTCCTGATTACAAGGATATCCTATGAATATGCATGGATGTGATCTAGGACTAAATTTATGTTTGAGTGGACTTAGATTAGAGACATAGCACACGGATCCAAAGGTTCTAAGAGAAGACATGTCAGGTGGTTTTCCATATAAGATTTCATATGGTGATTTCCAGCTAAGAATGGAAGAAGGCAGTGTGTTTATAGTATATGTAGCTACTAGAATTGAATCTCCCCAAAATGAAGTGGCAAATTTGATTGAAACACGAAAGATCTGGCCATTTCAATCAAATGTCTATGTTTTCTTTCCACAAAACCATTTTTTGGGGGAGTGTATGGACAAGATTTTTTATGAACAATTCCCAGAGAAGCAAACAAAGAATGGCAGTTTTGATTTGTGAATTATGTACCATTGTCACTTCTGATGACTTTAATGGTCTTATTAAACTGAGTTTGAACCATAAGTACGAAAGATTTCAGTAGACAATACGCTAAAACTTTAGATTTTGGCATAAAAGTCCAAGTGGCTCTACTATAATCATCAGCTATGGTTAAGAAGTATTGTTCTCCAGTAGTGGTTTTAACCCTAAAAGGCCCCCATACATCCATATGAATCAAATAAAAAATAGTAAAATTATGAGATACTGAATCAAAAAATGAGTTTCTAACTTTCTTTGCTAAAGGGCAAACTGTACAAATGTTGTTCAAAGTAGGAAGATTCAAATGTTGCATTACAACTCTTGATGGATGACCTAATCTGTAATACAGTTTCAGAGTTTCTGTATTTGAAAGCTCTCTAGCAGAATACGAGGCCTTATGCTTTATTATCTTACTTGACTCTTGACTGATGAGGAAGCTCTTTATTACTGATGGCAGAAAGGATTTTTGATTCAGTAGATATAATCCATTGTTTTCAGTGGCTATCCCTAAAATGGAATTGGTCTTGAGGTCCTGCATGGCACAAGCATTAGGATAGAAGACAAAGCACAGATGAGATTGATGTGATAACTTGTTGACTGAAAAAAGATTGAACTTAATGGACTTCACACAGAGACAATTATGCAAAGTGATTGTATCAGTAAGTTTAACTGATCCAATGGAATTAGCTAGTACACTGGAATGATCAGGTAAAGTGATAGGCATTTCGTGATCAATTGATCTGAAAGATTCAAACATAGACAGACTGTCACAAATGTGAGATGATGCTCCACTATCTAGAATCCATTAACCAAACATAAAACAACATGCAGTAACAATAGCATTGGATTGTAGGTTACCTGAGCATTCTCCAAAATGTGCAAAGTTGATCTTGTCCCCCATCTCTGAACTTGATTCCTTTTCTTTCCCTTTCACAAACTTGTTTAACTCATTGTGAATCATATTTGCAATCATTGACTGAACATTTTCAAACTGATGTCCATCTTCTGCATCCAAAGGAGTATTACTGATTTGCTCCCTCTCTTCGGTTTCTGCAACTGATGCATTAGCATAGGGTTTTGCCTTGACTTTAGTTGAATCAGGCCACCAATTTGGATAACCATTCAACTTGAAGCAATTCTCCCTCAGATATCTAGATCTCTGATATTATTCACACTTCAAAATTTTCTTGTTATCTCCGTCCTTCTTTTTCTGATTGAATCTGTTAATGTTGTGCTGAGTTGATGCATGTTTCACCATCATTGCAGCATTCTCAGTAACGTTACCAAACTTTTCCTGCATTCCTCTATGTTTCTCTTGCTTTCGAAACAATGAGTAAGCCTTTCCAACAGTTGGTAAAGGATCCATAACTAGGAGTTGATCCTTCATGGCATCAAATTCACTGTTGAGTCCAATCATAAACTGCTGCAACCTATCCTGATTGGCCTGTATCTCCACCTTCTCATGAAATCCACATCTGCTATCACAGTTACAACATGTGCATCTTAACCGTGGCCAGATAATGTCAATCTCATCCCAAATGCTCTTTATAATTGAGAAATATTGAGTGACTGAGTTTGATCCTTGCTTCAGTTCACTTAATGCTCTCATCAGTTCGTAGACAAAGGGCCTTGACTCACAGAGAATCTTTCCTTGATTTCTTCCCAGAGTATCTTCACATCTGTGTTGAAACGAAAGCTCCTAGCCAGCTCCTTGCTGATTGAGCTTTGGATCCATTACACAAGCGTGAGGTTAACCTTCATCCACTGATTATAGACCGGAGAGTCGGGATCTGGTTTTGGAACTCCAGTGGTGATGAACTGTAACTTTCCTCTTGCAGAGAAGGCAGTGATCATAGCCTGGCTCCAGATGACATAGTTTCTTTCAGTCAGTAACTCTGAAACCACAGTAAGGCTAGCATTATTAGAAGACAGCAAGAACAGAGGATTATTAGGCTTGATCCTTACATACCATCATCATCAACAATATATCTAGTCATTGCAGTAAAATCTGGTGTTCAAAAAGAAGTTTTATAAGGGAGAACTTTGATTTAATCAAAGCCTATAACTCTGATACCATGAAGAAATCCAGAAGGATTTCCAGAAAGAGCACAAAAACTTCAGCAAAAGCTTCAAGAAAAGATCAAAAAATTGAACTCATTTTTGGGGGGAAAATTTTATTTATATTGCTTGATTAACTTACTCAAATGGTATACAATTTATACATTTATAGTGTTCTCAAATCAGATAACAAACTAATAAATAAACTACTAACTAACTGAGGCTAACTGAAAATAGAAATCTGAAAAATAGAAACTAACTAACTAACTAACTATTGATCTTGGAAGCTTCTGATTGTTCTTGCTCTTTATTGTGCTGCCCTCTGGATGCGTCCAGATGGATCATGATGCAGCAGCATAAGCACAACATGATGAGAAGGAGGCATCAACATAGCAGGAACTTCAGTTCATCAGAGTTGCAGCAGGAATTTCAGTTCAGTTGCATATTAATATTTCTTCAAGGATAGTAATCTACACCTCAAAAGAACCAGTGAATGAAGTGGTTACAAGAGGCAGAGGCTTACTAAGGAAGCAAGGAAGAGGAAATACCAGGAATTGGGCAGGAAGGAGGCAGATGAAGTCATCAAGAGGATCAAGATTCAGGTTAACATAAGGAAAAGAAGGCACCCAATTTCAGCGGAGGATGAGGAAAGACTGGAAAAGAAAGTCCGAGAACTGGAAAATGATGCACTGCGATGTGAATACCATATTAGAGCTTTCTATGAGTTTAAGGGGAGGACTTTACTGATTCCAGGTGATGTTGAGTATACGCCAAAGGGCATTGCGATCAACAATAATGAAGAACATCAAGTCCCAATACAAGAGTCAGAATCAATTACTCCATGGGATACAGAGGATATTCAGATAGACGAGGACATTCTTCAAACTTCTAGATTATGAGCGGTTGAAAGAGTTGGCTGATCTTGTTGTAGATATTCCGATGCAACCACTCAATCAACCATGGCAATATTAAGCTGGAATTGCTGAGGTTTCAGCCGGCCTCCTACAAAGAATTACTTGATAAGCTGATCAGGCGTTACAAGCCACATGTTGTCTTTCTAATTAAAATGAAGATTAGGGCTGATGTGTTAGAACTATGGCGTAGCTCTCCTTGTTTTGATAACGCCTTTTATGTAGAGCCAGTGGGTCTGTCAGGGGGATTAGCCCTCTTTTGGTTAGAATATTTAGACTTATCACTTTTGTTTAGCAACAAAAATGTAATAGTCACCCTGATCAAGACTCAGCCAAGCAGAACCTGGACATCAGCTTCTGTTTACGGATGTCCACACAAATCAAGCAGGGACAAAGTCTGGAAGAACTTAAAGAATTGCCAAGGTATTTTGGATTATCCTCTCCTGTGTATTTTGGATTATCCCCTCCTGTGTATGGGTGACTAGAATCAAATAACTGGCCATATCGAAAAGTTTGGGGGTAACGATTTAACTGAGTGTCAGTTGGATTCATTCAGAGAAATGCTTAAAAGTCTACAATTATGGGAAATTAAACAGCGGTTTACTTAGAGTAATGGGAGGAAGGATCAAACCCTCATTCTGGAAAGGCTTGATCGAGCTTTTGCAACAACTGATTGGTTACAACTATTTCCAATAGCGTGCAACTGCAATTTACCTATTGCCATATCTAATAATGGGTTTTTCTATTACATTTCTATGAAAGAACTAAGCACAATAGCTCTCATAGAAGATATGAAGCGTTCTAGTCTAGAGATCCAGCAGTGGAGCAAATTGTTGGGAGAATTCAGGAGTTAGCGAAGCATCAGTTTCAACAACAATTCCATTTGGATGAGGCTACTTGTTTTCACAATGTCTCATGGTGACTATGTCATACGACACAGTTCAATACATTGAAGACAAAGCTAGTTAGGCTAGCGCAATATCAAGCAGATTACTGGAAACAAAGGGGAAAATTAAACTAGGACAGGTTTGGAGATGGTAACTCAAAGTTCTTTCACAATTGGGCAACTAAAAGATCCCAGTCCAAAGAGATCTTGGAGATCCAAACGAAGGAGGGGCAGTTGCTCACAAATTACAAAAGAATTAAGGATGAATTTCTAGGCCAATTAAAGCAGATATATCAGACACAAGATATTTATCCTCACATGCCTGATTACCACTGCTCAAAACAAGAGCTGATCAGGTTCCTTCCTTTCAAGATAAGCCTGGAAGATATAGTTCTGCTCAGCCTTTTTTAGAAGCTGAACTCTGAGAGGCGATTAAAAATATGAAGGCCTGGTCTGCGCCAGGAAAAGATGGATTTCCTCTAGGCTTTTACCAAAATCATTGGCCAACAGTGAAGGATCCTCTGATGAAGTGCATCACTGAACTTCAACAAGGTGGGCTGATGAATCCAAAGTGGAATGAAACAATGGTGGTCTTCATCTCGAAGGTGCAGAATATAATCCTAGCCAAAGACTATAGACCAATTAGTCTGTGCAAAACACAGTACAAAATCTTTGCAAAGTTGTTGCATAACAGGTTGAAAAGTGTAATACATGGACTAGTCTCACAGAATCAAAATGGATTTGTGCCCGGAAGGCAGATTGGAGAGAACGTCATCATGGCACATGAACCGAGTGATTTCATTGGAAAGAAGAAATTAGGAAAGAAATCCTACGCAACCATCAAACTTGACATGACCAAGTCTTATGATCAGATTTCCTGGTCCATGCAATCAGTTCTTGAAAAGATGGTCTTCCCTCAGGATTGGATACACATGATCATGCAATGTGTATCAATGGTATCCTACATGACAACTATAAATGGTCAACAATCAGAAAGCTTTCAGCCTCCTAAAGGACCGAGACAAGGCTGTCCTCTCTAGCCTTACCTCTTCATCCTTTGCAAGCAAGCTTTTTCTTCTGCACTGGAGCATAGTGTGAACAACGAATCCAGGTTGGGTATTAAGATCAGAAAAAATGGGCCATGGATTACACATCTTATGTATGCAGAACACTGCATAATTTTCCTTGAGAATACCCAGAATAATGTCAGAGGGCTTGCTCAAAGATTGGACTCCTACACAAAATGGTCAGGTCAGAGAGTGAGTTTTGACAAGTCTTCACTTTTCGAGCCCTAATACTCAATCTTTGTGGAAAACATGGGCATCCTATGCGCTTAACATTCATAGACCAGGCCTCCCAGATAAATACCTTGGAATTAACATACTGAGTGCCAGAAAGAAGAATCTGATGTTTGAAGGTTTGCTCGCGAATTTGAAAAGGAAAATCATGTAGTGGAAGCAAGGGGGAATCTCCCTCAACGGTAGAGTAGCTCTAGCCAAGCCGGTGTTGCAGTCGATTGCATCTTTTGTCATGTTAGTGTACAAGCTTCCGAAGTCAGTTTTGACAAAGTAGTCAGATCTTTTATGTGGAGTGGTTCAGCAGGAGACAGGAAAATTCACTGGAAAAACTGGGAAACTATGTGCAGGCCAAAGCAGGAAGGAGGTTTGAGGTTGAGATCTTCTTTAAATATGAATTAGGCTCTTCTGGAGAAATAAGCTTGGAAGCTACTGCATGATGACAACTCCCGAGTGCGCATGATCTACAAAAACGAGGAGTTAGTATTAGTCCGGTTTGTCAGAGATGTTCAGTGCAAGGGAAACTCCTCACAATATTTCCGCAGAATGCGAAATCAGTCAACGAGTATGGAGATGTGGCGTTCTGGGACTTCACTCTCCAGTGATACCAGAGTTTTAGACATGGTTAGCACAATGGATTATCTCTGCTCCATCCAACAGGGAGATTGTCCCGTCCTGCTGCATAATTTGGGAAATATGGACGCATAGAAACAAAGTGATTTGGGATGGCATACAGGTTGATCCTGTGGCCACGTCGATCGAGATTTGGGAAGAGGCGAATAGGAAGCACTGCATGCATCTGATTTCAAAGGAAGGTGACAACATATATGAAGTCTCCCGGTACAACACTCACTGCTCGGAGAATATTTCAAATAAGGGAGACTCATTATTCATGAACGGTAAACCCCAGCTCCCGCCTCACCCGTTTCAAGTCTTTGTCATGGATGCTGCTTTTAATAGCTGCAGAAGTACATCAGTTGGTGCCTGGTGCGAGGTGCACACAAACAAAGAATCACAACTCCAGAAGCAGGATGAATCTTACAGCATAAATTCAGCATCCTCCCCGTTGCAAGCAGAGATCACGGCGATCCTAAATTGCCTGGAATAAACATGCACAAAGGCAGGAATCACATTTGGATAGCCTCAGATTACAGGACGGCTGTGGCAATAATAAATGGGAACCAGAAACTAAGTCTGGAAGTTAAAGATGTAGTCACGGAAATCCATCAAATCTGTCGGTCCTTGAGGCTTGTTAAGTTTCCTAAAATGGATAAATCTGAAGTTCAACTGGCCCATAATCTGGCCAGGTCTGTAAGGAATTATGTGTTGGACATATATTGATTTTATCATTAAATATCAAAATTGAACGAGCAATTAATATATGCAAGAATAATAGACTTTTATTAATTATTCAAGCATACAATTGAAAAGCTTAAATTATAAATAATCAAAGCATAAATCATGTTTCAAGTAATCACAAATTGATGGAATCACGAGTAACACCCGCTGCCCTTGAAACAAATGAGTCCCGTCGTGAACATCGTTCCCTAGGATAAAACCATCGAAGGTAACAATTAACACGTAAGAGTTACCTCGGATTCACGCAAGGCCCGAAGGACTATCACCTCGACAGAGCACCAAATGGAAACTTCGAGAAAGACAGAAGACTCAAGTTTAGAATATGGAGGGACTTGAGAAATGGTGTGTCTTTTCTGACTGACTTAGAGGCTCTATTTATACTACTCTAAGAGACCCTAATCATGGAAACATGATATTCTGATTTTCTGTAATTAGAGAAGAATATTCTCCAATCACCAACTCACCAAATCCGAGACATTCCATGAATACTCAAATCAAATCTGCTGGAAAAGAAAGAAATATTTGTACAAATATTCTTCATCATATTAAACATGGTAAACCGCATATTTATTTAAGACAAGATATCTCACAAAATATGGAAGTATTTTGTTCTTATCTCTTAAGAATTACACACAAGCAATTCCATATATACTATGCGGTTGGGCCTTCCAGAGACTTCCATGCGGTCCATACGCATTTTGGATAGTCTAGAGAAAAATTAATTTTGGCCAATTTCCGCCTAATTTTTTCTCTTTCAAGAGTGACTTTTCAAACATCCATATCTCTTTCACCCTTGATCCGTTTTGAGAGTTTAAATAGTCGATTTTATAGTACTCGCGAAGGAGAACCCAAAAATGACATCCACCGACCCAAAATCCATTTGGGTCTCACTCAAATGAAGCCCAAAAAGTTGATGAATTTCAACCTTTTAACCAGCATTTTCCAACATTATGCCTAATTATTAATATAAGTTGTGTGTTGATAAAAAAACTTTGTCAAATCCAGTATGAGACGTGGCATGGCTAATTATCTGGTACACAATCAGCACCCTTTTCACATACAACTATATACCTTCCTGCGACATATACTTATTCAAGTATCCTATGTCTTTCTAGGTTGTAGAAAATATGAGTAATAATGTGTGATTGTATTCATGATGTTCTAGGATATTATATAGTGGTACAAAAGACCTTACAAATTAGAAAAATGAAATATAATCTAATTAAAACTACAAGTAATATTTATATTCCTTAATACCCCTCCTCAAGTTGGAGTATGTGGATCATAAATGCCCAACTTGCCAAATAGTGAATGAAACTGATTCCGTCCGAGGCTTGGTAAAAAAGTCTGCAGGTTGATCTGAAGTGCGGATATGATGAGTAACAATAGTACTAGACTGTACAAGATCCAGACAAAATGACAACCAACTTCTATATGCTTTGTATGTTCATGGAACAACAGATTTGCTGCAATATGAAGAGCAGTTTGACTGTCACAAAATAGCTGTATAGGAGCAGAATGAACAACGCCTAAGTCCTTAAGCAAAGACTTAACCACAACAGCTCACAGCAAGTAACAACCATAGCATGATACTCCGCTTCAGCAAAATAAAGAGAAACCATGGGTTGCTTCTTAGTCTTCCATGAAACTGGAGAATCCATCACAAAGTGCCCAGAAAGAGAGCATCGTGTAATAGGGCATGCAGCCCAATCAGAATCACAATAAGCTGTTAACTGTAACGGACTACGTGAAGAGAGAAATAAAACTTGACCAGGATGACTCTTCAAGTAGTGAAGAACTAGAATCGCGGATTGCCAGTGAGGAGGACAATGAGACTTCATAAACTAAGCAAGTGTATGAATCGAATAACAAAGCTCAAGACATGTAATGGTGAGGTAAATCAGGCATCCAACCAAGCGACGGTATTGCTCAGGATCATGGTAAAGTGGACCTTCAACACGCGCTAGATTGTGTTGTTGCTCCATCGGAAAATAAGTCGGTTTAGAAGATGATAAATCTGTGTCAGATAAAATGTCCAGGGCATATTTTCGTTGTGAAAGAAACATCCCATCCAATCTTCTAGCAATCTCTATACCCAAGAAATACTTAAGCAGACCAATATCTTTCATGTGAAAACAAGAACTCAAGTTATTTCTTGAATTCATTGATAAGCAACGAAGACTACCAACAATAACCAAATCATCCACATAAACACGCACAAGCAAAGATACTGAGCCACGAGAGAGAAAAAAAGAGAATGTATGTGCTTTACTCTGAACAAATCCAAAAGCGCACAAAGCCTGATCCAATTTCGCAAACCAATTGTGATGGGCTTGCCGAAGACCATAAAGAGATTTATGAAGGCGACATACATATCTAGGAGGCACAAGATAGACAGGGGCGGGCGCATAAACACTTCTTCATGCTGATCACCATGTAGAAAAGCATTATGTACATTCATTTAATTAAGTTCCCAATCATGAATAACTGTAACTGATAAAAATAGGCGAACCGAACTCATATTCGTAATAGGAGAAAATGTCTCAGTAAAGTCAATCCCTTCGATCTGACGATTCCAAAGAACCACCAGACAAGCCTTGTGACAATCAATGGTACCATCGCTCTTGAACTCGGTATGATAAACCCATTTGCATCCAATCACAATCTTATCCAGAGGTAGAGAAGCCAGAGTCCATATCTTGTTGCGCCCAGGAACATTAATCTCATCAGCCATAGCATCACGCCAATGAGCATGCTTCAATGCCTCAAAGTGGTGGGATCTGCACTAGAAGTTACTGAACCAAAAAAGATAGAATGCATACTAGAAAATTTATTAAAATTTACAAAATCAGTAAGATGATAGAGAACACCTGGGGATAGTGATAGCGCAGGAGTGATCATAGCAGTATTGGGGTTTCAATATCAGTAACGGAGCAAACATAGTCTTCTAGATATGCAGGAGGTCAATGATCGCAAACACTCTATTGGAGAGAATGCAGCTCGACGGCAGAAGGCGGCACCTGGGTAACCGGCGTGTCAGGTGGCAGAGCGAGCAGGGATCGATGGCGGTCAGCAGAGGAAGAGCAGAGGACTCCACAGCAGTCGGCGATACAGACGAGTCTGGTGCATTGTTAGGCAGCGCGTGAGGCACGTGAGGGATATCTTCTGGTGGTACATGTGATACATTAGTAACCAGATCGGCCGCCGGCAGTGTAAGCCAATGATCTGGGCTGGAGGCCGTGTCTGGCGATGATGGTTCCAGGGGCGGTGAGGCGGTCGACGTCGGGGTAAGCTTTCGGGATCAGCGTTGGTGATACTGGTGGTAAGGTGGTGGTGGTACTGGTATGCACTGGTGAAGCCGATTGTAGAGAATCTAGGGTAACAGCTTACAGAAATTGGTTTTTAAAGAACTCAGCATCTCGACTGTTGAAGAATGTACAAAATTCCAAATTATAAATGCGGTAGCCTTTCTTTATGGCAGGGTATCCAAGAAACAATCATTGGCGACTTCTAAGAGCAAACTTGTCACGAAATCTGGGAATGTAAGAAGAAAAACACAAGCAGCCAAATACCCACAAAAGCTTGTAATTTGTAGCATGTCCGTAGAGTAACTCAAATGGTAAGCATCCATTGAGTTTCTTTGTTGGTGTTCGGTTAATCAGATAAGCAACAGTGAAAACACACTCTCCCAAAAATCAATAGGCAGATTAGCTTGAAAACGCAAAACACGAGCCACATTTAACAAATGACGATACTTGCGCTCTACATGGTCGTTCTAGTGCGGTGTATCAACCATAGATATGTCAAAAATAATACCAGATTCATCAAAGTAGGATCTCAGGGGCAGAAATTATGTACCATTACCAGCACGAACAGAGAAAATGGTGCACCCAAGCTATGTCTTGATCAAAGCACAAAATTCTAAAAATCTAGAAGCTACATCTGACTTAGCCACTAGTAAATTATCCCAAACAGCTCAGAAATAATCATCAATTGTAGTTAAAAAATAAAATGCACCACTAAAAGATGGCAAACTATAAGGCCCCCAAACATCATAATGTACTAATTCAAACAAAGAACTAGCATTTGAAGAACTCAAAGGAAAGCTATGCCTAGTCTGTTTTGCTCTATGAAAAGGAATAGAAGTATTAGTTGTGCTTAAATCAAGAGTACATAAGGCAACACCATAGAGGATGGATGCCCAAGACGTTGATGACTAAAATCAGATGAAGAAACTGAAGCAATTGTCGGAATAGACTGCAAGATATGAGGACGAACACGAGTATCCAGCAGATGAAGCCAATAACCCCCCCCCCGGCTGTTCACCCACGCCAATCACAGCCCTCGTGCTAATTTTCTATAAAATATAATAATTTTCAGTAAACAAAGCTAGACATTTTAGGGCAGATAATAATCTAGAGCATGATAATAAATGGCATAGCAAAGTAGGTATATAGCACACATGAGTAAGGGTGACATCACCAAAGAAAATAGAACCATGTTTTGTAGCAGATGACTCAGATCCATCAGGCAGTATAACATTCACAGAATCGATAGCAGTAGTAATATCGGTAAGAAAACCCTTGTCACCGGTCATGTGATATGAGACTCCCAAATCAGGAATCCAGGGTAAAGTAGACTTACCTGACCCATGGTCAGAAGGGTAATGTAAATGATTAAATAAATAAATGGTTGTACTCCATTGGTCTTCAGAAAAAGAAGGGCCAAAATTAGATTGGGTAGGGGAGCAGGAGGCCGTAGTCGCAAATCCTGGCAGCGAGGTGACGGTGCCGGTGAACGGCGGCTGAGGGCAGCGACGAGTAACATATTTAAATTCAGAGGTAGACATCGAAGCAGATCATAATAGATTAGTAGCGGCAGATTGAATCGGATCGGCGGCAGTAAGGAAACACGGCAGCACATGGAGTAATTCGGCGGCTGCATGTGACTACGGTAGTGGCACGTGGATCACATGTGCGGCGCGTACTTGGTCAGGAAATGAGATTGGCCACTACAACGGTAGGCGGGAATCTAGAAATCAGGCAGTAAATCAGACACGAACCGGTGGCGCGTGAATCAACAGCGGTGGTGCGTGTTGGGTCATTGGCAATGTGTGACGGTGCGTAGCAGAAGCAGTCGATAGTGATGGACTATGGACGACAGCAGCAACTTGGAAGAAAGCGGTAGCGATCGTCTGACAACAAGAGGCGGCAAGGACGACAGGACGTGGGTAACACACGCAGTCGCTCGAAAACGGCGGCGAGAACTTTCTTTAGGGTTTCAGGATTTTAGGCTCTAATGCTATGTAGAAAATAAGGGTAATAATGTGTGATTGTATTCATGATTTCAGGATACATTATTTAATGGTACAAAAGACCTGTATAAACTAGAAAAATGAATTATAATCTAATTACGTTTACTAGTAATATTTTTTATACTCCTTAATATAGGTCCTGCGAGTTAAAGGTTGCAAGAGGATTCTTGACAATTTCTAACCTACAAGATACAAGTTTTATCAATACTTTGAAATATTTTATTTTAATCCTTTTCCTATAATTAATTAATCTTATTTATAAATAAATATATAAAATTTTGGCAAAGTCTGGGGAAAGACCGTCTTTCCACAGGGTTACAAAAAAGCGGGATTTGATTAGAATAATAAAAGGTTAAAAGTCTTATTTGCAATATTAAAAAGTTATTATGCAACATGCATTAGTTATAAAGTTTATAACCTAATTCGTTCAACCTGAAAATTTTATCTTCATTTATTCTAATTTGCACTTTAAACCTTGGTATTTCCATGACTTATGAAAAGACCGTATTTTAAGAGATGATGTAGGAGATATTTTGTAATATCTTCTGTAATATTATGTCTTGAGTCCGTCTCTTGAAAGACGGTATTTCCATAAGTCATGGAAAGACCAAGGTTTAAAGTGAAAATTAGAAGAAATGAAGATAAAATTTTTGGGTTGCATGAACCGGGCTATAAATTTTATAACTACTACATGTTGTATACTAAATTTTTAATATTGCAATTAAAATCTTTTATCTTTTTATTATTTTAATGAAAGACCGTCTTTCCATAAGTATATGGAAAGACCGCCTTCTGTGAACATCATTTAAGGAAATATAAAATATTTTATGAAATAGTTATATACAGTAGAAAGTAATATGGAATGGTTATAAGTGTTAATTTTCTTATAGAATTATTTTTTTGCAGTATAGAATATAGATGGTAGTTTAATATCTTATTTCTATTATAGTTTAGATTGTAACACTACATATTGTAAGTCTCATTATAAATGAGACGTGCCATTGACGTGATATCAATGCACCATTAATAAGTTCATTTATATTTTATTATGGTATCAGAGCAGGTTCGATCTGGGACCCCTTTATCTTAGTTGTATATGCGTTGTCGCCGCTGCCCTAACCTTCTCCGACGCCGCCGTGATCTACACTGCCGCCATTGGAGAAGCCTAGCACCGCCGCTCCATTATGTTGTCTATACGCGCCACTGCAACGATCGCCGCCGTTACTGCCACTAACGCATCGCCGCCGCCCGCCCGCATGAATTTCTACAAATACTGCTCTACCTCTACTACTACTATTGGTTTCAAAGTCTACTTGGCAAGTTGGACACTCGTGATCTTCATGCTCCAACTTGAGGAGGAGTGTAGGAGATATTTTGTAATATCTTCTGCAATATCATGTCTTATCTTCTGTGAACATCATTTAAGGAAATATAAAATAGTTTATGGAATAGTTATGTATAGTAGAAAGTAATATGGAATGGTTATAGGTGTTAGTTTTCTTATAGAATTAGTTTTTTTGCAGGATAGATTATAGATGGTAGTTTAATATCTAATTTCTATTATAGTTTAGATTGTAACACTACATATTGTAAGCCTCATTATGAATGAGACGTGTCATTGACGTGATATCAATGCACCATTAATATATTTATTTATATTTTATCAGATGGACTCTTTGATTTTCGGTCTAACATTAGGCAAAGTCTTGAGAAAGACGGTCTTTCCATAGCCTTATGGAAAGATGGAGTTTACTTCGAATAATAAAAGGTAAAATGTCTTAGTTGCAACATTAAAATTTTAGTATGGAACATGTAGTAATTATAAAATTTATAACCCGGTTCATGCAACTCAAAAATTGTATCTTCATTTTTTCTAATTTACACTTTAAACCTTGATTTTTTCATGACCTATGGAAAGACCGTCTTCCAAGAGACGCACTCCTAACATTAAGACATTTTTATACAAAGTTCATTTTTCATATTTCATGCAAAGGACAACTGTTCTTCTTCTTTTACAACACACACGCTTCAATCGTGACTAATTTATTATGTCTTCAATCTTACGATTCTTTTTTTATGATTTAATAACAAAACGAGACATATTTTAATGAGGAAGCTCAGTTGAACAAATTGACGGGATCAAATCAAGCTATTTTACGATAAATTTTCAAATGAAACTGAAGTAGTGGAACAACATGTTGAATGTGACAACAAAATTCATTTGACTTTAGTTGGTGCCCACCGGCGCCGCGATGTTAATTCTCAAACCTCGTGGCTTTTTATTTATTACATTATTATTCAATGTTGAGGAATCAATTGATGAGGCAGGCCGTCCGCCTAAACATGAACATCACGTGGTTTGATCTTTGGTTTTTATTAAGTCCACTGTCCCCATTACAACACTCACGCTTCAATCGTGACTCCCTCTTGCCCGGTCAATCGAGTGCATGTGAGCGCCATCGTCTCCCCTACCCTCCCCTACCCTACGCCGTTTTTCCATACTCCATGTTTGACAATTTTACATAAATTCCAGTAGAGTTGGCAATTGGGTTGGGCTGCGAACATATGGTACAGGTCCAGCTTGATATTAAGTCCACATAACACGAAATCGTTTAAAGTTCGAGCACAATCTAACCCCGAACTACTAGACCTTGACTGTGAGTTGAGCAGCTTCATGGGCCTAGTCATGATACGGTTCGGACGGCACAGATCCGGATTTAAAGGTCCAATTGGTATGAATTATGGTAATTTATAATAAAATATGGTGGGAATTGAACCTAGGAGATTTACCTCCGACGTCATTCTCTTAACCAAAAATTTAATGTATCACATTGGTGATTTATTTTTATTTTTTTAAAAAAATTTAAACTGTCAATGACGGTGAGATTTGAGAATCCAACCCTCTTATATTATCGGATTGGCCAAATAACCTACATTCAAGTGATATTTGCATCAAACTATGAGACAACCCCATTTAAACCAAGACGCTAAAGCAAATAATACAATTCTAATCAAAAGGCCAAGTGGTAATGAAGAGAGTATACAAGGGACGAGTGGTTCAACTGTGTAGTTTTCTAATAATATAAACTCGTAATCACCAAACGAAAATATCCGTTTGAGATAGTATTCCACCTTTAGTTGTCACAATAATAAAAATCAAATTTAAACACCTAATAATAATCCATCTACACTGATGATCCATATCAATACAATAAAAATGAAGATAATTAACGCCCCCAACCAAAAAATTAGGAGGGTCTCCATTTAACCTGTGTATAACCTTTCACCAAATCTAGGAGATCAACCTGTCATTTCATTTGCCCAAATAGTTTTTCAGTAGGTGTATAGGAAATCATTTACAAAGTGCAAACTTGTCTCTAACTTGCACTCAAAAGGATACCGAATAAAACGATCTAAAGAAAGTTAAACCGAATAAACGATCTAATTAGCCGGAAACATCTTAATGAGTTGAAATCTACAAATATAATTTGAATCCTCAGACAGATAAAAAGTTCTTTTACCTCGGTTTTTATTTTTTTGGAAGTAAAAGACATTAATTACCTTGGTTATAAAAAAATGAGGTAAAAATTTGGTTTTTTACCTCGGCCATTATTTTAATTGAAATAAAAGGTTTTCAAAAGAGGTAAATAATCTTACTGATGATTGTGCAACGTCGTATTCATGTAATAAATTTTTTTCCGAGATACGTATTCTGTCGATGTAACCGACAGAGTGTGAGATAGATGACCGACGTCGCATAAAATTAAATATAGAACTTTTAGAAGTTCTAGTTGAGAAGGATTAACTATGAAAAAAGAGGAGTTTTGTTAAATTTTGTTATTCAAAAAATCAATAAGGTTTGTTTTATTATGTTACGATTGAAAATGGTTGAATAATTAATAGGGAAAACCACAACCAACATGAAAATATTTTGAATGGTACGGTTGGAAATATTTTTAAAAATCACGCTCAGATCAAATCGCACATATAGACAATTACATAATATTAAAAAAAGGTAGTAAAATTATTAGAAAAACCTTATTCACGAAAATCTTCTTACAAATTAATTAGTAAAAAATAATTTCAATATTAATAATAAATTTCTGAGTACCATTATCATAATAGAATTACAAGAAACTCAATCCGCTCGAATTATGATAAGTTTGAAGACAATCGACCCCCAGCTTCTATGATCTCAAAGAACAAGGTGTCCCCAATGTGTAGGTTGTTTCCGGAAAGGAACTCGGAAAAACCCTTCGGGGACAGGTCCTTGATCTTACCTTGGCCATAGTAGTTTATGCGCCACTTTATCCCGTACCACCTTATCACAACGAGGATCTTTGCATTCGGCGGAAGTGGTACAATTTCAATTGGAATGTACTAATCAAAAGAAAAAAAATTATTATGAACAAATATATGCAATTATAAACAAATAGTATTAACTGAAAATAAAATAATTTCATGATTTTAATTATTTGTAAGTTTTAGTCCTTACCAAAGTTGGGTTTTTCCCAAAGTTTTGTTGTTTCAAGGTGCAATGGAAATGCTGGTTTTCTGGAGCCATTGTATGGTCTTCAATGTTGAACACAACCGGTTCAGGGTATCTCCTTTTTGCGGAAAACTGTATAATTAATACAATTAAAAATTAATTTAGATATAGTATATATTATGTAAAATGGTAATACCTCGAAAAATGGGTGCCTAGAGGATCTTTCACCAGTCATTAGTCCTGTATATGAAGTGAACAATATGTTTACGTTAAAGTACCCTTATAAGAAAAACGTGCAAAGTCGGTAATGTGCCGCAGGAACATATCGGTTTGAACCAGTGGTAGCATTGACATTTACCAGCGAGGTTGACGCTTAGTCGGCAAGACCAATACCATGACTGGCGATAAAAGGAGGTCACAAAAATAAATATAAAGTTAAGTAAAATGCTTACATGCGAAGTTGCTAAGACATCGGTAATATCGATGTATACATCGATACAACTACGGCGGCTTATGCAACAACTTGAAATGAATGTGTGACGTCACATGTATATATCGAATGATGTGCAACTAGAGACCAACTTTGCATGCGTCGAAGACAACAACGGAAAAAAATGCAGAAACCCAGCAACAAAACATGCATTGAGGAGACAAAATTATACAAATACATCCTAACACAAACTAGAACATAATACATAGGTTCACAAGTACGAAAAATTCTCACTCTAACAAATTTGAGTTAGAACGAAAAAACCAAAAATACAACTCATATAAAGAGCATAGATTAATTAAACAAGGTGAAATAACAATTACAAAACTTAGGCACTACATGAGTAGAAATCCATACCTTTGTCAAAGGAGAAGAGGAAAGGGGTGGAGAGACGCGTGGTATTCGCGAGAAACCTGGAGATAGGGAGCTTAAACTGATTCTAGGGGACCATTTATTTATAGCAGTTTTGAAATGACGTCATTTTGGGACATTGTGTTGTTCATCACGGTAAGTACGACTTCGTACCGATGTCGCTGAAGTCAATAGACCACTGACTTTATCGCGACATCACAGTATAATAGATGGGCACCATACATAAGGTATAATATATGGGCCCCATGGATGAACTTCATACATAAAGTATTATAAATGGGCTCCACACATAAGGTATAACTCGCCCAGTGCAACGTCGCAGTATAGTCGCCACGTCCGACATAATAGCCGACATATGATCAACATCGACAAGTGCGATTATGGTCCTCGCAATTTCAGTCCACTAGCATTTCAGATGAGCCTGCATTTGACCAAAAAATATATAACTTACCTTAACAAACGCTCTATAGTATATTAGAAATACTTGTTGAATTTTATAATTGTCCATGAACATGATTAATGTCCATTTTAATCGTAATCAATTTTACCCTCATGGGTCTAGTTTTAATTTTTGCACTTAGGTCCCTCCACGAATGTGAGAAAAGTGGAAATGCAAATTTGGAGATACCCTAATCTGATTCACAATGTCATGACCAAGATGTTCCGATTTAGTCATGGCCGGATGAATGGAACGAGGTAATCGTCCGTCGTTTGTATTAGTATTTCTATTTATACCCTTAGGATAACGTTATCAGAATGATGATTTCCACAATATATAATCAAATATAATTCCTTTGGGTTTTTATGGAAATAAAATATAATAAATTTGTGTCCATCAAATTTTAGAAAGCGCTAGTGCATGGTTTTAAGTAATTATAGATGGTTACTTATAAGTAGGCAAAGGTTATTTGGTAAATGTTGACTAGGAGAAGTCTCTATGAGATTGTGCCTGTTTATTTATCATTTTTGAGGATTATTAGTTTGACTAAGGATGGCAAAGGTCCCTTCCACGGTTCATGATTTTACCTCCACGGGTCAAGTTTTTATTGAGTTAAGTACTCATATCAAAAGTGCCAATATAACCCTGTAAAATTTGAAAGTGCGATTATAACCCTATTATTTGCTCGAAAGTGCCAATATAGCCTTGGAAGCCTGAGTTTGGTTGGAATTATGTAAATTGACTATTTTACCCCTGTTTAAAAAAATAAAAATCCAAAAAATAAGAAAAGACTACCATACCCTTGGCCCTTGACTTAAAATAAATAAAAATATGAAAAGCGGATAAACCTTTTCTTTCGCCGTTCTCATTTGTGAAGAAGGGGTATCTTCTTCTTCTCCATATTTTCCATATTTTCATATTTTTATTGAACATTTCTTTTGCCGCTCTCGTTTCTTTCCTCCGTCACCGTCGATCTAATTTAGTGCAGATTCTATTTTATTTTCTCCGATTCCATTTTCTTTCTTCGCCGTCGAAGATCCCGGAGGTTGAAGAGCCGACGGAGGAGAAGGTTGTTGCTGTGTTGACTAAGGACCATCGACTACGCCGGGCTTGTGCCCTTGTTGGTGGCGCCGGAGACCAGCTTTGTGGTGGAAGGTGGTGGCCAGGTGTTGGGGTTGGGGCAGGCTGGGGAAGAGATCAGTTAGGGATTCGAATCGGTGGTGCTGAGCGGCAGAGGAGTGGGATTCGATGCTAGGGTTTGGGGTGCAGCGGCGTGGCTGGAGGAGCGATGGCCGATGGTGGTGGAGGTGATGTGGTGCTGGGCTAGGAATCATTTTTGGTGAAACTAGAATCTGGGAATCGATTCGTTCTTAGAGCTCGAACTGGGTTGGAATAAATTGCAATTTGATAGACATTTTCCAGATTCTGGCTACAGCCGACGGAGCGGCGGCAAAGGTGGCAGAGCAACAGTGGTTGTGTTACGGAGAACAAGAAGAACAAGAGGTATTTTTGTCTTTACATTTTTAGTTTTAAGACTAGGGTTATTTTAGTCTTTTTAGTTATGGTCAATGCCAAAAAGGCCAAGTTAATGTTAGAATAGTGACAAAAGGTTATATCGGTACTTGTGATGCAAAAGATAGGGTTATAATTGTACTTTCAGACTTTACATGGTTATATTGACACTTTTGACCAAAACATAGGGTCATATATGTATTTTACCCTTTTTATTTTTGCACTTAGGTCCCTCCACAAATATGGGACAAGTGGAAATGCAAATTTGGAGATACCCTAATCTAATTCACAATGTCATAACCAAGATGTTCCGATTTAGGCATAACCGGATGAATGGAACGGGGTAATCGTACGTCATTTGTACTAGTATTTCCATTTATACCCTTAGGATAAGCGTTATCGAAACGATGATTTCCACAACATAGAATCAAATAAAATTCATTATTCTTGGGTTTTTATGAAAATAAAATATAATAAAATTGCATCCATCAAAATTTTGAAAGTGCTAGTACCTGGTCCAGAGTAAATTATACTTCCTCCGTCCTAAGATTATTGGCATATTTACTTTTTCAAAGTCAAACTTGGTAAACTTTGACTTTAAATATAAATTAATATATGTATAATAAAATATCATGTGAGATATTGTTAGATTCATCTTAACATCTATTTTCAAAATATTAATTTTATATGCAAAAATATTATATGTAACTAGAGATATTAACGGTCAAATATGACCTACTGAAGACCGTGAAAAAAATAAATAGGTTAATAATTATGGGACGGAGGGAGTAAATGGTTAGTTATAAGTAGGCAAAGGTAGGGTGGGCAAAAAAACCAAAAACCGAAAATCGAACCAAAAATTGAATTATCCGAATTCGAATAACCCGAATCGAATTTAATATACGGTTTTTGGATATCCGAATTGAATAAACCAATTTCTGAATACGGTTTTTGGTTTGGTTTTGGATATTAAAACTCAAACTGAAACCCGAACCGAATACCGAATTGTAATTAATTAAATTAATTAAATATATATAATAATAAATAAAATTTTTAAACAAAACTAAATTTATAAGTAAATATAAGTGGGAGGACTAATCTATAAATTTTAAAAAATTACCCCAAACATCTTAACATGAAAATGTGAAATGGATCAAATAGACAATAGACTGATATTCAAGTGTTTTACAATCCATATTCATTATAAAAAAGTTTAATAAATTAGTTCGTTTAAATTTCTTATAAATTTAAAAACAAGTGTATATATATATTCTTTTAAATTCTTATTGGAATGAATGTAAACGGAAAGTATTAACTGTAATCAATAAATATCCATATCTAAACTACAGTGATATTAGTAATCACAGTAATGGTTATGCTTCCGGTAGCATGAAAATGAGTCTATTTCAATCTGATTCGTAATCTCCAGTCTTCACTTCTCATATTCACTAAAACAAAAGAAGAAAATATGTCAGTTCAAAGTCAAAACCAACGTTTAAATCTACTCGTATAGAACCTAAAGCAACTAGCCTGGTACAACCTTTATTTAACCGCAGACAGTGGCAGAACCAGAACTGATTTTAAGGAGGGGCGGGATGATAATAGTAGAAAAATAATTTAACATAATACACGATCTAGAATGTATAAAATATCATTTACATAAACATAAAGATGTAAGAGATAAAATTAATGATAATTTAGATTTTATATTTGAACTAAAATATAATACATTTTAATACATTAACTCTTAGTTTTAAAAAAAATACAATTCCTAATAATTTTGATGAATACATCTACTAAAATATGTAATTTTAAACTTAAAAAAACTTAAAAGCTGTAATATAAAAATATCATAGTTAATTTAGGAGAAAGTCTCCTATTAGACCATCTAAATGTTAGACTAACCATGAAAAATCTCATTGCAATAACTATTGTGGTCAAATTATAATTATTTATACATTACTGTACATTTTAAAAGTTATAAGAAATTTGTTGCAATAAATAAAAACAAATATCAAATCAACTTATTAGTTATATTAGATATAAAATAACCTCGTATAATGATTTGTCAGTCTAAAACAAGACGTTGTGTTAATTTAATAGTGGAATTTTTGTTTCACCCTCTAAATATATTTAAATTACTTATATAAATAGAAGAGAAAGAAATCATAAAATATATTATAAAAACATTCATCATGTATGGAAATGGTAAAAACATAAGTCAAATTAACAGGGTAATAATAATAAAAAGGATTTGAGATCAAACGGTATTAAATAATCTTCAGTCACAAAATACTCCTCAAATTAAATAATGTAATAATAAATGGCAAAATCTTGGAAAATACCGTCTTTCCATTATTCCATAGGCTTATGGAAAGACAAGGTTTAATTATAATAATACAAAGTAAAAGGTATTAGTTGCAATATTAAAATTTTATTATGCAACGTGTAGTAGTTATAAAGTTTATAACCCGATTCATTCAACCCAAAAAATTTGTCTTCATTTCTTCTAATTTGTATTTTAAACCATAATATTTCCATGACTTATGGAAAGACCATCTTTCAAGAGATAGACTCATAATAAATTCAACAAAAAAAAGGTAATAAAGTTGAAAATTTTGAAATGAGGTGAAGGAAGAGCCAAGAGCTACACTCAGCCAAGAGCTACACTCAGGTGAAGGAATTTTGCAAATGAATTTTGATTTGAAACTTGAAAGAAAACTTAGCAAGTTAGCATTACTACACTCATTTAGTTCCACATCGGAAAATGTAGGAGACTTAGCATATCTAGCAACTATAAATACTAGACTCACTCCTCCTTATTTTCACAGCAAAGCATCAGCCTTTAGATGCAATTGGCAATTGCCAATTGGGCCTCAAGTGATAAATCACTTGGCCTTAAATTATTGAGTCGTAATTATTTTAAAATTTTGACATATTTATGAATTTTTTGGTTTGGCCCATAATTGTTGTGGGCAAAAAAACTGATTGAATTGAATTTGGTTTGATAAAAATTAGAATAAATTCGGTTTTAAACCAAAACCGAATTTTGAATTCGGTTCGGATAATTCGGATTATTTGACTTGTTTGGGTCGGATTCGGTTCTTAATTTTTAAGGGAAAAAACCGAATAACTCGAACCGAATAGACCAAAAACCGAATAAATCGAGTCAATGCCCACCCCTAGGCAAAGGTTTAGTTGGAAGTCCGGGTTACACTCTAGGTCCCTCCAAATTAGTGGTAGAAGTTCGGGTTACGAAATTGAAGATAACATTTTTGTATTCATATTTTCACTGAAGGAGCCTCTTTCTTAACACAGAGTATTTTACGACACTTTTCAAAAAAAAACCAATCTGCCCTCGTATGCGCCAACGTTGTGGGTACGTCGCTAAATGTGAATCCATGACCAAACAACGACAAACGTCGGCCATAATGTAATTTCCAGCAGGAAACGAAATTTTGAGGCAAATATTTGAAGCAACCCCCCCCCCCCCCCCCACACACACACACCACCAAAATTCAAGTCATCAATACCAACACCACACCATCCTCTCCATCAACACCTTTAATACAACAATTCAAGAGCTCAATCAATTTATTTTTCTCACATCTGGACAAGTGGCCGATGATGGAGCACCTCTTCAAATTAGTTGAGGTAGTTTTCCATACATTCAATGTTAGTTTACCAATTTAATTTCCATACCTTCTACATGTTATTTTTCTCATAGATAAAAGCTTGTATATTTTCATAATGTATGATGATTGTGTTACATGTTATATAGTGTATATTATTTTTGTTTCCATAGATGATTCCATGTTTGTAGGGAATAACAAAAAATGCTTAGATTAGGGTTGATTGTGTACAATAATTACTTATTCGTATGAACACGATATGAATGTGCGACGTCGGTCTCTATCTGTTGTCCTCCGCGATGTAAATCTGAGTTCTGACCGATGACGCACATACCAATAAAAACCATGAAAAATCTTTAATGCACGACTTCGCACTTAGATCGGCCTTAACGATATCAATTACTGTAATATGCGACGTCGATTCTAGCCGTATCCATTCCTTTTCCAAGTTGACATTCATGTTGTCTAAGTATGACTATATTATGTGTATTTTAAATTAGTGTCTGCCTAATTCTAACATAAATTTTGTTTGTTGTAATAGGACAACGAGAGTTATGGATGGACTGTGGGTGGATGACTTTCCATTTCACAACTCACCCTGATAGTGCTTATGCCTTACAACATAGTTAATTTGGAGGTTCAATACATTTAATGTTTAAATTTATGAACAACCTTATGTATTATTATATATTGTTACATGTATTTGTAATGTACGCTATAGCTAGGGTTTATGGTAGTTAAGATGTCATTGTTAATTTTACCATATACTTTTAATGACAATTGATTGTTTAATGATGTTTAACCATTAATAGATTAATCCAATACTAAATAACATGTAAGGGATATCGACGAACACTGTTTTTTTCATTAAATATTAAATATTGTGTTATTTAACCAAAACGTTCTCTTTACAACTGATCCGCGATGTTGCACTTACCGGTACTCATGTGACACAAATGTGACGTCGCATATAGAACCGGCGTGTATTTTTTTTTGCAACATCGCCAATTCAAAACAACATTGTATTGTTCACCATTCCACGTCAGCATGCACATGTCATTGGTGCACCACATTCCGCGATGTCGCATTTATTTAGAATGACGCTGACTGGAACGATGCCGCAGACATTCCTCTCCGATCGCATATCTTGTTGGTATAGCCAGCGTCGTTTATTTAATATCCCAACTTCGATCTAAAGGATGTTGCAAATATCCTATCCTATCGTCGATCTTTGTACTAAAAGCGACGTCGCACATACAGTCTGTCGACGTTGGTCCAAAACCGAGGTAAAAAAGTACCTTACCTTGGTTTCGAACTAAAGTAAAAGGTAATACGTTTTACTTCACCCACATTACCTCAATTTTTTGGGGGCAAAAATCCGAGGTAAAAAGGCTTCAAAGACCGAGGTAGTAGGTGATGTCTGTTGTTATGTATAGAAAATAAAACAACCTCCAGAAGCATAAGATTGTTGAAACTTCTTCAACTCATTCTGAAGAGAAGGTCCAACCTTCCTTTTTGATTTCCTTACTAATGGCTTTACACCTAAACAACAGTACATATTTAACATATATAAGAACACAAAATAAATAAATAAATAATTGTAATACAGAAATATTACAATCACCTTCATCTCTTTCAGGTTCTATATTTTGAAAGATAGTTTCACCTCCTTCAGGAACAACTAAAAAAAATCATATACCACACAGTCAGGAACAATATATGCATAACTTATTCATCATTTAACTAACATATGAAAAACTTTATAAAACTAATAGTCAATAAGCAATATAGTTTGAGACACACACAGTATAACTAACTAAAGCATGAAGTATACTAACATATGCAGTATACTAAAAAAACTCATATACCACACAGTCAGGAACAGTATATGCATAGCTTATTCATCATTTAACTAACATATAAAAAACTTTATAAAACTAACAGTCAATAAGCAATATAGTTTGAGACACACACAGTATAACTAACTAATGCATGAAGTATACTAAAATATGCAACTTGTAATCAAATGAATACGTACTATCAAATCAGAAGAATAAAAGTACGAATAACTAATTCATATTTTAAAAATAACACATGCTTGACATAACTAAACTGATGCACATTATATCAATCAATAACTACCATACACTAAAAATTAAACACAGAATAACTAACTAAAGTATATGTTACACTAACATGCAACTTCTAAATAAACAAATGAATGTTATCAAACGGAGTAAAAAACATGCATATGGCTTATAAAACAAAAAAAGGAAGCATATAGAAAATCTTACTTTAAAAAGTCAACAACAATAAGACTGAAAAATACACACAACAAATAATAAAACGTGTCAAACACCAAATGTTCAAAAAGATGAACAAAAACAAATTAGGAGAAGGAGAAGGCTGAGACAACTTCTTTGCTTTCAAAGATAGGATCGTTTCTTACCTTTCATGTCCTCATCACCGGCTTTAGGAGGAACTCCTCCGCTATTTCACTTCGGCCTACCCGTAGCCTACAAAAAATAAGTTACAAAATCAATTGAAAACAAAAATAAAAGACAAAATTAGAACGGCGGACAATTATTAAACCCTAAAATCGTTAAAATACAGAAGGAATGACGAACTTACCGAAACAGCTTAAATGCTACGGACAAAAAGGCCGAAATTGAAGACGAAATTGGAATTGCGAAGAAAATGGGGGAAACAGCGAGGAAGTTGGTAAAGAAATGACAAAAACCCAAACAAATGCAAAGGAGTTGTAGAATGGAGGAAAAGAAAGTGAGAGAGAAGCAACATAGTTGAGAAGAAACAATAAAACTAAAACTGCCGGAAAATATAAATGAAAAGAAAATGAAAAGAAATTATAATTTATAATAACTACCCAATTTTTAATTAATTATAATATGACCCCCATTTTGTGAAATAGTCCCTGGCCTGTCCATAAACTTATGGACATGCCGCCCAACATTCAATTTTCTCCACTATATATTATAAGATGACTTCTAAATAAAAATGAATCAAATAAATTATTCATTTTTTAATATTTTTTTTCATCAAATACGACAATATGTTGTGATAAAATGAAATGAATTATAAGTTTGAACTATTATAAAATTGTAAGTTAAAATTTTAAGATATAGTTAATAATTTAATTAATAAAAAATGGAATTAATTCTTTTTTTAATAAGAACACCCGAAGGTGGGGGAGAATATATTAGAGGTTCCCCAAGCCTCCATTTGGAAAGTAGACTATACAATCAGTATCTGCTGTTCATAGTATGTAATGAAGCAACGTCGTTGCCTCCAAAAGTCCTACCGAATCTAGTAACTAGCACAAATGTACCAACTATCCCAGAAAATAGACTAGCTGATGGAGTTGCGATCCGGAGGAGAGAATCTCCACCCCCTGTGTTAATTCTCACTTTCGGCCAGGCAACTCCAATCAGTGGACGTTGATAGCCTACAGGAAATCTGTAGCCAAAAAACCAAAAGCAGACAGAGTAATAGTTCACCACCGAGAGGGTAAGATCCAAGTCTCCTCCAAAGGGATTGCTTGATCAGCCAAAGGGATTGCTTGATCAGGATTGTAGTAACCTCTGAGCTTCCAGGAGCCCACCATAAATGCGTGTCTGTATCCATAAGTCCATATCCAACTCTGCAGAATAAACTTGGATTAGAAGTATCAATCCTAAGGCAAAGGATGGACTCTAATGTGCGGAGTCCGAAACTTATCCAATGAAATCAGTCCCTTGATATGCTGAGGGATATTATAAATGCTCAGACTCTGAACCGAACTAAAATGAAGTTTAGCAATAGCATTTGCCACCGAATTACTTTCTCTAAACACATGATGTAGATGATAAGAGCCTAGTGAGTGTTTAACTCTATAAGTCAGATAAAAAAGGTTCCAGGATGCAGCATATGGATCTTTGATCATTTGAACAGCTAGCTTACAATCAGTTTCAAAGATGAGATTGTGATCAAGTGCATGAAACTTATTACAAGCTAGTAGCAAAGCCTTAATTTCAGCTTCTAGAGGTGAGGCAGCAGTAATAGCATCAGAAAATATGCATATCGGGTCACCTAAATTATCCCTAGCAATCAAACCAACTGAAGCCTTATCTGGAAACCAAGATGCATCTGTGTTTATTTTTATTATGTCCTAGGTGAGGTAAACAAAGACAGTTTTATAAGCTCCTCTATTTCTTTAGTAATTGCCACTGGAGAGAAGGACTTATTATCAAAAATAGACCCATTCCTAGCTTTCCAAAGTGACCAGCAGGTGAGAGAAGGCATAATTTTACTGATAAACTGCTTCCAACCAGGTAAGTCATGGCAATCCCAAAAAATAAAAAATCTTTCAGAAAGGGAGTGGTCCTGATTAAGATGAAAATCTACTATGGGTGCAATGTTACTCCAGACAGTCCGGGCAATATGACATGATATAAAAAAGTGTTGAATAGAGTCTGCACTGCAGCAAGCAGGACACTTAGAAGCTAAACTGAAACCACAGGTGATAAGAACCTCATCAAAGGGGAGAAAAGATTGTAACAATTTCCAAGTAAAAATTGATATCTTCTTCTGGATAGCATTGTTCCAAATAAATTTAGGAGCAAGAGAGTTACCTGATGGCAGAGTTAGAGTTCTATATACAGACTTAGATGTAAAATTACCAGAGGGCTCAGGTTTCCATATCAATCTATCATCTCTGTCCATAGTTAGTTCTGAGTCCTGAAGAAAGGCAAGAGTATCATGTTCTAGAAGAGAACCAATTTTAGCTAAAACAGTAGCTTTACTGTTAATGAAATCAGCCACAGACAAATATGGCATATCAGATATTATGTACAGAGGGATACAGTTAATGAGAGGACCAGAAGGACACCAATTTGCTAGCCAAAAACTGCAGGTACCTTTACCATGAATAATTCCAGAGTTTTGTTCTGCAAAGGAATTAACTACCAGAATTCTTTTCCAAGTAACAGATTTTCTATAAGAAATAGGCAGAGACCATAACAATTTTGCCCACAAAGTCAATCCCAGCTGGCTCTTCCACCAAAGTTTTGCAGAACAAGTATCAATGATGGCTTTAATAGATCTGAACCCAAGTCCATTCAATTCAGTTGAAACCGAAATAGCAGACCATCTACTCCAGATTTTTTTATTTTTTCCTTCAGATTCACCCCAGAAAAACCTTGCTAATCTCTTCTCAAAAGTTCTAATAATTATTTTTGGGGGATTAGTGACAGCCCATAAATGCTGTGGCAAGGAATATAAGCAGTGTTTGATTAAAACCATTTTTCCACCAGCACTAAGCCACTTATTTTTCCAACTTTGAAGTTTAGAGTCAAGAATAGCCATTAATGGTTGGAAGTATCTCTTTAGGGTTTTACCCTGAAAAATGGGACAACCTAGATATGTGAACGGGAATGAGCCTTTTTTCATTTTCAGAATTGACCTAACCTGATTACACCTCAAATTCGAAGCTCTCTTACTCAGATAAAATTCAGATTTATCGAAATTGAACTTCTGTCCCGAGGTGACTTCAAAAATATCTAAGAAGGCCTTAATTCTTATCAAATTTGATTTAGATGCTTGTAAAAAAGATAATCGTATCATCCGCAAACATTAAATGTGATACTGCAGAGATAGAAGCAGGTAATTTGAAACCTGTAAGACTATTATTGGAGAAAATGAATGATAAACTCCTAGAGAAAGCTTCAGAGAAAATATTGAAAAGAAAAAGGAGAGAGAGGATCACCTTGTTTAATACCTCTAGTAGCTTTGAAGAAACCAGCTGGATTCCCATTTACAAGGACAGAGAAGTAGGCCTGAGATAAATTACTCATAACCGCATTTAAAAATTTCCCATTAAAACCAAATTTAATTAAAATCTTTCTAAGGAACTGCCAGTTAACCCTATCAAAAGCTTTCATTAGGTCCAATTTCAATATACAATTTGGAATCCTGTTTTTCTTATCAAGGAACCTGATCATTTCCTGAAGATACAGGATATTATCTGAAATATCTCTTTTCTTCAAGAAGGAAGATTGATTAGGGGAGATCAGAGACTCCATGTGAGGTCTCAATCTTTTCATTAAAACCTTAGAACAGATTTTGTTTATGACATTTGATAAGCTTATTGGTCTAAAATCCCCAAAAGAACAAACTGTTACTTTTTTTGGGATTAGGACTATCCAAGTGCTGGATATACCTTTAGGGATTTCAGACCCTGAAATAAAGTCATTTACCGCATCCATTAGATCTTTTTTAATGAAAGACCAGCATTTTCTGTAAAATTTTGGTGTGAAACCGTCTGGCCCTGGACTGCTATTGTTATCTAAACTATTAACCACAACCTGTAGTTCAGTTTTAGAAACTGAATCTCCTAAAGATTGATTATCCCTGTCAGTCATAATTGTGGGAATCTGAGTAAGGAAATGAGAACAGTAAGTATCAGTAGTGTTATAATTGGGTTCAGTTAACAAATCTGAAAAATGAAGAACTGCTTCCTTCTGAATTTCTGGTTGTGTATTTAACCATTGACCCCCTTGATTTTTAATTTTACTGATCTGCAACTTACAGTTCTTTTCCTGAACTACCTTATGATAAAATTGAGTATTATTATCCCCCAATTTATGCCATTTGAGTCTTGCCTTTTGTTTCCAAAACTTCTCCTTCTCCTTTAAAGCCCTAAGTAGCATTGCTTTTTTCTGGTTAAGAGTAACTCTTTCAGAAAGTGTTGGGTTTAGGTCAAAGTTAAGTTCCTGTACCCTTAAAGCTTCCTCAGCTAGGGTAACATTTGAGTCAATATTCCCAAAATATTCTCTGTTCCATATTTTTAACATCTTTTTAAACCTAACAAATTTTAGATAGAACCTGATCATGCCTTTATCCTGGATTGGCTTTTCCCAATTATCCTGAACTAGTGTTAAGAAATCTGTCCTTTGGAACCAAGCATTAATAAATCTAAAGGCCTTTGGGAATGAGAGAACTAGATTGGATAGCTGCTGGAGGAGAGGAGAGTGATCTGATGTTTGTCTATTAAGGATCTGGATTGATGAGGAAGGAAATTTAGAGTACCATGATAAAGTGCAAAGACCTCTGTCCAACCTCTTAGAAGTAGGATTCCAAAGTCTAGAATTACACCAAGTAAAAAGGTTACCCACTGTATTAATTTCCTGTAGTCCATTAGAGTTAATCCATGTATTAAAATCTCTGATACTACCTAAGGCAGGATTAGAGGGACCTCTATATTCAGTCACAGAAGTTATTGTATTGAAGTCTCCTATAAAAATAGTGTCCCCCTTAGATATCAGCTGTAATTCCTTCCAAAGTTCCTTCCTACCCTCTCTATTTCTTAATGCATAAACAAAAACAGCCTCCATACAGAGATTAATAGAGAGATGGGAAATATTCACATGCATAAATTGTTCATGGGAGGAAAGAAGTGACATAGATACAGGATTTGACCAGAGAAGCCATATCTTCCCATTTGGAAGAAACAGGTTGTTGGAGAAATTAAGTGCACTCATGTAATATTGGATTTTTGTATTATCATGCATAGGCTCGATTATACATAACAACAGTACTTTCTTGTGTTTGAGTAGATTAAGAAGTCTAAGCATTGAAGATTCCATACCACGCAGATTCCAAATCAGAAAATTAACATTGACCTTAATTGTCATATTTCACTTGATTTATTACCTTTAGTAGCTGATCTTAATAACATCTTATTCAACTGACTCAAATAGGTAATCTTTTTATTTTTTGCCTTACCTTGGTGATCAAACTTACCAGGTTGCTCCGAAGTAGAAGCAGCATTTAAGTCTTGTTGATCAGAGGAATCTAACTCAGGAGTAATATCCAAATCCACTGATATTAGCTCATTGATGCCTACCTGATCTTGTGAGCAAAAAACTTCATCCTAAAAAACAGAAAATCTGTTTGACATCTTTCTTTGTAAGGAAAGTGTAGGATTGTTAGTGGAATTGTTCAGTGGAAACCGAAGTGAACCAATTTGGAGATCATCTTTAGCGTATATTATCTGAGCAGGTTTGACAGTTTCAGTTTCCTTAAGTAATCTGGAAATGGAGTTATCTGGAGTAACTAAGGAACGATTTCCTGTCACCAGAGGGTTACCACTAACAGGAGTTTTAAGGATCTCTACTGGAGAATTAGACTCTAAGTTTCTGGCAGCTATATCAGAAGCAGAGGTAAGATGATCAGTATTAGAGTCTGTGATCAGAGGTGGAATGTTAAATTTTTTTCCAATTGCTTGCTACTGTGGAGGAGGTTGGAACTGACCTATATTAGTTTCCTCATTTCTATCCTTAGTAATTTTGGAAATTGCTCTACATTGGGTCAGTGAATGACCTAGTTTAGCACAATGGTTACAATATAGGGGAATATCCTCATACTCAATTCGATACTTAGTATTATTTGATACTGAACCTAGTCTAATGTGATGGCACAGAGGTTTCTGTAAATCAACTTCAACACAGAATTTGATTGTAGAGGGCCTAGTAAGCAGATCAGTAGCTAGGTCATTTTTTATAAAATTTCCTATACTATTGCCAATTGACTCAATGGAAGCAGAGTTATAATAATACAAAGGTACTTCCCTGATAGTGCACCAAATGGGAACGATGGGGGATTCCTTATGAGTTGAGAATTCAGGGGTCCACTTTAGCATCTTAAGCAGTATACCATTAAAGTTCCAGATGCCCTTCATCCAGTATCTTTGGTAATCGTTAACCTGCTCAAATCTAATTAGCACATGTTTATAATCCAGTGAACCTAACTGATACTTACCATCAAACCCGATTGTCTTAAGAGCTACCTCCATCTGTTCCATAGAAAGCCTACCTTTGGTAAACTTACCGACCAGGGCATTGGAGTAATGGGCCGAAAGCGTTGCAATTTGATCATCCGAGTATAAGCAAGCAGGATCGCCAAGATGGGTAGATTTTGGAATCAGTTCAGGGTTATTTGGAAGATGTTTAGAAAGAGGGGGGGATTTGGTCTGAAGAGCCGCGACGAAGGTTTTTAGAGGTGGAGGGTGATTGATAACCATATCGGCCATCATGAGCGGCGATGGGCAATGATGAGACCAGAAGGCGATGCCGGCTCAGGAGCCATTTCTGGCGATAACAGAAAGGGAGAATCAGACCGTTACTGAGGAAGAGAAGAAAACACACAAAATCGCACCTATGAATAGTGATTTAAGTTCAATTGAAATCCCGAATTAATTCAGATCTATTAATGAAAGAATAAAATAACTTAAAATTGCTAATTTTTCAACTTCTAACTTATAATTTTCAACTTATACTATAACTTAATATGATCTTTTAAAAACACCTTATGTCAGTAATTTTATTTATATTTATTGTATATGTAATTAAACCTATATTTGTATTCCAAAAATTATTTGATAAAGGATTAAATTTAGTTCGCCAAATTAACTCAATTAGACAAGCACGACTCGATTCAACACGTGGAACAAACACGAGATGGCACGAAAAGCACAAAGTTTGTAGGCGGGTTGCGGGCCGGATTTTATTTTAATAGCACAACACGATAGGCATGAGCACGACAATGGACCTCAAGTTATATAAACACGAACATACGATACGAGCACAACACGAGCATGACACGAAACAACCTCTAACTAAAAGTACGTTTGAAAGAGTTTATAAATTGTTCAACTTATAGATGATATATTGTTCTAGATATATGATTAATGGTTTAAAATAACTTATTTTAAAAGTAAATATTTTTATGAAAAAAGAATAAATTGATATTTCCAACTTCCAAAATATATTAGTTTTATTTGTATGGTATTGTTTCATCAAACACGTCCTAAAATTTAGTTTACACAATCTATTTAATGGATGAAAATCTAATGGGTGATGCATTTGGTGACGGGTTAATTGATGAATAATCAGTCAAGTGGTGGATGGAGTGTTAGAATAAATCAGATTAATGATTAGATTATGATTTATTATTATTAGAATTTTTTTCCTTATTTCACCTTTATTGTACTCTCTATATATTCCGTCATTAATAATACACTTTCTTACGAAAAATCATTCTATCATGGTATCAAAACCTCTTCTGATCCAAAACTTAAAAACCTAAAAAGAATTCTTCCAAATCACCGCCGCCACCCCCTTCTCAAATTTCTCACACTGTGATGGCCATCTCCAGCGGTCTCTAGTGACTCCTAGCGGCCTCCAGCGGTCGTGCTCCTCTCTGTCGCGACTCCCAACGGCCGTGACCACTAGGTGGCCACCTCCAATGGCTCCATCGCTCCTACTCCAGCGGTCTCCAGCAGTCGCCAGCAGCTTCCTCCAGCAGTCGCCAACAGCTTCCTCCAGCCGTGCATCCAACTCTCTATGCGGTTATGCCAGCGTCCTCCTCTCACTCATGGCTCAAGAAAAGCTCCCCTACAACACTCTGCTCCAGATTATGCAGATCAAACTCACTCCATCAAATTATCTTCCCTGGAAGCGTCAAGCAGGTTATGTCATTCGTCCTGAAGGTCTGTACGGTTTCATTGATAGCACTAGATCTCGTCCCACTCTCCCACCACTACCGCAGACCCTGTCTTTTGCTACAACGATCTCAACTCCTTCAGGAGGTAGCAAGGTTGATCTCCAGGAGGCATATTTGAAAGCAAAAGAAAAATATGATCAATGGGTTGATGAAGATCAACGTCTCTGCAGTCTCATATTTTCCTCTCTCACCGTTAAAGTTCTCGCGGAACTCCTCGATTGTGCCACTTCCAAAGAAATCTGGGATAATCTTGCTTTCATCTATCATAATAGCAGTGCCTCTACCATTCTCCATCTTTGTGCAGGTGCGCATGGTATCGTAAGTCTGGTACTGCTCATGAACTTCATCTCAAATTTAAGGAGATTTTTGAACAACTGTCTGTTATGGGTAATCCGGTTTCAAATGTTGATCAAATTGTATGGCTCTTGACTACTCTTGGTTCTGAGTATAAAGATTTTTCAGCTCCTCTGGTTAATACTATTCCAACCCCGCTTTATACAAATGTTCTTGCTCGTGCCAAAAACCACAAGGCATTTTGATGAATTTACCGGGACCTTCGGAACCAGCCACAGGACAGGTCGCATTCCAAACCAGCGACGCACCTCAAGCCGGTCGCACGTGGGATCACGCACCGACTCAAAACGGCCGCACATGGCCTTCACGCTGTGGCTGCGGTAGTTACTTCAGTGGCATGTGCGGTGGCGGTCAGAAGTTCTTCTCTGATTCCCAAGCGGCTGGTCCGGTCCCTGGTCGCGATCGTCCTTACAGTTCATGGTGTTGATGGCTCGGTCACTATGCTGCGACGTGTTACCAAATGCAGGCATAGATTGGTCATCCACCAAGCACTCATTTGTTAGATTGATACCTTAATTCTGGCATTACTAGTCATATGGAAACTTCCACCTCATGCCTAGATAGTTTCACTCCTTATACTGGTAAATCTCGTGTTCTTGTTTGTAATAGTGCTCCATTTATGATATCTCATATTGGTGTTTCTAAAGTTCCATAGAACTTGCATTTTCTAGTGTTTTGGTTGTGCCTAATATTACTAAGAATTTACTGTCTTTTAGTTGGTTAACCAGAGATATGGGTGTCCTAATTACATTGTATGATTGAAATTTTGTCAATTAGAACAAAGTAACCAGGGCCCATCGTGGGTCGAGGGTACAGTGAGGTTGGATTGTACATTTTGGACCGGAGAGATGCAACATTTGTTTCAGTTTTATAGCAGAATAAGAGTTGAGCTTCATATGAGTTGTGGCATGCACGGCTAGGTCATGTTCCTAGTGCAATGATTACCAGTTTACATAAGTCTGGATTACTTTCAGTTTCTTCTTTGTTGTCTGAACTGCATACCTGCGCCCCCTATGTTATGGCAAAAGGTCAACGGTTGACATTTGTTGAGAACCCTAAACGTGCTGACAATGTTCTTGATTTAATACATTGTGATTTGTGGGGTCCCTCCCCAGTTTTGTCTTGAAATGGTTTTGCATATTATGCATTATTTGTGGATGATATTTTGAGATTCACTTGGCTATACCCCCTTCGTCGCAAATCAGATTTGGTTGGCACTTATTTACAGTTTGAGGCACTTGTTAAGAATCAATTTTAGCAAAAATTAAAGTTTTTCAAAGTGATGGTAGCACTGAATTTTTTAACACTAGACTCATATCACATTTTGCGGCAAAAGGTATTCATCAGCAGGTTTCTTGTCCGGCCACTCCGGAACAGAATGGGCGCACAGAACACAAGCATCACCATATTGTTGAAATGGGTCTCACGGTGCTTTTTCATTCACATCTTCATATTTCTCGTTGGGATGATGTGTTCACCACTGCTGTCTACATCATCAACCGTTTTCCCACTCCAGTGCTACAGGGATCGGCACCTTATGGTCTTGTTTATCATCGGGATCCCATCTATGGTAACTTTCATCCTTTTGGTTACCGGGGTTTTCCTATTGTTCATACATTTGCTTATCATAAGTTGTCTCCCCGTAGTATTCCATGTATATTTATTGGTTACAGCTCACAGTATAAGGGGTTTTGGTATCTTGGCCCTTACTTTGGCAAGGTTTATGTTACTCGACATGCTCGTTTAATGAGAGTTATTTTCCACTGGCTCCAACATCAGAAACTGGGTCTCCCTCTTCAGGTTTAGATGTCTCAGCCTTTATTGATGAGAATCATGTGACATCGTCATGACTAGCCTCAGCTCCGTCCCCACCTCGATTCAAGTTTCCTGATGATGGGCCGTCTCAGCCAGCTGTTCCACAAGCTGACCTACATCCGCCGTTCATCTCGCATCTGGCCGTGGTGGCTTCCCGCTCGCATTCAGCCGTGGTGGCTCCTCACCCGCGTCCAGCCACAGTGGTCTCTCACCAACATCTAGTGTCCAGCTGCGGTTGCTCCTCGCCCGCGTCCAGCCACGGTAACCTCTCGCCCACATCCAGTTGCAGTGGCCCCATGCCCACACCCAGCCCTGATGGTCCGTCCGTCCCCTCTCGTGATGACACCTTGCCTATGGGCTCATTAGGCATCACAGCCACGGGCCCTTCTGGCGCCATGGCCACGAGCCCCTCTATCCTATCCCGTGATGGCAGCATGGCCACGTACGTGGACAACCACGGCCCTGCCATCTTGGCCACGTCCTAGGTTTTGGGTTCTCCGCGTCCAACAGCTTCTCATATGGTTACACGCTCTTTCACCAGAGTTATTCAGCACTGAGATTATTCAGATATTCATGCTCATAGTCTTCTTACAGCTCTTCTTTCTCAGAAAGAATAGACTGATTATCATTTTGCCTTTCAGGATCCTTCTTGGGCTTCTGCCATTGATAAGGAGGTTGCAGCTCTTCGTAGTCAGCATACTCCAGATCTTGTTCCATGCCCTCTGGATGTCAACATTGTTGGGTCCAAATGGGTTTATCGGCTGAAGTACAAACCAGATGGGTTGGTTGATCGTCAAAAGGCATGCTTGGTAGCTCAGGGTTACTCTCAGATCCCCAATTTTGACTGTCACCATACTTTCAGCCATGTGGTTAAGGCATCTACGGTTCGGATAGTTCTTGCTATTGCTACTATGCGTGCTTGGTCTCTACATCAGTTGGACATTAAGACTGTCTTTCTCAACGGTGTTCTTGACTCTCCTATTTTAATGGCGCAACCCGTTGGCTATAAGGATCCCACTCATCCAGACTATGTTTGTTATCTTCGTAAGGTTATTTATGGTCTGAAGCAGGTGCCTAGAGCACGATTTCAACGTTTCAGTGCGTATCTTTTTGTAGCTTGGGTTTCATTGCAATTCTTCTGATACTTCATTATTTGTGTTGTCTCGTGGCTTGTCATTGTTGTATCTTTTGGTCTATGCTGATGATATCATTTTGACGGGGAATGATTCCACTCTTATTCGGCAGTTCATTGATTGAACCCATCAGGAGTTTGCCATCAGGACTTCTTCTTGACTTGGAGGTCATGCCCACTGCCTCGGGACTTCTTCTGGGAGGGGTAAAGTATGCTCGGGATATTCTTTCTTAGGCTGGTATGTTATATCCAGTGCCAGTCTCTACGCTATTTCTGCCAAATTCCCAGCTTTACAGCAGTACGAGTTTAAAGTTCAAGAATCTGGCATTGTATCACTCTTTGGTTGGTGCTCTCCAGTATCTAACCATCACTCATCTGGATATAGCATTTGCAGTTAATTCTGTCAGTCAGTATATTTAGAACCCTTGGGAGGATCATTGTTCGGTTGTCACTCGGATTCTCTGCTATGTTCGGGGGACTCTACATTTTGGTCTCAATTTTCGCACAGCTTCTTCTCCAGAGGTGCTCGGTTATTCTGATGCAGATTGGGCCAAGTGTTTGGAGACTCATAGTTATACTTATGGCTATGCTATCTTCTTAGGTGGTAACTTGGTTTCTTGGAGTGCGAAGAAACAGCGCACTATTTCCAAATCTAGCACTGAGTCAAAGTATTATGCTTTGGCCAACACTACATCTGAGGTCATCTGGATGACTCATTTGCTTCATTATCTTCATGTTCCTCTTTCTGGTGCACCTCTCTTGCTTTGTGACTACAACAATGCGATCTTCTTGGCTCAGAATCCCGTGGCGCATAAGCGGGCTAAGCACATTGACATTGAATATTATTTTGTTCGCGAGTTGGTTATTTCGGCCAAGCTTCGTGTTGCCCATGTTCCCACATCTCTACAGATTGCGGATATCTTCACCAAGGGTCTCTCTTGTCCATTGTTTGAGTTCTTCAGGTCCAAGCTTTGTGTCTCTGAGAATCCAACGCTTCGCTTGAGGGAGGGTGTTAGAATAAATCAAATTACTGATTAGATTATGATTTATAATGGTTAGAGTTCTTTCCTTATTTTACCTCTATTGTACTCTCTATATATTTAGTCATCAATAATACAATTTATTACGGTAAATCATTCTATCAATATGGTACTATTTCATCAAACATGTCATAAAATTAAGTTTACCCAATCTATATAATGGATGAAAATCTAATGGGTGACAGGTGAATTGATGAATAGTCAGTCAAGTGATGGATGGAGTTTTTTACCACCATCCGCCCTACGATTCTGTCACTGACCTTATCTATCAACCCTCTGATTTTTTATATTAGTGCATTAATAAGTTTTATAATGTGTAGTTAGACATGTAATTTATCTTTTGCTTATTGAATTTCTCCACTTCTAATTTATTAATAAGTTACTCTTGCCTTGATTTATTAATAAATACATTCCTTAAATAAATTAGTTTGATATATGTTGGTTGATTTGTTTATTAATTTTTTTATTTTGTCACATAATTGTCTATTCAAATTTCTCTTAAGTTGCATGAGAATATCACTATTAAAATATATTTTTTACTTAAAATTTGTTGTATTTTAATCAACATTTTAACATAAAAAATTCACATGCAAGCATATCGATCTTCATATTTCCTCCCATGAATGATGGATGAATCATATGTGAATGTTGGGCTTTCCGGGTGAAGAAGGGATGGGTGAAAATAATTGGATGTGGGTGACGTCGATGATGCTTCACCTGACTCGTTGTCATATTTACTTTCGAGTGGGTCTCCATAAGCAGTCTGTCCATAAGCATATGGACAGGTCAGGGACCAATTTACAATTAACATATATTAAATAGAATTCGTGGGTCAAATTGCAAAAATCCAACCCAGCCCTGCTTCCCCAAAATAGAGTGTCAGCACTGGACGATGCCCCTGCCGCCACCATGTATTCTGACGACGATGAACCCGATCCCTTCCAATTCACAATACTTAAAGAAGCACTGCCATAAGACCACTAAGAACCACCGTAGGAAAATCAATCCTACTGCTGCAAAATCACCGAGCAGAACAGCTTCCACCTGACTTCAATCAACTCTGACTTCTTCGTCCGACAGTTACCATCTCATGGCCTCTCTTTCTAGCTCTGGCCTGCAGCCACCGCCCTCGTCAACCTCCTAGACAACGACCACCGCCACCCCATCCTGTCAGAGATTCTCGGTGGGAAAGAACCCAATCGCTACCGCCTCCGTATTCTTGAGATGGGTTCAGAGACCGGCCTGCTTGGGATTGCGGCGATGGCGTTGCTTGGTGCTGATGTCACCATCATGAACCTCCCCCACGTGCTCCCCAATCTGCAGACAGCCATTGATGCTAACTTCATTGCCTGGTTTGAGAGTTGGGGTTGTTGTCTACAAATTCATAGGGAAATGAGGTATTTTGGATGGAAAATGGTGATTTATTTGTTGCTTGCTATTTAGGATCATTTTGATGATTTTTTGTTGTAGGAAAAGAAGTAAAGTACCACCTAACTCACACAATAAATGATGTGATCCAGTTACATCCTATCACTTTTCTTAGTATGCATAAACACCTTAGTTCTGATGTAGGTTTTATTACATGTTACTTGTAGCCCTAATCGATAATGTTATTAGGTAACATGCTATGCAGATGCTATACTTGGAGCTCTGGAGCAGAGTTTGGTGAGTGATATTGTTTATGCTTTGGTTTTTTTCTTGTAACGTGAATAGAATGTTTGAAAGAAACGGTGATTTCTGGGTCTACTACATGATTGTGTATGCATATTGAAACTCTAAACCAGTGTAATTTGTTCAAAAGGAAATGTTACTATTGAGGTGTCTCGATATCTGATCATGATCATATGATTGTAGCTTTTATGAGTTTGTGGGGATCAAGAACTGATACAGAGGAGCACTTTGCAACTGCGTTAAGGTTCTAGTTTAGTACTGTAATTATCTCAGGGGCTTCATTTATTTTTGGATCCTAAGCATTAACTCGTTGTGCTAGAATAATTACTGAAACATTCTATTACTAGACATTGGCTCACTGATGAAACTATTTGAGGGAAATTGAATGGTGTTTCTTGTTGTTGGTAGGATTGACATTGCAAAACTTGAATGGTATTCATATCTTCTGTATGATGACCTCAACTAAACCAATGGCCACACTTATTCAATGTAGTATTATTGGTTCTGCAAGGGAGATTCCTGAGAGGTATATGCAAACAGTTGTTGTTGGAAACTACATGTCTTAAACTTGGTATATTTGTGAAAATTAGTTAGTTCGGTGTTTGGGGCCGTCCTCAAACATGATATATTGCAACGTTGAATGGCTTAGGAGTAGATTTTTGTACACAAATAAAGTTCAGAAAAGGTGGAAAACATATATCAGATCTGGCTCTATGTTTTCAAATGATGGAGGCCTATGCTATTTTTGAGTGAATTTTGCTTCAAAGAGCATGACAATATTCTGGCTATGGCTTCACTTTACTTCATTTGATTATGATGAACTAATTCTTGAAATCTAGGTTACTTAGGAATCCTTTTTGTTGTCCTGATACTTCTGAATCTTTACACGAGGGCTAAGAAACAACGCAAAATCTTTACTTTGTTGTAACCATCATCATGATGTTACTGAGCATAATCTCATATAACGTGGGACATAAGCTCGAAGTCATACAACACTACAATGAGCTCAAAACCAGGGCCATGAATGGAGAGAAACAACAGAAGAAAGAGGTAACGATGCAACTGTGGAGATCGATGTTCTGGGAAACGTAAAATCTTTGAGCTTATGAGTTTATGTTGCTTATATTGCCATCGATTAAGTGAAATTGTTGTTGAAACTTCTAGATGTGTGAATTTTTCTATTGTGAACATGTATAAAACATGTGGTAAATATTTGAAAAACAAACTAAATGCTGCTGAAAATTTTCGTATATACTATGCACATGTTACCTTACAATACGTATCGTTTGTATTAGAACATGCAGCTAATTTAACATCTCTAAATATGAATTATGAAACTTTTCAAGGAGATCGTGTATAAGTTAAGTTATGAATCTTTTTTATTTTGTTAAAACATGCATACGTTAGTCTACAACTAGTATTGTCATATTAACTCTCCATTAATTACTTTACAACATGCATTGTTTAAATAAAAACACGCATATGATTCCTTAAAAGTTCAGTGTCATCTTTGTCTGAATTCTCCTCGTGTCGGAACTTCTTCTGTAGTCCAATGTCCAATTTTGTCCGATTCCTTAAAAGTTTAAACTAGAAAAAGTATAGATCCAACTCCTGAAAAAATTCATAGATACTGGATTTTAACAGTTGCAGCATATAAGCAAACATGTACAATTTCTAATTCAAAACGAACATAATCAACAATGAAAGTAAAAGTCGAACACAATAAAACTAACAAGTACGTACTAGATATTAGCAGTTGCAGCATATAAGGAAACATGTAAAATTTCTAATTCAAAACGACAATAACCAACAATGAAAGTGAAAGTCAAACACAATAAAACTAACAAGTACATACTGAATTCTAACAAATGCAATATATAAGTAAACATATGCAGTTCTTAATTCAAAATGAACAACCAACAGCATTTAAAAAAATAGTCATACACAACACAACTAACAAGTACATACGAGATACTAACAGGTGCAACATATAAGTAAACAGATGCAACTCATTATTCAAAACATACAACTAAAAACAAATGAAAACAAAAGGTCATAGGCAGTACAACTAACAAGTACGCATTGAATACTAACAGGTGCAACATATAAGTAAACAAATGCAGCTTAGAATTCAAAATGAACAATCAACAAAAAAGAGAAGAAAAAAAAAGGTCATTCGCAGTACAACTAACAAGTACACGTTAGATAATAACAGCTGCAATATATAAGTAAACAAATGAAGTTTTGAATTCAAAATGAACAACCAATAACAACTTTTAATTCAAATAAATAGTCATACACAACACAACTAAAAAGTACACACGAGATACTAACAGATGCAACATATAAGTAAAGACATGCAACTTGTTATTCAAAATGTACAACTAACAACAAATGAAAAACAAAAGGTCATAGATAGTACAACTAAAAAGTACACACTGAATACTAACAGATGCAAAATGCAAGTAAACAAATGCACCTCGTAATTCAAAAAGAAAAATCAACAACATATGGAAAAAAGAACATTCACAATAAAACTAACAGATACATAATGGATAATAACAGCTGCAACATTTAAGTAAACAAATGCACCTCGTAATTCAGGACGAACAATGAATTAGCAAAAGAAGAAAAAAAAAGTAAGGCGATACAATTCAATATAATAGCTGAAAGATCAAAAAGCCGCATTGGCCGTATAAGTAACAGTAAGCAAACCAACTTATCACTGATGGCAAGTGCATGCACTACTTGTATAGGACTTGGCATATCTCGAAACCAACTTATCACTGATTTCTCCAAATGAACAAAAATAATTATTGAAACAATTATCTGCCACTTCTTGCCAATTAACTGATAGAAACTCCTTAAAACAACTGCAGCAAACTAAACAGACAAATGCATCACCTCAACCAGATTATAATTAGCATTTCGAGAAAGGAAAAAAGTCTATTCAATTTCCTGTTACCACAATTTCAAATGCAATATGAAAGCATATAATTTGAAACCACATATTCAAACGTTATTACCTACGAGGCAACAACGGTCGGAGAAACTGAATCCGGGAACTGATCCAAGTTAGTCAAGTTCGACACCTACGACAGTAGCGGGGAAGCGGAAGGAGCGGTTACAAAAAGCTTATTTGATAATGTCGCTGGAGAATCCTCGGAACCAGTCCAATTGCCATCGTCTACCAACACCGATGACCTTGCGTTTCCTTCTACAGCTGAGGTAATGGCTGCTGCTGGTGGAGCATCTACTTCTGGTAGCGCCGCATTGGCGGGTTGTAGAACGTGTTCACATCGTTGCTGTGAGAGACGGCCGAACCCGATATGCCAGAGAATCTGAATTCAAACCGAGTTGAGTTAAGATTGAGGGTGAATTAGTGAATCAGATATTTGAATTCAGAGCAACGGGTTGAATTCCATTTTACATTGGTGTTGGTGAATTAACGGTTGAGGGTTGAATGCTAGGACACGATTTTATTAGGTTTGGCCCGCGTTTCCTTTAATTTTTCCTAATTTGCAAACAGGTCTCTGGCCTGCCCATAAGCTTATGGACAGACCGCCTTTCCTCAGACTTACCCTTTACTTTCATCTCAAACTAAAATGTACAAAATTTTATTCAATCTCTAAAATATGAGTCTGTATCTTGAAAGACGGTATTTCTATAAGCCATGGAAAGACCAAGGTTTAAACTGCAAATTACAAGAAATGAAGATACAATTTTCGGGTTGCATTAATCCGGTTATAAACATTATAACTACTACAAGTATAATACAATTTTAATATTGCAACTAAAACCTTTTACCTTTTTATTATTCTAATGAAACCTCGTCTTTCCATAAGGTTATGGAAAGACAGTCTTTCTAAAGGCTTTGCCCTAAAATATATTTTCAATTATTAATTAATTAATATATATTAACAACGTTTCAAAATTGATATTTGAAAATTATGAAATATGGAAAAATCCAATCGTATTATAACAAAGTATATTATGACAAATTCAACAATAAAATTTTTTTGAACATAATTCATAGGTGTTGGGAATAATGTCCAGCAACGATTACAATAAGTGAAACTAACACCCAACTCAATTAGCCTTTAGCAATAGCTAATCTATTGCAAGGATATCTGAATTGCACGCCAGCCAGACTGATCATTTGTATTGTTATAGTTAGAGATCCAATTAAAATTGTAACATTGTCATTGTGATATTAATTCGCTTCCCCAAAAACTAGGGGTGTTCAAATTGGCCGACCTGACCCGACCCAACCCATTCTGACCCAGCCCACTAGGTTCCGGTCTATGTCCCATTTGGGTCAAGTGGTTTGGGTCAAAGTGGGTTGGGTCAAAGTGGGTTGGGTCAAAAATGGATTGGGTTAGATTTTGACCCAAATCAACCCATTTTGACCTGTTTGCAATTTTGTCCCATTTTCTCAAAAAAAAATTCATAAAAAAATAATTTAATACAATATATACACCATTAATTTACTTCATAAATTTTTTACATTTTTGAAAAAATATATATAAAAAAAGTTTACTATTTTATATGATTTTGGTCAATTAAGGTCAATTTGGATCGACCCATGATCCAGTCCAACCCGACCCAAAATTATGGGAATTTAGACCCAACCTGACCTGATCCATTTGACCCTAAATTTTGGGTCAATCTGGGCTGGGTCAGCTGACTCGCCCTGATTCATGAACACCCCTACTAAAAACCATGATCGCTTGGTAGAGACGAGCTAGTGTATCAAGCATCAATCACTTTGCCAAACCGTGGCCTTCAAGAACTGCAACACCACTTGATCCAAAGCACGATCTATGTTGTCCAAGCTGTAAACACCTTAAAAAACACTGATCTGACATCATCCAAATTAATTAAAAACCTATTACAAAAACATGAAGAAAATTATGAAAACACGATCTGTACAACCAGATCAAGAACAAAACATCGACACGAACAACTAAATGTGTGATCATCACTAACACAACAATATAATCTCTTAGGTCGAAAAACAATACTAATGTATGGGGACAAATCCATACTTATTCAATGATATAAACACGCAAACAATATCAATTGAAACACTAATGTTTCCCCATCTCCCCATTATGGGAAGATTAAGAAAATAATATTGAAGAGAAAAATTGATTTTTTTGAGAGAGAGATGAGAATGGAGGACGGCGGAAGAAGAATGTTACTTTTAAACATCAAATAATACAATCACTTATGTGAGACGATCTCACCCAATATTATGGTAAGACAAGGGTTTTAATACATTTGTTAAAAGATAAGAAATGATATGGGATACTTTGTGTGATTTTTAAAACATCACTTAAATCATTGTCTCTCAATAAGTTATGGTGAGACAATCTCATATAAGTCGTTTTCATCAAATATATCGCTAAAATTTGATAATTTTGAATGAAAGTGTAGTTTAGTTTGGAATACATAGAGTATCTCAAATGGCATTGATTTGTTATTAATTAATTGGGAAATATATATATATATATATACACACCTATATATGTACCTATATAATCCTACTATACTTGAGTAAGTGCCAATATAACCCTCAAATAATATTTAGTGCAAAAAAACCCTAACTAGTTGATGACAGTGCCAATATAACCCCAAGACACCATTTCTGGAATTGGCCGACGTTGATTGCACATAAAATGACTAAAATGTCCTTTGACCTAAAACCTAAAAGTGTTAATACAATTTTGTCCTCACCCCTCTACAACCCACCACCCCGATCCCTTCCACACTGCCTCCACCTTACTTCCAACCTACCTCAGCACCAATCAGCAAAAAACACTACAAGAAAAATGACCTATTACTTTGCCCACTTTACCTCGATTTTTTGGCTAACCGAAGTAAAAAGTTCTTTAACTTTGGTTTTTTTCAAATTAAAAGATTTTATTTACCTCGGTTAAAAATGAGGTAAATATTAAGGCTTTTTTTTACTGCGGTTCTATGATAACCGAGGTAAATATTTTTCCAAATTGAAGTAGAAAGTACGACAAACGTAGGTGTGACATCGTGTTACGGGTTGCTTGCTAAGGGTGCTAACCATGTGGCCTAGCCGTGTACGACCTTGTCACAACTATAGCCTAATTGCACACGTGCATCGCACTCTGCTTGGTTGCTCACAGCACACCAAGCCTTTAGAGGGACCTGGTAGAGTATTCAACAGAAATACACACACGAGTTTAGAATAGGAGCATGTCTTCACACACACAAGCTAAAGATGAAATACAAAGCCTAACACTGGGGAGCAAACACTCGTATTCAATATATTTTAAAATGGTAACCTGGTGTGGGTAGCTCAGTACTCCACATATATGCTGTGCAAACATTACCACGAGTGCCAGCTACATAGACAAAATAAGGCCAAAGGCTAAAATGGCACGTAGGCCTGGACCTTGATAAAAATAGCTACGCTCTACTAACGAAGCTATTGCAAGCAATTACAAGAAAAAGGGAAGACTTATGGGACAAGGAGTTTGGGACAGGTTTTCTCGGGTCGTAACTTAACACTTATGGTGTTGGCCTGGGGCGACTGGGCGCTACACGCATGGCCATTGGGCACAAACGGCTCAGGCGTTATGCATAGTGCGTCACGGGCGCAGGGAGGGGATATCATGGGCCGTGAGCAGTTAGGCAGTCGGCACTAGATGATCCAGAGGCATGTGCAGCACGGTCGAGGGAAACCGATTTGCAGGCATGCATTAAGCGGCACAGGACCGCAGTACCGTTTTGGTGTGCATGCGGCCATAGGGTTGCATTGAGGTCGGGTGTTAAGCCACACCCTGTAACACGTCAGCAACATGGGTACAACCTGGAAATATTAGTCAATCTTGAGATGACCGACTTTGCACCATTGGTCGGTTTGACCAAATTGCTCACGACGTTAAGAAACGATGTCACATCTGACAGGATTTTGTTAGTATGTTTTGGTCCTTTGACCAAATTCAATCATAATACCCTAAGTTTCTTCAACATTCCAAGATGGCTCTAAAATATCCAAATCCTCGTTGTTGAATGTGGGCAATAGGGTTGTGGGTTGTGCTAACTCACCACTAAATTAGAAAGTAAGTATTCCAATTATACCTAAATTTGTATTTTCATCTTCAATTTGGGTTCTAGGTTAGTTCAATTCATATGAAAGGATGCGTTTAACTATGGGATAATTGAATTTAGGAATTTCATAATTATATATGGGTGTTGTTATATATATGTGTGGGGGGGGAGGGGGGAACATGATAATATCTTTCTCTAACTAATTTTTATATGCATGGAATCCATGAATTGAATTAATATAAGTGTATGTGGTTCTTGCTAAGATAGGACCCTACATAATGTGTACTTATTATTATATTGGAGAAATGTCTATGGATAAAACACATTGTTTTTTATGAAGATCGAACAAGTGGGGAGTATCAATCTTTTGTAGCAAACTTCATTAAATATTCCTTCATGAATTCCGTGAAGGAAAATTTGTCATGTGTATATTGTCCTTGCAAGAAGTGCTGAAACACTGCTATTCATGAAGATGCAATTGGTTTGAAGGATGACCTATTTATATATGGGTTTGATCCAACTTACAAAGTTTGGTTTTGGCATGGGGAGAGGGTGGCTGAGAATAATAGATATGAAGTAGAGGTCGAGAAGGATGATATTATGGATGAGTTGGTTGAGGAGATTGTAAAGAACTACAATGGAAATACAAAAGGACTATTAACTTTGCACTAACATAATGAGATACTTCTGTATGATGGATGCCCTGGAGGAATGACAATATTGAATACTACGTTGCAACTGATGAATGTGAAAGCTAAGTATTCCTATAGATATGTTAGGTTCTCCGGTTTGTTGAAAGTATTGAAAGAAATGCTTCCGGTTGGCAATAGACAACCTGAAACGGTCTATGAGGCAATGAAAGTACTGTGTCCGATGGGCATGGATTATGAAAAGATACATTCTTGTTGGAACAATTGTATCTTGTATGTAACTTGAATGCAGAGGAATGCCCGAAAATCAATGTTCTAAGGTTAAACTGAAGGAGGTGGATGATGATGGAGAAATTGGAAATTGCTAGACAAAGAAGGTTCCTGTCAAGTTTGTTTGGTATCAACATATTATTCCCCAATTTAGAAGGTTGTTCGATAATCTTAAGGATGCAAGGAATATAAGTTGGAATGCAGATCGAAGAGTGGTTGATCCTGACATGATTAGCCATCCTGTCCATGGTGATCAATGGACAAAGATAAACGCAGCCTTTCTGGTCTTTGGGAATGAGCCACATAGATTAAGCTTGGTTTTTGCACGGATGGAATAAACTCGTTTGGTAATATGAGCAACAATCATAGTTCTTGTGATGGTAATGATTTAGAACTTGCCCCCATGGTTGTGCATGAAGAGGAAGAACATTATGTTGTCTCTATTGATCTCCGGTCTGAAGCAACCTGGGAAACGATAACAATGTGTACCTAGCCCCTTTGGTGGATGGCCTAAAAAAGCTATGGAATCCTGGAATGAGGTTGTATGATGGGTTTCGAAAGGAGACATTTGATATTAAAGCCATGTTGTTCTACACTGTTAACGACTTTCCCGCATATGGAAACTTGTCTAGATATTCAGTTAAGGCATGCCTAATTTTTTTTTTGGAAAGAATGGAATATTTTCATTTGTGGCATGGATGTAAAAAGTGTATCTAGACCACCGGAGGTGGCTCCCGACAACTCATCGGTGGAGAAACTGGCGTGTTAAATTCAATGGAAAGGTAGAGTTGGCGCTCCCTCCTCCCTTATTAACAAGTGTGTCAATCTCGTACATGTTGCGTGATTTTATAAATGACTTTGGCATGAGGAAGAGGAAACCTAAGATTTTTGGTAGTTGGAAGAAGTATTCCATTTTTTATCTACCGTATTGGGAGATCCTTGATGTCTGACACTATTTGGACGTGATGCATATTGAAGAAAAAAATGCATATGATAGTTTGATTGGTACTTTGATGAATATCCCTGGTAAGACAAAGGATTGAGTGAAGTCAAGGAGAAATATGGTTGAAATGGGAATTAAACATGATTTGGCCCCCGAGGTTCAGGGATCCAAGACGTACTTTCCCGCTGCTTGTTACACACTTCCAAAATCTCATAAAGACTTGATATGTTCTAGCCTAAAAGGTATCAATGTTCCGACCAACTACTCTTCTCGGGTTAGAAATTTAGTATCCGATGAGGGATTGAGATTGGGGAGTATGAAATCTCACGATTCTCATTGTTTGATTCAAGAATTTCTTCTGTTTGCGATCAAGTCTATCTTGCCAACTAATGTTCAAAGAGTGCATCATCTGGTTGTGTCAATTCTTCAAAGAAATTTTTTGTAAAGAGATTAGGCATCCGAAATTGGAGGAACTATAGGAGGAAATAATTTTTCGTGTTGTGCGAGTTGGAGATATATTTCCCTCCTTCATTCTTTTACATAATGGTGCACTTGTTAGTTCACGCTGTACGTTAGATATTAATATGTGGTCTTGCTTATCTACGATGAATGTATCCAGTCGAGAGGTATATGAACATATTCAAGGGTTATTTGAAAAAATTAATATCACCCGGATGCTATTATTGTGCAGAGGTATGTGACTGAGGAGGTCATGGAATACTGCACAAAATTCTTGAAAAATGAAGAGTCGGTTGGGCTACCAAAAACCCGGCATGCGGACAAAGTGGGTGGCAAAGGCTTGCTGAAGGAACAACTAGGGTATTATCTCCCAACGAGTTGACGAAAGCACACTTATATGCTACGCGAAATTCAGATGTGGTGTGCCTGTTCATGGACATGTACATGGCCACTATCAAAGAGAGGCACCCCGGTTGGTCGGAGAAGAAAGTGCTTGCAGAATACAATCACACTTTCATCGATTGTTTATGCACAATTATTGTCGGGAACAGTCACAGCAAGTGCGATTTTCTTCACAGGCTATGCCATGAATGATTTTACCTTCTAAACCCGTGAACGAGGCTCACACATCGTCACACAAAATAGTGGTGTTAGCCTAGTTGCTAAAGCATTGTATGTAAACAACACGAAGGATAAAAATTAAGTCTATGGGAACATGTCTTAATATGGCGTGATTAAGGAAATATGGGAACTTGTCTACATAAATTTTCCGGTCCCAATTTTCGAATTCAATGGGTTGATAACAACGCCAGTGTGTCGATGGACGAGCTAGGTTTTACAGCCATAGATTTGAACAGGACACGTCTGTGACTTCGTACATTGAATTACCAATCACACATTGTCTCGGTTAGCTACTTGGGTAGTATAAGACAACGTCTGCGACTTCGCACGTTCTAGTCACCATAAAAATTTAATAGAATACATGTAAAATAGAGTTGACGACATTGTACATACAATCGGGTCCAGAATTTGGTAAAAACGCATTCCATTATGTGATGTCGTATTGGCCCCGTTGTCCAAACCTGTGCCCAATTCCACTTAAATCAATTAATTCATGCAATATTGAAAGTTATTCAGTAACATGTCGATCAAACCAACATCATGTGTGCGAATGAAGTGCGACGTCGCACTGCTCTATCATATCTAATAAATCAACCCTGGTTAACCAATTCAGCCAGAACTTAGAATGTACCATCTGAAGGTCCCATTCCAAGTTTACAGCAGTCAGTCACATATTTCATGAAAGAAAATTGATTAAACTAAATCTATGTAATCCAAAAAACATCCTAACAATTACAAATAAAACAAAATACATAGCATCCCAATACAATCTTACCATACTAGGCGGCATGAAGGACATGGCAATCATTGGGGCGGCATGGGTGGGTCAAGATCTTCTTCCAACGAACTATTTCCATAGTCTTGAGATTTAGCCTTTGACTCTTCGGTGGAAGACTCGGAGTTTCCGGTGCTAGATCCATCATCATCATCCTTGGTTTTCAGCCCATCATCATCATCCCCAGTCTCCTCATCCCCAGTGTGATGTGTCTAATGCTCTTGTGTAGCCATGTGTGGGTCCACCTTAGGTGCATTGATCACACCAGCAATCATAGACCTCAGGGAGGCCAATTCTTACATAGTTGGACATACATTATGGTCCATACGCTATGCCAAGGCATTGCTCTCAGCCATGGCATTTAGGAGCATGACCCAGGCGCTGTGTTTAAGTCCTATGGGAAAAAATAAGTTCAATTAATTTTATATTATAAAATTTAAATGTAAAACATTTGGAATAACCGTAAATCATAAAAAAATTCCTATCCGATCGTGGGGTAGGAGTAATGGGGCCAGAATACCCTGTTGTGGAACACGATGGAGTCACCTCAGGCCCAGGCGTGGTAGGCACATCCAAATTGCCCTTGGGGATGTTGCAATAAATCCATGTCCCCTCCTTCCAAAGCAAAATTTCTGCCCAAAGTAGTTCTCATCGTAGTACTTTGGCTCAATCTTCTGTTTTAATTTGATGGGAGCCTTCTTCTTCTCCAGAACGGCGGTGATGACATTGTCGTGGGGGAGTGTCTGATTCTTCAGGGCAAGGGAAACTTGGTGCATCTTCTAGATAATGGTGTAGCCGGGGTCAACCACCTTCTTCTCCGTAAGGTGGTAGTACATGACCATCCCGATGATCGTGCACTCCGAAGGATGTTCGACCAGGACCAGTATTTGTACAATTATACTGTACACCATCCTCTCCTGAAGATCAAGGATATCAATCATGATCTCCCTTGGCTTGATGAGCTCGTTCCCAACTTGAACTTTGAAGTACTTTTCCACCATTCTGTTAGGGTCAAGCACCCAAAAAGGGTCTTTCTCGTCGGCTCGTGGAGGCCAAGAGTCCCAAAAGTACATCTGTAGAGGCTGAACCTCTGGCTACTCCTCCCCAATGATTGTGCACCCAATCACCTCATTGATCAACTCCGTCGTCATATCCATGTCCATCCCATTCACTCTTGTTTTGTAGAGGTTCAACTTGAGCCAAGTGAAATTGGCAAGAACTCCTTGACCTCCGTGTCATTAGTAGGTTTGTCCCAACATATCAAACCCCCCATTCTTGATGACATAAAGGGTTCGAGGAAAATATTGAGGTGGAGGCGCTCCACGTCCTCGGGCTTTATTTCCCTCACCTCCTTTATACTTTGGCCCAGATAATTTCAAAACGCTTCTCAGCATCCTCATCGATGAAGTGTATCTTGCCCTATGTTGGCGATGGAAGGGCATCGCTGGTCTTCGCCTTCTTGCCGCACGAGGAACCTACTCCCGTGGACTTTACACTAGACCTCTTTGCAGTCTGCTTCATTGGAGCTATCTAAGAAACAAGGGAATACAGAAAAGTTAGTGCAACTTTCTAGAACTTAAAGAAGGTTATGGGTTTTGGCCAATTTTGTATGCATGCTGCAGACATTTCATTTAAACCGATGTACCCCGTGCGAAGTCACGGGTTCATGTGTATTAATGTGCGACGTCACACGTCCAGTCGTCTAAACCAAAATAGTGTGTAACTCGTACACGAAAGGACCTAAAACCCCTACGAGCTCAACCAACATCAAAAGAACAACATAAGTAGGTACTATACAAATAATGAGTAGCACTAGGTTAGTTTGTACTTGGGAGCAATTGATTGAAGCTTCCAAATCTATGTAGTAAGAACCTATATTTCACTTTTTCTTGAAGCTTTTGTTGTTTAGCATTCATGTGTTCTTAATGTGATGTTTTACTTCATTTCTGAAATGGGTTGTTCGAGAATATGAAATGTCTGTATGATTGAAGTGTTAGGGTGTTAGGAAAGTTGCAAATTTCTTAGCTCATTTGACATGAAAATCCAAGAACATGGAATTAGAAGTTCTTGTGTATAATGTGTTGTGATTCTTGCTAGATGAGTATATTAATAAGAATTGTTCTCATATTTTTCCTGCATAAACAATGAAAGGTTGAATCTTGAATGTGGTTTATTCTAGGTTTAGCCCAATGAATACTTTGTTTTATTAAATGGCTGTGCATTTGGTCGAATGCTTGTTATTATCAAATCTATGGTCTTCCGCGTATAATGTCATTGATGAAATATCTTTTTGGTCGTTAAACGTCTAAAGTGATTATAAATGGTCGTTAAATGTCTTTGTGAATTACTCTTAAGAAGAAAAGAATGTCTATCTATTTAAATGGAAGTGATAGCATTCCTCATAGGTAATGAATGTGTTAGAATGAGTGAATAGTTCTATGATCATGAGACAAATGAAAAAATTGAGCTTACAGGTCCAACTTTTCGTGAGTCGCGAAGGCTTTGTTGTGAGTTGCGATAGAGCCTCGCGAGTCATGAAAGGACTGTTGTGAGTCACGATGGAGAAGCTAAATTTTCAACTGAGCCAAAACACTGCATAATCCATTCTTCTCCACCAAATACTCCAATGAACCACCACCTCCATTCATTCCTCCACCATTTTACATTTATAGACATATGAATATTCCTCCAACTTTATAGTTACCCTTTGTTGATTGTAGTGTGCCGACTACATCATTGTGACTCTGATAAATAGGTTCTATAATAATGCTTGGATATTTGTAAATATATGTTGGATAGTTTTATTGGATAATTTCATAGTGGTGATTGCATGAAGGATTGGTTATTCTTTGAGAATGCTATAGTTATTAACTTTTTGATGTTAAACCTAGTATTAAAAATCCCTATGTGCTTGTAAGTTTGATGTTGTTCTTTGTGATGTTAGTATTAATTAAACGGCGTCAAAGAGACAATGTGTTGCTCGAGGGATGAGTTCTTCTACGGCACCATTACCTCCCCTTCCAAATCCGAAGCCAATTTTGGAACTAATTCCACACAAATACATGGAATTGCGCCGTATCACTGATGACTATGCAGAGAAACGGGACTCAATTTACCCCTTACTTTGAGTTTTATCATCCTTGCCTTATATGTTTACATTGAGGGCAATGTAATATTTTAAGTGTGGGGAGGTTTAAAGGACTCACATTCCTGTAAGCTTGATCTCGAATGTTTTTTGCTACTTTTGATTGGAAAAACATGAGAAAAAGGAAGAAAATTTTGAAAAAAATATAGAAAATGAAAAAGAAAAAATAATATAAAAAGAAAACCCCCTAAGTTGAAAACTCGAGAGAGCAACTTAGGCAACATTGGTGGCTCGAATAGGTCGAAAACCCAAAAGGGCGGCTTAGGTAAAAATGAGAGGCTAAATGTGGGCGAGATGTGAGCCAAAAGAAATATGATGTGTGGCTAGAATGAAAACACGAAGGGGCTCCTAGGCAAAATGAGTGAAAGAGAGAAAATAAAAGAAAAGGAAAATTTTGTTACTTTTCTACTCATTTGTTAGAGTTAGAGTCATAAGGTTGCGTTTGACATATGGATGGATCTGGTAGCCTAACATCATAGGACTTCTTGGGATTGGGTGACTTAGCGGGGGGAAATGAAGTAGACTTATGAAATTCTTGATTCGTGGTATGCTTCATTTTTTGGTTGATATATTGGTATGAAGTGAAGTATGTGTTTGAACCTCTCATATGGTTTTAACTTCAATTTATGCCATTGAACTTTGAGATTGTCAATTCGGGACTTTGAAATGTTTTTATGGGTAGTCAATTGATAAGTGGTAGGCTTGGTTAGATTTGGGAATTGGGGTGTTGTGTGAAAATTTTTCATTTGATCTTTGATTGTGGGATTCATGATATTGAGAGTTTTTATGAGGCTATAATCGGGGAGTATTAGTGTTAGGAGGTGGACATGTAAAATTCTTTATTTGCTTGAATCTTTTCTTACTCGAGGAAGAGTAAAGTTCAAGTGTAGGGAGGTTTGATGTGTGCATTTTATATGGTTATTTCAGTACTTTTCGGGTTCACTTTTGTACACTTTTGTGCTCTATATGTGGCATTTTGCCTTGAAATTATCTAAGGATAGTTAAGAGTGACTTTTCGCTCTTATTACTTTTCTCGAGAATTTTGTGTGACAAGGAAATTTGTTTGAAAACTACCTCTGAAGATTTGGACATTTGGATACTTTCATTTGAGCTTTTGAAACCTTGAAGAACTGAAGATAAGTGAAGTGAAGGGGAGAAATCTGGACAAAAAGAAGAAAGAAATCAAGATGCTGGATTTGGCATTCGTCGCGAGTCGCGAAGAAACTGTCGTGACTCCCGGTGAACAGATGACCAGAACTCTTTCTTATTTTTTTGTACTATAATTACCCACCTTATCCTCTCTCTCTCCTAATCACTTCTTCTCCCCCCAATTTTGGGACTGAAAACCCTAGGTTTTCCTTCTTTCTTTTCTTAGTTTTTGTAGGTTGATCATGTGTTTTCATTATCTAGGTTAGTTACTACTTGGGATCAATTGATTCAAGCTTCCAAATCTATGTAGTAAGAACCTTTATTTCACTCTTTCTTGAAGCTTTTATTATATAGAATTCATGTGTTCTTAATGTGATGTTTTACTTCATTTATAACATGGGTTGTTTGAGAATATAAAATGTTTGTATGATTAAAGTGTTAGGGTGTTAGGAAAGTTGCAAATTTCTTAGCTCTTTTGACATGAAAATCCAAGAACATGGAATTAGAACTTCTTGTGTATAATGTGTTGTGATTCTTGCTAGATTAGTATGTTAATGTGGATTGCTCTCATATTTTTCCTATAGAAGCAATGAAAGGTTGAATCTTGAATGTAGTTTATTCTAGGTTTAGCCTAATGAATGCTTTGTTTGGTTAAATGGCTATGTATTTGGATGAATGCTTTTTGTTATCAAATCTATGGTCTTTCGTGTATAATGCCATTGATGAAATATCTTTGTGGTCATTGAACGTCTAAAGTGATTATCAACGAGGTTTCCAAATGGTCGTTAAACTAATTTGTGAATTACTCTTAAGAAGAAAAGAATGTCTATATATTTAAATTGAAGCGATAGCATTCCCCATAGGTAATGAATGTGATAGAAGGAGTGAATGGTTCTATGATCTACATTAGGTTTGGAAGTGGATATCAATTGCCTCCAACGCTTTGTCTTTTGTAGTTTTTATCTCTTTTTTTTTGTTGTTGCATAATTAGCATAGTTACTTAACTTTGCTAGTTAGCTTGTCTTTAATTTCATAACTTAGGACAAAATCAACCAAACACCCCCTCCCCACTACACCCCACTACACCCCGCACCACCATTTACTTGCTTATATATATGTGTGTGTGTGTGTGTGTGTGTATGTGTGTGTGTATGTTTGTTTGTATATATATATATGTATATCTACTTCTAGTCTATTTTCCACCTTATATGTTTAAACCCTTAGAAAGATCCTTCTTCTTCGTGGGCGGCCCCAATTTGCCACTATCTACTAGTTGTAGTTAGTAAGCATTTAGGGTTTATGAATATTAACTTTGAGAGGTACGTCGACGACCTCCCAGGGATCGAGTGGCTTAGAGACCCATTATATCATATTTCTTTTTAGGACATATTAGTGGTTGAATGGCCTATCCGGGAAGCTCGTCAGTATTCTCCACTAATAATATCTTTAAGCATGTGAGATTAGAATTACGCTATGAGTGCCGCTTATCCATATGTCACTCAGTCATCAACCAAAATTGGAATTAATTTACAGAGTGCTGCTTATCAGCATATCACTAGATCATCAACCAAACCTAGACAATAATCGAATCTTTAGCTGCGGAGCTTGACATACAAAAAATTTTCATCGGCAAGTATATAATGCATGGCACTGACCAATGATGGAACTTCAGCAATTAATAAGATTAATGAAAATTAAAGCATGCAAGAACACGAGAGATTTTACCCAAGTTTGGTGTTTCCACCTACATCTTGCAACAATGGTTACACTGGATCGGCAATCAAAATTACAAGGGTATCATGAGAGTGCAGCTTATCAGCTTTTCACTCGCTTCATCAGCCTTAGCCGGTATTATCACCAAAGTGCCGCTTATCAGCATATCACTCGATCATCAGCCTTAACTGGAATTAATGCATAGAGTGCCGCTTATCAGCATATCACTCAATTCATCAGCCTTAGTTGGAAGTAATGCATAAATACCGCTTATCAACATATCACTCAATCTATTAGCCAACACTGGAAATAATACACAGAGTGCCACTTATCAGCATATCACTTGCGTCTTGAAAGATGGTAATACTTCCTCGGGTTAGTAATATTCCATCTTCTGGGCACTCTAGTTCCATCCATAGCCTCCGGGACATAGCTACCTCGTGGGTGTGCTTCCACCACTTTGTAGGGTCATTCCCAGTTAGCAGCCAATTTCCCTTCAGGCTCGCGTCGACTCTTCTCACTTTTCCTCATTGCCAAATCTCCCGAGCTAAACAAAACTTCCGTTAACCTTCTATTATAATAGTGTTTGACCCTCTCTTTCACCTATTATCCAATTCTTGCCTTTCTTTCACCATATCAAGGTCCAAGCAATGATTTTCCTCATTAGTTGCCTCCTCTGCAGCTGCCATCAAACTTGGACTGGGAATTCCTATTTCATTGGGAATTACCGCCTCTGGGCCATACACCAAGCTATATGGTGTTTTCCAGTGGCAGAAGATTCGATCGTCTGATATGCCCATAAAACATTAGGTATCTCGTATATCCATTTTCCGCCAGCCCCCTTAAGCCTAGTCCTGATACCATTCACTATCATTCGATTGGTTACTTCTACCTGACCATTAGACTGTTGTCACCTTTTTCTGAATCTTATACTCTTCACACCACTTTTTAAACGGGTCTTAAGAAAACTGTGTTCCATTATCAGTAATTATTGTCCTTGGGACTGTAAAGCGATATATAATATTCTTCCAACAAAATGCAATAACTGTCTTTCCACTTATGTTCACTAAATTCTCGGACTCGACTCACTTTGTGAAGTAATCAATAGCTACTACAAGGTACTTGAACTTCCTTGGGGGTTCTGGGAAAGGTCCTGCCAAATCAATTCCCCACTTATCAAATGGCCATGAACTATAAATATATGTTATTTCCTCCTATGGTATATGGGTTATGGGATCATGTTTCTGGCATTGGTGACAAGCATGTATGTACTTGTTCGCGTCATCAAACATCATTGGCCAGTAGTACCCTACTCTAATGAGTTTTCTCGCCACTGATCGAGCCCCTAGTGTCTACCGTATATTCCTTCATGAACCCCCCTGATCAAATAGTCTGCCTTATAAGGTGTGACACATCGAAGCAAGGATTGTAGATGGCCCCTCCGATACAAAACTCCTTCTTGCAACATATATCTCGGGGCCTTTAGCCTTATCTTTCTAACCTCGATCTCATTCTCCAAAAACACTCCCTCTCGAAGGTATTTCACAATAGTAGTCATCCAAGTGTTTTCTTCCTCGATTGCCATCACCATTGGTTCCTTAAAGCTTAGTTTGTTCAGAATTTCTATGAGCAAATGTGTTTGAGATTGAATTCCCAAGTCCAAATAAGAAAGCTTACTAAGATCATTTGCTTTATGACTGTCCTCCCTTGAAACCTATGTTAGAGTATGCGATCTGAAGATTTCCAAAGTTGCTTCACTACATCTAAGTACCTATGTAGATTGCGTTCTCTAACTTCATATTACCCATTCACTTATTGAACCAATATCTGAGAGTCACTATAAATCTCCAAATCATCCACCTTTAGTTCTTTAGCCAACCGCAACCCAGTTATCAAGGCTTCATACTCAGCTTTATTATTTGTGGCCTTAAACGCAAAGTGCAGCGCATACGGGTAATCTTTACCGTCGAGGCTGGTCAGCAATACACTAGCCCAACTTTCGCCCAAATATGAGGAACCGTCTACATACAACTTCCGAATCTCATTCTTTCTAACCTTCTCCTCTCGAATATTATCTCCATATTTGATTAGCTTTGAAGTTTCCACTATAAAGTCTTCTAATGCCTAACCTTTGAGCACAGCTCTGGGTTGATACCGGATATCATGTTCTCCTAACTCTATGGCCCCTTTCATCATTCTTCTAGAAGCCTCCGGTTCCAATAGAATCTTCCCGATCAGGTGATTAGTGAGAACCAATATTGTATGCCCTTGAAAATAAGGATATAACCTTCGAGAAGCATACATCAAGGCTAGTATCAACCTCTCAAGAGTTGAGTATCTCATCTTTGTCCCCTGTAAAGCTCAACTAACATAATAAATGAGATGTTTTGCCTTTATTTTCTCCTTTACCAAAACCGCACTGATTGCTATAGGCGAGGCAGAAATGTATAAGTACAACGTCTCCCCCCTCTCGAGCCTCATGAGGGTGGGTAGCACCTTCAAATGTTATTTTAATTGCTTGAACACTTCTTCGCACCTCTTTTTCCACTCAAATTTCCTGGCCCTTCGAAGTACATCAAAAAAGGGAAGGTGCTTCTCTGCCCCTAATGAGAGAACCCTACTCAATGCTGCAAAAGATCACGTGAGCTTTTGCATCTCCTTCAACGTTTGCAGGCTCCTCATTCTCATCAATACTTCAACTTTCTCCGGGTTGACATCAATACCCCTCTCGGTTACCATGAATCCAAGAAATTTTCCCGCTCCCACACCGATAACGTATTTAGATGGATTTAACTTTAAATTGCCCCTTAAAGCCTCTTGAAAGTTTCCTCCAAATCTACCAAGAATTCCTCGTAACTCCTGCTCTTCACACCCATATCATCAACATAAATTTCCATATTTCTTCCAATCTGCTCTTTGAACAACTTATCAACCAACCGCTGAGAGGTCTCCCCAACGTTCTTGAGCCTAAATGGCATATTCTTATAGAAATAAGTACCCATATCAGTGATAAACGATGTCTTTTCCTTGTCTTCTTATGCCGTAAGTATCTTATAGTATCCTTTGTGTTCATCAAAGAAGGCCAGGACTTGATATCCAACAATAGATTCGACCAAATTGTCAATCAGTGGAAAAAGGATAACTATCATTGGGGTAACATCTATTCAAATTAGTAAAACCTATGCACATTCTCCATGCTCCATCATGCTTTGGGACCATAACTAGCTTAGCTAACCATTTGGGATAAAACACCTCTTCAATGAAATCTGCCCATAATAACTTCTCGACTCCCTCCTTATTGGCTTTAGCCATCTTAGGGGCAAACATTCTTCTCTTTAGTTTAATAGGCGTTATGGAGGATCGATATTCAACCTATGTACTGCCAGGTTTGAGGGCACTCCTGTGAGATCAGAAGTATTCCAAGAAAAGACATCACTGTATTTCTCCAACAAGTTACACAATTTGTCTCTAATGTTTTCAGACATCAATTTCCCAATAAACATTGTCCAAGCATCTCGAATGGCCATTTGTACTGTATTTACTGGGCCAACCTCTCAATGTACCGAAGCCACATTCCTATGTTTCCTCATCTCCTTCACTGATGTAAGGTTGCAACTGTTGTCCACAACTTGATCTACTCGAATAGAAGTTCTCCCCCTATCGGTTGGGAATTTTATCATAAGATGATGAGGTGACCAGACTGCTTAAGCTTGACCCATCCATGGTCTTCTGAGTATCACATTATAAGGAAATGGGCATAAATAACTGCAAATTGCAAACTATCGTTACCCCTTTATCACCACATATACTCGAACTGACAGGGTTATTTCCTCTAAAGGAAATATGGGGTTCCCTGTAAAGTCAGACAAAGGTGAGGTTGACTTCTTCAGATTACCGCGCCCAATATCCAACTAATCGAAACAATCAACGAACATTACTTCTACTCCACTTTCGTTATCAATAAAAACCCTCTTCACCAAGGAGGTTCCAATCACTTCCGAGACCACCATAGGATCTGCATGCGGAGTTTGATTCGGGACTGCATCAGCCTCCAAAAATGTCACAGTCTCATTTGGTCAAAACCACTTATGGCACGGTTCTCCCGCTAGAACCTTCCTTGCTCTCGCTGTCATGACAACATTCGAGGACCTCTCCCCCACAATTCAATTGATCATGTAATCACCCTTCAAATTGGCAGATTATCTCCATTCCTATTATTAGGATTGCCCCCAAGTTGTTCATGTGGCCTTTTCCCTCTTCCTTCCTGTCCTCTTTCTCAAATCATATGTTCGTAAGGTCCTCTATTTCCTCTACCTCCCATATTCTAATTGTTTCTCCTATATGGATGCCATTCCCTCCAATCATTCCTGGGTCTTGGAGGTCCAGCATGATTATTCCGTCCAAGACCTTGAAATCATCCTTCTCTTTCACACATTTCGATTTCCATCTGTAACTGCACACAATTTTTCTTGTCATGGCCATAATCTCTATGATAATCACAATACCAGTTTGTTACCCTTCTCGCCATCATGGAATTTGGTGTGTTCTGCATAGGTAGGGGCGGCCGAAACAATCCTCTGTGTATGCTCAGAATCTGAGCAGCAGACCTTCCCATAGGTGTTGGCAACATTAGAGTATACCTCTAAAAACTAGGTCTGGTTGTTTCCATTAGTTTCTTCCCTCGAAGGTCAACGTTCTTTCCTAACTTCCCTACCAGGTTTTCTCACTTCTTCTTAGTGGCCTCTTCTATCCTCAAATACTGCTCCACTACCTCTTGAAGTTTTTGCAATGTGCAAGGGGTATTTTTGCTCAATTTCTTATATAGTTCCAGGTCATGCATCCCCAACAGGTATCTTGGAATTACCTCATTTTTTGTGGTATCTATTACACCCAAGCTTTTATCCACATATCGATGATAAAAGGTCTCCATACTTTCTCCCGATTTCTATTTAGCCTGATAAAGTTCCAACAGGGTCTTTGTGAATTTTTTCTTTTGAGCATATTGACTTAACATGGTCCCACTAACGTCTCTATAGGGGTGCAATGAACCCTTTGGTATCTTGTTAAACCACTCTTGGGCTTTCCCACAAAGATTTACATGTTAATGTTTCCTTGAAATCCCTCGAATTCATCAAACTCAAGAACGTTTGAATGAACTCTAGAGGATCTGACTCACCACTATAAGTAGGAAGTCCTTCTTGTGGCTTTACATCCATCGGCCATCGAACCCCCATTATCAAAGAACTAAAAGGCGATCCAGCTGCTTGGCCCATAGGCCCAATCAACTTGTCTAACTCCTTTTTCCAATGAGTCACCCACATCTGTTACTAGTTCTTGTTTCTTTCCAACCAGATTCAACCCTCGTTTGTTTCCTCCAAAATGCATAGGGTATGCAGGTTGAGTACCCATATGCCCAGAGTGTGCCCAAGGCTGCATGGTTCCTGGGTAGATTAGTAGTTGCCCATAAGGATTGTAAGACCCCGGACTGGCCATTGAATTCTGTAATCCAACGTTTTCAAATCCCTGGACTCCTAGAGAGATCATCATCCCCTATCCTTTTTCAGTCCCCGTGAGAGCAACTGTCGAGGCGGGAATAATGGAGGAATCGAATACATCATTCCCTGTGAGTAATTTGGGGTAGAAGGCTGAGGCTGTGCCTGCAATGCCTCTCATACATATACTGGATAGGGGTATGCTATCATGGGTAGAGATGTCAACCCACAGTCATCCCTATAGGTAACGATGGTATTACATCATATGAGATACTCATAGCCCTCGAGGGAGGGGTAACAAAATATCCTGCAACAGCTAAAACATATACCACTTGTGTCAAATCCTGATATGGGCCCAAGATTCCCATATTTCGATTCCCTTGCATAGTTCATTCATACGCCTATATACAAGAATCTACAATGACCTCCGTGAACCACCCATCTCTATCATCTCGTGAACCAACTGACGCACTTTAGGCCGGTCTGGTATTCCCAACTCCCTGTCGCATGTTAGCCTTCTGACGCCTCAAGGACCCCGCTACATCCATTCGAGAAACTTTAATGACTTGCGGATCAGGCCCACTTGAGACATGTATCCTCTCATGTTCACCAGTCGAAACGTGTATTGTTCTTAACTCAACTACTAGTACTCAAACCTTCATAGGCTTGTTACCCTACAACTCCTATGGATTGGCTATATCTATTCTCTTAGAGTGCACTTTGTTGCTAGCTCCAGTCCCTTTTAATTTCGACCTTTCACTTCTTCGAGTAACCATAGACATAAACCAAGGAACTCGATTCTAACTTAATCATCCCCACAGACGAGGCCAATTGATGCGTCTGAAGAACCGAATAGACAGTATGCTCAAGCTCCTTAATTATAACCTACAAGAAAACTATCCCTGGGGAATCCCAGGGGTCAATCCTCCGATGCCTAAATCAGTAAAGAGTATATGCACTGTATAAACACTGAATGGATATGGAAATGAATGCATACCTCGTATTTATAATGTACAACCTTAGTATTATTTGACATCAATTATAACTCTTAAATACCCTATAAATACAACATTGAATAATCCAAGCCCACTATAACATTTGGGCTTAGACACTATCAGTGGGGTTATAAAAGCAATTTTCTATAATTAATTTAGATAATTATCGTCTATTTAAATTTTTTATAAGCACTTCTCTTTACAGGTATTTGAATCCATAATTTAAATAGTGTCATTGAAAATTAGCCTGAAGTACAATCTCAGTGCTAAGATTATTTATCTATATGACAATAACCACTTAGGATGTAGTTTTTTTTATAAAACATTTACTTTTAGTACATTTGGCACCCTAACATATTAAAATTTGAAGCATTGACCACATTGTGTTCTCTCAGTACATTTTCTCTAGTTACTTTAGAGTAGGAAATGTGATTGAACCACTTTCCCAAGTATCTAAGCTCCAAAATTATCTGAGCTCCAAAATTATCTGAGAATCCATCCATGGCAGTTTTCTTTCCTCCTCCTTCAACAGCCGAAACAATACTTCACAATCGGACAACACATTTATCCGATTGAATCCTAACTGCCTGGCCATTTTCATCCCTTCCAAGCACACCATCGCCTCAGCTCCCAAAGCCGATTGTGCCAGGAAATGTATTCTGTACGTTGGGGATTCTTCCTACGATCGTGTCAGAATCGTCCAGGCTGCTGACGTGTGCCCTGTGTTGCTCCAAAAAGCTCTGTTCATCTTAAGTAACGGAATTTGTACAACCCAATAGAGGTATTGTTGCCCATTGTTTCCATTGTGTTCTGATTGTACCTCTATATCCTCAATATTAGTCTTGTGCCTTTTGTGATGGTGTATACTTAGACCTGTCATAACTCGATTAACTACTATGTGTGGTGGACAAACTGTAGCTTCGAACACCCTCTAATTTATACTCTTACAAATTCTGCGAGCTTTATCGTCTGGGGCATCAACCACTGTTAGAATGACACCGGATGTCCAACAGAAAAATCAAACCCCAATATCGATAGCCTCCCAGCCCTATGTGCATTATCACACTGCATAAATGTATAATACATATCCTCTGGAACCCGTTGATTGCACACCTAACAATACGGTTCTGAGAGAATATTTCTGCGATGCAGATTACTTACAGTTGGTAAGGCATTCTGTAAGGCTGGCCACATATGTCTAACTATCTTGCGAGGCAACTTAATCTTCAAAAATATTTTCCAATTAGCTTGTGGATGTCCTGGTGTGCCTTTATGTGTTTTCTACTGCTAGCTGACGAAAAGATTATATCCTAACCTCACAGAATATTCGCCATCTATTGTGTATGGTCAAACTTGTTTACCACCTTGAGATGGATGCAAAGGAATGTGACTCCTTAATATTTCTCTCACCGTTTGGTCTGGATATAGTGCTCTAAGTAGGGGTTGTTTCCATTGTTTGTTGCTATCTATTAGATGTCCCACTGTTAATGATGTGTGGCTTAACACCGTCTGATTGCATGTTGTATTTCCTATGCCTGTTTCCAGTTTTCCCCAATTGGGATGTTGTATCTTGTGCTAAGCACCCATTTAACATTTGTAGCTAGCAACTCTTTCCCCCACAATATTGATTTCTAGGCCCAAGAGTGATATGGTTTAGCTTTCTGTTGCAGTATGGGACATTTAGAGCAGTATTTTTGCTTGAATAACTTAACAATAGTGAGTCATTTTCCTGTAGAATACTCCAATCATGTTTAGCCAATAAGGCTTGGTTCATTTTCTCTGTCGATCTCAGTCCTAAGCCTCTTTGTGTTGTAGGCTTGCCCATCTTTTTCCATGATAACCAGTGCATTCTTCTATGATGAAGGTCTCCTTTCAATATAAACCTGGCAATAATCCTGTCAATCTCTTACAAAATTATCTATAGCAGTCTGAAGATCCCCATTGTGTAGAGTGGCATTGCCGACATAACGTGCTTTGCTATCCTGCTTGCCAGGCACAACTACTTGTTTTTCCATGCGTCAAACTTTACTGCTATCTTTATCAGCAATTGTTGATGTTGATGGACCTTTCTTCTGGACTATCTGGAAATTATGTTCAAATCTACATAATTCCCTCCTAGGTCGGAGTTGTGGATATTCAGGCAAAATCTGAGGAAATTGTCATACTGCTGTTATGTGTTTGGGCTATCAACAACTGCTGATTTTTTACAATTAACCCTATGCCCTGAGTATCTTGAAAACACATTTACGTCTCTAGCTAATTTCCTGACAGTTTGTTTCTTTGCCTCCACAAATAATAGACAGTCATATGCATACATGAGGTGAGATATCCTTGGTGCTCTTCTCCCAGGTTTAAAACCACCGCCTTCCATATTTTGCACCCTACATTTTAACAGACTTGAAAAAATTGTTGGCATGGGATGAATAAGTAAGGGGGACGGGGGACAGTGTACATCCCTGTCCCAACACTTTGATAGGCTGAAAGAATTCTAATTTCCATCCATTCATATTTGCTGCCATCTTAACTGTTGAAACACATTGTTGTATTAAAATTTTCCAATGCTGGGGAAACCCCATATAAGTCAAGGCATGCTATAAAAAGTCCCACGAAACTCTATCATAGGCTTTGCTCATATCTATCTTTATAGCTGCTAGGCCAAATTTTCCAGTCTTTTTCCTTTGTAGAAACTCCATCATTTCAGAAGAAATAAGCACATTCTCTACAATGTTTCAGTCCCTCACAAATCTAGCCTGTTCTGGATTGATTAAGGTGTCCATCGCTTGAGCTAATCTTCTTGATAAAACCTTAGCTATAAGCTTATATTTGACATTACAAATAGCAATAGGTCTGAAATCCTCTGGCCTCTTCGGTGGTTTTTTCTTTGGAATTAAGGTGATGAGGGTTTCATTCCATTCTGCAAGCATACTCCTTCCATTAAAAATAGTAGTATTTATCTAACACGTGCATCACTTACCTGATCCCAATGGTGCTTGAAAAACGCCGTCGGTATCCCATCTACCCCATGGTCTTTCCAAGGTTTCATGGATTTAAGTGCTTTCTATATTTCTATTTTGTCAAACGGTCTGCTCAAATCACTAATTTATTTCTCCGTTAATGCTATATTATTATGTTGTAGCACTTGTTGCATTGATTCCTCATATCCCAGCAATGGAGGGTAGTCATCTGGCAATGTATACACTGCAGCCACATGTATGAATATCATATACGGAACCTACTCCTGTGAATTAATCCACTGATACTGCTCATTCTTTAAAGCTAGTATTGTTTTCATTGTTTGCCTTATAGTTGCCCATTTATGATAGAAAGCAGTATTGCTATCTCCCATAGTTCCCCATAATAGCCTAGCCCTTTGCTGCCAGTAATCTGATTGTTTGGATAACAGATCCTCCAGACTTCCTCTGATATTCGTGATATTTATTTGAATTTGCTGGTCACCCAACCTTGTCATTTCACTGCCCTAAGTATTCTGCAATTTTAACTGCTCTGTCTCTAAGTCCCTGTGTAGGGCTCTCATTCTGTGATCGAGATTCCCAAACTGGTTCCAGCTCCATTTTGTCAACTCCTACAAGGAACGTTGCAACTTGAACAAAAGGATATCTCCTTCTGTAGTATCATATGTTAGATCATTTGATGTAGCTTGCACTATTTCTTATGACTGTGTGCAATGAATCCAGAATGCTTCATATCTGATATATCTTTTTGATGTACCTTTGATGCTTTACAGATTTAATACAAAGGGACCATGATCAGAGCTAACCATTGGTAAATTGTGCACAAACGCCTGTGGAAACTCTTGTCTCCATGCCTCACTTACAAAGGCTCTATCTATCCTTTGATAAATACAATTTGGCATCTGCCTCTTGTTCGTCCAGGTATATCTTTGCCCCTGAAACCTGAGTTCCATGAACCTGTGTTGTTCTAAGATGTGGCTCAATTTCGGTAAACTCTCTGTCTGCTGAAACATGTTCCCCCTAACTTATCCTGGGATGATAATATTTGATTGAAGTTACCTACTAACACTATAGGGTACTGCAAACTAGGAATTTCTTCATTAATCTGGTTCCAGATGCCTACCCTACTGCTAACTTTTGGGTGGCCATACACAAAATACTAAAACATATACAGACCTTGTTGCCCTAAACACTTCACTAGTACATAATTGCTACTAGACTTTACTATTTCTAGATTAACAAAAGAGGTCCATAATAAAGAGATTCCCCCAGCTGACCCTGTTGCCGCGATATGCCAACCATTCCATAATCTTGTTATTTGTTGCCACTATTCCATATATTTGACTGTCACTTTTGTCTTCATTAAACATAGAATCTGAGGCTGGTACTCTCGCAGCAACTTAGCCAGCGTTGTTCTTGTAAAGGCATTGTGTATGCCCCTATAATTCCATATTAGTGCTCTCATATCTGGGTGGTGGGCTGATTTGGGATAGCCCTGCTAAAACCCCCAGATTTTACCTTGTTCCTTTTCCTTTTGTGCTTATTGTACTTGATCACCAGTTGAGCAATTACCTCCTCCTGAATTCTGTGTTTCTTCAAAGGTATGGTCTCCCTTCACCAACTTGTCAGAATCGGAGTATTTATGAACTCCATCTCCTCCAATTCCTGCCCTGCCCTCAGTCGCTTTCTTGACTTGTCCTCATCTCTTGTCCCTTGTCTTATGTCATCTCCAAGCCCCTGCTCATTTGACTCTTCCAGTTCCATCTATGTCACTTGCCCATTTTGTGTTGATGCATTCGTTTGATCATCTATCTCCCAACTTTGATCTCCCCCTTTACTTTGAATGACGATATTCTCTTCAATGATGTGTGCCCCAGCTTCTTGTTTGCACTTAATTTCTCCTTGCTCAACCAATCTTTGATCTTATTAAACTTGTTCCTTCTGGTTTTCCTAATCTTCTTTGTATGCCCCCATGACACGCATAACCTCTTCCCTTTTGACACGCTGCTTCCTCTCTCAACCTCCAACTCTTCCACTTCTTTAGCGCTCCCCTCTGTGATGACCTGTTTCTCCTGTGATGAATTCCCCCACCACTAGAATGTCCTTCCCTTCATTCTGAATTGTTCTTGCTTCATAGACTCTGGGTAATACTATGGCAGGGGGGTCAAAACAGTTACACTTATAGAATTTGTGTAGATCACATAGACCTCCCCGTCCTCCCCATTTTGTTCTTTCTCCTGATTTCTATGATCAAGTATCTCTTCCCCACCTTTAGTTAACTCCCACTTTCCATCATCATTAATATCAATTGCTGTTACATACAAAGTTTGATTTTCACAGGGTACCTACACAATGGGCATTTCCAGCACACACTGTTCCTGATGATCGCCAGTTCTAGCGGTGGGAAATGAGCTACTTCAACTTCTATCTCTTCATACATGGGATTACTCTCATCCAGTTGTATCTCTCCTATGTGCCCACCTGCCACTACTTGAAACAGGTAATGTTGTTCCACCTGATTTTGTCCAATGTTGCCACCAACTATTAGCTCATCTCAGTCAATAAGAGACTCATTTCCAGCCTGATGTTCTACATGACCATTTGGCAGTTTTTATTGTTGATGATGTTGTTACTGCTCCAATGCTTGTCCTTGTGCTGTAACCTAATCTGCCACCTAATTTCCTTATGCTCCGAAGCCTGGAGGAACCGATGGAATAACATTATCTTGCATTGAGTCCTCATCTGGCATCATGTTAATCAACAGGTCATTCGTTCTGACAGCATACTCAAAACTATTTGGTACTGTAACCTCATTCAAATTATAGTAATAGACTCTATGAAAGTCCATAAAATCTGTTGGGAAACTTGTGTTCCTTTTATGCGGCATATGCCCCAGTTCCCTGAGGGTAGCAGGGAATAGCTCCACATTTGGATCATAATATATGCTAGAAAAACTTCTGATCCAAAAACTGTATCAGCAAGCCATTCTTCTCCAGCAGGCACCTCGCCAATGGATGACCAATCCGTTCACATCTCCTACAGAACTTATAGACCCTCTCATATCTACACTCTACCCAGTATCTATGACCTTCTGATACCTTTATGTAAACTCGAGGGATTAGAGGATTCTCCTGATTAACCATGATTCTGCCCCTCAAATACCTCAGGTCCGTTACCGAAACATTATATATGTCTACATCCACCAGATCTCCAATAAAATTAACTGTCTTCTATGCAGCCCTACGATTAAAATAGACTGGCGATAGACCATGAAACCTTATTCCAACCATAAACTTAGTAAATTTCACCTTATCTAAAGGCACTAATGGATTCCACCGCCGTACCGTAAACATACCCCCGTAATTGCATATGGCGTATTATGAAGAACAACTAATCTTGCCTTGGCCGACTCAAGACTAATAACATAGTAACATTGATACATTTGTACTACATGAGAAGAGAACCCCTAATAGTCATGTAGATATTAATTCATATGCCAGCAGCTATAGTCTATGTCGTCCAGCCATAATCCAAGCACATAATGTCCCTCTAGCTTCATCGTCTCTTGTAAATCATCCATATTGATAGTGACTTCACCTTCAAGGCGGTGATGCATGTATAGTAGCATTGGATTGTGCTGCCCCGCATCAGGTTCTCTGTTTTCCTCTGAATACCTTGAGCCTTGTGTCGTGTACTGAGTAATGGACTCCCCATCTGATATCATACTATTTATATTGAACTTCAATCCCTCCTTTCCTCCTTTTCTTTTCCTGACTAACTTAGGGTTTGATTTATCGTTATGAGTTATTGGTTTATGGTATTGCTGTGGGAATAACTGCAGTTTTTTGTAATACCCATGCCTTCTATCCAGAGTCCCCTATTTGTACCAGTTAACCGACTCTTGATTTACCTCTCTTGGTTATCTAGCCATCTTAATGATTATTTCTAGCCCCAACTTTCTTGTCTCAAGATCGAATCTTTCCAAAGTGTAATGAGACAAATATTTACCTTGAACGTCTTTAATTTCCAGACGTTGTTCTTTTGGTCTCTGACAAGATGTATTTTTTGTAAGGAAATGATCTATTGCTAACATGAATAAATAGAATACAAAAGGAAATAGAGTACTACTAAGACTCTGGCTTAGTCAACAAGACTTGTCCAGAATCACTCACATCAATCAAATAAAATCAATCCTGATTTACTCTAACAACCCCCTTTAAGCAAAGTGCCAGATGCTCGGCGATGCAAAGCTTGGACCTGAAGAATTCGAATAGAGGACATGAAAGTCCCTTGGTGAAGATGTCAGCACTCTGAAGACTAGTGAAAATATGGGCAATGCAAAGCTTTCCAGAGGATACCAACTCACGAACAAAATGATAATCGATGTCGATGTGCTTTGCCGTCTTGTGTGCAACTAGATTCTGAGCCAGAAAAATAGCACTATTGTTGTCACATAACAACAGTGGAGAACTGGAAAGCTGGACACAAAGATCACGCAGCAAATGAGACAGCCAAACTACCTCTAAAGCAGTTTTGGCAAGGGCCCAATACTTTGATTCAATACTAGAGCGAGAGACAGTGGGTTGCTTCTTCGTGCTCCAGGAGACCAAATTACCGCCGAGAAAGACTGTATAACTATAGGTGGAACGTCGGGTTTCCAGACAGCGAGCCCAATCAGCATCCGAATAACCCAAGACCTTCGGAGTGCTGGCAGAGCAAAAAGTAAGACCAAATGTAGCGTGTCGCAAACACATCGAAGAATCCGAGTGACCGCATCAAAGTGATCATCACGAGGGTCCTGAAAAACTGACTAACGGTGTTAACTGAAAATGCCAAGTCTGGTCGAGTGATCGTCAAGTACTAAAGAGCATCAACCAGGGATCTAAAAGAGTCAGATTCTGAAAACTAGGACTGGTGGAGCTGTGTAACTGCGAACCAGGAACAAAATGAGTAGTAACCAGAAAAGCATCAGACATGCTGACACGAGTAAGAATATCTCGAGCATACTTAGCTTCTAAAAGAAGTATGCTCGACGAAGTGGGTGAAACCTCTAGGACAAGAAAGTAATGCAGAGTGCCAAGATCCTTAATAGCAAACTCCCGATGTGTCCTATCAATGAATTGGCGGAGGAGCATAGAATCGTTACCAATGATGATGTCATCAACATAGACCAGGAGATAAAGCACAGACGTTCCTCTAGATAAAACAAATAAGAAAGTGTCAGCCGAACTGCACTGAAAACTGAGCTGCAAAAGATAAGTACTGAACCTCTGAAACCAGGCCTGATGAGCTAGCTTAAGACTGTAAATGGTCTTTTTTAGATGGCAGACGTAATCCGGATGAAGTGGGTCCTTATAGCCAACAGGTTTCGCCATGTAGACTGTAGTATCAAGAACACCGTTCAGAAAAGCATTCTTGATGTTCAGCTAATGAAGGGGCCAGGAGCATATCGTTGTAATGGCAAGGACAGTGCATACAGTGGAAGCTTTGACCACAGGATTGAAAGTGTGATCAAGGTCAAAACCCAAAATCTGCGAGAACCCCTGAGCAACAAGTTGGGCCTTATGATGATCAACTGTGCCATCCGGGAGATAATTCATCCCATAGACCCATTTGGAGCCAACAATGTTGACATCCGATGGGCGAGGAACCAAATCCCAAGCATGATATCCTTTAAGGGAAGCGATCTCTTCATCCAGAACCAATTCATCAACTGAAGACAAGAAGAAGCCGGAATCACCATCATCATCCAAAAAAGTAGAGATATCCAAAGTTGAGAGAGAGGATGCCGAAGCGAAGGAGGCGGGGGGAAAACAACTCTTGTCAAACTGCGCATAGTGTGTGCATATATTTTTTCCAGTGATAGTGTCAAGACAAAGGAAACCCTTATAATGGCAGTTGTATCTGATGAAAACATAAGGAACACTCCGAGGAGATAACTTGTGATCGGTCATAGGGCAAACAAAAGGGAATACTCGACAACCGAAAGGATGGAAGTTTGAGTAAATAGGATCTCGTTAATAGAGAAGACCATAAGGAGAGGCACCCAATAAAATTGGAGTAGGTAACCGATTAGGCAGTGGCAAAAGTGTCAACCCATCTAGAAAGCGGAAGATGCGAATGGAATTGCATTATAAGCCCCATCTTCGCAACATGTCATGGTTTTCGCCTGCTCGTCCATTTTGCTGCTGAGTATACGAACATGACACTTGATGGTGAATGACTTTTGAGGAAAAATGAGACCGCATATGCGTATTCAAAAACTCAGTGCCTCCATCACTCTGAAAAACCTTAATGGTGGAAGAAAATTGATTTTCAACCAAAGCCTCAAACTGTAAGTATGTTTAAAAAAACTAGGATTTGCGATGAAGCGGGAAAAACCAAGTAAACGAGAGTGAACATCCACAAATAAGGCATAATAAGAAAAACCAGTCTCAGATAAAACTGGGGAAGGACCCCACAAATCACAGTGTACTAAATCTAGAACGCGCGTAAAATGTTTAGTGTTTTCAACAAAAGATAACCGCTGCCTGTTTGTCATAACACGAGGAGTACAAGTATGCGGTTTAGGTAATAAAAAGGAAACAGAAAGGAAACTAATCTTCTACAACTCGAAAATAACTGCAGTTGGCACATGTCCTAGGCGAGCATGTCAAAGCTTGAAGGATGCCCGCCCTTTATTACGCTGGAAAAAGGAAACAAGTGTTGCATCACCTTTTTCTAACATGTACAGACCTTCGTCACTCTGGCCCCTACCCGCGACTGCCCTGGATACTTTATTCTCAATAACAATGTTTCGATCACCAAAGGTAACAGACACATTCAAATCTCTGGACAGTTTACTAATAGACAGTAAATTCTAAGTAATCTCAAGAACAACCAAAACATCATGCAGTTTCAAATGCTCAGAAATATGAGAATTACCAACATGAAAAATTGGAATAGAAGCACCATTACCAACAGAAACATGAGAATTACCGGAATAGGGAGAAACACTGTCCAGGTCGGAGGCTGAAGACCCTAGGTGACTGGTTACGCCAGAATCAAGTTACCAGTCTGAAGTGCTCGCAGAGGGGTTCAACTGCATGGACGCCTGGAAGTTTTCTGCTAGGTGGGTCGAGTCTGTACTCTGAGTCTAAGCTAACATCTTGTAGCAAGTAGCAGCAAAATGACCAGGCCGACCACACCGGGTGCAGTGCCGTTGACCACGACCAGTTTCTGAACCTAAGGTGGCTGGCTGAGAATAGCCAGTGAACCGGCGACCACGGCTTCCACCTGAAGCGACCGACCCTGGCGGCGCATGGACCGAACGTGCCACCGTCCCTCACCGATGCGTGATCTCACGCGTGGCTGACTGAGGGGTTTTCTCCCATGCAAAAGCAACCAGCCCGGCGCCGGTGATGAATTCCCCTTTAAATTTTTTAAGAATGCCTCGTGATTCATGGCACGAGATAGTACATCGGTATATAAGGGTGTAGGGGACGAATTAATCAACGGGGCAGGAAAAATCTTTGAACTCCAACCCGAGAGTAGTAAAAAACAAAATTATCTGATCATCGTTAGAAATGGGAGAACCCATAAGAAATAAATGCTCAAAATATCTTTAAATTGTAAATGGAGTTCATGAACGGTACCGCTCTTACATATACCGTGGGCATCTGTACGATGGCGCATGATAGTGGACGTGTTGTTTAGAAAAGTGGCACAAAAGTTGTCCCAGATGTCCTTGGCTCTCTACATCCGGTTACCGTTTTGTGATATATTGAATATAAGCATTTGCTTCCCAGTTGTTGGGCCTTATATTACATTGTTGGCTTGTGTGTGTGACCCATGCTATCTCGGGTGTGTATATTTCGCTGCACATTCGACCATGTCCCTTAACGGGCCCGGACCGCTGCGAGCAACCGAGCGATGTACGAAGCACGTGGGATCAAGGCGGTAGTCGTGGCACGGTTGTGCGTGGCTTGGCCACACGAATCACACCCTTAGCGGGTGACCCATGACAGTACACATGAAGCCGAGATTTTGGAAAGGGCCTCAGGAGAGAGAGAGAGGGGGGGGGAGAACAACATACTGCAGACCCTCTGGTCTTCATCAATCAGGAGGTCATAGACTTCCTTGGCCAATTTGTAAGCCGCTTGAGCCATCGTATGGTCAGTCGTGGAGCCGGTGGGAGGAGGGTGGCGGCAAAAGAGGAAGACGGTGAGCCGGCCGATGGCAGAGTGGGGAGAGGTGGCCATGGAGTCGACCCATGAAGATAACTAAAAAGCTTCTGAGGTCTGAGGACGTATTCAATCTGATGTTTCCAGAGAAGAAAGTTAGACTTATTGAGCTTGATTTGCATCGTTTGGAGAAGGGTATTGAACAATAATTTTTCACTGGCCATGATGAGAGTGGCGTTGAAAAAAAATTGAAAGGAAGAGGGGGGAGGAGAGGTTCGGCCACTGGAGGGAGAAGAAGGATGGCGGGCGAAAAAAATCTATGTTTTGGAAGATAAATCCGAACATTGTTTTGATATCATGACAAAATGTATTTGTCGTAAGGAAATGATCAATTGCTAATTGAAATAAATAGAATACAAAATAAAATAGAGTACTACTAAAACTCTGAATTAGTCAACAAGACTTATCTAGAATCAATCAAATAAAATCAATCATTATTTACTCTAATAGTCTCCACCAATCCGCTTCCCTGCATGTAATAGTAATAATTTCTGTTGTTTTTGAAAGCTGCACATCTGTTGCCTCCACTTTTTTTTAACTGAAAACACCCAAGGGTGGGGGTTGATATATTGGTACCCCAAGCCACAATTTACGAGCCAGTGACATCATAGTAGTTTCATACAAAAAGGCAACGTCATTGCCTCCAAAAGAATGATCAGATACTAATAACTATAAGTCTATATATGTGCAAGATCTAGAAGAAAAAGGTAGTTTCAATTCCAAAGTAGCGAATTTCCACACCCAGTGTTAATTCATTACTTTGGCCAGGCAACAACCAGTCAGTCATAACCGTAAGTAAAACTGATGGAGGAATTAGGCTAGTAAGTCTGCCATTGTTGGTATTCTAAGCTCGTAAGCAGGAGAAACTTGCAGACCATGGTGAAACAGCTGGAGGAGTATGTTGTTGAATGGCATGTGTCTAGCTGGAAAAACCAAGCGTAATCAGCTCGAGCACATGAATTCAGCTTGAGCACACGAATGTAGCTCGAGCACACGAATGTCCCCTCGAGCACACGGAAGTCCCCTCGAGCACACGAATGTCCCCTCGAGCACACGAATGTCCCCTCGAACACACGAATGTCCCCTCGAAAACACGAATGTCCCCTCGAGCATATGAATGTCCCCTCGAGCACACTAGTGTCCCATCGAGCACACTAATGTCCCTTCGCGAACACAAATGTCCCCTCGAGCACACGAATGTCCCCTCGAGCACACTAATGTCCCTTCGAGCACACGAATGTCCCTCGAGCACACGAAAGTTCCCTCGAGCACACGAATGTCCCCTCGAGCACACGAATGTCCCCTCGAGCACACGAATGTCCCCTCGAGCACACGAATGTCCCCTCGAGCACACGAATGTCCCCTCGAGCACACGAATGTCCCCTCGAATACATGAATGTCCCCTCGAGCGCACGAATGTCTCCTCGAGCACACGAAAGTCCCCTCGAGCACACGAATGTCCCCTCGAGCACACGAATGTCCCATCGAGCACACTAATGTCCCTTCGAGAACACGAATGTCCCCTCGAGGACACAAATATCCCCTCAAGAACACGAATGTCCCCTCGAGCTCACGAATGTCCCCTCGAGCACACGACTGTCCCCTTGAGCACACGGATGTCCCCTCGAGCACACGAATGTCCCGTCGAGCACACGAATGTCCCGTCGAGCACACGAGTGTCCCCTCGAGCACTCGAAAGTCCCCTCGAGCACACGAATGTCCCCTCGAGCACACAGATGTCCCCTCGAGAACACGGATGTCCCCTCGAGCACACGGATGTCCCCTTGAGCACATGGATGTCCCCTCGAGCACACGAATGTCCCCTCGAGCACACGAATGTCCCCTCTAGCACACGGATGTCCCCTCGAGTACACGGATGTCCCCTTGAGCACACGGATGTCCCCTCGAGCACACTAATGTCCCCTCGAGCACACGAATATCCCCTCTAGCACACGAATGTCCCCTCGAGCACACGAATGTGGATAGCAAATGTGGCTGTGAGCTTCCCTTTGGAAAGTGAAACACCATAACCATCGGGGGGAAGCATAGGGTTCCAGAGCCATGATGAGGTCTATAACCTGCGGCAAAAGGAAGGAAAGATCAGCAGTATCAATCATCTCTAGAGGCTTGCCTATGGATTCTAATATAAGGTGTATGAATGCTATCCATATAAATTAGCCCTTTAATATGCGCCGGAATGTTATTCAAATGAAGTGAAAAATCCATCCGGGAGGTTGAGTGGTGTTTAACAATAGCATCAGCCACTGAATTACATTCTCTGTATGTGTGCTTAAGATAAACCTGGGATAGAAGTGTGTGAACTTGGAACACCAATGGGTATAAAGTCCATTCGGAGCATGATGAATCATTGATCATATGAACTGCCTGTAAAGAGTCAGATTCGATAATGAAGTTTGGATATCTAGGGATACAGATTTGACATGCCAGAAGGACCGCCTTTATTTCAGCTTCCAGTGGTGAAATGGCTGATATGGACTTTGACTTAATTAGGAGTGGGAAACCCTGGTTAACACGAGCAATTAAGCCAATAGAAACATATGTAGCAGACCATGAGGCATCCACATTAACCTTGATGACATTGGGACCTGGAAATTCCCAGTATACAGTGGAGATGGTTGGCTTTGGTGGTGGTCTGGGGAGGGATATTAGAGAATGGAATTGATTGCATGAGTTATGGTGTATATTGGGGAGGCAGGGAGAGGCTGAAATGGAAAGATTAAGAGTATTTATAACTTCCTTGCTTATATTGGTAAAAGAAAAGGGTTTATCCTCAAGAAAGTAGGCATTTCTAGCCTTCCATAATGCCCAGCAGATCAATGGAGGCAACAATCGACATATTATTTTCTGAAACCCAGAAAGGTCACTATAATTCCAAAAGATGAAAGTATCCACAACACTATGGACATTTTGCAGGTTGAAGTTAACTAAATGAGCACTCTGAATCCAAACAGATTTAGCAAGATGGCAGTTAATGAAGAAATGTTCCAGAGAGTCAGATTGATTGCACATAGGACATTTTGAAGCCAAGCTAAAACCACATTTAATGAGGATATCATTAAAAGGTAAGAATGAGTTGAGCAATTTCCATGTAAAGATGGAGATCTTCTTAGGTAACCTAGTGTTCCATATGAGCTTAGTAACTGGGAAATTACCTGGTATATATGTTAGAGTTTTATAAGCTGACTTGAAAGAGAATCTGCTAGTCTTTTCAGGTTTCCAAATCATCTTGTCCTCTCTGTCATGTACAATTTTTGTACCCTTGGCCATGAATAATCAGTGAATTTTTTTCTGCAATAGGGTTTACCTCACAAATTCTCTTCCATGTTTTGGAGTTCTTGTGGGACTGGGGAAAGGACCACAATAATTTGGCCCACAAGGTGTTCCCCAATTGGCTTTTCCACCATAATTTAAGTGAGCAAGCTTTAATAATTGACTTGATAGATCTAAAACCCAATCCATAATGAGATTTAGGGATAGCAATGTCAGTCCACTTTTTCCATACCTTATTTTTCTTTCCTCAGTTTCCCCCAAAAGAAACTGGCCATTCTTTTTTCCATGGATTTTACAATAGATGTCGGAGGTTTACAAACAGTCCAAATATGATGAGGGAGAAAGTATATGCATGATTGGATCAGTGTCATTTTCCCTCCTACACTTAACCATTGATTCTTCCAGTTTTTAAATCTCTTATCCATAGTTTCAAGAAAGGGATGGAAATATCTAGATAGGGTTCTTCCTTTGAAAATAGGGCAGCCTAGGTACTTAAATGGGAAAATACCTCTCTTCATTCCTAGGATAGACTTAATCTGATGTTTCTTAGTGACTGTAGCTCTCTTGCTAATGTAAAACTCTGATTTTTCATAGCTGATTTCCTATCCTGATGTTAACTCAAATATCTGCAGAAATGCTTTAATCCTAATTAGACCAGATTTGAAGCTTGCATAAAAATTATGGTGTCATCAGCATAGCTTAAGTGGGTGACTGGTAAAATAGTAGAGGGAAGAGAAAAATATTGCAAACTGTTATTTTGAAAGATGAATGAAATGCTCCTGGAGAAGGATTCAGTAAAGATATTGAACAGTAAAGGAGAAAGGGGATCACCTTGTTTGATTCCTCTAGTTGATTTGAAAAAACCAACAGGATTACCATTGATGAGCAAAGAGAAGTAAGCCTGGGAAAGGTTGTTCATGACCGCCTTAATAAATTTACCTGAGAAACCAAATTTATGCAAAATACTCTGCAAAAAACCCAGCTAACCCTATCAAAAGCCTTTTTCAGGTCTAGTTTGAGCATACAATTTAGTACCCTATTTTTTTTGTAAGGAATCTAACCATCTCTTGAAGATATAGGATATTGTCTGAGATATCTCTATTCTTCATAAGAGCAGTTTGGTTTTGAGAAATTAGTTTGTCCATATATGGTTTCAGTCTTTCCATGAGAACCTTAGAGCAAATTTTATTAGCAACATTAGAAAGGCTAATAGGTCTGAAATCATCAAAAGATGATGGGTAGGTTTTTTAGGAATAAGAGTTATCCAAGTGCTAGAGATATCTCTTGGTATGTTAGATCCTAAAAGAAAATCATTTACTGCAGATAAGAGGTCATCTTTTATGAAATCCCAGCATTTGATGTAAAATTTACTAGAGAAGCCATCAGGCCCTGGGCTACTATTCCTATTCAGCCCCATGACCACTGATTTGAGTTCAGTTTCTGTTACAGGCCTAGATAAACTAGTGTTATCTTGCTCAGTGATGATGGAGGAATCTGGCTAAGGAAGTGTGGATAGTAGGTGGAATCCACAGGGTTCCTAGATTCAGTTAGTAGGTCTGAGAAGTATTTGACAGCTTCATTCTGAAAGTCTGTAAAATTGTCCAGCCATTGACCAAACGAGTTTTTGATTTTTGATATATTCAATCTACAGTTCTTCTCCTGAACAGATTTATGAAAAAATTGGGTATTATTATCCCCACACTTAAACCAATTCAATCTTGACTTATGTTTCCAGAATTTTTCTTTCTCTTTTAAAGCTCTGAGAAGAAGTGCCCTTTTTTCATTAAGAATGATAAGTTCAGTTTCTGAATGGGATAAATCATAGATTACTTCCTGTCTTCTGAGATTATCCTCAGCTATCATTACATTAGAGTCAATATTACCAAAGCTCTCTTTGTTCCATATTTTAAATACTTTCTTAACTCTAATACATGTTTTGTGAATAGGAGAAACCCAGTTTGTTCTAATTAAATCCAAGAAATCAGGCCTATTGAACCAACAGTTGAGAAATCTAAAAGGTTTTGGGTATGAGGGAGTCTGAGTAGCAATTTGGAACAAAAGGGGTGAATGATCCGAGGATTGCCTATTGAAGATCTGTATGGAGGAAGCTGGGAATTTATTGCTCAATTGGAGTGTACACAGACCTCTATCTAATCTTTTAGAAGTAGGGTTTCTCATTCTACCATTGGTCCATGTGAAAATATTCCCTACAGTATTAATCTCCTGTATTCCTTTGGTGTTAATCCAATTATGGAAATCCCTAATACTGCCTAGATTAGGAGAGCTAGGGCCTCTATATTCATCAGGTGTGACAATTGTGTTGAAATCACTTATGAAAACAGTTTCGTTTAGTGAGAGAAGACCTAGGGCATGCTATAGTAACTTTCTACCTTCTCTATTCCTAAGGGCATAAATAAAAACTATTTCCATCTGAGAGTTAGAGCCAGAGTGGATGATTTTAACATTCAGGAATTCTCATGGTGACATATAAGATTAACAATCAGTGAGTTATTCCACATTAGCCAGATCTTACCATTATGGAGAGGAAGGTTATTAGAAAAATTCAGTTTCTGCATGTAGGATTGGCATTGAGAGTTATCATGCATAGGTTCTATAATACATAATAGTTGAATTTTCTTTTTCAAAATCAAATGTTTCAGTCTGAGCATAGAAGTTTCAATTCCCCTCATATTCCAAACCAAAAAGTTAAGTTTGACAGGGTGCATCATTGGTTAACTGATTAATGGCTTTTAGTGGCAAATCTTAGCATCATCTTATTCAATTGGACAAGGTAATTCTTTTTGGTCTTAATATTACCTTGGCCATCATTCTCACCTGATAGATTACTTGAAACTACCACAGGGGTAGCCTAAGAGTGAGTATCTGAAGCAACTTCACTACCATCATCAAAGGATTCCAGAGGGTCCTGAATTAGACCTTCATCAGAGTTCGACAGATCCTCCATATCCTGCAAAACAGCAAATCTGTTTTCCATCTTTCCTTGGTGTGAAAGTGGAGGCTTAACGGGGGAGCACTGGAAACGAGTCAAGTTGTGAGAACCAATCCCCATGTCATCCTTAGCATATATTTTAGGTTTTCTTATAGGGATAGTAACCTCTGTTAGGTTTATTAGTTCCCTAAGGACTGTATGGGATTTTTCCAAGGCTTGTGTTACTGATGGGTGGTCTGGGGGAGGTGGTTGAGGTAATTGAGGTGTGGTAATCTGAGTGATTGCTCATATTGTCTCGGGGCCATTTGCCAAAGGATCAGAGGCAGGGTTAGTATTAGCTAGCTGATGAGATATGATTTCTGAGTTGGGCTTATTTGAGGAAGGCTGATTGTTAGTAAACATAGCAGGGGCTTTTGCAAATTTATGCCCAGTAGCATACCATTTAGGCATTGGTTCAACATTATTATGGGAGACAGTTTTACATTGACCGAGTGAATGTCCCAGTTTAGCACAGTGATCACAATACAGGGGGATATCTTCATACTCAATATTATATTTCCGATTGTTATTTGTTGATCCTAATCTGATGGAGGTGTTAAGAGGTTTCTGAAGATCTATCTCAACACACACCTTAATTGCAGACGGCCTGGTTAACATTTCAGTGGCTAAGTCCTTCTTGATGAAATTACCTATACTATTTCCAATAGATTCAATAGAAAAACATTATAATAGTACAGGGGGACTTCCATGATTGTGCACCATACTGGAACAATTGGGGATTCCTTGTGTGTTGAAAAATCTGAAGACCATTTGAGGATTTTCATCTGGACTCCATTGAAAACCCAGCTTCCTTTGATCCAGCATCTCTGATAATCATTAATCTGGTCAAATCTGATGAGGACGTGCTTGAAATCTAGTGACCCCAATTGGTATTTTCCAGCAAACCCCACCGTTTTGAAGGATGATTCCAGTTGCTCCATTGAGAGCCTACCTTTAGTAAATTTGCCTACCAGGGCATTGGCGTAGTGGGCGGAGAGTGTTGAGATCTCTTCCTCAGTGTATAGACATGCTAGCTCTCCCAAATGCTCCGATTTTGGGATCAATTCGGGATTGTCCGGAAGAGATTGACGGAGAGGGGGGGATTTTGCTTGGAGTGCAGAGAGGAAAGTTTTTTGTAGGGTTATAGGATTGCCGTTCTCTGCCATGGTGGCCGGCCGCGACGGAGGCGTGGTCAGCACCGTTACTTGTTGACAGGGTAGAGCCGTTAGCGGCGAAAGAAGCCGTTGACGTTGGATTCAGAGATTGTGAAGTGAGAGAAGAGAGGAGACGGTACTGTTCACTTATGCCCAACGTTCGGCGAAGTAGGAACAAACAGGATATTGAGGAATAGTTTTTTGTGTTGCCTCCACTGCTTTCTCATTAACCGATTAACTTTTCCTTTCTTCTAAAAGTCTTCTGCAATTCCTTGGCAATTAATGCTTTGGCGTTAAAGCATGAGCTTAACTTGGGCTTTGGTTTGGGTTAATTTAAGATCTAAGGTTTGGTATTGGGAATTCCGGTAACTGAACTTTCTGGCGGTACGGTTGCTTTTCTTTAGTGGAAGGAAAGGCCTTCTGCAATTTCCTTTAGGGTTTGGTATAGGAGAAACAAAGTTCATACTTATCTTGTAAGGTTTCACTCTAAATTATACTTTCAAAACTCAAATTAGTAAATGATAGATGAGTACACGGCTCTAAATCAGTGCTAAGTTACAGGTTGAGAAATCTAATGAGATACAATTGATCAAGGAAATCTTCAGGCACGTTTCATCCCCTTGGTTTACTATCTCACCTAATTGTCACCCACTTTTTAATTATTATTTTTAAGTATATTTAACCAATAATAACTTAACAATGGTGAAATTTTAATATTTAGAAATTACATGTTATGAAGAATCTTATATATAATAATATTATTACTTATATGCTATGAGAAATTTATGGTTAAATATAACTTGAAAAATCTAACTGAAAAATGTGTCAATATTAATTGAACAGAATAAAAGTACTAATCCACTTTCATTGTCGAATCACTTACGTGTTGTAGACACACAAATTATAAATATATTTATAGAGCATCTACAATGGTAGCTCCTTAAATTCACTTTTCTTAATAAGGAGCACCATTTATTTAAGGAGTATCATTGTGGAGTTATAAGGACCACTTGATGTGCCAATTTTATACGGTTATATTAGGACTTTTAGGATTCACTTTTGTACACTTTTGTGCTCTAAATGTGACATTTTTCCTTGAAGTTCTCTAAGGAGGGTTAAAAGTGATTTTTACGCTTTTATTACTTTTCTAGAGAATTTTGTGTGACAAAGTAATTTGTTTGAAGACTTTGAAGAATACCTTTCAAGATTTGAAGACTTGTATTTGACCTTTTGAAGATTTAAAGAATTGAAGAAGTGAACAGAAGAGGAGGATATGAAACAAAAAGAGGAAAGACATCAAGCCGCTAGAAATGGAGTCCGTCGCGAGCTCGTTGCGAGCCGTCGCGACTCGCAACGAACGAAAGGCAAGAAATTCCTCTTGCTTTTTGTACTATAAATATTCACCTTATCCTCTCCTCTTCAACAGCTTGTAACACTCTCTTCTTCTTGCGTTTTTGTGGGTTCAAACCCTAGTTTTTCTTTCTTTCTTTTCTTAGTTTTGTAGGTTAATCATGTCTTTTAATTGTCTAGCTTAGTTTTATCTTGGGAGCAATGGATTGAAACTTCCATTTCTATGTAGTAAGAACCATATATATATATATATATATATATATATATATATATTTGGTGCTTTTGCTATGTGCATTTATTGAGTTTTGAATGTGAATCATTAATGGCATTGATGTTGTTGGAAGCTTGAGTATATGAATTGCTTGTATGATTACTTGTTATGGTTGGGAGAAAGTAGCTAATTCTCCCCTCTTTTAATGTGGAATCCAAGAGCATGAGTTAGAGCTTCTTAATGATGTTGATGTGTTGATTATTGCTGGATGAATGTGATGATGTTGAATTCGTTGTCATGTTTGTTTTAGGTAGCAAATGAGAGAAGTCAATGAATGTCGATTGTTCTTGGATAATCTTGTGTAAATGCATGATTAGTGGAAGTAGTGAATAGATTTTGTTATTCGTTCTTGAAGCCTTTGTTATTTAGCATTTATGTGTTCTTAATGCTATGTTTCACTTCATTTATGCCATGTGTTGTTTAAGAATGGGAAGTGTTTGTATGATTGAAGTGTTAGGGTGTTAGGAAAGTGACGAATTCCTTAGCTCCTTTGCATGAAAATCTAGGAATATGAACTTAGAACTTCTTGTGCATAATGTGTTGTGATTCTTGCTAGATAAGTATGTTAATGTCGATTGTTCTCATATTTATCCTATAGATGCAATGAAAGGTTGAAGCTTGAATGTGGTTTGTTCTAGGTTTAGCCTAATGAATGCTATGTTTGGTTAAACGGCTATGTCTTTGGTAGAAGGTTTGTCGTTGTCAAATCTATGGTCCTTCGTGCATAATGTCATTGATGAAATACCCCTATGGTCGTTGTTTGTCTAGGGTGATCATCAATGAGGTTTGCAAATGGTCGTTGTTTGTCTTTGCAAACTACTCTTAAGAAGGAATGAATGTTGATCTTCCATTGGCATTCCCATAGATAATAATTGTGATAGGATGAGTGAATGGTTCAATGATCTTCATTAGATTTGGAAGTGGATATCGATTGCCCCCAAACCTTTATCTTTTGTAGTTTTAAAACCCTTTTTTCTTAGTTTTGTTTGATGATTTAGCATAGTCGCTTAACTTTGCTAGTTGTCTTGTCTTTTAACTTTCATAACTTAGGACCACCAAAAAACCAAACCCCCTCTCCCCCCATTGAATTGCTTTTATATGTGTATACATATCTACGCCTAGCCTAATAGCAACCTTATATGTTTAAACGCTTGAGAAAATCTCTCTTCTTCGTGGACGGATCGACTTTCCGCTATCTACTTAGTTGTAGATAGTAAGCATTTATGGCTTATATATATTAACTTTGAGAGGCACGACGACGGTTTCCCACTACTCCTTAAAAAGGAGTTGCTCCTTAGTTAAGGAATTGGCACATCTTTCTTTGTGCAAATGCCAACCAATAAATGAATGTCATTTAACATAGCTTGTTTTATATTTTTAATTAATTATAACATAGCTTGTTTTATACTTTTAATTAATTATAATTAAAAAGAAGTGACAAAGAAATGCTCCTTAGGTCCACCACCATTGTTGGTAGTTTATTCTTACCTAGTTTTTATCAAATTTCATGATGTAGCACTTAAGAAGTGCTCCTTAAATCCACTACCATTGTGGATGCTCTTAGATTTCGAGATTGCAATGAAGGCATATTTATAAGGAGTGGACTCTCCTAAAAACTGTCTTTTTTATGGTGTTGATCTGACCCTATCTTTTCTACATAAATGTTGATTTAACCCTTTGTTTTTTTAGTAAAGATCTAATCTAACCATGTCTTATTAATAAAAGTACCGATCTAACCCGACCACCACCAGCGGGCGGCACATGACTGCTGGTTGAGCCTATGGGTATAAAGGTCATTAAATTTTTTGTTAAACTTAGGGGTATTTATCATTTTGGATTATGTCAACGCCTGAATTCCTTTAGTCAATGTCGGAATAGGGCAATTTGGGTATATCTACACCATTGCTCAAAATCTTAGGCTTAGTTTTGCACTTTCGGATTTTATCTGCACTTTCAAAATTAAATAGGGTTATTTATGCCCTTTACCCTTTAATCTTTGATGAAGTTTTGTTAGCCGTAGTTGATGTTTATGACTTTCAGTTTGACGATCATGCTGATGTTTTGCTAGTTGTAGTTGATGTTTTATAATTTCAGTTGGTGTTATGTTAATCGTAGTTGATGTTGATGATTTTCAGTTTGACGATTATGTTTATGTTTTTTTTAGTTGTAGTTGATATTTTATATTTTCACTTCTTGTTTTCTTAGTTGTAGTTGATATTTAGGATTTTCAGTTTGACGATCATATTGACGTTTTGCAAAATTTTTTTTTTTTTGAGAATAAAGTAGGAGGGAAAAGAATGGAAAAATTAGGGGAAAATCCCTGGGCAAAAATTTTAAAAATGTCCCTGGGCAAAAAAAAAAATAGGAAAGAAATGCACAGAAGTCTCTGCCTAAAGTTTAGACTTCCTCCGGAAGACCGTCTATATTTAAATGCACGATCACATATTTTAATAATATATGTTATTTAATCTAGCGATGAAACATATTTTAATAATATCTGTTATTTAATCTTTCGATCAAACATATTTTTAAAATGTGGAAGAAAATAATGGCAGTTTTAAACTAGTATTAGAAGAAGTATGTTATAGATTAAATGTAAATGTAAATATAAATATAAATACAAATAGCATCATAAATTAAAAGCTAGACGTTGTGAAAGTTGGAATCATCGACAGCCAAGCATTGGCTGTGAAGTTTTGTTAAGTTTGATGAAGGATGTGATAAATGGGATATCCTTTTTATTTAGTGGATGAAATCAAAGTCGGTATTCGTAGTCGTACCATTCGGCGGGCTGAGCGATTCCATTTTATACCTGCTCACATTTCTGGTCCATTAAAATAAAAGAATGCGTGTTTGGACGTATGTAACTTGTGAAGTGGTATATAATAGCAGCATACTACAGTTTTGTTTTCTGAAACATACGGTATGAGAGTTGTCCATTTCTAACCCGAATTTCTGATCCGACTCGATCAAACTTAACCTGAACCTGACCCTAACCGTAAAAATATTAATCTGAACCCAACCCTAATCCAACTCGAAGTCAAACCAAAATTCGAATCTAACCTGAAAATCTAGGTCCAAACCTGGACATGACCCAACCCGAACTCAACCTAGAACCTGATTCTAACATGATAACCTGGACTCAAACTGGACACGACCGAATCAACCCGAAATCTTATTCTGACACAAACATGATTCAATTGGAACACATTTCAACTTGAACCCGATTCAACCTAACCCATAATCAACTTGTAACCGATTCAACCCGATAAATAACATACATAACTCGATCCATAATCAACTAGGAAAATAACTGACATAGTCAATATAATTATGACCCTATGCGTAAACCGCGTTTTGAATATACTTTGAATTTTAAAACCCTCTCTTGCTGCAACCCTCTCTCCAACTTTGCCGCAACCCTCTCTCCAACTTTGCCGCAACCCTTCTTCTTCAATATTTTTTCCCATCTTTCCATTAGGGGAGATGGGAGAACAACTGTTTATTTTAATTCATGTTTGTTATTGAATAAGTGTGAGATTTGTTTCCACATATTAGTTTTGTTCTTTGACCTGATTGATTAGATTATTTTTTCTTGATCCAAACTCGTTTCATCCCAAACAAAGTTCGCCATTTTTCAACCCAAACACATTTCGACCCCACTCGACCTGACCCGACCCAACAAATTGACTTCGACACGTTTCAATCCTACCCAACCAACAGATTTCAACACATTTTAATCTGAACCCGTTTTGACGCAACCCAACCCGACCCGTCAAACAGAATTTGACCCATTTTGACTCGACCCCACCCAGCCCGACAAACAGATTTTGACCTATTTCAACCCCAACATGTTTGAACCAAACCTGAACATGGCCCGTATACCCAAATTGACAGCCCTATATGCTAGTACGAGTATGCGGTAATAGGTTAGTTGGACCGTTCCGCTTAAAAATTTGGTGTGAGGCAACATTACAAAATTGAGCCCCTATATATAATTATAATATAAGAAAATATCATATTAAACCATCTAACCGTTAGATCAAGTTTTGAAATTTATCTTTATATATATACATATATATTGGGATCAGGCCGTAATTAATTTAGATTCGGGGTCAACTTTTTTTAAAAAATAAAATTCTAGGAAGACAAAATCTTGGAAAACACCGTCTTTTCATAGGCTAATAGAAGGACGATGTTTTATTAGAATTATAGAAAGTTAAGAATTAAGTAGCAAATTAAAGAAACTGTAAATCACGCGCCATATGTATATAAGATTCCCCTTTTTATTTTCGTTTAATTTCCATTTTAAATCGCCGCCTGAAATTCTCTCTCTACTTTTTCTCTTCTTCTTCGTCGAAATTCTCTTCCCCGGGGTTTTTCTATCGCTATTTCAACCCAAATTTTGCCATTCATTTTTCCACTCTGGTGTTGTGTTCGCCGTAGGTAATTTTCTACTTTTGAGCTGGTTTGTTGTTTCGTTTTAGGGTTTTTTGTTCATATTTTAGGGTTTTTGTTTCGGATTTGATTTTTTTTGTTCTGTCGATAGTGTTGCGAATGGTGAAGAAGAAGGATGTGTCTGTCAATAGTGTTGCGAATAATGAAGAAGAAGGATGTGTTTGTCGATAGTGTTGCGAATGGTGAAGGTATTGTTTATTTGTCATTTTTGTTGTTGTTAATGTGTATTTTTGTTGTCAAATGTCGAATGCTTTGCTTTATTTTGCCTTATAGCCGGGTTTTGATTCTATTTGTGCGATGATGTTAGTGTTTTTTCTGTTTTCCCTAATTTACTAGGTTTAGGGTTTAGAAGACCTGTTAATAGCTTTGGTTTTTACTGGAAGCTATTATGAGTTTATATTTTCAGTTTACATGAAGATATGTTTGGTATTTACTTGAAGATTTGGTGTTTATAACTTTGGTGTTTACATGAAGATTTGGTGTTTGTAGCTTTTGGTGTTTACATGAAGATGTAAAGGTTGTTGATGCTGCAAAACTAAATATCTGCTCTAAAACATAAGGGCTCCTGAATTTGATGTAGCTGCATTTCTTGGTGAATAAGTTTAGAGAAGTTTTGTTAGTGCATTCTGTGGCCATGTATGTATAATCAGCACCATGTTTCTTGCACCATTGTTCTAGTTGTTGAACTAGTTTTGTGCCAATGCATAGTTTATGCTCTTTTTATTTTTATTTTTTGCCTTTTTAAATTGAATTGAATGTAGCTAGATTGTGACAACCTGGGAAATAAAAAGAAGGAAAATGAATGAATGTTTGATTAATTAATTAGAAGGTTGGATGTAATACAAAATTTTGAAGCGAACTAGGTCCACTTTGGCATGATTGATTGAGCTGGAAAATTTGACTTAATATGATTGCATTTTGAAGCAAACCGGTTATAATTGATTGAGCTGGGCAAATTTGAAGCGAACTAGGTCCACTGGAGGTAGGCAATCTCGCACAACTTTTGGCATGATTGAATGAGTGATGTCATATTAATTGATTTGTACCATTGTACTTTTGCGTATATGTTCAATTCTGGACTAGTAGTTACATTTCTTTCAATGCATTAATTTCTTTTGCGTTTTGATGTCCATTCTTGTGATTACATGGGCCGTCATTTTGTTTTGATATGCTTCTTTTGTCTTGTGACTCTGTTATTCGCTTTATAGTTTATAGTTTGTAGTGTCTTGTGACTCTACTGTTTATTGTGATTATTTTTAGTAGACAGGATTCATATATTTGTTATAAAAGGTTATGTGTTGTTTATTGTGATTATTTTTAGTTGATAGGATTCATATATTTGTTATAAAAGGTTAAGTGTTAATTTTGAATAATTGTTACTATTCTTTATTGTTTTGAGAAAGGTTGTTACATTATCAGTTTATCTTATAAGGTTCATTATTATGTCTGTAATCTTGTTGTTTTATTATTTTTACTAATTAGTTTTTTTATTAATGTTGTTTATATTTATCTGATTTATTAATGATTGTGTTGTTTTGGTTTTGTATAAATAGGTGTGCGCAAATCCTCGTGCAATAAGAATTCATCGACTGTTCCATTGGATCTTCCGAAGAAGAGGAACAATGCAATTGATGTGGTGATTGAGGAACCAGATACTGCTTATGTCTGCACTCATAGGAAGGTTGTTTCAAATAGCGCACTGTTAGGACTGAGGTTGTGGATGTTGTAAGGTCTGAGGGTGCTGGTGGTTCTGAGGGTGTTGGTGGTTCTAAAAAGCCCAATTCTTAAGATTTCTTTGATGATCCCGCGATCTTGAAGCAGATTAATGACTTGATGAATGGTTTAAGAAGAAAGTAGCTGATTCCATGCCCAGTTTCGACCTTCACATTGATGATTGACCCTCACATTTTTTTGAAAATCTTTTGTAATAGGTTGTGGATTTAGATTCCTAGAATTTGTATGTTTTGGATGAAAATAGATCTCTTTTGTTATTTTGAAGCTGTCTGACTTTAGGTATGACAAGTTGTCTGACTTTAGGTTGGATGTTTATGTTAAAACGGTAATGGTTTATAGTGATACATGCACATTTCAGGAGTTTATTTTGTTTTAGTGCTTTGTCTTAAAATTTTGAAGCTATCTGCTTATATGTGTCCCAGGTAGGATTTTAGATTAAAACACTTCATGTTTGTAGTGATACAGCTTAACTATAAGTTACATAATTCAGAAGTTTAGCATGCTATCAACCTGATTTTAATTTTGGCAGATTTGATATTTAGGTTCAAACATTGGGACTTTGTAGTGAAAGATGCTCATTATGAAATGCATAATTCATAACTTTAAAATTTTAGTGCACAGAATATGGTTGTTGAAAGACAACTTCTTTATCAAAAAACATTAATACTTTAGAATAAACATTGTAATGAATGTAGTCTATAACGTGACATAAAATAAACTTTCAGATTCTAAATTACGCTTGAAATAAATTGTTGAAATGATTTAAAAGATATGTTGTTTTGGTGTTTTGGTACCAAACTCATTTGTCATTTGTAGATCGTTTTCCTTTCTCAAATGCCTACTTGATTCTTACTCACCTTCCTTTTGTCATTGCATGCTTTCGATCAAGTATGTTTGTTGTGACTAAACTTGATGCGCTGATAGCCTCGTTTTGTGTTGGGGAACTTGATTCTATAGACAAGATTTACTAGAATTGCAATTGTTTCTTTACCTAGTGCATCTTTGAGAACTCCTCTTGCATTTAGAATGTCTTCACTCTTCAAGATCAGGTTGTAGAATTTCCTTGCTAATTCCTTGCCATTTCATACACTGCAGTAAGTTCAAATAAAACACTAGAATTTCATATTGAAACATTCGATGTATAATGTAAATCATATAGGTTTTATGTTACTCATTCGTAATTTCAGTTAACTTTGCTTTTCGTTTTTTCTTCTCTAATCTAAAACTCTTAAATATGTTCAGTATAAACATTACAATTTTATACTCAAACATAGACGTTAAATCTTAAAACAATAACATGTTTAATGACATTTGAAATGTTAACATGTACTGAGATTTCCTATTCATAAACAAAAGAACTTCATATTAAAAGGAAGTATGAAATGGAAGAAGAGGTAGAAAGGAACCATGAAGTAATAAATTCCTTAGAAGTGGAATAAACTAAGAACTTGGGAACAAGGACCTGTGGAGAATTATCAGAGTTTTTCTTCTTTCTTGCATGAGCAAAATCAAAGCTCACAGTAAACCAAAAAACATTGTCGATTATGCTACTGAACCAATAAAAGGCAGCGCTCTGGATCTAATAATTCACACTAGAATTAAGCACCAAATACCAAAGTAAAATAATTATTCTATAGGTCACATGATCAGGCATTGTTCACCAACAAAACATAAACAAACTTGTTGCCACGTATGATAAGAACCACCTCACTGAATAACAACTCCCCCCAAATTTATTTCCCAGACTCACCAACATTACCATGATCAATGCATGCAGTTATCATGTAGCACGGAAAAAATGTGCTAGTTATTAGTTATCAGTTATCATGTAGCACACCAAAAGGACACAGCATAAACATCAAGAACTTAACCAAAAAAAATCCACAGCTCCACCAAGATTAATTAGAAACAAAGTAGACCAATTTCTACCTAATCACCAAAAAAGGAGTTCTAAAACTATTCCAAAAGCAAAAGCACGCAAAGAGTAGCTCCACATAGATTAAACAGGGATCTAGTTCACAGACGTAAAACTGATTATCCAACACAGGCTTCTGGAATTCTTCACCGGCAAAAAAACATATCAGCCAACAATCTATTTCACGCATTTAATCTCATTTAAAAAGGACCTGTGGGATTAAAAGGTAGTATGTATGATTTAAAAGTTATCTTTGTGGGTGTGAAACATTCAATTTTTAATGAATATAATAGTGGATCAAAATGGAAACGAAACTGTGTATGATAGCAGCAACAAGAATATGTTCTTTGATTTCATTAACAAAAAAACTTCATATTTGATCAACAAAAAGATAGTACGTGTGATTTAAAAGGTATCATTGTGTATGTGAAACGTTAAATTTTTAATGAATCTAATAGGGGATCGAAAGGGAGATAAACATTCAATTTGTTCAGTACGCATGAACGCAGTAACAACAAGATGTTCTTCAATTTCTCTTCAATTCGTTCAGTTACGATCATCTAAACAATAAGATTCAATCAAATTTATAAAATGTTAGGATTATATTGCAATTCAAAACTTAAATCACAAACAAAAATTGTACAATTTGTCTCTCTCCCTTAGAGTTCATCATGCTGCAACATTTTCCGACGATCCATGAGGCAATTTGCAACGTTTGAGATATGAATTTTGACCGATATGATGCAGAAGCTAAAAGGCTCAAATTGGGGAAAATGGAAGGTCTGGGTTTTTGCATATACAGACCCGTGAATTAACCCTTTTTAAGATCTTATTTTTGACCTGGACTCCTCTATTTCAGACCTGCAAGTTCAAGAGACTTACCCATTGTCTCCAAATTGCAATGCAGTCTCTGGTCTTTCCATAGCCTATGGAAAGATCTTATTTTAAGAGATGGACTCTTTTAGGAACCTCACTGCAAAAAAATACAAAAATCACCCCCTCTCCCTCAATAATGCATTTTCTCCTTGGCGATTATCCCCAATTTAAAATTTAACCTTCTTCACAGTGGCGTTCTTTTCTGGTTGATGCTCTATAGCGTGATGATAGAGAAGATGTGAATTAGGAGATTACAAGAGTTAATGATGTTCTTTCTGTTGGATTCTATGATTCCTAGTGAATTTTGTTGGTTCATGTTTCTCGTGCTTTGTGTTGATGTAATTGGTGTGTAATGATACACTATTTATATGAATACATTCTACCATTTTTGTTTTATGTCAGAGCACTCTTCTACAACAAGTGACAATTGTGGTGTTGTATTTTGCAGCTCTTATTGACAAGGTATGCACTTTTTGCGATGAACTTAAAGCATTTCACCTTTTGTTATCAGTTTTCTACACAAAGTTGAGTTTGTGATGTGCTTAAAGGAACATCATGTTGGATAATTAATATCACATTATGTATAATTGAATGATATTATGTAATTAAATATTTGTATTTATCAATATCCATAATGTATGGAAATTAAGTTGCTTGAAAGTTACATAAGTTACACAAGTTACACATTCATATCAATATAATGTGTCGAAGTATAATGTCTTGCAAGTTACAAATATTCATGTCCATAATGTGGTCCAATTCACAGATTTTTCCAAAGGTCCACAAGGTGTATTCGCAACATGATATCAACATCACAAGAAATTGCTTGGCTAGATATCTAGTGCACGCCCATTCCTCTTCAATTGGAAATCCCAACGTGGTAGTATAACAAATTAGTATATATGATGACATTAATTGTGAGAAATAGACTTTGCATAATTTCTATTTATATCTACACATTGTTGCTTCGCTAGCGTAGTCTATAGATTTTAGATAGCTAGAGTCATATCATGTACTTTGTAAAAATGGAGCTATTATATGAGGCTTTATTCAAGCCAGTTTCTGACGAAGTAGCCCATATTTATCAAAACTTCATATTAAAGTTCCAAATTTGGAACTGTATCCCCTTTTCTATATTTTTTTCTAATGCCCGAAAATATATTCCGAACTCGGAAGCATCTACCCAAGACAACTTTCGAACTTGGTAGAACATATTATAAAAAATCATTTCATAGTGCAGGTCCGGATTGGACAAACGGGGCTGTAACTCATTTGGCAACTCTGATATTGGTTCCGAACTCGGAATCTTTCTATGGTTCCAAGTTTGTAACTCATTCCAGCGTTCAAGGACCTTCATTGAGTTCCAAATTTGGGAATCAACAAATATGGTCCCACCCCATTACTCATAATAGAATTTGGCATTGGGAGCAAGGCATAGGCTTTCCATCTGGGTGTGGTCTGTAAGGACCGTTAGGTCTAGCTGTGGGAAGACCATAAAGTGGAAAAATATACCACCACCAAACCATATCAAATGGTCTTTTGATGTGGTGGCAGTAAGCATCGTGGCTTCCTCCACCTTGTCAATCATGTAAAGCATCCCACAACAACTGTCTCCCGCTATGGTAACCCCACTTGGATGATTGTTTACTAGATGTTGAGCCAACAACCCAACCATTCCGCCCATGGGGAGCTTTCCGGCTATCTTTGCTCACAAGAAACAACACTTTTTACCTTGGTTCTGCAAGGAGTTTTACCTCAGTTTTTAATCCACAAAAACCGAGGTAAATGTAGCTGGAGTAAAAAGTATATTATTTAACTCGATTCAAAACCAAGGTAAAAAGTATTTTTTACCTTGGTTTTTGGTTAAAAGAACCAAGGTAAATATTGTCAACGTCCAAACCAGGTGCGACTTCGCACAATACAAACTGCAGTAAAAATATTAGCGAAAAGTGAGCGACATCGCAACTAAATTTTTATTTCAAACCGAAGTAAAAAGGAAACAAATGATGAACTAAGTGATGTCGCATAAATATTTTTCTGGAATTAAAAAATACTAAATTTTTTTATAGTCCCTGACATATGATGAAATACCATCCTTTGGTCCCCATGCCCAAAACAGCGTTTCTCCAGCATTCAACTTTCTGATAACAATTTGTTTAGGACCTGAAGCGGTTTTCCAGCTGGTATCAAGCTAAACCGGTCACCTAACCTGCACGTGTCATTTTACTCCGGTATTCCCAAGGGTTAAATAGTCAATTTAAGTAATGAACAGTAATTAGTGTATTTTATTTTACCAACTGTTTGAATTTTTTACCCTAACCCAGTCCGTAGTACTAACTCAGCCAATTTTCCCCCCAAATTAGAAACCCTAATCCAAAAACCTCTCAATCCCTCCCGAAAACCACGACGATTTAAGTGCCCGCTTGGTAATTTGTTAACCCAAACCAGATCTCTCCCAATCCCTCCCGTCTCACTGCCCATTTTCTGGATGGTTTAAGTAAGCGGAATTGCGACGGTTGGGCTCCCAGTGTTGATGAATCAATACGGTGGTGTCGCAGAATCAGTTTTATGGCAATTGTAATGGAACCCTAGGTAAGGAAAAAACTCGATTTAATTTTTGTGCTTACCCACTATAACTGAGGCTGTGAATTTTAGCGAGAACATGGATGGTGATGAATTCGAATGTGCGAATGTAGGTGAAAATGGAGGAATACAAGATGTTGGTGCTACGAGAACATGGAAGGAGTTTTGGTAGTGGAAATGGAGCTCCTGGCTATGGTATATATTTCAAATATGTATGGGCTGAGAATATGTATATATATAGTTGTAGAGATAGATACTGATGGTATCCCACCTGGTTGTTGGGTAGTAAATAATTGTGTTTCTCTTTTTGAATTGGGTGGTCCCCCTTTTTTCTGCTGATTGATGAGTTTCAGTTAGAATAGGAAATTGTTTGGTCCAAAAGTAGTGATAGCATAGGATTCTCATCTGTTTGTTTTATTAGTTTAGATTTATATCTACAAGATTCACTGGGATGGGATTAGTTTTATTTTAGTGGGAATTAATATATTATGTGGGCCCTATATGGTAATTTTACATTTTAAAATAGGTAGAGTCTAGCTGTATTTTATATTAATACACTGTTGTTTACGTTTTAGCTCCCGGTAGCAATCAGTATTCTATTATAATACACTGTTATGGATATATGACTTGGGACCTCATTCATATGTATGTTGGTGGCAGTGTATATATAGTTGATTACTGTCATGGTGATGATTTCTGTTTGGGTCGGCTGGATGCTACTTATTATTATTTAGGTTATAGTGGATGGTTATGTGGAGTGTATTTGGACAGTGGGCTGAGTTTCACTGATATAGATATGGACTAGTTGATACCGTTTCCTAAAAATATTAAGGAAATAATGGATATATGGGTTAATAATGGTGTGGTGGATGTGTAATTCCTTGGTCACTACTAAAATTACATGTGTTGGCCTTCTGGTGAGGAATATAATGAAGCTGCTGAGAGGTTGGTTAGGAAGAATGGGGACAAGGCAGATGCTGAAAAGCAGAAGAAGGTGAGGAGCAGAAAAAGGCCAGAAAGAGTTGCTAAACAAAAAGCTCCTGAAAGGCGTAATTAGGATTCTGATCCTCATGTTCAAAGTTATTATCAGAATGTTTCCAGGTCCATGCGGCAGCAACGCAGGATGTTGAAAAAAATGGGCAGTATATTAATCCTCGTACTAGGATGGGGGAGCCCTTGAAGGAGGTTGATGGGGTTATAATAGTTGATGAACCAGAGAGCATGAATGATGAGGGTCCTAGCACACAGGTTTCTCAATAGGCTCCAACTACTGACCTGGAGGAAATGAGACATAGGGATGAGACTACCAAGATTGTATCTAAGGATGAGAGAAGAGATATTGATGAAGATGCATTATGGGCCAATGTAGAAGGCATTTGGGATGAGAAGATAGCAGCTACAACAAAAAGCTTAGTAGAAAATGTGGATGAGAAGGTGGATGAGAGGGTAGCTGAGAAGGTGGATGAAAGGGTGGTTGAGAAGGTGGATGACATGGGTGTTGATATCAGAGAAGATAAGGGTGAAAAAAGTGTTCAGAAAGAAGATTGTGCAAGGTCGAGAAAAAATAAAAAGACAAATAGTGCTATGAAGACAGTAGGTCAGTTGAACAGGAAGAGGGAAACACAGAAACAACTCCCACAGTTGAGCTTGAGAAAGAAGATGATGATGTAGAGAAATTCCAAGACAAGGATTATGTCATGGATGATGATGAGTGCTTAGAACAGATAATGAAGGACATGGAAAAGCAATTGAGTTCACTTTTGGGGAAGATTGATGGTGTGGGCTATGGCAATTATGGGGGGGCAAGCAACAAAGCTGAACCTGAGGTCAATACAGATGATGCAGATGCAGCTGATGTTGGTGGTGATGGGGATCAAAATAGTCAAACTAACGATGAGGGTGATTAGGATTTTGGGGGAAAAAGGGCCAGGGTTCACAAAAGGTTTGTGATGCCTAATGCTTCTGACAATATTGAGTTCCAGTTTGGGCATGAGTTTTTCAACAATGATGAGTTCAGGTTATCCTGCAAACACCCCGGGACAGTGTCTAACAGGAGGATTAGTTTTAAGAATAACAAGTCCAGGAGGTGCACTGCGATATGTGCAACTAACATGGGCAAGTGCAATTGGATAGCTTCTATCAACTACAGGAAGAAGAACAAAAGCTGGGAGTCAACCTCACTTGTGAGAGCACATTCATGCACTCCTACCTTCCTTCATGGGTGTGCCAACTACAAATATCTAAGCCATAGGTACAAGGTAGACCTGAAGATAATGGCCAACATAAAGATTTCTGTGTTTTTGCAGAAGGTTCATAACGACCTTAGGATCACAGTATCTAAAGATGTTGCGTTTAAGGCAAAGAAGTGGGATATTGATGAGATTGTGAGAGACTACAAGAATCAGTATGTGATAATGAGGGCTTGTTGCAATGAGTTGCTCATAGCCAACCCTAATTTGACCATGATCTTGCAGACAACTAAGGATGATGCTGGAAATGAAGAATTTCAGAGAATTTTTGTGTGTTTTGAAGATGTGAAGAGGTGGTTCAAATCTGGGTGCAGAAATTTAATAGGGATGAATGGATGCCATCTGACAGGGCTTCACAAGGGGATTTTATTGTCAGTAATTAGGCTTGATAGCAACGACCAAATATATCCGGCGGCTTATGCCGTGGTTGAGATTGAGAAAAAAAGTGTGTGGTTGTGGTTCTTGAGCCTTGTGTAGTAAGATATCGACATTAAGAACGAACCAGGGTGGACTTTGCTGTCATACAAACAAAAGGTAGTGATAAAATGACTAATTATATGGACTTTATTATATATGTATTTAACTGTTTCTATATGTCATTTATGGAAATTTAGATTTTATATTTTCTTGGGAATTAGTAGGTGGCTGTGGTTTTTGGGATGATTAGATTTATGTTGATTTCCTTTTCATAATTTGATTGGCTTAATCAGAATGTAATATTATGTTGTTTTGGTGGCTGCTTTGATTTATGGACTGTAGAAACAGGGAATTGCAACTGCTATGAAGCAGTTATTGCCAGATGCTGAACACAGGCTGTGTACGTGGCATATGCACAAGAATTTCAAGGCTACATTTTCTAGTTTGGAATTGAAGGAATTAATCTGGTCTGCTGCCAAATGTACACATCCGGCATAGTTTATGAATCACCTGGATGAGATCAGGGACCGGGATGCTGGTGCGTTGAAGTGGTTGGAAGAGAAAACAAATCCCAGGGAGTGGTCGAGGGCATTATTCAACACACAATCAAAGTGTGATATCTTGGTAAACAACATATGTGAGAGTTTCAACAGAGTCATATTGCATGTGAGGGACAAGCCACTTCTCACAATTCTTGAAGCACTCAGATTCTATTTCATGGATCGCCTATAGAAGAAACAGAATTCAATAGCTATGATGGGTGGTCAGTTTGGGCCAAAGATGATAGAGAAGCAGAAGTTAACCAGATTGCGTCTAATCAATGTTCTGCTACTCTAAGTGGGGATATGGAGTTTCAGGTGAGCTGTGTGTGCAGGGGAAGTTATGCTGTCAATCTAAAATCGAGAACATGTGGGTGCAGAAAATGGGACCTTACAGGAATACCATCTTATGCTATTGCTGCTATCGGTTTAGTGAGGGAAGAAACAACAGCTTTCATGCATGCTTGCTACTCCAAGCCTGTTTATACAAGTGCATACATCCATGTGATCCATCCTATCAATGGTCTGGAGTTGTGGGATAAGACTGGTGATAATGGTTTGCTACCCCCCTTGGAGATTAGATTGCCTGGAAGACCAGCAAAGTCAAGGAAAAAATAAGCAGACAAACTGAATTCAAGCAAGAAAAATGTAAGGAAACAAGGTGAAGTAGAGAAGCTGTCAGGGGTTGGGCGGAAGAACGCATACAAATGCAGGTTGTGTCAGCAGGTGGGGCATAATTCCCTTAGGTGTCAGACTAAAGCAACGGAGGCTAAACAAGTTGTACCAGCGCAGGTTTCAGAAACTGTACCAAAACGAAGGCTAATTGACTTACTTAAATAGTATGAATCTTACGATATATGTTGAAGTTTGTTTCACTAATTTTTTTTTTCATGTTCTTATGATATGTAGACGACACAAGCGCAAAAATTAGAACCTGCTCAACCTGGTCCAAAAGCGGCTCTATCATCATCTTCTAAACCATCTCGGGTGAAGGTATTCTTCTAACTTCTGATCTAAATCATTTATTAAGGGGTTTTATTGTCTTTCATAGCTTCTTGTCTATTCATATTGGTATAAGCAATTCATTCATACACTTATGTATATTGCAACATATATGCGAAACGAGTATACAAGTGTGGTGCATGCTATCATGTTGGACACACAAGGCTCACTTGCAAGAGCCCTTCATCGTCGCATGAAACAGACTATTCAGAGATGTGAGGTGATAAGTAGCATTTTCAGGAGAACTACTAAAGCATCATCGTACCACTCAGCTTGGATTTTTGTTTGACTGATAGATTACCTAGTATTTTAGCTTCTATGTTTTGCGTGGTCTGGAACCTTACTGTGCAAGCCTAATCTTTGTTATTGTTAGACAGTCAGACTCTGTTTTGGCTTTTTTGCAATTGGTCCAGAGCCTCTAAATTACAACTTTTTCTATGTTGGTCCACATTCGGTTTTGGTTGCGAATTGTGTAAATGCATGTAAGTTGAATTGATGTAGAAACAATGAATATTGATGCAGATTTCAGATTTGTATTGCTCATTTGAACATCCAGTATCTTGACCATTCCAGATACATCCTAATTCAGTACATAATCTAGGTACTACTTATTTCCCACAACCTTTCTACCAAGACGAATACAAAATCCTGGTCATTCATCTCAAATCAACACCAAACTATACCAAAATCAAACGTTTATCAAAATTTAATACGCAAATGAAGTAGTCGTGATTACAATTCCTTCGAATCACAAAATGTGAATAGTCACTAGGATGATCAATTAGGCTATTAAAAATATGAACTAATGACCAATTAGCCTATCACCTCCAATGAACTGAATTCCAACTCTCAGCAAAATGATACCAAACGCAATAGCGACCATAGAGTTCAACCCTAAACTACATTAACACTTATTAGCTATTACAAACAAAGATTGATTCATAATCAATCAATTAACACCAATTAGCAACAAGGTAAGGATCATAGCAACTAGGAAACACACCAAGCGATAGTTCTTCACCTTTTGGGAAATTTGCCTTTCCAGATCGAGCTCACTTTTCAAAGCAGCTACTTGTTCACGCTCTCTTTCAAGCTCAGATTTCAAATCGGCAACATCGTCGGTGACCTTCGACATACCTTCCTCCAACTCACGCTTCCTCTCCTGAATTCCTTCAATAATCTCGGCCGCAATCTCACATTCCCAGCAACCCTTGTCGCACCATCTGAAAAAATCACATCCAGCACGCCCAAGTGGGCAGCCATAGAACTTCTGTCCCTGATTTTCCTGCATGTTGGCGGTACGAATCCAGCTACGGTAACTACATGTGCATTTCAACCACGCTTCAACGTACAAACTGGAGGGTGCGGAGGAGACGCTGGAACTAGACATGATTCCGGTCGGGTATGGGTTGGAAGATTTGGCTTTGATTTTGGGGATTAATATTGATCGGTATATATATAAGATACTCTGGTTGAACAATTTTAAGAGTCAAAAAAATGAAAAAGGTGTTTATTAAATTGGAAAAAGGTGTTTATGAAAAAGGTGTTTAATAAATCTTGTTTAACCCCTGGGAAAGACGGAGTAAATTGGAACGTGCGAGTCATGCACCGGGTATAGCCTGAAAATAGCTCCGACCAAACAAATTGTTTTCAAGAAGTTGAATGCTGAACAAATGCGGCATTGGCCTTTAGGACCAAATTTTTTAAAAAATTCTATGTCAGAGACTAAAAATATAATTTAGTCTTAAAAAAACTACCGAAAATATAATCGACGTCGTTCTCGTTTTGGTAGTTCACAACCAAGATCTTTCCAGCAAGATATCATAACTCATTTCAAAGAGTAAATTAGCACGTATTACATTGGGATTCAAAAAATTACAGAAGATTATAGACATGATTTACAATCTAACAGAATAATATTACATATAGAGACTACATCAAATTACCAAACATAAAAAAATAAAAAAGAATCACCGGAGTAGGGTTTTGAATTAAGCAGCAGTAGACGGAGAAGTGGAGCAAGACACTCACGATGGAGATGCGCGATAGATCTCCAGCGTGGTGGAGCAAACGTGGAAGTGGAAAGACGCAATAGGCTGTGCAACTGTACATCTCCGGTGGCAATAGAGGAGCTCTTCAGCGAAGAAAATAACGTCAAAGGCAATAACATCACGGAGACACTGTGAAGTTGCAGTGAAGAGGCGGTGGAGACGTGTTGTATACGAATGCGATGAATGCGGTGGAAAGGAGACGCCGGATGCGCTAGAAATGAGACACCATAAGGGGTGGTGACGCATCGAAAGTGAGACACCTGAGGCATTGGAGACGTGCTGAATACGGAGGTGGTGGAGGTAGGTTTGGAGACGCCAGACGCACTGGAAACAGAGACGCTGGATGCAGTTAATGTGGTGAAGACAGAGTGGATCGGGTAGAGATAGATCAGTAGAGGCGGGAGGAGAGAATGTTGGGTTTGGTTAAAATATTAGGCTTTAGGTGTTATATAGGAGAAGAGTTTGGACTTGGAGTGGGCTTCTAGTAGTGGGCTGAAATCAAATCTGGTTTCATGTTTACATTTTTTTAAAAATTAAAATCAATTTAAAAAATATGTTTTATAAATTAAAACTTTGAAAACAATACCACATGTAATTTCAAAAAATGTATTTTTATATATTTACGTATAGAATTTAAAACAAAGTTGATGTTGTTGCGTAGACTTATATAGTGTTTATATATGGAAAATCAAGTAAGAATTGACCATCCATTAGTTAAGGTCAAATTAATTTAATAATGTTTATACAAAGAAAATCGAGTAGGGCTGGCTGTTGATAAGTTTAAAGTCAAACTATTTTATTATTGTGCATATATATGTATATATATGTATATATGTATATATATATATATGAAAAGTCAAGTATGGATTGACCGCTCATTAGTTGGAGTCAAACCAATTTGATAATATTTATATAAAGAAAGTCGAGTAAGGCTGACTGTTGATAAGTTCAAGTCAAACCATTTTATTAGTTTTATATATGGAAAGTCAAGTAAGGATTAACCGTTCTTTAATTAAGGTTAAACTAGTTTAATAATTTTTATATAAAGAAAGTCGAGTAAGGCTAACTGTTGTTTAAGTCAAACCATTTTATTAGTGTTTATTTATGGAAAGTCAAGTAAGAATTTGTCGGTCTTTAGTTAAAATCAAACTAATTTAATAATGTTTATGTATAGAAAGTCAAGTAAGGTTGACTCTTGATTAGCTGAAATAAAACCATTTTATTAGCATTTATATATGGAAAGTCAAGTAAGAATTGGTCGCTCTTTAGTTAAAATCAAACTAATTTAATAATGTTTGTATATAGAAAGTCAGATAAGGGTTGACCATTGATTTGTTAACTCAAACATTTCATTAGTGTTTATGTATGAAAAGTCAAATAAGGGTTGGCCGTTTATTGAAAAATTACACTATGACCAAAAATTGCGTTACCCTATAATCCATTGCTCCAAAATATATTATTTTTGTTATTCTTAAATAAATATAGAAATATTAAATAGATGATTTTTTTGGTGAAATGTTAGAAAAACTAGTACATGTTCTAAAGTAACTTAGAGTTGGTTACATACAAGTAAGAAAGGAAAATCATAAAAGATTACAAATATATTCATGTGCATGTTTATTGAAAAATACTATATAACGGACTTGGAAAATACAATTGGGGTGTATAAGGTAGCATCACGTTCGAGCAAATTTCAATTTGGAGTTACGAGTGAAGCTTTTAATTTTTACACTTAGGTCCCTCCAAGAAAGTTGGAGTTGTAAAATCACAAAATTGGCAACATCAAAATGCAATTCAATAATATACAATTGTGATTTTCCAATTTGGCAATGTAAGGGTGAACAAAAGGGTCTCGAAAGTCAACATTGATTACTTCCATACAATTTTGAAAAATTACACTATGACCCAAAATTGTGTTGCCCTATAATCCATTGCTTCAAAAGACATGATTTTTGTTATTCTTACATAAATATAGAAATATTAAATAGATGAATTTTTTGGTGAAATGTTGGAAAGCACTAATACACGTTATAAAGTAACTTAAAGGTGGTTACATAGAAGTAAGAAAGAGATTAGCCACATGTCACCCATGGAATTAGCCACGTGTCAAATGAAATAAATTAAATGTAGTGTTCGAGTCATATATGATCAAAGTCAAATATTAATAAATAAACTCTATTTTTCACCAAATAAAATTTTATATACTACTTATTTTATATAAGAGGTAAATGCAAAAATGACCCAAACTTTAGATTGAAAGTGCCAGAATAACCCTGCAATCTCAAAAAGTGACAAAGTAACCTTTGACTCTGCAGACTCTTTAGTCAATGGTTATTTTACCGAATATTAGTGAAAAGACAATTCTTCCCTTCCCTAAAAAATAAAAAATGAAAATTAGAAAACCCTTTTCTCATTTCCATTATTAACTTTTCTGAAAGCACTTCTTCCTCTCTATTTTTTTATGTGGAGATTTGATGCGAAGAAAAGGGATGGCGGAGGCGGGGAGAGGGAGAGGAGAGGAGGTTAGGGCGGGGTAGATGGCGGGGGTAGGTGTAGGAAATAAGGGTAATAATGTGTGTTTGTATTCATGAATTCATGATACATTATATAGTAGTACATGATACCTATACAAGCTAGGAAAAGGTAATAGAATACAATTACATCTATAATTAAGGTAAGAATACAATTCTAATTCTAATTCCTTAACACTCTTCCTCAAGTTGGAGCATGGGGATCAGAAATGCCCAACTTGCCGAGTAAATAATGAAACTGGTTACGTCCGAGAGCTTTAGTAATCAAATCTGCAGGTTGGTCCGTAGTACGTATATGTTGAGTAATTAGTGCACCAGATTGAACAAGATCCCGGACAAAGTGACAATCAACTTCAATGTGCTTGGTGCGTTCATGAAAAACTGGATTGGCCGCAATGTGAAGAGCGGATTGACTGTCAGAAAACAATCACATATGAGAGGGGTGCGACACCCCCAAGTCCTTTAGTAAATACTTAAGCCATAACAACTCAGAGCAGGTAACTGCCATAGCACGATACTCCGCTTCAGCAGAAGATCGAGAAACAGTAGGTTGCTTTTTGTTCTTCCAGGAAACCGGAGAATCATCGACCATAACAAAGTAACCAGATAGAGAACGCCTAGTAATCGGACAGGCAGCCCAATCTGAATCACAATAAGCAGTCAATTGTAAAGTACTACGAGAAGAGAGAAATAAACCTTGACCAGGATGACTCTTTAGGTAATGGAACACACAAACCACAGCTTTCCAGTGAGGAACACAAGAAGACTTCATGAATTTTGCAAGAGTATGTACCGAATAACTAAGTTCAGGACGAGTGATAGTCAAGTATATCAGACGCCCAACCAAGCGGCGATACTGCTCCGGGTTATGGTAGGCTGGACCTTCAACACGTGCCAAAATCATGTTGTTGCTCCATCAGAAAATCAATTGGTTTAGAAGCAGTTAAGCCTGTATCAGATAAGATGTCCAAAGCATATTTCCTTTGCGAGAGAAACATCCCCTCATGTCTTCTAGCAATCTCTATGCCCAAAAAATACTTAAGCAAACCAATGTCCTTCATGTGAAAACAAGAACCCAAGTATTTCTTGAACTCATAGATGATCGAAGAAGAACTACCAGCAATGACCAAATCATCCACATAAACCAAAACATGTAAAGAAACTGATCCACGTGAATAAACAAATAAAGAGTAATCGGCCTTACTCTGAACAAAACCAAATGCCTGTAAAACCTGAGACAGTTTAGCAAACCAATTTCTAGGAGCCTGACGAAGACCATAAAGAGATTTCTGAAGGCGATAAACCTGACCAGGTGGAACAGTGTAGCCAGGCGGAGGATGCATGAACACCTCTTCATGCAAATCACCATGCATGAAGGCATTATGAACATCCATCTGATGCAGTTCCCAACCACAAATAACTGCAACGGACAAAAACAATCGAACAGAACTCATCTTTGTAACCGGAGCAAAAGTCTCAGTGTAATCAATTCCTTCAACCTGGCGATTACCAAGAACCACGAGGCGCGCCTTATGACGTTCAATAGTACCATCTGAATGGAACTTTGTCTGGTATACCCATTTGCACCCAATTTCCTTCTTATGCACAGGCAGAGGAGACAAAGACCATGTCTGATTTCACTCCAGCGCAGTAATTTCTTTAGCCATAGTATCCTGCCAATGAGAATGACGGGAAGCCTCGGAATAAGTAGTGGGATCTGCACTAGATGTTACAGCACCTAAAAATCTAGAATGTATACAAGAAAATTTATCATGATTTACATAATCAGTAAGAGGATAGAGAACACCTGAGGAAAGTGACGAAGCATGAGGGAACGTAGTCGAAGGGGGGTCTTCAGTAGTAAGGGCACAAGCACGATCATCACAGTCGTAATCTGCCAAGTACGATGGAGGATGACGAGATCAAACACTCTGTCTTGCAAGTGGCAACTCAGTAATGGAACCATCCGGTACCAGAGGAGCTGGTAAAGTAGAGACCAAGGATGTAGCATCGCCAGAAACTGGTCGAGAAGTACCGGCAGCGGACGGCAAAGGTAGGCCGTTGGCGGCCGACATGGGTGAACCGGCGTCGGGCAGCAGATGACTCGTCGGCGGTGGCCTGTTGGCATTGACCGGTGTGGACTGGCCGGCAACGAATGGTGGTGATCGGTTGGCGGTGATCGGTGAGACATCAGATGGCAGCAGCTGGCCACTGGCAGATGGCGGATGACCAACGGTGACCGGCGGCCATGAATCGGCAATGGAAGGCGGAACCAAAACGTCGTGCGGCTCTGGCGAGAAGGAGAAGGAATCCAATGGTGATGTGGTGGTGCTGCCAGGTTTATCGGATAAAGTAGATGCCGGAGTTGCAGAGTACGGGAACTGGTCTTCAAAAAAATCAGCATTCCGACTGTTAAAGATCACTCGGGACTCCAGGTCAAAAAAGCGATAGCTTTTCTTTCTGGCAGGGTAACCAAGGAACAAACACCGCCGACTTTGTGGTGCAAACTTATCACGATATTTGGGAACATGAGCTGCAAAACACAAGCATCCAAAAACCTTTAAGGATGAATAATTCGGAGCTTGCCCATAAAGCAACTCAAAGGGAGTACGACCGTTGAGATGTAGAGTCGGTGTTCAGTTAATCAGGTAAGCAGCAGTAAGAACACATTCTCCCCAAAAATCAATAGGGAGATTGGCTTGGAACCGTAAAGCACGCGCCACATTGAGTAAATGACAATGCTTTCTTTCAACTCAACCATTCTATTGTGGAGTATCAACCATAGATGTCTCAAAATGATCCCAGATGTAGTAAAGTGAGATTGTAGAGGCAAAAACTCAGTGACGTTATCAGCCCGAACTCGTTGAATTGTTCTTCCCCACCGGTTCTTCACTAAGGCACTAAATTCTAAAAATCTAGAAGCTACTTCAGATTTAGCTACTAAAAAATAAATCCAAATAGCTTGGGAATAATCATCTACTATAGTTAAAAAATAAAATGCACCACTGGAAGATGGTGTTCTATAAGGTCCCCAAACATCACAATGAATCAACTGAAACAGTGCAGTAGCATTTGTAGAACTCAATTGAAAACTATGTCTAGTCTATTTTGCTCTATAACATATAGAGCAGGGTACATAATGTTTATTAATGCTAGAAGAGATAGAAGACAACACCGTGGAGAATGGATGACCAAAACGTTGATGCAATAAATCGGAAGAAGATACTGAAGCAACCATAGGAAGAGACTGCAGGACAGGACGGTGAACACGAGCATCCAGCAGACGAAGCCAAAACACCCCCCCCCTTTTGTTCACCCACGCCAATCACTCTCCTCGTACTGATTATCTGTAAAATGCAATAATTTTCAGTAAACAAAGCTAGACAGCTCAGGGTAGATAACAATCCAGAGCATGACAGTAAGTTGCATCGCAATGTAGGTATATATAAAACATGTGGCAGAATAAAACCACCAAAACAAAGAGATCTGTATTGCGAAGTTGATGAGACCGAGCCATCAGGCAGAACAACATTCACAAAATCAATAGTAGTAGTAAGCTCAGTAAGAGAACCTTTGTCACCAGTCATGTGATATGAGGCTCCCGAATTAAGTATCCATGGTAAAGTAGGCTTACCTGAATCATCGCCAATAAGAGAATTAAACTGATTAAACAAGTCCAGGGTAGAGCTCCATTGGTCATCAGAAAGGGCAGGGCCAAACTTGGAACGAGCAGGGACACCGCCGGAAGAGGAATCTACCGCCACCAGACTTGTCGGTGATAAAGCAGCTCCGGTAAACGGTGGTGAGAGCGGGAGATCAGCAGAGCCTCTAGAACCGGCGGTGGTGCTTGAAGGCCGGGAAGGTGGCGCAATTTATTGCTTTTCTTGAACCAGTCTGGGACACCATGTATCTGGAAACATGTATCTTTATCATGAACTTTGCGACGACAATGGGTACAAATAAGATTCTTGCGGTCAGCAGCAGAAAGAACAACTGGCGAAGAACTTGCAGGTGGTGAACGTCGTGCAGCATACGCCATGGAGTCAAAAGAAGGCTCACAAGCTCGAATGATAGCTCTATAATTCTCCTCCTGAGAAACAAGGGCATACACTTTCATGATAGATGGCATTGGATCAATGCTCATGATGTGTGATCGCAAGGTGTGAAAACCTTCGTCGAGGCCAGAGATGAATTGGTAGATCAAAATCCTTCTCTCTCTCTTAGAAGACTTTCGCAGCAAGATTGCATTGGCATAATGCCTTACAATTTTCACATGTACAAACCAGGGGAGGTCGCATGCAGTGATAATCCGCAAATAACTTCTTTAGTTTGGCAAAGTAGATGTCGATGGGCTGACCATTTTGCCTACAACTTTGAATGGCTTCTTGCATCTGCAAAAGCTTCATACCATCGGCGAGAATAAATCGTACCTTCAGGTCATCCCATAGATCCTTAACTATGGCAAACGAACTTGTAGAAGATCTCAATACCGGATCCAGGGTTTGTAAAATCTAGCAGATAAGAGTAGCATTAACCCCAGGCCAATCGGCAGCATCAGGATGATCATCCTGGGGTTTGGTAATGGATCCATCAATGAACCCAATCTTGTGCTTGGCCAGGATAGTGCGACAAATTGCATCGGACCATTCAAGATAATTTTCTTGACCTTTCAGCATGGTCGGTATAAGTTGTAAACCTACACCATTACTAGAACCAATGAAGTAAGGATCAGTCGATATATGACCAATCGGTAAAGTAGAACAATGGCCAGATTGCAACTGCAGCTGCTTGAGTAAAGCTGTAATCACATCATAACCACTCATATCCTGAAGCTTTGAACCCTCAGGAGTATCAAAATGAGTCTGTTCTTCAGAGCCAGATATATTGTAAAATCAGGTACAGATCAGAAGCACAGGACACACCGACACAGAGTAAGCGGCGGCACGTGGAGGCGGGCAGCGGTCGTTGGACGTTGGACGGCGGCGGTCGGTGCGTGGTGGTGGTCAGTGCATGGCGACGAGATTGGCGGCGCGTGAACGTTGGATGGAGGATTTAATGCATTGGAAAAAAATTTATTTAAGGTTTCAAAATTTTAGGCTCTGATACCATGTAGGAAATAAGGGTAATAATGTGTGTTTGTATTCATGAATTCAGGATACATTATGTAGTAGTACAGGATACCTATACAAGCTAGGATGAGGTAATAGAATACAATTAAATCTATAATTAAGGTAAGAATACAATTCTAATTCTAATTCCTTAACATTAGGGCATGGGAGGCGGAGGGAAGCTAGGGTAGGGGATACGGAAGAGCTAGGGCAGGGGAGATGAAGGGGCTAGGGATGAAGGAGACGCAATGGTGGTGATTCAGTCGGCAAATCGGTGGTAGTTTCAGGCGGCGATGGTTTCAGTCGGTGATGGTTTTAGTTGGCAAATTGGTGTTGGGATGAAGAAGGCGCAACAGTGGTGGCTTCAGTCGGCGATAGTGTTAGTCGGCGAATTGGTGTTGGGATGAAGGAGGCACAACGGTGGTGGTTTCGGTTGGCGAGTTTAGTTGGGTTCAGTCAGCGAATTGGCGAGTTCAGATATGGAACAACTCAATGATTTCACGATCCAGTCTGAGCAGTGGTGCGTTCCCCAGCATTGCTGAGGCAGTCTTAATGGGATTCTTGGTGTAAGCTTTATCGGCCTGTTTTATAGGATTCTTGGTCGGTAAGGTTCATCGTTATGAATTCTGGGATTCTTTCTGGGAAAGATGAAGGGTTTCCAAAGCGTGTGGTGACAGGGGTTGGAGAAGGAGGAAGGAGCAGCGGTGGTGGGCCTGGGGAAGAAGAATGGAGCACTGGCTGTGGAAGCCGCGGCGCATGGTGGTGGAGGCAGTTGATTTTTTAATTAGGTTTAGATATGTTTTGAAGAAGAAAATTTGATTTGTTATAAGGGTAATTTTTTTATTTCAATTCTTAGGCTTGCCTGAATTTATTTGGTCAATGCCAAAATTAGGGAGTTTGGCTATATCAGCACAAATATTTTGAAAGTTATGGTTAGATTGGCTCATATAATAATACGTTAGGGTTAAATTGACACTTTCTGAGATTGCATGGTTATATTCGCACTTTCAACCTAAAGTTAGGGTTATAATTATGAATAAAAAGTATATAAAAGTTTATTCGGTGAAAAAATAAAGTTTTTTTATTTATATTCGACTTCGATCATGTATTACTTGAACTCTGTGTTTAATTTCAAAATATAAACATAAATTCATAGTTAAAAGTATAATCATAAAATCTTTTAAAATTCAAAAGAAGTGGGGTTGCAAAAATAAATTTGAAAATTTATATTTTAGTTTTGTTAAAAAATATATTAAATTATCAATAGATATGTATTCAATTATTTTAAATTGTGCATCTCAACGGTGTTATCTAGTTATTCATTAACTTATAAGTACCATGTCTGCAAGAGTGATGTGCGGCGTCGGTCACAAAAACAATCAACGTCGGTGAGCGAGAAAAGCGTGCAATGTCGGTCATTTCGTGTCTGCAAGAGAGACATGCGACGTCGGTCATAATAATAAACAACGTCGGTAAGCGCAAAATGAATGCGACATCGATCATTCATGTCTGCAAGAGTGACGTGCGACGTTGGTCATGAAAACAACCGACATCAGTAAGCCAGACATGCATGCGATATCGGTTATTCATGTCTGCGAGAGTGACATGCGATGTTGGTCACATAAGCAACCGACTTTGGTAAGCCGCACATGTGTGTGACATCAGTCATTTATGTCTGCGAGAGTGACATGTCACGTCGGTCACAAAAACAATCGACCTCGATAAGCTAGACATGTGTGCGATGTCGGTCATTCATGTCTGCGAGAGTGACATACGACGTGGGTCACAAAAACAATCGACTTCGGTAAGCTAGATATGTGTGCGATGTCGGTCGTATCAGACTTTTTACCTCAATTTTTTAAAACCAAGGTAAAAAATATTATTTACTTTGAAAAAAAAGAACAGATGTAAAAGAAATTTTTACATCAGTTATTTGGGGTTAAAAAAGACCGAGGTAAAAGGGGAAATGTAAAAGGTCATTTTTCTTGTAGTGACTGCCGCATACAAGCATCCTTCAGTGAAGCACACCACGAGGATCAGGTAGGAATTTCCTTTCGGGGTCATAGACCAAAGCATTTCCACATCCTTTTTGCTACATTATGCATTCTCTCCATGACAAAAGATGGTTATCGTAAGAAAACGGTGAATATAGCTTATTACAGGGTGAATGATCGAAGTGTTTCTTCCTTTGCTAGTTCGATCCTTTCTCTCCACGATCCCCCAAAAACTATTCAAGGAGTACATGGTTCTTTTTCTAAATTTTAATATCCTTCCCATACTTCCAACCAAAAGTCGCAGCTACCTTACGGTATGTTATCAAACTCTTTATCATCTAAGTGGAAGGTAATGTAGTGCCTTCTGTCCCCATCAACTCCTTGGTCCAAGGTAGCTAAGAACTCCAACACCCAACGTGTGTAAGTTGGGGGGTGGCGGTCTAGGAATCCTTCCAATCCTATCCTACCTACAAGTACCAAACTTGTTCAAAGATCCCAAGTTCCTCATGTGTCTTCTTGCACATGGACTTGGTTTCAAGTACTGTCCTCCCTGATTTTTCCACGTTCTTCCACTTGCAGATTTTATCTTTGGTGATGTTTATCAGCCCCACAAACTCAATATATATCTCAGGGATGATCACTATTGCTCGGAATGATCTACCCTTCTCCACTCGGGATAAGTTTCCCTTCTCCACTCAGCTTTTTTTTTGTCCCTTTTCAATAACAAACACAAACAAGGGTGAAAGCAACACAATTATTTTTGTAAATAAGAGCTAACAGGGTTCAACATTACCACCTAGAAAATTTATTCCTAAAGCACAAAACTATCTCCAAAATCCCCCGTACTTATCCCAATTATATGTACAATATCACCCACATTTAATCACATATGATCCTTATTTTTGAAAATTTTCAATTCTACCCTTCAAAAATATGCCAAGAAGCTAATAAATTCACAATTTAAAGCTATTACATGTGATGTAGATCTCAAAGAGTTGAATATTGAAGAGGGGTAAAAATGTTGCCCTTCTTTTGTAAAATATCCCAGAATCTAGGGTTCTTGGAAGAGGTGATTTGTGGTGATTCTTAGTGATTTATGAAGTGGGTTGATGGAAATCATATAAGAGAGTGATGTAGGAGTAATTTTGGAGGAAGATATAAGAGTTTTTGGTGAGTGATATGGTTTTGGTTTGAGAGGGAAGTTGAAGGTGGATATGGTGAAGATAAAAGAGAAGGATGAATGAGATAAAGGGTCTCAAATCCCGCTGCTAGGGTTAATGTTACATTGTTCGTGCCAACTGGTATAGACCAATAAGAGAAGATGGAACTGGAGTTGTTGACGTGGCATGGTCCATGCCTGGGGGCATCATTCGATTGGGCTTACGGTAGCTGAACTTGCTCTCAGGCATGGACATGTTCTATGAGCATTTTCATTATGTGTTTCGAGGGCACAGGCAAAGAATCGTTCCCTATGATCCATCCTTGGGATTTTCAACCCACCTTCTCCATTCCTTAATCCAAAACCTAAATCTGTGTTCACCAAAAACACACAAAGCGGCTTAATTTTGTTCCAACCCAAATATTCAACAAAAGTTACTTTTGAAACACACAAAAGTAACATCAAAACAACCATACTAACACAAAACCAAAGAAAAACTAGAAAGTTGTATTTTTATTGTCATCGTTACAACTTATTTTTCCAAGTTCATTGAGGTTAATTCAAACTCAGTATTAGCTCTCCAGAATTTCCATCCGAAATTTCACCAACAACAACCTCCACATTTTCCTAGGCTTACCCTTTACCTTTGGAGAAATAAATTATGTATGTCAATTCTTCAAAATTGTTGGAGTTTTTGAGAGTGTCTTGGGCTTAGGAGGATAGGGAGGAGGTTTTAATCCCTTCCCTCGTTCCTTAGTTCACTGCATATTATTGTTGGCAATTGAAGCACAAAAACCCTTCCTAGGCATATGCACTCTAACAACATGCTCGATATTCTTACTATCATTCCCAACATCATCAATCATTTCAAGAACATTCAAGGTTTCAACATGCTCTTGGACTCAAACCCATCACATGCCATGCTAATATCTTTGAAATCACAAGATACATGTATACCATTATAAAACATAGAGGGAATAGTTTGTGAGTGATTGACTAGTTGAATAATTACCCTAGTCTCTTAAAGCTCACCTAAGTTAAGGATTTTAAAGAAGGAAAAGGGTGCTTCCAAATCAATCATAGCTTATTTGACTAAAACACCACCTAAGTTAATAGGGATTGAAAACATTCTGGTCTCATCACACTTTTTAGGTAAACATTTATGGCGTAGCGTGGAAATATGATCACCTATTTTAACCTTCCCTACCTTCCTAAGTGGCTTAGTTCTCTTTTTAGTACATGCATCTTTAAATAATTTAGCATAATGTGGTATTTAAGCTATAGCATAAAGCAAGAGAATCGTTACCTCACACCTTCAGAAGAGTTTCACTAGGTTCTCGCTATCCACATCGGCCTTCTTCTTAGCCCTCAAGGCCACCAAAATTGGTGGTGGAGGGGTGACTTTCTGAAGCTTCTTCATGGAGGACACCCATAAAGAGTATGTATACTCGGTGCTTTTCAACAATTCATCCTCCTCTTGCTTAATCTCTGATCCACGTCCCCGAGGGAGTTGTTAATCATAGCTAATTAACCCACGGAGTGGCTTGGAATAAAACATAAAAGAGATTTGTATTACTACTTCCGTTCCTACTACGAACCTTCCTAGAGGATTTATGGTGGCAAGGCCAGGGTCGTCCACAGGGATGCAAGGAATCTAAAAGTTAACTACACACAGCCACAATCGGGTCGTCAATCCGATCATGTGTCAGGAATAGCTAATGTTGCAAAACAGGTTGGGGAGGGGGGTACCCAACTAGGAGCATGCAAAATCATAAGAGAGTAAAACTATACATTGCTAGCACTTGGGGAATATTTGCGAAGTATGGCCGGTGATATATTTTGATCCTAGATTCAAATACATTCAAGACATACAAACCTATTTTATTGCTTATGCGACGTAGTGTGGTCGATGGTCAACACTACCCCGTACCTGTCACATAAGGGTACACACATAATCTTCCATTGGCACCACCTCCATAATTAGGGAAGTGCAGCAACGGCCCTACGACTTTCGTGCTATTACATTCCAGGCACTCCACTACGAATGCTTCTTCATAGGCCTACAGAGGCAAAGGAATATGCACCTTATCGTTAACTCTAAGGCTGCAAATTACGCTAACCCTAGTTTGCTACTAACACTATCTCTATACGTAACCTTCGAGCCAACTTTCCAGCTAAGTCTAGTGTACGATCATCGTAACAGTAAGTCGGTGACCCACATGCAAACACACATACGATCCCGGACCCCGGTTCCCATATTACATCTAGGTTTTACTCCCCGAAGGATATCAATATATGCGCCAACATGAAAGTGGACTAAGGTGTATGCCAACATAGTGCAACAATCATGAAATCAATATAAAAAAAATAAGTGCAAGTCAAAATAATGATCATAAGCATATAAAGATAGGTAGATCTATAGAATCTCCCAAAACAAACACCAAGTCATGAATAAATATATAAACCCCAAGCTAACTCACTAGTCCCTAAGTATTGAACCCAAATATTTCACTGGATTCATTTACCTTGTGCAAAAACAAGGAGAAAAGAAATTAGAGAGGAGGGTTAATCTCTTTCTCTCTCTACCTACTCTTAGGAGAATGAAAATAAAATGAACCAAACTTAAACCCTAGTTAACACAGGCTCTGTTTGGCAGAGCTTTTAAGTTGTTGTGCTTATAAGCAAAGCACGTTTTAGTGTTTAGTAAAGTGCTAAAAAAATAACTTATTTTGAAAACAGAAGTAATTTTTCGGGAAAAAGCAGAAGCTGGTCTCCCACTGCTTTAAAAATATGTCATTTTTGCTTATAAGCATAGCTCTACCAAATAGAGCCATAGGCTCCTATATAGTAGTAGGGAATTGGGCATTGAAAAAGGCCCAAAATGAGGCCAAAACCCTAGAAGCCGAAATTGGCATGGGCGTGCTGTCTGGCACGGACCGTGCTAATTGGGTCTGGCATGGCCCGTGTTGGTTGGCACGGTCATGCTGGCCTAGCTTGGAATGAGCCTTGTTGTCTGGTATGGGCCGCCGGCTGGGGGCTTTTCTTCAGCCTTTTCAGCGCATAATCGCATCATTTGGCATGGGTCATTAGCTGGGAGTACTTCTTCGATCACTTGAACAGTGTGGGTCATGTGAATCTTCACATGCCATCAGCCTAGTGCGTGATTTTCCCTTCTGAATGGCATGGGATGTTTAAATCCTTGCAGGCCATCGACTGGGAGTCTATTTCTAAGAAAAATGATGGCGCAATTATGTAAATCATCACACTCCATGGGCTGGTCTTCAGATGTTAGAAATAAAATGACACGGAACGGGTAAAAGGGCACATCCCTTGTCCATACTTAGCCGCAAAGAGCTCTGGGCTGGCACGGGCCATGCTTAATCAAATAGCCCGTGCTGAGGGTCTCTAGCACAACTCTGGTGGCTAGCACAACCCGTGCTGAGGATCTTTGGCACGACCCATATTGTTTGGCACGGCCCATATTGTTTGGCACGACCATGCCATATCTTTGAAAGTTGGACTTGACTCCCTTCTTTTTCCAGGTTGATTCTATCTACTACCACGTTTTGATTCGTGGCCTTCTGTCTGCTACCATCATTGCTAATAGACTTCTAATATCTACCACCCTTGCAGATGGCCTTCTAAAATATTATGCCTAAGTGCTCACGAGCAACCTACTAATAAGCTCACGAAAGAAGATCTGGGTGCTCATGAGAACAAAGTGTCCATTAGATCCAATTAAGTCTACAAAAATCAGGATTTAGATAAGAAAACCAACAACGGTAATCTAAACCCTCTGTAATGTAAATCTATCTAATACTAGCAATAAACCAACTAAAACATAATAAAAAAAATGCGTCGAATGCATTAGTTAACGCATGCTTTTAGGTGTAGGTCAAACTCTTTTTCGGTCTCCCTAACCTCCCTGTCATTCCTTAATGTGATAGCACTCACATTTTTCCTTGAAGGGAGTTTCCCTGACTCTCTTGCCTCTAAACGACTCACAGAATTAGGTAGTTGGCCTACTTGAACCTCTAAATTTTTTAATACTTGAGAAGGCTCTAATACCCAACTACTCAATGTTTCCACTCATCCGAGACATAAAGATCTCATTCCTATTTGTCACATGAGTAATTGCTTCCATATGCCCCTATCTTTCGGACTTGAGATTGCCAACTTGCGGGTTTGAAGTTTCTTTGCCTCCTAGGTAGGGTTATGGAGGCCCCCGTTTATATCCTTGACCATTTCTATTATTGGGACATTCGTTTTGGTCATCCCTCCACCAAAATTTTGGATGGTCTCTATACCTCGGGTTGAAGCTCTTGGCATAGGGTTCATGGTTCTTTTCCGCTCCTTGGTTTCGCTGGAACCCTTGTCATTGACCTTCTCTATAAGGCTTGTTTTCTACATACACTTGTCCTCCTTGATAATTCATGACATTGACCTCTTCAACATCATCTTCTTACAATTGTGGACAAGCATTGGTTGGATGATCGAGTGAGCTTATCCCACATGTCTTCACTTGTTGTATTCTTCCCTTCATGAATTCCTTCATCATTGATGCAATTGCTTGAACTTGTTCTTCCAACTTAGGGGAGGTGGTGTTCACCTCGTCATTAGTCTTCACTCTTGACTGGGTCCAAAATTATTGAGTCTCGTTAGCCATCTCCTCAAAGAGAGCCATAGCATCCTTAAGACTTTTGTTGGCTATTGATACACTACAAGTGGCATTAACCATCGGCATGTCTTCAAAGGACAAGCCTTCAAAGAAATAGTAAACCAAGTCCTCGTCCTTAAATAGATGATAAGGACAACACACCAATAGTCTCTTAAATGTCTCCCAATACTCATAGAGAGTTTCATTAGCATGTTAGGAGATTTTTTAGAGTTACTTCTTTAATCTGGCCGACTTGGAAGCAGGGAAGAACTTTTCAAGGAACTTCTACTTTCTTGTTCATCCAACTTGCTATACACTGGGACAAAAGATAATATAACCAATTATTTGGGGGTATCTCTCAATAAGAAAGGAAAGGACCCAAAATTGTAGTCCTCTTCTGAAACTCCCGGTGGCTTCATGTTGGTACAAACAAGGTGGAACTCAAAAGGATGTTTGTTTGGGTCCTCCCTGGCCATTCCATGGAAGGTAGGTAGGCAATGGATCATCTCAGACTTCAGTTTAAAAATTACATTGGTGAGCAAATGAGGGAAGATGATGCACAAGGGCTGATTCTCTAAATTTTGAGTAATCAACTCCTTTAGTGTACGATTGTCCTCCGCCATCGTGTTCTCTTCTACCTTAAGTGGTTGTTGCAGAGTTTCCTCAGTTTCTCTATGTCTCCTTTGGTTACCTGTGGTTTTAGGCAAGCAGTGTAATGTATCTAAGTTAGTTATACATGTATGTACCATAAACAGGGACCAAGACAGTACTCTACCGTAAACAACTAAGCAAACAACCACACAGGAAATGTGATGAAACAAAGCAAACAAACAAGCAATATCAGCTCAATCAACAAGACTATCAAAACTCGAAATTCTGACAAAACAAACTACTATTTCAACTAAGCATGCTAACTATCAAATAATAGCACCCTAAGTTCCCGGTAGCAGTGCCAAAATTTAACCAGTACCTAGGGAATCAAGGAAAACTTGGGACGCGAGCCGATCAAAGAAAATGTGTGTAATTTTGCTTTCTACTTTACTCATAACTACCAAAAATAGTAGCAAGTGGTAAGTTTGGGTTTCATCCACAGTGACCAGGGGGTTCAATACATAGTTTCACGCAATTCCATGCATGAGCATCACTAAGTGGGTGTATTAGTAACCGAAAAGTGGAGGGGGGTTTGTTTGAGTAATTAATCTAATAACTAATGAAATGAAAACTAAATAAGGAGGTAAATATAATAATAAAGGCCTTTGGACCACTTGTGTCACATTTTTAACATTTAGATTTAGTCCTCAACTCTATTCACATACAAGATATTTTTCCTATCTTATGTTGTATCACACGATGTGTAGATGTTGATCCCAGGGAACTCCCTCGGTTTGTCACACCTCGGTTCTACCACCTTCTCAAACTCTCACCACCTTCGGATATAGCTAGCGGTGCACTTTCACTACCACCACTATCCCCCATCTCCATTGTTAATAAACCCACAGTGAATTATAACCGGGAGTTGCATGAGTCACCAAAACCTCCACCGTGAATACCTACTCTAAACTCATCTTATGCCTCTTAGAACGTTAGTACCTCAATATTAAATCTAGGGGCATTCCCCACCTAGTTAATACAAACAAGAGACATGACCTTTGGGAATTATCCAATGACCTTAACAAGATTATCGATACACACGCCGAGTAACTCCCGTGTCGTTCCTAGAATAACCAAACACGTAATTACATCTAATTCAATCCAAGAACACATGTTTCAAGCATACATGAACTTAGTATTTGACTTTTGGCCAAACCGACATAAAGACGAAATACTATCGGATTCATTCTCGAGCCAAGCACTAAATCATGTAAAGACCTTAATTAAGTGTACATCCTAATCGCAATCTAGCATAATAATAAGCATAAGCATTCAAGCACAAATTAATAATGATAGAATTATTTAATAGAATGAATCTAATAGTCTCACAAATTAAGAGTTAAACATGCTTACAAATGATCCCAAGTAATTAACTAAGCTACCATAGTCAAACCCATAACAAATTTGGGTTTGGAAGATATAAAATGCTAAGTAATAAATGAAGAATAGAGCAAAAACCTATGGGGATGTTTTCAGATCCGCCTCCTCCCTTTATTCAATGGACAAAGGCTCTATTTATAGTTGGAAAAAAGAGAAAAAATAACTCATTGGTCAAAACTCAAGTCAACAACCGGCATAGACAGTGCTAGCTTCCACAGACCGTCCCTATTTTTTTTGCATGGGCCGTGTAGATTTACTAGATCCTTTCCATGGGACCTGGTCGAGAGCAAACTGATGAGTACAAACCATGTAAGCTTACACGATCAATTATCTGGACCTTCTCTTTTGGGCAAAATGAGCGCCACGGTCCCCGCTGCCTGGCACAGTCTGTGACATAAGAATAGTTGTAGACACTTGCTCTTGTTTACTTCTTTCTTCCTTCCGACAACTTTAATTTTCTACCATTTAGTCTAGTGGCCTTCAGTCCACTACCAATCTTTCGATTGACCTTCTATCTACTACCATTCTTGTGGATGGCCTTCTCCAATGATGGTTTTCGATTAAGCTTAAAAATAGGAAATTTTGACCTGCTTATAGAGGAAAAACCTGTTATGTCACAAATGATTCACAAAATAGGCAAGTTAATGCAAATAACAACACTAAGTGATTTTAACCGCTTATTATATAAAACACTCCTTAATCGAAATAACCACAAACAAAAGCATATAAAAGGAGGTGCTAATTATGCTAAGAAAATGTACAAATACCGTCTCATCAGTTGTTAGTGGGTGGTATATATACGGCCAAACATTAGGTACAAAGCATAAGGGCACATCAAAGTGCCCATAAAAGCGAATTGTCAGCACCAATCCCCAACTACACTGCACATACACCAAAACGATATCCACACCCATCCACGACCATGAGAATAGTTGTCACTCAGCCAATGTTTGTAGGAATGTGGCTCTACAATAGCCACCATGATGGGCACCGGAAGCACATTGTGTATGGTGGATACCATCGGAAAGTAGGACTAAGGAAGCCTATCAATATGAAAGATATTGAGAGGACAAGGTAAGTAACATCTACATACGGAATCATCCGCACCTATCCCATACTAACTTTAGCATCAGAGTTTTTCCATGAATCCAATCCAAGAGATTCTTGCGGGAAGAAGGAACTTGTAATCCAGCGTAAGCAGGAGTTGACACCATCATCTAAGAAGTTCATATCACATTAGGGGCACTGACTATGGGGACTTTTCTTTAAGTCTTCATTGTTCTCTTTGAATCATGGTGTTTACCAGAAAGCATACAGCGCAGCAGGACCAACCCCACCAGTGACAAACATTATTCCCCAACGACAAGGATCCTTCAGGGCGGGAGAGAATTGGTAATCGGGATATGACATGGAAACACAATCTCCTCCCCACACACATAAACAAAAGTTGGCCTTCGCAACTTTTCTCAAAGCAAACAAAGAGCAGCTCTACAAGTAATTTGTTAATGCCAACACCAAAGGACAAATGCACATCCGCCCCAAAACCAGGAAATGAGCGGAGAAAAAACCATTCGAATGGGAAAACACACATTAAATCCTCTACCCGCCAAAAAGTTACCGGTCCAATCATGTCCAATAAATAGAAATTCGACAACATGCGACTAAAATCTGGCATATTAAGACACCCCAATAACCTGAAGTGGAATTAGCGCAACAAAAGAAAAAAATGGTCAAAGAGACAAATGCCAGACGTTATTCAAATTTAGGCGCAAATCAATCTTTCACAACTCAATTAGGGATGGTAGTGGGGTGAGTTCCGGTGGAGGTCCGCTCCGCATCCACCCCAATGGGGTGGGTATGGATATAGTTTTGGTGAGGGTGGGGTGGGTATGTGTATGAAAATCATACCCGCCATGGGTAGTGGGTTGGGCATTGATATTAATTCACACCAACCTCATCCCCGCTCCGCCCCACTAAACCCGGTATATACCCACTAATTTAATATAAAATAAAATATTATTTATTCATGTTACACATATCTTACCTATAATATTTCCATGTAAATATATTTATTAAATTTTAATATAAAAGTTATTACTCCCTCTGTTTTGGCCATTTCTGTAGAGAGAAAGGGCTGAGTTTTATTTTAATGAAGGAAAAAAACTATAACACATTTTTCCCACCTGTCTTCCTCAACTCACCCTTCACCTTCCAATCTACTTTCTGTCACTTACAAAAGCAGCAACGACACCAATAGCACGACGGAGAAAACCTGAAGCACAATCTTGAGCTCATTTAGCCCTTTATAGGCTACATTGGAGCTTTTGTAGCTCCATCACCGTAGGAAAGTATTAATGCATGTCGGAAAATTATCTTTTTCAACCACGCTGGATTCATTGAATAGCGTCAGATTTATTGAGTTTGAAAGCTGAATTGTCAAGTTGTACTAGCTTTGCCGAGTCCAAAACTGGACTTCCCGAGGTGATTGGGGTTTGGTGTGAAGAAGGCTGTGGATTTGGGGTTTGGAGTTCGAGGTGCCAGATCTGCATCACAGATTGGGGATTTGGCGATTAGGTGAAGATAATAAAGGAGGTTGGGTTTGGATACGAGAGTTTGGAGAGAGAAAAAATGTTAACGCATAAGGAGAAGAAGGTTGGCCGAACGAGGAGAAGAAATGGTGGTGGCAGGTGTCTCGGAAGGAGAAAAAGAAAAAGGTAGAAATAAGGAAGAGAAAATTAGGGGTTTGGGTGGGAGAGGGAGGGGAGGGGGTAGGTGGCTTTAAAAGAAAATGTTTTAAAAGAAATATTTTAGTTTTTTAAGGCTAAGTATGTATTTTGATATGTTAAAATTTTTTAAAGTGGAAAGTGGGCAGATTTACTTGGGACAGACTAGAAAGAAAAGTGTGCAGAAATGGCTGGAATGGAAGGAGTATAAAAAAGTAAATTTTAGCTATTTTTGGAGATATAAGTGTGATGAGTACAATGGGTATGAAGTGGGCAGGGAGACCCAAATGGATAATGGAGCGGGTATGGATTTTACATAATACCTGATGGGACGGGGTGGCTGTTAAAGTATTACCCGCCATGGGTGATGGGGCGTGTATGGGTACAAAAGTTTTAGGTGGGCATGGGTATGAATGCACAATACATAAAATCAATGTCTATAAACAACGAAGAAGGGATAAAGAACACACTCAATAACTGAGGTATTTATAAGGAGTATATCCAAAACACTGCTCCCGAAACACCCAATCGACACATCTGTCAATTAATTACAGTTGCATATGGAAACTGAAAAGGCACTAAATAGGCAGCATTTCGTACAATAACAACATATCGTAAACCAAACCCAATCAATGTTTAGAGCACACAAGGGAAAACCTCTCCGAAAAATTGTAGAGGATACATATCGTGTCAAATATGCAGAAGCTGGACGAAATTCCATAACATTCACCAAGCCCTAACACACATTCACGGCAGCAACATCGCCTCATTTGGACCCTGCAACATCTAACGCTCTAACCCCCTCCAACCTTCGTGTCAGAGGGTTCATTGTATGTATACGACCCAAATGTAGGCCTAACGCATGCATAACACAGCAAAGTGCCCGTAAAAATGAACTACAAGCACCAATCCTCAACTACACTCCGCATACACCAAGACGTTATCCATGTCCGGTCACGACCGTGCGAATAGCTAGCATGGCCACACAATAGCCACCCGATGGCCACCACAAACACGTCATGTAGGGTGGATAGCACCAAGAATAAATAGGCAAGAGATTAGGAGGTAAGTAACATCTAACATAAAGAATCATACGCACCTATTCCGTACTATCTTTAGCATATGAGATTTTACCCAAGATCCAATCTGGAAGATTCTTGTAGGAAGAGGGAACTTGCAATCCAGCACTATCAAGAGTTGCCACCTTCATGTAAGTTCATACCACATCATTGTGAGAGGAGGATAAAATTTAATATTTTAGGGGTAATTATGACTCATAATATGATGAAAATTTCTTAAAACTGAAAGTTTGAATATTTAACTGGAACATACTAAGTGTACAAATTCAATTGACATAGAAATAGTAAGTCATATGCCCATTGGAAATGCCGCAAAGACTGCATTTTACAAAAGCACTCTTTAAATGTCACTAATGCTATTTTAAATTTAAATTGATTAATTTCCTTCATGAAATTTCATAACATACTACCTCTGTTTCACTATATTTGGCACATTTACCAATTTTGTTTGTTTTTCTGAAATTATTACATTTCCTTTTATTGGAAAAAGTAAATCATTTTTAACCACTCATTAATCTTTTTAATCTTCTCATTTAATTATCTCCACACATTTCAACTTACAAAAAAAACATAGGTTACCTATGGTGTCAAACACTGTGAAATAGAGAGAGTGTAATCTTCAATATTTATATAAAAATATTTTAAAATCTCTTACATTAAGTATTTTTAAAACATATAATCTTGTTTTAGTCCGACTAAATTTAGGCAGAGATATTTATGCAATTTTTCCTCATTCTTCTTCACATCTCCTGCAGAGACATTTCCCAATTCTTTCCCTGGGAGAGGAAATGTGGAGAGGAATGTGGAAAGAATTGTACTCCCTCTGTCCCATCTTATTCTGTAGAGAATTTTTTTTGGGTCAAAGATGTCAAACTTTGACCACATATTTGAATAGATATATGAACAATAATTTTATCGCATAAGATATGGCTAGATTTATCGTAACATGTAGTTTATAAATATCAAATTGTGTGTCATTATTGTCTGTAGCTACCCATATTTACAGTCAAGCGTGTTTATTAGAGACCGTAAAAATATTCTGTGCAGAATAGGGTGGAACGGAGGGAGTGTAAAGTTTCCTACCTAAAATTTAGTCTTTTTTTTAATAAACCATCCGGAGACGGGGGAAATATGTATTAGGCCTTCCCAAGCCATAAAATATACAGAATTAAAAGATACTGAAGAGTAGCCGTAGCTAAGTCAAAAGATATACAATGTTGAGCGCTAGGCTCATGAAGCAACGCTTGTTGCTTCCAAAAGGATGAGATACAACCAAGCTAAACGTTAGAGGATTCCAAAAGCTCATTAAAATATGTGAAAGATGATCAAACTTATTAGTGAGTCAAAAGAAACACAAGGCAGTTCAATCATCTCCACATATAGAATGAGCGTATCCTCTACTAAAAGAGATGATCCTAACTATTTCCAAGAATGCAGTTCTTCGTCGACTATGATATGTACACAAGAGGGCTCCAAGTAATCATCAGAAGTTGTAATGAAACCGAGCTGATCTTGTATATGGGAGCTGCGTGAAACCTCAATCAGTAGCATGGTCCGGTGTGTTGTATTGCAGACCACTCTGATGTAGCCTAGCTGATCTTTGATGTAGCCATGGCCCGGTGTGTTGTACCTGCAATTAAACCTCAATCAGTAGCATCCGATCAAAATCCCATCCTAAGAGATGGTGTTCCCATTTGATCTAGTCTAATCAAGCCTTGGCAAGTGTTAGATAAACCATTAAAAGAAGCCAAGAAGGAATCGGACTTAGTAGTAAAACATGATTTAGCAAGAGAATCTGCCACTAAATTGGCTTGTCAGTGAATATGGACTAGATGTATATCTCTCAGAAGTTGGTGAGCTTCATCAGCCAGTTGAAACATTTTCCAAGGAGCTTGCATCGGATCAGAAATACAACGAACAGCATTGATACAGTCTGATTCAATGGAAATAGGACAAGAGAAATTTGAGGATTTACCCAAGGCAAAGTGAATTGCCTTCATTTCAGCTTCCAAGGGGGAGAAAGCTTCAGTATACTTAGTATATGCAGCAATGAAACCTCCCCGGAGGTCCCTAATAATCAAACCAAGTCCACACATATTGGAGGAACTGCACCAAGCAGCATCCACATTGCATTTATACCCACTGCTTGGCTTAGTCCAAACTATTTTAAGAATGTTTGGCTTAGGAGCATATTTTAACAAAGGCAGGAAGGAGTGGTCTGCTATACTATGATCTAGGGCAGAAGAAATGAAAACAGGCTTAGAACAGAAAATGTAGAAAATATCTTCCTTGATTCTTCTAAGCACTAACACCTCAGTTGGCAAAACTGAGTCAAAGAGGTAGTTATTTCTCATTTTCCATAAATTCAAAAAAGTAATCACAGATGAAGTTCTAATCATGACAGAGTGTAAAGAGCTCAGTCCCGGATAAGTAGAATAACATGAAATTCTATCCCGGATATTGGGGAACAACCTGTCATTTATCCCCATAAATTGATGAACAGTTTTCCAGACTTGTAGTGCAAAAGAGCAGGAGTTAAAAAAATGCTCTAAGGAGTCTTCATGATTATGACACATACCACATTTAGAAGGCAAATTGAATCTCATTTTTTTCAGAATATTATCAAAAGGTAAGATAGAGTTGGTTAGTTTCCACATGAATATAGAAATCTTTTTTTGCAATCTTGGATTCCAGAAATGTTGGATAGAGTCAATTGTGGCTGTCTGATTGCAAAGCAATCTGTATGCAGATTTGAAGGTAAAATTACCTGTAATACCAGGTTTCCAAATGAGTCTGTCATTCCTATGGGAATACAGTCTTGAATCCTGTAACAGGGAAATAGCATGAGATGGCAGCAAAGGAGATAAACTCTGAATCGTGGCCATTTTATCTGAAAAGAATTCAGAAACTGTGCATTCAGCAGAGATATTCAGAAGATTGTAGTCGCAAAGATCAATAATAGGTCCTATATCTAACCAATTTGATGTCCAAAAATTACAATCACCTCTCCCTACTATAACTCTTGTATTAGATTCTGCCCATTCGTTGAAGCAACAAATTCGTTTCCAGTTAGGAGAAGTTCTCGATGATGGTGGCAAAGAATCCATTAGATGTGTCCACAGAGCTGTAGCCATTTGATATTTCCACCATAGTTTAACTGAGCAAGTATCTATAATGGTAGTAAGTGATCTAAAACCTAGTCCATTTTGGTTAATAGGGAGACAAAGAGCATCCCATCTTTTCCATCTTCTCTTAGGTTTAAGATCAGAGTACCCCCAAAAAAATCTGCTCAGTTTCTGTTCAATGGTCCTAATAACCTCCTTACTCGGTTTTATGACATACCATATGTGCTGAGGGATAGCATATAAACAGGATTGTATGAGTGTAGTTTTCCCCCCTGAAGAAAGCCATTTATTCTTCCAATTGCCAATCCTATTATCTATTTGTTCAAACAGTGGCTGGAAGTAAATTTTTTTTTGGTCTTCCACTGAAAATAGGTACCCCTAGATATGTAAAGGGAAGAGCCCCCAATTTCATTCCAAGAGTCCTTTTAATATTACTAACTGAGTGTGCAGAGGCATGTTTCCCAATGAAAATGTCACTTTTGTTATAATTTATCTTCTGACCAGTGACCTCTTCAAATTTAGCTAGGAATGCTCTAAATCTAATCAAAGTATTTTTGCCACCTCTAAGAAAGACAACTGTATCATCAGCATAAGAAAGATGAGATATAGGGAGAGAATTACCTGGAAGATTGTAATGTGACAGCTTACCATTAGAGAAGATAAATGCTAAGCTCCTAGAAAATGCCTCAGAGAAAAGGTTAAATAAAAAGGGAGAAAGGGGATCACCCTGTTTGATCCCCCTTGTAGGTTGGAAAAATCCAACAGGCTTACCATTAACTAAAATGGAGAACCAAACCTGTGATAAGTTTTGCATGATAGGATAGATAAATTTCGGATGAAAACCAAATTTAATCAGAACATTATACAAAAAAGACCATCTAACCCTGTCGAAAGCCTTTCGAAGATCCAGTTTAACTATGCAATTAGGGACTCTTTGCTTCTTATTTAGGAATCTAACCATTTCTTGTAGATAGATGACGTTATCCGAGATATCTCTCCCTTTAAGATAAGCAGTTTGGCTGGGAGAAATCAGATTTTGCATTACAGGTTTTAATCTTTCCACTAGCAATTTTGAGCATATTTTATTTATCACATTGGAAAGACTAATAGGCCTATAGTCATCAAAGGAATTAGGTGTTTTCTTTTTTGGAATAACTGTTATCCAAGTACTAGCAATACCTCTGGGGATGTTATTCCCATCTAAAAAATCTTGGACTGCAGCAAGGAGATCAGTAGAGATTATATTCCAGGATTTTATGAAAAAGTGAGCTGTGAAGCCATCTGGTCCTGGAGTACTGCGTTTATTGAGATTAAGGACAATGTTCTTAAGTTCAGACATTGAGACCCTTTGCAGTAATCTATCATTCTCTTCCTGAGTAACAAGATTAGGAATCTTACTTAGAAAATGTGACTGAAAAAAGCTACTATCAGGAGTACAATCATCTGTCAAAAGTTCCTGATAGTAACTAATGGCCTCCCTTTCAATATCCTGAATTGAATCAAGCCAAATTCCAGTACTACCTTTGATTTTTGTGATCTTAAGCTTGGAGTTTCTCTCTTTAACAGTATTATGGAAAAAATTGGTATTATCATCTCCTTCTTTTAGCCATTTAATTTTGGCCTTATGTTTCCAAAAGCTTTTTTGTTCTGCAAGAGCTCTTACCAAATTAGCTTTAGCTTCTTTAAGTTTGATCAGGTTACCAACCGAAGCATTCATATCATACAGATGTTCCTGAGACTCTAAGGCAGATTCAGCCTTTAGTACATTTTCATGCACATTCCCAAATTGTTCCTTATTCCAAACTTTAAGCTCTTTTTTCAATCTGATCAGTTTAAGATAAAAGCCTAGCATTCCTGAACTATTAATAGGCAGATTCCAGTTATTTTGTATGACATCATTAAAGTCTTTCCTTTTATACCAAGTGTTAAGAAATCTAAATGGCCTAGGATTGGAAAGGATTTCACTCCCTATGGACAGCAGCATAGGGTTATGATCTGAAGATATCCTATTCAGAATTTGAATAGAGGAGTTTGGAAAATTAGTTGACCATGAAGAAGTGCAAAGGCCTCTATCTAATCGTTGAATAGTAGGATTTCTTAACCTATTATTACTCCATGTAAACAAATTACCAACTGTATTAATCTCCTGCAAGGCCTCCACATTTATAAAATCATTAAAGTCCTTCATACTACCCAGTTTGGGAGTAGAAGGACCTTTGTATTCATTTATAGATGTGATGGCATTAAAATCACCTATAAATATAGCCTCAGAATGATTAATGGACCTAAAATTTAGTCTATCACACATGAGATCATATCTTTGTATAAACATACTCCCTCCGTCCCGAAATAATTTATTCACTTTCTATTTACTTCCGTCCCACATAAAATGACACATTTTAGTTCTTACTCAAAATGATAAAAAATATGTTATAAAATTCCTACAATATCCTCTTTAACTTGAACAACATTTTGATTGGGATCATCATTTTCCCAAAATATCAATATTTTTTCACAATTATTCTCTGCGACATCAATTTACATAAAATACCAAGTCAAAAGTGTATGTGTCAATTATGTGTCCCGGATTAAATTGCAGAGAATCTTTTTCACGGTCTCCAACACATGCATTTGACTATTAATATATTTTACTACGTATAATATCGGCAAATAAAAAGTTACTTTTTAGAAACTACATGTTATGGCGAATTCAACGATATCACATACAATAATATTATTGTTTATATATCGATTTAGTCAAAACTTTATTAGTTTGATTGAATTTTTTTGTTACAATTTATTTTGGGACAGAGGGAGTAGGCAAAGTCTTGGAAAAGAAGGTCATTCCATGAGCTTATGGAAAGATGGGGTTTAATTAGAATAATAAAAGGTAAAAGGTCTTAGTTGCAATATTAAATTTTGAGTATGCAACATGTAGGAGTTATAAAATTTCTGAGTAGGTCTCCTGACAGTCGGCCTATCCATAAGCTTATGGATAGACCACTTATTTCTTACCTTATACACTACATTTCTTAAATTACAAACAAAATTTAAAAATTTTAAAAATATTTTTTATATCATATATTTTTATAGTTTCATATTCAAATACATATTATTACTTGTTTTTACTTATAAAATACAATATTTAAATTTTATAAAAAATTACAAAATTTAAGGCAAATGCCCCTGAGGACTGTCCATAAGCTTATGGAAGGCCGCCTTTCCTGAGACTTTCTCAAAATTTATAACCCGGTTCATGCAACCCAAAAATTTTATCTTCATTTCTTATAATTTACACTTTAAACATTGATTTTTCCATTACTTATGAAAAGACCGTCTTTTTAGATACGGACTCGAGGGAGTAATTAAAATTTATGAAATACTAACATTTAATATAGCAAGAGGTCCGGTAGCACGAGGACAATGGTAGAATGTGCAAGGGATTGTACTAGAGTAGGAAAAGAGTGCGAAGCGGCGTGAATTGAAAGGAAACTAACGAAAGGGCGTGATGCCAGTTAACCCAGAAAATACGAATGCAACGACACGCAAAGCAGCACCGCTTCCTCTAAACAACACGTGTTGGAAATGCTTCTCAAACGGATAGAACCAAAAAACCAAGGGCCCCACCGCCTTAATTTCCTCGTCTAAAAAAATGAAACTAAAGTACAAACGCCCCACCAAACTAATAAAATGAGGCATGTCTTCAACGTGGGCTATTCCTTTCCCGCTTCCTCTCAACAACCCAATAAAAGGCCTCTCCACCTATTCCCTCTCCTCATTCATTTCATTGCAGCACACATCTTTTTCTCTCTCTAAATTCCAAACTCAAAATATATTCTCTCTCTTCCATTTCGACATGGGTTCTTCCGAGATCGTCGAATCCGGCCGCCTCGCCGGCCAGAAGTCAACTTTTGCTCAGACCTGCAGCCTCCTCAGCCAGTACCTTAAGGAGAACGGAAGTTTGGGAGATCTCTCACTTGGACTCAGCAGCGGCAGCCGCAGCTTCGAGTCTCCTCATGGTACTTTTAACTGAGAATCATCTTGATTTTTTTTCTATTTTCTTGTTGGTTTAAATGTTTTGCCTTTTGGGTTGTTTTTATTTATCTGAAATCTGATTGTTTGTTTGTTTGAATGAATGTTTAGGCGCTCCGGCTGAGACTATGGATTTACTCACTATGATCGAGAAGAACAATTATGAGGTAAAGATTCCAGTTATGACTCCGGCGAGTCTGTTCCCGAACCAAGCCGGATTTGTGACCCAGAAGATGGTTGACATCAGGTTGGTGAAGTCGGAGCCGGAGACTCCTCCGATGACGATATTCTACGGAGGGCAGGTGCTTGTGTTCAATGATCTGCCCGCCGACAAGGCCAGAGAGATCATGCTGATGGCCGGTCAGGGAATGAGTTCCCCTGACGCTTTCACCACTTTTACTGCTGCTGCCCACGTGGTCCCTGAAACTGCCCTCACCGCCAATGTCAATGGTAAATTCTATGTACTTGCTTATTTTTCCAGTATCATCTTTAACTTGTGGGTAAGTTATTTTCAGATGAGCTTACTGGGTTGCTTCTTGTTTGCTGTTTACAGATCTCCCAATTGCAAGGAAGGCCTCTCTCACAAGGTTCTTGGAGAAGAGAAAAGATAGGTAGGTGTTTGGCACTCGATTTGTATCATAGATTCTGGGCAGTGAGAAAATTTGTACTCCCAATCTCATAAATGGAAAGAAATTCAAAGTTTTTTTAGCCTATATTCGTTTGCATGGAATCTATCTCATGGTAGGGAAATGGATGTTGAGATTGATGTATATGTTGTACTACTATTTATAGGATCTCTGCCAAAGCTCCTTACTCAGTGGGCGGCGGTTCAAAGGCGGTGGAGAGCAAGCCGGCGGTGGCGCCATGGATGGGCTTTGGGGGTCATTTCCCGGCTAACCATCTGCAGATGCAGCGCCACTGATGATGATTATGAACAATAGAGTTTTAGATCTGACTATTTTTATTATGCTGAAATATGTTATATACTCCGGATATTACTACAGTATTAGTTGTTGATGATGGATTATGCTGTAATTAATACCGTGTAGCACTATTAGTATTGTGCTCTCTCTTCTATTTGTTTAATGTTTCCATTTTCTTGGTTTCGAATTTTGAACCATTGAGTAAAAGTCATCATCATGTTGGGTTGTGAGGAACACCAAGAAGTGTGATATAGATGAAGAAAGAACAGGGCCCATCATTTGTTGGCTCATGTATTCAAATTCTAAGTCGAATTTGGGCAGTAGAATTGCGGATAAATTAGTGTTGGATGGAAATGGGAATTTATTTGAAGTGTAATTAGGTGATATGTTGGTTTCATGGGTTACACGACAATTCCTTTTACGGATGGTTGGGTTTGGTGTTGGAGTCACGGTCAGTCATAATCAAGAAATTTGGCACGTTTCTTTCTCTAGCTCTTTTTATTCGCTTTGAATAAGTCGCAAGTGGGCAGGCAAGGTAAAAGGGCAAAGGGGCTTTCTTTAATTGTTTCTTTGTTTTATGGGAGATTATTGAAGAGGGGTGGAAAACCGCCCCACATGCACAGGAGGACGACGACATTTGAAAAGAGCACGCGGTTTTGACGAAAACTAAACACGGGGTTAGCGATTAGGTGCCCCCCTCTGCTTTTGTTTTTATCTATTTTATTTAAAGCGCTAAACTTCACGGGAAAGAGAGGAGGGGCAGGTTAGGGTTATATTATGGGTAATATGCAGATATAACCCTATATGTTGAGAAAAGTGCAAATATAACCCTCATTTATTTTTAAGTGCAAATATAACCCTGAATGTTGAGCGAAAGTGCAAATATAACCCTGGTGGCATGTTTCCGGCGTTGACCATCAGAATCCGGCGGTTGACCAACTTGTAATGACCTCAATACCCTTATTTCGGAACTCCTGACCTAGAGTGACCAATTTGCCCTTATAATTGTAGGTCCCCATCAGAATCCATTCTCCAATTCGTTGGTTTTGAAAAACACGGCCGTTCGTTCTCCATCTCCACTGAATGAAGCGGATAGTCCAGGAGGTTGCGCCACCACGTTCGGACTCCACTTCGCCGCCGCGGTCGCCTAGGGCTTCTTCCCCCATCCTTCTCCCGGCAACAGTTCAAGCATCCCTTCCCGGAGATTCAGGTCGTTCGTTCGCTGCGGAAGGTAACTCATCTATTCCACGTAACCCTAGATTTTAATTTGGGTGTAGCAATTTCTTGAACTCCGTGGATAAAACTTCGGATATGTTGATTAATTTTGTTTAGAGTGCTGTGTTGAATGAAGTAGTTGTTTCTATGTTCTTGGCAAGGGATTAGAATGGCTTCGTCTAGCTACAGTAGGAGTGGTGTGGTTTGCGAGGGATTCGAATGCCGGCTTTGTCAGAAGGCAACGATCGTTTGTGTGTCCCGCTCGGCCAAGAATCCGGGGAGACCTTATTATCGGTGCCCTCGTAATCACGGATTTCAGGGTTGGGTTGTGTCCGACATGTTTGATTCGGGAAGAGGAAGTACTGGAAGTTCGTTGCCCCAGGCCGAGTTTCGCTGTCGAGTTCCAGGAGGCAATACTGCTGGCCATATTGAGGTCGAAGAAGTTGTGGTTGTGCCCGGAGAAGCGTATGTTGCTCCGGTGAATGGTTGCAACTGCTCCTTAATTCTGAAGGCTTTGATGGTGATGAACTTGGTTTTGCTTGGTGCGAACATGGGCATGTTCTTGGTGGGGTTGATTGGAAAGTGAATGTTGGTCGCATCGCAGCATGGTTGCAACTTCTCACTGATTCCGAAGGCTATGATCGTAATGAATTTTGTGTTCCTCGGTGCGAACATGGCTATACTGTTGTTAGGGTATTAAAATTTTGGGCATTAAAATCGGATGTTGTAGTTGTTGCTTGGGTTTGCATTCTGTTTATGCTTATGTATCTTTTAGACTTGTCGAACGTTTGTCTTCAATTTATTCGAGGTGCACAAGCACTTGGAATTGATCATTTGTTGCAGTAGTACTGATTTATGAATGTGATCATTTTCTGGCTGATTTGTGATTGTGATCATTTGTTGGCTGATTTAGAAATTTGATCATTTGTTGGTTGACTTATGAATGTGATCATGAGTTGCAGTAGTGCTGATTTAACCTTACTTAAGTCAGTAAACGTGCAGCTATTCTTTTGGTGTAGGTATTCCGTAGAACTATTCATCATATAACCTTCGGTTCGGGTAAGCTGTCCATACATAGAAACCACTTACCCCGACACATGCGATAATTACAAACACATGACATTGCATGATCGTAGGTTCAAATATATGATATTCGAAGTGATCAACACACAACGTATAGTGTGCTACGTAGCTCCTGTGGACGTGTTTTGACCCAATAATCGGTCGCAAAATAACCAAAAACAGGTAACCTACAACAGTCGTAGGACTACGGAAGCTGCTACTATTGAAACAGTACGTTGTCTAGTGTGTGCGTTTGTTCAAGCTCGGTCATCTGGCGGTGGTTGTGACTCACTTCTTCCTGGGCTTAATCTATCTTCCGCTGGGTCGAGCGGGACAGAAGGAGGTGGCTGTGGGCTGGAGCGTGGGACATCCGCTCTGGGGGTGGTGCTCACCGACGGAGCCAAAGTTGTGCCGAGCAAACGCGCTATCCTCGGACTGTATAGAAAAGTCCTTCCCCAAATGTTGTTGCGGGTAGCCGGCACATTAGTACCGAATTTGGGGAGCTCTGTTGTTGAGGGGGTGCCAGGTAGCTGCAAATAGAAGAAGATGCTGATATGTTCAGTTTTAGGGGATTCGGATATAATCGTACACGCTATCAACATGTGCAAATATGACCCTGTGTAATTTCAATATGTGCATATATAACCCTAAGTAATGTCAATATGTGCAGAAGTAACCCTACGTAATATGAATATGTGCAGGAGTAACCCTGAATAATAGTAATATGTGCTGAAGTAACATATGTTTTGGAATGCTAGTGCAATGCTGACCCTGTATATATAAATTACCTGTGGGTTAGATGGATCGAGAAGGTTGACAGTTTCAATCACAGTGTTACCCGGTATTGTGTGAAATACGACTGGAAGGGGGAAGTCCTGAGCATTAAAAACATGAGGGAATTATTTGTTATGTTGTAATTGTGATCTGTGAACATTGTGAGGTGAAGAAATGTGTACAGGGGAAATTGGAATACCTCAGCACTGAATTGGCGCGTTAAACACGCCCGAGTACCAGCACTTGGTTTTATGCCCTCATTCGTGCCGGTGTCCGCATCCTCTTCTGTCTGGACGTCCTTCACAACAGTCTCCCCCGGAACTTGCTCCCCCAACGATGGCTGCCCTTCCAACGATGCCTGCCCTGCCATCACCACTGGTGGTGTTTCTTTCACGAGAATTTGCACTGGGATCCCCTTCCTGTCGTGGACATTGCATGTGGCAGTCACATCTTGGATGCTGAACTCCTGCTCGACGGCATCTAGTGTTGCTTGCATCATCCTTTCACCCCCTTCCTGACATTGAAACTCATCTTCCTCCTAACGAAGACGTCAGGGTAGGATTTCAAATATTTCATCATAATTATTTGATTTCGATTTAGTGCATTACCTCATAGTCAGAAGCGTCCTCTGATATGTTACGCTTAACCGTCTGCTTTGTCCTCCTGTGTTTCGGCACATTCTCTGACTGTGGCTCTGGCAGAGCGATTTCACTCTCCACTTGTTGAATGATAGGGATCGCATCCATTATCTGCAAGGCAGTATGAGCATGTGAAGAGAGAAATTCTGTTTGAGGAAGACATGTTTGATTATGGACGCAAGGAAAAACTATGAATTCGCATGGCACAGTGAACTGTACTTCTATGTCGCTCAAACGTGGTGGCGGGAATTGCTTCTCCGTATCAAATTGCAACCATGTATTAGCATCTGCTTTATCCTATAGTCCGTAAAACCAAAATTTTCTTCATGTCATAAATGTATACTGTGACTCGACAAAATTTTAGAGAGTTCATTAAATTGTAGACATAACTTAAGTGAGTTCAGATGTACCTCGACAGCCTGGTTACCATCCGTTTCAGCCTCGTCCTCTGATATTTTACGTCTGACCTTCTTCTTTGTCCTCCTGTATTTCTGCACAGTCGTTGGCTGTGCCTCTGGCAGAGTGGTATAACTCTCCACCTGTTGAATGATAGGCATCGCACCCGTCGTCTGGAAGACAATATTACCATGTCAGCAGAATATGCATGTACCAGTAACACATGTTTAATCCAGAACGCACAACAAAAGTTTGGAATATTCATAAGACATGTACCTCTCCGGTCTGGTTGCCATCCCCTGGAGCCTCGTCCCTATTTTGAATTCGCACTTCCGCATCAAATTGGACCTCTGTCTGTTCCGTGGAATTAGCAGTTTTTTTCCCTCGCTTAGATGCTCGACTTGCCACACGGATACCCCGCACTGGTGGTTGCTTAGAAACTTTCTTGGCCACCGGTCTGCCTCTCTTGATTTCAGCACGTTGTGTGGCTTGTGAAGTACCCTCGGCAGTGCGTACAGAAGTGGCCTGTGATGGGCGTTCCGTAGTGGCCTGTGACGTGCGTGCAGTGGTGGCCTTTCTTTCTTTGGCCGTAGGCCCACCTTGACATCCCCTTATATTGTGGCCAAATTCCCCACATTTGCTGCACTTCCTTTTCTTCCCGCTTCCCTCTCCCTCCCAATCCTCTTTCTTTCTGTTTGTCCTTGGTCTCCCAATCCGCCGTTGTAATTCTGGAGGTTGGCACGGTTGTGCAGTGGAGCTTTTCGGCCAGAATACCCTGTGAGGCAAGGGCTCGATCATGTGGGAATAGGCTCTCAAAAAAGTGTCTTTAGATAGCATCAGATCACAAGCTTCGTGGAGGGGGTGCCTCTTGTGCAACAGTATCGCCGCCGCGTGTCTACATGGTACACCCGTGTGATCCCAAACACCACAGTCACATGACCGCTTATCTAGCCGCACCCGGAAATGAAGATCACCGTGTACGACTTCATAATTTGTATCCGAACATGGAGTGAAGGTAACTCGGCGAGATTGTCTTGAAACAAGCTTCAACATTTCTTCAGTCCGTGGACACATTACAGTATCCCAGGATACACACTTCTTGTAACGTTCTTCCAACCTTGCCATTACCTTCTTCCGCAACCCCTCCATCAAAGTCAGTACAGGCTGGTTTCTCAACCCTCCTACCCAATTGTTGAAAGACTCTGCAGGATTGTTAGTGACGTTGTCACACTTCAAGGCCGTCGAGAAGGTGTATCTAGCCCACAAATCATCACCGATGTCATTCAAGTAAACATAAGCTTCGTCACTCAATTCCTTCATCTGGTCCATTGCTTTGGTGAAATCCATTTTATTGTAGGACATTGCCGCTCTCCAGAACAACTTCTTGAAAATATCCGCTGGGTGCTTTCTGCGGAAATTGGCATAGATGTGACGGCAGCATCTCCTCTGCATAGCGTGCGGCACGATCTCAGCAATTGCCTTATCCAGGCCCTAGTTCACAACAACAAAGGGTGGGAGCGGAGATGATAAGAACAATAGAAAACGTACTGTGTCAATCGGAGAGGGTTACGTAGGAACATAAGCTGATCATACAGTGTTGCATATGCACATCAGCTAATCGTACAGGGTTCTATATACACGGAATTTATGCAGAAAGGGTTTCATGCGCACATAACACAATCAATCGAAGCTGGTTATATATGGCCATAAGGTAATTATACAGGGTTCTATATGTCCACATAATTTAAACATACAGGGTTATATGTGCACATAATTTAAACATACAGGGTTATATGTGCACATAATTTAAACATACAGGGTTATATGTGCACATAATTTAAACATACAGGGTTATATGTGCACATAATTTAAACATATAGGGTTATATGTGCACATAATGTCATTACACAGGGTTACGTATGCACATAAGTAAATCAACCAGTAAGGGCAAGCTGTTCACATATTTTAATCATATAGGGTTTCAATTTTTCAGCTACCACAACAGCACCTCATTGATTGATCAACCACAGACCACAGCTAAACAGTTACGAAAATGAGAATGATAGAAAAGCACACCTTCTGCCGGTCGGTCATGAATGTCCACAGCTTGTTTTCTTCGAATCCTCCCAACAAAAGCTCCATTTGTTTGAAGAAAAACACCCAACTGTCTTTGGATTCAGACTCCACATAAGCAAAAGCGAGGGGGAATATGCCATCATCTGGGTCATTGGCAATTGCACTAAGCAGAACCCCACCGTACCGACCCTTGAGATGACAGCCATCAAACCCCAGAAAGGGCTTGCATCCAGCAAGAAATCCCTTCTTCACAGCTTCAAAGCCAATGAAGACCCTTTTCACAAATGGAACTGGTTGTCCCAGGCCGTACTGTATCATTGCTTGACTTCCGGGGTTGCTCTTACGCAGCTCCTCACAGTACTGCGGCAGTGCTTTGAATAATTCACCGTGGCTACCATCCAACAGTAACTCGGCCAACTACCTTGTTCTCATCAGCTTGTGGCGGCTAGGCTGAACACCAAAAGATGTCAGGTGTTCCAACAGCACCTCATTCGACACCTGCCGATCAGCCTGAAGAAGTTTAGCAATCCTCTTCGATATCCATCCCTGCGGTGCCTTCACCTCTTGCCTACAGGTGTGTTTCCCTTCCACTGACCGAATTCTAAATGTATGGCCGTCGGGAAGTGTCGAGCTATGGAGCCTCCATCCGCATTTATCCGCCGCACAAGTCACTGTCACTCTACTCTTCTCGCTCTTCACAGTTCTGAACACAAATCCTTCTTGCAATGAGTAGTCGAGCAAAGCAGCCTTGAAATCTTTCTGGGTCTGAAAATCCATCCCCTTAAATAGTTGGATTTTATCCCCAGCTTTGATTTCGAACTTGTCCTTGTTCGTGCAGTTATTCATCGGATCATCATCCAAATCACTATCTACGTCTAAACCCCTCCCTCCATCACTGCCACCATCCCCATCCGACTCAATCTCGGAACCCGCCTCAGTGTACCGATGGAACCAGTCCCAGTCTTGCTGTTCGTGGCCTTCTTCAGGATTGGGTTGCACGTAATCTTCATCTTCGCAGCTGTGTTCTTCCGCCAAGCCCTCGGCCGCCGCTCCACCACCTTCTCCACTAGCTTTCTTCCTCGTTCTTTCCTGCTTTCCCGTTCCGCTGCTCTCACCCCGAGAACCACCTTCGGTCGGGGTACGGACCTGACAATACACCTCTAAATTAATTCCGCCACGGCTTGAGGAAAACATTTTGGTGACATCCTCTTCGGATTGCAGGCTGACCCGATCATCCCCAAAACTGAACATCAAATCCATCGATTTCCATGCCTCAGCATCCCCGAAGAAATGCTCGGTACAATCTGACTTGAGGACGACTAGAGAGTATCTGTCGGGGTCAATACCGTCAAGCCTCTTCCAACGGGTACCGTGACGGAGGATAATCGTATACACTTCATCCTAAAACATTGAAAGATAGATAAAAAATTATGAATACATGAAGATAATGTAAGGGTTATGTCTACGCATACAATTACAGTCAGGGTGACATCGGAACATGTAAGATACACACAAAGTAACATTTGCCCAGTCAGGAGGGTAACTTTGCAATTCAGTACTTTGCAATTCAGTAAAAACTACGGGTTACATATACACATATCTTGAGCGGCCAGGGTCATACATGCACATACCAGAAACAAAAAGGGTTATATATGCATATATCTTCATCATACAGGAATACATATGCACATATAAAGATCATACAGGGTTATATATGAACATATGAAGAACATACAGGGTTATATATGCACATATGAAGAACATACAGGGTTATATATGAACATATGAAGAACATACAAGGTTATATATGCACATATGAAATACACACAGGGTTATATATGCACTAACAGGAAACAATTTTCAAAGAGCAGATTCATCTACTGTCAACAGGGCCTCATGTCAAGGTTCAGTCACAGAAACATTGAACATTCGGCATTTGGCCAGAAACTTCACCACCTTTTCCCATCTACGGCAACCAACATATTCTTCAATCTAGTTCACAGACAAGGACCAAACAACATTTACAGTAAGGACTGATGAATCACAAACATTCAAAATTATCACACAGCAAAGCATTAATCAGAACAAGTGACAAATCACAGACATGTTCAACATCATACACAATAGTGCATTTCCACACATTCAACGAACATAACAAAATGGTGCATTTCCACCCTACCATGGAACAAAACAGAGCCAACAAACCTACCCCCAGGAGTACCATCACAACATCGAAACAGTAAAAACAGTACCCCTTCAACGAATTTCCCAACCATCAACATTTTCAACCCTAGCCATGGAAGCAGAGCAGATTAACAGCCACACGCACAGCAGTAAACATATTCAGAGCACCAATCCAGATGACAAGCAATGAAATCGACCTAGAGGGGTTTAAAAACCCTGGTTTCATTACAGCTCTGCGCTCTCTCCATATGTACGGAATGATGAAAAGGTTAAACGCACAAAAAACATGCTCCTCAACAGCAAAAAAATGCACATTCCCACTGATTTACGAAGGCATACCATTTTTCGGGGGTTTTACTGTAGCAATTTCGAGTTCCCTCGACGCTCCCGCAACGACAACCGGGTTCCCTTCGCCGACGTCAGTGGGAGACCCATGCCTTCGCCGGACTGCAAATGGAGACCACAACCGGCGGGAATCAGCACGGCGGGTTGAGCGGGTCTGGATTCGGGTTCTTCTTGGCACTGAGTTCAGGGGGGAAGACGACGAGAAGTTGAGTTAGGGCGGGAATCGAAGACACAAAGGGATATCAATGTGGTTCAGGGGTAATACTGTCATGTGGGAAAATGGTCCTATTTCCAATTTTTTTAAAAACAATCCGTCAGGGACAATTTTGTCATTTCACTACATTCCGGCCACAAATCGGCTCAGAAGGTTACATTTGCACATAACCGTAATAAATAGGGTCATATCTGCACTTTCGAACATTGCAGGGTTATATATGCACTTTCTTCAATTACATAGGGTTATATTTGCACTTTTCTCTTATATTATTACTAGTATAGCCGTTGGAACCAAAAATCCATTAGGATTCCCACGATCGAACTCAATTTGAAATTGTTGAAAATAAGAGTAATGATAATCTTTATTTGTGACATCAAGATCCATTATATACTAGTACAAAATATATATTCAAGCTAGGAAAAGAAAAATAGAATCGAATTACAATTACAAGTAATATTTATATTCCTTAACACCCTCCTTCAAGTTGGAGCATGAGGATCAGAAATGTCCAACTTGCCAAGTAATGAATGAAATTGGTTACGTCCGAGAGCTTTGGTAAACAAGTCTGCAGGTTAATCTGTAGTGCGGATATGATGAGTAATCATAGTACCAGGCTGCACAAGATCCCGGACAAAATGATAATCATCTTCAATATGTTTCGTGCGTTCATGGAACACTGGATTTTCTGCAATATGAAGAGAAGACTGGTTGTCACAAAAAAAATGCATAGGAGCAGTATGCGCAACCTCTAAGTCTTTCAGTAAAGACCTAAGTCATAACAACTCACAACAGGTAACAGCTATAACACGATACTCCGCTTCAGCAGAAGACCGAGAAACAGTAGGTTGCTTCTTGGTCTTCCAAGAAATCAGAGAATCACCAATCATAACAAAGTAACCGAAAAGAGAACGCCAGGTAATAAGGCAAGCAGCCCAATCAGAATCACAGTAAGCAGTCAACTGTAACACACTACGGTAAGAGAGAAATAAACCCTGATCTGGATGGCTCTTCAAGTAGTGCAACACACTAACTGTACATTGCTAATGAGGAACACAAGGGGACTTCATAAATTGAGCAAGTGTGTGAACCGAATAACTAAGCTCAGGACGTGTGATGGTAAGGTATATAAGGCGCCCAACCAGTCGCCTGTACTGCTCAGGATCATGGTAAAGCAGGTCATCAACACGCACCAGATCGTGTTGCTGCTCCATCGGAAAGTCAGTCGGTTTAGAGGCAGAAAAACCTGTATCAAATAAAATGTCCAAGGCATATTTTCTTTGCGAAAGAAACATCCCCTCCGGTCTTCTAGCAATCTCTATGCCCAAGAAATACTTAAGTAAACCAAGATCTTTCATATGGAAACAAGAATTCAAGTATATCTTGAACTCAGAGATGAGCGCAGAAGAGCTTCCAACAATGACCAAATCATCCACATAAACCAAAACATGCAAAGAAACCGATCCATGGGAAAAGACAAACAAAGAGTAATCTGCCTTGCTCTGAACAAAACCAAATGCTCGTAAAACCTGAGCCAATTTGGCAAACCAATGTCTAGGAGCCTGGCGAAGACCATATAGAGATTTTTTAGGGCAACATACCTGACCATAGGGCACGGCATAGCCTGGTGGGGGTCGCATAAAAACCTCTTCATGCAAATTACCATGCAGGAAAGCATTATAGACATCCATCTGATACAGTTCCCAACCACGAATGACTGCAACATATAAGAATAGGCGAACAGAACTCATCTTTGCAACCGGAGCAAATGTCTCAGTATAATCAATCCCCTCAACCCGGCGATTCCCGAGAACCACTAGGCGCACCTTATAACGTTCAATAGTACCATCTGACTTGAACTTTGTCTGGTAAACCCATTTGAATCCAATCGCCTTCTTATCCAGAGGCAGAGGGGCCAAAGTCCAAGTCTAATTGCGCTCAAGCGCAGTAAGCTCTTCAGTTATAGCATCTCGCCAATAAGCATGTTGTAATGCCTCAGAATAAGTGGCGGGATCTGCACTAGATGTCACTGCACCCAAAAATCTAGAATGTATACTAGAAATATTATCACAATTTATATAATCAGTAAGAGGATAGAGAACACCTGAGGATCGTGATGGCGCAGGAGTGAACATAGCAGTAAGAGGGGGGTCTTCAGTAGTAAGAGCATATGCATAATCATCACAGTCATAATCTTCCAAATAAGGAGGAGGTCGGCGAGTGCGAACACTCTGTCTGATAGGAGGCAACTCAATGGCGGGAGGAGACGTTGGAACAACTGGCAAAATAGGTGACAGAGCTAATAGAAGCAAATGATGAGCGGAATTAGTCGGGGCTCGAGACACCGCATTGGGCGGCGGAGCAGAAGGAGTCACCACAGCTGGAAGTGCGGGAGGTGCATGATCGCCGTTCGTCGGTGGCATCCCAGGGGGTGCATCATCAGGCCGGACCATCAAGGGTTACCGGTGATCTGGGTCGATCGTCAAAATTGGAGAAGCGGCTGGCGGTATAGGTACGGTGGCATCCGGTAGCAAGGGTACGACCACGGCCGGCGGGACAGGAGCGGCGGCGACCAGTGGCATAGGGTTGGGGCAGTCAGCGAGACCGATGGTGCCGTGGTCTGGACATGAAACTCTGGGAGTGAGGTGGTGATGCCACTGGGATCTATAGAAGAGGCTGATGTCGAAGTTGCTGCATACGGGAATTGGTCTTCAAAAAAATTGGCATCCCGACTGTTAAAGCTAATGCGGGATTCCAGGTCAAAAAAGCGATAGGCTCTCTTTCCAGCAGGATAACCAAGAAACAAACATCGCCGACTTCTTGGTGCAAACTTGTCATGGTATATGGGAAGATGAGCAGCAAAACACAAGCATCCAAATACCTTTAAAGATGAGTAATTTGGAGCATGTCCATATAGCATCTCAAAGGGATTGCAACCATTGAGATGTTTCATCAGTGTTTGGTTAATCAGATAAGCAACAGTAAGAACACATTCTCCCCAAAACTCAATTGGAAGACTGGCTTGAAATCGTAAGGCACGTGCCACGTTGAGTAAATGACGATGCTTTCGTTCAACTCTACCATTCTGATGTGGTGTATCAACCATAGATGTCTCAAACATGATCCCAGATACAGCAAAATGAGATCTCAGAGGCAAAAATCCAGTCCTGTTATCAGCATGGACACACAGTATAGTCTAACCCCACTGATTCTTGACCAGAGCACAAAATTCCAAAAATCCAGAAGCTACTTCTGACTTAGCCACTAATAAATAAACATAAACAGCTTGGGAATAATCATCAACTATTGTAAAAATAAATAAAATGCACCACTAGAAGATGGTGTTCTATAAGGACCCCAAACATCACAATGTACTAATTCAAATAATGCAGCAGCATTTGTAGAACTCAATGGAAAGCTATGTCTAGTCTGTTTTGCTCTACAACATACAAAGCAAGGTATAGTAGTATTATTTGTGCTAAAATCAAGAGTAGGAATAGAAGACAACACCGTAGATGATGGATGACCAAAACTTTAATGCCATAAATCAGATGAAGAAACCGAAGCAATTGTCGGAATAGACTGTAGGATATGAAGACGAACACGAGTATCCAAGAGACGAAGCCAATAAACCCCCCGTTGTTTTTCACCCACGCCAATCACAGCCCTCGTACTGATTTTTGGTAAAATGCAATAATTTTCAGTAAACAAGGCTAGACATTTTAAGGCAGGTAACAATCTAGAGCATGATAATAAATTGCATCGCAAAGTAGGTATGTAGAGCACATGAGTAAGGGTGACATCACCAAAACAAATAGACCCATATTGTGTAGCAGACGACATAGATCCATCAGACAGTATAACATTCACAAAATTGGTAGTAGTAGTAATATCAGTAAGAGAACCCTTGTCACAGTCATGTGATATGAGGCTCCCAAATCAAGAATCTATGGTAAAGTAAACTTACCTAACCCATGGTTAGATAACAAATGAAACTGATTAAATAAATGTATGGTCGTACTCCATTGGTCGTCAGACAGAGCAGGACCAAAATCAGATCGTGTAGGTAAGCCAGAGGAGGTGGCCACCGCAAACCCTTGCGGCGACATCACTACGCCGGCGAAAAGAGCCATAACACAAATGGCAAGTACAATCAAAGTAAGGGAAGAAAATAAATTTCGCTGAACCAAAGCCAAATGAAGCAAGAGACGCGTTCATCCTGTGCGGCGCGTGGAAAACACGTGCTCTGAAGGGACAAGCGCGAGTGTGTGGACCCGCGCGTTGACACACGCGCTTCTGTAAGGTCGCATACGTGAATCTCATGCGTGCCTCTTTCTGTCTGAACTCGGACGGAGTAGATGCCACCAGAGGGAGGAGATTAAAGTCGGACGGAGCTGATGGAAGCCGAACGGAGACGAAAGTGGAGTAGGAGAAAGCTGGTCGGAGCAGGAGCGAGTCAGACTGAGTCGGGAGTGGGCCGGGCGTAGCGAGAGCGGGCTGGACAAAGCTGATGGAAGCCGAACGGAGTCGGGAGTGGGACCGGCGGGGGTGGTGAGCAAGGTTGCGGCGAACTGAAGAGGAAGAAAAACTTTTTTCTGGCAGAAAGGTAGTCCAGATCGACGGCGCGTGGAAGTCACGCACGGACGACAGTGGATAATTTAGGACGGTATTTTAAGGTCTTAGGTTTCAGGATTTTAGGCTCTGATACCATGTTGAAAATAAGAGTAACGATGATCTTTATTCATAACCCCATGATCCATTTTATAATAGTACAAAATACCTGTCCAAGCTAGGAAAAGGAAAATAGAATCGAATTACAATTACAAGTAATATTTATATTCCTTAACGGAAATTCAATTCTGACCAGAGAGATATTGGCATGAATTTGAATCCAACACAATCGAACTCTACCCAATCCCCAAGTCTGATCCAAGAAATATCAATCCGAACTGAAATCCGAAACGATCGAACTGAACCCAAAACTCGATTCTGACCCGAGAAATATGAACCCTAACCCCACGATTGAACTCAACACAAAATCCGAATCTAACCCAAGATTAAACGACTAAAACCCGCACCCGACATGACTGAACTCAACCCGAAATCCAAATGTAACTTGCGATATAATATGGAAAGATCAAGGTTTAAACTGTAAATTAGAAGAAATCAAGATAAAATTTTTGGGTTGCATTAATCGGAACATAAACTTAGGGGCCATTTTGTTCAACCAGGGAAAGAGAAATGAATCAAGAAAGGGTAAGGAAGAGAAATGAATGGAAAAACCTCATTTAAAAATTTTGTTTGGTTCAGTTATGAAAACAGAATCAAATTCTCTGCCAATCCATTTGTTACTGTTTGGTTCATACTAGGGGAACAAATTTAAGTTTTTAGCATTATTTATAAAAATAACATATATAAGTATAGATTATTTCAAATGATCAAATCTGCTAAAAATATAAATGTATTTCTTGAACTATTGTCATATCCAATTTATATAAAACAATATTTAATATAAAAAATTTTGTATTTCATCATCTTTAACTTATTAATATGTCGTATGTTAAATTTACAATTTGTCGTAAATCTTTTACTCCCTCCATCCCAGGGGAATATGTACACTTTCCTTTTATGGTTGTTCCAGACAAATTTTCACACTTTCTTTTTTAAGAAAGTTTCAATATGTTAAATGACAAATTTAACCTTGTAAAATAAAAAATTTACATCACTCCTTATCAAATCCCCAGACCTATCAATACTTATCATCAATTCTAACTCCCTTACTCCTCCATTTATGCCACCACTTACTCCTCCATTTACTCCTTCAGATCTGATTTCCTAGTCGCCTCCTCCTATGCCTTCGCCACCGCCCACCTCCTCGCCTCTCCTCTGCCACCTCTTCTCTCCGCCTTTCCTCTGCCACCTCTTCTCTCCGCCTCTCCTCTGCCACCTCTTCTCTCCGCCTCTTCCTGCCGCCTATCTCCGCCTTTGCCTCACCTCTCCTACTCTCTCCACTTCTCCTCCACCACCTCCTCTCTCCGCCTCCTCGCCGCCGCCTATCTCCACCTCCGCCTCACCTCTCCTCCTCTCTCTGTCTTTACGGTCTTAGTCTTCTTCATCTCCGTCTTCTCAAGGTTTCAGTCTTCAGGATGGTGGTGTTGTAAATGGGTCTCCGTCTTCTCAAGGTCACTGCCTTCAGGATGGTGGTGTTGTAAATGGGGTTTGTAATTTTGTGGTGGTGTAAAATGGGTTATTTAAATGAAGTTTTGTTGTGCTTTAAATGAGGTTTGTAAATGGAGCTTGGGTTTGGTTTGTAATGGAGGTTGGTGCTGGGTGGCATAAATGGAGGAGTAAATTGAGGCGGTTGGGAAATCAAATCTGAAGAAAAGAAAACGCAGGAAGAAAAAGGTGGAGAAGCCAAAGGCATTTTGGTCATTTCACATTTCTCAAATTCAAATAAAGACTTTCTCTTTCTGCAAGTTGCGCTGGGATGGAGAGAGTATTTAAATATTGTCATCTATACAATTTTTTTACTTCATATCAAATACGATATGTAAATCACATATCATGTGTTGATTTTAAAAAATCTATAGTTCTTCGTATGTGCTAATAATGATGTTAAAAAAATTTACATATGTAAATTTTTAAGAATGGATTTCACAGAGAATATAAAAATCGAATTCAATATCTTTTCAAAAAACATAAAATTGATGTAATTCCAAAATATTACATAATGTATGATATCCACTAACACAAATAATTTTTAATAAAATAGTTAAAACTTAAAATCAAACATTGATTATGTTAATTTTTTTGTCTTAAATTTATTTAAGTTAAAGTATAACATTACTATATGAAAATTATACTTTTATTTAAATTCAATCCATATACAACTCGAAAAATAAAAATTATAATATTTTTATTGAAATAATAAGAGTCTGTCTCTTGAAAAACGGTATTGACATAAGTTATGGAAAAACCAAGGTTTAAAGTGCAAATTAGAAGAAATGAAGATAAAATTTTGGGTTACATGAATTGGGTTATAAACTTTATAACTACTACACATTGCATAATAAATTTTTAATATTTCAACTAAGACCTTTTACCTTTTAAAATTAAACTATGTCTTTCCATAAGCCTATGGAAATATGGTTTTTTCTAAGGCTTTGCCAAATAATAATCATTAATATTAATTTATATTTTGATAATAAATAATTAAATATAAAGTATAATTTTGTCTTAATTCTGAGAAAATTAAGATTATAGGTCGACTATGGACGGTGGTGAAGATTTTATGAGGAAGGAAGGTTAGGGAGATGTGAAGAATCCATGTGGTTTTTGTAAAGGGTGAAGAAGGAAGGTGAGGAATCCTAATCCCATGGTAAGACTAAAGAATCGTGAAACATCCAAATGCGAGAATGATAAAATCAAAAATAAGGAAAGAGAATGATAAAAAATGCAAACCAAACACTAACTAAGGGAATCATGATCCCATAATCTCTTTCCCTTTCTTGATTCACCTCAACCAAACGCTCATTTATAACTACTACACGTTGCATAGTAAATTTTTAAGAGTTAAGTGCCAATGTGACCTTATGTTTTGGTCAAAAGTACCAATATGACCCTGTAAAATTTAAAACTGCAATTAAAACCCTATTATTTGTTTGAAATTGCTAATCTAACCCTGGTAGCATAAATTTGACCAAAAATTAATAAAATGACCATTATACCCGTGATTTAAAAATATTAAAAAACAAAAAAATGAAATGACAGTTTCACCTTTCGCATTAATTTAGAAAGCATCTCCACCTAAATCCCCATTCGTCCATGTCAGCCTGAAACTTATTTTTTCTCCGCCTTCCTCCACTAGCACCGCCGGGCCTCCGACCCAAAATCCGCCATCCTCCACTAGCACCGCCGGGCCTCCGACCCAAAATCCGCCATCCTCCACTAGCACCTCCGGGCCTCCGACCCAAAATCTGCCATCCTCCACTAGCACCGCCGGTCCTCCGACCCAAAATCCACCATCAGCTCTACCGCAACCGTATAGCACCGGCGGAAGCGATAGTTTCCAGCGGCCGTGTCAAGTCCGGCGGAGAAATTTGTGTTGCCTCCGGAACTGGATCTGGAAGCGAGGCGACGGAGCTTGGGATCAGACTCGTTCCCGGATCTCCTTCTCGAGCTTCTCCGAGGAGGCGTCGGGTGGCATCAGCTTCAGCGGGGTGGCGTCGAGCTTCAGCGTGGTTCTGTTGGGGTGGCGTCGATCTTCAGCCAGGTGGGTGGTATAGGGTTTCGCCATGGTGGGGTGGTCTATGGTGGTGCAGGGGCAGCGAGGTAAGGCGAAACGGACAGCATCTCATCCATGGCATGTGACTAGATCTGGCTGTGAGTGGGTGGCTGTGGGTGGTTATGGGTGGTGAAATTTGGTTTACCAGCCTTTTCTAATCCGTATTAGTATGTTCCAACATGACCTAGTTAACCAGGTGCATAATAATTTAAAGCATAAATGACACACGACTTGGTTACGCAGTTTGATGAAATCCACCTACATCTGTGGGGCCTGGCCCAGTTTAAAATGAATCCACTAATTAGAAAGATGCAGTACAGAGTGCAGTTTACAAAATACTTATCTTTACTAACTATAACATATGAATTTTGCTAGCTCCCCTAACTACCGATCCGCCTTGATCAGACTCTCTCTGGCCTCGAAATTCATCGACGCCAGATCTCTTCCTCCTGAGGAATTAAGGTTTATGATTCTGAACTTTGTGCAGCAGGTCAAGTATGTTGGAACATATAAATTAGACTCTTAGCAATTCTCAAAAGTCTCAAAAATCTGTATGCAGATTTTTGCTCTGTTAAAACTGTGAGTATGCAGCCGTGTTTGTCCCCTTTTATATTTGTGAATTAGATCGGAATACTACTTGATTATCTCCACAATATTCCTATTCCAAATCTGCTTCTTGAAGCTTATCCAAATCCCATAGATAAAGGGATTTTCCTTATCTTAATATATCTCATATATTCGCAAATATCAACTCCATATATTTAGGGATTTTCCATAAATCAACTATGCTTCATACGCCTAATATATAACAAAATATAAAAATTTCCATAACTCATAAATACCATAATATTCTATCTTCTTTTTCATAAAAATCATTGGCATAAATATGCTCCTGTCGAGTGTTCCAACATAGAAAGTTTTTCGTTTCCAAATATGTTCACAAACACTGCCAACTAAATATTTAATGAAAATCTCTCGGACTTTACAATCTCCCCCTTTGGCATTTTGTGAACCCATACTATTTTGATCATGAATCTCGCAATGAAAAAACTTGTCACACACATAGGTCTTCCAGAACTTCACCTATGTTAGAATCACACAACAATATAAACACTACCGAATCTGAAAACAAATTAATACCAGAATTCCATAATGCCCACAAGGCATGAATACCAAATAATCCAGAAATCCAAGAACATATACAATAATTCAGATTACAGAGCCAAAAATTAATATCCAAAATATCTCCCCCTGGGATCACACAGATGCCAAAGACAACAAAAATCATATGCCAAAGGCAATAACCAAGCATCAGTAAACTCCCCCTAAGTTCAAGCCTCCAATTTTGCTTTCTCTTTTGTCAGATTTGCCCTCTCTGCCTCCAGCGCTGCCATTTGAATAGCAATGGCTCCCAATCTTGCATTCAGAGATACTATCGTGGCCTTCTTTTCTGCTGCTACTGATGTAGAGCCTTCTGGTTTCCAAGGAAAATCATGAATGTGCCTCAGCCTAAAAGTCTTCTTCTTTGGTCTCAAGAATTCAGTGTCAATCACCACATCCTCTGCTTTTCCTTTCACTTTGGCACTCTTGGCTAATGCTGATATCAGTGCATGATAGATAATTGCATCATTGACCTTGGGGGCAGTAGCTTGTCTGACCAGATTTTGCTAAATGAATAGTCCAAGGTTGACAGGCTTCTGTGCTCTAACACAGTATAGCAATTTGGCTATTTCCCTTGTCAATGCAGTGGTATTTGTTGAAGGCATCCAACAATGAATAGCAATCTTATATAAACCAAAAAATCTCGAGGACCAGCAAGATGCTTGTGAATACCCCGTTGCTGGCCACTTAACCTTATATCCTCTTGAGATAGTAGCTAGGATTTGATCATCAGAAGCTTCCAAATCTTTAGGAAAAACTCCATTTATCTCTGGTATGTTAAGACCAAAAATTATGTTAATCCTGGTAGTAGACAAATCAATTATCTTTCCCCTCACGTGCACCCTTCCATACCAAGGGGAATCAATCTCCATATTTCCAGTCATGAGGTTAGAGTATACCTCAATCACAACCTGCCTATTGTACTGCAGTTGTACCGTGGCTGCTTTTGTCATTCCAATTACTTTCAGAAATTCTGAGAATCCACTCTCCTTATATGCTACTAAATCCACTGGTCTCTCAGGAATAACTTTCCTTTCAGAAAAGACCTCTCCCATTTCCTCTCATTTTGAATCAAAATAAGAAAATGACAAAGCCTTACTTACAGAGAGTGGAGGAAGCATTTTCTTCTCCTTGCATTCCTGCCTTTTCTTGCTCTTTTTTGTTTGAGATGAAACCTTAGCATCAGCAGCCTTCCTCTTGCCTTTAGCTGTCTGGTAAAATTCATCGAGCACTTCATCACTCGAGTATGCCAAATCGGGAATGTCTTGTGTTGGAACACTCTCTGAACCTCCAGCTTTATTCTCCTTCTCAGATTCTCTTTCAGACAGCTCATCTTGATCCAAGTCCTTCGGGTTAGTCATATCTTCTTCAGGTTTCTCATCACACTCATTATCATACATATCATTCTGGTCTTCACCTCCCTGATCAGCATCAGAATCCACATCCATAAAATTTTCATATCCACACTGCAGTGTTGGAACACTGTCCTCCTCATCACTGTCTAACAGTTCAATTACCACTGGCTTCCTTAGCTCTTCCATCCTTTTAGCAGCATTTGAATCATAGAAACCAACCTGTAGTCTGTCTCCATACCTCACAACTTCCCTTCCAGCAGCTTCTCTCACAAATCTCTTTTAAAACTACATATCTTGGAAAGGGAATACGACAATACACATGAAATTTATCCTTTTCTTTGTACTCAGCATATTTTCCCAACAAAATTTTCACATCCCAATTCTCAATCCTCCTTATATCACCTATATTACCCGTCACAAGCTCCTTGACATGAACAGTAAGGTATTCACCTTCTATGCTTCTGATTTTTCTTAAATCTACAGCTACTCTATTTGCCTCTAGCCATTTAAAAATTTCATCTACATTGTTAAATTCCATGCCCATCAGTTTTAAAGGAGGGGGATCAGGACCAGTTACCTTTCCACGTCGGTCCTTCCTCTTGGTACTAGTGAGTTTTTCTTGTTCATCGAGTCCAGTATCAGAGCCACCAGTCTCTTTACCTCTATTGGATGCCTCTTCCTCTACATCAAGCTCTTCATCTTGACTAAGATTTCCTTCAGGAAGTGCTTCAGCCTCAACTTGATCCGAGTTTTCTCCACCTTGATCTTGATTTTCTTCCAGTAGCAATTCGTCCCAAGTTTGGTCTACACATCGTCCATTCCTTTCGACCAGTGCCGACTCCAAATTTACTGAACACTGTTCCTCCTCCATAACTTCTAAGGGTAGAGACAATCCTGGAAGATCAACTTCTTGTGTGGGAATAGTAGGGCTGGAGGCCATTTTTGTTTTCCGGCAGGGGTTCGGAGAGTACTGTTTTGAAGATAATTTCCGAGATAAATTCGAAACCAGCCGAAAAGAGAAAAAATGGAAGTATTTTGGACAATTAGAAACCTAAACCAACTCTTCAACTCACCTCCTATTTTCCCGCAAAACTCTTTTTTTGATTTCCAAGGCTTATAATGATGACCATTTTTCTTCTTGTCAACTCGAGATGTCCCATCAGAAATAACTTCCAACATACCAAGCAATCTATTTTTGTACATATTTCTTCTTTCTATTTTTTTATTCTTTTTGTTTTTCTAAACAAAATAAACAGAATATTTACAATAAAATTTTAGGTAAGAATTACCTCAAATTTGACAAACACCTAAGCGTTGTCGAAGACTTTCAAAGGTAGCAGAATCCAACGGCTTTGTAAAGATATCAGCGAATTATTCGTGTGTTGGAACATAGACTACCTCCACTTCCTTCCTCTCAACCAGATCTCTAATGAAGTGATGTCTTATATCAATATGTTTAGTTCTCGAGTGCTGGACTGGATTTTTTGAGATGTCAATTGTACTTGTGTTGTCACACAAAATCTTCAAGGGGCCTTGATGAATTCCATAGTTTTTCTACATTTGTTTCATCCATAACAATTGTGCACAATAGCTTCCAGCTGCAAGATACTTAGCTTCAGCAGTAGACCGGGAGATCGAATTCTGTTTCTTACTATACCATGACACCAAATTCGTACCAATAAAAAAACATCCACCTGTGGTACTTTTTCGATCATAAGCATTCCCGACCCAATCAGAATCACTATACCCAATCAATTCAGAATCTTGACTCTTAGAATACCAGACACCATACTCAGAAGTCTCACTTACATATCGAATAACTCGTTTAACTGCAGTGAGATGCGATTCCTTTGGATCGGCCTGAAATCCTGCACAAATCCCAACACTGAAACATATATCTAGTCTACTAGCTGTTAAATACAATAAACTTCCAATCATGCCTCTGTATAATTTCTGATCAACCGAAACTCCTTTTTCATCCTTTACCAGTTTGTCAGAAATGCCCATAGGAGTTCGAACTGCTCGAGCATTGCTCAGTCTAAACCTCTTCACTAAATTTAGAGCATACTTAGTCTGATTTATGAACATACCATTCCTTCCTTGCTTGACTTGCAATCCCAGAAAGTAAGTGAGTTCTCCAACCATGCTCATCTCAAATTCGGATTGCATGATGGTGACAAAGTCATGTACCATAGAAGATGAAGTAGGGCCAAAAACTATATTATCAACATAAATTTGAGCAATCAAAAATTTTGAATACTTTTCAAGCACAAATAAAGTGCTATCTACTCCCCCTCGGCGATAGCCTTTCTGAAGAAGAAAGTTAGTAAGTCGTTCATACCACGCCTTGGGTGCTTGCTTTAGACCGTATAGAGCCTTCTTAAGGCGATAAACATGGTGGGGATAATGAGGATCCTCAAAGCCTTTAGGTTGTTCAACATAAACCTCTTCATTCACCACTCCATTTAGAAACACACTCTTGACATCCATTTGATATAGAATAAAGTTCATAGAGCAAGAAATAGCAAGTAATATTCGAATTGACTCTAACCTGGCAACTGGTACAAATGTTTCATCAAAGTCGACCTCTTCCACTTGTGTATATCCTTGAGCTACTAGTCTAGCCTTATTTCGAGTAACTAGACCATCAGCATCAGACTTATTCTTAAAAATCCACTTCGTACCAATGACATTAATGCCTTTGGGGCGGGAGTAAGATACCAGACGTCATTTCGTGCAAATTGACTTAGTTCTTCTTGCATAGCAGCAATCCAATACTCATCCAGCAAGGCTTCTTTGTACTTCTTAGGTTCAATGAGAGACATAAAATAGTGCAATCCCGGTAGCCTATGATAATCCACTCGAGGAACCGATCGAGTACTTCTCATGGTGGATTCAGGTTGGTCCTGTGTTGGAACATGGGGTTCAGTAACGGGGGACAATGTTCCAACTGGGTCAGCTTCAGCAGGGTTAGGACTACTCTGCTCAGTTGTTCCAACACGTTGGTGAAGTTCAGCTTTGACTGATGGATCTGCCTTGCCAGATTTACGCGGCTGTGTTGGAACATGAGTGTTAATGGGTTCTTCTTCTACACCATCTGGTTGTTGTTCCTTCTCTGAATCATCCACAATAAAATTTATGGATTCCATGAGAGTTTTGGTTCGATGATTAGACACTCTATAGGCATGGCTGTTTATAGAATTCCCGAGAAAGATTCCCATGTCACTCCGATTATCAAATTTTGCCAACTGCTCTCTGTCTTTGAGAATGTAGCACTTGCTTCCAAACACATAGAACTATGATACATTTGGCTTCCTACCCTTCCAAATTTTGTAGGATATTTTGCTGGTGAATGGTCACAGATACACTCGATTAATTGTATAACATGCTGTATTGATTGCTTCTGCCCACCATTTCTTGTGAATTTTTTTCTCAACTAACATAACTCGAGCCATCTCCTGCAAGGTTCTGTTCTTTCTTTCTACAATACCATTCTGCTGAGGGGTGATAGGTGCTAAAAATTCATGTTGAATTCCGAGTTCGTCACAAAAATTACTGAATTGAGAATTCTCAAACTCTCTACCATGGTCACTATGAATTCAAACAATCTTCCCAACTGGACTTCCCTTTTCAGTTTGTAACTTTACTACCAGACTTCTGAATACTTCCAACGTATCAGATTTATCTTTCAAAAAGGCTACCCACGTAAATCTGGAGAAATCATCAACACATACAAATATATATTTCTTTCCACCTATACTAGGCGTATTGACTGGACCCATCAAATCCATATGCAATAATTCCAGATTTCTAGAGGTGGTAATATACTGAACTGAAGAGTGAGGAGATCGAATTTGTTTACCTTGTTGACATGGTCCACATACAATTCCATCCTTGATGGTTAAGGTAGGCATACCTCGTACAACTTTCACATTTGCAATTTTCACCAATGTTTTATAATTGATGTGACCGAGCTTCCTGTGCCACATAACTCCTTTGTCTTGCTTCGAGATTATACACTGTACTTCTTGCTCCAGCAGATAGCAATTATCAGATGATCTTATGCCTGAAAGAACCTTGGTTTCTCTATGTTTCACAACGCATTTATCCTTCTGAAATTCCACTGTCATATTGTCATCACATAAATGACTCTTATGCTCAACAAATTTGCCTTCAGATCTTCAACAAACAGTACACTAGTGAACACTGGAAAACCTTCAATCCTCAATTCACCTTTTCCAATCACTCTACTCTTCTTTCCATCACCGAAGGTCATATACCCGCCATCGTATAGAGTGATATTCGTGAGAAATTCTGGAGTTCCAGCCATGTGGCGAGAACAGCCACTATCAAAGTACCATGAATCTCTGGAATAAGTTATGAGCGAAGTGTGTGCCACCAGGCATGTGCCAGATCGTTTGACAACCCATATCTTTCTGACCGATTTCATTTTCTGAACTTCACCTATGTTGGAGCATACCAAGAGTTGTCGTCCTGACATTTGGTCTCTAATCAGTTTCCTGCATTGTTCCTCTGAATGACCTTGGTATGTGTAGTAGTTATAGATGAGAGGTTTTCTTTGATAAGGCATGCCAAACTTCCGTCTCACTCCTCGAATCTTAGTCTTGAAGGTGATTGGATTCTTGTGTACTTCAATATTGTGTGTTTTGTTGTACCTAATACCGTGTCGATCACCAAAGTTCCTTCCCATGTCTAGAATATCATCAAGCTTTACTTTTCCAGTATTTAGTTTAGAGATTGTTGCTTCAGAAGTCTCAGCTCTCTTGATTGCTAGAATCAGTTTCCCATTTATTTCTCCATTCTTCTTTTCAAGTTCAGCAACTTTTACTCGCAAATCTCTTTCTGTTTCCATCAAAGCATTTCTTTCTTCTTTCAGTTCTTTGTTTGTGTTAACTACTTGAACCCACATAACGTACATCTTTTCATAAGTGCTGTAGATTTCTTCATCACTTACATGAAGTTCATCGTCTTCATCACTGAGTGCTTCATAAGGATCTATGTTGGAACATACATCGGTTTTGGCTTTGTTCAGTATGTCGGAATATCCATCCTCAGCTGTATCATGAATTTTTGCTCCGAATGCTACGTAGTTACTGGTAAGTTCCTCTTCGTCTTTGTCATCTTCTTCATCTTCACTCCATGAGGTGATATATGATTTTCCCTGTTTCTTCTGGGTATTTGCACATTCAGCCTGAATATGTCCGTATCCTTCGCATTCTCTGCATTGAATTCGTCCAGACTGTTTTGGTTCACTACTTTGATTTCTGAAGAACTGCTGATTTCCCTGCTCAAACCTCTTTCCACGATTATTTCCAGAATCCTGTGGCTTTGTTCTATTTCCACCAAACCTCTCCTGGGATTTTTTGTTGACTACCTTCTTCGACATCCTTGAGAAATTCTTCGTGATAAGTGCAAGTTTTTCAAATTCATCATCACTGTCAGACTCGTGATTGTCCTTTGATGAAGATGTTTTGAAAGCCAATTCCGTAGGGGCTTTTTTAGTAGCTTGTTGGAACGTCATCTCATATATCTGTAATGATCACATTAGTTCATCTAGGCTCATGGTGGCCACGTCTCTCGCTTCTTCTATTACCGCAACTTTCATTCCAAATCTCTTGGGAAGTGATCTCAAGACTTTTTTCACCAACTTTGTCTCTTTGTACACCTTTCCAATTTGATATGCCATGTTGGTGTCCCTGAGTTTTCCGTTGAATATAGCAATAGTATCATCCTCCTCCATCTTGGGTTCCTCGAACTTAGTAGCCAACATCTGTAGTTTTGATTCACTAACTCGACTAGTTCCTTCATGAACAGTTTGTAGGATATCCCATGCTTTCTTGGCTTGATGGCATGTAGAGATAAGTTTGAAGTGATTTTCATCAACTGCAGTGAAGATTGCATTCAGTGCCTTTGAATTCGCCAGAGATGCCTTGAGGTCATCTGGAGTCCACCTAGCTTTGTCTTTGAGTTTCTGCTTCTTTTGACTTGACTCTCCTTCTATTGCCTTAGAACTTGTATCCTCATCTTCTGTAGGGTGAATCCACTCATTCTCAACATAGAACCATGCAAGTTCATCCAGTGAGTTGATGAAAACTCTTATGCGTGTCTTCCAATAGTTGTAGTTGTTTCCTTCTAGCAGAGGTGGCCGAGAGACCGAAGCTCCTTCTTTAGTCTCCATGGTAAAATCATATCTCATTTTCCTTGACACAACCAAGGGAATAATAAGTGACCAAGCTCTGATACCAAATGAAATTTTGTTTTACCAACTTTTCCTAATCCTTATTAGTATGTTCCAACATGACCTATTTAACCAGGTGCGTAATAATTTAAAGCATAAATGACACACGATTGGGTTACGCATTTCGATGAAATTCACCTACATCTGTGGGGCCTGGCCCAGTTCAGAATGAATCCACTAATTAGAAAGATACAGTACAGAGTGCAGTTTACAAAATACTTATCTTTACTAACTATAACGTGTGAATTCTGCTAGCTCCCTTAGCTACCGATCCGCCTTGATCAGACTCCCTCTTACCTCGAAACTCGTCGACGCTGGATCTCCTCCTCCCGAGGAATTAAGTTTTATGATTCTGAACTTTGTGCAGCAGGTCAAGTATGTTGGAACATATGAATCAGACTCTTAGCAATTCTCGAAATTCTCAAAAATCTGTATGCAGATTTTTGCTCTGTTAAAACCGTGAATATGCAGCCGTGTTTGTCCCCTTTTATATCTGTGAATCAGATCGAAATACTCCTTGATTATCTCCACAATATTCTGATTCCAAAATTTATTCTTGAAGCATATCCAAATCTCATAAATAAAGAGATTTTCCTTATCTTAATATATCCCATATATTCACAATTATCAACTTCATATATTTAGGGATTTTTCATAAATCAACTATGCTTCACACGCCTAATATATAACAGAATATAACAATTTCCATAACTCACAAATACCATAATATTCTGTCTTTTTTTTCATGAAAATCATTGGCATAAATATGCTCCTGTCGAGTGTTCCAACACAGAAAGTTTTTCGTTTCCAAATATGTTCACAAACACTGCCAACTAAATATTCAATGCAAATCTCTCTGACTTTACAGGTGGGTAGTGGTGGCGGTACGGGCTTGGATGGGTGGCGCCACCAGTGGTGCCAGGGTTTGGGGCGAGGCGGGCGGTGGCAGGCGGAGCCGCGGTGGTGTGGGTTCAGTGACGATTTATCCTGCAACTGAGCTTGTAAGTGAGATGGAGGAGCTTGAAGAAGCAGTCTAGTTCCAGGGATTGTCAGTTTACACCGTCCAAGAAAACGTTATTCTTTTACAGTAATCCCAATCGTTAACAAAGTTGTATTTTCTAGTGGTAAACATTGGTAGAAACAAAAAACAACAATAAGATTCAAACGTTGATAGTTATTGCCCGTAAATACTGAATAATGTTTTCATTATCCTCCCCTTGCGTTAATTGAAGAGCACGGCATGCTTAGTTCTCCTGATATATTTGTGATGTAAATGAGATTCAGAAACAAGAAAATGGCTAGTGGTTGCTTGAGGGTTAATGTGTTTATAAAATAGGATTGGGAAATGCAGAGGTTGAAGTTTGACTCGATAAGGTCACATGTGCTGAGTGTTGCCGACATGCAGAAATTCAGATTTCGGCGATGGAGGTGGTGGCGGAGCAGCTTGTGGTTATGGAGATAATGAAAAAGAACTTAGGGTATTTTTGTCATTATGATTTAAAATTAAGGATATTTTAGTCTTTTTAGGTTTTGACAATACCGGAACACACTCGGTCAACATCGGAATAGTTTCAAAAGGTTATATCGGCACATTTGATGCAAAAATTAGGGTAATAATCGCACTTTCAGATTATACAGGATTATATTGGCACCTTTTGAAAAATAATAGGGTTATATTTGTATTTTACCTAATTTTTAATGTTACAACTAAAATCTTTTATCTTTCTATAATCCTAATTCAACCTCGTCTTTTCATATGACTATGGAAAGACGGTCTTTCCCAATACTTTGGCTAACCTGCTAAATTATAAAAACTAAAGTAAAATATTATGGCAAAGTCTTGGGAAAGACGGTCTTTCGATAGGCTTATGGAAAGACGGGGTTTAATTCGAATAATAAAAGGTAAAAGGTCTTAGTTGCAACATTAAAAAATTAGTATGCAACATGTAGCATTTATAAAATTTATTACCCGGTTCATGCAACCCGAAAATTTTATCTTAATTTCTTCTAATTTACACTTTAAACCTTGGTCTTTCCATGACTTATGGAAAGACCGTTTTTCAAGAGACGCACTCAAATATTATTTGAAAAATATCATCCAATGAACAAATACTTATTGCGGAAGAATGGGAAAGTCATCATCAGGTGGAATTTTTACATTAATAAAAAATTAGTCAAGAAAGTTTGTGCTATAGAAAGTGAAGCAAGATTTGATTACATGAAATCAACATTATTGTATTATTTATGAATGATAATACTTAGTTAAATGTTTGCATCTGACTATAAATGTTAGTTTTATTAAAAAGTAAATTAACCTATTTATAATTCAGATCATCATCTATACTTGCTTAAGAAAATAAGCGATAGCGTGTATAAATGAAAGTAATAGTTGATCTTGTTACAGCTTGATCAGCATAACAATCAGATCTAGAATGAACCAACATGAAATATACATGAATCCAATCCGAAACATTATAAAAAATGGCTAATATGATCGAACCCGATGGCAAATCAATTAGTACAAAAAAAGTCACGACAGTAAATTTACCCAAAAAAACCCGACCCAATCCAACCCGGCCCGATCTAACCCGAGAAAAAAAATTACACAACAATAACCCAACATCACAATAACTCGACACGACATGACCTGACCCGAAGAAAAAAATTGACCTATTTCAAATTGACACGATAGCAACTCGACCCGACCTAACCCGACCCGATAAAAAAATCTAACACATTTAAACCCGACACGACAGTAATCCGACATGACCTGACAACTAAAAATTGACACATTTCCAACTCGACATGTTTTAACCCAATCCATTTCCAACCCAACACAAACCCGACACGATTACTCGAATTGACACCACTAATTGCACTTCACTTGGCCCTGTTAAGAACTCTTTGGGATTTTTGGAAATGACTTAAAAGTTGGATTAAGTAAGCTATCTATACCATTTCAAGTTACACATTTTAACTTTCAACAATTGACTTAAAATGTTTGATACTTAATATCTTGAGTTAAGAGCTAAAATGACTATGACTTTAGGTTGAAAATGCCAATATAATCCTGCAATCACAGAAAGTGCCAAAACAACCTTTGGCTCCGCTAAATTTTTAGTCAACCGTTTGATGGTCGGAGTTTATTAAAAAGACCAATTTTCCCTTGTCAAAGAAAAGAAAAAAAAATCAATTTCTATCTTTCCTTTTTTTATTCCTCTGTTTCATTTTTCCCTTGTCCATTTATCAACCTTTGCTACATTGTTGCCGCTGCTCTCCGTCCTCCGCTTCCTTTCCGGTGGTGGGGCTGACTGGCACTAGTGGCGAGCGGGGAGAGGGAGGAGGAGAGCGCATTCTGGGAGTGATGGGGTGGGGCGATTCTGGGAGCGACGAGGCAGGTCTGGGGGAAGGCGGCGGGTGAGGTCGGGGCAGCGGCAGGGTTGTCGTCGGGGTGGAAGAGTTTTGAGCGGGGTGTGGACTGAGCGGGGAGAGGGTTGCGTCGATTTGGGCTCTGACGGAGGCTATGGACAAGGGGGGAAGAGTTCTGAGCGAGGTGTGGGCTGAGAGGGAGGCTATGGGCTAAGCAGGGAGAGGGTTGAGAGGGGTGGTTGTGGGTTGAGCGGCGCTAGTGGCGAGCGGGCCAGCGGGAAGATGGAGGAGGAGAGATACAAACCTGAAAACATGCAATGGCATCGGTGGAAAATTGGCAATGGTTGTATATAAGCACTTCCCATATGAGGCAGGGCGTTCACGTAATAAAGCTGGGTTGTAATAACGAAAAGCGGCACTAGAAGCACCACCATTTGTGTTTGTACGGCTATTATTACTACAGTTACAGTAAGTATTTCTTCGAGCGTTGAGACGGGGAGTCTTATTTTTGAAATGCGTCCTTGTAAACTTGACCGAATTGTTCAGAGGATATGACGTATACCTTAAACCCCACGAAAATTCCATTAGAGGAGAGGTTGGAAAGAGAAAGAAGACACTGGCGCGACTGCTATGGGATATGGCCAATTGGAAAGATAGTGTGAAAGTCTGAATTGAAACAGAAAAATTAGAGCGGCGTTGGGGTAGGTAATTTTTCCGTATTAATTAGATACCAGCGGTGGGTTTTTTGTATTAATTTTTCTTCTTTGAAAGGGTATTTCTGACATTTCATTTCTTGTCATTGCCGGAATTTCATAGATCAACACTGAAATTAGGGAGTTTGGCTATATCGGCACAAATGTTTTGAAAGTTACTATTTAAATTGGCACATACAATAATTAGTTAGGATTAAATTGGTCCTTTTTGAGACTGCAGGGTTATATTGGCACTTTTAGCCTAAAGTTAGGATTATAAATGTATTTATCCCTAATATCTTCCATTAAGAGTAATTTAAATTTGTAAAAATTTGATATTATACAAAGAGTGGTCTCCTAAAATATAGTGTGGTCATAAGCTTATTGACAGACGAGAGACCAATTTGCAATTAATGCAAATTAAACAAAGTCCCTTTCCGCAAATTGAAGCGCAAAGCATTTTTCTTCCCCAATGTCTCATCCTCTGCCATTTTTCTTCCCCAATCTCTCATCCTCTGCAAATTTCTACATTCTCTATTCTCCATTCTTCTTCCTGCTCAAACATCAATCTCTCTCGTTCCCAAACTTCAATCTCCACTCTTTGCAAATTTAACTTCTCTCAACCGACCAAATCCTTCTCTGATCGATTTTTTATATTTTAAGATGAGTTCTTCAAACAAGCGGTTAGTATCCAGCAAAATTTGCGTTGAGCTCTATGTCCTGCAACAAGATCTATATCAACAAATTTCAATTTTAAACGAATGAATTTAGTTTCAGGTGGGTGAAATTCTGCCTAATAGTGTCAAAGATATGAATTTTTCACACCCGAGTGAGTTTATGTTGTTGAATTGCCTTCAATGTAAATGAAATTGTTGTTGAAATTTTGAATTTATGAATTATGTTGCTATGAACATGTAAAAAATATGTGACAAATATTCGAAAAATGAAGTAAAGGCTGCTAAAATTTTGTGTATAATATACACCTATTTCCTTACAATACGTACCGTTTGTATTTAAACATGTGCTTTCTATAAAAACTGTGATATGAATTATGAAACTTTTCCAGGAGATCGTGTATAAGTTAAGTTAAAATTTGACAATTTAAAGTTGTCATATTAACTGTGTATTTATTACTTTACAACATGTACTGTTTAAACAAAAAATGCACTTGATTTAAATATGTCAACTCTTTTTATGAATAGCAAAACTTTGTCAGGAGGTAGTGCATAAGTTACCTTATAAATCGTTCTTATTTTTGTTAAAACATGCACATGTTAGCCAACTACTAGTATTTCTTATCATATACAGAAAAAAGGTTACATAATTTTGTAATTTTTAAAAAATTTGTATGAACTGCATTTAATACCTTACAATGTGTACTACTTACATTAAAACTTCTATTTGTTTTTAAACATGGGAGCAAATTTTTCTGATTTCAATTAAAGAGATGCCACTAAAAGTCTTGTTGGCATAAAAGCAACACATATAAAAGCATTGCATACTTTGTATAAAAATCATGCAAATGATGTCGGTTTTATACAAGGGATGGACTCTCAACATTTGAACAAAGGAAAAGATATGGGATAAATCCTACAAGTGCTCATAACAAAAATTATTCATTATGGAACTTACAATTACAACACCATTCCTATCTAGATTAACTGACAATCTCTAATATAATGAATCAATTATTAATCATTAAAGGTATATCAACTTTGCATTCCTAGAGTTTGGTGTCAACTTCATCTAAATCAAACTCGTGCTGAAACGTCTCGTGGCGTCCAATGTTCAATATTGTGTGATTCCATGAAATTTAAAACCAATTCAAGTTTAGATCCAACTCCTGCAATAAGTCATACACATTTGATACTAACTGTTGCACCATATAAGCAAACAGGTACAGTTCCTAGTTCAAAACGAACAATAATCAACAACAAAAATAAAAGTCATACACAATGTAACTAACAAGTACACACTAGATACTAACATATGCAACATAAAAGTAAACAAATGCACCTCATAATTCAAAACGAACAATCAACACCGAATGAAAATAAAAAGTAATTCACATTACAACTACAAGTACACGTTGAATACTAACATCTACAACATATAAGTAAACAGATGCAGTTTTTAATTCAAAAAAGACAATCAACGACAAACAAAATTAAAAATCATACATAGTACAACTAAAAAGTACACAATGGATACTAATATATGCACCATATAAGTAAACAAATACATCTTGTAATTCAAAACGAACAATCTAACATTGAATGGAAATAAAAAGTCATTCACGGTACAACTAACAAGTACACATTGGACAATAACAGCTGCAACATATAAGCAAACAGATGCAGCTCGTAATTCAAAACGAACAATTAGCAAGTTTTTTGTAACAACAAGAGAACAATTCAAAACCAGATTACTGAAAAATGCACAAAACAACTTAAAACACAAAATAACAATGCATATTCAACGCTTAACAAAATAAAGAACATACCAAATCTGACAAATCGAACAAAAATTGAGTAATAATATAGGTGGAAACAATCCCTACATGTATGGCATACCTCATTTGCGAATGATGCAACAAACGAGGAAAAACAAAACAATGACGCCGGAAAAATGAGCGGTGATGGAAAAAGGCAAAGAAGAGGTGGGGGAAACAAGCGGATACCCTCCACATTCAACTGCGAATAAAACTTTCAATCAACACAAAAATTTTGAGTGGATTACGAGAAAAAAAATGAGCGCAAAGAAGAGGTGAAATAAAAGTGAAAAATGCATAGGCAAAGAAGCGGAGAAGCGGCGGATACATGGTGGGGAAGAGTTCGAGAACGAGAGAGGAAAAAGGAGAGATGCGAAGAGGATAATAGTTTGATTAAGCAGGAAGATATTTATAAAGTTTCTTCTTTCCCTAATTAAAAATTCAATTTTTCATTAATCACAAAGTGAACTCCATTTTACAAAATAGTTTTTGGCATGTCCATAAACTTATCGACATGCCACCTTTCCTGAGACTTTCTCTTATAAAAATATATGTTATAACAAATCTAACAAAGCACCACACAATAATATTTGTACTTATACTTAGATAGAGGAAGAAGGAGAGAGGCGAAGATGATAATAGTCTGATTAAGCAGGAAGATATTTGTAAAGATTCTTCTTTCCTTAATTAAAAATTCAAATTTTCATTAATTACAAAGTGAACTCCATTTTACAAAATAGTCTTTGACATGTCTATAAACTTATCAACATACCACCTTTCCCGAGACTTTCTCTTATAAAAATATATGTTATAACAAATCTAACAAAGTATCACACAATAGTATTTGTACTTATACATCAATTCCATTTTATAGTCAAAATTATGAAGTTTCCGCTTTGTAAAAAATTAAATTACAGATTGAAATGAGACGAAGGGAGTAGTAATTAAAAATATAATTCATTTTATGACGGATATTAAACAAGTAGAGTTGCGAGGATCGAAGCTCGCTATTTTGTGTATCAAAGACCTTTAACTTGTGGGTTTCAAAGCCCATATGGGCCAATAAGAGTTGAAGTATAAAATGAAAAATGGCTTGTGTTTTTCTTTAAAAAATGGTGTTGTTAAAAATTCAAATAGTACCTCTATTCAATTCTTTTCTACACACTTTTTTGTCAAGTTTCTCAAGTCAAATTTAACATCAATAAATTTCATTAAGTATAGTGACGGCGTGTACAATTTTAATATTTAGAAAATACACGGTGCATAGAATCTAACATCTCATGTGATGATATTGATGTCTATATACTAATTAATATTAATGGTCAAATGTGAATTGAGAAAGTTGGCCAAAAAGTGTGCACGGGAGTACTTAAATAGGAGATTATAAGTATTTATTAAAAAATTATTTTTTAAAATTTGAATCCACTGGTTGAAAGGGAAAAGTGGGTAAATATGTGGATTTGATACACATCTAACTATTTTATAGAACTCGCGATCAACCCATTACCCAATCCGTTCGACACATATTTTAACCACCACTATTGGAAGACCAAGCTCTCTCTGAGAATGATTATGTTATTATGATGGAATCCCCTAAAAATTTGTACAATACAGCTCTCCCTGTGGTGGTAAATCAGGAAAAATTGGGTACTTCTTGCAATAACAATCAATCTCTGGCTTTTCCTGATAACCCTATTTTGAGGTTGATTGAGGATACTTCACTTGCTAAGCCAACAATTACTGCTTATGCTAAAGATGATATGCAAGTTGGCTCTAGTTCATTATCCATGTACAGCCCTTACCACAAAAACTCTTTCTCCCAACCTGGGAAAACGGGGAATAGATTTTCAGTTTTGCAGGTCGCTGACAGCTCTAAGGAAAAGGAATTGCAAACTGGGACATCTGAACCTCTGGAGGAGATCATATCTACACATCAAGAAACCTCCTGTTCTTCACTTCCAGGTAATATCCAAGGTAAGAATAAGCCTAAGAAAAACAATTACCTAAGTCAATTAAATAAGATGATGCTTAGGTCATCTACAAAAAGTTCTAAATCAAGTGAACAATGATGACACACCTTAATGTTAATTTTCTAGTGTGGAATCTAAGAGGAATGGACACTTCAATGCTTAGGCTAACTAATCTGTGTAGGATCAAGAAAATTCAACTGTTGTGTATTATTGAGCCTATGCATGATAATTCCCAATGTGAAGATTACATGAAAAAACTTTCTTTCACTCATAATTTGCCACTGCCGAATGGGAAGATTTGGCTTATGTGGTCTAATTTGCTAGCTATCTCTCTGATTTCCTTTCATGATCAGTTTATGCATGTTACTATTTTGCATCATTCTGTGAATCTGTATATGGAGGCAGTTTTTATATATGCCTCAAGAGATAGAGATGGTAGGAAGGTCCTCTGGTCTGAACTTCAATCAATTCCTAAGGGTGACACTATCTTCATAGGTGATTTTAACTCAATAACTTCTTTAGAAGAATATAGAAGGCCCTGTTCTCCTGCCTTAGGTAGTATAAGAGATTTTAACTCCTGGATCTCATCTAATGGAATCCAAGAAATTAATACGGTAGGAAATATGTTTACTTGGTGTAATTCTAGGCTGAGGAATCCTACTTCGAAAAGACTAGATAGAGGCCTATGCTCAATCTCTTGGATCTCTAAGTTTCCATCTTCTTCAATTCAGATTTTAAATAGACAAACATCGGATCATGCACCTCTTCTCCTACAGGTTTCAAATTTGACCCCTTCAAATCCTAAGCCATTTCGATTCATAGATGCCTGGTTTCTAAGAGATGATTTTATGAATGTGATAAGAGACAGTTGGGAATCACCTTTGGCAGGAACGGGTATGATAAAGTTCTACCTTAAGCTTATCAGACTTAAAAAAGTTTTAAAATCATGGAATAGGGATAAATTTGGAAACATTGATTTAAATGTGACAAAGGCTGAGGAAGACTTAAGAACTCAGGAAGCTAATTATGATTTGAACCCTTCAACCTCTGAGCGAATTAAACTCAATGAAAAAAATGCTCTGCTGCTAAAAGTCTTAAAGGAAAAAGAGAAATACTGGAAACAAAAAGCAAGATTGAAGTGGCATAAGCTAGGTGATAATAACACTTCTTTTTTTCACAAGGTTGTGCAAGAAAGAAATTGTAAACTCCACATAACCAAAATAAAAAATAGATCAGGTCAATGGATTAATTCTCAGTTAGACATACAAAAGGAAGCTGTAGAATATTTTACTGATTTGCTGAGTGAACCTGATTTAGTTTTGGATGATACTTTTGACGCTCATTTTCTAAGTCAGATTCCTGGTATCATAACTGATAATGATAATCATGAACTAGCTATGCCAGTATCTGAGGTAGAACTAGAAAAGGTAATTAAGAGCTTAAATAAGACCAGTAGCCCTGGGCCAGATGGATTCTCTCCTAAGTTTTACATCAAATGTTGGCAGATTATCAAACAAGACTTGATAGAAGCGGTTAATGAGTTTATTTCTGGTGATGAAATCCCTAGGGGGATTTCCAGTACCTGGATTACTCTGATACCAAAAAAAGCAACCCCAAGTTCATTTGATGACTTTAGACCTATTAGTTTATCTAATGTGCTGAATAAGATTTGTTCTAAAGTCCTTATGGAGAGAATGAAGCCTCATATGGAAAATCTGATATCCATGAACCAAACAGCATTTATGAAACATAGGGATATATCTGATAATATTCTATATTTACAAGAGATGATTAGATTCTTGGATAAGAAACATAGAATCCCTAACTGCATCCTCAAGCTTGATCTTAGGAAAGCTTTTGATAGAGTTAGATGGAGTTTTCTCAAACAGATTTTGTCTAAGTTTGGTTTCAGTGGGAACTTTTTAACAGCTATTATGAATAATTTGTCTCAAGCCTACTTTTCAGTCATTATCAATGGAAATCCAGTAGGATTTTTCAATGCAACAAGAGGAATCAAACAAGGTGACCCTCTATCCCCCTCTCTTTTTAATCTATTCTCAGAAGCATTCTCTAGGAGTTTAACTTTTATTTTCTTGAATAAATGTTTAGCCTCATACCAGATTCCTGGTTCAATTCCTGTAGCTTCTCATTTGATGTATGCGGATAATACCATAATATTTATGCAAGCTTCTAAACCTAACCTAATTAAGATCAAAGCCTTTCTTGAAATCTTTGAACATTGCTCAGGTCAAAAGTTTAATTTTGAGAAATCAGACTTTTATCTAAGTAGAAAGGCAACAGTGGCTAGAATGATTCAGGTGAAAGCAATTTTAAAAATGAAAAAAGGGACTTTTCCATTTAAATACTTAGGGTGCCCTATTTTTAGAGGAAGAACTTTGAATAGATATTTTTTTTCCACTGCTGGCCAATGTAGATGCTAAGCTACAAAATTGGAAAAACAACTGGTTAAGTTCAGGGGGGGAAATGATCCTCATTAAATCAGTTCTGTACTCAATTCCTCAGCATACATGGATGGTTACCAATCCCCCAAAAGGTATAATCAAAACATTTGAGAAAAAACTGGCTCAATTTTTTTGGGGAAAGACTGAAGGAAAACAGAATAAGATTTGGAAAAAATGGGCAAACATTGCAATACCTACTAACATGGATGGATTGGGTTTTAGATCAGTAAAAGCCATTGTTGATTCTTGTTCGGCCAAACTATGGTGGAAGAGCCAATTGGGGACTTCTTTGTGGTCTAAACTGCTATGGTCTCTTCCACCATCATACAGGAAATCAGTTACTTGGAGGAGAATTTGTTACATTAATGATTTTGCTGTCAACAATTCTTCAATTATACATGGAAATGGAAAGTGTAATTTTCTGAATGCCAACTGGTGTCCTCAGGGACCTCTGCTTTCCAAAATTCCTGATAACATTGCCTCTACAATAGATGATATCTCAGTGGCAGATTTCATAGCCAACAGAAATTCTATTTTGAATCAAATTGCACCTTTTCTCGAACATGATACGGTTCTTTTTCTCCAGGGTGAGTACTTACATATGCTAGGGAGGACAGAATCATCTGGAAGCCGGAACCGTCGGGTAAATTTACATTTAAGTCGGCCTACAGATCTCTAGTTGAATCAAGAGGTAACTCTCCTATCTCTAAGTTTTTATGGAATCCACTGTTACTGAAAAAGATTTCGATCTTCATCTGGAAACTACTACATGCTTTTCTCCCCTTTGATGATGTTCTTATTACATGCGGTTTTAGCATAGCTTCCAAGTGCCCTGCATGTTGTCAATCTGATTCTATCCAACACTACTTTATCTCTTGTCCCCTGGCTCATTCAGTCTGGTTGAAACTGACTCCTTCTACACATTTTAATCTTAATACTCTACATTCCATACCTCAAAGTTTTTATCTGTTTTGGAACTGTCAAGATCTACCTAAGTTTTATCAGATATATTGCATGATTCTCCCATCAGTGGTGTGCTGGAGTCTATGGAAAGCTAGAAATAACTATCTATATGACCACAAGCCTTTTTCCATGAATTTTATCTGCACTGAGGTGGATGATTTGATTAAATTGACACTTAGTGTTTGTCCTCCGACGATATTATCTACTGTCTCAGTACCACCATCTTTCCAGCATCTCATTCCTTTGCTAAGGCCTCCACCTAAACCTAACTTAAGGACAGTTTTGTGGGAAAGGCCTAAACATGGAGTCATAAAAATCAATGTATATGCAGCTTGGTGTTCTAACAAAGCCTCTGTGGGTCTTATAGCTAGGAATAGTTTTGGCTTACCTATTAGAATTAGCTCGGCAAGTGCTACATCTGCATCTCCCCTACATGCTGAAATTGAAGCAATAATGCATGCTTGCTATTCTTTTGATCATCTGGAGTACAACATTATTGTGGAATCAGATTGTAAACTTGCTGTTGATATGATTCTTAAACCATATGAGGCACAGTGGCATGTTTTTGATTTGGTCTATAAAGCAAAATCTCTACTTGGTAATGCTGAGCTGATGCACACATATAGGGAGTGTAACTCTGTAGCTCATGCCATGGCTAAACATCATTTCGATCTGAACCAAAGTCTGGATATGACTAATGTTACATTAGAAATTCAGGGTCTTATAGCTATGGATAGAAGATGTGTTCCTCTTATTCGAGTTTCTAAGACTTCTCGGTTTTAGGAATTGATACTGCTGAATTCTATTGTTGATTTTTGCAGACCTAGGGACTTCCGGCACAACAAGGGCGAGGCTTCGCTGCTCAGATTGCTGTTACTCAGTTCGATAGGAAGTGATGTTCCTATCCTTCAAGGATATTCTCAACTCGAATGTATTACAATGCTTAACATACTCATGGGTATTTCTCATTTTGTGATTGAAGTTGCCTGGCCATTACAGAGGATTAACACGAGGGGTGGAGATCCTCTTGTTTTGGATCGGAACTTCGACATCTATCCACCCACTTTGGATAGCTGTATTCACTATTTTAGCAAACACTTTTAGGACTCTTGGAGTCAACCCTGTTTGTTTCATCTCTTACTCTCACAAACCTACTCTATCTGTATATTCGACCAATTGGGTATCTAGGTTTGGGGAACCTATAATAAAATATCCCTCACCCTCGGGTGTTTTCATTAAAAAAAAATTAATTCACATATTGAACTTGCAACCCATTTTATCCATACATAAGTGGGTATAAAAAATGAACAATCCATTTTACTTGCATGCTGGGTTCATTTTACCACTTCTAATTTCAAACCTTGATTTTAATTTGGTCAAATAAATTTAGGAATAGTATTCGACAAATTCTTTATTGAATAATTTATTTGTTGCCAAAATGTAAAAAGGAAACTAGAGTAACTTTTTGAGTTTTAGATTAATTTATTTTTTATCATTATATATTATGTTAACATAACTGAGAAATAGCTATTTATGATACTCATATTATAGTAAACAATTAGTCAAATCATTCAACCAAATATAGAGTAGTTATTTGTCAAACATAGTAATTAGGACTTATATTTTTATTAGCTAAATTTTTTTAGATACTACCTTTGTGGAAACACTACATTCTAATCTTAAAAAAACTCATAGAAAGTTATCCTCACAAAATAAAGATATTTTTAGGCTTTCTTAATTATTCCACACCCCCATCATCCCACCGCTCCACCACAACCCAACTGAACCATCTCACCTCCTAGCGCCATCCAGAAACCTAATTATGAAAATATTACCGACCCACTCCACCACTAACCTTCAAATTTTCAAATTTCCCGCTGGACTTCAGTGGAGAACATCATTAATTTTGGCAAACTAAACTCCAAAACAACCATCACTAACAACTCAATAACATAAAACGACTGCACACCACTTGTAAACTACCCCACTGTTGCATCATTACTGCAATTGACACCAACCATGCAACAATCACACTCCGCCATATTAACACCCCAATCAACACTTAAACTGAAGGCACCACTACCAAAACCTGCTATAAGATGACAAATAAGAAAATTCATTCAACAATTCATACAATCGAAACAAGAATTTTCCTTAGTAATAGAATGCAGAACAATTGTGGTGGCTGTGGAAAAAAATCCAAAATTTTGATATTAGGGTTCTTCCTAATCATAACCCAAGGAGCAGAATTTCGATCCCTCTTCCCCGGTTGTTAATTTCATTTTTAAGGGTTTTCATCTGCCAGCAATCCAAGCTAATAAAATAAAAATAGGATAAGGAAAGAACTCTTAATTCTTCTATGATTGTAATATTATTTTCCTTGTATGATTATGATACCATTTATTTTCTCTCTCACAAATATACATATATATATATATTCACAGACTCGGTCATTGTGAGTTTTATACTGTATCATGACATATTTTCATCGTAGACCTAAAACGTTTCTAATTAAACTCCCATCCCTCCAACTTTTTTGAAAAAAGCTTCGATAGCCCATCCTTGTCTTCACTATTTCTGTTCAGCACCTCGTCCGCTAAGAAGTTCTTCTCCAGTGACCCCTTTCAAGCGTCTACAAATAAACATCTTCTCCATCTGAATTGTCGGGCCTCCTATCTGTATTCACCGTTCAATTAGGTCTTCTTTAGCGACCTTAAATATTTCGGCTATCTTTGCTTCCTCATATGCGTCCTCTACTCAGTGACCACTAGTGGCCTCTGACTGGCATCCAGCTTCGTCGTTCAGCTTCTTCGTCCAGCATTTTCTCAGTTTGTTACCGTCCGTCATCGAGTTTCAACACGTGTAAATCTTAGCCACTTTGGTAAGCGCACATCTCATCAGCTTTGCACATTTCGCTTAATATATTGTGATTGTCCTATTTCTTGCATGTCATCGGATCTTTATTGCATCTAATTTATTGAGATCAATTTGTCTCATCAGTGCATAGTCAGCGTCCTAATCAGCGCCATATATTTTTTTCCCAAAACTGAAAAGTTATGGCTTGTTTTGATCACCAACGTCAGTACCGTGGATGTGGTGTTATGGGCCATGTTGCTTCTTCTTGCTATAAATTGTTATGTGAGTAATGTAGAAAATTTGGTCATTTTCCTCGACGGGTCAACAATTGTCCTCCTGGGCTTATACGTCTGCCTCTCTGCTGCGATCTTCTCTACTTGCTCGGTGTCAACAATGGATAGCTGATTTTGTCACGACAAACCACATAAATTCCACTCAATTTTCTCTTGATTACATTACTCCTAACTCGTGTAATGATGCGGGGTAATCCTTCCAAGCAATGAAAAACTTCAAGATTGGCCTGACGAGTCCTACTCCTCAGAGCACTACAAGAGATCCCGAGGATGTCCCTAGGGAGAAGGCTCTGACGCTCTAGTTAGTATGAGTGTTTTGCCTTTGTATATCGTGGTAAAGTTGCTTACCCTGGACTGGCATTTTACATCTTTATTTATAGGCCTCTTAATCATATAATTGTGGCTTGCGTGATGTGCTCCACTGTTCTAGATCGTGGTCCAGTTGAGGGTGTCATGGTGAGTGGTGCTTTTGCGGTATTTTTTGGATCAATTAATAGGTAGCGAAGTGAACTTGACTTGTTTCCGAGTGGTTGGCGAGTTGGTTGTAGCACAATGGTTTCTTATGTTAGGGATTCACAAGCCATGCATATACCATAACCCCCCATAACAACGAAGTTATAAAATGCATAGTGCAAATAGTATAAATTTTGGATGGACCAAAGAATGTATTTTTTGCATGTGTGGGAGGCAAAATATATGTTGTTAGATGTCGTTAAATATTGTGAGGTTGGTGCGATGGTGGGTATGACTTTGTGGGTAAAATGTTTATTTAGATTTAAGGTGGTATTGGGCAATATCCATTTTATCTTTGGGATATGTTGTCCTGAAGATCGAAGGGAAAGTTGATACGCATGCAAATAGACATGTGTAAAAAATATTCCAGGGCTCGTTCAACGAGTGACAACTCATATACATAACTAATACAAGCTACTTATTACCTTGAAAGAGGTGCATTTTCAAAAAGTGACTTTATCGGCTTGGGTTCTATGACATGTATATACAAAGGGTAAGAATGTGATAAAAGGACTTACCTTGTTTCATTTGGGTTGCAGAAGCATCGGCAGGTATTGCATTGTTGTTCGCTATGGATGTCCCAAATATGGTGGTTGTATGTTCTTAACCATCGTCCCCCGTCGCCCAATCTAAACTGGGTGTTAGGGGGTGGCATGTAATGACGCGCACTCCGGGAATGAGGTGATTTCTAGGGAGGATGAAGTGGTAGGGGATGGGTAGTTAAAATGTGGATGATAAAGATAGTCTGATGGCCAAGAGCACTTTAGAGGCTCTGAAGAAACATTAGCCGTCTTTAGATGGGTGTGAAATTAGACTACTTGTTTCCGGTGAAAGGGTGTGGAACCCTCGCGCTGGTTATTTTAGTGTATACGAGTATTATTTTTATATGGGTCAACTCTATCCGTCTTAGATTTCATGGTGGGTGTTTTGGAGGCTTACAAGGTTGCTCTTTCCCAACTTCATTTGAGGGGTGTGGCCATAATGAGTGGATTTGTAGAACAGTAGACGTATGTAAACATGTGGGTAAGCTGGAAAAGATGAATGACTTTACCAAATTTTTTCACCTACGGAGTGTAGATAAGGAAGGATTGTTTACATGTATCCCAATGTTTCTGGGGTTTAACTTGTGAAGGATTCTCTCAGAAACTCGGTACGTGGAAGATTATGCATTTTTTTCTTTTTTTATTATTAGGGATGTGGATGGCAATTCTGTGCCTTTATGGAATTTGGTTGTCCCCGTGGATAGGCAATCAGATAGATTGGGGAAACTGACGAAGGAAACTCAGATTGTGGTAGAGTTGTATGTGCATTCCGTGAAGATAAGAAAGCTTAGGGAGAAGCGAGGTTGTCGCTTTTGACATTAATTTTTATGAGATTTTTGTGTGTTCAATTTTAATGGGTTTGTGTGGTGTATTTGATGTCTTTTGTTAATGTTTATGCATCTTCATGCATGATTACCTTGTAGAAGATTAAAGTGTTCTTGCCGGATAACAGTGGCGGGAGGAGCAGCGATGAGGGGAGGGAGGTGGTGGCAAGCAGAGAGAATGGGAGAGGTGGGGTAAAGTGGGAAAATAGTTTTCAGCTTATGAGACATGTGTATTTTTTATCTTTCAGGTTCAGCCAATGTCTAAATATTTAGTCAATGCCGGAATTAGCACAAAGAGTTATAATTGTACAATTCATCATAAAGTTAGGATTGAATATTTAGTCAATGCCGGAATTAGCACAAAAAATTATAATTGTACAATTCATCATAAAGTTATGATTATTTTGATTATTTCACATTTTATAAGATTATATTAGCAATTTCAATTTAAAATTAGAGCTAGAAGCCCCTGTTGGTATTATTTCTTCATGAATCGGTGCACATAAACACAATTCTGCAAACCCAACATCTCCCAGCATTACGGCAACTTTTTGTGCATTTTTTATGAAGGTCCAAAGAGTAATATTTCAACCAATTTCTTTCTTTTAATTATTTATGGTACCTAACTCCACATTTGCCTTTTCTATAGTATTTAAGATAACGCGTCGCGCTTTCTCTTTGCGGTAACGTGCTTCATGTGAAAGTGTGAAACGCTTTATCCGAAGATCCTACTTATTATTTAAAAAAAAAAAATCCTACTTCTTCCGTTCACTAAATTACTAATAGTGGTACTATATGTTTAGATGTTTGAATTTATGCGAAAGAAATGAGTAGATGAAATTAAATATAGAAAGTAAAGAGTAGAATGCATGAATGAAATTAAATGAATCTTGCCAAAAATAGAAAGTGTACCAATATAAAATAAATAACTCAAAAAGAAAAGTGTGTCACTAATAAAAAAACGGAGGAAGCACAACTTTCTTTTCTTAATTATAAATGTTATACTCTTTTACTATATTTGACACCAAAAGTTTGTGTTTTTTTTACAAAATTGAAATATGTGGAGATAATTGAATGAAGAGAGTAAACCGTTTAATGAGTGATTAATTATTTTAAAACAAAATTATCATAAAAGAAAATATAACATTTACAAAAAAAGAAATAAAAAGTGTGTAAAAAATAAGAAAATAAAATAATAAATGTTAGTTAAAATGCTAATGTTCACTGTTTTTTTTAAAGAATTGAGATTTATGAAAATAATATATTTATTTGAAAATCATATAGGTCAGGATCATTCTAACATAAACCTTATCAAGCACCAATAATATAGTGTCATGTGTACGTCAAATAAGATTTGATTGGTCCATTTCAGTACTTACTTAAAACAGTCAAATACTAATCCATAGATGCATAAACTTTTGTGGAAAATCATTATACAAGTGGCCCAATAAAAAATTAATTAATGATGGTGTGTCTTTAAATGATTGGCGCCTCATAACCTTTTATATCAAGATGATCTGATAGATATTTTTCTCTGTTTAAATACCAAAACCATTAAGCTACAAGTATAATTTATGATGATTTGATCACATTTGCTAACTATTTAATTATTTATAAATGGAACTTCACTATTAAAGTTAGAGTCCGTCTCTTGAAAGACGCTATTTTCATAAGTCAGGAAAAGACTAAGGTTTAAAGTGCAAATTAGAAAAAATAAAGATAAAATTTTTGGGTTGCATAAATCGGGTTATAAATTTTATAACAACTATACATTGTATAATAAATTTTTAATATTACAAGTAAGATTTTTTACCTTTTATTATTCTAATTAAATCTCATTTTTTCATAAACTTATGGAAAGACCGCCCCGTAAAGTTAATTAATTTTGACGAATTAGTCAATGAAAATTAACCTTATATATTTTTTATTTTAAAAATAACCTCGTTATATCATATAATAAAAAATTACATATTGCTCATCTTATTTGAAGAGCCTTGTCAGGCACATTGTGCGAGTAACTTCCAGGTACTTTCTTGACAGAATATGAAGTAAAATTATTATTAAGCAAACTTTCTACTAATGAAAGTGAAAGTTTGAAGTAAGTAAACAAACATTCTAAAGCACATAATAATTGTGAAAATATAATTTAGTCTAAAATACTAATCTAAGACATTAAAATTATGAAGAGTGGGTCTCCTGACAGACGGTCTGTCAATAAACTTATGAACAGACCATTTATTGTTTACGTTATACACTGCATTTGTTAAATTACATACTAAATTTAGAAAATATATTTTTATATTATATATATTTATGCTTTCACATTCAAATACATATTATTGTTTATTTTAATTTTAAAAATACAATGTTTTAATTTTATAAAAAATTACAACATTTAAGGTAAAAGCTACAGTGTGTCTATAATCTTATGGAAATGCCGCATTTCCTGAGACTTTCTCAATTGTGAATTATTAGTTTAAAATTATAATTATAAAATTATAAATTCCGGTAAAAATTATACTCCCTCCGTCTCAGCCTATTCTGCACAGAAATTTTTTTTTGGTCAAAGATGTCAAACTTTGACCACATATTTGAATATGTATATGAGCAATAATTTTATCGTATGATACATGGCTAGATTCATCATAACATGTAGTTTTTAAATATTAAATTTTTGTGTGTCATTATTGTCTGTAGCTATACATATTTACAGTCAAACATTTTTGTTGAAGACCGTGAAAATATTGTGCAGAATAGGATGAGACAGGTGGAGTAATCAAAAACTTAAATATCTTAATAAAATAATAAAAAACACAAAAAAAACCATTTTCTAGATTAATAAGGTTGTGAAATGAGTAGTTTGTAAGGTATTTAATTTAAAATCGTGATTTCTTTTTTGTGAAAATACACTGGGCTACTTCTCATTAGGGTGGTAAACCGTGGTTACAACTCATCACAGTCTGTGCAACATTGTGTGCATCTGTTACCGCTAGCCTATCTACTTTTACAATTGTAGGGTGTGGAAACAACATAGCTAGAAAATTTTCCAAACTATTTGCTCGATGTCTGAAGGAACCTCTGGATAGTTTTTGATGCATCGAAGTGCACTTTTTCAATCCGATCTAATTATCATACGTCTTATCTCCCTTGTGATTTCCTCCTTCATTGCTTCCAGTATGGCTATCACTTCTGCTTGCACCGGTGAGAGGGTTTGAAAAGAGTTGGAACAGGTCTAGCCTTGCATCCTACTCTGTCCCACACACCACGCCCATGCCCCTTTCCCCATAGATTCGCAAAAGGTTGTGCATGTGTTGACTACTGAGCTTCTCTGGAAGGTATGATTGGCCACCATGCCTTTCTTTTGCCATACCAGCTGAATGTCCCCCACCTTTGCTACCTCTTGGATTGGGTCCTCTTGTGTCACTAGTTGGTTCTGACTTTTGCGCCCTCTCTATTGTTGCATGATGTTCTGGGACGCCCGTCTGTGTCTGTGAAGTGTGTTTGCTTGCCGCCTTTATCAGATCCTCAATGATTGCGATTACATAATAGATTAAGAACCTTGTGAGGTCGAAAGTTGCTCTATTCCCCATGCACCAAATGACCCATATTACGAAGCATGCCAACTCTTTGTCTTCCTTTTTGTGGGCCAATTTGAACCATAGGCTTAGTCAATCTCTTAAGGATGACGATTGTTCTCTAATGAAATCCAATCCTAGTAAGCCACCGGGCTCTCTTTGCATGCTCACTGTGAAATAACATGTGTTCTGTTCTTCATCCACCGAGCAAACCTGGGTTGGTAAGGCAAGCCCCTTGTATCAACCTCTAGATCAAGATATTGACATTCTCTGGAATGTTCCCACTCCATATAATTCTCCACAAATGACCTTCTTCTTTAACTAGGCGACCTGTTGTGGAGGTTGATGGTGAAAGACTCTGCTTTAGCTCGCATGCGACGTGGTAGCCTGATTTGACAGTGTATTTTCCCAGAAGTTCCTTGTCTCAAGCCCGATAGTCGTTTTCCCCTAGACCGTACTGAGGGACGGGGATTTTGACAATTTCCCTGTCTGTCTCTGGTGGGAACTACACCCTCAATGGTGGTAATCTCCATGCCTTGTTTGTATCGATGAGGTCACTAACCTTGAAGCCTAAATTTCACAAGGTGCTTTGTCCACCCTGGTTCCCGTCACAATCTTTCACTTCTAATGTGATTTTATAATCTCAATACCCCTGAGACACCCCTCCATCCCCATGATGTCGGCTTCTGTTTTGTAAATAATGGATCATGCCGCTAAAATACTTGGCCAAGAAGAATTTGAAAAAGTTGTGAAGTAACACATGATAGCGTGAATTTATGGTTTGAGTCGCATTGTAGGAACTCATAAGGATTGATTCCCACCACCTACAATTTTAATTGAATTTCATCCAAACTCCCGTCCATGGGATCGTCAATTATATTCATGTGACCATTTTTACATTTGCAATTTAATCCATCTCACCAAAAATTAAGGTAAAACGATCTCACAAAAGTCTTTATATTATTTAAAAATGTAATATTTATCAAGTGATTCAATGTAAATGGTATAATATGCTATATTGATCACTTGAATGTAGTTCTTCACTAGTCTGATCAATATAAATGGTTAGATTACCAAACAATCCATCATTCATATTAAAATTATTATTTTTTAAATGTAGTACCATCTAAACTCTCTCGAGATTATGAATAGTACGGTAGCAGCAGCAAAAGAGCAGGAAATGTTCAGTTTAAATATTGCATTACCTATTACATTAGCTTCGGTAAGTAAAACTTAAAACACTCACAGCAGAGTGAGAAGTTTAATTAAATCATATACATGTGATGTTAGCATCTTAATGCGAGTTTGTGTAGCATGACCTAAAATCAGAAATCGGCAACCTCTTCATCCTCATCAACTTCTTCATCTTCCTCATCATCACTGAACCTCTCAAAACTTAGATCATCATCTTCATCCATGAAACTCTCAGCATTCTCGTCTCTATCCTTTAATCCAGTGTTCAAGACCACAGTTTCTCCTCTTGACTTCTCCATATCCTTCTTTAGCTTATCTATATTCTCAAGCTGGCGCTTTTCCTCCAATCGCAGCTTCTCAGCTTGTCTCTTGTCAAGTTCATATCTGAAAACCATTACATGGATACCAGAAGAATGAGTTTCACTTTATATCAGCGCTCACAGATAATAGTGGTACCATGAAACACAAGTTTCGAGGACCATTCTAATTGAACAAGGTTAAAAAACATTACTTGTAAGTTTCCATATATTCCTCAGCACTAGCTTCAACAGCCTTAAAGAAGGCATCAATACCAGCACCAGAAACTGCTGACACCCCAACAGATCTAAGATTCTTGTAAAAATCCTCCAATGCAAGGGATAGACTTTGAGTCAATGTGGCTGTGTAAGAATCATTCGAATCAATAGCTGCATGAAAATCTTCAAAATCTTCCATCCACTGCAATCAGAGTCTAGAAAGTAAATACAAAGAAAACATAATAGAAGTCTAAACTGTGAGTTTGTAACACATGCTAACCAAAAATTTAACTAGCAACACAGGAAAACATTTGCATTCAGCTTCACCACCACACCCCCACAAAAAAATCCAGCTCCATGGAATAAACGACAAACTCCATGCCTTGACAAGCAAGATATTGTTAGTTAAAAGTAGAATCACACATTTATATTAGCGTACTATCTCTCAATGTAGGGTTTAAGAGGTAAAGCACTAAGGCCTCATGTTTACTCCTACCATCCTTCAAGTGATGCATTGGAAATACTCTATTATAAGCCCAACTAGCATAGATATACATAGCCTGTGATTCTAGAGGCATATTAAAATTCCCACAAACCTGCACAAAGGTTAATATTCTAAAATTCAGTCAATTTTACAACAGTCAAACAAGCAATCCTCGTCCTCAAATCCATGGTGTATCCGCAAATTCTCAGCCTCTCAGTTCAGGCTGCATGTAAAGCCCAATCTAATAACGATGTAATAATTTATGCAGCTGCAGACCAGAATAAGCTAATCACAAAAAGTCATTATCTGGAAACCCTATAAAATATGAACATTTACTGCACGAAGATTGCACATGTCCAAGATGCTATGAACTGAAGTATATCAGAAAACAGGTGGATCATGTACTCATACCTTCAAAGCAAACTGATGTTGGGATACATCAGTCTTGTTAAATGCCAGTATAAGTGGTAGGCGAGTCTTGTAGAGGATACTGCAAGCATATAACATGTTGCTCATAAAGGTGGCTGGACTGGTTGAGCGTGGTGTATCAACAACATAGGCAATCACGGTAGGGAAGGTTGATGAAAAGGCTTCTGTAATGATTGCTCCAGAGGCAGACCAGGTAAAAATCTCTATCTGACCAGGAGTGTCAACCAGAACATAGTCCAGCTGATCTGCTCGTTTCTCAACCATTGCTACAACCTGAAGCAGTATTTGTTATGTCTTGCTTTCATTCAAAGAAAGCTAACATGATAAATGCACATGAAAGGAAAGAACTAACAAGTATAGCAGAGTAAATGAATTTCATATAATGAACGAAGGGAGAGCTAACAATCAGGGCATTATTCTCTAAACAACCTTTGATCATCAAAATTAGTGTCTTGACAATGGTATGAGAATCCTTTTTTGATAAGTGCATGATCCTAAGCAAAAGCAGTTAAGCCATCTAAGAGATTCCTATGTGTTCAACTCAGGAGGAAATGAAGAAAGATTAATCAGAGATTCAGAATAAGAAATGAGCAAACAAACTGAGATGTTCCCACAAGAGTATGGTAATGAGGGTAAGGACAATCTCACTCTCACCAAAAAACTGTCTGACCAGTTCTGCCTCAAAAACAAGCCAGGCAACAAATTTAATCAATCAGCTAAATTTAAGCTACAGAAAAGGGCTTCTTGACAGTCATGGTTATGCCAGCCTTTTACTCACTTCTGACACAATAAACTGAAAGAATGAAGAAAGTCAGTCATAAACTCAATTTCAGATAGGTAATTTTATTTCGAACAGTTCAGTTCCAAGACATGGATACCAAATTCTTCCAAGATTTTCACAAATTAATTTGTGGTACTCCTATGCCATAAAATACAAACAGCACATGTAATCCAACAAATTTATCGTTGCAATAGTAGAATGAAATAGGGCCCTGATATAACTGATTGGATAAATACTAAAGTCCTAATACCCATAAAACTATGCTGCATTCACACTCTGTAAGTCTATTAATTCTCTTTCCCAAGTAGGAATAATTATTCCACAATACTGAAACTCCCAGTCAGGGTTGAGAAACTAGTAGCACCCTTGCAGAAACTTGTGGCCTCCTTGAAGAAATTAATGGCTGACTCTACATCTTACTCTTGCCCACGTGAAACATACAACAATTAATCTATCTCCACTCATCTAATTTACGAAAGTAATTTTAATTCAGATTATTCAAACGGCTTTTTCCCAGAATTAGCATATTCAACAAATACGAAGAGTCAAATACCCTTGCTTGTATCATATTAGATTTCTCCAAAATAATGCATATTCCATATTTGTAATCACTTATCTCGAATCCGGTACATGTGACTCTTGATAATCTGGTGCTGAGCTGAAGCTACTTAAACATTACAGAATAAAGTGAAATTAACTCATCAGCTAAGCTAATATTTGACAAACAATCATACCCCAATTCCTTACTAATTATTTTGTGAATCTTTTGAATAATCACTCAGGAATCACAAGGTCTAGTCTAAAGCAAATTGTGATTTGACTGAAATGCTGATATAATTAAGTAGCAGGAGAGGCTGTAGGTAAGAATACAATCATTGGATTCTATAAATGGGGGAAAGCAAGGAAAACAGGAGAAGTCCAACTAATATGCCTTACCTCATCAAACTTTGTAGAGAACATGTTAAGTGAGGTCAAAATTCCACCATTTGGTCCAAGATTATACTCCTTCATCACTTCCTTATACTGAACTGTATCTCTTATGTCAATATTTGCAGGATAAGGTAAAGTCATCACTGCAGGGTCCAGATTTATCACATAGCCTCGTATGTTGGATGCCATTGTGTGGGTCACTAAACGATGCATGAACGTAGTCTTCCCACTCCCTAAAAAGAATATAAAATTTCTTCACCAACTAAAATAGTATCCGCAATTGTTTCACAATTTCTCTCGGAATGCAGTGAAGATGACATACGTATGCTACAATGGAACATGAAATCATACATATCTACTTGTATCTGCATCTACCTGCCATTCCAACAACAAGAACAATAACGGGCTTTCGCTTGAAGGTAGAGGATGACTCTGCAATGTTCAGCTTCTCCATTGACTTTGTAATTAAATTTCCCTCCGTCTAACACAATCAAGCACAATTAACTCGGAAAGAAGCAGGAATACGGACTATTGTTCTTGAGTGTACACATATCAGTTGATGAATTTACCTTGGAGTCCACTTGCATCGATGCTGCAGCATCATCTGAAGATTCAGGATCAACATCCATTCTTGGAAACTGAGAAAGCAAGGGACAAAAATTGTAATGTTACCATTTGGTTTTCCATCGGTACACACAATACTAAACACATTATCTTCTTCCATCATGTACGGTAATTTAGAGCAAACATATTGGTTTAACCTAAATTGAACTTAGGAAACATCCCAACACATTTTCTGCAGTTTCCCCGTTAGGTATCCCAGTTTCGCAAAATCTGTTTTACAATGTGTTTCATAATTACAAGCAAAAATATGCGAAGTGCAATGAAATGGTAACAGTGACCGGGTAAAATGCGAAGACCCTAGTTAGGTTTCGGCAAGTTGTGAGAGAAGTTCCCTGAAACCCTAGTGTCACGATTATGGGGTTCCAGGAGCAGAATGCACAATCATCTTTGAGGCATAAAAGCAAACACTAAGAGCAGAACAAAGCCAAGCCCATTGGAACATTGAACCCTAGTTTCACTAGTAGCGCCGCCCACCTCCCCAACTTCTCTCCTCCCTTCCAATAACTTCAATCAATTCCATTAAACACTACAACCCAAAAACAATCGAATAGAGGAAGTCATGAGGTATAATTAGAAGGCAGACAATTGGTAAGCGGCCACCTTAGATGTTGCTGAAATGGTCGTGGTGGAGGCGGTGGTCGTCGTCGTCGTCGTCGTCGTCGTCGTCGTCGTCGTCTGTCTAAGAGGTTGAAGGGTTTAATCCCCGCCAAGTATAAAAAACTAGTGGTAGAAGGGTAGAACACTTTTATGCCTACAGTTTTTCCATACTCCTCATATGTGTTGTTTAACGAGAAAATGTCCAGAATGAGAATAGTTTTTAGTAAAATTCGTACTTTAAAAAAAATAAAAATTTTAAGAGGTACAGACTCCCTCCGTTTTTTTTTCATTGGCCCCTCTCTTTTGGTGTTAGAATTGAGGAGATGCTAAATGAGTGGTTGAAATTGAATTGAAAGAAGAGAAAGTAAAATGAGTGGATGTAAAAATCTTAAACTTGTCCAAAATAGCAAGTGCCAATTAAAAAAAATACTACTTTTAGTAAGTGTGCCAATGAAAAAAAATGGAGGGAGTATTTTTTTTTATTAATGTCCCAAAAAGGTATAGGCTCCGTTTGGTATTAGCTTTTTCATTGGTGTTTTGATTGACTTTTGGCGGTAGGCATTTTCGCTCAATTAAACCGTCAATGAATACCAAAAAAAAATAACGTTCTGTTGTTTGACTATTCATGCAGAGTTTCCGCTAAATACGAATCACTAAGAATAATGGCGTTTGCAGGTTCGCTGGAGGTCACAAGCATTAATCACAAGCAAAGGTCATGGAATCATTTTCCGGCAAGAGGGAATAACATTGACTCATGGGGGTCCTAATCTGACATCACTTTTGTAAACATATTTCATGTCCAGTCATCTCCAAATTCACACATGGGTGGAGTTTTGGATGAATGGAAACACAAGGAATAAAAACTTTCATTAGCTCCTCTCTAATGGCTCAAAGCTTTACCCACGACCTTTTGAGGTCACGCATAGTTGCCTCCGGGAGCTAGAACTAATCCCTTTTAACATATGTAACAAACTCAATATTGGTTTATGATTTTCAAGTCTGGGGAGCTTATATATAACCCACGTCCATTTTTTTAAAAAATGAATGGAAAATTAGATACTTTTAAAAGACAAATTCAAAATACAAATACCAAACTGTGAATAGTGGGTACTAATTTAGACAAATGAAATTAATTTGTTCGAGTTTGTGTTCGATCTCGAATTCAAGCCATGGTTAAATATATTTTATATACATTATAATATATTATATTTAATAAAAAATATACTAAATATATAGTGTAGAGGCTCGATAAGCTTGTCAAGCATAACAAACACTATTAGTTGAGCTCGAGTTCGAGCTCGTATACTGTTCGAGATCGGCTCGAGTTTGACTCAAACTCGGTCAAATTCAAATTCGAGATGAGTTTTGACCGAACTGTTCACAAACTTGTTGTTTACACCCCTTACTCATGACACAGGGGTGTTTCAATATGTTCTTCGAAATCCAAATTCAAATTTTCCATTTCCTCCACAAGGTACTTACCTAACTTTGTGAACAAAATGCATTTATAACCATAACTTTAGATTGAAAGTGCCAACATAATCCTGCAATATCAGAAAGTGTAAATTTTACCATAACTAATTATTGTATGTGCCAATCGAACCCTAACTTTCAAAAAATTGTACCAATATAGCCAAACTCTCTAATTCTGACATTGACCAAATGAATTCAGGTATGACAAGAAAAATGAAATGACAAAAATACCCCTTATGACAAACCTATCTTTCTTCTTCAAAACCTAATGTTGTCGACGTACTCCGCCACCCGCTGTGAGCCGCCGCTGTGATCCTCCATTCGTTGTGAGCGCCGCTCCAGTCCACATCACTGTACAACCACCCCTTCCATCGTCATCGGTTCACCACCCCCGACAGTCGCAGAATCTCTCCACTGCAACGACCACCTCCCACACCCCACCCAGCCACCACCCCAACCCCTTCACAGCCCACCCAAACCCTAAATTTCGGACAACGATTGAACGGAGATAAGCGGCGGGTCACCACCCCCCATCGTTGCAGAATCTCTCCGCCGCCACGACCACCTCACACAACCCAATTAGCCACCACCCCAACCCCTCCACAGCCCACTAAACTCAAACACCTCTCACAGCCCACCGTGAGCACTGCTCCAGTCCCCACCATCGCACAACCACTCCCACCGTCGCATAATCTCTTCGTCACCACGACCACCTCACACAGTCCACACGGCCACAACCCCAACCCCTCTACATGCAACCCAAAACCTAAATTCCAGATGACGAAAAACCTAAATTCCAGACGCACTCCCACCAAGATCAGGAGTGATTGAACGAACAACGGCGTTCCACCGCTCCGATTGCTTCCTCCACCGTGAGCGTTGCTCCAGTTCCCCACCGCGGCCTACCACCGCTAAGATCGGTGTCGAAAATGGGGAAGACAGAGAAGTGAAAAGGAAATGGGGTAGACAAGCAGCCGTCGAAGGATTTTGGTTTGTCACAGCAATGAAAGAAACATGGAAGACAAGGGGAATAAGAAAGATAGGTTTGTCACCATCGGAGTGAGAAAAAAACAACAAAATTCTTTTTTAAGGCAGGGAAAACATAATATTTTCATCAGAATCCGATCAAACGAACGTTGACTAAAAAGTTAACGGAGTCAAAGGTTATTTTGGCACTTTCTGAGATTGCATGGTTCTAATGGCACTTTCTGCCTAAAGTCAGGGTCATTTTAACACTTAACTCTAACTTTTTTTACAAAATTTTAATGAAGAATGTGATGGATTTATGATATTTTTAACATCCTATTTAACTGGAAAGTATCATGTCGTTGATACAGGATATCCACAGATCAATGGATTTTTAGGATCTTATAAAGAACTAAAATAACATTTCAAACATTATAGAGGGCGAGAGCTCACAAATGAGAAATAATTATTCAATCAGAAACACTCTTCTCTTAGAGGCATTATAGAACGCACACTTGGGGCTTGGAAAAGGAAATGACATATTTTGAGTAACATGAATGACTACTTGTTTGTGAAGCAAGTAAATATTGTCATTGCAACTATGACTCTTCATAATTATATTCGCGGATATGCTGATTATACTAGACATTTTAACATTGATGAAGATTCGATTGACATAACCGGTGATGACATGGATGAGAATGATGTAGAAGAAGTAAATAATCGTCATGGGTCACAAGAAATGAATGCGTTAAGAAATGAAATTGCTCAAAATTTAATGAGACCGCCTCGTGGTGGACGTGCTTGAGAAATTTCAAATGAGCTCGAACTCGAACAAAGGTTGTTCGAGCTCAGCTCAACTTGTTTACAGCCCTACCTGGGGTGTTGGAGCATTGAGGCAAATGTTTTTCCTTCCACCAAAGTAAAGCTTTAAAAGTAATTTTTTAACATGAGTTCATGTCTAAAATTGTCATTTTACAAATTAAATGCACTTTTACTTTTAAATTTACTAAACACTTCAACTGCTTTTAACATTGAAAAAGCACTTTTAAGCTAGTTTTATCAAACACAAAAAGTGTTTTACTTTTCAGCAGCTCATTTCACAGAGAAGAAGTAGAAGTCAACTTTACTTATAACCTCACACTTGCCAAACAGACCCTACGTTGCACCTAAGCACTAGAGACAAAATTGATTCTAATTAGTTATACTTGAGGCATTTCCTACTAAATCATAAATATCAAATGATTAGTTAACATCCAACACGTACTAGCAGTGTCAGAGAACAACTATGATTGCAGAGTAAGCTAGAAAAGCCGCAGGCTGAGTTAAGCACAAAATGAAGCTAAGGGAAAACGATAGAATCAATACATGCTCTAAAGACACATGTATCCCATATAAGGATCAGTAGAGGTAGACTGGAATTAGGGCTATAAACAAGTCGAGCCGAGCTTGAACAACCTTTGTTCTAGTTAGTGGCGGATCAGAAATGAAAATGAAGGGGTGATATACTGTCTCATGTGGAAATTTTTATTGTCAATTTGTTATAAGTATATTCAAATTTTTTTGTATTTACCACAATATAAATATTATAAGATTTTTCAAATGCATAAAAATATATTAATTAATGATAAATATATAAAAACTAATTATAAGATATAACATAAAATTTATATATTATTTATAGAAATACTGAGGTAGTATGATAAAATTATACTAGTATGTAAAATAAGGGATTTTCTTATCACACAAAGATTTATTAGAAAAAATTATAATGAAACCAACAAAATTTATATGATTTATTGGTATCAAAATAAGAGATTATAAACTAATTTGACAAAAATGTTCTTGGAAGGAATCGAACCCATGAAAATGATTTGAAAATAGTTCAACCTTCCTCTAGTCTAAGACCCCAATCAAGTACACAACTTAAATCAATCTTAATAGTTAATTATTATAAGAAAAAGTGTTTTTATCACCATACATAGTTGACATAAGTGTCAATATAACCTTTTGACAATTGAAAGTGCAAATATAATCCTAAATAGTCGATGTAAGTGCAATTTTACCCATTCCGGCAGTTGAAGGCTGAATTTGATAGAAAATATGATTTTACCCCTTTGGAAAAATAAAATAAAAAATAAAATGACAAATATGCCCATAACCCTAGCCCACCTCTTCTTCCCTCTTCTCTTTCAGCCCAGCTGCCTCACTCTTTCTTCAATTCTGCCTTTCAACACAATTCTCGTACAAAAGAAATCTCTGAAGTTAGCTTGAGCCACACCTTATGCTTCACAGTCTCTGCTATGAGACCGAGACACTGGATCGTGAGTGAAACTTACCAAATTTCATGAACTTCCAGACCTGGGTCCCGAGCGCCACTAGGTAGTCGCAGCAGGCGCTGGTGGCACACCTCACCAGCGCCTCCGAGACGTAGTAGACACGGTTGCGCAGTGAGAACCCGCCTCCTCTTCACCTGACCCGCATTTCATTGTCTGGAGTGACTCCCGCACAACACCCACTGGAAAGTTCATTACCGCCATGGCTCCCCGCATCGAGAATGCCGCCTGATCGCAAGCCAGCGCCACCTCCTCGGAAATATCAAACTTCCCTAGCTAGACCTAGATTCCGTTCCGATTCTAATCACAAATTTAGATGGCATATTTCCCTCACGGCCGCCCTCGCACTCCTCTGAAACTCGAAAGTGAAAGTCAACGAAGGGGATGAGGAAATCATCCCAGAACGAGGGGGACGATGATTATGGGGATCCGAAGATGATTCTGATGCGTAATCAATCATTGGATTTAAGCGTGCAGTTTAAGGGCTTTGGGGTTGAAGAAGGGGATTAATCGGTGGTAGGAGGGGTTCTGCAGGGTGGTTATACGACGGTGTGGTGGTGGCTGAGGTGGTGGTGGTGGTGGCGGCAGGGCAGTGGTAAGCTGGTGGCCTGAGGGAAAATTTGTCCACACTTTTAGGTTTTAGTCCAAAGGGTGTTTTAGTCATATCATATGTAGTCAACGTCAATCAATGCTAGAAATGATGTTTTCGGGTTATATCAGCACTTTCATCAACTAGTTAGGGTTGTTTTTGCACTAAAAATTATCTTAGGGTTATACTGACACTTGCTCAACTAGGTATGGTTATATTGGTATGTATCCCTTACTAAAAATTGAGTTGTAGTAAATGCTTCCTCATTTTTGTCAATAGATGATGTCCACTGCTGCAAATTCATGCAAAAACCAAAGTTCCTGAACAACCAAACTCTAAATTAAAGTTTAAGGAAATTCACATAACTTCCAATTCTTGTTAATCACATTATTAATTTATTTATATCTGAAAATTATGTGCTTGAACAGAATCTCAACTGGTGCTTAAAGGTGAAAATGAGTGTTTCTACCTCTGACTGACGGATCTGAGCTGGTGCTCCTGCACTACCCCACCCCACCCTGGATCCGCCTATGGTTCTAGTTCAAACTCGTTTGAAATTTCTCGAGTTGGAGCTCGACTCGATTTCGATTGACCTTATTAAAACTTGGCTCGAGTTCAAGCTTGAGTGAAATTAATTTGTTCAAATTCGTGTTCGAGCTTGAACTCAAGCATGAATTCAAGTCATGGTTAAATATATTTATAATTTTTTATATAAATTATAATTTATTATATTTAATAAAAATATATTAAATATATATTATATTGGTTTGATAATCTCGACAAGATTAACAAAAACTATTAGTTGAGCTCAAGTTTGAGCCCAAATATTGTTCGAGCTCGGCTGGAGTTCGTCAAACTCGGTCAAATTTGAATTCGAGAAGAGCTTTGACCGAGTTATTCAGGAGCTTTTTTCGAACAGCTTGGCTCGTTTACGCCCCTACTCGTATGTGTTAACGAGAAAATGTCCAGAATGGTACTCACTTTTAAGTGAAATTATAGTGTGATACTCTATTTTTAAAATTAATTTTATGAGGTGCCCATTTTTCTTTAGTGTCAAGGTATTTTTTAAAATTAAAAGTGAGTACCATTATGGCACAATTTTAATCCAAATTGGTACCCATTTTTCACTAAAAGGTACCCTTTTGAAACATAAATGAAAAAGTGGGTACTACTTCTAAAGGACAAATTCAAAATTTGGGTACCAAATTATGAATTTCAATTAAAAGTAGGTACAATTTTGGACAATCTCTTAGACCGTGTACAATGGTAAAATCGCTTTGCAACCACTCTTATGGTTTCAATTTATTAAATATCCAATCTCTCTGTCCACATCATCAACTGTAACCACAAAGAAACCACTCTATTTTTCTCTCCACAATGATTGAAACCACTTTGTAACCACTTTATGGACCTCACTTGATTTTCTCTATCCTACACATTAATTATACCTTTCATATTTAATTTAAATAAATATTCCCATTCAAAATAAATTAAAATGTAAAATTTAATAATACAATTTTACTTTTTAAATTTATTTTCGTTTTTAAAATTTAATTTTAAATTTTAAATTAATTTTTATTAAATTATAAATTGAAGAAAAGACATTAAAAATTTAAAACAAAACAAATGTTTTTATAAAAAAAAACCAAAGCAATTGTAAATGAAAATGATGAAGTTGTGGTGTACGAAATAACCCAAATAGTTGGTCAACTCACGTTCACATGGGAATGCATTAGCCCATATCACATGCGTTGACAATTGTCAAATCTAGGCCGGTTGCAATATTTGCCAAATGCAGCCCAGTTTCAGATTTGTGGAATCACTTTCAAACCCCCCCCATTATGGAGTTTCGTGGTTTCACATTGGTTTTAGAGTGGTTCTAGTTCTGAACTGGAACCACTCTAAAATCCCCATTGTACATGCTTTAGGAGTCATTTGGTTCAAGCATGGTGATGTGTATTGTGACTGTTAGCCAATTCCCAATCTCGATCTGGTTCAGCGAAGCCTCCAATATGCAAAAGGAAAATAGACCCCGGGGAATCTGCGGGGAGATTCTTCGATGATCTAGTTAGTAAATGATAGGGAGGAAAAGTAGGCAATAAAGTGTTACAAAAAATAGAAGACATACATCCCCATTTATACTACTCTAAAACCCTAATATCTTTGGTTTATGACATAGCTTTTTGTATTTCAGTGAGTGACCCAATTACAAGCTCATTCAGGTATGTTTTGGGTCTGAGACCTTTCTTTAGGTAGTGAGATCATTTAGCCTAAATAGGTCTTAATTCTACCATGTCATCAAAAGCCCCCAGAAAAACTAAGTGGCCATTTAACCATAGAAGGTATGCATTATCGAAGGTTAACCATATTCGTCGAAGGTTCGAAGACTATACCTACCCTTCGACTTTTGCATTGGTTTTCTACAATGTGAATTGTCTTTGAGGGCTCTTCATTTTATGGGTTATGAATGAGCACTTAGATTTTTCTTAGATACTTTTGACTCTTTGAATTCCGAAAAAGGTTGAATTCCGAAAAAGGCGTGTGAGCACCCTTAAAGTGGTAAATTGGCCTGCGTGGGATAACTTTTGATAGGTTTTTAAAAGCTTTTTGGGCCTTTTTAGACTTCCCACCTTTTTAGGTAATGATCACCTCGTGTTTCTCTCTCTCTCCCCCGCCTTTATATACTCCCAGAAAATGTTTTTTTCTTTCATCTCTTCCACTATTCTCTTTGCAGGTTTTCTTCGAGATTCCGTATTCTTCTTCAACCCCCAAGTTCTAGCCCTTCTCCATCTTCACTTCTACAAGTAAGTTTTCATGGATCTTAGTGCTATCCTTGTTTACTCCCCATCTCCCCTCCCATAGATTCCGAGAGAGATTGTGAGAAAGTGGATACATTGCGAAGTAGGGCCTTATATAGTATTGATTCTTCTTCTTTCGGAAAAAACCCCTCCTCGATCAATTGAAGTTTTGATTAATTCCAAAAGTACGGAATCAGTAAATTCTATTCGTATCCCTAGTGGAGTTCCTAGTCTCAATGAGGGGGTTGATTCCGCTAGGGTTAGGTCTCACAAGTTTGGGGAGCTTTTTTATGAGAGTTTAGTTGGACCTTCAAATAGTAGTTCCAAACACATAAGTGGTTCTGGGGTTGAGAAGGTTACGAACAAAATTATATACAAACCTTCGAAGAGGAAGTTTGTGATCGAGGGGCGTTCGCTGGAGTATGTCTGTCCCAAAGAGATAAAGAAGCTCATTGAAGAAGTCCCTTCGTACCAACGCATCCCTCTTAACGCTCGGCTGGAAGTTTTCGAAGCTGAGGAGCGCACTTCTTTATCTGTAGGGAGAGCCGTGACTTATAGTAAGCATATTAGGCCAGGCCTTAGCTTTCTTTTTTCCTCCCTATTATCGAGCCTAATGGAGGAGTTCAATGTCAGTTTGTCCCAAGTCCTTCCTAATGTAATAGTAATAATGATGGCCTTCTCGGACCGTTGTAGGGAAGTAAATGTGGATCCTCGATATGAGTTATTCCGCATTGTGTATACATTAATTAGTAATCGAGATGTGAAGGATACCTTCACCCAAAGTAATAAGTTGTATGGTCGAAGGTTTATTATTCCCCCTTCTAATAATTTGGGATGGCAGAATAAAACTTTGTCTTTTGACTGTACGGGAGCTTATCGATCCCTTTGATGGAACCCCGGTGTTCTTGTTGAGATAAGAAAGGGAAAGTATGTTGTTCATGAGAGACTTCACGAGGACGTAGAGCGTCTTTGATAACTCGAGCCCTTAGACACTAATACCTATCACCCCGTGACCAAAGGGGCTGAACCTTTTGTTTGGCCGAAGTGGGTGTACGAAGGTATCCATGCCTCGGCTAATCGCCGAGCATTCGAGGAGGTTGATTCAGAGAGGCCTGCAACTAATAAAAGAAAAAGAGGTGATGGTAGACCACTATGTCCAAGGCCCCTTCGATCTATGAACCCTTCGCAAGGAATAGTTGTTGAAGAGATAGCCTCTTCGGACACCTGTGAAGGTCTTTGGGATTTTTTTATTGAAGATTGTTTTTTTTCTTGTTAAGATTTTTGACTTATTCCCTTCTCTTTATCTCTTATGCAGTGTAAAACGTTGAAGACTTCGTCAACGCCCTTAAGCAAGATGAAATTCACCAGGCGAGGGTGCCAGTCAGGGAGTTTACTCTTTCACATGCTTAATTGGGATGCCTCTTGTGCAAGAGAAGCCCCACAAGAAACCAAGGTTTGAAGAGGGTGGACCCTCCGAAACTGGTGCTGACAACCTCTACTACGAGGTTGAAAATGATGACTTGTCTTTGGAATACCTTGGGGATTTGAGCAACGAACCCTCAGTAAGTTACCTTCTTTTTGTCCCCTCTCCTTTCTCTTTTTTTATGTCTTTGTTTTCTCGTTCTGGTTTAGGTGGTGGCGGCTGTTTGATCGACCTTGCAGTCAACCAGCATCTTCGCTAGCTAGGTTGTTCCCCTCCTGCAAGGACCCATCGAAGCAGTCACTGAGGCTGCTCGACAAGATGAGCATGCTAAGATGCAGAAGAAGATAGATGATCTGAAGGAGAACGTGAAGAAGCTGAGAGAGAAAGAAAAGTGCATGGTGAAGAAGTGTTCCCTGAGTCCCAACACATTATGTTAACGACCTTTGTTGGCAAGGTGATGATGTCAAAGGACTTGAAGGATGCCTTTCTTTATCTCCTGGGGATTGGGAAGGCATGGGGTAGAACCAATGTCTACAACTAGGTTGCCGACCGTCTTACCCCTGAACAAGCTAAGGCACTTGAGATGCACACTGGTCCAAATGCCAAGGAGAAGATGAAAGTTGGGTAGGGGAAGCTGTCTAACCTAGGTGGTTTGAAGGTTCAATTGCTCGACTTCATCAAGAGGGAGAAGCAGTTCTTGACAACCGCGATTCTTTAGGACCTCACTATTCCTGAGCCTGATGCGAAGTCTGGTGATCATACATCGAAGGGCAACAAGGAGGGTGCAAAGGCTGATCAGGGAAAGGGTGTAACTGACGGAACTAACCATAGCATAGGGCATGAGACTATAGGTGTATGAACTGTAATCCTCTTATTTCTTAGGTTATGTTTTGTAAAACATCTATCGACTGAAGCTTATTAACTGTCGAGGGATAATTTTGTATCTGATTGGATGTTTTTTAATGAAATATGTTAGGTTAAGTGTGTGACCATCATTCATTTGCTTTATAGAATGCAATGTTGCAAAATAAGCTGGAAAAGTATGCTTGAGAGCTTGCCAATGTTAAGGTAGAGTTCTCGAAGGCCCTTACTAAGTTGGCCAGGTCGAGCAAGGATTTATCTAAATCTAATAAGGAGCTATCATCGTTGCAGGATGGTACCCATCCTTCGATGAGAGAGATTCTTAGCAAATTGAGGGTTGACTCTACGTCTGGTCGAATGACTGTTGCCCTTACTATAGTAGACGAAGCATGTAGCGCTGCTAAACTCAATCATCAAGATACTTTGCGAGAAATTATGAACGAATATCCTAGCCTGCATAAGTGTCTTGTTGATGCTAGGCTATATCATACTTTGAGTCAATGGGGGGGAGGGATAGCATGTGTTATCAAGATGAGGTTAAGGAGCTCGAATCTCAACTTAGCGAGATAGTCAAATGAGAGATCTATCTTACCAAGGAGATTTCTAGGCTGCAAGAGGTTGTCGATGACAACCAGCGATTTTGTAGTGAGATTGTAAGTCAGAATTCCCAGCTCTCGAGATAAGTTTTGGCTCATGTCGCAACTATCCAGCTTTACTCTAACAGCCTTCGAGCATATGGGTTGTCATACGGGGTAATAGATATAGGCCCTATCAGTGATATTTTTAAGTTTTTATATGTTACTGAGATGGCCATGCTGAAAAAAGGTTTGGATAGAGACTCAAATTATTATGCGGCATTCGATGCTATTTGTGAGTGGAAAGAGTGCCTTTGGTCAGAAAACAATGCCCGCTTACAGAAAGTTGATCCTTTGAACATGGGTTCTTCGCCTAGGATTCCTCCTAAGGGTAAACGTTCAAAAAGGGTTTTAAAGAAGAACATCCAGTCGAAGAAGAATGCTCAAGGTGAACAGCAAACTCGGCTTTGGAGTGATTGTCAGCTTGAGATTAGGACTCTACCTGTTGGCTCCTTCGATCGAGTTCTGTCTGTTGAGGCTGTGTATAAAACTCCTAAAAGAGCTCCCGAGGTTTATAGACATGTGCCACCCATTACTGAGGATAGGGAGTCATCGCCTTCCAAAAATTTAATTCCTTGTCAAAGGCATCATGTCAATCCTATCCCGAAAGCTTCAGAGGGTGAAGTTAATCGTTTATTTACTATTTCTACTGGGGTAAAACCGGAGAACATTCAATGGTCCGACTGATGGTAGATGCCCATTAGTTACTAATAAAGGCTCGAGTTCATATAACATTAATCAGGTGAACGAGTAGTGGATTGTAATAAATGAATAAGTATTTTGTTCTCGAAGATGTATGTATTTGTCAAGGGGACTTATTTGATTTTCCGTGATACAGTATTGTTTAAAAGCAAACTACTCAAGATCATTTTTTATTGCTTATAAGTGTACTTCGATCGCTTAAAAGATAAATAATGTTATGCCGTCCAAATCGACCTTTTGATCGCTTAAAGAGATACATTGTAAATACTTGAAAGTGATCTTTTGATCGCTTAAAAATGAGATAATTTTTAAACACTTAAAAGCAAGCATTTGATTGATTAAAAGTGAGATAATTTATAAATGCTTAAAAGCGAGCTTTCGATTGCTCAAAAGAAAGAATTTTTGGATGCTTAAAGGTGAGCTTTCGACTGCTTAAAAGAGAGATAACTTATAAACGCTTAAAAGCGATAATTTTCAGACGCTTAAAAGTAAGATTTTGATCGCTTAAAAGCGAGATAAATTATAAACGCCTAAAAATGAGCTTTCGATTGCTTAAAAGCGAGATAGTTTTTGGACACTTAAAAGCAAGATAATTTGTAAATGCTTATAAGCGAGCTTTTGACCGCTTACAAGCAAGATAATTTTTTGACGCTTAAAAGCGAGGTAGTTTGTAAATGCTTAAAAGCGAGCTTTCGACCATTTAAAAGCGAGATTATTTGTAAACGCTTAAAAGCGGGTAGGCTGCCTTGTGATTTGGGGAAGTGTCAAAACTTTCATTGAGTCAACCAGTTGCTGCGCAAAGCATACAGATCGGGGAATAATTACATAGTGAAGCCAGCTAATCCCTTGTCTCATGAGACCTAAGGCTGCCCCTTCTTACAACTGATGATACTGTCAAAGATTAACTATGTTCCACCTCTTCGAAATGCAGTCACCATTCATTAAAACCAAGGTGTAAATCCTCTCTGGATGAGCTTCTAGCACTCGATAAGGCCCTTCCAAGTTGGGACCGAGCTTCCCTTCTGCCTCTTGTCGGCTCTTCTTATTTTTTCTCATGATGCGATCTCCCACTACGAACTGTGCTCCTGCCACCTTTTGATCATGGTATCGTTTGACTTTCTCCTTAACTTTGGCTTCTTGGATGGTTTCTAAGGCTCGCCTTTCCTCCAAAAATTCTAGGTTAGACAATACACCATTCCATATGGAGTATCTCTCGTGGTATAAGATTACACCGTTTGATAAGCCTATAAAACACTGGGTAGTTCATTAACCTAGTTTCCCTTTGCTCCCTTCAACCTTTTATGAATTCCATTAACAAGGGTTTGGTTGGTAACTTCGACCTGCCCATTTACCTGGGGGTGATAAACCGATGTTACTTTCAGCTGGATCTTGAACTCCTCACACCAGCTCTTGAAGGGGTCATTTGCGAACTAGGTTGCATTGTGTCACAGGTCACCCTCTGAGGGGGTTGACTGTGTGGCCTAGCCATGCTAGAGTGTCACGAGTACTGCTTGTTTCTCGTGCACATCGCACTCAGCTTGGTTGCTCACAGCACACCAAGCCTTTAGAGGGGCGTGAACGTATATACTGCAGATATACACACATCAGTTTAGATTGAGGGCAAGACTTCACACACACACACAAGTCAACAATGCAATAAATGACCTGACAACTGGGGAGCAAATGCTCATTTTCAATATCTTGCAAAAAGGTAATCGGATGTGGGTAGCTTAGTACTTCACATACATGTTGTACGGAAGTAATTACAAGTACCGGGTACAAAGGCAAAAAAAGGTCAAAGAAAACAAGGCACGCAGGATTGGACCTTAAAGAAGGAAACTAAGCTTATCTACTAGCTGAGTTTATTACAAGCAAAAGAGAAGACTTCTGGGACAAGGAGATTGGGACATGTCTTCTCGGGTCGTGACTCAACACTTAGTGTGATGACTTGGTGGGTGACCGGGTGCTATGCACACGGGCGTTGGGCATGAAAAACTCCGGTGTTATGCATAGCGCATCGCGGGTGCAGAGGGGGACATCACTAGCCGTGAGCGGTTAAGCGGCAGCACTGGAAAACCCAGACGCGTGTGCGGCACAGTTTAGGGAGACCGGTTTGCAGACATGCATCGAGCGGCATGGGACCGCAACACGGTTGTGGCATGCATGCAGGCATGGAGTTGCATTGAGGTTGGGTGATAAGCCCAACCCAGTAACATTCTCCCCCAATCAATTCGTTGAAGGTCCTCGAAGCCATCAATCCTCCAAGGTTCTTTGCTACTTACACTTGTCTTGTACACTTCTGCCTTAAGAAAAGGGCTGATTCAATTGCTGGCACTGGTGTACTCTGGTTTAGCCATGGTCCTCGGTTTCTCTTCAGTTTTGATTTGAGCTGGCTTGATTTTATATCATCCACTCCTTGATTGACAATTGAAGGAATGTCCAACTATGGATGCTATCCGGTACGCATCATCATACGTTCACGTTTCTGCCAATTGCCTTGTAGAACAACAAGGGATTACTGATGTGAATGATAACTCGTCTTTCCCCATTGAGGTCTACAAGGTTTAGCTTGTTTAAACGACTCGAAGAGGGAAGTTTGACGGGGCACGCCAGCTGACAAATACATCTTTGGAATCTAGATCTTCTTGGCAACCGACGAACGCTTCCTACCCTCCTTGCTCAACAAATATACACCTCTCACAGCTGGGGAGTGACCCACAACATGCTCAATCCTTGGACTTTCTTCACAAATTTTCTTGGATCTATCCGGCAAACTTATTGCTGGTGTAGACCCTTGTGACCCTTCATTTCTGTTCTCCCCACCAGGATCCGATGAACTGCGGTCCTCATCATGTCTTATGCATATGACATGATGCAAAGCCAAGATTTTACCCTTGGGTGAACTCTTCGCAGTCGCTTTCACCGTGCACAAATTGGTGCCTAAGATGTAAAGGCAGTTTCCATATGTGTATACGACAATCCATGCATCTCTCAGAAATTTCATGCCGAGGACTAAACCAAAGTCATCCATTTTAACGACATGGAAATCCTCTATGGTCTCTATGGTTCCAAACGTGACCAAGCATTGTCTCAAAATACCCAGCACTGGTTGCGCTTCACAGTTAACGGCCTTCATCCTGCCCATAACTTTCTTCGACTTGAGCCCCAATCTTGATGCCTTTGATTCGGAGGCATACACATGGCTAGCTATAGTGTCGAACATCGTTTGAATGGGTTTTCCATTCATGCGCACATCCATGTACATCAATGCTCCATCGGTCTTACACATTGGTTTCACTCGGACAATCTCAGGTTTGTCAAGTTTAGGTGCGGCCTTCTCCGCTTTGCTTGACATTGCTTGCACTGCATCAACCACCTAGTCGATCTTAGGCTTCGATAACGGATTCAACCACCCTGGCTCTATTGATCCCACCATGGAATTAAACCATAGATTCAATGCTCCAATGGAGCATGGTTCTTCCTCTTCGGGCCTAGACTTCTAAGTCGAATGCTCCTGAACTACCTAGCTCAGTGCCTCTTTGATTTGGCTCAAGTCCTCAAGCAAAATAGCAGTGATCCTCTACTCTGTTGGAAAATCAACAAGAGCACGATTCCCTTTGAATGCCCCGCACACAAGTTGCACCTTCTCAGCTTGTCCGTCCCTCCTTGGTTTGGACCAGACTGAACTAGTCGCAATTTCACTGGGGCTTCCCCCATTCCTTCCCATACCTGGTCTAGGCTTGTAGCTACCTCCTCCTCTTTGACTAGGTCTAAAGCTACTCTCATCCTTAGGGGAACTCGCACTCACACTATTTCCCACCTTGGCAACAGTAGAACCGTTCACCTCCCTATCAATTCTTTGTGATCTTCTGCCCCCATAGTCATCCAGACTTTTGATGAATGCCACCACTGAGTTATACTCACTACAAAGAGCTCTCTTTAGCTTGATTCTAGCCCACGTCTTCAATCCTTGGTTGAAGTCATGGAGTTTTTACTCGTTTAGATGGTCAGGAAAGTCAAGCATACAAGCCTAGAAAGCCGACACGTAATCCCTTATATTGTTGGTCTGCACAAGGGTCCTGAGTCTCAACAACCTCTGTTCCTTCACGTTGGTGGGCTTGAATTTTTGCTTCACCTTGAGCTTCAATTCATCCCATGTGTCGATGGCCAGGCATGCTGTCTCTATCTTAGCGTCTTGGGATCGCCACCTCACCATAGCAGAGCCCTCCAGAACATCGTGGCAACAGTGACTTTCTCAGCTTCCAAATCCCTCTTGGTCTCCTTAAAGTATTATTCCAACTCGTACAATAAGTTATCAAGCTCTCTCAAATCACGCGCCCCAACATATTTCTTATGCTCAGGGATTTTTCGTCTGTGTACAGCACAGACAGCACCGCCTCTGCCCCCACCTTGGGACAAGTTGGCCATAACTTGCATTAGTATGTGCACGTCTGTCCCAAGCTTCTCAATGGTGCCTCTCATCTCAATAGAATTGAACTCACGAGATGCCAAAACTTCCTTCAGCTTAGCGATCTCCTCATCCTGACGTGCTACCTTCGTGTTAGCCATCTCGATGTCTCTAATGATAATGGAAACATCCAATTCCACCTGATTCACTTGGTCAGCTAGGCTCCCGGACCCTTATGCCTCACAAAAGAGAACTCTCTCAATATTCTACAATCGATCAATCTTCTATGACATAGTGATGCCCTTTAACTATCTGCTCAAGGACTGCTTGAGTTCTGATACTAACTGTCACGGGTCACTCACTCGGCTTGGTTGCTTTTAGTACACCAAGACTTTAGAGAGGTGTGGATGTATATGCAGTGGAAATACACACACAAATTTAGATTGGGAGCAAGGCTTCACACACATAAGCCAACAATGCAATACAAGGCCCGACAACTGGGAAGAAAATGCTTGTTTTCAATATATTGCAAAAAGGTAATCAGCTGTGGGTAGCTAAGTACTCCACATATATACTTTGGGAAAGTAATTACAAGTACCAGGTACAAAGGCAAAAAAAGGTCAAAGAAAACAAGGCACGCATGCCTGGACCTTAAAGAAGGAAACTAAGCTAATCTACTAGCTAACTTTATTACAAGCAAAAGAGAAGACTTCAGGGACAAGGAGCTTGGGACATGTCTTCTCGGGCCGTTACTTAACACTTAGTGTGCTGGCCTGGTGGGCGATCGGGCATTGTGCGCATGGGCTTTGGGCACGAACGGCTTAGGCAGTGTCCACAGTGCATTGCGGGAGTAGAGGGGGTCATCACGGGCTATGAGCGGTTAGACGGTCGGCACTTGATAACCCTGAGGCATGTGTGGTGTAGTTTAGGGAGACCGGTTTGCAGACACACGTTGAGTGGCATGGGACCACAGCATGGTTGTGGCGTGCATGAGGGCATGGGCTTGCGTTGAGGTTGGGTAATAAGCCCGACCCTGTAACACATTGTCTGTGATGAAAGCTTTTGGTATACCAAATTGACAGATGGTGTTTTTCCAACAAAATGAGATAACAGATTTCCCCTTGATGCTTGCCAACGGCTCTGACTCAACCCATTTGGTAAAGTAATCGACTGCCACTATCAGATACATAAATCTTTTGGGTGCTTCTGGGAAAGGTTCTAACAGATCATTCCCCATTTATCGAATGGCCAAGAACTGTATGTGTTAACCATTTTTGTCTGGGGGATGTGGGTTATAGGCGCTTTTTTTGGCACTGGTTGCAAGCCTGGATTTACCGATTGGCATCTTCGAACATGGTTGGCCAGTAGTATCCAGCATGAGTCATTCTCCTTGCCACCGACCGTGCTCCCTGGTGACTGCCACAGATTCCCTCGTAGACTTCCTGCATCAAGTAATGTGCACCTGTAGGGGTGACACATCGAAGAAAGAGTTGTAGATACCCCCTTCAATACAAGGTCCCATTTTGTATTACAAACTTGGGTGCCTTGACTAGAACTTTTCATGCTTCGATAGGGTCTTCTGGGAGCAATCCATTTTGGAGGTAGCGAACAATTGGAGTCATCCATGTTTCTCCTTCAAAAACTGCCATCACAATGATTTCCTCGAAACTTCGGTTATATAAAGTTTCAAATATTACTTGTTTCTGTGCCAGTTCTCCTAAATCCGATGAAGCCAATTTGTTCAAAGCGCATGCCTTGTGATTTTTCTCCCTCGGTACCTGAGAAAGAATGTATGATTAAAATAACTTCAATAGAGGTTTCACCACCTCTAAAGAGCGATGTAGATTGGCTTCTCGAGCTTTGTATTCCCCATTTACCTGATTGACCACAATCTGGGAGTCACTGAATATTTCTGCCTCCTCCACTTTCATCTCTTTACCAATCAAAGACCAGTGATCAAAGCCTCGTATTCTGCTTCATTGTTTGTGTCCCTGAACTTTAAATGAAAGGCATAGGGGTAGTTAAATCCATTGGGGCTAGTGATCAATACTCTTGCTCCACTTCCTCCTGAATGAGATGATCCGTCCATGAACAACTTCTATACTCCATTCTCCTCAGTTTTGCATACATCTTTGATGGTATCTGTAGTTTCTACAATGAAATCTGCTAATGCCTACCCTTTGATCGTGACCGTAGGGCGGTATTGTATATCATGTTCTCCTAGCTGTACATCCCACTTCATCATTCTCCCAGAAGACTCAGGTTTTAGGAGTATCCGCCTGACTGGATAATTGGTGAGCACAACTATGGTATGGCCCTGGAAATACGGTCTCAACCTTTAAGCTACATGAACCAATGCCAAGATTAACCGTTCGATAGCTATATACCTTGTTTCTGGGGCTTACAAGGCCCTGCTAACGAAGTATATAGGGTGTTGCTGTCTATCTTTCTCTTTTACCAGCACAACACTTATAGTCAGGGCAGACGCTGAGACATAAAGGTACAAAATTTCCTTTTTCTCTGGCTTCATCAATGTGGGCACGATTTTGAGGTGTTCTTTCAAAGATGCAAAGGCCTTCTTGCAATTCTCCATCCATTCAACCTTTTTAGTTTTTCGAAGTACATCAAAAAGGGTAAATGCTTCTCCGCACCCTTCGATAAAAATCGGCTTAGTGCAGCCAGACATCCTGTCAATCTTTGGACTTCCTTTATGTTTCTTAGGTTTTTCATATTCATCAAGGCTTCCACTTTTTCCGGGTTGACATCAATGCCTCTCTCTGCGACCATGAAACCTAGAAATTTTCCAGCACCAACCCCAATCACACACTTCGAAGGATTTAGCTTAGCTTCGAGTTCACTCCTCGTAACCCTTCGAATAGTTACCCTAGGTCCTGCAAAAATTGATCGTAGGTTATGCTTTTTACCACCATATTATCAATATAGATCTCCAGGTTCTTCCCAATCTTCTTTTTAAAGAGTTTTTCCACCAACCGTTGGTAAGTGGCCCTCGTATTCTTTAACCCAAACGACATTTTCTTATAACAAAAAGTGCCCACATCCATGATGAGCAAAGTCTTCTCCTTGTAGCCTTCTACCATTTATATCTAGTTATAAGCCTTATGTGCATAAGAAAAGTCCAGGATTTGATAACCTGCCGTTGCCTCCACTAGTTGATCCATCAAAGGTAATAGATAGTTATCATTTGGGAACATTTGTTTAGATCCATGAAGTCAATGCACATACGCCACATCCCATCTGGTTTTGGGACTAGGATTGGGTTTGATAACCATTGAGGGTAAAACACCTCTTCTATAACCGCTGCTGTGAGAAGTTTATCCACTTCCAACTTTATCGCCTCAGCCATCCCAGGGGAAAACATTTTTCATTTCTATTTGATATGTTTTATCGAAAGGTCAATGTTCAAGCTGTGGACAGCCAATTTTGCAGGCACCCCTGTCAAATCCAAAGTATCCTAGGAGAACAAGTCGTAGTAATAATCCAACAAAGCCTTCAATTCCTGGCTCACCATTTTTGGCATCATACTTCCTACCATCACCGTCCCCACATCTCAAATGGAGAGTGTTTGGGTATCAGTTGGTCCAACCATTCCATGTACGAAGGATACACTTCTTGCTTTCCCCGCTCCTTTCACCGCCTTATAGTTACAGCTTCGAGCTACCGCTTGATCCCCATGAATAGATGCCACCCCATTTTCCATTGTGAACTTCATCATTAAATGGTACGGTGACCACACTGCTTAAGACTGACACATCCAAGGTCTCCCTAATATCACATTGTAAGGTGAGAAGGCATCGATGACTGGAAAAATGCAATGCACTGTGACTCCCTTGTTTCCATCGGCTACCCTTAAATGCAACGTTATCTCCCCTATTGGATAGATTGTCCTTCCAGTGAAGCCTGACAGGGGCAAGATTGATTTTTTTAGGTTTGTTCTCCCAATCCCCAACTGATCGAAGCAACTTAGAAACATAATCTCGACTCCGATTCCGCAATCAACGAACACCCTTTTCACCAATGTAGTTCTAATTATCGCTAAAATAACCATAGGGTTAGCGTGGGGTGTTTGGTTTGGAACTATATCTGCCTCAAGAACGTGATCGTTTCATCCGGTCAAAGCCGCATCCCCACTAATTCTCTAGCCGGGACACATTGTGACTGTGCTTTCATCACCATGTTCGAGGATCTTTCCATAACAACTCCACTGATAACATTTACCACCATGTGTACAGAAGGATTCCCTTCATTCCTGTTTTGGTTTTCTGCGGGGGGATGGGGTTTCGTTGTGGTTCCTCGCGACGCTAATGCCTCTGCCCCTGGGGGTCACCATCCCCCCTATTTCCTGCACCATAGTTCTTCTTAGGGGGGGCATCTATTTTCTTGGTCATTCTAGTGCCTCGATTTGTCATCTTCAAATGGTTGGCAGAAAGATTTTTTTAAGAGGCCTTATCTTTCACACCGATCAATTTCCATCCGAAGGTGGTGCATCCATTTGTCCTGTGCCCATAGTCTTTGTGATGGTCACAGAACTTGTTGGTGTCTCTCCTAGATGCGAAGGCTCGATTGGTATCATTCATGGGGGATGGTGGTTTGAAAATTCCTCTGTGGATACTCCATATGTCCGCTGGGGAATGACACATGGGTGTGTACTTTTTGAATGTTGGTCTCTCCATGGGTCTCTTACCTTGAGAATCACTACGTTTAGACTGCTTGGCTGTTAATCCTTCTTTCTTCTTTCGAATAGCTTCCTCAACCTTCGAATGCTGCTCTACAACCTCATGGAGCTGTTGCAGTGTCTTCAAGGTATTCACTATCAATTTTGTATACAACTCCATGTCCTTTATCCCCAACAGATACCCCCGGATGATCTCATTTTATGTGCCTTCGACCACCCCAAGACTGTCATCGACATACCTGTGATAGAAGATGGCGGTGGATTCCCCCTATTTATGCTTTGTCTAGTATAGCTCCATTAACGTTTTGGTGAATTTCTTTTTCTGGAAATACTGACTCAATCGGGCCTTACTGAAATCTCAATATGATTGCAATAACCCGCTCAGTAGTTTATTGAACCACTCTTGGACTTTCCCCTGAAGGTAGCTACCTACCAACTTGCACATCAACCTCTCATCGAAGTCTCGAGAATTCATCAATCCAAGAAAAGTTTGAATAAACTCTCGTGGATCTGATTCCCCTGAGTAAGTCCTTCTGGTGGCTTCATATCCCGAGGCCAACAAACTATCGTTACAACTGAGCCAAACGGAGACCCCGCAGTCGTCTTGTTGGTCCTATCAACATTTCCAACTCCCTTCCTAGGGCCATCTCTGCTCCATCATATTGGTGTCCCCTATTCTGAATGGGCCAACGAAGATCACCTGGGTGAATGAGGGGTACGACCCCCTAGCTACGATAATCCATCATTTTTGCTTGAGCTCTCATGGTAGGGTTCGAATGGTTTGAGGCTCATATCGATGGCATCACCCCTTGAACCCTACTCGATGCCTTGGGGAAAATACATCAGCATCGAAGAGGGTACATGGTAGTTCATGTGCATACGATTAGGGAAGGAAGACTGAGGTCTTGGTTGAGCGGCTTCTTTCACATGTCCTATACATGGAACTCCATACATTTGACTCGCAAGAAGCAGCGCCATGATCTGCTCTAGTGCCAATGACGAGGTATGAGTCATCGAAGCCATCATAGTCGTCGATGGTTGAGGGACCATCGTTGGGGGTATGACTTGATAACCTGCTGCTACTAGCATCTGTGGGATCTGATCGAAGCTTTGTAGAGGTCTCGTGACCTCATCCACCATACGGTTTTCCCAAGCTCTTCGTTCATAAGCTTCCACCTGTGAATCTGCCAAGCACTCCGTGAGATAGCCATCCACACCTTGCGACCCAATCAATGGCATTGCGGTGCCAATTCCCACAGAGGGTTCGATAGTGACCTCCACTTCTCTCGAGACTTCTGGCAGAGTCCTAGTCTAAGGCTCTTCGATCACAAGGGTCGGCAGGCCAAGACTCGTCGAAGCCTTGACTAGTGGCATTTTTGCATCCTGTACAGCGGCATGAGGGGTCATTTTCTCCCCTTGTTCTAGCGTGTACGAAGACCTAACCTCAATGCCTATAATAATCGCCTTATTTCTCAACCTCTCACTCTGCCGAGTTGAGGTCGTTGACAGTGACATACGCTGTTAGATCTAGATCTGGCCCAACCTTAGGTTTGACCGGGCGTGCCAACTTGATGCGTGTCATGACTGTCATCCCAAGCATAATCTTGACCTAGTCCAGCGAAGCCTCCAATCTGCAAAAGGAAAACAGACCCTGGGGAATCTGTGGGGAGATTCTCCGACGATCTAGTTAGTAAATGCTAGGGAGAAAAAGTAGGCAATAAAGTGTTACAAAAAATAGAAGACGTACCTTCCTATTTATACTATTCTAAAACTCTAATATCATTTGTCTATGACCTAGCTTCTCGTCTTTTAGTGAGTGACCTAATAACAAGATCATTCGGGTATGTTTTGGGGTCTGAGGTATTTCTTTAGGCAGTGAGAGTATTTAGCATAGGTCTTAATTCTACCATGTCATCACAGGTAGGGGTGGGAAAAAAATTTAAAATAAAAAACTGAACCGAAAATTGAATTATTCGAATTCGAGTAAGCCTACCGAATTTAATATACGATTTTTGGATATCCGAATTAAATAAACCGATTTCGAATATGGTTTTTGGTTCAGTTTTGGATATTAAAACTCAAACCAAAATCCAAACCGAATACCGAATTGTAATTAATTAAATAAATTAATTATGTATAATAATAATTAAATTTTGAAACAAAAAATTTTAATTTATAAATAAATTTAAGTTGGAGGACCAATCTTTAAATTTTAAAAATTATCCCTAAACTCTAAAACCTAAGTAAGTTTGTGGAGTGCTTGAAGGTGAATGTGAATGTGGATTGCTTGAAGGGTTGAAGAATGTGAAGGCTGTGAAGGTGAATGTTAAAATGAACTATTTTTCTTTAATCTTAAATGTAATGCTAGAACTGTTATGGTTGAATTTGTATTGTACTGTTGGATTTTTATTTTTAAAACTTAATTTTGATGATTTAGAAATTAGATTACATAATGTTTTTATTTAATTTAATTTAAATTTAATTTATATGATTTTAGTAATTATTTTTTAAAGAATAAAATTAATTCGGTTTATTCGGGTTGAATTCAGTTTCAAACCAAAACCGAATTCTGAATTCGGTTCGGATGATTCGGGTTATTCGGGTCGGATTCAGTTTTGGGTTTTTTAGGGGCAAAACCGAATAACCCGAACCGAATAAATCAAAAATTGATTAAACCGAACTGATGGCCACTCCTAATCACAGGGGCAAGGCAATGGAATCAGGAAAGGGAAGGGAAAAGAAAGGAAAGGAATGATACTGGATTTCTCAAACTGTTTGGTTCAGCAATGGAAAATGAATCAAGTTCTCCTCCATTCCCTCTATACCTGTTTGGTTCAAGAAGGGGAAACAAACTTTGATTTCTAATACACTACAGTTTAAAAACCCATGGTCATATACTCCTTCCGTCCCACTCCAAATTGCTGATTTATTTTTTCACGGTCTTCAATGAGCACGTTTGACCGTAAATATCTCTAATAACATATAATAATTTCGCATAAAATTTTGATATTTAGAAAATAGATGTAGAGACAAATATAACAATATCTCACATGATATATTTATTATTTATATATTAATTTATATTTAGGGTTAAAATTTACAAAATTTGACTCTCAAAAAGCAAATAAGCAATTTAGAGTGGGACGGAGGGAGTATAAATTAATCAAGTAAACTACTTTAAGAACGGGGAACAAAATTAATCAATCAAATAATACATTAATATCATTATGTTGAAATATTTTAATTATTATTTATAGTATAATTATGAAATAATAATATTTTTTGTGAAAATAATACTATTATTATTTTAATTAATATTCGACCATGTACTATTCAAAAAGTAAATTTATTATTTCATTTATTATATTAATTTTTTGTCTTAAATTTATTAAAGTTAGAGTTATATTACTACTTAATTTATTACTATTTATAGTACTATTGAATTATTAAATAAATTGATGGTTATATATAGCATTACTATTTAATTAATTTATTCTCTTAAAATATAGCAATACATATACATGATTAATATTTTGCCCATAGACTAAATCTCAAATAACTGTAAACATATTATATATTTTACAAGAATTTTCACTATTTAAGAAGTTGGAACGTTTAGGAGTGGAAAAAAATAGTTTTTATTCTTGGTAACGAAACATGAAATATGAAGAATCCGAACCTCATGTGAGGTAGAAATCTTCATTCACCAAATTGGACTATGAGTCTTCTTTTATACTTTTTTTTAATAAGAACACCCGAAGGTGGGGGTGAATATATTAGAGGTTCCCCAAGCCTCCATTTGGAAAGTAGACTATACAATCAGTATCTACTGTTCATAGTATGTAATGAAGCAACGTCGCTGCCTCCAAAAGTCCTACCGAATCTAGTAACTAGCACAAATGTACCAACTATCCCAGAAAATAGACTAGCTGATGGAGTTGCGATCCGGAGGAGAGAATCTCCACCCCCTGTGTTAATTCTCACTTCCGGCCAGGCAACTCCAATCAGTGGACGTTGATAGCCTACAGGAAATCTGTAGCCAAAAAACCAAAAACAGACAGAGTAATAGTTCACCACCAAGAGAGTAAGATCCAAGTCTCCTCCAAAGGGATTGCTTGATCAGCCAAAGGGATTGCTTGATCAGGATTGTAGTAACCTCTGAGCTTCCAGGAGCCCACCATAAATGCGTGTCTGTATCCATAAGTCTATATCCAACTCTGCAGAATGAACTTGGATTAGCAGTATCAATCCTAAGGCAAAGGATGAACTCTAATGTGCGGAGTCCGAAACTTATCCAATGAAATCAGTCCCTTGATATGCTGAGGGATATTATGAATGCTCAGACTCTGAACCGAACTAAAATGAAGTTTAGCAATAGCATTTGCCACCGAATTACTTTCTCTAAACACATGATGTAGATGATAAGAGCCTAGTGAGTGTTTAACTCTATAAGTCAGATCAAAAAGGTTCCAGGATGCAGCATATGGACTTTGATCATTTGAACAGCTAGCTTACAATCAGTTTCAAAGATGAGATTGTGATCAAGTGCATGAAACTTATTACAAGCTAGTAGCAAAGCCTTAATTTCAGCTTCTAGAGGTGAGGCAGCAGTAATAGCATCAGAAAATATGCATATCAGGTCACCTAAATTATCCCTAGCAATCAAACCAACTGAAGCCTTATCTGGAAACCAAGATGCATCTGTGTTTATTTTTATTGTTCCTAGAGGAGGCTTTTCCCAATTAACAATAGATATATTAGGCTTTGGAGGCGGTCGAGTGAATGGGATCCATTGACTTAGAGAAGATGGCATAGCAGAATGAGAGAAATATGTCCTAGGTGAGGTAAACAAAGACAGTTTTATAAGCTCCTCTATTTCTTTAGTAATTGCCACTGGAGAGAAGGACTTATTATCAAAAATAAACCTATTCCTAGCTTTCCAAAGTGACCAGCAGGTGAGAGAAGGCATAATTTTACTGATAAACTGCTTCCAACCAGGTAAGTCATGGCAATCCCAAAAAATAAAAAATCTTTCAGAAAGGGAGTGGTCCTGATTAAGATGAAAATCTACTATGGGTGCAATGTTACTCCAGACGGTCCGGGCAATATGACATGATATAAAAAAGTGCTGAATAGAGTCTGCACTACAGCAAGCAGGACACTTAGAAGCTAAACTGAAACCACAGGTGATAAGAACCTCATCAAATGGGAGAAAAGATTGTAACAATTTCCAAGTAAAAATTGATATCTTCTTCTGGATAGCATTGTTCCAAATAAATTTAGGAGCAAGAGAGTTACCTGATGGCAGAGTTAGAGTTCTATATACAGACTTAGATGTAAAATTACCAGAGGGCTCAGGCTTCCATATCAATCTATCATCTCTGTCCATAGTTAGTTCTGAGTCCTGAAGAAAGGCAAGAGTATCATGTTCTAGAAGAGAACCAATTTTTGCTAAAACAGTAGCTTTACTGTTAATGAAATCAGCCACAGACAAATATGGCATATCAGATATTATGTACAGAGGGATACAGTTAATGAGAGGACCAGAAGGACACCAATTTGCTAGCCAAAAACTGCAGGTACCTTTTCCATGAATAATTCCAGAGTTTTGTTCTGCAAAGGAATTAACTACCAGAATTCTTTTCCAAGTAACAGATTTTCTATAAGAAATAGGCAGAGACCATAACAATTTTGCCCACAAAGTCAATCCCAGTTGGCTCTTCCACCAAAGTTTTGCAGAACAAGTATCAATGATGGCTTTAATAGATCTGAACCCAAGTCCATTCAATTCAGTTGAAACCGAAATAGCAGACCATCTACTCCAGATTTTTTTATTTTTTCCCTCAGATTCACCCCAGAAAAACCTTGCTAATCTCTTCTCAAAAGTTCTAATAATTGTTTTTGGGGGATTAGTGACAGCCCATAAATGCTGTGGCAAAGAATATAAGCAGTGTTTAATTAAAACCATTTTTCCACCAGCACTAAGCCACTTATTTTTCCAACTTTGAAGTTTAGAGTCAAGAATAGCCATTAATGGTTGGAAGTATCTCTTTAGGGTTTTACCCTGAAAAATGGGACAACCTAGATATGTGAATGGGAATGAGCCTTTTTTCATTTTCAGAATTGACCTAACCTGATTAAACCTCAAATTCGAAGCTCTCTTACTCAGATAAAAATCAGATTTATCGAAATTGAACTTCTGTCCCGAGGTGACTTCAAAAATATCTAAGAAGGCCTTAATTCTTATCAAGTTTGATTTAGATGCTTGCAAAAAGATAATCGTATCATCCGCATACATTAAATGTGATACTGCAGAGATAGAAGCAGGTAATTTGAAACCTGTAAGACTATTATTAGAGAAAATGAATGATAAACTCCTAGAGAAAGCTTCAGAGAAAATATTGAAAAGAAAAGGAGAGAGAGGATCACCTTGTTTAATACCTCTAGTAGCTTTGAAGAAACCAGCTGGATTCCCATTTACAAGGACAGAGAAGTAGGCCTGAGATAAATTACTCATAACCGCATTTAAAAATTTTCCATTAAAACCAAATTTAATTAAAATCTTTCTAAGGAACTGCCAGTTAACCCTATCAAAAGCTTTCATTAGGTCCAATTTCAATATACAATTTGGAATCCTATTTTTCTTATCAAGGAACCTGATCATTTCCTGAAGATACAGGATATTATCTGAAATATCTCTTTTCTTCAAGAAGGAAGATTGATTAGGGGAGATCAGAGACTCCATGTGAGGTCTCAATCTTTCCATTAAAACCTTAGAACAGATTTTGTTTATGACATTTGATAAGCTTATTGGTCTAAAATCCCCAAAAGAACAAACTGTTACTTTTTTTGGGATTAGGACTATCCAAGTGCTGGATATACCTTTAGGGATTTCAGACCCTGAAATAAAGTCATTTACCGCATCCATTAGATCTTGTTTAATGAAAGACCAGCATTTTCTGTAAAATTTTGGTGTGAAACCGTCTGGCCCTGGACTTTTGTGTAACACTCCATGTTACACCAATCAAATTATGTCACGTGTCTCTCCTAACTTAACTATAATTTAACTATCTGACCTTGATTAACATTATTGTATATTTATTTTATTCATTAAACTAAATCTTTTCTTGCCTTACATAAAACCTTTTCCTTTTCTAAACATCTTTTCTTATTTAATTAAGAGCAAAGTGCATATATAACCCTACATAATTGATGAAAATGCACTAACTCTGCGATAATTGAAAGTGTAAATATAACCATAGATAGTTAGTTTATGTGCAAATATAACCTTTTCCAGCAGCTTGAGATCAGATTTAATTGAAAAGACTATTTTACCTTTTCAAAAAATAAAAGAAAAAAAAATAAATGGACTAACCCTAAACCCTAACTCATTGGAAGGGGTGGTAAACTGAAGAAGAACGGCTGAGCATTTAAACACATTTCACCACTGACATCAATACCTGCACTAGATTTATGAACAAATTTGGAAAGGTTTTTCATGATACTCTGACAAATTTAACCAACTTCATAGCTGTTTTAAAACCGACAAAACACATCATCAGTCAAGTACATAAAACCCTAGCTAGGTTCTTCTGGAATAAGAACACTGAAAACAATCAGAAAAGTAGAATATGGAAAACATACTCTAAACTATGCTACCCCACAAAGGAAAATGGTCTTAATTTCAAAAACCTCAACACCTTAATAGACTCGTTCTCTCTCAAATTATGGTGGAAACTTCAGTCAGGGAGATCTCTATGGGCAAAAACCATGTGGTCTATGAGGGACACTCATAAAATCTCAAGAACATGGAAAAGAATCAAAGAGGTCCAACATGTTGCTCTAAACAACACTAAGGTCCTCCTTGGCTCCGGTTCTGTTTCTTTTTGGAACTCTAACTGGACTAACAGGGGACCTCTTGTGGACTACCTACCTGACCCTAATGAGGCTCCATTTCCCCATTTCACAGTAGCTGACTTCTTACAAGACAAGCTAGCACACACAGCCCAGCTCATGGACCATTTACCAGATCACATCCTCCAAATTTTGAATCAGGAACACAAATTGTTTCCAAACTATGATGACTCCCTAATCTGGAAACCTTCACAATCAGGTGAATTCAGTGTTAAATCAGCCTATAACCTGATAAGACACAAGAAAATGATAATGCCCTCCTACAAACATCTTTGGTCGCCAATAATCCCAAACAAAATAAGCCTATTTAACTGGAAAATCTTAAATAGACTAGTCCCTCTCCCAGATGTGTTGGAAGACCTCCATTTCAATCTCCCCTCAAGATGTTATCTATGTTTCAATAATTCAGAATCTATTCATCACAGCTTCAATTCCTGTGAGAAAGTTACCCAAATATGGGAATTTCTGAACAGAGTCTTCAGCCTGCCCAATAACACTTTCGAATTATTGTGGGATAGATTCTACTTTTACTGGAATGTCTACCCCAAGGAAGGGGCCTTTTCCAAACTGATCAGAACATTACCATGTATTGTTAACTGGTTCCTGTGGTGTGCCAGATGTAACTATATATTTGAGGGCACAAAACCTGACATATCATCCATCCTCAAAAGGATTTTATTCCATTATAATGATACCTTAATGGCTTACAAAATGGACTTCACTTGGATTCTGTCCCCTGTTCCAACTTTAGCGAGCCATCAGTTGGCTGAGCGCAGGGCCGTACAAATCATCTACTGGTCGCCCCCAACCAAATTTAAGCTCAATACCGATGGCTCCTTCCTTAACACCGATGCTGCGGGTATAGGTTGCATCATCAGAAACCATGCAGGGCAGGTAATAGCAGCTCTCTCAAAGTCCATCTCGGCCTCATGCAGCTTGCAGGCAGAGGCTACAGCCCTCCTACATGGGATCCAACTAGCCCAAGACCGAGGCATCCGAAGCATCGAGATCGAGACCGACTCAATAACCCTGCTCAGAATGACCCAACAACAAACCGGGATTCCATGGAAACTGCTTCCGTTGATGAGAGACATCTGGGATCATCTACAGGGAATGCACTACTCACTGAACCATATTTTCAGAGAAGCCAACGGTGCAGTGGACTCTCTGGCGAAACTAGCAAGTCGCAAACAGGTAAATAATATCTATTCTGCTGCAGGTTTGCCTCCAATAGTACTCGGACAAGTTAAGCTAGACGCACAAATGACTCCTCATGTTAGACTAGCGTAAATTGCTCTTCGATGTAACTGTTCTCGTTTTGCACTTTGCCCATGTTGATCTCTAGGTTAGATATAGGTTTGATGTTTAGTTCCAAGTGATCAACTTAGGCACTCTCGAGGTACGGTATTACGCCCCCCTCTTTTATGTATCTTATCTTTTAATTAATAAACGGGTAGGGGTCTGCCAAACCCCCCACCATAACAGGTGGATTTATTAAAAAAAAAGAAAAAAAGACCCCAATAACAAGAAAAACCTTAGTGCATCTTCTTCAGCCGTTCTTCCCTCCTCTCCGCCGCTAACTGCCATCGCTCCGCCGCTCTGTGCCACCGATTCACCGCTTTGCACCATAGCCGCTACGTAGGTCCGTCAAATGGGTTAATTGGATAAACCCATTATCCAAACCCAATGGGTCATTATCCAATTAACCCATTTATTAATGAGTCATAATGGGTTGGGTCATAAATGAGTTGGGTCATTAAATTAAAAACAATGAGATATTCATATGACCCAATGAGTTAAAATATATTATCCAATAAGTCATTGTCCAATAAGTCATCATATAATTAACCCAATAAGTTATCATTCGATATTTTCTTCTGATTTGAGTTACAAGTTGTCATTATCCAATGGGATCGGGTATTAAATGCTAATTAGTTTTTGGGATTGGGCTGGATGAGAATAATTGTGTTAATGGAAAATTTTGATCTCCTTGGATCCCATATTATGTTAACTTAATGAGAACCTAACAAATACCCACTAAATATCCAAAATTACCCAATTAAATGCATGTGTAATATTTAACATAAATATTCACTATAATTCACAAATTATACAAATTATAATTCACAAATTATTCGAGCTCAATCTTGTATAATATTCGAGTTCGTACAATATTCGATCTCGTACAGTATTCGAGTTCATACAGTATTCGAGTTCAATCTCGTACAGTATTCGAGTTCGTACAGTATTCGAGTTCAATCTCGTACAGTATTCGAGCTCAATCTCGTACAGTATTCGAGTTCGTACAGTATTTCACGTGTTGGAAAAAATTTCACGTTGTCAAAGAACAGAGAAAGAATCAGTAGCATGGCAAGGGGCAATTTTGTCTTTCAACCTTTTGTCTTAGGCTGAAAGGGCATTTCGTAATTTTTGGCCGGTTAATGGTCGAAAATGGTCCGTCAATGCCGGAATATAGGCTTTAGGGTTATATTTGCACTTATGTAAAATAGTTGGAATTATTTTTACACTAAAAACTATCAGTTATATCTACACTTTCTCAATTATTTATTGTCATATTTGCATATTGCCCTTTAATTAATTAGATCTCCACAAATTATTCATTCAACTTCTCCATCTACCGCCATTGAACGCGTTGAATACATACGTCAATTCAGGGTGGCTCTTCATAGCGTGGCTACATTCATCGGCAGCCATCCTTGATGACCTGTTTCTGTAGTCGGTGAGTCATGACTCGATTATATTTTGAAATACAAATAATACGCAGGATGGAGAAATTGATGTTGAAATTTAGTGTTTCATGGTTCTTGGCTTCTTTCTATTGCAATTTTGTCTGGTGTTCGTTATGCTTGTTTTAAAATTTTTGAACATTTTTGATAGGATGGAGATGAAAGGAATCGTAGCACACAACCAAAGGATCAGCAACAAAGCAAAGAGGCCTACATTGATAAGAGTTTCAGGAAGTTTGAGTGGATGGACTGATGGAATCTGGACACATAGTAGATGTTTAGTTTAGATGGGCTTTAGTACTTGAAAGAAACTTTTATTCTGCTAGATTGTTATTGTATTATTAATTAATACTCTATTTGTCCCACTATAAATTGCTTATTTACTTTTTTACGGTATTTAATAAGCATGTTCGACCGTAAATATCTGTAGTTACCTATAATAGTGTCGCATAAAAAATTGATATTTTTTAAAAAAATTTAAGATGAATTTAACAAGATCGCACATGTTATTTTTATTATAAATAGATTAATATATATTTACGGTCAAAGTTTACAAAGTTTGACTTGTAAAAAACAATTAAGCAATTTATAGAGGGACGGAGGGAGTATATTTCTAGAGGTCGTTTTGATGTGCTATTGAAGAGAATTTTTTGACACATCCTTATGAAAATTGAATGGCAGAACCAAATGTAGTCGCATTCATTATTCGTTAGATGTCACGAGCTTCAGTTGTTTGCTATGTTTTGGTTGATTTGAAGACAATGAAACATATCCTGATTTAGCTCTAAATCACTTGTCTTGCTTCCAAGCTCAAGTAATTTTACTGTTGAAATTGAGGCTGAATGAATGCTATATGCTGCTGAAATTGATGTTGAAATCTTGCTGAAATGGAGGCTATTTGATGCTGAATTCTTACTGTAATGGAGATATTTGGTGCTGAAATTGGTGTTGAAATCTTGCTGACAATTGAGGGTATGTGATGTTGAATTCTTGCTGAAATGGAGATATTTGCTGCTGAAATTGGGGCTGAACCGGAGGGTATTTGATACTGGAATTGATGTTGAATTCTTGGTAAAATGGAGCTGTATGTTGCTGAAATTGGTGCAGAACTCTTGATGAACTGGAGGGTATTTGATGCTGAATTCTTGCTGAAATGGATAATATTTGCTGCTCAAATTGAAGCTGAATTTCTTGCTTAATGGATGCTGGATTTTTGTTGAAATGGAGGAAATTCGCACGCTGCTGTAGTTGATGAATACTCAATCCCAACAAATCTCATTCCATTAGGTAGCAAAATGGCTTTTACAGTCTTCCTTAGCAGAAGATTTCAGTCAGGAATAACAACTATGACAGGCAATAAACATTTTCCTCAACCTAATGAGGAGAATTCTCACAACACTACCCAAGCAACCTAATGGAACATTGTTCTGAAAACATCCAGTTTCATATTAGATAGTATATACCAAGAAGAGTACAATTTCATGGATTATCATCGAACCAAAGATAAACAAAACAACCACTCTTTTATTTCTGAACACAAGACTCAAAGGCCCGGCATAATAAGACAATCATAAAGTGAACACAACAAGAGTAATAAAGCCAATAGTATTTATCAGAATATAGAAGAAGTTGCTTCTAAAATCCTACAAAAGATGTCAATAACAAGGTAGTCTTTCCACCTTTATTGTTGATGAACTTTCAAAAAAGAAAAATTGCAAAAACAACACAAACGTGAAATCATCACCACAGACGTCTAATAGCATGTGCAAACTGAGCAACCGAACAGGGCCTCCAAAGAATCGAGAGCCCAATTTTTTAATCTCTTTTAATAGGATTGTGTTTAATAAACAAAAATTAAATTAAACAAATATATATAGAAGGCCTCTTTTCTTTCCTTTTTCCAGACCGATTCAAATTACCCTATCGAAATTGTAGATCTCAATTTTCCTTGGACACCACATCATCTTCTTCCAACTTCTCCTTCAATTTACATGCCGCCTCATCTTCTCACTTCTTCCAACAGTTAGTTTTAGTTCCATTTATTTTTCTTATCCTAGCCCTATTTTTTCCCTATAAATTTGGTTTCATACTCAATGATTCTCATATAATCTTCTCTTATTTTATGATTCATGTTCATAATGCCCACTTCAACTCTTCAGTTTTGATATTCAATAAGAAAAGGGGAGAGGCTATGAATTCAATTTTGAATGTTTTTTTTGCTATAACTGTATCTCATATTCTCAGTCATCAAAATATCCCTATAAGAATTAAAGGTAATAAATGATTTAGAGATTCAATTATTCAAAGTATGTGGTATGCGGATAGAAAGATGCTTTTTTTACTGTTTTTTATAGCTGCAATGCAGCTCTCATCAACGTTTCTTTTTGTGTAATTTCTTAAACCTGACTTGCGGCTCTTCTAGTTATTGCATATAGAATTATGTTAACTATTCTTGTGATTGCTGCTTCTGCAAAGAGACGTTTTTCAAAATAAATGGACCAACATTGATCGCAATCGAGAATGATTTGTTGGAGAAAATAAATTATGAAGAATTAGTCGATGATTTTGTTTCGAGAAAAGCTAGGAGGATAGCACTTTTCAAATATATTTTCACTAGTATATTAAAAATTACATTGTACTTGAATAAATGTTTGATATTTAATGATTAATAAATTTTTTTATTCATATTATCTCTTAGAGGGCCTCGTATTAATTTTTTTTGGAAAGGCCTCTGTAATGTTTGAGACGGCCCTGATCATCACAACACAGAAACACATATTCAAGGTCTCAAACATATTCAGCTTGTACTGAGGAGAACATCTTCCCAGGAAAAGCCCGGCGCTGCGGGAGTCACATTGAAGCTGTGAGGGGCGTCACACTACGTGACACGAACCATGCTTGTCCAGCTGATGAGGTTGTGGAATCCTCCTTTACTTCATGATAAACGCCTCCCAAGAATATGTCGAGATATTATCTTCTGCTCCCACTGCCACCTTGGAGATCATCTCGCTGCCAATAGACTTGTCGATCCCGCCATCATAATTACTAGGTTATGTCTGAAAGGATTCCTCTAACCTTGATCTTCTCGTCGAGGCGGTGAATTAGGAGGATCAGGACTGGTTGAATTCCCAAAAATCAGAAATCAGAAAAGGTGCTCAGAAAAGGAAAAGGTTTTCTAGTAAGGTAAATTTTTTTTTTAGTTTAATGAATAAAATAAATACAAAATAATGTTAATCAGGGTTAAATAGTTAGATTAGAGTTAAGTTAGGAGGGACACATGACACAATTTAAGTGGTGTAACATATGGTGTTACACAAAACTGTAACAGAAGACCCAGAGCAACCGAATTGAGAGAATCTCAAACCGTAAAAAAAGGAAAGGGAATGATTAAAAATACCAACCAAACGTTAACTAACTGATTGATTACGTTTTATTCCCTTTCCAATTCTGATACCCCAAAACCAAACAGTCCCTTATTGTTTAACTTCTCAATTCTTTTTTAAGAGTGGGTCTCCTGACAGGCGGTTTGTTCATAAGCTCATGAACAATCCACTGTATTTTTTTACTTATACACTGCATTTGTTAAATTACATACTATATTAAGAAATTTAAGAATATTTTTAAATTATATATTTTTATATTTACACATTCACATACACAATATTACTTGTTTTAACTTTTATAATATAATATTTAAATTTTAGAGAAAAGTGCATATGTAGCCCTACCTAATTCACATAAGTGCAAATATAACATTTTGATAATTGAAAGTGCAAATATAACCCTAGATAGTAAATGTAACTGCAAATGTATCCATTCCGGTCAATTTAAACCGAAATTCAGTGAAAAAACAGTTTTACCCCTTGTAAAAATTGTTTTTTTAAAAAATGAAATGTCTATGATATTCCTAAACCCTATTTTTCCCAACTCCTTTTCCCTTTTTTTTTTCACTCTCTCTTTTCTCACCATGTTTCGCCGCTTCACACCATGTTTCGCCGCTTCACACCATTTACTCCCTTTTTTTATTGGTGACCATTTCCCCTACACACCATTCTCCCCGCTTGCAACGCATTACACGTGTTGGTGAATTTCCTGCTCATAATCCCATAACAGAAAGTGGATTGCTATATCACGCCCTGTATTTTACTATCCACGCCCTATATTTATACTGTGTATATACAATATATATTTAAATGTAAGAAGTAAAAAATGTTAAATGTTAAATATTGTAATTTAATGTTAACTTAATTTAATGTTAACTTAATGTTCGCCGCCGCCGGGCGTCGCTGCAGAGTCAATCCGCCGCCGAGCGCCGCCGGCCTGGGATGTCCCGTTCGCCACGGCCTGGGCGCGACAGGGCGCCGGTCCGTTCGCCATGGACCGGGCGCGACCGGGCGCTGGTCCGTTCGCCACTGACCGGGCCCGATGGCGCCGATCCGTTCGCCACGGACCGGTCGCGCGCCGGTCCGTTCGCCCGCCGGTCCGTTCGCCACGGACCGGGCGCGAGCCGGAGGCTGTCCGGTTCGCCACGGCCTGGGCGCGACCGGGCGCCGGTCCGTTCGCCACTAACCGGGTGCGACCGCGCCGGTCCGTTCGCCACGGACCGGGCGCGAGCCGGAGGCTGTCCGGTTCGCCACGGCCTGGGCGCGACCAAGCGCCGGTCCGTTCGCCACGAACCGGGCGCGAACCGGACGCCTTCCGTTCGCGACGGATCAGGCGCGAGCCGGAGGCAGTCCCGTTCGCCACGGCCTGGGCGCGACCGGACGCCGTTCCTTTCGCCACGGACCGGGCGCGAACTGGACGGGCTTCCGTTCTCCACGGCCCAATGGAGAACCGGGCGCCTCTCCCCAAAACCAACTACCCACATTTAATGTCATTTACTCTATCACACCCGAAAAAGTGTAACTTTCTTCTATAAATTGTTCTGTAAAAATCTTTAGAATCTACAAATTTTTACAGCTTGTCTTTGGAGGTAATTTTACTAATTAGTTTTCTGTCCATAAGTAATAGTTAAATTTATTATTTATTATTTTTTGCAGTAGAAATTTATGCTCATCTTAGTATTTTAATTTATTAATTGTAACGTAAAAATTATTGCACATTTATCTACTCTAAATTTACGTTTTTTTAGGGTTGAATTTCGCCCGGTTGCATTTTTAATTCCAAAAGTTCATTGTTAAACATTAAATTCGTTACGTTAATTTTAAACCTTCATGTAAAATGTAAGAATGTAATATTAATTCTGGCCATAATTTTATTTCATCAAATATAAGTATCACATTTTTTTTTACAATTACATGTATGTTTTAGTTGTTAATAAGAAATGGAGCAGTGCGCCATTAAGTCCATAAGTAATAGTTATTAAACATTACATTTGTATTATTTTGTTTAAATGGACAATTTGAAATGGATGAATGTAATTTTAGTTTAGGGAGTTAATTTATGTAAGGGAATTTTATAACTGTAATGTTATTTCATCTAATTTAATTTTATCTTTATGTTTTTATATTTAAATATATGTTTTAACGTTTTAACTGTAATTTTATCTTTATTAGTTCATATTTAAATATATGTTTTTAACGATAATTAAAAATCAAGCAGTGCACTTTTTAGTTTGTAAAAGTTATTTATGTAACGTTATAATTGTAAGCCTAAATTTATTTCCTATAATATAATTTGTACTTTATTTTATGATAAATTTTTTTAACAATTAATTTATTTAAATGTTAATTGACGACATCATTGTTGTTGGTATAGTAGTTGAGTGAAACTAATTACTTGATGTTTATTGCTGTTTAAGGATGACAATCAGTCATGTGAAGCTGTTGCTGGGGGGAATTGATACTTTCCATTTGCAACCTCAAATGTGTTTCCAAGTCACGGCGAGGCTTATTCCTACCTGCAACGGATTGCTCTTCAAGTAGGATTTGAACTTGTCATGGGGTCCTACAAAAAAAATAAGAATGGTCCCCTGAGGATATATTGCATTTGCAACCGGGGCCGAAAAAATAAGGTTATCGATGTGAGCGATTATGATATAGTCCGACGGAGTAACACTTCGACTAGAAGTTGTGACTGCCCATTCACGATTGTCATGAAAGAGAGTAGCACGGGGGAGGGTTGGAATGTAGTACCGTGCAAGGATTCTAGCGGAGGGATGCATAACCACCCATTCTCATTGTACGCTGAGGGTCATAGACAGAGCTGCATGCTCCATGCGGACGCGAAACAAATGATTAGAGATTTGACAGATTCAGAAACAGCCCCCAGGCATATCAATGCCAGCCTTAGTCAATCGTTTCCAGACCTGCATCAGACCATTAGGCAGGTGTACAATGAGAGATCGACATATGTAACAGAAAGGCGAGGCGGGCGCAACACAGCGGAGAATTGTTTGCATCTTGCCACCTCGAACGGGTATGTCACTAGTCACCGCTCAGCACTTGATGGTACTTTGACTCATTTATTCATGGCTCATCCCGACGAGTTCATCAACGGTTCATCAACGGTTGTCGAGTCAAACGGATCCAAGTCGCTCATCATGTCACTCAGCATCTGATGCACAGGAAACACATTTTACCATAACGGAACAATCCAATTTAATATAATTACTCACAGCAAATAGTGGCGGAAAACTTACCAGTGACAAAAGATGTGTCCTATCCGGTCTACTCGTGGCAGCATGTTCAGGATTTGCGATCAATGGGTGTGAATGACTCGCGTACCACTCCTCGTAATCCAAGGTACACTCTGACGGACTTGTGGCAATCGGGAACTCAGCAAGCTGACCGTCGTGCCAAGCGTGTGCCATATGCCATAGGGTCAACTGCATCATCCATGAGTAGGACACTGAATAGCTAGCTGGATCAGCGGGCCGGGAACAAGGCTCAGGCACAATCCTAAGACTCTGCGGTATACCCTGTACGAGACCGAACTGGCGCACAACACGATCTGGCATGTACGCCTCCATTGCTTCAAGGTATCGAATCACGCCGCGGTAGTGAGTCCTCCCCCTCGCAGCCCTAACCACGTCCAGTCCATATGGCAACCAATCCACCTGCGCGTGTTTCACAGAAATGTAACGTTCATACGGAATCCGATCTACCTACTACTATTAGAATAAGAGTAAAAGCATGGAATTCATACCTGGTCAGGTTGTAAGGCATCCAATTGACGCCTGATGGTAGCCAGCCTCCAAGTATCCCTCCCCATTTTATCCCCTGTGTGCCACCGTTTGGCGCGTCCCGGAAGAGCTGATAGTGTACTCAGTCTCGGCCGAAACATCGAAAAGTACTCGTATATCCATGCTTGCAGCAGCGTGCAACAGCCGCATAGGCCGCGGGCCTTAGCCCGGGACGCAATTCCCAACTGTAGATACAAACTGGCCAATGTCGCCGAGCCCCAGGACAACTGCGAATCAAGTAGAGGTAGAAGGTTGGCTCTAACCTTATTCCCTGTTTTATCCACAAAAAGCGTTGATGAAAACAGGGTCAGCATGTAGCACATAAATTGGAAGTTATCGCTCTGACCAGCCGCTACACACCTCGCCATCAATGATTGGCCATCTATGTTACCCCCGTTCCAGTCTTCCGCGACAAAGGACTCCACGTCTTTCCCAAATAGTTCAGCGCCTGCTTCCTGAATAGTCTCCACCGAAATGGTACTCGCAACAACGCCACCAACGATAGGAATGCCAAGAATCATCTCTACGTCGTGCATCAGGATGGTCATCTCCCCGAAAGGCATGTGAAATGTGTTCGTGTCCGGCTGCCACCTCTCGACAAAAGTGGATATCAATGCCATGTCAAGGAACTGGAACATAATCGCAGGAAGGTGGGCCAACCCGGTGGCATGTATCCGGGCCTGTACAACATCGCTCCGGTCAGGGAGCGTAGTGACTAGCTGCTTGCATAGCGTCGAACGAGCATGGCATCTCAGCACACCTCGCTCTATACCATTCCAAACGTCGACTGCGACGTGTCCTCCAAAGCTTGGTATCACGAGGTCATCTTGCGGGCCACTACCCATCGGTCCCCGCACAAGCCACGTCTCATCGGCTTGTCGCTTTCTCCTGTTCCTCGGTGCCCTTCCAGTGCCAGTCTCACCGGCATTACACGGTCCACCAGAAGATTGCGCGAATCGGCCAGCTCTATTCCTAACGGTGTGTCTGGCTCCTCCACCAGCATACCGTTCGATTCCAGCATCCAATTACACACTCGTCCCAGGTTGGCCAGACGGGGGGACATTGCATGTATTCTGTCCCTGCCCACCATCGGCCCCGAGTGGGCTGCATTCTACTGGCAAGTCATACATCGACTGCCAATCACTATCATCACGGATTGCACGCATTCCACCGGATGCGATAATGTTAAGCTCCGGACCGTCCCATGTCGGCATGGGATCGAATGCATGATCGCGCCGTGGAGAAGGCTGCTCAGCTCCTGCAGTACGCTCTTGCGACTGTTCCTCCTGGACCACACGGCCTCTCGCCTGTCTGGCCGAAGCACTAATTCCTCTTCGTCGTATAGAACGACCATGGTCGTCGGGTTGACCAGCAGTGCTCATCTACAACACAAGATATGTAATTAGTATAACAACAATTTATTTAAACTGATATGATAAAATAAATTAACATACATTTCAACAACGTGTAAACTGATATGACGAAACAGTGCATAATTTCAAACAACTTATGGAAACTACATATTCTATAATGCATAGAAAAAAGTGAATATAACATAAAAAACCCCACTCTAAACAGCACATTTAATTCTTTTGCAATCTCATACAACGAACTACCCATTTTTATTAATTACAAATTATAAATTACATTACTAAATCATTGTACAACAATCTGAATTTTTTTCCACATCACACTAATATTAACATTCAAAGAAACAATTGTTAAAACATTTCATAATCATTTACTACACAATTGTTTTCATCAGATTAACAAACTAGATTTTCATAATGTTAATTTACATAAGACTATATTCTATTATGTTACATATACTTTCCAAATTACTAAAATAGTTATCATTTCCAAATTTAAACTAAACAATTTCTAAAATAACAATTTCTTCATTTTAATTCCAAAATTATTTCAGATTGTAAACAATATCAGATTTTTCCAAATTATTTTACTTTTTAATTTGCCATTGTATGATGAAAGAAATTAATTTAAAATTAAACCCTCCTATTTTCTTATATTTGCAACCAAACCCTTCGTCTTCCTCATCCCTCCACCCTCCGCCGCCAGCGTCCTCCTCCGCCGCCGGACTCCTCCTCCGCCGCTGGCCTACTCCGGCACCGGCCTCCTCCGCCACCAGACGACCGCCACCACCTCCGCCCGCCAGCTCCTTCTCCTTCTCCTTCCCATTCTCCTTCTCCTTCCCCTCTACCTCTCCTTCTCTTCCTCTGCGACGCCGCCATCCCTCCGCCACCGGCGTCACCACTCTTCATCTCCTCGGCCCGACGCGCGCCGCCCAAGGCCGGACCCGACGCGCGTCCCTCCGCCTCGCCACGCCCGGTGCGCCGCCGCGCGAAGCTCCTCTCCGCCGCTCGCCTCGGCCCAGCCCGGTTCACCACCTCCAGCCCAACACCACCTCCGGCCAATTCGCACCACCAACCCAACATCCACTCCAGATTTAATAAATTTCTAACAAACCCCAATTCTAACAATTCCAAGAAGTTCAACAAAATTCGAATAGATGGGCAACAACCATACAATTCGCACGAAAATTAAAAATTTTCCCTCTAAAACTTACGTTTTCCGGCGGCGTCCGGGAGCAGCTTGGTGGAAGAAATGGAGAGAAGGAATAAGGAAGAAATACTTTCTTCCTTATATAATACTTTCTCCTAATTAAAATTTTAAAATTTTAAATACAAATACATGTATTTATACGTATTAGGGCGTGGATAGTAAAATACAGGGCGTGATATAGCAACACCCTAACAGAAATCAGACGCTGTCTTTTCTCCACCTTCCCGAACCGCCAAAAAATTGAAAATTCAAGGTAATCTCCTTTGGGATGATCCCAGATTGGAACTCGTTATATGGGTTAGTGAATTTTGATGAAGCAATTATAATTGGGGGTGGGCGTCGGTTCGGTTTATTCGGTTTTTGGTTTATTCGGTTCGGTTTATTCAATTTTTTTTCGAAAAATTCCAAAATCGAAATCGACCCGAATTACCCGAATAAACCAAACCGAATTTGGAATTCGGTTTCGGTTTCGGTTTGAATTCGGATCTAATCCGAATAAACCAAATTGGATCAGAACACTTTTAAAAAATATTAAAAATACATTACTTAATTCAAAATTTAAGAAAAATACTGAATATGTAATTTAAATTCTACATCACCAAACTCAATTCTTCAGAATTAAAATCCCACAAATATAATACAAATTCAACCATGGATTACACTTAATATCAAGGATCAATAGTTTGTTTTAATATTTATCTTCAAAAGCTTCACATTTCTTCAAGACTTGAAGCACTTTAAGTTTACCCTGAAAATACAAAGAATTGAGAAGATTAAAACATTAACTAACATGAAAACAATGTACAGTTTAGTAGCCTTTAAGCTTTCATCAACAATGTACCCCTACCTACATAGAACAGCTTGTACAAACACCAACTTTTTTCCGAATTCATATGTGTGAACATGTATGAAGAATTAGCACAGAAAAGAAAAGATTAGGATCAAGGTTAGGATCAAAACTCCTAATCATCCAATTCCACCAATCCATCCTTTAGATTAGGTCTATACAACATCTAAAATAAAAAATGAAGAAACTACCTTCAAAATTCAAAGGCAAAGCAGGGGCTAATCCCGGAATTGCAAGAGCCTCGGCCAAATCTTTCTCTACGAATTCCCATAATCGGGCATTCTCTGAGAAAGCTTTCCTCTAGGAGGCCACCCATTGTTTGAAATGTTTCCCGTATCAGCTTGAGATACTCCAACCTCCCCACTATCATCATCCTCCCAATTCCTAGGAGAATGCCATCGGATGAAATCTTCGAATACAGTATCAGGATTCGCAGCTTTAAATGCTGACATGTCTAGTTCAAATAGTACAAAAATTAACCGTCATACAAAAATATATACTACAACTAAAAACATTCAGGCTATAAGTGATAATCTTTTTTGCAGCACATGTCATTTGTCCTCTTCAGAGTTCAGAGGCAAGAGATAATTGGCATTTTGACACACGAAGTTTACACAATAAGCATCTAATTCTAAATCAAAGTTCCAAAAAAACTACATCTGAAGATTCATTAACTGATGAAAGAAATCTCAATTCCGATAGATTCGCAAGAGAGGCTTCATGTGGTTAAGCATAATAAAAAGAAGGAATTAAGTAACGCCCAGTTCAAGCATATACAAAACCTTTCTCTATTATTTCTTAAGAACCTTCCCCTCCAAACTTTGAACAAAAGGAACATTAAGCTGCTAGTCTAGTTTTGACATGAGAGATTTCTGGAATCCCTTCAAAATATCAACATATGGGAGAAAGATTCACTCAGGTTCAGATACCAAGAATGACATTGTATAACTTATCAGTGACGAAAGTATTCTTACCCGATGACAAGATTTATTTCTCCAGTTGAACTGAAAAGCTCTGTAATAACAAAGATAAACAGTTATATGATGTTTCAATTTAAAATAATTATATCATAAACTCTGTTCAACAAAAAAAGCCAGACACAAGCACATAATCCCAACAAAAATGGTAGATTTGCAAAGGAATTTGCCTATAGTGAAAAGTTGATCTTCTAGTTTACTTCACACACATTTTATAGGACTGAAAAAAGAAAGTAGAGACAAGGGAATTTCAAGCTTACAAAGGTATCTCCAAGGGCTTCAACTGCTTGGAGTCATTCTTCATACATATCTTTTGTCATGAGTGGTGGATTCTACAATAACTCAACGTAATAGTGAGCAAAAGATAAAAAGAAAAGGCAGTGCAGCTAATAAAGCTACTTCAAACAGATCAACCTGCGTGAGGGGAGCGTACATTTGCTAGTTTGATTCCATCTTCGCGCTGTGGCACGTACCAGCAATAATACGATCTCTGATTGAAACATTCCCAGTGAATGGGCACTTCTTGTCAATGTAGTTTTCTGATAAGACAACGTACGAAAAAATTAGCTAACCATGAACTCAATGAACATAAATACGAGAAGTAGTGGACATCCTAAGCCTAGTAAAGACTTGCATCATATCTAATCAGATGGCATCTAAAAACTATTGTAAACCAATAAAAAACCATACACATATCAATGGTAATAATTCGCCCTTCCTTAATATAACTAAGCTTTTACAATTGCATTCCATTAGACTGCTAACAGATTAATAGATTATACTGATGCATTCAACTAATGTTGCAAACCGCATGAATAATCAAAGCTAAATCAGGCTTTACTGATAGTATTTCACTACTCGAAAATACAAGGCAATAGCCTCAGGCACACTAATTCTCATTCCAAACAGATAGTTGAACATATACAAATCATTCCTAAACAAACCAAGAACAATAAACTGTAGGTAAACTAGTCTCTAATCCGCAGAGAAGACTCAAAATCCTAAACACGCAGAACCAAAAATTTGAGCTGGTTGAGTTTCTTGACGCTGAGTTGGTTGTAGCTGTTAAAAGATATGTTGTAGAATTATATGCAGTGAGCTGTGCTTACGTACTTATTCTTTCGATGTTGATTGAAAAAATTTGGAATGTTACTTATGCCACAGATAAGGTTCCAATGGGTTGGGGACAATCTTCTTAGAGATTTTGTTGCATTTCTAAAGGCAAGATGCTTTACACTCACACGCACACTCACTTACTTAGGATCCTTAAGATCTTGCTTGTATATGTGTGCTTTTGGGAATATGTTTCTATGAACAAAGAGGGATTCCACTCAACCGGTAGTTAGCTAATAATATATTCTTTTAACAACTACAACGGAAACTCACAGAGCATATTCCCTAAACTAGTTTCTAATCCACGGAAACTCACAGAGCTAAATTAACAAACAGAGTGATCTAAAAAAACACAAACGTGAGCAGAGCAAAATCAATACCTTCAATAGCGGCACGAGGAGTCTTGAGTCCCAGCCCAACGTTCTTGAAGAAGCGGTTTCCTCCCTTGCCAGGTCTGTTCCCATTGGTAGTCTTCTTCGTGCTCAGAAACACCTTAGGTTGCTTGAAGAAGGTCTTCACACTCTGCAAACAGTACAAAACACGTTATGGATCATGCAGAATCGCGGTTAAAGCTAAAATCGACTGCAATGGTGGTGGTTACTCACCGTTTCTGCCATGATGGAAGATCGGGCGGCGTTGATTGCAGGTGCGGCGGCGGTGGGGAGAGTGCGCCTTAAGATCTAGCTCCAGAGACGAAGGTATCAGCTGAAGAAATGTGTGCTGACAAAGAGTGTGTTTTGTTTATATAGTGTAAGGAGATTGCAAACCCTACTGGACTGGGCTAATCCGATTTGGGCTAGGCAAAGTAATTTGTATTCAACTGGCCCAAGTCTATTTAATTAAAATTCTCTATTAAGAATTTATAGCATTTTATTAATATATATAATATTTATTTATTTACAATTCGTTATTCGGATTGGTTTTCAGTTTGAGTTTCAATATCCAAAACCAAACCAAAAACCATATTCAAAACTCGGTTTACTCAATTTGGTTATCCAAAAACCGTATTTTAAATTTGGTTCGGGTTATTCGAATTTGAATAATTCGATTTTCGGTTCAGTTTTTGGTTTTTTTGCCCACCCCTAATTTTAATGGGGTTTGGTCAGTGTTTTGCTTTTTGCAATAACACGGGCAAAAACCCACGGCCCAAGGTTAGTTCAATGAATAGATGGCGGAGAAAAGCGAAAATAGTTTAAAACTAAGTATCTCAAAAAGCGAAAATAGTTTAAAGCTAAGTATCTCGAAAACAGCAGAATTCCTAGCGGCGGGGAAAGGCTGCCGACAGGAGGGGTGGCTGGTGATGGAAGCCCAGGTGGCAGTGGAGGTGGTGATGCAGTGGGGCAAATGGCATTTTTATCTTTTGAATTTTTGGATTTGGGTTAAAGGGTATTTTAGTCATTTTTTGTTGGTCAATGGCCGAAAATGTTCAATCAATGTCAGAATATAATATTTAGGGTTATATTTACACTTTTATTAAGTAGTTAGAGTTGTTTTTGTATTATGAATTAGCTCAGGGTTATATGTGCACTTAATGAAGTATATAAGGTTATATTTGTGATGCGTCTCCAGTTTGTGGGCTTGAGAGAGAGGACAATCCTCGAGGGGGAGGAAGCACCCTCGAAAGTGCCTCAGGTATCTTCTTTGGATGAACCCTCTCAAAAGAAGAAAAATGGGGCTAACCGAAGGTTAAGGCTAAGGGACTCAGGGAGGGATCCCCCTGTTCCATTAGTGGGGACCGCTATTTCCAAAATTTTGACCTCGATCCCTCCTAGCCAACGAATAGTCCCGAATGCCAACTTTCAACCCTTTCAAGAGGGAGATACCCCTCATAACCTCCTCGAAGGAAGATCATTCATTTCTCCCAGACACCTTCGTTGCGGGCTCACATTTCCCTTTCCGCCCCTTTTTTCCAAAATTCTTAAACAATTCCAAGTGAGCCCTGCACAAGTTCATCCCAATGTCTTGGTGACCATTATGATGTTCTTGACTAGATGTGATGAGTTCGATATCAAGCCCAGGTATAAGCTGTTTCAATCGCTATATTTCGTGTCCTATAGTGGGTGGTCTACCGACATGATTGTCACTTTTATCAGCCGAGAGGCACATCATAAGGTTTTTGCAGTTTTGGTAATTCGGGTGACTGGAGAAGCTGGAAGAAAGGCATTTCATTTGATAGTAGGACGTATCGAGTTCTTTCATGGAATTGGGGCGTTCGAGTCAAATCTCCCAAACATGGGGAATATATCTGCCTAGATGCCCTCGAAAGGGATAGGCAAAAACTACTGTCCAACTCCCTCGACTACTGCCTCTTCAACAACCCCAACTCCCGGATTGGTGGCTTTATATTCTCACTCGCAATCTATAAGGAGTATGTTATAAAATACTCCGAAAGGATATGAGGAAAAGGAGAAGAGAACTTGAGGGCCCCTGAGAAGGCCCTCCCCCCGAGACCATCATTAGTGATTTTAGGCCTTCGGGAGCCTCCGAAGTGCCTTAATAGAAATCTACTTCTCCCTTTTGTTGTGCTATTGAGTTTATTTTTAATGACTTTCTCTATTTTTCCTTTCCAGTAGGTCTCGCTAAGGGCTTAAAGAAGCCGAGGCCCACGAAGCAGGGTCAGGCTCCTCCCAAAGGAACCATTGCCTCCTCCCAAAGGAACCATTGCCTCCTTGAACTAGGCCTCCACTCCCCCAAATCAGGCGTCTCATCTCTCAAACCCATCCTTTCCTCTTGCAGTAGGCAACGAAAGGCCTACTTCGACTATTGGTGATGAGCAGCCACCTCACACGAGGAACATTCGCTAGAAGACAAGGGCGAATAGCAACAATATCGATAGCACCTCACCAAGACCATTGATAAGAGCACATGACGGTGAGGATGTTCATCAACAGTCTCCCCCCTTCGAAAGATGTGGCGTCCATATCCTGGATTGAGCATCACCTCTCGAAGATGACCTCTGACCCTGAGGTGTTCTTCCGTTCTTTTTTCAAAACTTATTTAGCATCTCTTTTTAATAGCATAAATCTAAGCTGGATTTTTTTTCCAAGCCTCCCAAAATTTTCACGAGGTCACTGAAAAATTTTTGGCCTTCTTTTCCCTTTGTTCCTCTAGCTACGGTAACCTCCGTGAAGAGCTCAGCAAAAAAGATGCTAAGATTTTGCAGTTAAAGAAATCTCTCAAGGATCACCAGCAGGCTCTTGAGGAGAAGGATAGGGTGCTCGAAGAAAAACAAAAACTCCTGGAAGGGGAGAGGCAAAGTGTTGACGCCGAGAGGCGTCAATGGACGTTGGAGAAGGATACCCTCGAGAGAGGGTTCAAGCTACAGAGGATCCGGCCTCGTAGGTTCAACTGCTCGTAGCCTTCAAACACAAGCTTTTAAACAGCTGTGAGCTGCTTCAACTATTTCTAGATCTTCTGGGTGTGGCCAAGCAGATCGGCTGCAGCGAATTAGCCGAGGACTTTCTATAGCCACATGTGTCTGCCTCTCTATCTAATGATCTGGCTAAGCAGGTGGACGACCTTGTCAACCTAGAGCTCGAAACCACTCTGGACACGAAATGGGATGAGGCCATCAAGAACGACGGTCTTTATTTTTCCATGATGGATTTCATTAAGTCTAAAGGGCAGCTCTTCACTACTAAGGGGATTCGAGCGATCCCCCTTCCAGAGGCTACGGGCGCCTCTCTTGAGCAAAATTCCACCGTTGCCCAAGTGGAAGAAATGATTGCTTCCATCTCAAAGGAAGATGATTCTAGGGTTCTTCCCAAATTTTAACTGTTCCTCTTAGGCCCCCCAATTGTAACCCTTTTTTTTAGTATCAATAAAAATATGTCTTTGGCAACGACCTATTGATCTTGCCTTTGTTTTCTTTTCATAGTATAATTTGTTGAAAAAGGTGTTAGAAGGCAATTGTGAGGAGCTTTTGAGTTCCCAAAAAGATTTGAATGAGACACACAAATAGCTACTGAAGGCCTCCTGAGATCTTTCTAAGTGTAATCAAGAGAAGGAGTCCTTGAAGGACAAGCTCCACCAACTCGAAGCTGAGATGAAGCTGTGGTAATCTAAAAACCATTCAACTTTTAAGGGATTTGTTAAGGATTTCCTGAGAAAATAATTTAATGGTACCTATTCCTTAGAAGTGGTCAAGGGTCGTGATTCCGCAGATGAAGAACTAGAAGAACTGATGCATCAAATTTATTTGAAGTTTGGTTCTCTGAAGCCCTGCTTTGCTACTGCGACTAGGCTTCTAGTAATGGAAGGGCACCTAATTGGTTGCTTGGGAGAAAATCGTAGACTAATATCCCAGAGGGAGTTACTTGCCAAATGACATATGTTAGCTCCGCGCAAAGTGGCTAGCCTTGAAGAGGATTTTCTCGCTTGGAAGCTGGCCAGTGAGGATCCGCATTCTTCAAGCGAACCTCATCCAACCCCTCAAAGTAGCCCCTCGGTTGAAGATAGCTCTTTGGTAGAATCTCTCTTGTCTGAGAACACGAGACTCACATGGGAGATGAAGCCTGGAAAGTACAGGGCAAAGAAGTCGAGGATCGCATCGCCGAATTCGAAGAAAAAATTGCTGCACACGAAGTAAGCCTTCGTGCCCACATGCTTTCTCAAGGTATTCCTTCCTAAATTTCTACTCAAAGCTGCTCGGTACTGGATGGATGAAGTTAACGTCCACGAGAATGGAACTCCTTGTCCAAAAAATTCCTTTGACCTTCTTCTTGATTGGTTGGCGGAGCTGAAGGTAAAAGGATTTACTCCCTCGAGTTTTTGCTCTGCTCCTCGATAAAAAAAGCCTCTAAAGGAGCTGATAGGCATCTTGTACCCTTGAGCAATGTTACCCAAGGATCTTCCTTAAAACATTGCAGGAGCGCTGGGTCATTCTCGAAGGGCCCATTCGAACCTTCCACAAAGAAGTGGTGTAAGACCGTCGCTCCCCTTGATCCTTCCGAATACCCTATAGAGGAACAAATGAAGGACATCCGGAGGGCAGCTTGTATAAAGCTTGAAGAGCTTAAAGAGATAGAATCAAAAGTGAAGGGGCTAGGAAAACCTATCTCCACTGAGGATTTGTTCCAAGCGGGATTTCCTCCCACTAGATAAATACGTTTAGATGAATAAGATTATGTAGTTATTAGTATAAAAAACATTGTACTCCATATAATCGATGAAGTTTGAATGATTAGCTTATTTTCTTTCTATCTCCAATATTTTACCTCTCGAGAATATGAGCGCCATGCGCAAATTCCCTAGGCAGAGCAAAGTACGAATTTGTTTGGTAAGTGGAAATTAAAAAATTTAGAAACACAAGCATTTTACCTAGGTTCGGTGTTTCCACATACATCCTACCAATCTTGTCCACTAGTTCATTATTAAAGATTACAAAAGTAGCCCTCGAGTGCCGCTTAAGAGAAAAACACTCGAACATCAGCCATAGCTAGAAATTTCATCTAGATCGCCGCTTTAAAGCAACCGCTCGATTATCAACTGGAGTGCCGCTTTAGAGAAAACCACTCGAACATTAGCCATAGTTGGAAATATCATCTAGAGTGACGCTTTAAAGTAACCCACTCAAATACCAACTAGAGTGCCGCTTTAGAGCAAACCACTCATACATCAAAGTTGGAAGTAGTTCCTCAGGTTGGCAATGTTCCACCTACTTGGCACTCAAACCCCGTGCATCTATTTGAGAATATAACTTGGTGTGACTCATTCACCTCATAAGGCCCTTCCCAATTTGTAGCTAACTTTTCATAAGGTTCTTTTGTGCTTTTCTAATTTTTCCTCATTACCAAGTCCCCCGGATTAAACAACACCTTCTTTACCCTTATGTCATGGTATCTTCTGACCTTTTCTTTGACTTTAGCCTCAAGTAGAGAAGGTAACTCCCTATTTTCTTCCACTATATCTAGATCTAGGCATCTGTTCTGCTAGTTGACAGTCTTGTCTACAGTAGCCATCATCCTTGGGCTAGGAACACCTATTTCCACTAGGAACCTGCCTCCGAGCCATATACTAGACTAGAAGGCGTTTCCCCAGTAGCGATAGACTCATCTGTCCGATATGCCCACAACACACTGGGCAACTCCCATATCAAGTTACATTCCGCCCCCTCAAGGCGTGCTCATATTCCATTTACTATCATTCTGTTAGTCACTTCTACTTATCCGTTAGCTTGGGGGTGGTGAACTGACATCACTTTTTGCTTGATCTGATATTCCTCGCACCACTTCTTGAAGGGGTCATGAGCAAACTGTGTTTTGTTGTCTGTAATGATCATTATTGGGATTCCAAAATGGCATATAATGTTCTTCCAGCAAAAGGAGATGACTGTTTTTCCTCTTATGTTTGTCAGGGGCTCAGCCTCTACCCATTTTGTGAAATAATCAATAGTTACTATTAAGTATCTGAATTTTCCTGGAGCTTATGGAAAATGGCCCACCAGATCAATCCCCCACTTGTCAAATGGTCACGAACTATATATGCTTCTCATCTCTTCCTGTGGAACATGTGTTATAAGAGCATGTCTCTGACATTGGTGGCATGCCTGAATATACCGATTTGCGTCCTCGAACATTGTTAGCCAATAAAATCCCGCTTGAATGAGCATCCTTACCATAGATCTGGCTCCCGGGTGGCTGCCATATACCCCTTCACGAACCTCTCTGATGAGATAATCAGCCTCATGAGGGTTAACACACCGAAGCAATGGGTGCAAATGGCCCCTTATGTACAACCCTTCTTCTTGTAACACATACATTGGAGCTTTCAATATGATCTTTCTAGAACCCACTTCATTTTTTGGCAGGACACCCTCTCAAAGATATGCCACAAATATTGTCATCTAGGAGTCTTCCACTTCAACCGCTATAACCACAGGTTCTTCGAAACTTCGTCTGCTCAAAGTTTCCATGAGTAGTTGCTTTTGGGATTGGGTTCCCAAATTCGAAGAAGGGAGTGTCTGCTTTATGATTACTTTCCCTCGGAACCTGCGTTAAAGTATAAGTTAAATAATTTTCAACAGGTTCTTTACTACCTCAAGGTATCTCTTCAAGTTACACTCTCTAGCCTCGTATTCTCCATTCACCTGCTGAACCAAAATTTGTGAGTCACTGAAAACCTCCATTTCCTCCACCTGCAGCTGCTTTGCGAGCCATAGTCCAGTGATCAGTGCCCCATACATAGCCTCATTATTAGTTGCTTTGAATGCAAAGTTAAATGCATAAGGATAATCTCTACCATTAGGGCTAGTTAATAGATCCTTGGCTCCACTTCCTCCTGATTGTGATGAACCATCCACATACAACTTCCATATCCTTTCTTGGATCGCTTCTATATCTCGGATAAGATCTAAACATACCTCAAGGGTCTCTGTAGTTTTCACTATGAATCAGCCAACGCCTGTCCCTTAATCACAACTCAAGGTTGATATTGGATATCATGCGCTCCCTATTCCACTGCCCACTTCATCATTCTTCCTGAAATATCTAGGCTTAGCAGGATCTGTCGAATGGGTGGTTTATAAGCACTACAATTTTGTGTCCCTCGAAGTAGGGTCTCAACCTTTGGGCTGCATATACGAGGGCTAGATACAACCTTTCAAGAATAGTATACCTTGTCTCCGGTCATGCAAGACACGACTAACAAAGTAAATAGGATGCCAAACCTTTTCTTTTTCTTTTACCAGGGCCGCACTGATTGCCTACTGTGACGCGGAAATATACAAGTATAGCATCTCATCCTTGCCTGGTTTCATCTAAGTAGGTAATGTCCCCAAGTGTTCCTTCAACTGCTTGAATTCCTCGTTGCACCTGCCATTCCACTCAAATTTCTTTTCCATTCGAAAGACATCATAGAAGGGTAAGTTCCTCTTTGCCCCCTTCGGTAGGAACTTGCTCAATGCTGCCAGAGATCCTGTAAGCTTCTGTACTTCCTTAATTGATTGTGGGGTTTTCATTGTCCTCAAAGCTTAGACCTTTTCTGGGTTTACATCAATCCCCCCCTCTAAGACCTTGAATTTGAGAAACTTCCTCGCCCCCACACCAATAACACACTTAGATGGGTTTAATTTCAAATTAGCTCCTCGAAGCCTACCAATGTTTCCTCCAGGCCTGTTAAGAATTCTTCATAAGTTCTGCTTTTGACAACCATGTTATCCACATATATTTCCATATTCTTCCCTATCTGTCCCCTGAACAATCTATCAACCAGCCTCTGGTAAGTAGCCCAGGATTTCTTTAACCCAAAAGGCATATTCTTATAGCAGTACGTGCCCACATCGGTAATAAATGATGTTTTTTTCCTTGTCTTCCTCTGCCATTAGGATTTGGTGATACCCCTTATGCGCGTCGAAGAACACTAAAATTTGATATATAGTGATGGCTTCCACCAGCTTATCGATTGATGGCAACGGGTAACTATCTTTGGGGCGGCATTTATTTAAATCAGTATAGTCTATACACATCCTTCATGCCCCATCATACTTTGGAACCATGACTGGGTTAGCAATCTAATCGGGATAGAATACCTCCTCAATTACATCTGCCCTCAACAACTTCTCCACCCCTTCTTCAATTGCTTCAGCTTTTTCGGGAGCAAACACCCTTCTTTTCTGCTTCACTGGTTTAATCAAGGGGTCAATGTTCAGTCTATATAGTGCAAGACTCGAAGTGACTCCCGTTAGGTCAGAGGTATCCCATGAAAACAAGTCTACATACTCCCCAACAAATTTTTCAGTCTTCCTTTAACATCTTGAGGAATTAGTTTCCCAACGGCTACTAACCCTATATCCCGAATAGGCATCTGTATTGTATCAGCTAGTCCCACATCTATGTGTACTGTAGTTACATCCCTTTGCCTTCTCGCTTCCCGTACCGCTGTGAGGTTACATTTTTGGGCCATAGTTTGATCTCCTCGAATAGATGCCACCCTTTTTTCAGTTGGGAACTTCATCATCAGGTGATAAGGTAACCAGACCTCTCGAGCCTGGCACATCCATGGCCTTCCTAAAATCACATTATAAGGGGAAGGAGCATTCACGATAGCAAAATTACATCTGATGGTTACTCCTTTGTCACCATACGCAACTCGAACGGGAAATGTTCTCTCCTATGGGGAATATCGAGTTTCCCATAAATTTGGATAAAGGAGAGGCAGACTTTTTCAAGTTTTTGTGCCCTATGTCTAACTGGTTAAAACACTCAACAAACATCACTTCTACCCTGTTTCTGTCATCAACGAGCACCTTCTTATCAAGGACGTTCCAATAATGGCTAAAATTACCATAGGATCCACATGGGGCATTTAGTTTGATTTAGCATCCGCTTCCAAGAAAGTGACCGTCTCGTCCGGTCGAAACCTCTTGTGACCGTCTCGTCCGGTCGAAACCTCTTGTGACTGGGCTCTTCCGCAGGAATCCTTCGAGCCTCAGCTCTTATGAAAATGTTTGAAGACCTCTCTCCCACCATGCCATGGATGACATTAATTATCCTTCCCACGAGTGGGTTTTCTCCATTTTGGTTACCTTGATTTCCCCCCTTGTTGCTCTTGGGGTCTATCATGCCTCCCTTCTTGATCCCTGTTTGAAACACCTATTCTTGAGGTCTTCTATCTCCTCTACCCCCATTGTTTTGATTGTTTCTTCTATAAGGTTGCCATTAGTTCATTCGGGGCCTCGAGGGGGCCACCTAGTTCCTATGTCCTTGCCCTCAGAACCTTCCTTCCGTCTCACACTTATCAATCTCCATCCTTAACTACATGCAATCGTTTGTGTTAAGGCTGTAATCCCTGTGATGATCACAGTACCAATTTGGTGCCATCCGGGCTGCAACCGAGTTGTACAAACTCTGTAAGGGTGGGGTGCTTGGAACAACTCTCTGTGTATGCTTAAGATCTATTTAGGGGTTCATCCTCCGAGCATTGGTGGTAATGGATTATACCTTTCGAATGGTGTTCTTATGGGTTCGACCGGCCTTTTCCCCTATGCTCTACATTTCTTCCCGCTTTCTCTGCAAGGCTATTTCTTTTCCTTTTAGTTGCCTCCTCTACCCTTGAATAATACTCTACTACCTCCTGAAGTTTTTGCAAAGTCTTGGGGGGTATTAGTACTCAGCTTCTTGTACAATTCTAAATCCTGCATCCCCAGCAGGTACCCCTGGATTACCTCATTCTCCGTTGCTTCTATTACCCCCAAACTCTCGTTGACATACTGATAATAGAAGGCTTTCGTGCTTTCCCCTGCCTTTTGCTTCGTCTGGTAGAGTTCCAACAAGGTTTTGGTAAACTTATTATTCTGTGCATACTAGCTCAACAATGCTCCGCTGAAATGCCGATATGATCGAAGCGAGCCCCTTGGCAACTTATTATACCACTCACATGCTTTTCCCCACAACTAGCTACCCACCAGCTTGCATGTCAAATTCTCATCAAAATCCCTGGAATTCATCAAGCCCAGGAACGTTTAGATGAACTCTCGAGGGTTAGTTTCACCACTGTACAAGAGAAGTCCTTCTGGGGGCTTCACTTCTATTAGCCTCAAAACCAGTCATCCGAGTGGGGCCCTGCGACAGGACCCAGTGATCACCGAGCTGAAAGGAGACCTCGCCACCTGGCCCTAGGGGCCGATCAACCTATCCAATTCCTTTCTTAATGATTCACTTGCGTCTGGGGGAGTTGTTGCCCACCTGGCAGGTTTAGCCCCCTGTTGTGACCGCCCAACTGTGGTATATAAGGAGGTTGGGTCACTCCGTATCCTGGGTTCATCCAATACGTTCCGGGGTTTGGGTATGTTGGTGGTGGGGGTGGTTGGGCATAAGGATTGTAAATTTCCTGGTTGATTCACATACTCCCGTATCCTTGCATGCTAGAAGAGGCCATTATTCCATATGCTGCTCCTGGACCAACCAGGTCGAGGGCAGGAACTGATGGGGCTAGTAGATGTAATGAATATACAGGACCTTGAGAGTAACCAGGAATAAAAGGCTGAGGCCTAGCCTGTAGCGGTTCTCCAGCATATTCCTTATATGGGTAGGCTATTGGGGTTTGAGAGGACCACCCTGTAGCTATTCTGAAAGGCGAGGGCGATAATTCTCCAGGCGTAACCATATCATCTTTCAGAGGAGGGGTGATTTGATAGCCAGCCGCAGCTAAGACCTGAGCTGCTCATTCCACATCTTGATTTGGGGTCGCCATCTCCGCATTCTGATTTCATTGTTTGTGTTGACCGTAGATTTCCATATATGAGTCTCCTAAAACTTCTGCAAACCTCCATCCCTTGGGCCGGCAACCCTTTTGAGTAGGGAATCGGTGTTTCCTTGCTCTTGTTCTCCGATATTTTCCAACGTCCCCGACACATCGTTCTAGATTGGTGCCTAGGGATTTGCACCAAATGCCACTGAGGTTTACCCCCCCTCGTGGCCCATGCCTGTAATAGGCCCTGCACGCAACTCCGTTCCCGACGTTCAAATATTAGACATTTTGATGTCCTCGACACGAGCATCATCTTCTACTCCTATATTCTCCGATGTTAACCATGGTGGAGATCCAGCCCCCATACCTATTTACCTCAACCTTTCACTCCTTCGAACAACCGTGAACATAAACTCTCAAAACCCATGATTCGGCTTAGTCTTCCCCACAGACGGTTTCACTTGATGCATCTCCAACAACCGACCAGGTTGTGGGCTTGAGTTATTCTCGAATGGACCAAAAATAAAACAGTCCCTGGGGTTCCAGGGGTCAGCACTCCGATGCCTAAGTTAGCCCAAGTGTTTGATATGATTAGGACATAATGAATGAGAAATTAATACGTACCTTGTATTCATACTCCATGTCCTAAATAATGTTCTCCTTAATTATTACCCTTAATTACCCACAAATGTGGTAATTAAGTTAGGGTATTAAATATTTCCCCAACTGGGCTGCCACACCTTCGGTCCAATGACCTTCCTGGGCTTAACTTCTATCAATTTGTATATATCTCTAAATTCTATCAAGTAAAAAGTACAGTGGACTATCCATAAGTTCATAGACATGCCGCCGTTCCTGAGACTTTCTTTTCTTTTAAAATGTCAAAATAATTTCTTGGTTAACCATAAAATTAAGACAAAATTTCTTTTTTTGGTCCCTTAAATAGCATCTTATAATTTGTTTGGTCCCTAAGGCCAATACCGCATTTGTTCAGCAATCAACATTCTGAAAACAATTTGTTTGGTCCCCAAAGTGGTTTTCAGGTAAATTCTGGCCAAAATTTGTAAAATAACCATTATGCCCCTGATTTTAAAAAAAGAAAAATGAAATCCAGTCTTCTTCTTTCTCCTCCATCACATCCCAGCACCACTTAGACTCCGACGACTTCGTGACTCTCTAACTCCGTTGACTCTCGAGCACAATTCAGTGAATGCAGAGAAGACGGAGCTAATCTAAAGCGTAGTACAAACATTTAACACCCACATGAAGATGACCAACCCACGTTCTTCATCCATAATGTAAGAAGACAGAGCTAACCCACATTCTTCATCCTCCATCCCTCCCTCTTGCTCCTCAACCCCACCTGAAACAGGCACGAGCTAATCCACGACACTAACGTGATACCAGATTGAAGTTCGGACGATGACGGAAAGGATTTGAGCTGGAGAAGATGACCCGCATACAAACATGCGCAGGCATCAAATGTTTGTTCATAGTGCAGTGCATAGTTTCACACATCTGCATCATTTATTTTTTTGTTTCTTCATTACACAAAATGACGTCGTTTTGTTTAATGAAGAAACAAAAAAAGAGAAAAATTTGAAAAATGGGCTTAATCAGATTTTAGCCTAGTTAGTCCTCTTCTTCCTCCAGTAAACCCTTTCTTATTTCTTCTGCCGTGCCATCGCCGTTTGCCGTATGCCCCTGTTGCATCTCTGTTCACTAGCCCACTACGCATCTTCATCATAGTCGACAGAGCACAGGTCCCGAGCTGAGTTTTATCCCCACCGGCTACGTCCACAATTAGAGCTGCCAGTCGACGATAGCCCTTAGTGAGCCTGCCACCTTTGCTCATCCACGATGCTGAGTATACTGGCAGAGCATAGGCCCGACGGAGCACAAGACCACTAGAGCACAAGACTGGCGAGGGAGTGGAAAATAAATAATTTTGTCTATGTGAAAATGTTTGGGATATTTTTTAATTGAAAAATATTTTAATTTGTAAAATTATGAAAATACCCTTGTCCATATCAGAAAATGGTTTGTTAATTGCTGAACAAACACATTATTGGCCTTGGGGACCAAAGGATGGTACTAGATCATATGTTGGGGACAAAAAAAAACAATTTAGTCTAAAATTGATCACAAAATTTTGTTTTAGGCAACCTGAGCTTAATGCAAGGGTCATTATCCAATTAATATACATTCTAATTGGGATGATTTTTTAAAAATAATAATACTCAAAAAGTGGGAGGGCTTCCTGGCAATGATTTTTATTTTCTCATTTCTTCTTTTCTCACCGAAAAATCCATCAGAAACCTTCCAATCTCGCCAGAACTGCCCAATCTCATCGGAAATTGCTGGAAACTGTTGATTTTTTGCTCTAATCTCCTTCCCGTATCTCTCATCTCTCTGGAACCGCCTCGTAGCTCTTTCATTTTCTAGAGCTGTGATCTTCTTCTCTGTTTTTCACCGGCGTACTTGTGAACCCCCGCACTTACAAAATTCAATACATAGATTTAAACCAACGCGATCTGATTTCATTTTCTTACTTCGATTGCTCCTTGAAATGATTTTTTTTTAAATTAAAAACCTCAAAAACTTAAAGATAATGGAAAATGTTGAGTTTATTATATTATTCATCTCTAGTACATTAGATGAAGTTATGCCTTCAAGGAATGGGTAAGAAAATTAAAGAAAAATGAACCATGATAGAGAAAAATGCGAGAAAAAAAAATCCTACAAAAGTATTTGTTCAATGGTTTTTAAAACATAAGTAGAAAATGGTGTTGAATGTAAAAGGACAATTAGGCACTGCAGTAGCAATCTGGTAATACAACCACGTTAGAAATCCTCCCATCTTTCGTACATATCCAGTACCCCCTTTAAAATCATCCCCATTCCACTCCGCTTCACTCATACCTAACCGTTTCCTTCACACAGTCACACAGTAAATTCTGATGCCTTTATGCTTGATTGATGTTTTTGTTTTCTCTTACCTCAGTTAACTTTTAGAGGTTAAAGTTGTTTGAAAATGATTGACTTTGATCTACAAAAGTATTTGTTCAATGGTTTTTAAAACAATTGTAGAAAATGGTGTTGAATGGTATGATTGAAAATGGTTTTTAAGATCATGCATAGGTCAAATCGTGCATACAGTCAATTATATATTGATCAAATAAGGTACTCTCTCTGTCCCAGGGGAATCTGCACACTTTCCTTAAAGGGGTGTCTTAGGCAAATCTGCACTCTTTTTACTTCTTTCCTTATTTGGCAAAAAAAGGGCTTGAATTCCCCAAACTACCCCGGCCTATTTTTAGTTTTACAAATAGCCCAAAATTCCTTATCCTAATTGGGCCCAAATCCATTCAACTAAACCCAAATCCAACTTAACTTATCCACCTAAATACCTAAAACCCCATTCAGATATTTAACCCACCCTTCCCTATTCCCAACCGTTTTCAATTCAAAAATTAGATCTGGAAAGATCTTATCCCTTCTCCACCGAAAGTAATGGCCAATGAATGCTTCTTGGTGAATGTAAAAAGCCATGGTCTCTTTATTTCTTCCAACACTTTCCCACGCCTCAATCAATTTTTCTGCCTTCCTGTCACACGCTCCTCTCTCTTCCTCTAACTCCTGAAACCCTAGTTCATACTTTTGACCATCTTCCCCCAATTTTTATTGCTATTTTCACCTGTTCTTGTAAGATCCGTCCAGTTTCATCCATCTTCCCCCTATTATTGCTGAGATTTGGTAGGTTTTGAATGTCTTTTCAGATTAATTCCTCTGGTAAATTATGTCAGGGCTATTTGTTATGCTACGTTTCCGATTCATGTAGTAAATTGGAGTTTATCCCTGAGACAGAGGCGGATGATGCCACCTCCACCTAAAGATTTGACACAAACACGAGGAAACGGTGGTCTGCGACCACATTGAAAGCCTCTCTACTTCAGATCCAGGGGAATCTGGTCTTGTTGAACCTTGGACTGATGTTAAATCTCCCACCGGCAACTTGCATGGTGAAAAGGTTGTTGAAATGTGCCACAAAAAGCACAGTTTGGTGCCTTCCAGCCAGGAAATTGCCAGTGGTGAAGACTCGTTGCTGAAGCAACGCATTTCCCCTGGGACACAGATGTTCCAGACGACCCAGAGGACACCATGTACGGCAGCAACAAGGTGCTTTATCTGTTATGTCCTTGTTTGTGGGAGGTTCGTGATGCCAGGCAGCGCAAACCCTAGATCCGGTGGCATTTCTTCAAATAATTGCTTAAAAAAAGATAAGTCCTCAAGTTCATATTATTAGGGTTTGTTTGATTTTAGCCTCGTTATTGTGGATGGATTAGTTTTGTCTATGAATCTAACTTTTGTGTTCTCTGCTTGCATATTCTGACATATGTACATGGTTTTATTCTATTGATGGGTCTTGGCCATGGCTGAAGAAATAACCATGAAAAAAGATAAGTCCCTAATTCACGATTGTTTGGGTTTATATGATTATTTCCATATATGTGTTGATTGTCTTGCTGTTTCCATAATATTAACATTTGCATTCACTGTTTGATTTGCAGACCAGTATTAATGAATCCCTGTCCGTTGACCATTCCTTGACAGTAAAAGAAAAAATGAATACAAATAAATGGGATAAATACATTGAGCACCTTCCCTTAATTGATGACAAGTACTGAAGGAACATTAAATCTTCAAATGAGGTTAAATCATTCCTTCCATGTTGGTAACTTTTTACGTGTTATGTGAGAGAGCCACTACTTGTTACAGTGGGTCAATGATGTGTTTTTTATATTTCTGTCTACATTTTCCACAGAATTTAGTGTAACATGCATGCATGTTTTTGTGCGAGAATTCTTGATTGCTTTAGGGGTTCGAGGATATATGTGAATCTGTGTTTGGAACCTTTGTAGTTGTGCATCTTCTCTGAATGTTGCTAATTTTTTGAAGCCTGAGTGTGTTGTAGCATCTTGTATCTCTGCTGTCTATTTGAACATAACAATGATGTTCACTCATTCGTGATGTCGACAGTGAGCATTTTGTTTAAATGGGAAGTGCAGTAATGCTTTTGTTGCCTCTCTACTGAAACTTGAGTACATTTGAGCATCTTCTCTGACTGTTGGCCCTATTATATATGTTGGTCTCTGGTTTGTGATTGGGTATTGAGTTTGAATACAAAGTACGGAACCTTCTAGTGTTGCCTTTAATATGAAACCCGAGTAACATTGAGTATATCAGCTGTAATATGGTCATTTGTGGTAATAACTGAATATGGAAAAGATTAGAGAGTATTTGTAAAAAAAGGTTAAATTTCATTAACAAAATGAACATTTAACCTGGGTTGGTGTCAGAACATCCCATTCACACTAAAAGTGGGATGTTCTTGGCTTGCAAAATATGCCATCACATCAACCCCCAAAATGTTTACAATTCTGCATCTAAGGTCTATAACCTAAGGCATGCATAAGTAGCAACACAATTTCATCTACTACTCCTTTAGTGATTAGATACTCAATGCTGCCCCTTCCAACCTCCTCACTTACTTATAGTGATCTTGGTAGAGTTCCTTCCCTTATGTGTTTGTCCTTGTTCATGTGAGGCATCTTGTAGTTGTTTGACCCGCGTGCTTTCAGTATTTCTATCATTGATAGTTGATGTGTGAGCAACACCTTGTTCAATGTGACTGCTTCTTCCCTTTCATATATTGATTGCACTGCTGCCATTAACTCCTCCACACTAGATGATGTATGTTCTTGTTGTAAGATTTCAATGAAGTTTAAAAATCCTAAGTCTAGGATGTTATAGTCGGGTGAGTTTGCTGGCTAGCTGACTAAGTGCATGGTAAAACCATCTGACTCAGCTACTGCCCTGAAATTTGGATCATGGTTGACTATGTGTGGCTTTGCATTGTCCTGCTGAATTTGTATGAATTTGCCCAATATGTGTGATGGCCACCTTGCCTTGATTGCTGATTAGCTTCTCTCTTGGACATCTCTTGTGATCTTTGGCACTGGAGCCTTTCCCACTGTCTCTGCTAGTCTATTTTTGCTATTTTTGATTGCTACCCGATCTTGAACAAATGGAAATATGCCTAGTTTACCATCAAATAAAAGTTCACCATCTTACCCCCCATATAGGTATGCTTACCGCACATATAAACATTAACTTTGGGATATATGAATTGTGTTTAGCTGTGCGATATGGCTCTGGTTCATCGAGGGCCAGCATACCTGACCGTTTCCTGGCTTAAATAAAACCATTTCTCATCTAAGTGTATGACATGTTCCATTGATCTGAATCTTAGTTTGGGATCCAGATTTTCTAAAAAGAACCACATACGTGATACCTTATTGTATTATGTGAGAGCTGGCTTGATGCTGTTTGTGTGGCTTTTTATCACCTTGAAGCCACTGCCCATTGAACACTACTCTTCCCTATTCTTAGTTCTTTTATTGTTCCCCTAATTGTGCGCCTCTTTAATGCAAGCAATGATTTCAAATCATCAAGGTTGATTTCTTTCTTGTTTTTCAGAAGGAGGCCCGTTGTTTGATGACGCAAGTTAAGAGGTCTTCCTTGTGACATTTGAGCTCGAGTAAGAGCCCAGATGGTGCTCACTGTTCATATCGAATAGTCGAACATTGCTGCTGCCTCCAACCATGTCAAATGCAAAAGCTTCCCATCCTTGTGATGCTCTAACAGAATTTCGCCCAAATGCTGACTCTCCTTGTTTGTCAAATTCTTACGCATCGAACCTAAAAAAAACCCAATGAGGAATGGGAAGATGAAAAACACTGAGAGCAACCATCACCCTCGGGTGACTCAGGACGGCTCGATGAAGTGTAAAACCATACCCGAGGGTTCCCCAACAAACCCAAATTTTTATTGGGTTTGGGATTTGATGTTGTGAATGGAGCAGAAACTTGCTAGAGAACTTTTTATTATTTTATCACCGTTTGTTCGTTCCAGATTTTGACACCTTTATGGTGCCTTGTACGTGTATTTATTTATAGAGTAGGGGTTGTTGGTTGTAAATTTTTTTGATCTATAATAGTCAATGAACAATTGCCAGTAATGATTTTTTGGCGCCATCCCAGCTTGCCAAAATAGCGGGAAAGGCACAATTAATAAAAATAAGGGAAACATTAACCCTCCTAAGTTCCATGAATTTTCTCCATTGTTTGGGTTAGGCAATAGTACGTGGGTGGGGGACAGAGTAGAGTGGGGGCCCAGGGGACAGAGTAGAGTTTTTTCTCTTTGCAGATTCCCCTGGGACAGAGGGAGTAGTTAAGTTATTAGAAAAATAGTAGTAATGAAAATATCCTTAAAATTAATACATAAATTTGAATAATAATTGTCTTAGCTCTAACAGAACATAAATTGCTGTAAACTCAATCAGCTCGCATTATGATGACCTTGAATACAATTGGGCCCCAACTTTTATTACCTCAAAGAACAATGTGTCCCCAATGCGTAGGCGGTTTCCGGAAAGGAACTCGCCAAATCCTTTGGGGACATGGCCTTTATCTTCTCACCCCCAAGTAGTTCATGCGCAATTTTTTCCTGTAGCACCTCAGCACAACGAGGGTCTTTCATTTGGCAGGAGTGGTACAATGTCTCTCGGGATGTACTAAATGACAAAAAAAATATTAGAAATATATACATATATATGAAATTAACAAAAAATAATATTAATTTCTCATAGACAACACATTGCCTCAATAAAATATTCAAATGGAAACTAGTTAGAGGATCAAAAAGATATCAGTACAGAAGCTGTTTCTTTTTTCTCTAATCTTTTAACTGATTAAAATATTGATCCATCAGGCATTAACTCAGCTATGCTTCTTGAAAATATTCCCAAGCTGGTCATTGAAGATTTGAATCTTACACTAACCCAGCCAATCACTATGGAAGAACTCTATAGCTTAGTTTCTTCCATGGAAAATGACTCAGCCCCTGGCCCTGATGGATTTAATGGAAAATTCTTACTGGAATATCATTAGACTGATCTTTTGCAAGCAGTTCAGGACTTTTTGGATGGTAATAAAATCCCAAAAGCCATTTCCTCAACCCTGATTGTATTGATTCCCAAAAGAAGTCATTTCATCCTTCAAAGATTTCAGACCAATCAGTTTATGTAACTTCATAAATAAAATCCTTTCTAAACTGATTGCTCACAGATTGAAGCCCTTAATGCACATCCTCATTTCTTCTGAACAATTAGCATTTGTTTAGGGAAGGGAATTAGCTGACAATGTCTTGCTTATACAGGAAGTCACTAATTTCCTGAATTAAAAAACAAAAGGTTTTAACATCATTTTCAAACTTGATATGATGAAAGCATTTGAAAGAGCATCTTGGCAATTTTAAACCAAAATTCTCTTAACTATGGGATTTTCTGGTTAAAATTATAATGGGAAACCTCAAAGATGCCTTTTTCTCAGTACTTATAAATGGCAGCCCAAATGGCTTTTTTCAACCATCAAAAGGGTTAAAACAGGGAGATCATCTTTCTCCATAATTTTTTATCTTGATGGCTGGGGATTTTACAAGAAATATGAATTTCTTATTTCAATATGCAAATTTGAAATACTATAAAATGTCTCAATCAATGATTAAAGTCACACACTTGTCATTTGCAGATGACATTGCAATATTTCTAAAGTACTAAAAGAGTGGCATAAGAACACTGATTTGCTTTTTAAATTTTGAAAAATATTCTTTTATTCTGTCCAAGAATGCCACTCCAAGGGTTAAAGGAATAATCTTAACTGAATCATGCATGATAGAGGGGTCATTCCCATTCAAATATTTAGGGTGCCTAATTTATCTAGGAAGGAGCAAAAATATATACTTTCGAAGTCTCATGGATACAGTTTCTTCAAAGCTTAACTCATGGAAAAATAAAACCCTAAATCAAGCAGGGAGATGGTACTGATCAAGCATGTTCAATCTGCTATACCTCTTCACCTGATTACTGTACTTAAACCTACCAAGGGGATAATTGATAAACTCCATGTATTATTTGGAAATTTTTTCTGGAGAATCATCAATAATGAGCATGGAAGCAAGAAAGTTTGGAAATCATATGTAAATGTGCTTCCCTAAATCAGAAAATGGACTGGATTTTAAAAACATTCACACTATGGTATCTAGTTTATCTTTCAAGTTGTGGTGGAAACTACAACTTGGGAAATCACTATGGTCTCAGATGATGTGGTCGATACCAGAAAGTCAAAGAACATCAAAAGCTTGGAAAAGAATTTTCCAAATCTTTGATATGGCTATGAGTAATTCTTACCTCCAGGTTGGTTTAGGCGATGTTTCTTTTTGGTACACTAACTGGACCAATTTAGGTACTCTGTCTCCTCTTTGGGAATCCCCTGAACCTTTTCCAAACGAGGATGCTTCTATAAAACAGTACTTCTCTAATCAAGCTACTTTCCTGGAAAGTATCCACCACGGTCTACCTACATTAATATTATCTAAGCTATTAACCAGTAACTTAGACCATATTGATTACCCTGAAACTCTTATTTGGAGGCCCTCAAAGAATGGATTATTCACTGTCAGATCTGCATATGATCGGATTAGAGAAAGAAGAAGTGTAATCCCACCATTCCAATATATGTGGTCAAAACTACTGCCAAGGAAAATCCGTGTTTTCAATTGGAAATTGTTAAGCAGATTATTGGCAATGCCAGATGTATTCGAGAACTTCCCTTTTCACTTTCCATCTAAATGCTCATTTTGCCAATGAATCTGTGTCAATCCATCATACCTTTAATGCTTATTCAAAAATTCAGTCCATTTGGCATAGACTCTACAGTCAATTCAACTTGCAAACGATAAAATTTAATAACTAATGGGACAGGTTCTTTTACTACTAGAACTTTAAACATCCTAATGTGAAGCTATTGAACTTGGTTAGAATTCTACCTAACCTAGTGGTTTGGTTTGTTTGGTGGGCAAGGAACAAGTATGTGTATGATGCAATAGCACCAAACACAGAGCTTATTATACAAAAATTCATAAACCAATTTCAAGATATCTTCAAAGTTCACAGTCTAGATTTTAAGTTCACAGCCACTGCCGGAAACATCTCTCTTCTCTATAATCAGAATTGATCTGTTAGAAATAGAGAAAAAAGGCACTATTTTCTGGAAACTCCCAAGACATCTGAAATTGAATTCAAATAGATCGGTTAAAAAATGGTGACTCAGGAGCTAGAATAATCAACAGGGATGCCAATGTTCAAAGAAAATGGCAGCTTCCAAATACTTTGGTCAAGGAACAAGCCTTATGGCTAAAATTAAGGCATTGCAATATGGATTGCAATTGGCTCATCAATAGGGCTACTCTAATATGCAGGTGGAATGTGATTCCTTTCTTCTAGTGAAAATGATAAGAAGGGAATATAGATTTCCTTGGAAGCTCTCACATGAAATCAAAGACATTTGGAAACTCATGAACTTAGTACAAGGAACAATATCACATGTTTTTATAGAAGGAAATAGTGTGGTCGATGCGTTAGCCAAAATTGCAAGATCTGATCAGGTAAACTCCTTATATGATTTCAACAGTTTACCAAAGCATATCTAAGGTCTGATTAGATTAGATGCATCCCTATTGCCTTATATTAGACATGTGAAGCTTGACAACGTACTGCTGGTTTCCTCTTTTCATGACAGGTACATCAATAATTTGGTGCTCATGGAATTATGATGAGGTGCTTGTGAAGAGTAGAGCTGTTAGAGCTGTTGGTCTGCTGATGTTGCCAAATGCTGATACTTCTATTGCTGCTCTCGGACCAAGGAAAAAGAAGCAAGGTAGTAATGCTGGTCTCGGAGCAAGGAAAAAGAAAAAAGAAGGGATTGATACAGTTTCTATAGTGAACAAATACCTAATAGACTGAGATCTCCAAGTCTAGGACTGTGGAGAAAATTCTGAGCAATGAGCAATAGTTGTAGCTGCTAAAGTTATAGAGTGAAACACTTCTGGAGAAGTGTTTTTCTAGGGGATGTAATGGGAGGCCATCCCTTTATGTCAACACTGGGTGTGGACGTATTAAAATGGTAGGCCATTATTAACCTTGACAAGATTTTATGGCCGGTATTTTCTTTGCACAGGGGTGTTGATAAGACGTCAAATGTATGTATTTTCCAAAGAATTTAACATCTATTTTGTAGCTTTTTTTTGGAAGATTTCTAGATTTAGATAGGTTTACATAATAAGGGGTTTAGATGATCATTATCGGTTTTCATATCTAAATCCTCTATTTTGTAACCTACGTTTAGTCTAATGGATTTTTTGTTCTTATGAGCATCTAGATTCCGTTTTGTAAGATTAATTTGTAGATTGCTCGTAAGCACATCAGATTGGTTTAGTGAAGGACATTTGCAAGGATGGTAGAAGATTGAAGTCCACGAGTCAAAACATAGTAGAAGATAGAAGGGTCAAAGAAGAAAGACAAAGAAGCGGATAAATTGTGACCCTGAAGTTTGGACAAAGTTATTATAATGATATGAGAAGTACCAACATCCAAGGGTGGTACCATTGGATTTGTATTCTTGAGCACTATAAAATCGACTACAAGAACTCCCAAAATGGATCAGCAGTTCACTCGTAGCGATGAAAATAAGAAGGGGGAAGCGCCTTCGCTGAGAGCCACATCCCTTTCCTTGTAGCCTGCAATGAACACTTTTGGCCAGCTTTAAAAGCTGAAATCAGATTTTAATTCATGCCCTTCTTCCCCATTCCTTCCTAGCCAAACCTTGACATAAAAACCTTAGTTTTCACTTTTCTTAGGTTTTTCATTTCTTCCATTGATTCTTGCTATTTTGTTATGGGTTTTCATAATCTAGGCTAAATTTACTCTTGGGAGCTATTGGTAAGAATTTCTAGTATGAATTTGTGGGATTCTATTTATTCTATTTTGTGCTTTGATTATCAAGTATGTTTGGTTCTTTATTGTGTGATTGATGCATGATTTGGACTAGGAGATCAACTAGTTGATGATTGTGGATTTATTATGTGCTAGGTTGGTCAAACCTGGAAAACTTTGACTTTAGTCAATGTGATTGTTGTTGGTCAATGCTAGGTTATAATTAAGAGTGACAACTAATTTTGATTGTTTATTGATGGAGTTGCTTAGACTTAGGTTGAATTTAGATGGATTCGACTAATTATCAATTTAGCCCACTAATAACGATTAGCATAAATGCCAATAATCGTAATCATTATTAGTAAATATACATGTGCTATCTATGTGTTTCTCACTTGTAGGACATTGTGATAGTCATGTTGGGTCTCCGTGTGTATTGCTATCCTTGGGGAAGTCTATGATGCTGATCGTCTATGTTGACCAAAGGATAAGGGTTATTGTGTGGCGCCGATCGCCCACTCTGACTATAAGCAAGGTGAGGTGAGAAATATAAACACTCCAAAGGTGTTCATAAGTTCTCCACAACATGTGATTAATTCATAAAAATAGGATAGTTAATCTATGATCAAAGGATGACTAGAAATGTAAACCAATTGCGCCCAAGACTCATTATCATATTAATTACATCTTTTGTGCTAGTTTAATCATAGTTAAATTGTACGCTCTAATTGTTGATTAATTTAGTTGTTAAAGTATTCGTAGTGTTTTCCGAAGCCAAAACCCCCCACTTTGTTACCACACACACGAAGAGTGACTCCTTCGTGTGCTTTTCAACTACGCTTTAACACTTTATAAAATCCTTTTTTTCCTCGTGGATGACCCTATCTTACTACTAGCTCTATTTAGTAGTTAGCCATAATTTGGGCTTATAAATAATATCATTAAGAGGCATAACGACAACCTCCCAAATTTTGGCGCTGCTGCCGGGGAAAAGGCGTATTTTATTAAAGTGTTAGTGTAGTTTTTTGTGTGTTTTTATTTTTAGTTGTTTGTTTTTGTTTTGCTTGCTCTTGTGATTATTACTTAGGATAAGGTTGTATTGCTTTGGTTCTTGGTTTATGGTCGATACTCTCACCAATATACAAGAACCCTTTTACTACGACCCAGATCTCTTAGGAACTCTCCGGAGAACTAGGAAAGTAGCCCATTTTTCCAACCATGCGACCCAATCATCACCCAAAGTAGTTACACCAACTATGGAAGATGATATTAGACCCTTGGTGAGGTCATGGCTCCTAACCTAGATAGCCAACCCCTTTGCATCACATTCCCTAATATTCTGAAAAATGTCACTTGTGAGTTTAGGCCCGGGATGATCCATTGGTTAGCAACTTTCCATGGAGTGATCAGGGAGGATGCAAACAAGCATTTGTCCGAGTTTCATTATGTGACCATAAACATGAAGCCATCCAAAATTTGGAGGACGATTTCAATCTAAAGGCGTTTCCTTTCTCTTTGAAGGATGCTACCAAACATTGGTTGTACTACCTCCTACCGGGAAGTATAACCTCATGGAAGGAGATGGAGAGCAAGTTCTTGGACAAGATCTATCTGGAATCCAAGTCGGTGGGGCTAAAGAAGGAGTTGACCAACATCTCCCAATATTCAAGTGAATCTTTATACAAATATTGAGAGAGGTTCAAGAGGTTGCTAGCAAGTTGCCCAAGCAACCAATACAAGGAAGGAGATTATGTGTACTATTTCTTCGATGGTTTGTCCTTTGAAGATATAAGGATGATCAATGCCGCTTGTAATGGTTCGATTACCAACAAGAGCTTGAAAGATGCCATGGTATTATTCGAAGAGATAGCTAATGGAACAAGATAATTCGGGGTGAGAGAAAGGGTAAGGGTGCAAGAAGCTCCATATCTGGAAAACCCCAAGCTTGAGGAGAAAGTTCAAGCTTTAGCCTCTATGATGAAAGAGTTAATGAAGGGTATGATGCATCAAGCCAAAGTTTGTGGGGTTTATTCATTGGATCACCACAACGATGTATGTCCTCAACTCCAAGATAAAGGGTTTGAAGAAGTAAAGGCAATGGGCTACCAAGGTGGTCAAGGCCAAGGTTTCCAAGGAAATTGGGGATACCAAGGTGGACAAGGTCTCCAAAGGGGACAATCTCATGAGAAGAAATATGATGCATACTCCCAAACTTACCACCTTGGGTGAAGAGACCATCCAAACTTTTGGTGGAGAGATGAGCAAGCCGATCAATCAAATTCTTAAGGTGGTTATCAAGGTAATCAAGGTGGGTTTCAACCAAATTATCAAGGGGCACAAGCCCATTACCAAGGAAAACAAGGGTATAATTGGGCACCAAAGCAAGGCTAACCGACAGATGAGGGCTCATCTAACTCCTGAGATGGGAGATACAGGTCGGAGCACGAGGAGCTTTTGCATGCCATAACCACCATGGTCACAAATTTGGAGGACTTCATCTCAGCTAGATTAAAGAACTTGGAACTCAAGTTAGAAAAGTTGCATTCTCCGTGGCCTGATCGGATTTGGGAAACTTTCCCCACTACCGTAATTGAACCCAAGGAAAAATGTGGGCTCAATCACCCTGAGGAGTGGGAAAGAAACCATGAAGCCCAACTGAGTTCTTAAGGATGAAGAGGAGGTCGAAGAAGAGCTTATGGTGAAAGACCAAGAGGTCGAGGAGGTGATCACTCAACCACCGAATAAGAGGGAAATTGAAAAAATCCTTCCACCACCACCTTTTCCGGTGGCTTTGCGGGAAAAGAATCGCAAGGATATAAACAAAGCCCTTTTGAGGTTTTTTTGCAAATGTGAAATAAAAATTCCCCTTTTTGATGCAATAAATCAAGTTCCTAGGTTTGCTAAATTCCTTAAAGAGTTATGCACACCTAAGAGAACTAAAGCATTGAAGAATGTTGAAAAAATTAAAATTGGTGGACAAGTGTTGGCTCTCTTTCAAAAGAAACTACCTCCTAAATGCAATGAGCCTGGCATGTTCACTATCCCTTGTGTCATAGGTGACAAATTTTTTGAAAAGGCAATGATAGACCTAGGAGCCTCTATTAATGTAATTCCCTACTCTCTACACAAGACTCTTGACTTAGGGACTTTGCATGAAACTAGGACAATCATACAACTAGCCGACCATTCCCAAGTTATTCTGAAAAGACTAATGCGAGATGTGTTACATGATGAGAGTGCGATCCCTATCTTGTTAGGGAGACCTTTTTTGAAAATGGTGAGAACTAAGATCGATGTGCATGGTGGTTCATTGACCTTAGAGTTTGACGGAGAAAAAGTAGGTTATGAGATCTGCAAGGATAAAAAGCTTCCCAAGGAAAAATCTCTTGCCTTGGTGTTACTATACTTTAAATTTTACACGAGCCTCACAATGAACTTGAACATTTCCACATGATTGACTTAGTTAAAGTTGATAATGGAATGAGTAAGGCATCTAAGCATGTTTCTAGTCTATGAACAAGGTCAATGTTGCATATGTAAATACCTCTAGTACTAACTTGCAACGAGTGAAGAAGAGGTTGAGGAAACATCATCTAAACCCCCTTCACTCCAAGGAGTCCCCCAAACCACCCGAAAAGAGACAAGGTGCACAATTCCATTTGGCTCCGAAGGTGAGGTTTAAGGGGAGGGAATGTTGGAGACCAATACATGTGGAGACAAGAATTAGTGAAATCGCGTATGGCGATTTTGGAGATGCGAGGAGTGTTTTACATGAAGCTTGAAAAGAAAGGGGAGTATGTCATGCCGACGACGTTAAATAAACTGGTTTTGATCATCCGGATAGTCATTCGTGACATAATGGTTGATGTAACTGTGATCTTCTTTTTGTTAAGAATTATAGAGATTTTTTGTTTTAATTGGAACTCATGATTAATTTTTATTCTTTTTTTTGGAACACTATTACACTTGGTTTGCATGGTTGTTTTGTAGGAGCATTTGATTTTGGAGAAAAGGAGCAAGAAAAAAGGGTGAGTAACCGGGGCTTGGAGAAGTTCAGCTCGCGAACTGTATTGAAGTGCAAGGTCTGCGATGCTCAAACACTCCCCCATCTCCAAAGTACAAAAATTCCCCCCTACCACCACTAAATACACCTTGAACCTATTACCCACGACTTGCTTGAAACACACAATTCAAAACGAAAGAGGTATCTCCCTCCTCCATTGCGATTTCAATGCTCTATTCGATTTGTTGTGCATGACAGTGGTTGTTATTGGACCTTCATGATAGAGGTTGTGGAGAGAGTATATTGTGGTTGTGGTAGTTTGACCATTAGATCTTACAGTTGTGCTACTAACGTGTTTTGGTGTTTGTTACTCATCATGAATATTCTCTCATTTTCTATCCTTGGCATATGCTCTAGAATGTTTATTTGCATTGAGCATAATGCAAAATTAAAGTGCGGGGAGGGGAATAAGACAAAACTTGTAATTAGTAAGTTTATTTTGTAACAAGTAGCTCTTTTGAGAGCATTTCTAATGAAAAAAAATTGAAAAGAAAAAATAGACAGTAAAAAATACCCCACTAAATTGAAAACTTGAGAGGCCAAAAGGTGTGGAAAAAGGTGAGGGTGAGCCATGAAAAAAAAAGTGTGAAGCTAGGATGAAAACCCAAGAGGGCTCCTAGGAAAAATGAGAGAAAATGAATGAAATTGAAAAAAATTATGCTTTTCTTCATTTGTTTATTTAGTGGCTTCTTTGGTAGAGTATGCTAGTTTTACACTTGCATTGTATACCTCACTTTTGATTGGTATGAAGGTTGTCTATATTATCCTAAATTTTGAGATGTGAGAGTGTGAGAGATTCTTATGTCTAGGGGGTTAGGGTGGGTTAGGAATATGACTTTTGATGTTTTTGGTAAACTTTTGCATGCTATCTTACGCCTAGATCTTTGCTTGTTCTTGTTTACTCGAGAACGAGTAAAAGTTCAAGTGTGGGGAGGTTTGATAGGACGTCAAATGTATGTATTTTCCAAAGCATTTAACATATATTTTGTAGCTTTTTGTTGGAAGATTGCTAGATTTAGATAGGTTTGCATAATATTGGGTTTAGATGACCATTTTTTGTTTTCATATCTAAATCCTCCATTTTGTAACCTATGTTTAGTCTAATGGATTTGTAGTTCTTACGAGCATTTAGATTCCGTTTTGTAAGCTTAATTTGTAGATTTCTTGTAAGCACTTGAGATTGGTTTAGTGAAGGCCATTCGCAAGGATGGTAGAAGATTGAACGCCACAAGTCAAAACGTGGTAGAAGATAGAAGGGTCAAAGAAGTAAGACAAAGAAGCAGATGAATTGTGACCCTGGAGTTTGGACAGAGTTCTTATAATGATCCAAGAAGAACCAGCATCTAAGAGTGGTGTCATTGGATTCTTCTTCTTGAGCACTATAAATCAACTACAAGTACTCCCAAAATGGAGTAGCGGTTTAACCAAAGCGATGAAAATAAGAAGGGGGTAGCGCCTTCGCAGCGGGCCGTATTCCCTTCCTTGCGGCCCGTAGCGAACACTTTGGGCCAGCTTTAAAAGCTGAAATTAGCTTTTAGTTCACGCCCTTCTCCCCCATTCCTTCCTAACCAAACCTAGACATAAAAACCCTAGTTTTTACTCATTTTTTTTTTCATTTCTTCCATGGATTCTTGCTATTTTGTTATGGGTTTTCATAATCTAGGCTAAATATACTCTTGGGAGCTATTGGTAAGCATTTCTAGTATGAATTTGTGAGATTCTATTTATCTTTTTTTGTGCTTTGATTATCAAGTATATTTGGTGCTTTCTTGTGTGATTGATGCATGATTTAGACTAGGATGATCAACTAGTTGATGATTGTGTGCTAGGTTTTTGGTCAAACCCATAAAACTTTGACTTTTAGTCAATGTGATTGTTGTTGGTCAATGTTAGGTTATAATTAAGAGTGACAACTAATTATGATTGTTGATTGATGGAGTTGCTTAGACTTAGGTTAAATTTAGATGGATTCGACTAATCATCAATGTAGCCCACTAATAACAATTAGCATGAAAGCTGATCCTCGTAGTCGTTATTAGTAAATATACTTGTGCTATCTATGTGTTTCTCGCTTGTAGGACATTGTAGTAGTCGTGTTGGGTCTCTATGTGTATTGATATCCTCGGGGAAGTCTATAATGTTGATCGTCTAGGTGGACCCGAGGATAAGGGTTATTGTGTGACGCTGATCGTCCACTCTAACTATAATCGAGGAGAGGTAAGAAATATCAACACTCGAAAGGTGTTGATAACTTCTCCACAACATGTGATTAATGCATAAAAATAGGATAGTTAATCTATGATCAAAGGATGACTAGAAATGTAATCTAGTTGCGCCCAAGACTCGTTATCATATTAATTACATATTTCGTGCTAGTTTAATCATAGTTATATTGTACGCACTAATTGTTGGTTAATTTAGTTGTTAAATTAGTCGTAGTGTTTTCCAAAATAGAAACACCCCCACTTTGTTACCACACATACGAAGAGTGACTCCTTCGTGTGCTTTTTAACTACGCTTTAACATTTGATAAAACCCCCTCTTCCTTGTAGACGACCCCGTCTTACCACTAGCTACTATTTTGTAGTTAGCCGTAATTTGGGCTTATAAATATTATCATTGAGAGGCAAGGCTATGGCTTCCCAAAATTTGGCGCCGCTACTGGGGAAAAGACATATTTTATTAAAGTGTTAGTGTAGTTTTTTGTGAGTTTTTGTTTTTAGTTGTTTGTTGTTGTTTTGCTTGCTCTTGTGATTTTTATTTGGGATAAGGTTGCATTTATTTTGTTCTTTGTTTATGGTCAATACTCCCACCAATAGACAAGAAACCTTGCACTACGACCCCAATCTCTTAGGAATGCTCTGGAGAGCTAGGAGAGTAGCCCATTTTTCAAACCAAGCCACCCAATCTTCACCCGAAGTAGTTACACCAACTATGGCAGATGATAATAGAACCTTGAGGGAGCTCATGGCTCCTAACCTAGATAGCCAACCCCTTTGCATCACATTCCATCCTCTTTCGAAAAATGTCACTTGTGAGTTTAGGCCCGGGATGATCCATTGGTTACCAACTTTCCATAGAGTTATCGGGGAAGATGAGAACAAGCATTTGTCCGAGTTTCATTATGTGACCATCAACATGATGCCATCCAGAATTTTGAAGGACGATTTCAATCTAAGGGAATTTCCTTTCTCTTTGAAGGATGCTGCCAAAGATTGGTTGTACTACCTCCCACCGGGAAGTATAACCTCATGGAAGGAGATGAAGAGCAAGTTCTTGGACAAGTTCTATCCAGCATCAAAGTCGGTGGGGATAAAGAAGGATTTGAGCAACATCTCCCGATAATTGAGTAAATTTTTATACGAATATTGGGAGAGGTTCTAGAGGTTTCTAGCAAGTTGCCCATACAACCCATACAAGGAAGGAGATCTTGTGTACAATTTCTTCGATGGTTTTTCATTGAATATATGAAGATGATCAATGCTGCTTGTAATGGGTCGATTTCCAACAAGATCTCGAAAGACGCCATGACATTTTTTGAAGAGATGGCTAATAGAACAAGACAATTCAGGGTGAGAGAAAGGGCAAGGGTGCATGAAGCTCCACATCTGGAAAACCCCAAGCTTGAGGAGAAATTTCAAGCTTTAGCCTCCATGATGAAAGAGTTAACGAAGGGTAGGATGCATCAAGTAAAAGTTTGTGGGGCTTGTTCATTGGATCACCACACCAATGTATGCCCTCAACTCCAAGATAAATGGTTTGAAGAAGCAAAGGCAATGGGCTACCAAGGTGGTCAAGGCCAAGGTTTCCAAGGAAATCAAGGATACCAAGGTGGAAAAGGGCACGGTGGAAAAGGTTTCCAAAGGGGAAAATCTCATGAGAAGAAGTATGACACATACTCCAAAACTTACAACCCCGGGTGGAGAGACTATCCAAAATTTCGGTGGAGAGATGAGCAAGCTGGTCAATCAAATTTTCAAGGTGGTTCTCTAGGTAATCAAGGTGGGTTTCAACCAAATTATCAAGGGGCACAAACCCATTACCAAGGAAACAAAGGGTATAATCGAGCACCAAAACAAGGCTACCCAAAGGATGATGACTCATCCAATCCCCGAGAGGGGAGATCGAGGTCATAGCCTAAGGAGCTTATGCATGCCATAACCACCATGGTGTCAAATTTGGAGGACCGTACCTCAGCTAGATTAAAGAACTTGGAAACTCAAGTTAGCCAAATTTCATCCTCTAGCTCTCTTTCAAAAGAAACTACCTCCTAAATGCAATGACCCCAGGATGTTCACTATCCCTTGTGTTATAGGTGAATTTGTTTTTGAAAAGGTAATGATAGACCTACTCTCTACACTACACTCTTGACTTAGGGACTTTGCATGAAACTAGGGTGATCATACAACTAGCCGATCATTCCTAAGCTATTCCGAAAGGACTAGTGCGAGATGTGTTGGTTAAAGTGGATAAGCTAGTTTTCCCCACCAATTTTTATATTCTTGATATGTCGCATGTGAGAGTGTACCCCATATCTTGTTAGGGAGACCATTTTTTAAAATAGCGAGAACTAAGGTCGACGATCATAGTTGTTCATTGACCTTAGAGTTTGATGGAGAAAAAGTAGGTTATGAGATCTACACGGTTAAGGAGCTTCCCAAGGAAAAAATGTCTTGCCATGGTGTCACTATACTTGAAAGTTTGCATGAGCCTCACAATGAACTTGAACATTTTCACATGATTAACTTAGTTAAAGTTGATAATGGAATGAGTAAGGTGTCTAAGCAAGTTTCTAGTACTATGAACAAGGTCAATGTTGCATATGCGAATACCTATAGCACTAACTTCCGTCGAGTGAAGAAGAGGTTGAGGAAACATCATCTGAACCCCCTTCACTCCAAGAAGTCCCCCCAAACCACCTGAAAAGAGACAAGGTGCACATGTCCATTTGGCTCCGAAGGTGACGTTTAAGGCAAGGCAATGTTGAAGACCAATACACGTGAAGACAAGAATGGGTGAAATCACGGATGGTGATTCCGGAGACGCGAGGAGTGTTTTGCATGAAGCTTGAAAAGAAAGAGGAGTATGTCATGCCGACGACGTTAAATAAACTTTTTTTTTATCATTCGAATAGTCATTCGTGACATTCCGTCAATGTAATCGTGATCTCCTTTTTGTTAATAATTATAGAGATTTGTTGTTTTAATTGGAACTCATGATTAATATTTCTTTTTTTTGGAACACTATTACGCTTGGTTTGCATGATTGTTTTGCAACAGTATTTGGTTTTGGAGAAAAGGAGCGAGAAAAATGGGCGAGCAACCGGGGCTTGGAGAAGTTCAACTCGTGAACCATATTGAAGTGAAAGGTCTGTGATGCTCAAACACTCCCCCATCTCCAAAGTACAAAAATTCCCCCCTACCAACACTAAATACACCCTGAACCTATTACCCACGACCCGCTTGAAACACACAATTGGAAACCAAAAAGGTATCTCTCTCCTCCACTGCGATTTCAATGCTCTATTCAATTTGATGTGCATGACAGTGGTTGTCATTGGACCTTCATGATGGAGGTTGTGGGGAGAGTATATTGTGGTTGTGGTAGTTTGCCCATTATATTTTATAGTTGTGCTAATAATCGTGTTTTGGTGTTTGTTACTCATCATGAATATTCTCTAATTTTCCATCCTTGGCATATGCTCTAGAATGTTTATTGGCATTCAGGACAATGCACCATTTATGTTCGTGGAGGGGAATAAGATGAAACTTGTTAGTAGTTAGTTTTGTTGTAGCAAGTAGCTCTTTTGAAAGCATTTCTAAAGAAAAAAAATTAAAAGAAAAAAATAGAGAATGAAAAACACCCTGCTAAGTTGAAAACTCGAGAGAGAAACTTAGGCAAGATTGGGGGGTCTAGATAGGTTGAAAACCCGAAAGGGAAACCTATACAAAAGAGGCCAAAGGTGTGGAAAATGGTGAGGGTCAGCCTTGAAAAAAATGTGTGAAGCTAGGTTGAAAACTCGAGAGGGCTCCTAGGCAAAATGAGAGAAATTGAAAAAATTTATGCTTCTTTTCATTTGTTTATTTTGTGGCTTCTTTGATAGAGTAATTTAGTTTTACACTTTCATTGATACCTCACTTTTGATTGGTATGAAGGTTGTCCAGATGATCTTAAACTTTGATATGTGAGAGTGTGAGAGATTCTCATGTCTTGGGGGTTGGGTGGGTTAGGAATATGACGCTTGATGTTTTGGGTAAACTTTTGCATGCTATCTTATGCCTAGATCTTTGCTTGTTCTTGTTTACTCGAGGACGAGCAAAGGTTTAAGTGTGGGGAGGTTTATAGGACGTCAAATGCATGTATTTTCCAAAGCATTTAACATCTATTTTGTAGTTTTTTGTTGGAAGATTGCTAGATTTAGATAGGCTTACATAATAAGGGGTTTAGATGACCATTTTTTGTTTTCATATCTAAATCCTCCATTTTGTAACCTATGTTTAGTCTAATGGATTTTTGGTCCATACGAGTATCTAGATTCTGTTTTGTAAGTTTAATTTGTAGATTGATCGTAAGCACTTCAGATTGGTTTAGTGAAGGCCATTCGCAAGGATGGTAGAAGTTTGAAGGCCACGAGTCAAACCGTGGTTGAAGATAGAAGGCTCAAAGAAGGAAGACAAAGAAGCGGATGAATTGTGGCCCTAAAGTTTGGACAAAATTCTTATAATGATCCGAGAAGAACCAGCATCCAAGGGTGGTACCATTCGATTAGTCTTCTTGAGCACTATAAAATTGACTACAAGAACTCCCAAAACGGATCAGCAGTTCACCCGTAGCGTTGAAAATAAGAAGGGGGCAGCGCCTACGCTGCGGGACGTAGCCCCTTCCTTGTGGCCCGCAACAAACACTTTTGGCCAGCTTTAAAAGCTGAAATCAGGTTTTAATTCGTGCCTTTTTATCCCCATTCCTTCCTAGCGGAACCTTAACATAAAAACCCTAGCTTTCACTCATCTTTTCTTAGTTGTTTTCATTTCTTCCATGGATTCTTGCTATTTTGTTATGGTTTTTCATAATTTAGGCTAAATATACTCTTGGGAGCTATTGGTAAGCATTTCTAGTATGAATTTGTCAGATTCTATTTATCCTTATTTGTGCTTTGATTATCAAGTATATTTGGTGCTTTCTTGTGTGATTGATGCATGCTTTAGACTAGGATGATCAACTAGTTGATAATTGTGGATTGATTATGTGCTAGGTTTTTGGTCAAACTCAGAAAACTCTGACTTTTAGTCAATGTGATTGTTGTTGGTCAATTCTAGATTATGAATAGGAGTTATAACTAATTATGATTGTTGATTGATGGAGTTGTTTAGACTTAGGTTGAATTTAGATGGATTCGACTAATTATCAATTTAGCCCACTAATAACATTAGCATGAAGGCCGATCCTCTTAGTCGTTATTAGTAAATATACTTGTGCTATCTATGTGTTTCTCGCTTGCAGGACATTGTGGTAGTCGTGTTGGGTCTCCGTGTGTATTTCTATCTTCGGAGAAGTCTATAATGCCGATAGTCTTGGTTGACCCGAGGATAAGGGTTATTGTGTGGCGCCAATCACCCACTCTAACTATAATTGAGGAGAGGTGAGAAATATCAACACTCGAAAGGTGTGGATAAGTTCTCCACAACATGTGATTAATGCATACAAATAGGATAGTTAATCTATGATCAAAGGATGACTACAAATGTCAATTGCGCCCAAGACTCGTTATCATATTAGTTACATCTTTCTGCTAGTTTAATCATAGTTATATTGTACGCTCTAATTTTTGGTTAGTTTAGTTCTTAAAGTATTTGTAGTGTTTTCAAAATCCAAACCCCCCCCACTTTGTTACCACACACATGAAGAGTGACTCCTTCGTGTGCTTTTTAACTACTCTTTAACACTTGATAAAACCCCCTTTCCTCGTGGACAACCCCATCTTACCACAATATACTCTTTAGTAGTTATCCATAATTTGGGATAGTGAATATTATCATTGATAGGCATGGCGATGGCCTCCCAAATTTTGCCACCGTTGCCTGGGAAACGACCTATTTTTATTAAAGTTCTAGTGTAGTCTTTTGTGTGTTTTTTAGTTGTTTGTTGTTTTTTTTGCTCTTGTGATTCTTATTTGGAATAAGGTTGTATTTCTTTGGTTCTTGGTTCATGATAGATACACACAAATAGACAAGAATGCTTGCACTACGACCCTGATCTCTTAGGAACGCTCCGGAGAGCTAGGAGAGTAACCCGTTTTGCCAACCAAGCCACCCAATCATCACCCAAAGTCATTATAGCAACTATGGCGGATGATTATAGAACCTTGAGGGAGCTCATAGCTCCTAACCTTTATAGCTAACCCCTTTGCATCCCATTCCCTCCTCTTCCGGAAAATGTCACTTGTGAGTTTAGGTCCAAGATTACCCATTGGTTACCAACTTTCCATGGAGTGATCGGGGAGGATGCGAATAAGCATTTTTCCGAGTTTCATTATGTGACCATTAACAAGATACCATCCATAATTTTGGAGGATGATTTCAATCTAAGGGCGTTTCCTTTCTCTTTGAAGGATGATGCCAAAGATTGGTTGTAATACCTCCCTCCGGGAAGTATAACCTCATAGAAGGAGATGAAGAGGAAGTTTTTGGACAAGTTTTATCCGGCATCCAATTCGGCAGGACTAAAGAAGAAGTTGAGCAACATCTCCTGATATTCGAGTAAATCTTTATACTAATATTGAGAGAGGTTCAAGAGGTTGCTAGCAAGTTTCCCATACAACCTATACAAGGAAGGAGATCTTGTGTACTATTTCTTCGATGGTTTGTCTGTTGAAGATATGAGGATGATCAATGCCGCTTGTAATGAGTCGATTGCCAACAAGAGCTAGAAAAATGCCATGGTATTGTTTGAAGAGACGACTAATAAAACAAGACAATTCGGGGTGAGAGAAAGGGCAAGGGTGCAAGAAGCTCCACATCCGGAAAACCCCAAGCTTGAGGAGAAAGTTTAAGCTTTATCCTCCATGATGAAAGAGTTAATGAAGGGAGGATGCATCATGCCAAAGTCTGTGGGTTTGTTCATTGGATCACCACACCTATGTATGCCCTCAACTCCAAGATAAAGGGTTTGAAGAAGTAGAGGCAATGGGCTGCCAAGGCGGTCAAGGCGGTTAAGGCCAAGGTTTCCAAGGAAATTGGGGATACCAAGGTGGAAAAGGGCAAGGTTTACAAGGTCTCCAAAGGAGAAAATCTCATGCGAAGAAGTATGATACATATTCCTAAACTTACAACCCTGGGTGGAGAGACCCTCCAAACTTTCGGTGGAGAGATGAGCAAGCCGGTAAATCTAATATACACCCTCTCACTACGGTAAGTCTTTTAATTAAAAATAATATTAATTTAAAATCAAATAATTACATGCATTTAATTAGGTAGCTATAGGCCTTACCTATCTGTAAAGTTCTGCTGCTTTAGAGTGCAGTGGAAATATGGGCTATCAACAACTATTGTTTGTTGTTCAAGGTCAAACACAAGAGACTCTGAGTTGCTCCGTTGCGCGGAGAACTATATGAAAACAAAAAACATTAATTGTGATAATTTAAGTGTGAAGATGTATCTTTAAATTTATATATAAAACGGTAAAAGACCTGGAAAAAAATGCGACTGGAGGATCCTTTGCCAGCCATTAGTCATGAATAAAAAATGAAAATATTTAGGGCATACCTGGAAATGAAGGTTGTGATATCGGCCATGCATCGAGGGTAAATATCGGTCCAAAAAAAGTTCTTGGTCGACATGTACTTGTGGCGTCACTCTATAATCGACCGAATCGAACACGTGATCGATGCGAGAACGAGCTCGCATATACAATTTTAAAGCAATCTTAAATGTATGTATGCAACTTTGGTAACCAATCAGTTTTACTGATGGTTAAACCGACATAGGTGCAACGTCTCATACAGAAGAACATATTACTAGAAATAAGAACATATGACATCGCACACCATTTGCATAGATGACGTCGCATGCATGAAAAAACTGCACAACTATGAATAAGCGACGTCACACAATGATCGTAAAAAATGAAGGTGGACCAAAGTGTCAGCGACGTCGCATTCAAACCTAGTAGATACATACATAAGTGCAAAAACCTAGAAAAATTGAAGCTCTTAAACCAAAAAAGATACAAAGTCGTCCGAAAACATACATACAAAATGTGGACACCCTAAAACCCTAATCCATAGGAACTACAAAATGAAAAACATACAACACGTTCACAAACCATATACATAACACTTTGAAAGAAAAAAAAAAGACAAAAATGAAGAATTTTAAAGAATCTAAAAGCCATACCTTTGAGAAGAGAGGTTGGGGGACTGTTGAAATTCGAGGTAAAGTTGAATGTTTGAAATGATTTTTGAGGTGGGCTCCATATATAGAGTCATTTAGAACCCTTGTGAAGTCCGTCTTGACATGTGTGATGTCACACATCAATTGGCCTTACCGACGTATGACCAAAGTATAACCGATGTCGTCTAACCTGACTGTTGGCCTAACAATGTCAGCCCACTAGCAGAGCAAATGGGTCTGCATTTAACGAAAATAGATATAATTGACCTTAACAATGGCTAATAGTATATTAGAAACTACTAATTGAAATTTATAAATGTCCATGAATTTTATTAACGTCCGGTTTGATCAAAATCAATTTTATCGGAACTGGTGAACTTTTTAGTTTTTACCCTTAGGTCCCTCCAAGAAGGTGGGGGAGGTCGAAATGCAAAATTGGAGATACCCTTATTTAATTCACGTTGTCACAATCATGTTGCTCCGATTTAGGCATCAACGAATTGGGGTATTCGTTCCACATTTTTATCTGTATTCCATTAATACCTTTAGGATGAACGCTATTAGAATGGTAATTTCCACCACACAGAATCAGACGAATTAAATATTCTTGCTTTTTTTATGACTTAAAAAGATAATAAAATTCCATCCATCAATTTTTTAAAAGCGCTAGTACGTGGTCTAGAGTTAACTGGATGATTACTTATAAGCATGTAAGGGCTAATCAGAAGATCTTGTGGAAGTCTTTGTGGGATCATGCCAATTTCTTTATCCCTTTTGGGGATTATAAGTTTGACTAGTGATGGCAAGGTTCCCTTCCGGGATGATCGGAATCGATTTTGGAACTGCCGGTGAACTTTTAATTTTTTGCACTTAGGTCCCTCCAAGAAAGTGGGAGAAGTCAAAATATAAAATTGGAGATACCCATATCTTTTTCACATTGTCACGACCACAATGATCTGATTTGGGCATGAACGGGTAAATGGAATGGGCCCAAATTATTCGCACACAGTATATGATGAAATTTTGCAAAAATTAAACTATGGCCAAAACTTCCTTGCATGTTCCTTGCGCTTCAGAACTCTGCACCCAAACATAAGGACAAATGTTTGATACGGAGATTATGCATACTATCTAAGAGGGACGCCAACCAGGATCATCGTCTGTCATTTTATTAGTATTCCATTAATACCCTTACGATAAGCATTATGGGATTGATAATTTCCACCACATAGAATCACACAAAATAACATATTCTTGGTTTTTTATGTAATAAAAAGATACTAAAATCCTGTCCATCAAATTTTAGAAAGCTCCAGTACGTGGTCTAGAGTAAATTGTAGATGATTACTTATATGTATACAAGGGTCAGTCGGAAGAACTAGTGGAAGTCTATGTGGAATAAGACCAGTTTCTTTATTACTCTCGGTTATTATAAATTCGAAAAGGGATGGAAAAGTTTCTTTTCGGGACGATCAGAATCGAGGTTGGGACAACTGGTGAACTCTTTTACTTTTTGCAATTAGGTCCCTCCAATGAAGTTGGAGAAGTCAAAATGCAATATTGGAGATAACATTTTTTTCACATTTTCACGAAAAATGTTGTTCCAATTTGGGCCTAAATGGGTTGACGAAAGGGGCGGCAATCTTAACACAGAGTGTTTTACGACACTTTTCAAAAATTAGACAATGGCCCTTGTGTGCGACGTCGTAAATGTACCCGCGACTAACTTCGGTCAACCTAAAATTTCCCGGGGGAACTAAAAATTTGAACCAAAATTTCCCCCTAACCCTATTTTATCTCATTAATATTCAGCACCAACACCCATTTCACATCTCCAACACACTTTCTCCAAACCCAACTTCACACTATCATTTCCAGTCACATTATAAAACAAGTATCCGAGGATGGAGTATCTCTGGGTTCAAATTAGTTGAGGTAGTTTTCCATCCATTCCATGTTCATTTAGCATTTTTATTAGTGATTTTCTATATGTTTCTTCTCATTGAACAAAGGTTTAATATTTTCATGATATATGATGATTATGTTACATGTTATATAGTGTATATTGTTTGTGTTTCCAAGATAATGCCATGTTTGTAAGGAGTGAGAAAAAAGGGCTTAGATTAGTGTTGATTGTATAAAATAATTACATTTTCGTATGAACACACTTTGGTGTGCAACATCAGTCACTGTTCGTCGACCCTTGCGATATGGTACCAAACAACGATCGACATCGCATAGGTCTAGGGAATCCTTAAAATACTTATGATCTGACGTTGCTTGTTAGTTAGACCATGCAACATCATTGAATCATGCATGCGACGCCGCATTAAAGCAAATCAGTTATTTTTCCATGTTGAGATTATTTGCATCTATGTATAATTATATTATGTGTATTTCATTTGGGGACTGCCCAATTCTAACATAAATTTTATTTCTTGTGTATTGGTTGTATATGAAAATAATAGTTATCGATGGACTTTTGGAATTTACATGGATGGACTTTTAATTTCAATAGTCACCCTGATATTGTAAAAGCCATACAACGTAGACAATAGAGGTTCAAAGCAATTAATATTTCAATTTCATATCAACCTTAGAAAATCCACAATGGTAGCTCCTTAACTCAACTTTTCTTAATAAGAAACACTCCTTATTTAAGGAGTACCATTGTGAACTTTTAAGAACCACACCTTAATAAGGAGTTTCTCCTTAATTAAGGAGTTGGTACCTCTTTATTTGTGAACAACCAGTCAATCAATGTTTGACACTTATTTTGTATTTTTATTAATTATAATTTAAAATGAAAAAGAAGTGCTTATTTTAAATAGGTCCATTGTTGGTAGTTAGTTCTTACCTAATTTCTATCAAAATTCATGACGTGGCACTTAAGAAGTACTCCTTAAGTTCACTACCATTGTCGATGTTCTTATTTATTTTAATATATTGTAACATGTATTTGTAATATATGTTATAGTTTTGTAGGTTTCAACATGTCAATCTTTTCCTCATAATTGAACAACAATTGACTTTTGTATGATGTTTAACCATTTCATGAGTTATCGAATGTTAACAAACATGTAACAGCTATCGACGAATGATTGTTTGTGTTATTAAACATTAAATATTATAATATTGTACGAGAAACTATCTCTCCACAATTAATCCACAACGTAGCACAAACCGGTTTAGAGACGACACCTTACTGACGTCGCATAAACCGGCATCTGTTTATTTTGCGACATCAGCCAATCAAAACAACGTTTAATTGGTTAGAGATTGGAGGGGAGATGTGAAACATATGAGAGTCAAAACTTTTAAATCAGATTCTCCTCTACATGCAGAGATGGAAGGCATTCTATTTGCATATCAGACATGTTTAGAACTTGATATTAAGGGTAGTATTATTGAGACAGATTGCAAACCTGCAGTTAAAGCAATCCATGATCCTTATTCTGGCTCATGGAGACTTTTTTCTCTTAACTGTCAACTGAATTTGCTGCATAGAGACAACCCAATCAAATATGCTCCAAGGGAAGCTAATACTGTTGCTGACTTTTTGGCAAAATTTGCAAGGGAGGAATCCCTAAATGGAGATTTTAAAATTAGCAATGCCCCTTCTTTCCTTAAAGGTTTGATTATGCTAGATAAAAATGGAGTTCAGGGGGTAAGAATAAGAACAGCAAATGGTAACTCAGATCACACATAGGATGGTTTTTGTTTCTGGCTATAATTCAAGGCATGTTATAATTGTTGTGGAACAGAGACTGCTGTTTTTTCTTTTCTTGCCGTTTTGCAGATTTCTTGCTCAGGAGAGAGGTCTGGGCACATCAGAGCATGAGGCTACATAGTCTGTCTTTTCAGCAAAGAAATATAGGGGTGCAATGCACGGCTAAGGGACATTGACTGATAAGGGTTTTGAATTTCATCTCCCTGACTATGTTCGTGTCCCTTAGTCCGAATGATCCCTCTTTACACTCTATTTAGCGTAGTACATGTATACAAGCCGAATTGGTAGTATTCATATCTTGCTTCCCATTTTGGATCATCACAGGCATGATCTTGTACAGATGTAACTCTTTTGCTATCCCATGGGTAACTATATGGTTTGGGGAGCCAAATATATTCCCCCCATCTATTCGGATGGTTTAACTCAAAAAAAAAATTGGTCAACATTCTACGTCAGCATGCACACAACATGAGTGCTGCACACCGCGCGATGTCACTTACCAGCGTGTGTGACATCGCTCTTATTTAGATCAACGTCAGCCTACACAAAGTCACATTATTTACTCTCCCATCGTTTACCTTCTTGCTCTGGACGACGTCGGTTCTTATACATGCTGACATTAACCTAAAAAAAAGTTGCAGCTATGGTCTCTTATCGTCGGCCTTTTTACTTGGATCGACGTAGTAAAAAGGCCAATGATATTTACCAAAAAATATCGTCTTCTAAAAAAATATACTTTTTACTACGCCAGTTTTTACCTCAGTTTTTTTGGGACTAAAAACTGAGCTAAAAAATTTTGTAGATCTGAGGTAAAGTGTCCTGTTCCTTGTAGTGGTGTAGTATACATGTCTAATCCTCAAAACAAAGGAACAAGGTGTAGGAGCATCTCCAATGGTATGGGGTCTTTTATATTTTTAGGTTCCCTATGTCGAATTTGAATAGAACTTCAGTGTGACGTAATCAAATAAAACTAATTGACAGTATTTCTTAAATTTTAACTCCAATGCTACCATCATAACTACAACTTTAGTATGACGTGTCAACAAGTAAATGGTTAAACTTTAATGAAAAGGTAGTAAAATGAAAATTTTTGAGCAAAATTTAATAAGGTGAGATATTGATGGCCTCACTTTGTGCTTCAAAGAAAAGAAGTTCTAATCAAAGGGGTCACTTACAATTTTTGTCACATAAGATTGACACCTAGCATTGACTCTTGCAATAGAGATGTATTTTGGAATTGAGAGTCTATCACGATGACGTTGCTATCAACTTCTACTTAATTGATGCTTGCATTGGCAATGCTCTAAGTCTATAAGTCCCCTTCTTAAAACAGACAAACAAATATATAACAAGGCAAATATGGCTTGGTCTGCATCACCTTTATTTTGAAGCAGTGAAGCTTCTTCCATCAGGATAAGATTAGTTTCTTCGGATTAATTTATGAAGAAATCAATCTCATTTACAAATAGGATACGTAAATTAATGTGTTCGAAATAATTTACGATGAAGTTGCGGTAAATTCAAACAGGTCTTTTTTTTAGGTGAGTATTTTCATCGCCCCATCACAAATTGGATTAAAAAGTAATTATCGCATGTTATACTATGTTTATTGCTTTAAATGTGTTATTTGAAAAATTCAGACTATGCATAAAATATTATGTTAATATAGTGATTATTATTGTTAATTATTTGGTTTTCATAGTAAGTAAGTACATCATGTACTTTTTTGGCACCGTGCTTAATTATTATGATGTTATGTGAATTTAAATATTATGATGTTATGTGGACGTCCGACTTGAACTTTATCTTGTCGTGTCAAACTTGGATGCGTGCTACTTGATTACTTGTTTGTGATTATCGGAGTCTCCCACGAGATTGCAGTTTGATCTAAATCGATAGGGAACAGTATAAATTGAACCGCACGATCGATCGACTACTTGTGAATTTTTGGTACGCTTGATCTAAATTGATAGGGAAAAATATTAATCAGACTGTATGATTGATCGGCTACAAATGGACTCACGGTATGCTTGATCTAAATCGATCGGGGACGGTATAAACCGGACCATATAATCGATAAGCTACTTTTTGGAGTTTCAGTATGCTAGCATAACCATCTGACTTCTAATACGATCTCATAATTGATTATCTTGGGAGTGGTTGATGAGTATAGATTTCTGGATCTGATAGCCTTCGGGCACTATTTATGCCCCGATGTCACTTACAGTGGCCATAAAGAAACTTGATTGCATCTTGGCTGAAACCACCCGTATGCTTTTACTGTGTGCTGGGATTTTTGTGGCTATTTATTTTACGCGATCACTAAAACTCCACTTGGTAAATACTAACGATAGAATCTCACTAAGCAAGGAGCTTACCCTAGTCAAATAAACCCCTAACAGGTGTAGCTGAGCAGATATAGTGAGAGCTTGTGTATGACACCTTTACTTCATTTGGGATGGGATTCTGGATGGGCTTTTGAATCTTGAAACCAAGTTAGAAATTTTTGTGTTAATCTATGTAAACCACTTATAAGACTTTCATTGTAATAGTAATTTTGGTTTTGAACTCTAAAATCACTTTCGCATAAAATTTATTGCTCGTTTCTACATCTAAGCAATTTGCTTCATTGGATTTGTAGTAACACGCTCAGATCTAACCCAATACTTGCGTTGAACAAGTTGGTCTGAATTTTGGGGTGTTACAGATGTGGTATTAGAACTTTCCTAAATCAAGTAAAGGCTAACACAAACATACCCTAATAAAAGACTCCATTTAACATAATAAAGTATCAGCATTACTTCGATTTGATCCATAATTAGCCCTAGACTGTGAAACTAACCATTTTTGTTAGTTTGACAAAAGAACTATAGAAAGGATTTTGAGTGAGCACTTTAGGAAACCTATTAGGACAAATGCGACCTAAGAGTAAAATCATTGGTATTTACTCCTTGAAAAAAATATTTAGGTATTTTTAAAAATATTACCATTTAAGCTAGTTTGTGAAAAAAAAATTAAATTAAGTTAAGAAAATTACCTTTCTATTTGAATTGAGAAAACCTTTGAAATACTTCGGGATGGCCAACCCAGAGTTTGGATCAGGTTCTCAGTTTCAATTTAAAGGTTCCTAAATAATAATAATAAACTTTTAAACCCCAAAACAACAAGAATAGGCGATTAAATGTAGTAAATCTAAACTCATATAAAGATTAACCAAAATATAAAACAAGTGTCCTACCCTATTTTTGGTAGTGTAGGTCTTGGTTAGGAAGCAAGAGGGATTAATCACTAGAGTCCCTAAACAAGGGGATTGGGAGTAGCTGTGCTAACAAAGAAGAGGCTAGAGTGGACGCAGTTACCGAATGACACGAGCTACAGGGCATAAAACATGGAAAATATTGAGGAGTTGACTCGGACCCAAGGTGGCATCCGAAGTCTGCGTAGGAAAATGGTAGAACATCATAGGAAACCAATTGAGCAAGGTTGGAGCCACATGGATAGCACTCTTGAGACAATTAATGAAATTGGCGATGTACTTCAGGGCGACCTTACGAATTAAGCGTCTTATGGTAATAAACACGATGTGACTCCACAAGGGCCTAGGAATTGTTAAAAATAGAATCTAGAACGACTGTAGTAGTAGTAGTATATAACATTTCTAAAAGGTACTTACAGGTCCCGCTTTTGCACCATATGGTGATTGTGCAAGTTAGAGATAAAAATCTGATGATAGATCAGGGAGAAGTCAAGGTTAAAATGTGTAAAGCTCTACATTTGTGTAAGGTTGATGTTATAATATGCATTTGTTTAGTTATATGTTGCAATTATTAGTATTTAGTGTGTACTAGTTAGATGTACAGTGTATGACTTTTTATTTCTATTTGTTGTTGATTGTTCATTTTGAATTAGGAACTGTATTTTTTTACTTACAAGTTGAATTTGTTAGTATTCAATGTGTACTTGTAGTTATACTGTGTATACCTTTTTCTTTTCATTTGATGTTGATTGTTTATTTTGAATTAGGAGCTGCTTTTGTTTAGTTTTATGTTGCATTTGTCATTATTAGGTGTGTACTTGTTAGTTGCACAATATGTATGAATTTTAGCTTTCATCTGTCGTTGATTGCTCATTTTGAATTAGGAACTGTATTTGTTTAGTTTTATGTTGGATTTGTTAGTATTCAGTGTGTACTTGTTAGTTGTACCGTGTAAGGCTGTTTGTTTCATTTGTTGTTGATTATTCATTTTGAACTACAAAAAACATTTGTTTAGTTTTAGGTTGCATTTCTTAGTATTTAGTGTGTACTTATTAGTTGTAGTGTGTAGGAATTTTTGTTTTCATTCGTTGTTTATTGTTCATTTTGAATTAGGAACTGGATTTGTTTAGATTTATGTTGCATTTGTTAGTATTCATTGTGTACTTTTATGTTTTATTGTGTAGGGATTTAAAATTTCATTTGTTGTTGATTGTTTATTTTGGATTAGGAACTGCATTTGTTTAGTTTTATGTTGGATTTGTTAATATTCAGTGTGTACTCGTAAGTTGTAGAATGTAAGACTCTTTGTTTCATTTGCTATTGATTGTTCATTTTGAATAAAAAAACTGCATTTGTTTACTTATATATGTGTGTCTATGTGTGTACTTGTTAGTAGGGGTGTTCAGATGCAAGTACGGCACTTTTGGATACCCGCATGTGTGGTTAGTTGAAAATGAGGCATGTGCCTAGCTTGAAAGAATTGGGTACCCACAATGCGGGTCCTCAGATTGATCGGGTTGGATAACATGGTACCTATTGACCCGTAGTCGTTGACCCGTTTAAAATTGAAATTTTTTATATAATTATTATTTCACTATTTTACACAAATTTGTATTAGTGCTAGAGAAATATCTTCTTCTTTTTTCATGAAATGGTTGTATATTAATAGCAAACAAAAGAATATCCTTTGGGCTCTCACTCTAAGCGCATTACAAGAAAATCAGCCCATGCAATCTCCCTTTACATCGAATTCCCTTCTATAAAAACTGAGCATTGCATATTGTTAAGCTTCTTATTCCATATCCTTTGCTCTATCCAATCTCCCTATAATGTGCGTTTCCACGTTCAATTGTTGCTGATTGAAGATCCTTTTATTGCGTTCCATCCAGATGTTATATAGCTTGATACAAGACAGGATCAACTTCTTCAATTATTTCGTGCCATCTGATATAGCCTCCTCTTCAAGTGTCTCATTCCGCTGCAATTTGTAATCTTCATAATCTCAAACAGTTTCTTAACATAATCACAGCAGACAAAAAGGTATTGTGTCATTTCCATCTCCTTTCCACATAGAATACAATCAGTTTGATCATCTAAAATTTCATATTTCTGAAGATTTTCTTTTGTTGCCAATTTCTTATTGATCATCAACCATAGAAAAAATCTATGCTTAGGGTGTATCTTCTTGTTCCAGATCAGTCGAGCTTTAACTTTTGTATCCTTCCCTCATTTCATCCTATTGTAAATTTCCCTTGTCTTTACTTTCCCAGTTTTACTGACAAAGTCTCCCAACTCAGCGTATATTGAATCCCTCAGTTTAAGCAGAACCTTTCATGTCCAACTATGGGCAGTATCATACTTACAGTCAGTGAAATCTTTCCCTTTCAAATAATAAGCCTATACCCATCTTATCCATAGAATATCCTTTTTCTGATTCAGGTCCCATAAATGTTTACAGAGTGCGGCGGAATTTTATAAAGCAGGATCTCTTATGCCTATTCCACCTTTTTTCTTATCCTTGCTTAGTGATCTCCGTGCAGTAGATGTGAAGCCTATCTGTCCCTCTTCTATTCCCTATAAATAGCTAGTACAGATCTTTACTATCTTGCTATGAACCCCTTCTGGCAGCTTGATAATGCTACACCAATAGCCAGTAATGCTTAGCATAACATAATTAATAAGTTGCAACTCCGGCATGTGATAGTGCTTTTGAACTCCAGCTCTTTATCTTACTCCTTAACTTCTCAATCATGTTTTTAGAATCATTTTTGTCCCATTTCACAGTTGATAGAGATAGCCCTAAAAACTTCATAGGTAGATCCCCTTTCACCACCTGTAAAACTGCAGCCTGCATATCCTTTTCCACTTCATCCATTTTTTAAAAATAGATTTTTATCTTAGCTTCATTTATGCCCAGACCAGCTATTCTCTAAAATGTTTTAAAGCATATTTTCACACTTTCTACTATTTTCTTGTTTGCTGCACAAAACAAGAGTAAATCATCTGCAAATAACAAAGAGTGAACTCCCACTTTTCCACATCTTTGATGATATTTAGCTTCTCTTCTCTTAAAGCATCTGCTCTCATTATTGTTAGTACTCCATACAGACCACAAAGAGAAGAGGTGACATTGGATTTCCCTTCTTCAAACCCTTTTGTGCTTAAAATATTTCTGAAAATTTCCCATTAATAGATAGACAAAAAGAAGAGCTCGTGGTGCACTTTTTTTTGTTTATTCTAATATAGGATTAGGGAACTTTATCACACTTAGCCATGTTCACAAAAAAATCCAACTTATATTGTCAAAGGCCTTGCTTACATCCAGCTGAAGCACACAACTAGGTCTCATGCTATCATACTTATACATGTGCAATAATTCTTGTGCTAACAAAAGATTATGTGCTATATGCCTTTCTTTAACAAATGCACTTTGGTTTTCACTTATTATGGTTGGCAATATATCACTTAATCTAGCACAAATGATTTTTGTAATCATTTTATAAATGACAGAACAACATGCAATAGGCCTGAAATCAAATGCTACCGGAGGCTGAGGGATTTTTGGAATTAAAGTGATCACTGCATTGCTTAATCTGGAATCTCATCTCCTTGAAAAATACTTTTACTGCCATAATCACATCACCCCCCCCCCCCCCCATGTTCCATGTTTCCTTAAATAAGTGGCTTGAAAATCCATCTTTCCCAGGACTCTTACAAGAGTGAATTCCCTTAAGAGCATTTTTTATCTCTTCATCAGTAATTGGCATGATTAGTATTGCATGTTGTTGTATATTCAGGGTTTCTCCATACTGCACAACTCATTCATCCAATGTTTTAGTGTGAGTCCTTCTTCCCAACTGATTTGTAAAATGAGCAATTAACTTATCTTCGATCTCTTCATGCTCAATTATCAGATTTCGTCCTTCTTTTAGGGAAATGATCTGGTTTCTGTACTGTCTGGACTTCATGATTTCATAGAATAGTTTAGTGGGCCTTCTTTCTTCATTCATTCATTGTATTTTTGCTTTTTTGTTGCAAAAAATTGAATCACGCCCCCTGAAGAGTTTCAACTTACTTCCTGATTTCGCAGTCGTCCACCTGCAACTCTACATTTAATGGATCTTCATTTAGCTTTTCTCGTGCTTCATTCAGCTTTTCCCGTGCTTCATTCCACATTTCCGTACATTTCTACACCTTTTCCCCTATATCACCAAATTCCCTCCTATTTAACCTTGATAAAGGTTTCTCCAAGTTCTTCAAAGTCACATCAATGTCATTCAAAGTTCTATTTTCCCTAGCTCTTCATATTTTCTTCACAATACCAACAAATACATTAGATAAAGCACAGAAGTTATAGTACCTGGAAGTCCTTATAAATTTATGATTGTGTCCTTTGAATCTGATTATTAGTGGTATGTGGTTTGATAACGAATTGTCCTTCACTTCACAATAAACCCCTCTCAAGCTTTCCAGTCATTCATGATTTATTATCCCCCTATCAATATTTCTGAGTATCCTTTCTACCCCCATTCTTCTATTGCACCAAGTATAATGTCTGCCTATTGTTTTGATTTCTATAGTTTCCAGCATCTCCTGGAAATCTATTGTCTCTTTTTCATCCACTGGCAGCCCTCCGATTCTATCATTTAATTCAAGAGGTGAGTTGAAATATCCCATCATAATCCATGGTCTTTTTCTTTTCCCTAGCCCTTTTAAATAAGCCCACATTGGTTCACTTTATAACGCAGTATTGTACCCATTTGATTAAGCACTCTAAATCCATCCACCACTCTCCTTTGTCTAACACTTTAACCTCGAAAAAATCTGAATTCTAGGTAACCCATATTCTTCCTCCATTTACCACCTCTCCATTTGTCTCCAAGTTCCACTTTAAACCAATACTTTTCCAGACTTCATCTTGTTTTTCTTTTTTAATTTTTGTTTCAAGCAGTTCTAGCAGGCCAACTCCATTTTGCATAAAGAACTTCCTCACTAGGCCATGCTTACTACCTTTATTTAATCCCCTTATGTTCCAGCTCAACCAGTTACTCATCATTAGGAGGATATGCTAATTTTAGGTGCACCTTTCCAGCCACAATTCTGAGTCCTATTTGTTTTCCTTCTTTTCCACTTTGTGTAATACTCCTTCCATGTTAAGCTACAAAACATTCCCCCTTTTCAATCTTCTTCTCATCATTTTTACTCTCCACTAGCCTTTTACTACGCTTCTCATTTCAGTCCCATTTTTCTTCTCATGCAACTATTTTTTGACTGGGACATATTTTCTCTTGGATTTCTCCTCATTTTAAGACTTTCCCCCTTCATACATTTAGTTCCTTCATGTCCTAACAATCCACAGCTCTTGCATTTTATAGGTTTCCACTCAAAAATTATCTTTTGTTGCACTATCACTTTCTTCTTATACAGATATAAAACTTTATCAGGCACAAAATCCACAATTTCCATCTCAATCTTCACCCTAGCATAAGTTAATCTTTCTTTATCTAGAGCGGCTCTATCTAGACATATAGGCTTGCCAATGGGACATATGATTTTACTAATAAGTTTTGGTTGCCAATAAACCGTGGGAAGCAATAGTAATTACACCCAAACCGAAACTGTATTCAGTTAAGAAAAATCAATACTAGGAGACCAGGGCTTCATAATCACAAGTTTTCCATCTAAGTAAATGTTTCCAGATTCTATCATCTCATCCATGCATAATTTTGACATAAATTTCACAAGAAAAGCTCCCTTATCTATCATCAATACCTTCAGCTGCTTCTTTCCCCAAATTATAGCAAAGAATCCTTCCACAATTTTGAATGGCGGATTGCTTCCATACCATTAATACTGTCGTCGAATCCCACTACTTTGCACTTTCTTCTACCTCTTTTTCTGTGATTTCCCCCATCTCCATTCCCTTCACCGTGATTGGGCTGTAATACTTCACCTCTTTCAATTCTTCTGTAAACAGAGAGCTCTAGGATCCACCTTATTCACCTTTCATTCTATCTCCCCAGGATAACCTCTTGCCTTCAGTTTTCACCTGTTTAACATTTGAACTCTCTTCTTTCTCTATTTTCTGCAATTTACTCTTTATAGGGGGGATCAACCCTAGAGTCTGTGCATCCTGTGTTTTGCCCAAATTTGATTTTTCAGCAGCCAATTTGGGCGTTAGCTCAGTGATCTCCTCCATAACGTTGTACTCCTTTTAAACCTTCATTCTTACCAAAATCTCCATTCTGCACCATTCCACTTTTTCTTCTCCACTTCTATCCTCACTCTTGCTTGTGTCTTCTTTCCAATTTTTCAGCCTCCCGATCTACCCATGGCTGCGTAGGTTGTTGGATCAAAGATTTTGAGACATTGTGAAAGTACACATTTAAGTGTGTATAAATTGCGCCACTAGAGAAATATTTACAATGATGACAATGTAGTTTAACAATTGAATTCTCATGAAAATTTTTGTACAAATAATTATCACCTTTTACTATTAAAAAATTCAGCATATAAAGTTCATTAAGAGTAACAAGTCTGTAATCATCATCATCATTCCCTAGTTTAGCTGAACTTAACAAAATATGCTGAAATGATGGGAAAAAATTATTGTGTCAAAAATTTTATTTAGTGGAGAGGTTATGAAAGTTTGATATGAAATTATTTATGGAAAACCAAATTATAAAAAAAAACTCAATTTGACCTGCTGCTAAAATAGGGTTGTGGTCGTGGTCACAACTAAAAATTTGAGGATGGAAGGGAAGAATTTGAACTCAGAAGAAACAATTGAGAGTTTGGGATTGAAAGGGAATGTTTGAAAATTTAACACTTGAATATTGCTAGAATAGGGTTGTCATGGGCACAACTGAAATTTTGATACTGAAAGGGAAAGGTTGGAACTCAAAAGGAACAATTGAGAATTTGGGGTTGAAAGAGAATGATTGAAAAGTTCACACTTAGATATTATGTCAATTCACGTTGTTTAATAATTAATATTACATAGGTATAGACAATTAAGAATTTGGACTTGATATGTAAAAAATATATTTAATATTTAAATTAATTAAATATATTTAAATTTTACCGGTTATCTGGAAATAGCATTTTTGCGGCCCTAACCCGACCCACTAAAATGTAAAGTTTCTAGACCGGGTACCCGGTCCTGAAAAATGAAAAGTGTCTGGTTATTTTAAATCGAACCAGCATGTAGATGGGCAAACGAGTCGAGTATTGTGGGTCGGATATTTTTGAACACCCTACTTATTAATTGTATTGTGTATCATTTTTAGCTTTCATTTACTGTTGATTGTTCATTTTGAATTAGGAAATGTATAACTTATTTGCTTGTTGCAAGCTAAGCTACCATGCCTTACTCTCTACATGTATCATTATTAAGATTTTGATATTAATTTGTTTCACATTTACTAAATATCTCTAGACCGCACTGATGTACCGACTGTCGAATTGTGATGAAGAGTTTTGTTTTTTTGTGTACAAATTGATGTAGCTGGATAATTGGTGGACTCTCTTCTTTGCTGTCAAATCGTCACCTTGCTATTTTGATATAATACCAGCATTAGGTTTTCTGTGGAATGAACTTTACATTTATGATCTTATTTCCTACATGTCATACTCAATTCTGATGTAGTTCAGGTCCCCTTTCTTTTCTTTTTGGGTTCCTCAATTCATGGTAAAATCACTCAAAACAACTGGTTGCCTTTGGAACTTCAAACACTTCGTGTGCTAGTACTGAAACTGGAAAACACCCAATGAAAAATAAATCCATAGAGGAAAAAAAGGTACTCTCAGAAGACATTCATGTTGTACATAACGTGACCAATTAGACCAACCCCAATTCTTCTTGAACGAATAGTATAAATCTGCATAGATAACTCTAATGTAAGGAAAAGTGTGAAAAATTAATGAGCAACTAATAAAATTTTCAGTGCAACATTTAATGAAAAGGACGAGCAATTGAATCAATTTAAATATCATCAGGAGCCAACATGATACTGTACATGACATAAATGTAAGGATATGAATATGATACATGTGAAGCATTTTGCATACACAAAGGACACAACTTCATTGTTACATTCTTAATTCATGCATAAGATATCATTGATGAAAGGAACCTAGAAATTCATACTTAAGTACCATTACGAATCCATCTTCACCTTGTTTCTCAAGTAGTCTACAACTAAATTTAGTGGAAAGTTATTGAAAATCCCTTCCCCATTCTTCGCTTCAACTGGATGCTCCTCAACAATGTGACAACAACGACAAAAATGTCAAAATCCTCATCACTGAAAAGGCAGAGATATTCCTACCTCAACTCTTCTTTCACACTCTTATAGTAATCATCATCTCATATTATATATGCATCTAGATGATAACATTACATTGAAATGTCATTACCATTATCAAGAAGGTGTCTCAAGAGGATATGACTATGAAATATAATCTATAAAGCCAACGTGAAACATCTGATAAAGGCTCGGAAACTGAAGATAATCACACAATGCAGTCCCTAACCCACATCACATTGAATCACAAAAGAAGTTATTCATATTGAAGACCAAGAAAGATAGAATAATACAAAAGTTAATGAAGAATCAACAACTATATTTTAAAGCTAGTAGAGGTAGCTATCAAGGGAGAAAATCCCTTCTCATAAATAGGTCCAAGAAAGTTTTAATATATTGGTAAATCAGCTTACATGTATGAGCCAAAGCCAAATCCATAACCACATAATCACATCATTTGCTATCATTTTTTAATATCCTTGATGCTCACTCGTATAGAGCAACATTGCAGACAATGCTCTGTCAAAGTAATCTTGATTTGCTATGCTTAATGAAATGTGCCAAAGTTATCAAAGTATTTAATGTATCTTAGTGGTGGTTTACACAAATCCTTTCCCACAGTCATAATCTACGTCCATCCTAAGTGTTTTTATTATGTGACACACACCCCAAATCTTACAACTGTGTAACTGTAAGTTCAAAATAGCTTGGAAGTCATGTTAAACATTCATAACATGACTAAAAATGATCTGCTGCTGACACAAATATCAATACCGACGTTACAGAGAAGAGAATAATTGAGAAAAAATGGCTAACCTTAGTTCTTTCTTCAGCAGGTATTCATTGTACTTTCTCAAGAATTCATCAACATTAAGAGACCTCGGAAATTTGATGAGCTACAATAGTAAATAAAAAAATGTAGGCATTGAAAAAATACATATGATAATGAGCACAGGACATTCAGAATATGGAGTGACAAAAGTATAATGAGAGTGAAAAGGAGAAGAGAATCAGGGTGTCTTTGAAGATTGAACCCTTCAACCCATTTGAACACTTGAAGATAATCCCCACACAAGTTCAAATACCACTCAAAAGCTATAACCTACACTATATAAGCCATGTGTCCCTATCCATTCATGAGTGTATGCAAAGCCAAGCCCGAGCTTCTTGAAGCGCTACACTTCACACTTCATACAAGTGAATCTCTTTAATCCTGCAAATGTACTTTATCAAAAGATCCATTAAGAAGATACACTTTAACCTAACTTACATACAGATCCAAACATATTACCTCATATGTATCAATCTCAAACAATAGGCCTTCCACATTGAATTTTACTCCAACGTTGTATTAGAGAAAAACTGGGTATCCCATAATCAAAGATTTAAATAGGCTTTAAACACATCCTGATCACCGACTTGTTTAACAAGTCCCTAGCTAATCTCTTCGTCAAGTGATTTACTAAATTGTGTTGAGATCTTAAAAAACTAACTAAAATCACACCGTGAGTTATTAACTCATGAATTGCGCTATGCCTAATGCCCAAGTGTCAAGATTTTCCATTATACAATTCACTATAATCCTTAGATAGACTATTTGCACCATTACAATGAATAGAGATTAGGTGAAATCGTCTTAGGCCACAATGGAATTTCATATACCATATTCTGTAACCATTCCACCTTCTTACTGACTGCTCACAAAGCCATAAATTCTGACCCCATAGTGGAGTTAGTTATGCAAGTTTTCTTTTTAGAAGCCCATGAAATGGCACCTCTACCAAGAAGGAATACCAGCCAGTTGTAGTGAATGATCTTCTATATTTTTTATTCAACTAGCATATGAATAACCTTCTAAAACCAAAGGAAATCCAAAATAGCCCAAACCATAATTCATAGTTTTCTTTAGGTACTTAAGTATACGCCTAACTGCTTGCCAATGATGTGTGCTGGGGTTACTTGTGTACCTACTCAATTTTCCAACTATAAAAGCGATGTCCGGTCATGTGCTTGTCATGGAATACATCAAGCAACAAATTACTTGTGAGTACTCAAGTTGTGATACCACTTTACCTATATTAGGCATAAGCTTCACACTCGAATCCATTGGAGTGTTGACCGGGAACAATGTAATGAGATTGTGTTAGAGAAATTCCTTTGTTCTCTTGTTCGATCTTAATACCAAGAATCACATATGCCTCCCCCGTGTCTTTCATGTCAAACCTTGATGAAAAGAATGCCTTCGTAAGTTCAACTTGGATCTGATTTGTTCCAAAAATTAGCATATCATCCACATATAGACAAATGATAACTCAATTTCCAAAACTGTCGAATTTTCTATACAAACATTTGTCAGATTGGTTTAACTCATAGCCATTCGACAAAACTAACTCGTCAAACTTATGATGCCATTGTTTAGGGGATTATTTTAGCCCATACAATGATTTGACAAGTTTACAAACCTTATGCTCATTTCAAGGCATTACAAACCCTTCAGGTTGTTTCATGTAAACCTCCTTTTCTAGATCACCATTCAAAAATAAATTTTTGACATCCATTTTATGGATCCCTAGGTTGTTCATAGCCTCCAATGCAATCAACAACCTTATAGTGGAGATCCAAGCAACTGGGGCATATGTATCGAAATAATCAATACATTCCCTTTTCCTAAAGCCTTAGATAACTAATCTAGCTATATACTTGTCAATAGAGCCATCGAATTTCATCTTCCTTTTGAAGATCCACCTGCAACTCAATGGTTTACAACCACGTGGAAAATCATGAATAACCCACGTATTATTACCCATGATGGAATCCATCTCATCATTTATCACTTTTTTCCAAAAAGTAACATCTCGAGACTTCATAGCCTCACAAAATGTCTTAGGATCATCTTCAATATGTTAACAATATGAATATTGATAACCTATCTCATCTCGTGATCCCTCAACTAAATAAATTTGGAAATCAAGACCAAAAGACTTCTCAATCCTACTTATCTTAATCCTTCGAAGCTCAGGTGACGTGACTTGAGGTGATATTTCATCTTCCTCCATTGTCGTACTTGATGTAGGAAATAAATAACTTGGCCTTGGTACTGATGAGAATTGATTTTCATCAAGGCTAGCATCTGTTGATTCAATTACAGTGTGAATCAAAATAAATTCATAAGGTTCTGTAATATAGAACCTATAAGCCTTGGAATGCATAGCATATTGAATAAAGATGCAATCAATACCTCGTTCCTCCAATGTTTTTCTTTGAGATTAGGAAGTCTAACAACCGCCCGATAACCCCAAAATAGAAGATAATTCAAATTTGGTTTCTTTTTATAGCAAAGCATATATGGAGTGATCTTGTTCCATTTATTAGGAACCATATTTAATAAATGGAAAGTCGTTAACATGGCTTCACCCCAAAATCCGTCACTCAATCCAGAATAAGATAACATGGAATTAATCATTTATTTTAGGAAATTATTTTTCCTTTCTGCCACACCATTATGTTGCAGTGTATATGGAGTAGTAACTTCATGAGTGATACCACAAGACTCAAAAAATGAAGGTTCATAACATTCACCTCCTCTATTAGTGCGTAACTTTTTAATTAAAGTTGATTTTTGCAATTTAACCTCATATTTATATGTCTTAAATTTATCAATTGCATCATCTTTGGAATGCACTATATAAATGTAACAAAATCTTGAATAATCATCGATGAATGTTATTAAGTACTTTTTACTCCACAAGGACGGTGTTACATGCAATTCACACAAGTCACTATGTATGAGTTCTAGAAATTTTGAATTTCTTTAAACACTTTTAAATGGTTGCCTAACAATTTTACTAACATTCAAATATTACATTTTTAAACATTTATATCAAAAGTAGGAATCAAACTATCTTTAAACATATGAAGCATACGTTTGTAATGAACATGTTCTAATCTAGCATGCCATAAAGATATTAAATCAACATTAGAGCAGACCATGTAAATAGAACCACACATATTATTTGTATTGAGCATACACATTCCATAACAATAATATATGAATCCTACAAACACACCAAACTTCGATAAGATAAACTTATCCGATTCATACACTTGCTTATAGCCACACTTAGATAAAATACTATCAGAAACTAAGTTCTTTCTAATTTTGGATACATGTAGCACATCTTTTAGATGAATATTTTTCCCAGAACTAAATTCCAACACAACATCTCCATGACCAAGAATAGTGGCGGTAGATTAATTTCTCATATGAAAAATGGAACCATCGTAAGCCGGTTCATATGACTTGAACCACCTACGGTCCTTGCAAACATGTTTGATTGCACCAGAATCTATCCACCAAGCAATTTCATCATCATGTACATAAAATGCTTCCGAAATTAATGGTATATAATTCTCAACCGAAGTTAAACCATAATTAACATTCTGACCTTGATGAGGAATTTAGCTTTGGTCGAATGGTTTGATGTCACTCATTTCTTGCTCTTTCTGACACGACAACCATGTTTGAAGTGTCCTGTCTTTCCATAAATCCAATATGCACCCTTAGCTTTCTTGGACTCTTTGCGAGTGTTGTTAAATGGGCACTTCTTCCCTGATAGTTCTTCTTAGAACTATCACCCTTTTCCATCAAATTAACTAAAGAGAGTCTCACAATCTCTTTATCTTTGAACTTGCCATTTTCCTATGACATTAGAGTTTCCTCTATAGGCAAAGTGCTTTCGAGTTGAACAAGATACAATTCTTCCTTTTTGCGCTTAAGAATGTGCTTGAAATCCCTCCATGAAGGTGGATGCTTTCCGATTATACTTGACACGGAAATAGATTCATCCATTCCTAGTTTGTGCTGTACAAATTGTCCTAAAGTCCGGAGCAATTCATTGTACTGCTCCATAACAGGCCTACAACCTGACATCTTATAATTCATAAAATTACGAACAAGGAACTTCTTACTAGAAGCTTCCTCATCCCTGTATTTTGACTCTAAGGAATTCCACATTTCTTCTTTAGATATGATAAACATCAAAGTGTGAGCAAGACATAGCATTCAAGATGTGACCACCACAGATGTAGTCATCATTTTCCCATTTATTCCCGCAACAAGTTTCTTCCAATGGTTCATCATCTGCTAGCTTTGTCATTGGAGTAGAAAAAACATATGCCACTTTCAGATTTATAAGGAAATGCATCTTCTTCTGCCATCTACGAAAATCAACACCTTCAAACTTCTCCAGTTTCCCAAACTTGGAAACTATGTCACATATAGATGCCATATCTTGTATGGTAAAAATTACTTTTCAAGAATGCTGGAAGAAACAAATAGCAGTTTGGCTTTTGGAAGAAGTATGAGTAAATTTAAAAGTTAACACACACTGGTAAATATAAAAGTATAAGTAAGAATGTTGGAAGAAACAAATGCTAGTAAATATTATGTGATTGTTGAGCTTTGGTGTAATGAATCCCGAATATCGATTTGAATCACGTTAACATACGCTTTTCTTAAAGATAAATTTGACATGGTTACTGCCTTGTGTTACACAAATTCTCCTCGAGGATAAAATAATAAAAAAAAATGCCCTCTTGTTCTAGGCCTGAAACAAGAGAATGGTTTTGTGTGAAGTATTTTGGTTACTGAGTAAGTCTGAGAAAATTCTAAGATTTTCACTTATGTTTTTGTGTATGCATACGCATGTTTATATAGGAGATGTCCCGAGAAGATGCAACAGTTCATACAAACCACGTAGTTATAAGAATTATAATGAATTTTGAAACAACACATCTTTCCACATAAATGATTACATCTTCCACAACCAATGTGCTCAATACAGACCATGCATGGAGATAAAGATGAAAATAGAACATTACAACGATCCTTAATATGCACCACCATGATCAGAATTATAATAAATTTGGAAACAATGCATCTTTTCAAACCAAAAAAACATGTTAGTCATCATAATTCTGACCAATACAATTTAATAATTATCCTAAAAATGTAAGCTAATAGATAGTTTATACAAGTGTGCACTCCGCACCACCAAACTTGTTTTAACATCCCGAGCTCACAACTACTCGTACTTAAATAGCTTGTGTTTCTTAAAACACCAACAATCCTCCCCCGTTTAATTATTATCCTTGATTAAAAAAATCCAACAACCAAACCAAACAAGTGCACAAATGAAAATATCTTGAAGATTGAATTTTCATCTTAGTGAACTACACATTCCAAATATTCGAGAATCAAAGTGTCTTTAAAGATTGAACCCTTCAACCCATTTGAACACTTGAAGATAATCCACACACAAGTTCAAATACAACTCAAAAGCTATAACCTGACACTATATAAGCCCAGTGTCCCTATCCATTCATGAGTGTATACACTACAAGAGACAGCACCTATTACCTCGATTTTTTAGGGCTTTTTACTATGGTTTTCAACCCTAAAAAACTGAGGTAAATGTAGGTGAAGTAAAAAGTGTAAAGTACAGATTTGTTAATTGACAATTTGTGGTGATTATGCAAATATGATATTATTGAGTTGCAACATCAAAGAAGTAATTTTGGTGAAATGAGGAAAGGTTGAAGACTGAATCCGAGAAGTGTACAAATTGTCCAAGTTGTATTTGAGTTGGAGAATATATCAGTTCCTATATCTGTGGGATTGGATTAATATTATGGAATTGGAATATTTAATTATGGTTAGAATATGGATGAGATATTCTAGTTATTCTAATTCCTTACTTAAAGGGAATAGATTTGGTAATTCTTATCTCCAAGAGATTTGATTGTAATCAGAATATTATGTGGAGAAGGAATTACATTTGCACAAGACTACATGTGTAAGAAGACTTTCCATGTTAAAACAAATGGAAAGGTGAAGCCTAAAATGATTTAATCAGTTGAAGATATTGCGTGAATATTGAGTTATCGAATATTGGAGATTTTGCAATTTTTTTTGGTGTGTGATTGAAGCATATTGGATTTGTAAAAAATCCCTATAATTATGGAATTGGATTTATGTAATATTATGAGATATTGAGATAAGGAAAATCTCTTTATTTATGGGATTTGGATATGCTTCATAAGCAGATTTGGAAACAGAATCTTTTGAAGACAAATGTGGAGAATTCCAATCTGCTCATGATACATATATTGAAGGACATCACGGTCGTGCTACTCACAGATTAATTGAAGAAAAATCTGCATCCAGATTTATATCTTTTGATAGGTACTACAGAGTCATTCATCTGTATTCTAACATAAACTTAAACAGTTGATCAAGTTCATAATCGTATACCTTAATTCCTCGGGAGGAAGAGGTCCAGCGTCGACGAGTTTTGAGGTCAGAGGGAGACTGATCAAGGCAGATCGGTAGCAAGGGGAGCTTGCAGAATTCACATATTATAATTAGTTAATATAAGTATATTGTATGTGTACTTTGTATTGTATCTTTCTAATTAGTGGATTCATTCTCAACTGGGCATAGCCCCGCAGAAGTAGGTGGATTTCACCGAACTGCGCAACCAAGTCTCATGTGTTCATGCTTTACTTTATTGCAAAATTGGTTAGATAGGCTATGTTGGAACATGGTAGTAATTATTGAATTAATTAGGTAAACCAAATTTCAAAAAGTATACTTTTTACCTCGGTTCAAAACTGATTTTTTACCTCAGTTTTTAGAAAATAATCGAGGTAAATATTGATTCCTAGCACAGTGGTGGGAAGTTTCTTTTTAATTTTCAAACCTCAGTAAATTTAAAACTGCAGTAAATAATATGATCGAACCTCGTTCGATGTCGCACCTGGCATTTCAAAAAATTTTAAAAAACTACCGAAAGTAGAATCGATGTTGATTCTACTTTCTGTAGTTCATAGCATAACAAGAGTTTTCTGGCCATATTCCGTAGCTCAATTCACAACCTGAATAGTGCAAAAAACCAGCACGATTACAGAGAAATCAGAGAGAAATTACAAATGAACAGAATGAATTACAAATTGAGTACAATTATATTACAAAAACATAAAAGAACAAAATCACCAGTGAACAGAATCAATAGAATCTCCACCTCCTTGAGCAGTGGTGAAAAATGCAAACACGGCGGAGACAGACGGCGCTAGGGTTTTAAAATCTTAAGAAGCGGTGGAAAACACGATCAAGGTGGAGGCAGGAGGTGCTAGGCAGAGTGGATCTCTGGCAATACACAGCGATGCATCTGCAGATATCCAACATCGAGCGGTGGCATTGAGCGACGACGTTGAACGGCTACACCGAGGTGTGACGTTGAGATGTATGGTCGAGCTGTGGCAATGCGGTGGCATCGAGCGGTGGCATCTAGCGGTAGCGTCCAGCAGTAGCGTCGCCTGGCGGAAGATGGCATCGATTGGTGGCGTCGCTGGAAATGAAGGAGTAGAAGATGGAGAAGATTGAGTCGTAGAAGGTGGAGAAAGTGGATTAGGGTTTGGGGATTTATAAGGGTAGGGTTTAATTGGGTCATTGGGCTAAAATTGAAATGGGCTTAAATAAGGCCCTTAAATTTTTATTTATAAAGTTTTGATTATAAAATTTTGCATTAGAATTTTTAAAAATAAAAATCTATTTTTTAAAAAACAAGGTCAATTATAAAATCTTTAAAATAAAGACTAATATATATAGAGAGAGAAATATTTCTTTAGTGTTCATACTTGGAAAGCCAACTAAGAGTTTACCATTCATTAGTTCATGTCATACATTTTCGTTAGTGTTTATATATAGAAAGTTGAGTAAGATTTCTATCGATGATTAGTTAAAGTCAAACCATTCATTAGTGTTCATATACGAAAAGTTAATTAGTCAATGTCAAATCATTTTATTAGTGCTCATACATGGAAAGTCAAATAAGTGTTGACTGTTGGAGTTGTCGAATCACGAAATTGGTGACACCAAAATGTAATTCAATAATATAAGATTGTGAATTTTCAATTAAGGCATGTATGGGTGAACGGAATGGCCTCGAAAGTCAACATTGATTACTTCTACATAGTTTTGAAAAATTACAATATGACCCACAATTGTGTTACCTCATCATCCATTGCTCCAAAATACATTATTTTTAGGGCAAAATACTGATATGACCCTATGTATTGGAGGTTTGTGCTAATATGACCCTGTGAAGTTGAAAAGTGCTATTGTAACCCTGTGTTTTGCATCAGAAGTGCCGATATAACCCAATGGCACTATTCCATCATTGACTTTGTTATTTCTGGCATTGACCAAATGTAAAAATACTAAAATACCCCTAATCTTCAAATTAAAAATATATTGACTAAAATACCCTTGGTTCTTCTTCTTCTCCATAATCATAGTCATTGCCACTTTTGCCGCTGCTCCGCCACCTCTGTCGCCACTGCCGGCCAGAATTTGGAAACGATAATCCAAACCAGTTCCAGCCACAATTTGGAAAAAACTAGTTCCGGCCAAGAAAAATCAAGAAATTGACGAAATTGACGAAATTGACGAAAAATTAAGAAAAACCAGTTCCAGCCAATAAATTGACGAAACAGGTCCGTCTCCAACTCCCTTACCTGAACAATCACAAAACCACAAATGCACATTATTCAAAAACCTAATCCCCAATCCCAATCCCAATCCAATAATGCCGATTAATAAGGGCACAGATTCATCAGACACCTAATCGGACCCAACGTTGGTAACAAAAACACAGGGAGAGAAACAGAGTGAAGCTTACGATGAGGTCAATGGCAGAGAGAGATGGAGGAGCCCACCGCCATCTCCGGTGAAGCACAGATGGTCGTTGCCGTACGCCGCCTCTGCTCCGTCGTGCGTCGCCGCCTCTGCTCTATCGTGCGCCACCGCCCACTCAATCGGATCCAATGTTGGTAAAGAAAACAAGGGGAGAGAAATAGAGTGAAGCTTACGATGAGGTCAATGGCAGAGAGAGATGGAGGAGCCCACCGCCGTCTCCGGTGAAGCACAGATTGCCGCTGCCGTGCGCCGCCTCTGCTCCGTCGTGCGCCACAGCCTTAACCCCTACCACCCCTGACCCTAAGCCATCCCCGCTACCCCTAGCTCTAAGCCTTATCACCCCTCCGTCATGTGCCACCACCGCTCAGCATACATCCGCCGCCAACCCCAGCCTCGCCTCCGACCACCAAACCCTACCCTCTGGAAATTAATGGGGATTTGCAGAGTGTGAAAAAATGGAATTGCAGAGCTTGGGGTTCAGACGAGCTAGGGGATTTGCAGAGCTAGGGGTTCAGACGAGAATGAAGAAGAAAATAAGTGTGAAAAAAGGGAATTGCAGAGCTAGGGGTTCAGACGAGAATGAAGAAGAAAAGAAGTGTGAAAAAAGGGAATTGGAGAGCTTAGGGTTCAGACGAGCTACGGGTTCAGACGAGAATGAAGAATAAAAGAGGAGAAGAAGAGAAACGGAGAAGAAAAGAAGAAAATAGAAGAAGAAGAAGAAAGAAGCAGAAGAAAAGAGAAGAAAAGGGCATAATTGTCTTTTAATATTTTAATTTTTTTAAATAGGGGTATAATAGTCATTTCATGTATTTCCGGCCAAAATCAGGTCAATAGGGTTATATTAGCACATTTCACCAAAACACAGGGCTATATTAGCACTTTTCATCTTCACAGGGTCACATTAGCACAAACTTTCAAAACATAGGGTCATATGAGCACTTTACTCTTATTTTTATTATTCTTGCCTAAATATATAAATATAAAATACATATTTTTTTGGTAAAATGTTGGAAAGCACTAGTACATGTTCTAGAGTAATTGAGAGTTGAATACTTAGAAGTAAGAAAGGAAAATTGGAAAGGATTACAAATATGTGTTTATGCCTGATTGTTGATAAATATTCCTCTACAAACATGAAAGTACAATGAGGGTGTATATGGTAGCATCACAATCGAGCGGATTTCAATTTGGAGTTATGAGTAAAGTTTTACTTTTTACACTTAGGTCCCTCCAAAAAAGTTGGAGTTGTCGAATCACAAAATTGGTGACACCAAAATGCAATTCAATAATATAAGATTGTGAATTTGAAATTTGGGCATGTATGTGTGAACGGAATGGCCTCAAAAGTCAACATTGATTACTTTTACATAGTCTTGTAAAATTACACTATGGCTCAAAACTATGTTACCTTATTATCCATTGCTCCAAAATACATGATTTTCATTACTATTGCCTAAATATATAAATATAAAATAAATTTTTTTGGTGAAATGTTGGTAAGCGCTAGTACATTTTCTTAAGTAACTTAGAGTTGAATACTTAAAACTTAGAGTACATTTTTAGTCTGATTGTTGATAAATATTCCTCTACAAACTTGGAAAATACAATGAGAGTGTATATGGTAACATCACGTTCAAGCAGATTTTAATTTGGAGTTGCAAGTAAGTTTTTGATTTTTGCACTTAGGTCCCTCCAAGAAAGTTGGAGTTGTCGAATCACGAAATTGGCGACACCAAAATGCAATTCAATAATATAATATTTTGAATTTGCAATTTGGGCATGTAGGGTGAGCGGAAGGACCTCGAAAGTCAACATTGATTACTTCTACATAGTCTTGAAAAATTACACTATGGTCTAAAATTGTGTACTCCATTATCCATTGCTCCAAAATACATAATTTTTGTTATTCTTGCCTGAATATAGAAATATAAAATAAAAAAAATTTTGGTGAAATTTTGGAAAGCGCTAGTACATGTTCTAGAGTAACTTAGAGTTTGTTACATAGAAGTAAGAAAGGGAAATCGAAAAAGATTACATATATATATATATATATTCTTGTACGTGTTTATTGATAAATACTCTGTTATGGACTTGGAAAATACAACAGGAGTGTATAAAGCATCATCACGTTCGAGTGGATTTCAGTTTGGAGTTACGAGTAAAGTTTTTACCTTTTGCACTTAGGTCCCTCCAAGAAAGTTGGAGTTGTCGAATCAAGAAATTGGCAACACCAAAATGCAATTCAATAATAAATAGTTACGAATTTTCAATTTGGCCATGTATGGGTGAATGAAAAGGACTCGAAAGTCAACATTGATTACTTTTACACAATCTTTATAAATTACACTATGGTCCAAAATTGTGTTACCCTGTAATCTATTGCTCCAAAATACATGATTTTTTTTATTATTGCATAAATATAGAAATATTCCATAGATGAGTTTTTTTTATGAAATGTTGGAAAGTGCTAGTACATGTTATTGATTAACTCATATTTTAGTTTTTAGTTTTGTTTAACATTAAATTTTATTATTAAAATCTCGATCTTGTGTTACTCGAACTCTACATTTAATTTATTTCATTTGAATATATAAACATAAAGTCATAGTTAAAATTATAATTTTAAAATATTTTAAAATAAAAAATAAATGGAGTTGCATAAAAAAATTTAGAGTAAGTCTCAGGAAAGACGGTCTTTCCATAAGCTTATGGATAGTCCACGGGGACTGTTACCTTAAATATTGTAATTTTTTATAAAATTTAAATATTGTATTTTATAAGTTAAAACAAGTAATAATATGTATTTGAAGGTGAAAACATAATAATATATGATATAAAAAATATTTTCAAAATTTTTAAATTTTGTATGTAATTTAACAAATGCAGTATATATTTTTTTTTAATCAACCACACATATATATTAATAAACATAAAAAGCATTACAAAGTGTTCTGCCCAAATTAATGGCTACATCATGTTCATCACTAATTATATTTTGTGACTTTAATACATTTAAAAAAACCTGAGATCCTGAACCATATTTAGAATCTGATCCACTATGCCTTTGATTTCCTAGCTTGCTGATTCCGGTTTCGTCAAAGATATTTCCAATATCGAAGAATCTGTGTATATCATCATTCTCGACATTCTCCTCCTCCTTGCTGATTGGATTGCTCTTTCTTGGACGGAGATCATATGTAATCTTCCACGTTACTGTACCCAGGCATCTTGTTTCCTAGCAGATCAGACAGACCGCAAGGTAAAACTTTCTCACTATACCTAGTGATAATAAGGAGCAGGTCGGTGATCAACGAATCGAAACACCACTTAGCCACCTATATCACTAGGAAAATAGGAGCAAGAGTCAGAATGGTACAAAATATACAAGAAACAATAAAAACAGCACCAATGCAGGAGTGGGGGTGCAGCTCAGAGAAGATTTGGAGTTGCTGAAACAGTGGCAGCACCATTTCTTGAAGCTTTAGGAGAAAATAGAAGTCTTTTGATTGAGAGTGGTGGCAGTGAAACCACAGGTCCATTTCTGGAGCTCCTGAGTTCCTTTCCTCGGTTCTTTGGACTCTTTGTCCTTGATCCACTGCTGTCTTGTTTGGTTCCAGAGAAGAAGACTGGGATTGACAAATTCAGAAAGCTGGCTCGTGCCGCGCTGCTGCTCCAGAAATCTTCAGTGATGCTGTTTCACTCGAAGACCTTGGATTTTGAGTCCCTTTGATGGCTCATCCACGCATATTAAGCGGGGGCTTTGCACATCATCCAAGACAAACTCTGCTCCTTTGAGTTCTTCATTACAGTAGCAGGAAAAACTGGAGGATGGTAGAGGAACCTGTGAACGAAAGAGGAGTGGAAAATTAGTAGCATCCCTTCCAGGAAACCCTCAAGGAGGGAGTATTCACTTGATCTAATCTAATTATGCCTTAGATGGGGAATGGTAGATTAGTGAAAGTAAAAACTCTTGATGATTTAGATGACAGAGTAAACCTGGCCAGTGCATCGGCTGTATTATTTGCTTCTCTATAGATATGAACTAAAGAGAAAGTTTTAAGCATGTGATGCATCTCGTCAGCCAGCTGAAAAAGCTTCTAATGTGCAGTAATCGGATTTAAAACATGTGAAATAGCATTAAGACAATCCGATTCTATAATAATAGGATCAGAAAATGAGCATGCAACTTGTAGTCCTAATTTTATAGCTTTAAGCTCAGCTTCTAACGGAGAGTTAGCATGAATATAAGAGCCTTGAGCTGAAATGAAAACTCCCATGTTATTTCTCACCACTAAACCGATCCCTGCCCTATGAGTTAATTTACACCAAGATGCATCAACATTTATTTTTAGTCCTGAACAGGGTTTAGACCAGCCAACTTTGACAAATTTTGGTTTGGGTGGTTTTTTTGCAGTAGGAAGAAAACTATGATCTGCAATTTCAGCATCCATTTGATTTGAGATGAAAAAAGGCTTTGCAGAGAATTGATAGAAAAGATACTCCCTAATCTGGATTAGAACAGCTGAGGTTTGTGGTTTAACGTTTTCATACAGCCATCCATTTCTCATTTTCCAGAGAAACCAACATGTAATTGATGGAGTTAAACGCAAAAGCGAGTTATAGAAGCTAGATAGACCTGGAAGAGTAAAGTAGAAGGATAATCTTTCCCAAATAGAGGGAAAAATTCTATCAGCAATACCCATAAAATGATGAATAATCTTCCATACTTTAATAGCAAAGATGCATGAGTTAAAGAAATGATTCAAAGAATCTTCATTATCACAACAACAGCATTTGGAAGGGAGATTAAATGTCATTGATTTCAGAATATCATCAAAAGGCAGCAAGGAGTTAATCATTCTCCACATAAAAACTGATACTTTTTTTTCATGTCTAGGATTCCAGATGTGATGAATGGAAGAGATACTACCTCTTTGTTCCCTAAGCAGTGTGTAGGCAGATTTAAATGTAAAGGATCCCTGAAAATCAGGCTTCCAGATAAGTCTGTCTTCCCTGTGAGGAAACAAACAGAAATTATGCAGCAGAAGAACAATTTCAGCATTAAGAATAGGTATAATTTTAGGTAAAAGATTATCCCTGTTGTGGAAGAAAACAGAAACTGTACAATCCTCAGGAATAAGATTGAAATCAGGATTACAATGATCCATGATAGGACCTATGTCCAACCAGTTTGAAGACCAAAAATTACAGTTTCCAGCCCCAAGAATCACTCTAGTATGAAATTCGGCCCAGGAGTTAACAGAGCAAATTCTATTCCAAATTTGGGAGCTCTTGTAAGATGTAGGCAATGATGCTATAAAATGGGTCCACAGAGCCTTTGCAAGTTGAAATTTCCACCATAATTTGACAGAGCATGCATTGATGATGGTGTGAATTGATCTTAGACCTAAACCATTCTGATCAATAGGAAAACACAGATTATCCCATTTTTTCCAAGTCTTCTTAGGACCAAAATCTGACTCACCCCAGAAGAATATACTCAATCTTCTTTCAATTTTTTTAATGACCTGTTTTGGAGGTTGTAGAACAGACCAAATATGCTGTGGCAAAGAGTATATGCAGGACTGAATTAGGGTGATCTTACCTCCTGTAGAAAGCCATTTATTTTTCCAGTTGTTGAGTTTTTTATCAATCTGCTCAAGTAGTGGCTGGAAATAAACTTGTTTGACTGCCCCTTTAAAGATAGGCACACCAAGATATTTAAATGGAAAACTCCCCAATTTCATGCCTAAAATTCTCTTTATGCGAGTAATATGAGACACAGTGGCATGCTTACTGATGAAAAACTCACTCTTATCAAAATTAAATTTTTGTCCAGTGGTTTCTTCAAATACTACCAAGAAGGCCTTAAATCTAACAAGAGATTGAGTGGTGGATTTAAGAAAAACCACGGTATCATCAACATAACTAAGATGAGAAATATTAGTAGCAGAAGAAGGGAGATCATAGTATAGAAGCTTACCATTTGCAAAGATAAAGGAAAGACTTCTAGTAAAAGCTTCAGTAAATATATTAAAAAGAAGAGGAGAAAGGGGGTCACCTTGTTTGATACCTCTGGATGCTTGAAAGTAACCAACCGGTTTGCCATTAACTAATACTGAAAACCATGCTTGGGATAGATTTTTCATTATGTTGAAAACAAACTGTCCATGAAAACCAAATTTAAAAAGAATACTTGACAAGAATTGCCACTTTACCCTATCAAAAGCCTTCCTAAGATCTAACTTAATCATACAGTTATGGCCTCTAGTCTTCCTGTCCAAAAATCTAACCATTTCTTGAAGATAGATGACATTGTCAGAGATGTCTCTATCTTTCATAAAAGCAGTTTGTTGGGGGGAGATAATTTTAGACATCAATGGTTTTAGTCTTTCCATCAGAATCTTTGAACAAATTTTGTTCAAAACATTCGAAAGACTTATAGGTCTAAAATCCTCAAAGGAGATAGGTATATCTTTTTTAGGAATAATAGTAATCCAAGTACTAACAACCCCTTTCGGAATATCATGTCCAGAAAGAAAATCATTTACAGCAGAAAGGAGGTCAGTATTAATGAATTCCCATGATTTAATAAAAAATTTTGGAGTGAAACCATCCGGACCAGGGCTACTGTCCATATTAAGGTGAAAAACTACATCCCTCAGTTCTTGTAAGGATGCCATTCTAATGAGGTTAGCATTATCTTTCTCATCAATTAGGTGAGGGATCTGACTGAGAAAGTGGGACTGGAAAAGTCCAGGTCTCTGATACTCTTCAGTTAACAGTGTTTTATAGTAATTAATGGCCTCATTTTCAATATCCACAGATTCATCCAGCCATCTACCATCACTACTTTTGATTTTTGTTATTTTTAAAATACTCCTACGTTCCTTAACCGAGTTATGAAAGAAACGAGTGTTATCATCTCCTTCTTTTAACCATTTAATTTTTTATTTTTGTTTCCAGAAACTATTCTGCTCTGCAATGGCTTTAACAAGGTTAGTTTTTGCTTTTTTGAGCTTAAGGAGTTCAGCAGGGGAGCTATTCAAGTCACACTGTTCCTCCTGAGCACTTAAAAGATCCTCAGCCTTTTTAACATTGTCATGCACATTTCCGAACTGATCTTTATTCCATACTTTTAATACTTTCTTAAGCCTAATCATTTTTAGGAAGAAACCTAACAGCCCTGACTCCCGAATAGGCAGACTCCAGTTTTGTCTAACAAGTTCATTAAAATCATGCCTTTTATACCATGCATTTAAAAATCGGAAGGGCCTTGGGATGGACTGGACAGTACTACCTATACTCAGAAACAGGGGATTATGATCAGAAGTATTTCGATTAAGCACTTGTATGGAGGATAATGGAAACCTAGAACTCCACTGACTCGAACAAAGACCTCTATCTAGTCTCTGAATGGTTGGTGTTCTTAACCTATTATTGCTCCATGTAAAAACATTTCCTACAGTATTAATTTCTTCCAATTCCATAGCATCAATAAACTCATTGAAATCCTTGATGCTACCTAATTTAGGAGAACAAGGACCCCTATACTCATTTACCGAAGCTATGGCATTGAAATCCCCAACGTAAACCGTAGCATTACTGGTTCTGGCTTTAAGGTCCGACCATAGATTTTGCCTACCTTTCCTAGTTCTCAATCCATAAACAAAAATAGCTTCCATTTCTGTATTCATTTTCTGGCTGTGGATAAGAACTGAAATAAACTACTGGTTTTCAATAGTGGAGGATAAAGTTAAATCATTATTCCAAAACAACCAGATCTGACCAGTGCTCGCATGCATACATTTATCGAAATGTAATAAAGATCTGTATAGTTCACATTGTGAGTTATCATGCATAGGCTCAATTAAACATAGAAGATCAAAACTGTGCCTATTTATTAAAGTAGATAACCTCTTCATAGAAGAATTCATCCCTCTTATATTCCACACCAGAAATTTAAGTTTTATAGTTGCACTAATCATTAAAAACATTGGAGGAGCTCTTTGATCTAGTTATAATTTTATTTAACTGTGTTATAAAAGTATCAGGCTGGGGATTCATCCTTTTTTTCATAACAGATTTTTTAACAGGGATTTGAGGAACCTGTATAAACTGTGGGACCTGATCCTTAGCTACTGGTATTTCATTACTGGTTGAAATTTCCTGAGGCTCATCTTGAGTAGCCATGTCATTATCTGAGTCTTTCAGAGATAGGAAACGATTGTATGAGGACCTTTGTTGAGAGTGGAACAGGTTCTGAGCTGCAGCAAAAGGGCTGTAGGGTGGATAAGTTTTATTACCTAAAACCTTAATGTCATCAACTGCATATCTAGATTTTCTTCTTCTGACAAGATCAGAGAAACCAGTAAGTGAAAATTCTGTTAATTGAGAGGGAATATTCTCTTTTTGTGTAGCTTGAAAACCCAAATCAGAACCTTCATTAATATTTTTTGATGGGGTGGATAAGGTTGGGGTCTCTGGAAGTATGGTATCTATGTTATCAGAAGTAGTGAAAGCAGCCATAGAAATCCCCCCATCAGAAGCAAAAGCCATATTACCATCAATATTAAGGCACATAGGAGAGAAATCAGAAACAATAGTATTTATTCCAGCATTAGTGTGAACTATGGTAGATTCATCTGACTGACCTACAATCTCAGATTGCACAGTGGGAGGGACTATTACAGGAGGTGTAGTATTCCTATAAAGAGAAGGGTTAGATGTAGGATTAGTGGTCATATGAACTGAAGGCAAAACCGCTCCATGTGGTGGTGTTATCTCAGTTGCTATACTATCAAAAATAGATGGAGGATGAGATAGTTTGTTTCCAGTAGGTTTCCATTTAGGGACGGTGACAGGGGGAACTGGTAGACAGACAGGAGAAATCTTAGATGACTGGGCCGTAGGATTAAAATTACAACAGCTATCAGAGTGACCTATCCTAGAGCAATAGGAACAATAAGATGGAACATTTTCATATTCCACTCTACACTTAACATGGTTTCTTTCTGTACCAAGTCTGATTACAGGTTTCAAAGGATTCATTAGATCAAACTCGATACAAATTTTAATAGCAGAGGGTCGGGTCAATCCTTCAGTGGCTGCATCCATTTTTATATAAGAACCAATTGTATTACCAATATCCTCAATTGTACCCATATTATAGAAAAAGATAGGAATGTCATGAACAGTTACCCAGAGAGGAACAATGGAGGATTCGGTATTTGGAGAGAAATCTGGAGTCCACCGGAGAACCTTCATCGGGCGACCATTAAAAAGCCAAATTCCTTTTATCCAGCATCGCTGGAAATCGTCCATCTTCTCAAACCGAATCAACACATGCTTGAAATCGATCGAACCAAGTTGGTATCGCCCCTGGAAGCCAACAGTCTTGAAAGCCATTTCCAATTGTTCCATCGTTGGGCGACCTTTAGTGAACTTACCAATCAGTGCATTTGAGTAGTGAGATGACAGTAGTTGAACCTGCTCCTCTGTATACAAGCAAGCCATGTCGCCCAGAAACTCCCTCTTTGGATTGAGATTGGGGTTATTGGGGAGCGAGCAAAGAGGGGACGAACGAGAGGTAAGAGCCGATAGAAAGGTTTTTGAAACCCCCGGCGGTTGAGGTTCCGCCATAGTCGAGAGATTCCGGCCAAATTTAGCCGTTAGCGACCGTTATCAGTGAAGAGTTTCTGGAGAGATTCCGGGCACCAGACTCACAAATGCAGTATATAAGGTAAGAAATAAGTGGCATGTCCATAAACTTATGGATAGACCGTCTATCAGGAGACCCACTCAAAAATTTAAACATTATATTTTTATTTAATAAAAAAATTACATTATTAATATATATATATATTCAATTGTTTTAAATTGTGCATCGCAAGGGTGTCTGCGAGAGGTAAGTGCGACATAAGTCAGACATACGGTCGACGTCGGTTATTTCATGTCTGCGAGAAGCACGTGCGACGTTGGTCACAATAAAAATCGATAAGCCAGACATGCGTGGGACGTCTGTCATTTCATGTCTGCAAGAGGTACTTTTGACATCGGTCACAATTATAATCGAAGTTGGTAAGCCAGACATGTGTGCGACGTTGGTCATTTCATGTATGCAAGTGGTATGTACGACGTCGGTGTCAAAAACAACCGATGTCGGTAAGCCAGACATGAGTGCGACGTCGGTCATTCATGTCTGCAAGAGTGACATGCGACGTCGATCTCACAAACAACCAACGTCGGTAAGGTAGACAAGCATATGACATCGGTAATGGCAGGCTTTTACCTCGGTTTTTAAAAATTACTTTGAAAAAATTAAAAACTGAGGTAAAAGAACTTTTTACCTCGGTTATTTGGCCTTAACCAAAGTTCCGAGGTAAAAGGGGCAAAATAATAGATTCAGTTTCTTGTAGTGATACAAAGCCAAACCCGAGCTTCTTGAAGAACCTACACTTCACACTTCATATAGGTGAATCCCTTTAATCGTACTCCTGCAAATGTACTTTGTCAAAAGATCCATTAAGAAGATAAACTTTAACCTATCTTACATGCAGGTCCAAACATATTACCACATATGTTTCAATCTCAAACAATAGGCCTTCCACATTGAATTTTACTCCAACGTCGTATCAGAGCAAAATTGGGTATCCCAAAATCATTTAAATAGGCTTCAAACCCATCCCGATCACCAACTTATTTACCAAGTCCCTAGCTAGTTTCTTAGTCAAGTGATCTGCTAAATTATGTTGAGATCTTACAAAATCAACTAAAATCACACCATGAGTTATTAACTCACAAATCGCGCTTGCCTAATGCCCAAGTGTCTAGATTTTCCATTATACACTTCACTATGAGCCTTAGATAGACTATTTGTACTATCGCAATGAATAGAGACAAGTGAAATTGGCTTAGGCCACAACGTAATTTCATATACTAGATTCTGTAACCATTCCGCCTCCTTACCGGCTGCTTCTAGAGCTATAAATTCTGACTCCATAGTGGAGTTAGTTATGCAAGTTTTCATTTTAGAAGCCAATGAAATGACACCTCCACCAAGCAAGAATGTCCAGCCAGTTGTAGATGAATGATCTTTTGTATTTGTTATTCAACTAGTATATGAATAACTTTCTAAAACTAAAGGAAATCCAACATAGCACAAACCATGATACATGGTTTTCTTTAGGTACTTAAGTACACGCCTAACTGCATGCCAATGATGTGTGATGGGGTTACTTGTGTACCTACTCAATTTTCCAACTGTAAAATCAATGTTCGGTCATGTGCTTGTAATGGAATACATCAAGCAACAAATTACTTGTGAGTACTCAAGTTGTGATACCACTTTACCTATATTAGGCATAAGCTTCACACTCGAATCCATTGGAGTGTTGACTGGGAATAATTCTCACAAATGAATATCTGAAGTACTTTCTCAATGTAATGAGATTGTGTCAGAGAAATTCCCTTGTTCTCTTGTTTGATATTAATACCAAGAATCACATATGTCTCCCCCATGTCTTTCATGTCAAAAATTGATGACAAGAATGCCTTCGTAATGTCAACTTGGATCTGATTTGTGCCACAAATCAGCATATCATCCACATATAGACAAATGATAACTCCATTTCCAAAACTATCGAATTTTCTATACAAATATTCGTCTGATTGGTTTAACTCATAGCCATTCGAAAAACCACCACATCAAACTTATGGTGCCATTGTTTAGGAGCTTGTTTTAGCCCATAAAATGATTTGACAAGTTTACAAACCTTATGCTCATTTCAAGGATGTAAACCTCCTCTTCTAGATCTCCATTCAAAAATATAATTTTTACATCCATTTGATGGATCACTAGGTTGTTAATAGCCGCCAATACAATCAACAACCCAATAGTGGATATCCGAGCAACTGGGGCATATGTATCGAAATAATCAATACCTTCCCTTTGCCTAAAGCCTTGGATAACTAATCTAGTTTTATACTTTTCAATAGAGCCATCAAATTTCATCTTCCTTTTGAAGATCCACATGCAACCCAATGGTTTACAACCACGTGGTAAATCAAAAAGAACCCACGTATTATTACCAATGATGGAATCCATCTCATCATTAATCGCTTCTTTCCAGAAAGAAACATCTCGAGACTTCATAGCCTCACTAAATGTCTTGGGGTCATCTTCAAAATGATAACAATACAAATATTGATAACCTATCTCATCTCTTGATCCCTTAGCCAAATAAATTTGGAAATCAGGACTAAAACACTTCTCAATCCTATATCTCTTGCTCCTTTGAAGCTCAGGTGACTTGACTTGAGGTGATATTTCATCTTCCTCCATTTTTCTATTTGAAGTAGGAACTAAATCGCTTAGCCTTGGTACTGATAAGAATCAATTTTCATCAAAGATGGTATCTGTTGATTCAGTTAAAATGTGAATCAATATAAATTCATTAGGTTCTGTAATATGGAACCTATAAACCTTGGACTACAAGCATATCAAATAAAGATGCAACAATACCTTGTGCCTCCAATGTTTTTCTCTTGGGATTAGGAAGTCTAACAACTGCCCAACAACCCCAAACTCAAAGATAATTCAAATTTGGTTTCTTTTTATACCAAAGCTCATATGGAGTGACCTTGTTCCATTTATTAGGAACCCTTAGCAAGTCGTTAACATGGCTACACCCCGAAATCTATCGCTCAATCCAGAATAAGATAACATGGAATTAAATATTTCTTTTAGGACCCTATTTTTCCTTTCTGCCACACCATTATGTTGCAGTGTATATGGAGTAGTAACTTCATGACTGATACCACAAGACTCAAAAAATGAGGGTTCATAAAATTTACCTCCTCTATTAGTGCGTAACTTTTTAATCAAAGTTGGTTTTTGCAATTCAGCATCATATTTATATGTCTTAAATTTATCAATTGCCTCATCTTTGGAATGCACTAAATAAATGTAACAGAATCTTGAATAATCATCGATGAATGTTATTAAGTACTTTTTACTCCACAAAGACGGTGTTACATGCAATTCACACAAGTCACTATGTATGAGTTCTAGCAATTTTGATGTTCTTTAAACACTTTTAAATGGTTTCCTAAAAATTTTATTTAACATGCAAATATTACATTTTTGCACATTTATATCAAAAGCGGGAATCAAACTATCTTTAGACATATGAAGGATACGTTTGTAATGAACATATTCTAATCTAGCATGCTATAAAGATATTAAATCAACATTAGAGAAGACCATGTAAATAGAACCACACATATTATTTATATTGAGCATGCACATTCCATAACAATAATATCTGAATCCTACAAACACACCAAACTACGATAAGATAAACTTATCATATTCATACACTTGCTTATAGTCACACTTAGATAAAATACTTCCAGAAACTAAGTTCTTTCTAATTCCGGGTACATGTAGCACATCTTTTTGAAGAAGATTTTTCCTAGAACTAAATTCCAACACAACATCTCCTTGACCAAGAATATTGGCAGTAGTTTTGTTTCTCTTATGATGAATGGAACCATCGTTAGCCGGTTCATATGACTTGAACCACCTATGGTCCTTGCAAATACGTTTGGTTGCACCAGAATCTATCCACCAAGAAATTTCATCATCATGTACATAAAAGGTTTCAGAAATTAATGGTACATAATTCTCAACCAAATTTAACCATAATTAACAATCTGACCTTGATGAGGTGCCTGGCCTTGGTCGAATTGTTTGATGCCACTCTTTTCTTGCTCTTTCTGAACCGACAACCACGTTTGAAGTGTCCTATCTTGCCACAAATCTAACATGCACTCTTAGGCTTCTTGGATTCTTTGCGAGTGTTGTTAAATGGGCACTTCTTCCCTGATAGTTCTTCTTAGAACTATCACCCTCTTCGATCATATTAACTAAAGAAAGTCTCACAATCTGTTTTATCTTTGGACTTGCCATTCTCCTGTGCCCTTAGAGTTTCCTCTATAGGTAAATGGCTTCCGAGTTGAACAAGAGACAATTCTTCCTCTTACACTTAAGATTGTTCTTCAAATCCTTCCATGAAGGTGAAAGTTTGTTGATTATATTTGACACGGAAATAGATTCATCCATTCCCAATTTGTGCTGTGTAAATTATCCTAAAGTCCGGAGCAGTTCATTGTACTGCTCCATAATAGGCCTAGAGTCTGACATCTTGTAATTCATAAAATTACTGAAAAGGAACTTCTTACTAGAAGCATCCTCATCCATGTATTTTGACTCTAAGGAATTCTACAACTCTTCTGCAGATATAACATTTTGATAAACATCAAAGAGTGAGTCAGACATACCATTCAATATGTGACCATGACAGCATTTTTTCATTTGTTCTTGCAACAAGTTTCTTCCATTGGTTCATCATCTGCTGGTTCTGTGATTGGAGTAGAAAAAACATATGCCACTTTCAGAGTTGTAAGTGTAAAGTCTAGATTTATCTAGTTGGCAATTTGTGGAAATTATGCAAATATGGTATTATTGAGTTGCAACATCAAAGAAGGAATTTTGGTGACATAAGGAAAGGTTGGAGACTGAATCCGAGAAGGATACATCTAGTCCAAGTTGTATTTGAGTTGGAGAATATATCAGTTCCTATATATGTGGGATTGGATTAATGTTATGGAATTAGAGATGGAATAAACTTCATGTGAATATTAGGATGAGCATATTTACGCCAAGATGTTTACGGAAAAAGAAGACAGAATATTATGATATTTGTGATTTATGAAAATCTGAATATTCTGCTATATATTAGGCGTATGGAAGCATGGTTGATTTATGGAAAATATCTATAAATATAGAGGTGTTATTATCGAATATATGGAGATATTGAGATAAGGAAAATCCCTTTATTTATGGGATTTGGATATGCTTCAAGAAGCAGATTTGGAATAGGAATATTATGGAGATAATCATGGAGAATTCAGATCTGCTCATGGACTATATATAGAGGACAAACACGGCTGCATTATTTACGGACTTAATAGAAAAAATCTGCATACAGATTTTTTATCTTTCAAGAATTGCAAAGAGCCAAAATTCTATGTTCCAACATACGAACCTGTTGTTCAAAGTTTAGAATCGTATACCTTAATTCCTCGGGAGGAGGAGATCCAGCGTCGACGAGTTTCAAGGTTAGAGAGAGCCTGATCAAGGCGGATCGGTAGCAATGGGAGCTTGAAGGATTCACGTTATAGTTAGATAAGATAAGTATATTTGCATGGTGTACTTTGTACTATATCTTTCTGATCAGTGGATTCATTCTAAACTGGGCCAAACCCTGCAGATGTAGGTGGATTTCACCGAACTGTGTAACCAACTCTTGTGTCTTTTATGCTTTACTTTATTGCATATTTGGTTAGATAGTTTATGTTGGAACACAGTAGTGATAATTGAATTAATTAGGTAATACCAAATTTCAATTGGTATCAGAGCTAAGTCACTTGTTTTACCTTAGTTTTGACAAGGAATGTGTGATCCGATTTTACCAATGGTGACCAGAAAAGGAGCTTCTGTGTCTCGGCCACCACTGCTGGAAGGAAAAAATTACAACTACTGGAAGGCTCGCATGCGGGTGTTCATAAATTCACTGGATGAATTGGCTTGGTACTATGTTGAAACGGAATGGAAACCCCCTGTTGTTGGAAATTCTGAAGGAGGAGAATCTAAGCCTAAAGAGTCGTGGACACCAGGTGAAAGAATGGGAAGCTTGGCGAACTCCAGAGGATTAAATGCCATATTTACTGTAGTAGATGAAGATCAGTTCAAACTTATCTCTACATGCCAATAAGCAAAGAAAGCATGGGTTATCCTACAAACTGTACATGAGGGGACAAGTCGTGTATGTGAATCCAAACTGCAGATGTTGGCTACAAAGTTTGAGGAACTGAATATGGAGGAGGATTATACTATTTCTATATTCAATGGGAAACTCAGAGACATCTCCAATATGGCATATCAACTTGGGAAAGTTTACAAGGAAACAAAATTGGTGAAAAAGGCCTTGAGATCTCTTCTTAAAAGATATTCTATGAAAGTAGCAGCAATAGAAGAAGCAAGAGATGTAGCCACCATGACCTTAGATGAACTAATGGGATCACTACATACTTATGAGATGACAATACAACAGCCTGCAAAGAAAGTCCAAAAGGAGTTGGATTTCAAACCCTCTTCATCAGGGGTCATCCATGAATCTGATAGTGATGATGGAATTGAAGAACTTGCTCCTATCACCAAGAATTTCTCAAGAATGCTAAAGAAGGTGGTAAACAAGAATTCAAAGAAAAGATCTGGAGGGAATGAAACTCGTCCTCAAGATTTTGGTAATCGTGGAACTCAGATGGAACAAGGAAGTCAGCAATCCTCTAGAAATCAAAGTGGTGAAGGAAGGCAATCTGAAAGAATTCAATGTCGAGAATGTGGAGGATACGGCCACATCCAGGCTGAATGTGCTAATACCCTAAAGAAGCAAGAAAAATCATACATCACCTCATGGAGTGAAGATGATAAAGAAGACAAAGAGGAACTTGTAAGAAATTATGTGGCATTTGGAGCAAAATTTCACGGTGGATCAGATGAGGTATGTTCCAACATGTCAGAGAAAGACGAAGCTGTATGTTCCAACACAGGTTCTGATGACATGTCTAGTGATGATGGCGGACAAGTTGTGAGTGATGAAGAGATTTACACTGCATATGAGAAAATGTATGACATGTGGCTTAAAGTTGTTGACACAAATAAATCATTGAAGTAAGAGAAAAATTATCTGGCTGAGAAGGAAAAGGGGTTGCGAGCTCTAGTTGGTGAACTCATAAGAGAGATTGGAGAGTTCAATTTGAATCTAAGCTCAACAACTAAAAGAGCTGAGATGGCCGAATCAGCTATTACCAAGTTAAACACTGGAAAGGCGAAACTTGATGACATTCTGATCATGGGAAAACACTTTGGAGATCGACATGGAATCGGGTTTGACAATTTATCAGGGAGCAAGGTCAGTCTCAAGTCGAAGGTTCAAGAGGTAAAAAGAAAGTTTATCAAGACCCATCAAAGGAAACCTCTCATCGGTAGCTACTGTATGTATCAAGGTCCTATAGAGGAACAATGCCGAAAACTGCTCAGAGATATCATGACAGGGCGACAACTCTCATTATGTTCCAACATAGATGATGTCCAGCGATAAAAAATGGTAAAAAAGGTATGGGTTGTTAAACGCACAAGTACTTGCCTTGTTGCTCATACATCTCCTATTGCACACTATAGGGACCCGTGGTACTTTGATAGTGGTTGCTCTTACCACATGACTGGAACTCAGGAATTACTAACAAACATCCAGCAATATGATGGTGGTTTTGTTACATTTAGCGATGGAAAGAAGAGTCGAGTGGTTGGAAAAGGTGAACTGCATATTGAAGGATTCCCCGTATTCACTGGTGTTTTGTTGGTGGAAGAGTTAAAGTCTAATCTCCTAGGTATCAGCCAGCTATGTGATGATAATATGACCGTGGAATTCCATAAAGAAAAGTACATAGTGAAACATGGCAACAACAAAGTCCTTAATGGTATTCGGTCATCAGACAAATGTTACTTATTGGAAAGAAGTAAACTGCTTAAGTGTCAAATGTGATGAAGTGGATCGTACGGCTGACCATGTTCCAACATCAGTTGATTTCTCAGATCAGGGATGTAATGATATTGGAACATCATATGAGGCAGATCTTAAAGATGAATATGATGACTCTTATAACTTCAGCAATGTTGGAACATCGTCCTCTCCAGAACTCTCCCATGTTCCAACATTAGTGAAGGCTGCATCGAGCGGAAGAATGACTCGATCAATCCCTTGGATTACTTATAGGGAAGTTGCTGGTCTACAATGTTTTCTCTCCCTCATTGAACCTAAGAATTACGAAAAGGATATGCTTGATGAGTATTGGATTGCGGCAATGCAAGAAGAACTTGAGCAATTCGAACTCAATGATAATAAAGCAAGGTTAGTTTCTTAGGACTACACTTAGGATAAAGGAGTTAATTTTGATGAGACATTCACATCAGTTGCCAGGTTAGAATCTATTCACATTCTCCTTGTCATGGCTTGCACTATGAATGTTACGATGTACCAAAAAGCTGTAAAGAGTGCTCCCCTACATGGTGTGGTTAATGAGGAAGTATATCATCGACTCAAGAAGGCTTTGTATGGATCAAAACAAGCACCAAAGGCGTGGTATAAGCGATTCACTGCCTTTCCTATTCAGAAAGGTTCTCGTCGAGGGGGAGAAGATCGCACCTTGCTTGTTTTTCGACAATCATCAAATACACTGATTGCTCAAATCTATATTGATGATATGATCTTTGGGTCTACTTCACCATACTTGGTACAAGATTTTGTGACTCTGATGCAAGCTGAAATGAAGATGAGTATGGTGGGAGTATTTGTAAGAATTCAGGATGATCTTCAGAAATCTCACTTGGATGAAGTTAAAAGGATAATTTGGGTTGAGAGAAAAGTTGTGGTAGCCTATGTTCCAACATCGAGACCATAAGCGGATATTTTCACAAAGCTGTTGGACACTGCTACGGTTGAGCTTCCCAGACAACACTTAGGTGTTTGTTAGATTTGAGGTATTTCTTTAAAGCTTTTTAGCTGTAGGTTTTTATTTTTTGTTCAGAAAATTTGAAAAACAAAAAATTGAAAAGGGAAAAAATGGAGGCGTAGTTGGACATGTTAGAAGTTGGTCTTGAAGATATTATGGTGATTGATGGGATGCATAGATCAGAGAGATGGCTCTTCCCGGTATTCTGGTTTTGGATGATGAGAAGTTTGGAAGGCAGTGATGTTGATCATGTTTCAACACAGAGTATGGAGACATGTTGAGAAGATGTGGACATGGATTAGAGATTCAGATGTTCAAACATCAGTAACTGTGGCTGGAGAAGATTATGATCTGAATGGTGAACAAGTTTATGTTCCAACACTAGATAGGGGGAGAAAGTACTGATGAAGTGAAGGAAGTTGAGTAGGTGATGTGTTGATTCTAAAGCAAGGAAAGGATCTTATGTTCCAACATAGAGAAAGTGGGTGAAGCTGAGAGCTGTTATGTTCCAACATCGGTGAATGATGTTCCAACACAAGGTGAGCATATTATTGAAGACACTTCTGATCAAACTGCCATGAGAGATATAATTTTAGCCGAAAGGACAACTGATCTGGGTGTATATGAGGAGTGTGGATTTACAGCTTACCTAGACTATTTGGGTCTCAAGACTGCTACCTCAATCTACAAGGAGTACAACCGAGAGATTGTAGAAGAATTCTATGGGAGGCAATATTGATCCAGATTTTGAGTGGTACAATGGTGTGAAATTGAGAGCTCAATCCATTTAGATGGTAGATTTGGAGGTAGAAAATTCCAGATTAGATGAGGCACGGATAGTTGCTCCTAAAGAGTTTTGAATGTTCTGCTATGGCTATGTTCCAACATACGCCAGACATTTGCATCATGGGGAGCTGCATTTAATGGAGATTTTAGCTTTCTGTGTCTATTGCGTTTGGCATGGTTATGTTCCAAAGGGGGGATGTTTTGGATTTCTTGGATGACTTTATTGGCTTCGTTGGATTGATGTTCCAATATGATCATTATTCCTGGATGTTGAGGAAAGCTGGAATTTAGGGGGGGATGCTATGTTTCTATATTCCAACATCCAGAGTGGTTTTCAAGCCTGATGTTTTTATTTGCATAAGCTCTTGTGATGAAATTCCAAAAGGTGATTGGTCCACAAAATGCCAAAGGGGGAGATTGTAAAGTCTAGATTTATCTAGTTGGCAATTTGTGGAAATTATGCAAATATGGTATTATTGAGTTGCAACATCAAAGAAGGAATTTTGGTGAAATAAGGAAAGGTTGGAGACTGAATCCGAGAAGGATACATCTAGTCCAAGTTGTATTTGAGTTGGAGAATATATCAGTTCCTATATATGTGGGATTGGATTAATGTTATGGAATTGGAGATGGAATAAACCTCATGTGAATATACGGATGAGCATATTTACGCTAAGATGTTTACGAAAAAAGAAGACAGAATATTAGGGTATTTGTGATTTATGGAAATCTGAATATTCTGCTATATATTAGGCATATGGAAGCATGGAAAATCTCTATAAATATGGAGTTGTTATTATCGAATATATGGAGATATTGAGATAAGGAAAATCCCTTTATTTATGGGATTTGGATATGCTTCAAGAAGCAGATTTGGAATAGGAATATTATGGAGATAATCATGGAGAATTCAGATCTGCTCATGGACTATATATAGAGGACAAACACGGCTGCATTATTTACGGACTTAATAGAAAAAATCTGCATACAGATTTTTTATCTTTCGAGAATTGCAAAGAGCCAGAATTCTATGTTCCAACATACGAACCTGTTGTTCAAAGTTTAGAATCGTATACCTTAATTCCTCGGGAGGAGGAGATCCAGCGTCGACGAGTTTCAAGGTTAGAGGGAGTCTGATCAAGGCGGATCGGTAGCAATAGGAGCTTGCAGGATTCACGTTATAGTTAGATAAGATAAGTATATTTGTATGGTGTACTTTGTACTACATCTTTCTGATCAGTGGATTCATTCTAAACTGGGCCAGGCCCCGCAGATGTAGGTGGATTTCACCGAACTGCGTAACCAAGTCTTGTGTCTTTTATGCTTTACTTTATTGCATATTTGGTTAGATAGTTTATGTTGGAACACAGTAGTGATAATTGAATTAATTAGGTAAAACCAAATTTCAGTAAGAAAGAAATGCATCTTCTTCTGACATCTACGAAAATCAACACCTTCAAGCTTCTCCAGTTTCCCAAACTTGGAAGTCATGTCACGTACATATGCCATATCTTTTACGGTAAAGAATTACTTTTTTAAAATGTTGGAACAAATAAATAGCACTTTGGCTTGTGGAAGAAGTTTGAGTAAATTTATAAAGTTGTATGCTGGTAAATATTATGTGATTGTTGAACTTTGGTGTAATGAAACTTGGATATCTATTTGAATCGCGTTAACATACGTTTTTCTTAAAGAGTAATTCCACCTAATTAATGCCTTGTACAGAAATTTTCCTCAATGATAAAACAATCGAAAATGCCCTCTTGTTCTAGGCCTGAAACAAGAGAATGGTTTTGAGTGAAGAATTTTGGTTACTGAGTAAGTCTGAGAAAATTCTAAGATTTTCACTTATCTTTTTGTGCATGCATACACATGTTTATATAGGAGGTGTCCCAAGAAGATGCAACCGCTTATACAAACCACGTAGTTATCAGAATTATAATGAATTTTGAAACAACGCATCTTTCCACATGAATGATTATGTCTTCCACATCCTATGTACTGTTCTCGCATTGATACTCAATACGGACCATGGAGATAAAGATGAAAATAGAACAGTACAACAATCCTTAATACGCACCAACATGATCATAATTATAATAAATTCTGAAATGATGCATGTTTTCACACCAGGACAATTTAGACATCAGAGTTCTTACCAACACAATTTAATAATTATCCTAAAACTGTAAGGTCGTAGATAGTTTATACAAGTGTGCACTCCGCACCACCATACTTTTTTTAACATCCCGGGCTCACAACTACTCGAATCTAATCATACTTAAATAGCTTGTGTTTCTTAAAACACCAATAACATAGGTTTGTGGAAGTGGGAACATAGTGAAAAAAGAAAAGAAAAGAAAAATGAGGAATTGCCGACGACGAAAAAACTATAAAATAGAGGATCCACGCATTTAAGATAGAGTGATATTTTAGATGAATTTGTTTCTTGGTTCCCATGCTTATTCTAATATAATTATTTGGGTCAAGTTTAGTTTTCTTCACAATTTAATAGTGGGATCCAATATTATTTGAAGCTATGCACCCGGTTGGAACCCCTCAAAGACCTTTATGGCCTTATGTTGAAAGCAAATACAATCTCTGGACACATCTTCCCTTTACCTTAGTTGCAAGCTCTTATGTCATGGATTTTACAGAATGAGAAGGCCACATTAGAACAAAGGAAGACTGATGAGAAGTTGTTGATGTTGGCTAATGAATATAAGGTACTATCTGTACATGATATCCTTTCTGAAGAAATTAATTAAGCAAAACCTAAGTGTTTTGAATTTTAATGTGATTCTAAAAGGAAAAATGAGCAAACTGTACATGAAGATCATCATGATATGAAAGAAGATTGATGCGAAAAAGATACTTGAGCTTGAAATTGAGTGTCATCTAGGTGTTGCTGAGGTGAAAAAACAAATGGAAGAAGATGAAAGAGGGCATGAGAGTAATTACAGGTGGGGGTATTGTAACACCCCAGACCACGACCAACTTACCCAATGCAAGTATTGGGTCGGACCTATGCGTGTTACTAAGAATCCAATGGGTTGGATTATTTACATGTAGTAACGAGCAATACAGATTATGCGGAAGTGATTTTAGAATTCAAAACCTAGCTTACTATTACAATGAAAGTCTTATAATAAGTTTTTTACATGGTTTAACAATAAAAAAATCTAAATTAGTTTCTAGATTCAAAAGCTCATCCATGATCCTATCCCAAATGAAGTAAAGGTTTCATGCACGAGCTCTCACTCTTTCTACTCAGCTACACCTATTGGGGTTCATTAGACTAGGATAAGTTTCTTGCTTAGTGAGGTTCCATCGCCAGTATTTACCAAGTTGAGTTTTAGTGATCACATAAAACAAATAGCCACATAAATCCTAGCACATAGTAAAAGGATACGGGTGGTATGTCAAGTTGCAGTCAAGTGCCTATATAGCAACTTTGACTAACATACAAGGCATAACCTTTTCAGTAGTGCTTGAAGGCTATCAATCAAGAATTCATTTTCGCTAACCACGCCTAATCATATGCTCAATTACGAGCTCGTATCAGATCTAGATGATTATGCTAGCATACCAGAAAATCCGCGGGTAGTCGTTTTAGTCATACAGTCCGGTCTATACCGTTCCCCACCGATTTCGACCGAACTACCATTGGCGTTGGGGACCCCGGTAAACACGAACAAGTAACAAGTAACATATCCAAGTTTGACACGGCTAAAGAAAGTAAATTTAGTCATCAACATAAAATATCAGGGCAATTAATTCACTTAGTATCACACTAATTAAGCATAGTGTGATAAAGTATACACCGTGCTTAATTAGTATGAAACCAAATAATATGCATGAATAGAATATAATATTTTTAAACATTTCCTATAACATATAAAATTCTAAATTGACACAATTAAATTTAACATGCATAAAATAATACACATCAAATTTCAAACTAAGACATTAAAATTTAAAAGATATAAAATACATATATATATATATATATATAATAATTTTTAATTCAATTCGTGCTAAGGTGATGACAACACACAGAATTGAACGATATTTCGGTGCCCTTTTTGAATTCTTTGGCTGCTCCATCGAGCTTAATTGCCTGCGGCGGTGAACCTGGTTTTCTTGTTTGGTAAAGGAACTGTCTGAATGAAGAACTTGCTTCTCGATTTATACTATCATTAAGTCGGTTGAGGGGTTTAATTTAAGAATGCTTTTTGGGGTCGGAGCAGCTTCTAGTTAACTCTAAAAATTGGCAGCTTGTTGCTTCAGTCGGTGGCCCACAATTCCTTGGTTTTCATTCCTCCTAATTTAACAAAGCATGAATCACCAACATTTGCTTCTCACTGCTTTCTTTATTTTAGTACTAGCAGCTTCATGTTTGTTTACTTTCCCTTCCGTTTTTTCATTTTATATTATTTTTTCCCACCATGGGACTCCCATTAGTTCTATAAAATAGAAAAAGGGTAAAAATAATATAAAATGGAAAACGGAAGGGGAAGTAAACAAACATGAAACTGCTAGTACTAAAATAAAGAAAGCAATGAGAAGCTAATGTGGCGGTGTTCTTGTTTAAAAATATTTTATTTAATTAATAAATAATATTTACATGTTATATTTTTGAAATAAATAAATAAATTATAAGTATATTCATCTAAGAATAACTATCTAAATTGTAAAATAAATAATAAATTTTGTTGGAATTTATTAAATAATCAATAAGATTAAAAAAATCTTATTTTTATAACCTTTCAAGAAATTATATATTGCAAGTAAATGAAGTATTTAAAATATAAAAAAGAAATGTTGAACTTGTGGAAAAACAACAAACTGTGTGTATATGTGAACTAAACAATGAATTGGGTGGCATAAATGCAGACAAGTGTTTGTCACAATCATTGTCTATATGTTTATTTTGGAGAATTGTTGTCTATATACCAATATAATATTATATACTTGCGAAGGTGCCGATATAACCTTCAATCGTTTGAAAGTTAGAAAAAAAACTACCTAATTAATGATAGTGTCAATATAATCCTCTGATAGACTTTCCGGCGTTGACCGTGTTTTTCCAACTGTTGACCCACCTTAAAATGACAATAATGCCATCAGACAAAAAACTGAATTTGGGTGGACAATTATAACCTTACCCACAACCATCGAACCATCGTCAACGTTGTCGTTACAGGTAGGGCTATATCAGGATATTATAAATTTGATAGGGTTCGGGTGGTACTGGGTTCGAGTGGAGAGGTTCGAGTGGTACTGGGTTTGAGTGGAGAGGTTCAAGTGGTACTAGGTTCGAGTGCAGAGGGTTTGAGTAATACGGGGTACGAGTGGAGAGGTTCGAGTGGTAATGGGTTCGAGTGGAGAGGGTTCGAGTAGTATTGGGTTCGAGTGGAAGGGGTTCGAGTAGTACTGGGTTCGAGTGGAGAGGGTTTGAGTGGTACTGAGTTTGAGTGAAGAGGGTTCGGGTGGTGAGGGTTCGAGTGGAGAGGGTTCGAGTGGAGAGGGTTCGGGTGGTGAGGGTTCGAGTGGAGAGAGTTCGGGTGGTGAGGTTTGAGTGGAGAGAGTTCGAGTCGAGATTCGAGTGGAGAGGTTCGAGTGGTACTGGGTTCGAGTAGAGAGGGTTCGAGTGGAGAGTTTTGAATGGTGAGTTTCGAGTGGTGAGTTTCGAGTGGAGAGGGTTCGAGTGGTACTGAGTTCGAGTGGAGGGTTCGAGTGGTACTGAGTTCGAGTGGAGGGTTCGAGTGGTACTGAGTTTGAGTGGAGAGGGTTCGAGTGGTACTGAGTTCGAGTAGAGAGGGTTCAAGTGGTACTGGGTTCGAGTGAAGAGGGTTCGGGTGGTGAGGGTTCGAGTGGAGAGAGTTCGGGTGGTGAGGGTTTGAGTGGAGAGATTTTGAGTCGGGATTCGAGTTGAGAGGTTCGAGTGGTACTGGGTTCGAGTGGAGAGTTTCGAGTGGAGAGTTTCGAGTGGAGAGAGTTCGAGTGGTACTGGGTTCGAGTGTAGAGGGTTCGAGTGGTACTGGATTTGAGTGGTACAGGGTTTGAGCGGAGAGGTTTGAGTCAAGGCGGATGGTTGATGTTCGAGGGGTGGATGGTTTGTGTGGTGATGAGGTAGATGGTTGATGGATCGAGGGGTGATGCCTCGAGGAGGATGGTTGATGGTTCCAGGACCTTGAGGGTTAATAAATCGATGAAGAGGTTCAAGTGGTACTGGGTTTGAGTGGTAATGGGTTCGAGTAAAGAGGTTCGAGTGGTACTAGGTTCGAGTGGAGAGGGTTCAAGTGGAGAGGGTTCAAGTGGAGAGGGTTCGAATGGAGAGGGTTCGAAAGGAGAGGGTTAGTCTAGAGAGGGTTAAAATGGAGAGGGTTCGAGTGGAGATGGTTTGAGTCGAGCGATTCGAGTGATAGGAGTTCGAGTGGTACTGGGTTTGAGTGGAGATGGTTCTAGTCGAGCAGTTCGAGTAATAGGAGTTCGAGTGGTACTGGGTTTGAGTGGAGATGGTTCGAATAGAGGGTTTGAATAGAGGGTTCGAGTGGAAAGGGTTCGAGTAGAGTGGGTCCGAAAGAGGTTCGAGTGGAGAGGGTTTGAGTGATACTGGGTTCGAGTGGAGAGAGTTCAAGTGATACTGGGTTCGAGTGGAGAAGTTCAAGTGGAGAGGTTCAAGCAAAGAGGTCCCAGTGGTGAGGTTCGAGTGATGAGGAATCGAGTGGAGAGGGTTTGAGTGATACTATGTTCGAGTGGTACTGGGTTCGTGTGGAAAGAGTTCGAGTAGAGGAGGTTCGAGGGTTCAAGTGGAAAGGTCCGAGTGGAGAAGTTCGATTGGTAAGGGTTCGAGTGGTGAGAGTCAAGTGGTGAGGGTACCATCCACCACTGGAGAGAGTACTATCCACTCCTTGAGAGGGGTATACCATCCACCACTAGAGAGAGTATTATCCACCCCTCAAGAAGTTTGTCAACCACCCTTTGAAGGTACACAATCTACCTCTCAAGAGGGTAAACCATCCACCACTGGAGAGAGTACACCTTCCACCCCTCGAGGGTACGTCATCAACGTCTCAAGAGAGGTGTACCAGCCCTCGAGGGTACACCACCCCTTGAGAGGTCACATATCCACCCCTCTAGAGTACACCAGCCCTTGAGGGTACACCACCCCCCGAGAGAGTATACGACTGAGAGCGTCGAACCAACCACATTAGCTCTCGAACCATACCCACTCAAGGCATATACCCCTCGAACCATCCACAACACCACCATTCGAACCACCTATCCCTCGAACACCAACCATTCATTCCTATAACAATCACCCCTCGAACCATCAGTTCTTGAACATCCACCACGCCATCACTCGAACCATCCACCTCTCTAACATCAACCATTCGCCTCGAGGCCTCCCTACCACTCAAACCATCCAACCTTTGAACATAAACCATCTACCTTGAGGGGTGTTGATTCAAGGCATCTCCACTCGATTCATTAACCCTCGAGGCCCTAGAACCATCAACCATCCCCCTTGAGGCATCACCCCTCGACTCTAACCTCTTCACTCTAACCTCTACTCAAACCCTCACCACTCAAACCAGTACCACTTGAATCCTTTCCATTTGAATCCTCTATTGGAACCCTCTCCACTCGACCCTCACCACTCGACCCTCACCACTCGACCCCTCACCACTCAAACCCTCTCCACTCAAACCCAATACCACTCGAGCCTCTTTACTCGAACCCATTACCACTCGAACCCAGTACCACTTGAACCTCTCCATCGATTCATTAACCCCCGAGGTCTTGGAACCATCAACCATCCTCCTCGAGGCATCACCCCTCAATCCATCAACCATCCGCCTCACCACCACTCAAACCATCCACCCCTCGAACATCAACCATCCGCCTCGACTCAAACTTGAACCCAGTACCACTCGAGCCTCTCATATCAAATCTAGTACCACGCAAAACCAGTAGCACTAGAACCCAGTCCACTCGAACCCAGTACCACTCGAACCCTCTCCACTCGAACTCTCTCTACTCGAACCAAGTACCACTCGAACCTCTCCACTCAAATCTCAACTCCAACTCTCTCCACTCGAACCCTCACCACCCGAACCCTCATCACTCAAAGCCTCTCCACACAAACCCAGTACTACTCGAAGCCTCTTCAGTCGAACCCAGTACTACTCGAAGCCTCTCCACTCGAACCCAGTACCACTCGAACCTCTCCACTCGAACCCAGTATATGGTCCAACACATAACGTAGCATTCCTAGATTTACAGACACCATTTATAAAACAAACCCACAAAATATAAACACCGGGAATTCATTTGGAAACTTAAGATTACTATGATCAAATTCAAAGTACTAAACCAAAACTCTAATAGGAAAAAATAAATAGTTTCGAATGAGCGAGTGATACATGTGTGTCATGATGCAGAAAGTATGATGAGGATGTATGTGTTTAGTTATCTAGCCATGCCAAAGAAAATATGTTGGTAATGGTGATGCAAGTCTTGGACTATAAATCTATGATTACTGATATAGCCTTATGTGACATTGTTTGCTGGTTGTATTGAAATTAATTCAAACACAAGGGACTAAAAAAAAACTCCTGACATATGAATTGGTTAGTTCATTTATAATTTATCATAATACAACGAACAAAAGTAATTCTTACAATGACTCCTCTGAATCCATGCAATTCGTTCTCCTTTTGATTCCAAACAAGGGAAAGGATAAATGTCACTCCCAGTAACCATTATTTGTGGTTTTACAAGGTACATTGCATATTAATACAAATGAAAAAGTGTTTGAAGGTTCGCCAGCAGAAGCTAGAACTATTGCAGGCACCTTAAGATTTGAGATACATTCTCTTAAATCTACTTTATCACTAATTGAAAATATAAAAGAGAACTGCTAAAATAGAACCTAAAATCTACTTTTTTATTAATAGTTAAGAAAAAAGAGAGCAGCTAAACAAAAATTCATAAAGCAAACAAAACATACCCTCATGAACTTAATGATTCTTGGTTACAAGCCCGGGGCAACACTCATGTGTGATGAGTGCTTTTGATTTTTTAAAAAAAGGTGTAATTAGTTGTGAAGCATGAGAATGTTGTGGGGGGGAATGTATAGCATTTTTAGATCGATATTAGTTGTGAAGCATAAGAATGCTGGTCTTAAAAGAAGACTTGTGCAACAAAAAATGCATGTTCCCTGAATGATCACTATTTATTCAGGTGGTTTCTATTGAGTTTCAGAGCTTGAGAGTAACCAAAGAAGGGATGCAAAATATGCTACTAAATATTTTTACTGCCTTTGTTTGTGTAAAGAGAGGTGTGGGAATAGAAGAATAGCTTCAGAAAACATAACAGATGACGTGGACAAGAAAGAGCGACAACGTCAACGTATTGATCTTATTGGAAAAACTGTGCTAAAAAAGGAGGAAACCCATATTTAATGAAAATAAAAATGCAAACAGCGAAGAACAGTAGCTTATTTTGATCTAAGTTAAAAAGTCCAGTAAGTCTTGACTATTATTTGAAAAATTCCATCGCACCTCTAACACACAGTAATCTGAAGTCAAATCTCAATCTCAAACATAATTCTACAAACTCTCATCTTCCGAGACAACACAAAAAAATAAAATATATATATATATATCATAACCTAACACCCAAACTATTTGTATAGGAGGTTTAACCAAAGATGTATGGATATGACTAATATTCTTATCAGACAAATATAATCATAACGTTAACAGAATCCATTTCAGTTTAAAGTTTTGCAAAAAGAAAGGCCTACTTCGTAATACCAAGAGAAAGAAGTTCACCTTATATTCTCTTCTCATGCGCTCTACATAAATGTCCAGATGCAGTTCTCCTATACCAAAAATGATAGTCTGATCATAAACCAAAAAAAGGACTCAACATTAGGCCTTACACTCCCCACCCATCTTATATTCTCCCTTTATTTCAAGTTCAAATAAATGTGACCATAAAAATTTCAAAAAGTGGGGGTGCCAAACCTTACCACTTTCAGGATCTAAACGGACACGGAAGGTGGGATCCTCTCTCTAAAATCGATTTAATGCTTTGGAGAAATGCTAGAGATCACGTATAGCTAAGAATAAAGAAGATAAAAATGAAACCAAAACTTAGACTTAGACACGGTAGCTTTCCTTTCATTCATTCAGAAACAAAACCATGCAAACATATATAAAATAAACCATTAGATAACTCCAGTATATTCTTCTGGCATAAACCTGCAAGTGAGTTTTTTCCATTAATCTTCCAACTCATCTATAACTTCACCTCAATAAGTCTAAACTGTAAACTCTAAATAACACAAGTGGTTTTCCTTATCTAGATAATTCCATCTAATAGACATTCAACCACAATTATGTGAGGATTATGTGAGGAAAAAGTATACATCAAAAGAAAAGCGCCTAATCTGAGATTGTCCCATGAGGACTCCAGAACTAATAACTATACATCCAAAGGTTTGTAGCATACCTGACGATAAAACTACAATGGCGAACGACCACCCAACTGTGTACTGTGCCTATGAATGGACTTCATTTTTATGAATAGTGACGCTCTTATCGTATAGAGACTTATATCTGCAATTATACAGACAACTAATTAGCTATATATGCATCGAACATCTCATTGAAGTCTCCGAATGACAACATTCACTCAGCAATAAAATTTTTCAAAAGAGAATCATTAGTAGAATACAAAATGATAGTAACAGTTCGAAATCTAGCCTTACTCAGTGATAAGATTCTTACTAATCTATTTTCTAGAGAAAAATAACTCTTCTAGTGATAATATATTTATGTTCATCTCAACATAAATATAATAAATACTTCAATAAATACCTCTAACAAGTAAACGGAATTGAGAAGGAACCAAATGTCAACAATAGGTGATGCTAACTAAGATTTCAAAATTGAAAATTGCACTATTCGTGATCAATGCCCGGAGGAACAATTCCAAATAAAAAAATATTTACATTTAGGCTTACAATTCCAAGGACTTGAATAAAAAACATATCTCATTGTGGCAAAGGGGACAATGGAGGAAAAGAAGAAGCGAGAAGACAGAGCCCTGTCGCCGCCACCACAGCAATTGATTGGGAACAAAGCAAACAAGAAGACATGTATGCGTAAATATATCACATCTAATGGGAACGATGTCGTTTCAGTTTCATAGGATAGTCAAAATGACTCAAATACCCCTGGTTGACAGACAGAAAGCAAACAATATCTATTACATGGTGATTGGGAAGAATTCTACTATTGCTAATCGTCTAGTTATATGGCTTAGTCCATTACTTATTTTTGTTTGGTTTAATGGTATTAATTTATGTAGTTTATCTAGCTTTAGAGATCTCCTTCTCACAATTTAGATGGGTGGATAATTATCAATATATTAATTGTAATTGTAATTCTAATATTAGGTGACTTTATTATAAAATCCTGGTAATATAGATTTTTAGTTAACAACTCAAATTACTATTTCTTACTCGCTTATTATACATTTTGCTCTTTTAAAATGTGTGAATCGTATATCTCATTTCCTTTCTGTAAAGTCCTCCGGAGTTGGACTTATGTATGGCATATTGTGAATACTGGTGATATGGTGTTTTAACACCACTGAGTGAATTCTGGTGATATGGTGTTTTAACACCACTGCTATCCAGCAGTATTCCAGCAGCATTATGGTTGATGTCCACGAATTATGGAGTGTATTATGGGATATAATTGTGCGATCTGATCAGAATATTGTGAAGATAAATGATTGATTTCGTGGTCATCTAATTCTGGTAAACGAATATTCCTGTAATAGTTAGGAATTGGTTAAGTAGTTTATTTATGGAACAAGTCCTATTGATAACAGGATTGTTCATTTAAACACCAGATTAGCATTAGATCTTTCCTTAGTTTAGAAGTCTATTTATGGTAGAGTTAGACAAGGAAAGAGTTTGATGAAAGGCAGGATTGCGATGGGATAAAAAGAAGACGAAGACAACGCAATCATTGACACGACCAAGATTCAATCTCTACGTGAGAGCTTTGGAGCGATCTGCCGTGGTGTTTTGGAGGTTCGTAAACAACCGACCAAGTTCGTAAAGATCAGAAACAAGGAAGTCTTAATTCCTCGGGAGGAGGAGATCCAGGGAGACGTGTTGATCGTGAGGGTTCAACGACGTAGGATCGACAGTGAGGGGAGCTCACAACATTCACTCTGTAGGTTAGCAATGTATTAGTATTTAAGTTAAGCTTCTTGTACTAAAGACTGCTTTCTAGTGAATGGTTTCTGATCTGGGCAAGGCCCCGCAGACGTAGGTGTATTTGCACCGAACTGCGTAACCAAGTTTTGTGTGCACTGCGTATTTCGTTTTGTTTTTAACACCAAACTGATCTTGGTGTTCCAACACCAAACTGTTAAACAACTTGGTATAAAGGTTTAGAATTCAGGTGAAACGGAATTTCAATTGGTATCAGAGCAAGGCACTTGCTAACCCCTATACAGGGAGAGTGAGATCAGGTTTCACCATGGCACCAAAGGAGGGGGCCTCTGTCACGCGACCACCGTTGCTGGAACAAGGCAATTACGCCTACTGGAAGGCACGTATGAAAGTATTCATTGGAGCATTAGATGATCAAGCATGGAACTATGTAGTGAATCAGTACACTCCACCTCCAAGTGACAAAACTAAAGAATCGAGCTCATCAACGATCAAACCATTTTCTGAATATTCTACTGAGGAGCATAGAGCTTACATGTCCAACTCAAAGGCATTGAATGCCATCTTCACAGCAGTAGATGAAGATCAATTTAAGATGATTTCAAATTGTGAGACTGCAAAGGAAGCATGGGATGTGTTACAGACGTATCATGAGGGAACAAGCTCAGTCAGAGATTCAAAGTTGTAATACTATACATCAAAATTTGAGGAATTGAAGATGCGGGAAGATGAGACTATCTCCGAGTTTAATGGACGAGTCCGAGATATTGCAAACAAGGCTTTTCAGTTTGGTAAAAAGTACAAAGATCAAAAACTTGTAAGGAAGGTGTTGAGGGCATTACCTCCACGGTTCAATATGAAGGTCACAGCAATCAATGAAAATGGAAGGATTGGGATGAGGACACTTGATGAGCTCATGGGGTCTCTGGAATCTTATGAGATGGAGATGCTGCAAAATAAAATCGGAAAGAAGGAGATGGCTTTTACAAGCACAACCTCTGGGAAGGCAGATGAAAATACAGATAATGAAGATTCCGATGAAATTGCTAACATAACCAGAAACTTCTCCAGATTCATGAAGAAGATGGGTAGGAAGCCACAGGACAAGTCAAGTGGGAGCAAAAATCCGAATGCCAACTTCACTCCCAAGTTCGGTCAGGCAACTGGTGTTGAAACACCGAAGATCAAATCGGTAAATCCAAATCTGAACAGAAAAATCCAATGCAGAGAATGTGAAGGCTTTGGACACATACAAGCTGAGTGTGCCAATACACTTAAAAAGCAAGGGAAATCATATGCCATAACCTGGAGTGATGATGACGGAGGAGACGATATTAAGGATGGAGAAGAGTATACAAATCATGTTGCTTTCAGCGTGTCATTGGAAGAGTCTTTTGAGATAAATCGCAGTGTGTTGAATGAAGAAGAAAGTGATAGCTCAGATGAAGAGACTAGAAGCATTAGTGATGATGACATTCGCAAAGAAAGTATGGAGATGTATAAAATGTGGTTAAAAGTGGCGGATGAAAACAAAGAGCTCAAGGTTGAGAACAAGAGGTTATGTGAAAAAGTTAGAGTGAATGAACTTGGAAAGAAAGATGCAATTGAAGAACTTGAAAAACTTAAAAAGGAATTTGCTGAAGTAGTTCAACGAGTGGAGGCAGCAGAACAGGCTATTAGACGTCTCAATACAGGGAAAGCTAAGCTTGAAGATTGTTTGAAAATGGGACAAACTACCAAATTTGGAATTGGGTATGAAAGATCAGTTGATGCGTTGAAAAATAAGGCAGATCAAGGTGCACCTGCTTCAAGAATAATTGAGGAGAATTGCCCCATCAAGAGAATCAGGAGATGCAGATACTGTGGAGTTCAAGGTCATGTGAGAAACAGGTGCTTCAAATTACTTAGGACACTGTCTGTCAACCCAGCATATCGGTATTTCAACACCATTCCAGGATACAATACCGTGCACCAATTCAACACTGGAGGATACAGGAACGGATCCTTGAACACACATGCAACTCAAAGATCACATCGCATCACTCGACCAGTAAGCCAGGTATGGGTTCGAAAGTCTCAAGATATTTGTCTTTCAAGTTTTGTATGTTTTGGAGCACATACAGGAACCTCGTGGTACTTCGACAGTGCGTGCTCAAGGCACATGACAGGAGTTCCTGAATTTCTGCGAAAATTCAAACCTGGATTTGGTGGACATGTTAAATTCGGTGATGGAAAACGAAGCAGAATAATTGGCAAAGGGGAGTTAGAAATCAAAGGGCTTCCAGTGTTCCAAGATGTGTTGCTAGTGGAAGGTCTGAAGGCTAACCTATTGAGCATCAGTCATTTATGTGATAATGATATGACAGTGTACTTTGACAAAAATAAGTGTATTGTAAATCATGGGTCTGGAGTATTCACTGGATCCAGATCAATGGATAAGTGTTATCTACTCGATCAAGATGTCACCTGCTTGAGCTCGAAAAAGGAAGTCAGTACACTGTGGCACAGAAAATTGGGGCACATAAATTATAAATCCTTGGCTCGTATTTCCAGACTAAATGCAGTCAGAGGTATTCCCGAAATCAGTGAAATCAAGGAGACTGTTTGTGGATCTTGTAAGGAAGGAAAGAAAATTCGTATTCCTCACCATGCTGTACATGATGTTTCAACATCAAGACTTTTGGAGCTTCTACATATGGACCTAATGGGGCCAGTGAGTACACCAAGTGTGGCAGGGAAGAAGTATATTTCTGTTTGCGTGGATGACTTCTCGAGGTATACGTGGGTATCATTCCTCAAAGAAAAATCAGAGGCCGCTGATGTATTCAAGACCTTGGCGCACAAGCTTCATGTAGAAAAAGGAACCGTTCAAATTGCACGCATCAGGAGTGATCATGGAAAGGAATTCGAAAACTCTAAATTTCGGGACATCTGTGAAACGCTTGGTATACATCTTTTTTATACGCTTGGTATAAAAAAGAAAGAATCGGACACTGCAGGAAATGGCACGAGCAATGTTGGCTGAGAAAAAAATTCATTCTAGATATTGGGCTGAGGCAGTACACACTGCATGCTACACCATCAACCGAGTATATCTGCGTCCGTTTACCGAGAAGACACCGTATGAGATCTGGAAAGGAAAGAAACCAGATGTGTCGTATTTCCATGTATTTGGCAGTAAGTGTTACATTCTGAAGGATCGAGAACCCTTAGCTAAATTTGAATCTAGGAGCGACATTGGAATATTCTTGGGCTATTCTCCTACCAGCCGAGCATACCGAGTACTGAATCAACATTCTGGGGTAGTCATGGAGTCCATTAATGTGGTGATAGATGATTCAGAGGACGACAATGCTGGAGAAGGTGATGCGCTTGATTCAGCCATTCCTACTGGTGTTGGAACACCAGCACCATCAACCGGTGTTGAAACTCCAGAATCTGGAATTCTTGATTCTGACCAGAATCCAACGAGACATATGCAGTTAAGGGATCAACCCCGTGTCAATTACAGAGAATTAGCAGGATTATCGTGTTTCATCTCACTCACTGAGCCAAGAAATTACAAAGAGGCTTTGCTAGATGAATATTGGATCTCGGCGATGCAAGAAGAATTGCAGCAATTCGAGAGAAACAATGTTTGGTTTCTTACCCCACGACCTGTTAATGTAAATGTGATCGGTACCAAGTGGATTTTCAAAAACAAATCTGATGCAGATGGTAATGTCACCAGAAATAAAGCACGCCTTGTTGCTCAAGGGTACACACAAGTAGAAGGGGTTGACTTCGATGAAACTTTTGCCCCTGTAGCCAGATTGGAGTCCATCAGACTAATTTTGGCCGTGTCCTGCATACTAGACTTTACTCTTTATCAAATGGATGTCAAGAGTGCATTCCTGAATGGCATAGTAAAAGAGGAAGTTTACGTGGAGCAACCTAAGGGGTTTGAAGACCCTCAGTTTCCTGATCATGTTTATAGGTTGAATAAGGCGTTGTATGGACTCAAGCAGGCACCTCGTGCTTGGTATGAGCGACTGATAACCTTTCTGGTTAAAAAGGGCTATCGTCGAGGGGGAGTAGACCGTACACTGTTCGTGCTGCACAAGGGGTCAAAGATTCTAATTGCACAGATCTATGTGGATGACATTGTGTTTGGATCTACTGATTCAGCCTTGGTGAAGGAGTTCGTTGACTTAATGACTCAAGAGTTCGAAATGAGCATGGTAGGAAAATTGTCATATTTTTTGGGATTGCAGGTTACTCAGGAGAAGAATGGTCTGTTTATCAATCAACAGAAATATGCTGAAAACTTGATCAAGAGATTCGGACTTACAAGTGCAAAGGCAGTACGCACCCCAATGGCAACCACCGATAAGCTTACAAAGGATGAACAGGGGCAAAGTGTTGATCAGAAATTGTACAGGAGTATGATTGGCAGCCTGTTGTACTTGACTGCAAGCAGACCAGACATCTGTTTAAGTGTTGGTATTTGTGCTCGCTACCAAGCTGATCCAAAGGAATCACATATGTCAGCAGTGAAAAGGATTATTCGGTATATAAGTGGAACAGCGGAGTATGGAGTATGGTTTTCTCGGAACAAGGATTCACAATTAGTAGGTTTCAGTGATTCGGACTGGGCTGGGAATGCTGATGATCGTAAGAGTACCACTGGAGGGTGCTTCTTTGCTGGATCTAATCTGGTCAGCTGGTATAGTAAAAAGCAGAATTCTATATCTTTGTCCACAGCTGAAGCAGAGTATTTAGCTGCCGGAAGTTGTTGTGCGCAACTGTTATGGATGAAGCAGATGATGAGAGATTATGGTTTCGATGATGTGAGTCTGACAGTTCTGTGTGATAATAAAAGCGCCATTGATATTTCCAGGAATCCTGTGCAACACTCTAGAACAAAGCACATTGATATTCGACATCATTTTATCAGAGACCTGGTTGAAAAAGGAGAAGTCGTTGTCCAGTATGTACCAACAGCAGAACAACTGGCTGATATCTTTACAAAGCCTCTGGATGGAGAGACGTTTGAAGGACTCAGACAGCACTTGGGTGTGTGTCGAATGTAAGGTACCCTGATTTGTCCATTCTGTTGTATTATTTACTGCTTTGTTTTTCCTATAAAAAAATAGAAAAACCGAAAATACCAAAAATATGTGAAGTGGTGTTTAAACACCGAGGACTTCAGAGGGAGAAAAATCAGCTGGGCCGAAAAATTATTGGGCCTAGGTTTGTACTCAGAAGGAAGGAAAAAGAGAAAGTCTTTTGGGTTTCGGAAAAAGGGGGGAAAAGGAGAAAGTGACAAATTGGTTCCCACACAAAAATAGACTCTCGACTGTTCATCTTCCCGAACCAAGCTCCTCTCAGACTGAAATTTTTCAAAATCCCACAAACTCGCGCATTCCAAATCAATCCTAGTAGACAATGGTGAGCTCCACGTTCCAGAAGATGGTCCGAGATTCCGTCAAGGTGCGGGTACCGGAGAATCCGAGAATTGAAGAGCTAGATGATGATGCAGATTTGGACGAGATGTGTGGAGACCGAGTGCGGACGCTAGCCACGTGGTATGGACTCAATCAGAGACGATGGAAAGCTAGGTTTGATCATTCCTTTGTCTACGATGGAATTTTCTTTTGCTCTGCTCTTGAGTTTATTGAGTGGATGGTGCAGAACAGAGATTATGTAGACCTTAGAAAATATAAAAGTTTGCATGGCAAAGTTAATGGATTTAAACTTGAGGAGTTATTAACTGGTGGAATAGGAGAGATTAGGGAGATTAGTGAGTATAATGCCAAATTGGTTGGGGTTGATTTCGGAGAATATTATAGAGTAGGAGATCAAGAGGGTCAGTACTTCACAATTTACACACGGATAGCCTCCCTGCACAGGCCGATTATCAGGAATTTGGGGGATAATGTAGTTGTGCAGCCCTGGATAAAAGTGGTTAAATCCACTGATTTTACTGTGGCTGGTGACACAGAGATAGTGTGTTTTGATGAGTCTCTGTTTCAGACTCAAGAATCACTGAGAAGGTTGCCTATTCCTGTTGTGGAGATTAGTGAGAGTGAGGAAGAAGCAGGATGTGTTGGAGGAGTTGGTACAGAGGAAACCCTGATGAATGAACCAGAAGATGCCTCTTTGCTGGATGAGGCTCTGGCAGAATTTCTGGGATCAGATTCTGAGAAGGAGGTTGATGGAACTGTTGCTGAGGACACTGTGAATGGTGCTGATGAGGCTGATACTGGTGTTCAAACACCAGCTGAGAAGATAATTGAGAAGGAGAAATCACCTGCTGATCTTGACAGCAGTGTTGGAACACCACCCGAGACAAGTCCAGTCCAGGGACTCAAGAGGAAAAGGAAGGTGGTTGGTGTTGAAACACCACCTGAGTCTGGAGACAGATCTGTACCTCAGATGTCTGAGACTGCCAGAGAAAGATTGGCATCTGACTCCAAGAGAGTTCGACGATCAAAGAGATTCAGAACCAAGAGTACAGCTGACAGTGAAGATAGTGATGAGCCTATTGGGGAGAAGTTGAAGAAATTGCGTGCAGAACGGCTGAAGAAATCTGCTGAGCAAATGAAGACCAAGACTCTGCCTGCACCAGAGGTCCGTAAAGCTATTTGTAATGAATTTTATGATGATGCGAGCCTAGAAAAGTTGGAGTTCATCAGTGGGAGAAGGATCCTGGCAGAGAGGCCGGCTGATGCCGAGAAATACGGAGAATGTGGATTCACTGCCTTTTTACAATACCTTAAGGTGCTGAAAGCTGCCACGTGCTTTGATGAGTACAATAAACAGATGGTGTTAGAGTTTTACGCTAATCTGAAGGATGACTGTGAAAGTGAAGACTCCCCTTGGTTTCATAGGGTATATGTACGTGGAGCTGTGGTTGAGTTCTCCCCTGAGGCTGTGAATAGATGTTTGCAGCGTGGCAATCTCAAGAATGTTCAGTCGGTGTTTCAACACCAAATGCCAGAAAAATTCGATGTTGTGGCAGTTGAGTTGACAGGAGGAGTGGATAGTACTTGGCCACTGACTGGGAGACAACAAATACCAGCATCAAACCTGACCCCAGGTATTACTGTCTGTATATGGTGGCTGTTCATAACTGGATTCCTTCGGTAAACAACACGATTGTTACCAAAGAAATGGCGACTCTTCTTTACAGTCTGGGAGCGAGGCATCGAGTCAATCTGGGTAGGCTGGTATTCAATGACATTATGGATTGTGCCCGCAAGACTAGGAAGGAAGCTTTAGTCCATCCTTGTGTCATATCGATGGTACTGCGGAAAGGGGGAGCAGTTGCACGGGAGTCCGATGAAGTTATATCTGCCCAAGCTTTACGGCCGACCCTCAGAACATTGAGTGGTCGTATAGTGAAGGACCTACCCTGGACGCCTCCAGCGACGACTGGCTCGGATGAAGGAGCAGCTCGGCTGAGAGCAATTGAGGCGAGGGCAGCTGTGTGTCAAGAACTACTTGGACGTCATCAGGCTACTATTGCAAAGATTCAGGGGGAGTTGGCAGCTTTGGAGGCTGAGAGAGAATCATTGTTGGCAGCAACTCAAGATGGGTCTGAGGCTGGTACTTCAGAGGAATCAGATGACAGTTTGGCCTAATTGGTTTTTTTTCTTGGTTTTCTTGGCTTTCTTGTCATATTACTGAATTCAGGGGGAGATATTAGAGGATTTTGTGTTTTGAATGATTTGAATGATGTATGTTTGGTCTGGATAATTGGATATTTGTGCTAGCTGGTATTCTGGTGTTCTATATTGTTTATGCTAGTTGGTTTTCTGGTGTTCTATGGTGTTTGTGCTGATGTTCTATGAATTCACCAATATGCCAAGGGGGAGATTGTAAAGTCCTCCGGAGTTGGACTTATGTATGGCATATTGTGAATACTGGTGATATGGTGTTTTAACACCACTGAGTGAATTCTGGTGATATGGTGTTTTAACACCACTGCTATCCAGCAGTATTCCAGTAGCATTATGGTTGATGTCCACGAATTATGGAGTGTATTATGGGATATAATTGTGCGATCTGATCAGAATATTGTGAAGATAAATGATTGATTTCGTGGTCATCTAATTCTGGTAAACGAATATTCCTGTAATAGTTAGGAATTGGTTAAGTAGTTTATTTATGGAACAAGTCCTATTGATAACAGGATTGTTCATTTAAACACCAGATTAGCATTAGATCTTTCCTTAGTTTAGAAGTCTATTTATGGTAGAGTTAGACAAGGAAAGAGTTTGATGAAAGGCAGGATTGCGATGGGATAAAAAGAAGACGAAGACAACGCAATCATTGACGCGACCAAGATTCAATCTCTACGTGAGAGCTTTGGAGCGATCTGCCGTGGTGTTTTGGAGGTTCGTAAACAACCGACCAAGTTCGTAAAGATCAGAAACAAGGAAGTCTTAATTCCTCGGGAGGAGGAGATCCAGGGAGACGTGTTGATCGTGAGGGTTCAACGACGTAGGATCGACAGTGAGGGGAGCTCACAACATTCACTCTGTAGGTTAGCAATGTATTAGTATTTAAGTTAAGCTTCTTGTACTAAAGACTGCTTTCTAGTGAATGGTTTCTGATCTGGGCAAGGCCCCGCAGACGTAGGTGTATTTGCACCGAACTGCGTAACCAAGTTGTGTGTGCACTGCGTATTTCGTTTTGTTTTTAACACCAAACTGATCTTGGTGTTCCAACACCAAACTGTTAAACAACTTGGTATAAAGGTTTAGAATTCAGGTGAAACGGAATTTCACTTTCTAATTTGGTGTATTATAATTCATTTTCATAATTCTTTACTAATGAGGTTGATTTCATTCGGAAGAAAGACAGAGATAATATTGGCAATAAAATATGTGTTGAGAGCCTTATTTATATTACAGAATTGCACGCTTGGAGATTTCTTCGTGTGGAAACTATGCGCACACGTTCGATGATGATTATCAACGATATTAATACCTCAATTCTTGGTTTGTGATAAGGTATTAAGGAAGGATCTGCATGTGATGCTTATCTTTGGTTTGAATGACTGTTGGTTCATGAAAAATCAACCATGAACGCATGGCTTTTGTTTGCATGGCTTTTGCTTTATAATATTGACATCTTATCATTTTATTTTATTTTATTTTTCTTTTTAATTATTTATTATTGTTTTTATTATTTAAATATTTATATTTATAATTTGAAATAAGTAGAAAATCGTAATTTTGATATTACAAGACCTTATTCTATTATAAACATTTAATCAACATTAAAGCTAGTTGTCAATAATATTTAATTTCACTTGAAAGTATAATATTTTAGAGTTTTATATAATTTTTGATAATGGTGTATTAATTACAGAGGTTATATAACTTTTTCAAATTATACCATTTTAATCTTTTTTTTACTTGATTATTATTATTACCCTTTAAATGTGCGAATCATTTCTCTCACTTTCTTATTCTAATTCGGTGTATTATTATTCTTTTTCTTTTTCTTAAATGAATCTTATAATAAACACCAATATTTTATCATCGTTTGATATTAACTACTGTATATTTTTCAAATAATTAAGATTATTAATTCAAATTTACTTCATCTATGATCAACCAAGATTATTATCTAGATTAACCCATAATAATTATTTTTCCTAATTTATATTTTATAACTAGCACATAGTTCTTCTCTATTCAATTGTTTTTTTTAAAAAATTTGTTTTATTAATACACATCCATAAGTAAAAAAAAATTCCAATTAGAGTGATATTAAATGTTCAATTGAGATAACTTGATTTGTATTGGAGGTATATTTTATTTATTAGTTAAATTAGTTTGGGGTTTCACTGGATCCCCAGGGCTAGTCCAATGTAATTTGAGGCCCCGTGTGAAAATAAATTTTGGGCCCTTATATAATTATTTTTGTTAAATAAAAAATATAGAAAGAATATTTTATTAAAAATTAAAATCTATTAAATTGCAGAGAGTATATTAAAAGGACAACAAAATGTCTTATTTTAGACCGACTAAATACTAGACGATGTCATTTATAATTGATATAACTAATGTGTTGATTTTAATGTTTATTTTTATTTGTCGCAATGAGCCTCGTATAACTTTAAAAAAAAATTATTACGTATCGCAATATATAAATAATTATAATTTGACCATGAAAATTATTCAAATGAAGTTTTATATGATTGATTTAACCTTTAGTAACTAATAAGTCTTACGGAAGACTTTATCAAAAGAACAATAATTCTTCCTTAAAAAAATAAAAGGTAAAAAAATGGCCTTAATTGAAAGGGAAAAAAGGCCTTAACTAAATAAGGCATGAAATTGGGCCGAAAATTCAATTTTAAATGGACAAATGATTAAAGAATTCAAGGAAACAAAATTGTCAAAAAATTCAGAATTAAATTAAAAGAAAAATACATATAAGGGGCTGAAATATAAAATTTTAGGTCCTCCAAATTTTTAGGCCAAGCACGGGTGCACAGTCTGCACAGGTCTTGCGCCGGGACTGGGTATCCCACCTGTAATTTAAAGATTTTAATCATAATTTTCAATACATGTTTTACCTCAAATAAATTTAAGGAATTTTTACACTTCTAACTCTAACTTTAAAATAAAAGTATCAAACTAGCCCTAACTTTATGATGAATTGTTCAGTTATAAACTTTTGGGCTAATTTTGACGTTGACTGAAAAATTAGTCAATATCCGAACCTGAAAGGTATAAAATACTAGGGGTTGGCGTCAGTTCGGTTTATTCGATTTTTGGTTTATTCGGTTCGGTATATTCAATTTTTTTCAAAAAATTCCAAAATTAAAATCGACCCGAATAACCCAAATAACCCGAATAAACCAAATAAACCGAACCGGATTTGGAATTCGATTTCGGTTTGAATTCGGTTCAAACCGAATAAACCGATTTGGTTTTAATATATTTTAAATAATTACCAAAATTATATATCTTACCTTGAAATTTAATAAAAACTAAAAATCTAAATTTTACATCAACCAAATCAAGTTTTCAAAATAAAAATCCAACAAATACCTTACAAATTCAAGCACAATAATTTTACTTTAGCATTACATTTAACATTAAAGTAAAATACTTCATTTTATAATTTATTTTCAAAGTGTTCACATTTTTCAAGCCGTTGATTCACCTTGAGGCAACTTGAAAAGAAAAGTCACAAATCATCATTTTCTGCCCATATAAAAATATGTTGCATTTATAAAACCAACAAAATGGTTAGCTGATTTAAAATGGTCATCTGCAAAATAACTAGTCTCTTAAGTCACTGGTCCAATAAGGATATACAGTACAAACTACAAGCACAACATCTAATAAGGATATACAGTACAAACTACAAGCACAACATCTAATAAGGATATACAGTACAAACTACAAGCACAACATCTAATAAGGATATACTGTACAAACTACAAGCACAACATCTAATAAGGATATACAGTACAAACTACAAGCACAACATCTAATAAGGATATACAGTACAAACTACAAGCACAACATCTAACCGAATTCTAATCAGCCCAAAAGGATGGCAACTAGCCACCTTGCACAATTAAATTCTATTGCAAATGCAAACTCTATCTGCTTTATGTTGCACAGTAAAGTATCAGTCGAGAATGCATTTACTGAATCAAAACAAAGTATAAAGCAAAGGAGCAGATAGAGTTACTTAATGCATCATATCCAGGCCTTAAGATTTACTGAATGCATCCTAGTCAATTAATATGAAGGCCTTAAGATATAAATCTTGTACAAACCTTCAAAAATCCAAAGCAAAGGAGCAGCTAAACATCCACAACAGTTGACTCCATCGTTGTTTGTTGGATTTCTGCAATAAAAAATATATATTAAAGAAGTGCAAACTAGAATTTAAATAATTTAGCACGAATATGATAGTACATTCTTCAAATTTTTCAAGCTTCTCAATGTTTTCTTCCACTTTAATTTCAATTCCAGCACCACAGTACCAATCTTGAGCACATATCAAGGCTTGTACAAGTTTAGGAGTTAAGGAACTTCTAAATGCATCTAGAACTCTTCACCATGTGCTGAAAACTGACTCTGAAGCAACTGTAGATATTGGAATAGCTAAAATATCCCAAGCAAACTTGGACAATATGGGAAATTGAGGACTATTCCTCTTCCACCATTTCAACACACAGAAATCCGGAGCTTCAAAACATGCTTGTATCATCAGTACTTTCTTCGGTTAGGTACCTATCAAGTTCTGATTTGAAATCTCTAACAAAACCGGATTCTGTCTTTTTCTTTTTCAATGCAGCCCTGTTTTGATCCCTAATTTTCTTCAATGGGTCAAGATTGTTACTCAAAAAAGAATGTGATGAACAAGAAGATGTTGGTGAAGTTGATACTTCAACAGAATTTCCAACTCCTACACTATAAATCCTCCTATAATCATTGAACACTTCATACATAGCACACTTAACGATTTCAGCAATGCGTTCCCCTTCCTCATCACCATACATTTGACAAAGAACTATTTCACAATAGTCCAATTTGTTCCTTGGGTCAAAAGCACTAGCAATGAAAACCAACATATTGAACTTCTCCACATTTCCCCAAAATTTTTCAAACTTCTTCAACATTGAGGATGACATCTCTCTCATTTCAGCATTGGGGCTCTTCAAACTCTCTTTCAAGAGTGCATATATATAACTAATGTCATCCAAATAAGAATCGGCAGCAATATACTTTGTACCCAAAATTCTTACAGTAAGCACATAGAAATGTTTAAGAAAAACAAGAAGTCGATGAACATTATCCCAATCCCAAAGTTGTGGAACAACCACTTCTTTTACAAAATTGTCATCTTCTTGCTCCAAGTATCTAAAAGCTCTCTCATACTCCAAAGCCACACTTAGCATCAAATAAGTAGAGTTCCATCTAGTTGCAACATCTAAACATAGGATTTAGAGCTTTCACAATTCTCCAATTTTACATAACCATAGAACTTCCTTAACCTAGCTGGTGATTGCCTAACATATTTCACCGATGCTCTAACACTTTCAACAGAATTACCAAGTTCTTTTACCCCATCTTGAACAATTAGATTGATAATATGAGCCACACACCTAACATGCATCCATTTTCCTTGTAAAATACAAGACTCTCTCCAATTAACACACTTCTTTTTCAAGTAGTCAAGAACAACATCATTAGAACTTGCATTATCAACTATAACAGTACAAATAGTATTCATACCCCAATCAACCAAGCACTTTTCTACAAATTTCCCAATATCATGACCCTTATGACTATCAACCAGACAAAATTTCAATATAACCTTTCTCAAATTCCAATCATTGTCTATGAAATGACCAGTGAGACACATATAATTAATTCGTTGTACTGATGTCTAAGTATCTGTAGTAAGACACATTCTAGGGGCTATTTTTCTCAGTTGGGATTTAAGATTAGATTTTGCTTCAACATACAACTGATAACAATCCCTAGTCAATGTTCTTCTAGATGGAATCACAAAGGCATGCTGAATAATTCTTATGAAACATTTAAACCCTTCATGTTCAACAAACTTTAATGGGAGTTCATCCATAATAATCATTTGAGCTAAACCCGACCTACCATCTTTTTGATCAAATTTCCAAGCCACCAAACTAACTTTTTCCTCACCGCTAGTCCCATTTAAAGATGTATTGTAGGTCAATTGGGATTGGGTTGATGGCTTATTATCAGGGTTCATTGCACATGTGCCAATATGGTTTTTCATATTAGTGGTCCCACTAGATTTACTATTAGAACCATATTCTCTACCACAATGCTTGCATCTACTTCTCAAACCACCTTTATCATCAGTGAATTCGATAAAGTGATCCCAAACAACTGACCTTTTTTTGTACGTCTTCCATTTTCGGGGCACATCATGCACACCCTTTGCCCCTACAGCTCCATTAGATCCTTGTGAACCCTCACTAGAGAAAGTTGAATTAACGTTGCTCTCATTTGCTTTAACCTCATCAGACATTTTTGCTGTTTTTCAATCTGCAAAACAAAATAAAATTTTAAAATGACAAAGAAACCAGTTTCTGAACTTTACCAAACTGAACAGCCAACGTTAAAAAGCATCGAAGCCTACATTAATTAGTTTCTGAAGAAGAAGAAGCCTACAACTGAAATTCTTGCAGGTTTTACTACCTACACATGTATTTCAGTATTTGTTAGGATAGACTGTAATACTGAAATTTTGGTGCATGTTCTGTAAATGTCATCAGAGTAAACTTAGTGTCATTTTTTAAATTATTATTATTACGTAGCAGTATTACAGTAAGATTACAGTAGCAGTATTACAGTAGTAGTATTAGCAGTATTATTAGTAATAAGTAGCAGGATTACAGTAGTCAGTAGCAGTACTAGCAGTATTATTAGTAATAACTTAGTAAACCTAGGCACATGAGTAGTCGAACTAAGAATTATTACAGTAAATATGGGGAAATATTACAGTACTCACCTTCTTGTTGTGCTTCCTAGCTTACTTTTGGTTCTTCAGAAATTTGGTCCTACTAAACAAACCACCAAAACCAGAGTTTGAGAAAAAAAAATTAAGAACTCATAAAACAAAATCACAAAAGTAAGAAAACAAAACAAAGGCAAGCACTTCAAAACATATATATAATAAAACATCTATATGATGTATGCAGCACTTTAATTTCGATTTCCATTATCACACCACACTCATCCTCAATCAAACACTCATTTTGAGCAGTACATAATATAGCAATAAGGAATAAGTAGCAGTATTAAGAACCTACTAATACATGTACCAAACTTTCTGAACCTACTCATTCTGAAATCAAATAATAATTATTTCAGAATGAGCAGTATTAGTAGGTGCATGTTCTGTGTACATACTACATATAGCAATAAGTAGCAGTATTAAGAAAAGGACAAATAACCAACCATAATTAACACATAACTTAGATACCAAGTTAGCTCAATACTACTACATATTGCAAACACAAAGCTTACTCAGATTAGCAATCAATGACGGAGTTTTACAGTAAACATGCGAAAGAGTATTCGAGTGAGAGGCCAGTTTACCTTGAAGAACTGTTCCAATTTATTTCAATCAAGACTCACACTCAAGATCTTGCCTGGGATCGATGTTGGTTCCTGAAACGGCCAAGTTGCCAAATCAGTACAATTTTTTCACAACTTCTAATTTCTTGATTAGCATGTCTCATAGCAATAAGTAGCAGTAGTACAAATCCAAAAGATCATGAGAGGCCAGTATACTATATCAATGCTTGAACATCACCATTATTATCAAACATAGCCATCTTTTTAGTACAAATCCAAAAGAAAAAAAAAACCTGAAATAATTCACATGAGACATCAATGGCCTCAATCCCAACTTACAGACTCAACAAACTCCTCTGCCATATCAGATGACTTGATTACATATGTTTGTTCTAAAAATTTTAGAATTTTTTAAGCATTCTTGAGGTCACAAAAAATTCAGGAACCTGATTGTCAGAATTCGGCAGTGCTTTGATGCTGATGAAAGAAATTTGGAGAAGAATATGGAGTGCTGCCCAGTAAATTGTGAGAATTTGTGGAAAGTAAGATTAGGAATGAAAAATGTGAACCAGAAGGAACGATGTCCAGAAAATCCTGAAAACTGGTGAAAAGTTGATTGATACACTAATGAAGCTTTGCTAAAAATTTCAAATTTTTTTAGTGAGGGGATGAATTCATGAAGACAAGGTTTCAGAACAATAGGCAGTCTGGAATAGGATTGGCTCTTGTAGTTTGGATTTCAGGAGGATATATGTGGAGGGCCCAGAAAATTTTGAATTTCATATATTGTATGGAGGAATTCGGGGGGGGGGGAGTTATCTGAATTTGTTAGAAAAAATGGAGAAAGAGAATGACTTGGCAAAGAAAATGAGTATATCAGTTGCAAGTGCAGTATGCAAGAAAATGAGTATATCAGTTGCAGCATTCATAAGATTAAACAACATAAATATTAAAAACAAACTGAACTTCCAAACTGATACAAAAACCCTCAACGACAACCAAACTGACTTAGAACTTCTCTCATGGCTCAATCAATGTAACTGAGGAAAAGTGGCACACTTGCTCGAGCAAACACCGATGAAGAGCTAGAGAAGGAATGAGATAGGTGGACAGAAATGGAAAAGCGAATGCATTTTCCTAACCAATGATCTGAGAATCAACTTAAAGGCCTATCGCATGCGAGTAGAGAAGGCAGATATGGAGCTGAGACTAAATAAAGAAGAAATGCACAGAAGAGCTCAACAGCGTGCTCAGGAGATTAGTCCCCGGGCATGCAAACATATAATTAAGTTCAGACCAAGCAGCAAAACACATAGTAATTCACATATAAACAAACTCTGTCATGGAATATTCAGTACATCAATTTTTATTCAGTTCCCTAGGCTTTAGGACATCAAATTTGACCAATACGGCGTCAAATATTCTTGCCATGTTCATTTCGCTACTATCTGTATATGGTGATACTGATACTATAAGTAAAAGTGTACACTATACACAGTTGTAAAGGGAGATTTTCTGAAAAATTAAGAGACATTTCATGCTGATGAATGTATGTAAATTTCCAACCACTTACCACTGTAATGAGACATTTCAATTTGTTCGGAACATAGAGACAATTCAGCATCCCCTTCTTGTTTCCTCAGTTTATCAACCACACTGATACCACACACAAGAACACCCCAAACATCACAAAACAAAATACTAGAAGTAGGACAAAAGCTAAACCATGCACTTGGGATAAGATTTTTAAAAAAATCAACCTTATAACTCTTACCATTAAGATTGTTCCAGCCACCATATAATCCTGTGGGATTGTCCAGACCCCTGGTTTACGAAGGGATGACGCCAATGCCTTCACAATTGACGATCCAGGGATCTCCTACAAATATCAACGAAGTTTAGTGTCCAAGCCTCCTAAAACTAAAATCATCAACTGAATCCCAGGGAAATCTGTTTAGACATCAAAGAGTAAAAAAAACTACCTTGGTTGTTGATATCTTTGATTGACCCTCGTCGTTCCTTGAGCTCTGTCCCTTGTTTGTGGTGCGTCCACTACAAGGCTATGGCGCCGGAGTATGAGGTCGTGGCGACGGAGATAAGGACGGGGAATCGGGATCGTAAAAACAAGGGCTAGGGTTTTCTATTTTCGCGATGAAGAAGAAAAGGGCAGCCTACCAGCCTCGGCTTCCTTCCTTTCGTTTTAACTTTTTCGTTTTAACATTCGTTCCAATTTTTTTTTATTTTGGGCCATAGTTAATCTATGTTTGGGCCATGAATATATATACATTAGTTTTTGATTTTGTGAGTTTGGCCCATGATATATATGCCATATATTTTATATTAATACTTTAGAATTATATTAGTTAGTATATAAGTATTTAATTTATTTTTTTAATTACAATTCGGTATTCGGGTCAGTTTTCGGGTTGAGTTTCCATATCTAAAACCAAACCAAAAACCATATTCAGAATTCAGTTTATTCAATTCGGTTATCCAAAAACCGTATTTTAAATTCGGTTCGGGTTATTCGAATTCGGATAATTCAATTTTGGATTTGATTTTAGTTTTTTGGTTTTTTTGCCCACCCCTATAAAATACCCTCACCCATTAAACTGAATTTTCCCCATTTCCGCTTATCACCACCTATCCTCCACCTCTTATCCCCTTCATGTCATATAAGATGTGATCAATGTTATCCAAGCCGATGAAGCTCATCATCGTGATGTTAACCATTTTACTGCAGTGAGAATCTTCAACCTAGATTTTCTATTCTCTTAATTATAATATGTGCATTTTTTTATGCTAGTTATGAAGGTTTGATTATTAATGCATTCTAAGTTGTGTGTTGGTAGAATTTGGTCTTGTAATTGAAGTCATAAGAAAGAACCTTCTTGTAATAATAATTTACTAAACAGATGACCGGCGATGCCATGACTGGAAATGGGGATCAGAGAAGTTGAGTTGTTGCTGTCGGTGGAAACTTGGATCTCCAGCAGCGATTTGCTCTAGCCGAGTTCTCCGATCTTCGGTGGTGGAGACTTGGATCTCCTAGAAGCTCTAACCGAGTTCCCAAATCAACTCATCCAAGCCGCCCACCACCCGAGTTCCCAGAAAAACTCGCCCACCTCCCACCCGAGAAAGAATAAGAAAGAACGAAAATGATCAGCGAAGAAAGTAAAAGAAAGAAGAAGAAAAGGGGAAAAACATGAGGGCATTTCCATCTTTTCCATTTTTCTTTTTTTTAATCTAGGGGCAAAAATGTTATTTCATTACAATCCAACCAAACCTCATGTTGACAATTGAAGTCAATGGCGCCCAGGGTTAGATTGACACATACATCAATAAGTTGAGGTTATTTTGACACTTTCTTATTTTGTAGGATTTTATTAGCACTTTCAGCCAAAACATATTGTTATTTACCACTTTACACTAAATTTAATTATGTATAGTAATGCCTGCAAAAAATTATATTTAGCGAATACACGTTAAAACGAATCTCACAATATCTCCACCAATAATTTTAGTTACATAAAATAATGGTACATAAAAAATGATTTTTGTAAGTACATGTTACGATAAATCTAACAATGTTTTGAAATTTTCATGATCATATTAATATTTATAGCGTACTAATTGAAATTTATGATTAAAAAAATGTATCTTAAAAGTTGGCGGAAAATTAAGGAGTTACAAGTGGAACGGCGTAAACAATTTCATTGAGTACTTATCCATCCATCAGCTGAAATGTCAAAAATCATCACCATCTTGCAATGTAATCGTGGGTTGATGATTTTATATTTTGACACAGTGACACCTTGACATGAAATATGAGATACAAGACCAACAAAGAACTCTTCGTCTCAGTTACCTTGTGTGAGAAGAAAATTATTTAATAACTTGCTCCCCTAACATATTGGTCTGGTTCTGTCACTGCAAGAGACCTCACTTTGTCAACAACTAATAGTTAAAACAAGTAGATAAATCAATCAAATATTTTACTGTTAAAATTAATAGCTATTTGTCTAACATGGTCTAAATAAAAAAATTCAAAAAGTGTGCATGTTGGTACATAAAAAGAGGAGAATATGTCATCTTTTAGGGGTGGCAAATGGGATGACGAGTCAAATATAGGTTGAGTAATATGGGTAATTCAAAATTATGGGTATGACCTATTTCGACTCATTTTATGATGGATCAAAAAATGGGTCAGGTCAAAATGGGTCAAGTTCAAACCCGCGGGTAAAAAATCATTCAACTCACGGGTTAAAAATGGATAAACCCGCAGGTTTAACAAATGAATTCTCCTGACAATTTTTTTACAAATAATTATCACCTTTAATTTTTCAAAAATCCAGCATATAATGTTCATTAAGAGTAACAAGTCCGTAATCATCATCATCATTCCCTAGTTTGTGTCAATAATTTCAATTTAGTGGAGAGGTTATGAAATTTGATATGAAATTAGTAATGAAAATTTGAGGCTGAAGGGGAATGGCCAGAACTCAAATGGAACAATTGAGAATGCGGGATTGAAAGGCAATGATTGAAAAATTAGCACTTGAATATTATGTTAATTCACATTACTTAATTATTTATATTGCATAGGTATGGATAATTAAGAATTTGGACTTGATATGTAAAATATATATTTAATATTAAAATTAATTAAATATATTTAAATTTCATAGGGTGTTCGGAAATAGCATTTTTGCGGCCCTGGCCCGACCCGTTAAAATGTAAAATTTCTAGACGGGGTACCCAATCCTGAAAAATGAAAAAGTACATGGTTAGTTTAAACCAAGCCAACGGGTACCCAACCAGTGCATATTCGGGGTCTTATTGCACTTGACAAGAAACAAACTCCTCAGATTAGAATTGTCTCCAATGGCTTGGGATAGGATTGATACTGCCGATGGTTTTTGATTCATGCAGGTACTCTTCGGACAAAACTCATTTTGGAAATTCCTTCCACTACTTATGTTGCTGAGATGCTGCTTGGAGCTTTTCGGAGAATTTTGCTCTCACTACCTTCAATATGGGTTCTCCCATTTTGCAATATTATTTATACCTGACTACTTCTTAGTTTAGTTGCCTGGCCAAAGTGCGAATTAACACGGGGTGTGGAGATTCGTAGCTTTGGAATCGCAACTAAATAATCTTGACTGAGATTTCTCAAATGTACACTATCTTGCGGGCAATTCGGTTGCCTTCTGTAAAGTTCAACAAATATACTATGGTCTTTTGGCTTGGGGAACCAAATATATCAACCCCCATCCTCGGGTGTCTTTCCATCAAAAAAAAAAGCCAACGGGTGGACGGGTTAGATATTGTGGGTTGGGTATTTTTGAACACCCCTACTTGTTATTTGTATTGTGTATGACTTTTAATTTTCATTTGTTGTTGATTCTTCTTTTGAATTAGGAAATGCATTTGTTTACTTATATGTTACATATGTTAACTCATATGATTGTTGCAAGCTGCACTACACTGCCCTCTACATGTATCATTATTATGATTTTGGCATTATTTTTTTTTACATTTACTAAATATCTCTAGCCCGCATTGATGCGCGGGTGTCGAATTGTGATGAAAAGTTTGGGTTTCTTGTGTACTAACAGATGTAGTCCGGACAACTAGTGGGTTCTCTTCTTTGCTGTCAAATTGTCACCTTGCTATTTTGATATTTTACCATCACGAGGATTTTTGTGCAATAAACTTAATTTGCATTCACTGTCATACTCGGTTCTGATGTAGTCCAGGTTCCCTTTCTTTTCCTTCCGGGTTCCCCAATTCATGAAGAAATCACTCAAATAGCTAGCTACCTTTGGAACTTCAAACACTTTGTGTGCTAGCATTGAAACTGGAAAACACCCAATTAAAAAAAATCCAAGAGGAAAAAAGATACTCTCAGAAGACTTCCATGTTACACAATAACACGAGCAATTAGACCGGCCCATATTCTTCTTGCACGAATAGTATAAATCTGCATAAATAACACTAATGTAAGGAAAAGTGGGAAAAAATAATGAGCAACTAATAAAATTTTTAGTGCAACATTTAATCAAAATGATGAGTAATTGAATCAATTCAAATATACATTAGGAGCCATGCTAACATGATATGTACATGCCATAAATGTAAGGATAAGAATATGAAACACGTGGAGCATTCTACATAGACAAAAGACACAATTTCATTGTTACATTCTTAATTCATGCATATGATGTCATTAATGAAAGGAACCTAGAATTCATACTTAAGTACCATTACGAATCTATCTTCACCTTGTTTCCAAGTCTGCAGTCTGCAACTAAATTTAGTGGAAAATTGTAGAAAATCCCTTACCTGTTATTCGCTTCAACTGGATGCTCCTCAACAATGTGACAACAAAGGACAAAGATGTCAAAATTCTCAGCACTAAAAAGGCATATATATTACAGCCTCAACTCTTCTTTCCCGCTCTTGTAGTAATTATCATCTCACATTAAATATGCATCTAGATGATAACATTACCATTCAAATATCATAAACAATGCCAACCAAGGTCTAATTCCTCAAGAGCGTGTCTCAAGAGAATATGACTGTGAAATAAAATCCATATAGCCAGTGTGAAACGTGTGATAAAAGCTCAGAAACTGAAGATGTCTAAGCACACAATGCAGTCCCTAACCCACATCACATTGGATCACAAAAGAAGTTATTCATACTGAAGACCAAGAAAGATAGTATAAAGAATACAAAAGTTAATGAGTTATCAACTGTTCTATTTTAAAGCTAGTGGATGTAGCTATCAAGGGATAAAGTTCTTATCATAAATAGGGTCAAGATATTTTTGATATATTTGGTAAATCAACTCAAGTGTATGAACCAAGCCAAATCCATAACCACATAATCACATCATTTGCTATTGTTTCTTAATATCCTTGACGCTTACTCGTATAGAGCAACATTGCAGACAATGCTCTATCAAAGTAATCTTGCTTTGCCATGCTTAATGAACTTTGCCAAAGTTATCAAAGTATTTAATGTATCTCAATGGTGGTTTACAAAACTCCTTTCCCGTAGTCATAATTTAGGTCCATCCTAAGTGTTTGTATTATGTGTGACACACACCCCAAATCCCACAACCGTGTAACTGTAAGTTCAAAACAGCTTGGAAGTCATGTTAAACATTCACAACATGGCTAAAAATGATCTGCTACTGACACAAACATCAAGACTGACGTTATAGAGAAGAGAATAATTGAGAAGAAATTGGCTAACCTTGGTTCTTTCTTCGTGCTTTCTTAAGACTTCGTCAACATTAGGAGACCGGGGAAATTTGATGAGCTACAATATTAAAGAAAAGAATGTAGGATTTGAACAAATACATATAATAATGAACACAAAACATTCAGAATATGGAGTAATTAAAGTATAATGGGAATGAAAAGGAGAAGAGGATTGATACCTTATCCAATTGTGCTGCGCATTCCAATCATCAATATGATTTTTCCTTCAATGAAGGTGGAATGATGGTACTTATGATCTTTATTTATGAAGATGAGGGTATGACCAATTCTGATGAAGGTGGGGTATGACCTATCCTTACATAACAAACAGGCTTGTGTACCAGTTAACATTAATGAAGTACAAGTACAAAGTTAGAAAATTCATCAAATAAATCCAAATTTACCATTTTGAGAGTGGTGGAAAGCTTCACACTGAACATCGTGGATCAATACTCCAGTTCCTTTTAAAGCAACCTGCACTCGAGGAGTTCACCATCTAAGAATCACAACAAGAACAAAACATAATGAGAAACCTAACAACAATTTATGATTACACCAGAAGTCGAATTATATGCACATTATAAGAGCAATTACCCCATTCTACAGAAAATACATTAAAAAATTATATAAAAAATACAATACTTTAAGCACAACGTACCATTTTGAAATACACAAATGGAAAAGTAGGATCAAGCTCGCTCTCAACATAAAATTCAATTTGAACTTTTCTATGCGGAGTGAAATTTCAACAGTTAGAAGAACTCAATAGCTCAAAGTTTGTATCTGCTGCGCCTATTGAATTGATCTCATAAAACAGCAAAAGAACAAAATACACACACACACAACCATAATCAAGAAACTCTGTTCAAGCTCTCCAATTAACCCATAAACATGGCTTCCACAACATATTAATTCAAAAGAGGAATAATCACTACAACATACACAGACCCGTAAAGATCTGATCTTTACAGAGCCATAACTCAAGAAACCCAACAAAATTTGAACCATTAGAAATACCTAACTAAAATCACACCCCGTACCTAAGATCATTACAAATTTATAGAATTTGCAGAATTCGAAAAGCGTATATTCAAAATCACAATCTTTGCCGCATTTGAGTTAGCAAGATAGAATTAACAAAATCCCAACACCATGATACAAAGAACAACCGGAAGGAGGTAGTTGAGTACACACGTAAGCCGGAAAGAATCAGGAGATACATGTAGCATGCCACGTGTTGGTGAAAGTGGGAAGAGAATGAAAAAAGAGAGGAATTATCGAAGCGAAAAACACTGTAGAATAGGGGATCCTCGCTTTTAATTAAGATAGAGTTATATTTTAGATGAATTTGTTTCTTGGTTTCCATGCTTATTCTAATATAATTATTTTGATCAGGTTTAGTTTTCTTCACAATTTAATGGTGGGATCTATGATGCACGGGACGGGGAACTAATTGCAGTCTTTGGTTGGGGACACTACTGGGATTGAGCCTGGGACGGAGACGGCTTGGGGACGTCCTGAAAATGCCCCTGGAATGCTGAAAACGGTCAGTCGTTGCCTCCCATGTTTGATCTAAAACAGATGACATTTTCTATACAAATTTGTATTCCAATTTTAACAATACTGCTTCCTAATTAAGTTGATTTCAATTCCAAAAAAAAAAACTGTCCATTCATTGGCTAAAGGCGATCAATCCGCTCGCCCTCAGCGGCCCATACCAGCCCACACCCAGGCCATCGTATGAGAGGTAAATCACGGTAGCCCAGCACCAGGATAAAAAAAAAAAAAAAAAAACTGTCCATTCATACTCTCACCAATGCTGCAAAAAACCCTTCTCCACTTTGATTTTAAACTTTGCTCGACCGACCTGCGATTTTCTTCTCCAAAATCTCCACCGCCGTGCGATCAGAGTATGATTTTGAACTTTGGACTAGTGGGAGGCAAGTGCGTTCACTTGCTGAATGAAGAGATTGAATTTGTGTAACCCCACTTTTTTAGAGTTTCAAACTTCATAAAAAGCTGATTCCAATTCCCAAAAACTTTTCCCCCTTTCCCCATTGTACTCTTTCCCCTGCGCCTTTGCTCCGCCCTCCTCCCGCCTTTGCTCCGCCTTCCTTCCGCCTTTGACCGGTCGCTTCTTGGATCTGCCCTACTTCTCCGGCTAATTCCCCGGCGTGCTTCCCATGCTCGTTCCCCGGCGACGAGTTTCCCCCCAATGCTCGAACAAGGTCGTCTGAATCGGCGGTGGTGTCGTGAGGATTTAGATATGATTTTCGACAGTGGTGAGAACTGTGGCTGAGGGTCGCGGCTACGGTTTCTGACGAGTTTGCCGCCGTCTTCCGTCGCGGCTTCAGTTTTCTGGTGTTTTGGTTCTCTGGCTTTAACTCCTTGCTTCTCCCTGTAATTCGCTTTGAAGCCCAAGAGTTAGAGGTAATCGTTCTGGAAATTTGAGCTAGTCTTCCTCTCGCTCTGAAAATCGCGTTGAAGACTAGCTCAAAGCCGCCGCATATCATAACCTCCACGGCGATGCTCCCGCTCCCGGTTAGCTTCACCGGCAGCATCACCGACGCTCCGGTCACCGGATACGACCGCTTCTGACCCGGTATCGGCGGGAATGACCTCACAATGCGGTGGCTGACCTAATCAAGAATCACAGAGTTCTGGCTTCATCACAGAGTTCTGGCTTCATCACAGAGTTCTGGCTTCATCACAGAGTTCTGGCAACAATCTGGCTTCAGTTCTCCGGCGTTTTGGTTATCTGGCTTTACTTTTCTGGCGTTTTGGTTCTCCGGCGTTGATGGCGTTTTGGTTCTCCGGCGGAGGAAAGATTCGACTTTGCGACTGTAATGAATCCAGTCTTCTCACTGGGCTTGTTTCTGGGTTTCAGAAATTTTGTTTTGGCCCATTGAAATGGGCTATTTGTTTATTTGATACTGTTAAAAAATTATTAAGATAATATTTAGGCAAAGTCTTGGGAAAGACAGTCTTTCCATAGGCTTATGGAAAGACGAGGTTTGATTAGAATAATAAAAGGTAAAAGGTCTTAGTTGCAATATTAAAGTTTTAATATGAAATATGTAGTAGTTATAAAATTTATAAACCGGTTCATGCAACCCGAAAATTTTATCTTAATTTCTTCTAATTTACACTTTAAACCTTGGTCTTTCCATAACTTATGGAAAGACCGTCTTTCAAGAGACGGACTCTAATATTTAACCTAATATCTAATTCAAAAAAGGAAATTTTTGGGAAAGACGGTCTTTCCATAAAGATGAGATTTAATTAGAATAATAAAAGGTAAAGGGTTTTAGTTGCAATATTAAAATTTTAGTATGAAACATGTAGTAGTTATAGATTTTATAATCCGGTTCATGCAACCAGAAAATTTTATCTTCATTTCTTTTAATTTACATTTTAAACCTTGGTCTTTCCATAATTTATGGAAAGACCGTCTTTCAAGAGACGGACTCTTCAAAATATAACACATAAATTATAAAAAATTATACAAACTAGTTCAATCATTAAATTAAAATAATAATTAAACATCAAATAGAAATACTAAAAATACTTAATAATTTAAAATATAAAAATGTCAAAATGTGATTGTAATATTAAAAAATATACACTATTAAAATTTTAAAAATCAATTCATAATACTAGAACATCAAGTAATACATAAATAAAAATCTAATATTAAAAAAATTAATATTATTTTGTAAAACAACAATTTGAAAACTAATACATCAATCAAAATAAAAATAAAAATAATAAAAATTAAGATAATAAAATATTACCAACTAGTGTCAAAATAAATTAAATATTAACCATTAAGCATATAAGTAGTACAAAGTTATGACACTAAAAGATCAACATTTAAGTTTAAATGGCATGCACCCAAAATAAATTGATGTTGATTCTAGAACATTTAATAGCGTTTTTCTAAAATTCATCGAAAAATCAACTCATTTAATATTTCTATATTTAGGTAAGAATAATAAAATCATATATTTTGGAGTAAGGGATATTGGAGTAAAATAATTTTGGACCACAGTGTAAATTTGTAAGAATGTGTAAAATAAATCAATGTTAACTTTCGAGGTCATTCTGTTCACTCATACATGCCTAAATTTCAAAATTGCAATCTTATACTATTGAATTGCATTTTGGTGCCGCTAATTTCGTGATTCAATAACTCCAACTTTCTTGAAGGGACCTAAGTACAAAAAGTAAAAACTTTACTCATAACTCCAAATTGAAATCCGCTCGAACGTGGTGCTGCCCTATACACCGTCATTGTATTTTACAAGTCAATATATATGGAATAATTATCAACAACAGGCCACAAGAATATATCTTTAATCCTTTTCCAATTTTTATTTCTCACTTATAAGTAATCAATTCTAACTTGCTCTAGAACATGTACTAGTGCCTCTCTAAAATTCACCGAAAGATTAACTCATTTAATATTTCTATATTTAGCTAAGAATAACAAAAATCATATATTTTGGAGCAATGGATATTGGAGTAAAATAATTTTGGGCCACAGTATAAATTTGTAAGAATGTGTAGAATAAATCAATGTTAACTTTTGAAACCCTTCCATTCACCCATACATGCCCAAAATTCAAAATCGCAATCTTAAACTATTGAATTGCATTTTGGGTTTTGTCAATTTCATTATTCGACAACTCCAACTTTTTTGGAGGGACTCAAGTGCAAAAGGAAAAAATTTTACTCGTAACTCCTAATTGAAATCCGATCGAACGTGATGCTGCCTTATACACCCCCATTGTATTTTACAAGTCTGTAACGGAATAATTATCAACAATCGGACACAAGAACATATCCTTAATCATTTTCTGATTTTCCTTTCTCACTTATAAATAATCAATTCTAAGTTACTCTAGAACAAATACTAGTGCTTTTCTAAAATTCACCAAAAGATTAAATAATTTAATATTTCTATATTAGGTAAGAATAACAAAAATCATATATTTTGGATCAATGGATATTGGAGTAAAATAATTTTGGACCACAGTGTAAATTTGTATGTATGTGCAGAATAAATCAATGTTGACTTTCGAGGCCCTTTCGTTCAACCATACATGCCCAAATTTTAAAATCTCAATCTTATACTATTGAATTGCATTTTGATGCCGCAAATTTTGTGACTCGACAATTCCAACTTTCTTGGAGGGACCTAAGTGCAAAAGGTAAAACACTTTACTCGTAACTCCAAATTGAAATCTGCTCGAACGTGATGTTTCCCTATACACCCCCATTATATTTTACAAGTTCGTAATGGAATAGTAATCGGACACAAGAAAATGTCCTTAACCCTTAATCCTTTTTCAATTTTCCTTTCTCACATCTAAGTAATCAACTCTAACTTACTCTAGAACATGTACTGGTGCTTTTCTTAAATTCACCAAAAAATTCACTCATTTAATATATATATATATATATAGGAAAGAATAACAAAAATCATATATTTTAGAGCAATGAATATTGGAGTAAAATAATTTTGGGTCACAGTGTAAATTTGTAAGAATGTGTAAATCAATGTTGACTTTTGAGGCCCCTCCGTTCACCCATAGATGCTCAAATTTCAAAATCGCAATCTTATACTATTGAATTGCATTTTGGTGCCGCCAATTTCTACTTTTCTTAGAAGGACCTCAGTACTAAAGGTAAAAACTTTATTTGCAACTTCAAATTGAAATCTGATCGAACGTGATGTTTCCATATACACCCCCATTGTATTTTACAAGTCTATAATGGAATAATTATCAACAATCGGACATAAGAACATACCCTTAATCCTTTACCAATTTTCCTTTCTCACCTCTAAGTAATCAACTCCAAGTTACTTTAGAACATGTATTAGCGTTTTTCTAAAATTCACCAAAAAATTACTCATTTAATATATCTATATTTAGGTAAGAATAACAAAAATCATATATTTTGGTGCAATGGATATTGGAGTAAAATATTTTTTGGCTATAGTGTAAATTTGTAAGAATGTGTAGAATAAATCAATGTTAACTTTCGAGGCCCTTCCGTTCACCTATACATGCCCAAATTTCAAATTTGCAATCTTAAACTATCGAATTGCATTTTGTGCCTGCAATTTTGTAATTCGACAACTCCAACTTTCTTGGGGGGACCTAAGCGCAAAAAGTAAAAAATTTACTCGTAACTTCAAATTGAAATCCGATCGAACGTGATGTTTCCCTATAAACCCCCATTGTATTTTACAAGTCTATAGCGAAATTATTATCAACAACTGGACACAAGAACATATCCTTAATCCTTTTCCGATTTTCCTTTGTCACTTCTAAGTAATCAACTCTAAATTATTCTAGATCATGTACTAGCGCTTTTCTAATATTCACTGAAAAAAATCATTTATTTTCTATTTCTATACTTATGAAATAATAACAAAAATTGTGTATTTTGGAGAGAAGGATAATGTCGCAATAAGTTTTTGGGTCATAGCGAAATATTCCATTAATATATTAGAGGCTTCCATTTTCCCATTGTAGTGCGTATTTCGAACACGCAATCATCTCTCATGTAATTGTGTTTTGGGGTTTTCAATTTTGTGATTCCGCCTCCACAATTTATATATTTAAACACAATTTATATTTGTTTACTATAAATATAATATATCTTAATCAATTGAATATTAATTTTTAATACTTAAAATTCTTAATGATTTTACACTGATTCTAAATACTAAAATATATAATTACTAAATTGATAAAAAAAAATTTAAATATACAATATAAAAGTTGTAAATACTAGTATATCAAAAACAATGATATAATTCACACACAAAAAAAAAGTCCATTCGTGTCCATTTCCATGGGCCATTAACAATATACTCCCATGAGCCTTATCCCTTAACTCCTTGTTCTTTACCAAACACACCCAAAGTTCAAAATATGTTGTTTTCTCCGAGAAATACACAGGTACACCTAGAATTGTATTACGCCATTATCTGTTGGGTTTTGTTATTCTTACCTAAATATAGAAATATTAATTAATTAAACTTTTTTGGTGAAATGATGGAAATTTCTAGTACATAAGAGTAATTTAGAGTTGATTACCTAGAAGTGAAAAAGGAAAATTGAAAAGGATTACAAATATATTCTTGTATCGGATTGTTGATAATTATATTGTTATGGACTTGGAAAATACATTGAGAGTGCATATGGTAGCATCACGTTCGATCATATGTTAATTTGGAGTTACGAGTAAAGTTTTTTTACTTATTGCAATTATGTCTCTCCAAGAAAGTTAGAGTTGTTGAATCACGAAATTGACGATACCAAAATAAAATTCAATAAAATACGATTAAGACTTTGAGATTTAGGCATATATGGGTCAACGGAAGGGTCTCAAAAGTCAACATTGATTAGTTCTACACAGTCATGGGAAATTACACTGTTGCCCAAACTTGTTTTATTTCATCATTGATTGCTCCAAAACATGATTTTTGTTATTCCTACCTAAATAAAAAAAGTATTAAATAATTGTATTTTTTGGTGAAATATTGGAAAGCTCTAGTACATGTTCTAGAGTATGTTAGAGTTGATTACGTAGAAGTGACAAAGGGAAATCGGAAAATATTAAATATATGTTCTTGCACTCGATTGTTGATAATTATTCCATTACAGACTTAGAAAATACAATGAGGATGTACATGATAGTAACATATTTGAGTGGATTTCAATTTGGAATTACGAGTAAATTTTTAACCTTTTGCACTGAGGTCACTTCAAGAAAGTTGGAGTTGTCAAATCACGAATTTGGCGACAACAAAATGCAATTAAATAGTATAAACTTTCAATTTACGATTTGGGCATGTTTGGGTGATCCGAAGGGCCTCAAAAGTCAACATTGATTACTTCTACATATTATTAGAAAATTACGTTGTGACCCAAAATTGTGTTACACCATTATCCATTACTCCAAAATACATGATTTTTGTTATTTCCACCTAAATATATAAAGAGTGGGTCTCCTGACAGGCGGCCTGTCCATAAGTTTATGGTCAGATCACTTATTCTTTCCCCCCAATACAACATACAAAATTTAGAATTTTTGTGTCATACATTTTTATACTTTCATCTTCAAATACATATTATTACTTGTTTTAACTTATAAAATAAAATATTCAAATTTTATAAAAAAATTACAACATTTAAGGTAAAAGCCCATGTGGACTATCCATAAGCTTATGGAAATGCCACATTTCCTGAGACTTTCTCATATATAAATATTAAATACTAAGTGATGTTTTTTTAACGCACCCGGAGGTGGGGGATATTTATAGGTTCCCCAAACCTATTTAAAAACCAAAAGATGTACAATGATGTTTTTGAGAAATTTACATCGGTAAGGCAATATCGTTGCCTTCAAAAGAAAGATCTAAAACTAGTGGACTAGTGATCCAAAAGGAGAGGATGTAGTATTTGGGATATCGAGGTCTCGAGAGCTCAAAGTTTAATGGTTCCGGGTTCGAGTGATTGAGTGTTGATTGGTTCGAATGTAAGATGTCTCGAGGGTGATAGGGCTGGAGATGTTAGAGGTATCTAGTGAGACGGTGGCTCCACAACTCGATGTAGCTAGGACTCGAAGGATTGGGTGCTCAAGTGCACAAGGACTCCAGCTCAAGGCCTGCTCCAGTGCTCGAGGGGTCCAGAGCTCGAGAGCTCCAGTGCACGAGGAATCCAGTGTCTTCAGTGCTCGAAGGATCCAATGTCTTCAGAGCTCGAGGGCATGGCTGCTTGAGGGCACGAGTGCACGAGGAGTTCGAGGGCTGTTCCAAGTGCTCAAGGCCTCCAGTGCTCGATGGCTTCAGTGCTTGATGGTTCCAGTGCTCGATGTCTCCAGCAGCTCGAGGCTCCAGTGGTCGAGGGATTCAGTGGCTTCAGTGCTCGATGGCTCCAGAGCTCGAGGGCTCTAGTGTACGAGGGGTTTAGTGTCTTCATTGCTCGAGGGATCCAGCGTCTTCACAGTTCGAGGCTCCAGTGCTCGAGGGCACCAGTGTGCAAGGCCTCCGGTGCTCGAGGGCTCCAGTGTTCGAGGGCTCTGGTGCTCGAGGACTCCAGTGTTCGAGGGCTGAAGTGTTCGAGAAATCCAGCTCGAGGGCTCCAGAGCTGGAGGGCTCCATTCCTCAAGGGCTACAGCACTCGAGGGCACCAGCGCTCGAGGGCTCTAGGTATTCTGTTCCAGACTTGACAGTTCGAGGCTCGAGTGCTTGAGTTCTTGATGGTTCGAGAGTTTGATGGCTCCAGGGTGGCCGAGCTCGAGTGTTTAAGTGTTCGAGTGGGTCCAGTGCTCGAGACCTCCGACGCTTGAAACCATGAAGAGTTCTAGAGCTCGAGGCCTCCAGTACACGAGGTATCCAGAACTCTAGACTCGCCAGTTTAAAGGCTCGATTGCTTGAGTGCTTGATAGTTCCAGTGCCTGATGTCTCGAAGGGCGTCTGGGCTCGAGAGCTTGAGTGTTTGGGTGAGTCTAGTGCTCGAGGCCTCCTGCGTTCGAGTCCTTGAGTGCTCAAGAGCTCGAGGCCTCCAGTGTCCAGGTTTGAGAAAGGTTTTGGTGCCAAAATAGTAGCTTGGAAGCCCTTCAATGAAACCTGCAGAGGGTAGGAAACTATGTCAGCAGTATCAATCCTATGAAGAGCCATTTTTATGCATTCTAATATAGGGAGTATGCTCTTTATCTAAGCAAATTAGGCCTTTGATATGTATTGGAACATTAGAAAGGCCAAGACTCTGGTCATGAGTAGAGTGATGTTTAGCAATTGCATTTTCCACTGAATTGTATTATCTAAAAACATGCTTAAGCTCAGCATTCCTTAAGATGGAATGTATTTTTGAGGTTAGATCAAACAGGGGCCAATTTGCAGTATAGGGATCCTTAACCATTTTAACTGCCAACATGGAGTCAGATTCGATTGTGAAAGTTTGATCAAGTTGTGGAAAGGTTTGGCAGGCAAATAATATGGCTAAGATCTCAGCTAAGAGTGGGGAGGAAGCGGTAATTGTTGTTGATTTAATCAGGAGTGGTGATCCAGAACTATTCCTTGCAATTAGCCCTACTGTAGCATTGTTAGGGTACCCAGATGCATCTATGTTGATTTTTATTGAACCCAATTTAGGCCTTTCCCAGAAAACAGTAGAAATATTTGGTTTTGGGGGTGGTCTAATGTATGGAGCCAGATGCCTAAGGCTGGTTGGAGAGGCTGGAAAGAAGACTAGGTGGGAAGATTTAGCATAGAAGGACAGTTTAATTTGATCATAAACATCCTTACATACAAGGTCTGGAGAAAAAAAGCTTCTGATCAAATAAGAACCTATTCCGTGCCTTCCAAAGACACCAACAAATCAGAGGAGAGAGAATATTACAGATCAGTTGTTGCCATTTAGGTAGATCATGACTATTCCAGAAGAGAAAGAATCTATCAATGATGGAATGATGATGGTTAAGATGGAAGTCCAGTAAAGCTGCCAATTTATTCCATACAGTTTGAGCAAGAGGACAGGATATGAAGAAATGCTGAATGGAATCTGAATGATAACATGCTGAACATTTAGAAGCAAGGCTAAAACCACACTTAATTAGCACATCATCGAAAGGTAGAAAATAGTGTACCATTTTCCATGTGAATATAGAGACCTTTTTCTGTAGTGCAGTGTTTCGGATATACTTGGAAGCAGGAAAATTACCTGATGTGAGTGTGAGTTCCTTATAAGCTGACTTGAAAGTGAAGGTCCCTCACTTTTCTGGTTTCCATATTAACCTATCCTTTCTATCTTGTGTAATTTCAGCTTCCTGAAGAAAGGAAAGAGTATCATGTTCTAGGTATGGTGAAAACTGGGCTAAAATGGACGCTTTGTTACTAATGAATTCTACCACAAAACAATAGATCAGTGCAGAAGAGATGTGGCTGGGGATATAGTTAGAGAGAGGGCCATTGGGACACCAGTTAGCAGTTAAAATATTGCAATTGCCTTTGCCATGAATGATGAGAGTATTATTTTCAGCAAAAGGGTTCACAGAACAGATTCTTCTCCAAGTAATTGATTTCCTATGTGATAGTGGTAAGCCCCATAATAATTTTTCCCACATTGTAGTACCTATCTGGCTCTTCCACCACAATTTGAGGGAGCATGAATAAATAATAGCTCGGATTGATCTGAAACCTAGGTCATTCTGAGCTATTGGTACAACTAAATCAGACAATTTTTTCCAGCTTTTGTTCCTTTTGCCATCCGTCTCTCCCCAGAAAAATCTAGCCATTTTTCTCTCTAGGTTCTTTAATATGTGGTTTGGGGGTTTGGTAACAGTCCATAAATGTTGAGGCATGGAGTATAAACAAGAATTGATTAGAGTCAATTTACCCCCTGAACTTAACCATTTATTTTTCCAGTTTTGTAGCTTTTTATCAAAACTTTCCATCAAAGGTTGGAAATATCTATTTAAAGTTCTGCCTTGGAAATATCTATTTAAAGTTCTGGTTTTGAAAATAGGGCAGCCTAAGTATTTAAATGGAAAGGATCCTCTTTTCATTTTCAAGATCATCTTCACCTGATTCCATTTAGCTACTGTGGCCCTTTTACTTAAGTAGAATCAGATTTGTCAAAATTAAATTTTTGACCTGAGGTATATTCAAAGATCTCTAGGAAAGCTTTAATCTTAATGAGGTTAGTCTTAGAGGCTTGCATGAAAATGATTGTATCATCAGCATACATTAAATGAGAGGCAGCTGGAATTGAAGCAGGCAGTTGATAATATGAGAGGCTCTTATTCAAAAAAATAAAGGAGAGGCTCCTAGAAAAGGCCTCTGAGAAAATATTGAAGAGGAAAGGAGAGAGGGGATCACCTTGTTTGATGCCTCTAGTGGCTATGAAGAAGCCCATTGGATTGCTATTGATTAGGACTGAGAAAAGGCTCCTAAACCCTTTTTGGTAAAATGTTGGAAAATGCTAGTACATGTTTTAGAGTAATTTATATTATAAACCTACTTTTCAAAACCTATTTTTTTCCTAATCTAGCTTGTAGATGTTGGAAATTTGTCTATATATCGAACGCATGTCTGATTACCGGTGACATTGTTTAAGGTTTAAACTGAAAATTAGAAGAAATGAAGATAAAAGTTTTGGGTTTTATTAATCGGGCTATAAACTTAACTACTTTGCATAATAATTTTTTAATATTGCAACTAAAGCCTTTTACCTTTCTATTATTCTAATTAAACCTCGTCTTTTCATAGGCTATGGAAAGACGATCTTTTCCAAAAATGTTGCCTAATTTATATTTTAGGATTGTACGAGTGTTCAAAATTTCATATAATTATTTCTTTAAATAATAATTTAAAATGTAATATAATACTATTGAATCAATGTGTAAAATAATATAGAGAAAGTTTCAGGAAAGACGGCCTTTCCATAAGCTTATGGACAGTCCTCAGGGGCATTTGTCTTAAATGTTGTAAATTTTTATAAAATTTAAATATTGCATTTTATAAGTTAAAACAAGTAATAATATGTATTTGAAGGTGAAATATAAAAATATATGATATAAATTTTTTTTAAAAATTTTTTAAATTTTGTATGTAATTTAAGAAATGCAGTATATAAGGTAACAAAATAAGTGGCCTGTCCATAAACTTATGGATATGCCGCCTGTTAGGAAACTCACTCAATAATATATTATAAATTTATACATTTATATTTTAGAATTGTACGAGTGTTTAAAATTGAACATGAATTTGTAGGTTAAATTAATGTTATTGGTTAAACATAAAATTATTCATGCACTTATTAATTATTTAAAAACAATAGAATATTTATATCTATTTAACTATTATAGTTACTATCACTTAAAAATTGACGATTCTCTAAAATAATTAGAGAGTAATTTGATATTAAATATTTGAAATTAAGATTTTAACATTTAATATTTTTATTTCATTCAAATTTATTACATTAAGAAAGAAATGAATCATGAGGCATGGGGACTAGTGTTCTCCAAAGAAATTAAGAAATGATTAATGAGTGGGACTAGTGTGTTCCGAGAAAGGAAAGGAAAGTGAATCGCTATATCACGTACTGTATTTTACTTGATTATGCCTTGTATTTATATTATTTAGTATACAATATATAATTTTAATTTAATTTAAATAATTCAAATATATTTAATTAATATTAAATAAAATTTATTATTTACTACTGCTGCCGCCACCATGCACCACCATCGCCACCATTGCCGCCGTCGGAGGTCTCCTCCTCTTCTCTTCTTCTTCTTCTTCTTTGTCTTCTTCTTCTTCTTCTTCTTCGTTTCCCTTCTCCGCTCTCCACCCTCTACAGTGCTCTGGCGACTCCGTCTTCTCCGGCGACTCCTTTCCCCACTCTCCTCCGGTCCCAATATCTTTCTCCTCTCCCCGGTCTCCTTTCCCCACTTTCCTTCTCATTCTCCTTCTTCTCCTGGTTCTCCTCTCCCCTCTCTCCTTCTCCTTCCCCTCTCTCCTTCTCCTTCTCCTTCTCCTTTCTCCTTCTCCTTTCTCCTTCTCCTTTCTCCTTCTCCTTATCCGCTCTCCTTCTCCTTATCTTTCTCATTCTCCTCCCGTTCTTCTCCTGTCCCAGTTCTCCTCTTGCCCCGATTCTCCTCCGCCCCAGTTCTCCTTTTGCCCCTATTCTCCTCCGCTCTCCGCCACTCTCCTCTCCCACTTCTCTGCCGCTCTTCTCTCCCGCTTCTCCACTGCTCTTCTCTTTCGCTTCTTCGCCGCTCTCCTCTCTCGCTTCTCCTCTTTGATTCTCATTTCTCCTCCCGGGCTGGGTTTTGCTCGACGGGGAGGAAGGAGAAGGAGGGATGACAGGCTAGGGTTTCGCTAAGGATGGGTTACGAAGGAGAAGACGATCAGCGGGCTAGGGATGACAGCAGCAGGTTAGGGACGGCGGCAGCGGGCTAGGGTTTTGTTGGGGATGGGGACGAAGGAGGAGACGAGGGACGACGACGGACGATGGTGGACGATGGTGGACGACGGTGGTGGGCTACGGTGGAGCTAGGGACGGATGGTTGGGTTCCGATGGTGGAGTTGGGGATGGATGGTTGGGTTCCAATGGTGGAGCTGGGGACGGTGGTGGTTTCGAAGGTGGCGGTGGTGGTGGCGGCAGTGGCGGTGGCTGCGGCAGTGGCGGAGGCGGTGGCAGATTTTTTTTTGGTTTTTTGTTTTATTTTGAAACTTTAAAATTAGTATTATAAATGTATATACATATTAGTGCATAAACTAGTAAAATACAGGGCGTGATATAGCAACACCCAAAGGAAACAGACAGGTTTGACCTAGGGACTAGTGTATACCAAAGGCAAAATTTTAGGGAAAATTGTGTTTTCATTTGCTTATAGAAAGATGGGTTTAATTAGAATAATAAAATGTAGAGGTCTTAGTTATAATATTAAAATTGTTTATGGAACGTGTAGTAGTTATAAAGTTTATAATCTGATTCATGCAACCCTGATGCGTTTTCGACCACCGACCGGTTCTTGGGCTAGGGTTCTTCTCGAACTAACCTGCAATCAAACTGTCCATGGGGTTCCAGAGGCCAGCACTCCGATGCTTAAGTTAGTCCAAACGTCCAAATATGATTAAGACAGAATGAATTATGAGTAAATGCGTACCTTGTATTTATACTCCATGTCCTAAATAACGCTCTCCTTAGTTATCGCCCTTAATTACCCACCCGTAATTACCCACGGATGCGGTAATTAAGTTAGAGCATTAAATATTCCCCTAACTGGGCTACCATACCTTCGGCACAATGGCTATCTTGGTCCTAACATATATCAAGAGCCCCCAAAAAAGTAGGTTCTCGACCTTAGAATGCTTGAACACGAAGGTCTTCGAGGTCTCAAATGCATGGGACATTTCGAGGAGTTTGAAGACTCAAAATGAACCTTGCACTTCGTTGCTCCTGCCTTCGAGGGTGGGAACCTGGTTTTCAAATCAACTTTATCGTTTAGGATTCCAAAAGGGCGCGCGCGTGCTGTACAACCACGCGTGTTACTGCTCCCCAAATAGTGCGTTGTTAGAAGACAAAAAAATGATTACGTCTTTCCATAACTTTTGTATTTCCAAAGCTATAATAATTACCTGTCACTTCGGCCTCCATAATTACCTCTCATCCACTCTTTCCTTATTTACTTTTCTCGTTTGTAGGCATATTCTTACAAGCATTCTTTGTATTTATCTCTCAAGCGATTCAATTCCCCTCACCTTTCCTAGAAAATCAGTAAGTTCTTTCATCCCTATTCTTATTCTAATCTTTTCGTTTCCTCCCCTTACAACCATGGCCCGCTCTGATGAGGGTTCCACTACCGAGAAATTTTTTGGCGAGGTTAGGGTTGGTGGGACAGGGGTTAACACTCTGGAGAAGGTCGTTAGCGATCCGGAATGCACTCATTCCGAAGAACCTTAATACGGATGAGATGCCAGAGAGGACGCATCTGATCGTTTTGGTAATAGTCCTGGGGAAGAGAGGGTTTTCCCCATAACTGACATGCCTTCTCGAGATGCCGTTGAAAACTGGTCTCCAGGCATGGGCAAGCCCTACATAAGGAAGTCTACTACAAGCGGTAAAATTGGTTTCTACCCTCCATTGAATCCAGAACCTGAGCCGGAAAGGGCGTCAAGTACATCTTTGACCTACTAGGAGGCTCCTCTCGAAGCCAGAGACAAGGAGGAGAGGACAGTCCTCGAGGGGGAGGAAGCACCCTCGAGAGTGCCTCAGGTATCTCTTTTAACTGATCCCTCTCAAAAGAAGAAAAAGGGGGTTTATCGAAGATTGAGGCTAAAGAGCTCAGGGAAAGAGCCCACAGTTCCAGTAGTGGGAACCGCTATTTCCAAGATTTTGGACTCGATCCCTCCCGGCCAACGAGTAGCTCTGGATGCCAATTTTCAATCCTTTTGAGAGGGAGATATCCCACGCAACCTCTCCGAATGAAGATCGTCTATTTCCCTCAGACATCTTTGCTGCGGGCTTACATTTCCTTTTCCGCCCCTTTTCTCCAAGCTTCTTAGACAATTCCAGGTGAGCCCTGTCCAAGTCCACCCCAATGTCTTGGTAATAATTATGATGTTCTTGACCAGATGTGACGAGTTCGGTACTAGGCCTAGCTATAAGCTTCTTCGTTCGCTATACTTCATGTCTTATAGTGAGCAGTCTACCGATATGATTGTCACATTTGTCAGCCGAGAGGAACACCATAAGGTTTTTGGGGTTCTTGGTAATTCTGGAGAATGGAAAAGCTGGAAAAAGGTATCTCATTTGATAGCAAGAGGTATCGAGTCCCTCTGTGGAATTGGGCCATGCAAGTTGAATCTCCCAAACCTAAGGAATATATCTGCCCATAAGTCCTTGAGAGGGATAGATAAAAACTATTGTCCAACTCCCTCGACTACAGCCTCTTCAACAATCCCAACCCCCGAATTGGCAGTTTTGCATTCTTGCCCAGAATCTACGAAGAATATGTATATAAAACACTCTAAAAGGATACCAGGAAAAGGAGAAGGGAACTCAAGGGTCCCAGAGATGACCCTACCCTCGAGACCATCGTTAGTGATGTTAGGCATTCGGAAGCCTCCAGAGGTGTCTTCATAGAGCAATACTTCTCCTATTTGTTGTATAATTGAGTTTATTGTTACTAACTTTCTTTTTCCTTTTTCAGTGGGTATTGCTAAGGGTTTAAAGAAGTAGAAGCCCTCGAAGCAGGTTTAGGATCCCGGGGATGAGACTATTGAGTTCTCGAATCAGGCTTCCAGTCCCATAGATCTGGCATTTCTCCTCTTGAATCTGGCTTCCCCTCTTGCAGTAAGCCGCGAATGGCCTTCCTTAACTATTGGTGATGAACAGCCACCTCACGTGAGGAACGTCCACCAGAAAACGAGGGCGAACTGCAACACTATCGATTCCTCCTCACTAAGGCCATTGATAGGAACACATGGTGGTGAGAATGTTCATCAACAGTCTCCTCCCCCTTCGAATGATGCAGTGTCCATTCCCGGGATCGAGCATTACCTCTCGAACCTGGCCTCCGACCCTGAGGTTTTCTTCCACTCTTTTTTTGTTGTTTTTTTCCAAGAGGGAGATACCCCCCTCCCCCCCGGCATTTTTATATCATCAATTTGAGCTGAGTTGTTTTACTAGCCCTCCAAAATGTATCACAATGTCACCAAGAGAATAGCGGTCTTCTATTCCAATTGTTACTCTGGCTGCGGTAACTTCCGTGAGGAGCTCAGTAAGAAGGATGCTGAGATTTTGCAGCTAAGGAAGTCTCTCGAGAATCACCAACGGGCTCTCGAGAAGAAAGATAGGGTCCTTGAGGAGAAGTATAGAGCACTCAAGGAAAAATATAAGGTCCTCGAGGAGAAGGATAGGGTGATCGAGGAGAAAGATAAGGTTCTCAAGGAGTAGGATAGGGCGCTCGAGGAGAAAGATAGGGCACTTGAGGAAAAAAAGCTTTTGGAAGGGGAGAGGCAAGGTGTTTATGCCGAGAGACATCAATGAACATTAGAGAAAGACACCATCGCAAAGAGGGTTCAAGCTGCAGAGGGTCCGGCCGCGCAAGTTCAACTGCTCGAGGCCTTCAAACACAAGCTGTTGAACAGCCCTGGGCTGCTTTAACTTTTCCTGGATCTTCTAGGCGTGGCCATGCAAATGACTGTAGTGAATTAGTTGAGGAATTTTTAAAGCCACAAGTGTCCGCCTCTCTATCTGAAGATCCAGCCAAGCAGGTGGACGAGCTAGTTAGTCCAGAGCTCGATACCACTCTTGACGCAAAATGGGACGGGGCCATCAAGAATGATGGTCTTCGTTTTGCCCTTTTGGATTTCATCAAGTCCAAAGGACAGTTCTTCACTGCTGAGGGGATTTAAACGATCCCCCTTCTAGAGGATTCAGATGCCTCTCCTGAGCAGGATTTCACTACTGGCCCAGTGGAAGAAATTATAGCTTCCACATCAAAGGTAGATGATTCTAGGGTTTGTCCCTGATTGTAAGATAGCCAGCGAGGATCCCCCTTCTTCAAGCGAACCTCCTCAGGCCCCGGAGATAGCCCCTCAAGCGAAGATAGCTTTTTGGTGTAATCTCTTTTATTCGAGAATGCAAAACTTACCAGGAAGATCGATGCCTGGAAGATACAAGCCACAGAAATGGAGCAGTTTTTCACTGATTTCTAAGAAAAATTTTCGCACACGAAGTGAGCTTTCGTGCCCACATGCTTTCTACATCATTCCCTCCTCATATTTAATCATCAATGATCATCTTCCAAAGTTTCTGCTTAAAGCGGTTCAGTACTGGATGGAGGAAGTTAACATTCATGAGAATGAGACTCCTTGGCAGAAAAAGGCTTTTGATCTCATTCTCGATTAGTTGGCAGAGGTGAAGGTAAAGGGATTCACCCCCTCGAGCTTTTGCTCTATCTCTCGATCATAGAAGTTTACCACTAAGGAGGCTGAACAACATCTTTCTCTTTGAGAAAAGTTACCCGAGGATCTTTCTCAAAACGTTGCAAAAATGATGGGTCATCCTCGAAGGATCCATTTGAATCTTCCACAAAGAAGCGGTGTAGGACCGTCGTCGTTCTTAATCCCTCAAAATATCCTGTAGAGGAACAAAAGAAGGATCTCTGAAGGGCAGCCAATGTACAACTTGAAGAACTCGAAGAAATAGAGGCCAATGTGAATGACCTAGGGAAACCTATCTCCACTGAAGTATTGTTTCAGTCGGGATTTCATCCCGTGAAGTAAATATGTTTAAATGAACAAACTTAGATAGTTGCTAGTATCAATAATGTATTCCTAATATGTTTGCTGAGGTTTAAATAATAGCCAATATCTCTTATAGTTTACCCCTCAAATATGAGCACCTTGTTCAATTTTCTTAGGCAGAGCAGAATATGAATATGTTCAGTAAGTAGGAATTAAGTAATTTAGAGACACAAGCATTTTACCCAGGTTCGGTGTTTCCACCTACATCCTGCTAATCTCACCTACTAGTTTATCATTTCAAGATTACAAGATAACCTTTGAGTGCCACTTTAGAGAAAACCACTTCAAACATCAGCCATAGTTGGAAATATCATCTTGAGCGCAACTTAAAGCAACCCGCTCGAACATAAACTAGAGTGCCTCTTTAGAACAAAACACTCGAACATCAGCCGTAGATGGAAATATCATATCTAGAGCACTGCTTTAGAGCAACCCGTTCGAAAATTATCCAGAGTGCCGCTTTAGAGAAAACCACTCGAACATCAGCTGTAGCTAGAAATATCATCTAGAGCACCGCTTTAAAGCAACCCGCTCGAACATTAACCAGAGTGCGGCTTTAGAGAAAACCACTTGAACATCAGCCATAGCCGAAAATATCATCTAGAGTGCCACTTTAAAGCAACCCACTCGATCATTAACCAGAGTGCCTCTTCAGAGAAAACCACTCAAACATCACTGCTGGTAGTATTTTCTCAAGTTGGTAATGTTCCACCTTCTTGGCACTCAAACCCCGTTCATTTGCTCGAGAACATAACTCTCTTCTGGGTGTAATTCGATCACTCTATAAGGTTCTTCCCAATTTGCAGCTAACTTCCCCTCGGGTTCCTTTCTGCTTTTCTTGTTTTTTCTCATTACCAAGTCTCCCGGGCTAAACAACACCTTCTTTACCCTTCTGACATGGTAACTTCTGACCCATTCCTTGACTTTAGCCTCGTGTAGAAAAGCTAAATCTCTCTTTTCCTCTACCATATCCAAATCCAGACATCGATTTTGTTGATTGATTGTCTCATCTATAACAGCTATCATCCTTGGGCTAGGAACTTCTATTTTCGTAGGAATTACTGCTTTCGAGCCATACACGAGACTATAAGGAGTTTCCCCAGTGGTGGAAGACTCGGCAGTCCGGTATACCTATAATACATTAGGTTATTCCTATATCCAATTACCTTCTGCCCCTTCGAGGCGTGCTCATATTCCATTCACTATTGTCCTGTTGGTCATTTCCACTTGCCCATTAGCTTAGGGGTGGTAAACATATGTCATCTTTTGCTTAATCTGATACTCCTTACACCACTTCTTGAAGGGATCTTGAGCCAATTGTGTTATGTTGTCCATAATGATCGTTCTTGGAATTCCAAAATGGCACACAATGTTCTTCCAGTAAAAGGAGATGACTGTCTTTCCTCTTATGTTTGTCATGGGCTCAGCCTCTACCCACTTTGTGAAATAATCCACAGCTACTATTAGGTATATGAATTTCCCTGGCGCTTCTGGGAAAAGGCCCACCAAATCAATCCCCCATTTGTCAAACGGCCACAGAGCTATAGATACTTCTCATTTCTTCCTGTGGAATATATGTTATAGGTGCATGTGTCTGGCATTGATGGCAAGCCTGAATATATCGTTTCACATCCTTGATCATTGTTGGCTAGTAAAACCTCGCTTGAATGACCCTCCTCACCATGGAGCTAGCTCTCTGGTGGCTACCGGATACCTCTTCGTGAACCTTCGTTATAATGTAGTCAGCCTCGTGAGGGTTAACACATCAAAGTAATGGCTGCAAATGACCACTTCTATATAACCATCCTTCTTGCAACACATATATTGGAGGCTTCAACCTTATTTTCCTGGCATTCGCTCCATTTTCTGGTAGGACACCCTCTCAAATCTATGCTACAAACGGTGTCATCCAGGTGTTTTCTGCTTCAATCGCCATCACTACAGGTTCTTCAAAACTTTGCCTGCTCAAAGTTTCCATGAGGAGTTGCTGCTGGGATCGGGTTCCCAAATCCGAAGAAGCAAGCTTACTCAGAGCATCGGCTTTATGATTGCTTTCTCTAGGAACCTCTGTCAAAGTATAAGATTTGAAAATTTTTAACAGGTTCTTCACTACCTTGATGTACCGCTGCAGGTTACGCTCCCTGACCTCGTACTTTCCATTCACCCGTTGAACCACAATTTGAGAGTTAGTGAAAACCTCTAGTTTCTCCACCTGCAGCTCATTTGCGAGGCATAATCCAGTGATCTGTGTCTTATACTCAGCTTCATTGTTAGTTGTTTTGAATGCAAAGTTCAATGCATAAGGATAATCACTGCCATTGGGGCTAGTTAGTAGGACCCCAGCTCCACTTCTTCCTGAATGTGAGGAATCATCCACATACAACTTCCATATCTGTCTTTGCCTTGTTTCCTCATTCTGAATAGATACCAAACACACCTCGAGGGGATCTGTAGTTTCCACTGTAAAGTCTATCAGTGCTTGCCCCTTGATGCAACTTGAGGTTGAAATTGGATATCATGCTCTCCCAATTCTACTGCCAATCATTCTTCCTGAAATATCCGGCCTTAGCAGGATCTGTTGAATGGGGTGGTTCGTGAGCACCACTATCTTATGTCCCTGGAAGTAGGGTCTCAACCTTCGGGCTGCATGTACAAGGGCTAGAATTATCCTTTTGAGAACCGTATACCTTGTCTCCGGCCCTTGCAAGGCACGACTAACAAATTAAATTGGATGTTGAACCTTATCTTTTTCCATTACTAGAGGCTCGCTAATTACCAGTGGTAACACCGAAATATACAAGTACAGTGTCTCATCCTTGTCTGGTTTCATCAAGGTAGGCAATGTCTCCAGATGTTCTTTCAACTGCTCGAATGCCTCGTCGCACTTGCCATTCCACTCAAACTTCTTTTCCCTTCGAGGCACATCAAATAAGGGTAAGTGCTTTTCCGCCCCCTTCGATAAGAACCTGCTTAATGTTGTTAGAGACCCTGTAAGCTTCTACACATCATTTATTGATTGTGGGGTTTTCATTGTCCTCAGAGCTTAAACCTTTTCTAGGTTTAAATCGATCCCCCTCTCTGAGACCATAAATCAGAGAAACTTCCCTCATACCAATAACACACTTAGACGGGTTCAACTTCAAATTAGGTTCTCGAAGCCTACCAACTGTTTCTTCTTGATCTTTTAAGAATTCTTCATAACTCTTGCTTTTTACCACCATGTGATCCACATATATTTCTATATTCTTCCCTATCTGTCCCCTGAACAGTCCATCCACCAGCCTCTAGTAAGTAGCTCCAACATTCTTCAATTCAAAGTGCATCTTCTTATAGCAATATATGCCCACATCTATAATAAACGAGGTATTTTCCTTGTCTTCCTCCGCCATGAGGATTTGGCGATACCCCTTATGCGTGTCAAAGAATGCCAAAATTCGATATCCAGTGATGGCTTCCACCAGCTTATGGATTGGTGGCAACAAATAACTATTTTTGGGGCAGCACTTATTTAAATCACTAAAGTCTATACGCATCCTCCATGCTCTACCATGATTTGGAACCATGACTGGGTTAGCAATCCAATCATGATAGAATGCCTCCTTGATTATGTCCTCCCTTAATAACTTCTCCACCTCCTCTTTAATTGCCTTAGCTTTTTCGGGAGTGAACACTCTTCTTTTCTACTTCACTGGCTTAATCGAAGGGTTAATGTTCAATCTATGTAGCGCAAGACTCAAAGGAACCCTTGTCAGGTCAGATGTATCCCATGAGAACACATCTCCATATTTTCCTAACAAGTCTTTCAATCTTCCTTTCACATCTTCAAGGATTAGTTTCCCAAGATCTACTGACCATTTATCCTGAATAGGCATCTGTATTGTATCAGCTAATCCTACCGCTACGTGTACTGTCGCTACATCCCTTCGTTTCCTCGCTTCCCGTACTACAATGAGATTACATTTTGGGGCCGTAGTCTGAGCCCCTCGAGTGGATGCCACCCCCTTTTCAGTTGGGAACTTCATCATCAAGTGATAGGGTGACTAGACCGCACGAGCCTGGCACATCCATGACCTTCCCAGAATCACAATATAAGGGGAATGTGTATCCACGAAAGCAAAATTACACCTGATGGTCACTCCCTTGTCGCCATCTGCTACTCAAACGAGAAATGTTATATCTCCTATAGGGAATATTAGGTTTCCCGTGAATCCTAATAAAGGAGAAACATATTTTTTCAAATTTTCACGCCCTATATCTAACTGGTCAAAACACTCAACAAGCATCACTTCTACCCCGCTTCCATCATAAAAAAACACCCTTCTGATCAAGGACGTTCCAATAATGGCTGACATAACCATAGGATCTGCATGGGGCATTTGGTCTGGCACAACATCCGCTTCCGAGAAAGTGACTATTTCATCCGGTCGAAACCTCTTATGGCTGGGCTCTTCCGCGGGAACCCTTCGAGCCTCAGCTTTTATAACAGCATTCGAAGATCTCTCTCCCACCATGGCATTGATAATGTTAATTACCCTTTGGACGGGCGGGTTTTCTCCATTTTGATTTCCCCTCTGTTGCTCTTGGGGTCTATCTTGCCTTCCTTCTGGCTCTCTGTCTCAAAGCACCTGTTCTTGAGGCCTTCTATCTCCTCTCCCCCATTGTCTTGATTGTTTCTCCTATAAAGTTGCTATTGCTTCATCCGGGGCCTCGAGGGGGTAGCCTGGCTCCTATGTCCCTGTCCTCAAAACCCCCCATCCCTTTCACACCTTTCACACCTTTCAATCTCTATCCTTAGCTGCATGAAATCATTTGTGTCATGGTCGTAATCCCTGTGATGATCACATTACCAATTCGTTGCTCTCTAGGCTGCAACAGAATCGTGAAAACTTTACAAAGGTGGGGGTGTCCGGGACAGCTTAAAATCTATGTAAGGATTCTTAAGGTTCGCACAATTCGGTTGTAGCCCGGAGAGCAACAAACTGGTACTATGATCATCACAGGGATTATGACTATGATACAAATGATTGCATGCAGTTAAGGATGGAGATTGACAGGTGTGAAAGGGAAGGACGATTTTGAGGATAGGAACATAGGAGACATGCTACCCCCTCGAGGCCCAGGATGAATAAATGGCATCCTTATAGGAGAAACAATAAAAATAAGGGGGGAGAGGAGATAGAAGGCCTCGAGAATAGGTGATTTGAGACAGGGGGCTGGAAGGAAGGCAGGATAGACCCCAAGAGCAACAGGGGGAAATCAAAATTGAGAAAACCCACCCGTTCGAAGGGTAATTAATTTAATCAATGGCATGGTGGGAGAGAGATCTTGAAATGCTATTATAAGAGCTGAGGCTCAGAGGGTTCCCGTGGAAGAGCCTAGTCATAAGAGGTTTCGACCGGATGAAACAGTCATTTTCTCGAAAGTGGATGCTGTGCCGGACCAAATGCCCCATGTGGATCCTATGGTTATTTCAACCATTATTGGAACGTCCTTGATAAGAAGGGTGTTCAACGATGATGGAAGCGGGGTAGAAGTGATGTTTGCTGAGTGTTTTGACCAGTTAGATATAGGGCGTGAAAATTTGAAAAAAATCAGCTTCTCCTTTATCAAGATTCACGGGAAACCAAATATTCCCTATAGGAGAGATAACATTGCTCGTTCGAGTAGTGGATGGCTACAATGGAGTGACCATCAGGTGTTATTTTGCTGTCATGGATGCACCTTCCCCTTATAATGTGATTCTAGGAAGGCCATGGATGTGCCAGGCTTGGGCGGTCCGGTCACCTTATCACCTTATATGAATTTCCCAACTGAAAAGGGGGTGGCATCCATTCAAGGGGATCAGACTGTGGCCCGAGAATGTAACCTCATGGCAGTGCAGGAAATAAGGAAACGAAGCGATGTAGCGGCAGTACACGCAAAGGCAAGATTAGCTGATACAATACAGATGCCTATTCTGGATAAAGGGTCAGTAGAAGTTGGGAAAGCAATCCCTGAAGATGTGAGAAAAGTGGAAGACTTGTTAGGAAGGTACGGAGACATATTCTCATGAGATACATCTTACCTGACGGGGGTTCCTTCGAGTCTTGCGCTACATAGATTGAACATTAACCCTTTGATTAAGCCAGTGAAGCAGAAGAGAATAGTGTTCGCTCCCGAAAGAGCTGAGGCAATTAAAGAAGAGGTGGAGAAGTTATTAATGGTGAACGTAATTTAGGAGGTATTTTATCCTGATTGGATTGCTAACCCAGTCATGGTTCCAAAGCATGATGGAGCATGGAGGATGTGTATAGACTTTAGTGATTTAAATAAGTGCTGCCCCAAAGATAGTTATCTGTTGCCACCAATAGACAAGCTAGTGGAAGCCATCACTGGATATTGAATTTTTCCATTCTTTGACGTGCATAAGGGGTATCGCCAAATCCTCATGTCGAAGGAAGATAAGTAAAAGGCCTTGTTTATTAAAGATGTGGTCACGTATTGCTATAAGAAAATGCTCTTTCGATTGAAAAATGCTGGAGCTACTTACCAGAGGGTGGTGGATGGACTGTTCAGGGGACATATAGGGAAGAATATGAAAATATATGTGGATGACATGGTGGTTAAAAGCAAGAGTTATGAAGAATTCTTAAAAGATCTGGAAGAAACAGTTGGTAGGCTTCAAGAAACTAATTTGAAGTTGAACCCATCCATGTGTGTTATTGGTGTGGGGGCAAGGAAGTTTCTCGGATTTATGGTATCAGAGAGGGGGATCGATGTAAACCCCAAAAATGTTGAAGCTCTGAGGACAATGAAATCCCCACAATCGAAATCTGATAAACAGAAGCTTATAGGGTCTCTAGCAGCATTAAGCAGGTTCTTATCGAAGGGGGAGGAAAAGCACTTATCCTTCTTTTATGTGCATCAAAGGGCAAAGAACTTTGAGTGGAATGGCAAGTGCGACGAGGCATTCGAGCAGTTGAAAGAACATCTGTGGACATTGCCTACCTTGATGAAACCAGATAAGGATAAGACACTGTACTTGTATATTTCTGCATCGCCACTGGTTATCAGCACAACTTTGGTAAAGGAAAAAGAAAAGATTCAACATCCAATTTACTTTGTTAGTCGTGCCTTGTAAGGGCCAGAGACAAGGTATACAGTTCTTGAAAGGTTAATTCTAGCCCTCGTACATGCAGCCCAAAGGTTGAGACCCTACTTCCAGGGACATAAGATAGTGGTGCTCATGAACCACCCCATTCTACAGATCCTACTAAGGCCAGAGATTTTAGGAAGAATGATGAAGTGGGCAGTAGAATTGGGAGAGTGTGATATCCAGTATCAACTTTGAATTGTATCAAGGGGCAGGCACTGGCAGACTTTATAGTGGAAACTATAGAGCCCCTCGAGGTGTGTTTGGATTCCATTCAGGATGAGGAAACAAGGAAAAGATAGATATGGAAGTTGTTTGTGGATGGTTCCTCACATTCCGGAAGAAGTGGAGCTGGGGTCCTACTATCTAGCCCCAATGGCAGAGATTATCCTTATGCATTGAACTTTGCATTTAAAACAACTAACGATGAAGTTGAGTATGAGGTACTGATCACTGGATTGTGCCTCGCAAAGGAGCTGTAGGTGGAGGAACTGGAGGTTTTCAGTGACTCTCAAATTGTGGTTCAACAGGTGAATGGAGAGTACGAGACCAGGAAGCGTAACCTGCAGAGGTACATCGAGGTAGTGAAGAACCTGTTAAAAAATTTGAAATCTTATACTTTGACGCAGGTTCCAAGGGAAAGAAATCATAAATCGGATGCTCTAAGTAAGCTTGCTTCTTCGGATTTGGGAACCCAATCCCAGCAGCAACTCCTCATGGAAACTTTGAGCAGGCAAAGTTTTGAAGAACCTGTAGTGATGGCAATTGAAGCAGAAAACTCCTGGATGACACTGTTTGTAGCATACCTTTGAGAGGGTGTCCTGCTAGATAATGGAGTGGATGCTAGGAAAATAAGGTTGCAGGCTACAATGTATGTGTTGCAAGAAGGAGGGTTGTATAGTTGCAGCCATTGCTTTGATGTGTTAACCCTCATAAGGTTGACAACCTCATAAGGGAGGTTCACGAAGAGGTATGTGGTAGCCACCAGGGATCTAGATCCATGGTGAGGAGGCTCATTCGAGCGAGGTTTTACTGGCTGACAATGTTTGAGGATGCAAACCAATATATTCAGGCTTGCCATCAATGCTAGAGACATGCACCTATAACACATGTTCCACAGGAAGAAATGAGAAGAATCTATAGCTCGTTGCCATTTGACAAATGGGGGATTGATTTGGTGGGCCCTTTCCTAGAAGCGCCAGGGAAATTCAAATACCTAATAGTAGCTATGGATAATTTCACAAAGTGGGTAAATGCTAAGCCATTTTGTGTTGAGTTAATAGGTGTTGTTCGGTAAGTAATTCCCTCCGGGAAACCAACTTGTGATTTTTTCCCAAGCAACCAATTAGGTGCCATTCCACTACTGGAAGCCTAGTTCCAGCGGCAAGGCAGGTTTCAAAGAACCAAGCTTCAAATAAATTTTACGCATTAGTTCTTCTAGTTCTTCATTAGTGGGATCTCGACCCTTGACCAATTCAAAGGGATAAGTAACCATTAAATTCTTTGTTAAGGAAATCCTTAACAAACCCCTTAAAAGTGGGATTATCTTTGAATTTCCACAACTTCATCTCAGCCTCGAGTTGGTGGAGCTTGTCCTTCAAGGAGTCTTTCTCTTGATTACACTTAGAAAGATCTCGAAGGGCGGTCAGTAGCTATTTATGTGTCTCATTCAGCTCTTTTTGAACACTCGAAAACTCCTCACAAGTGCCTCCTAACACCATTTCAACGAATTATACTATGAAAAGAAAGGCAATATCATAAGTCTCGGCAAAGAAATGTATTTTTCATTAATACTAAAAGTAAAAAGAAAAGAAAAGAAAGGGTTTACAAGTAAGGGGCCCTTGGTAATTTTTTTTACAATCAGGGCCTAACCCTAGAATCATCTTCCTTTGATGTGAGAGCTATAACTTTTTCCACTGTGCAGGCAGTGGAATCTTTCTTAGGAGAGGCATTTGAAGCCTCTGGAAGGGGGATCGCTCGAATACCCTCAGCAGTGAAGAACTGCCCTTTGGACTTGATGAAATCCAAAAGGGAAAAACGAAGACCGTTGTTCTTGATGTCCCGGTCCCATTTCATGCCAAGATTGGCTTCGAGCTCTAGATTAACTAGCTCATCCACCTGCTTGGCCAGATCTTCAGATAGAAAGGCGGACACTTGTGGCTTTAAAAAGTAACTGGCTAATTCACTACAGCCGATTTGCTTGGCCACACCTAGAATATTCAAGAAAAGTTGAAGCAGCTCATGGCAATTCAACAACTTGTGTCTAAAGGCCTCGAGCAGTTGAACTTGCACGACTGGATCCTCTGTAGCTTAAACCCTCTTCGCGAGGGTGTCTTTCTCTAATATCCATTGATGCCTCTCAATATGAACTCCCCTTCAATTTTTTTGTTTTTCCTCAAGTGCCCTATCTTTCTCCTTGAGTGCCCTATCCTTCTCCTCGAGGACCTTATCTTTCTCCTTGATCACCCTATCCTTCTCCTCAAGGACCTTATATTTTTCCTGAAATGCTCTATAATTCTCCTTAAGAGCCCTATCTTTCTCCTTGAAAGCCCGCTGGTGATCCTTGAGAGACTTCCTTATCCACAAAATCTCAGCATCCTGTTTACTGAGCTCCTTGCGGAAGTTACCGTGTGTCACGAATCGCCCACTAAAGGAGCAAACCATGCGGCCTAGCCGTGCACAACTTTGCCATGACTATCGCCTTGATCCCACGTGCTTCGTACACTGCTCGGTTGCTCGCAGCAGATCGAGCCCGTTAAGGAATGTGGTCGAATGTGTAGTGGAATATACACACCCGAGAGAGCATGGCTCACACACACAAGCCAATGATGCAATATAAAGCCCAACAACTGGGAAGCAAATGCTTATAAACATTATATTATAAAACAGCATCCAGTTACCATTTTGTAACATAATGTTTATAAGCGTTTGCTTCCCAGTTGTTGGGCTTTATATTGCATCGTTGGCTTGTGTGTGTGAGCCATTCTCTCTGGGGTGTGTATATTCCGCTGCACATTCGACCACGTCCCTTAATGGGCTCGGTCTGCTGCGAGCAACCGAGTGGTATGCGAAGCACGTGGGATTAAGGCAATAGTTGTGGCACGGTTGTGCACGGCTAGGCCGCACAGTTTGCACCCTTAGCGGGTGACCCGTGACACCGCGACCAGAGTAACAATGGGGATAGAAGGCCTCTATTCTCTTGGTGACATCGTGATACATTTGGGAGGCCTGGTAAAACAACTCAGCTCATATTGTTGATATAAAAATGTGGGGAGGGGGGGATATCTCCCTCTCGGAAAAAAACAACCACCAAAAAAAGAAGAAGAGAAGAGTGGAAGAAAACCTCAGGGTTGGAAGCTAGGTTCAAGAGGTGATGCTCGATCCCGGGTACAGATGCCGCATCATTTAAAGGAGGAGGAGACTATTGATTAACATCCTCACCACTATGTGTTCTTATCAATGGCCTTGGTGAGGAGGAAACGATAGTATTGCAGTTCGCCCTCATTTTCTGGCGGACGTTCCTAGCGTGGGGTGGCTGCTCATCACCAATAGTTGAGAAAGCCTTTTCATGGATTACTACAAGAGGGGAAGCCAGATTCGAGGGGAGAAACGTTGGATTTGGGGGACTGGAAGCCTGATTCGAGGACTCATTAATCTCATCCCCAGGAGCCTGGCCCTTCTTTGAGGGCTTCTGCTTCTTTAAGCCCTTAGCAATACCCACTAAAAAAGGAAAAAAGAAAGTTAGTAAGAATAAACTCAATTACACAACAAATAGGAGAAGTATTGCTCTATTAAGACACTTTCGGAGGCTCCCGAATGCTTAACACCACTAACAATGATCTCGAGGGAAGGGGCCATCTCTGGGACCCTCGAGTCCCCTTCTCCTTTTCCCGGTATCCCTCCAGAGTGTTTTATATACATATTCTTTATAGATTCTGGGCAAGAATGCAAAACTGCCAATTTGGAGGTCGGGATTGTTGAAGAGGTTGTAGTCGAGGGAGCTGGACAATAGTTTTTGTCTATCCCTCTAGAGGGCATCTGGCAGATATATTCCCCGGGTTTCGGAGATTCAACTCGCACGGCCCAATTCCATAGAGGGAGTCGATACCTTCTGCTATCAAATGAGATACCTTTTTTTCAAGCTTTTCCAGAGTCTAGAATTTCCAGGAACCCCAAAAACCTTATGGTATTCCTCTCGAATGACAAACGTGACAATCATATCGGTAGACCGCCCACTATAGAATACAAAGTATAGCTAATGAATCAACTTATAACTAGGTCTAATACCGAAACATTGGGGTGGACTTTGAAGGGCTCACCTGAAATTGTCTAAGAAGCTTGGAGAAAAGGGATGGAAAAGGAAATGTGATCCTGCAGCGAAGATGTCTGAGGGAAATAGACGATCTTCCTCCGGAGAGGTTGTGGGGGGTATCTCCCTCTCGAGAGGGTTGAAAATCGGCATCCGGAGATACTCGTTTGCCGGGAGGGATCGAGTCCAAAATCTTGGAAATATCGATTCCCACTCTTGGAACAGGGGGACTCCTTCCCTGAGCCCTATAGCCTCAATCTTCAATAAACCCCCCTTTTTCTTCTTTTGAGAGGGATCAGTTAAAAGAGATACCTGAGGCACTCTCGAGGGTGCTTCCTCCCCCTCGAGGACTGTCCTCTCCACCTCTTTTTTGGCTTCGAGAGGAGCCTCCTTGTAGGTTAAAGATGTACTTAAAGCCCTTTACAGCTCAAGTTCTGGATTTGGAGGAGGGTAGAAACCAATTTTTTCGCTTGTAAAGGACCTTCTTATGTAGGGCTTGCCCATGCCTTGAGGCTAGTTTTCAACGCTATCTCGAGGAGGCAAGTCAGTTATGGGGAAAACACTCTCTTCCCCAGGACTATTACCTACACGATCATATGCGTCCTCTACAGCATCTGAGCCGTATCAGAGTTCTTTGGGGCAGCACTCCTATAGGGGTTAACACGCTGTTAACCCCTATCCTCCGATCCTCTGATGCTGGAGAAAGATAAGGTCCTCTATAGCATCGGAGCCGTATCGGAGTTCCAGATCACTAATGACCTTCTCCAGCGTGTTAACCCCTATCTCGCCAACCCTAACCTCATTGGAAAATTTCTCGGCAGCAAAGCCCGCATCAGAGCGGGCTATGGTCGTAAGGGGAGGAAATGAAAGTATTAGAGTGAGAACAGGGATGAAAAACTTACCGATTTTCTAGGAAAGGTTAGGGGAATTGAATCACTCGAGAAAATAAGAAAAGTGAATAAGAAAAGAGCGGATGTGAGGTAATTATGGAGGCTGAAGTAACGTGTAATTATTACTGCTTTGGAAATATAAAAGTTATGGAAAGATGTAATCGCTTTTTTATCTCCTGATAATGTACTGTTTGGGGAGCAGTGGCACAGTGGTTATACAGCACGTGCACGCCCTTTTGGAATCCTAAATGATGGAGTTGATTAGAAAACAAGGTTCCCACCCTCAACGGCATGAGCAAAAAAGTGCATGGTTCATTTTGAGTCTTCAAAATCCTTGAACTGTCCCATACATTCGAGATCTCGAAGACATTTGTGACATTCCAACCTTCTAAGGTCAAGAACCTACTTTTTTGGGGGCTCTTGACAGAGGTTAAGCCCAAGATAGCCATTGGGCCAAAGGTATGGCAACCCAGCTAGGGGACTATTTAATGCTCTAACTTAATTACCGCATTCGTGGGTAATTAAGGGCGATAATTAAGGACAACGTTATTTAGGACATGGAGTATAAATACAAGGTATCATATCTGGTTAATCACATGATTCATTCTGTCTTAATCATATCTGGATGCTTGGACTAACTTAAGCATCAGAGTGCTAACCCCTGGAACTCCAGGGACAGTTTGACTGCAGGTTAGTTTGAGAAGAACCCAGGCCTAAGAACCGATCGGTGGTCAAAGACATATCAAACCCCTGGCTAATTCTCATACTCCCATATCCTTGCATGCCAGAAGAGGCCATTATTCCATATGATGTTCCTGGACCGGCCATGTCAAGGATAGGAGCAGATGGCGGAGGTAGCACATAACGGGATATTGGGAGTAACTAGGAATAGAAGGCTAGGGTATAGCCTGTAGCGGTTCTCCAGTGTATCCTTGATAAAGATAGGCTATCAGGGGTTGGAAAGCTCATCCCTTATTCATTCCCAAAGGTGAGGGTGGTAGTGCCCCCATCGTGACCCTATCATCCCTCAGAGAAAGGGTGATTTGGTACCCGGCTGTAGCCAGGACTTGAGCTGCTCATTCCACATCTTGATTCGGGGTCACCCTCCTCATGTTCTGATTTCCTTTCCCGGGTTGACCATAAGCTTCCATAAAAAAGTCTCCCCAAACCTCCGTAAACCTTCCATTCCTCGAATCAGCCACCCTTTTGAGCAAGGAATTGGTGTTTCCTTGTGTTTCCTCTCTCATCGCTTCCAGCGTCCTCGAGGGCCCAACATATCATTCTGGACTGGAACTAGGGGATTTTTGCCAACTGCCATTGAGGTTTCCCTCCCCCCCTCATGGGCTATGCCTGTACTAGACTCTACTCGCAACTCCGTTCATGTAGTTTGAATGTTATCCATCTCTCTATCCTCGATGTGGGTGTCATTTTCCCTTCCTGGATTCTCTAGCCCCCATACCTATTGACCTCAAACTTTCACTCCTTTGAACTATCGTGGACATAAACTCTTAAAACCCTTGATCCGGGTTGGTTGTCCCCAGAGTTGGCGACACTTGATGCGTCTTCGACCACTGATTGGTTCTTGGGCTTGAGTTCTTCTCCAACTAACCTGCAATCAAACCGTCCCTGGGGTTCCAAGGGTTAGCACTCTGATGCTTAAGTTAATCCAAGCATCCAAATATGATTAAGACAGAATGAATCATGAGTAAATGCGTACCTTTTTTTATACTCCATGATCTAAATAATGTTCTCCTTAATTATCGCCCTTAATTACCCACAAATGTGGTTATTAAAATAGAGTATTAAATATTCCCCAAACTGGCCTGCCATACCTTCGGCCCAATGGCTATCTTGGGCAAAACCTCTATCAAACCCAAAAAATTTATCTCCATTTCTTCTAATTTATACTTTAAACCTTGGTCTTTCCATAGTTTTTGGAAAGACCTTCTTTCAAGAGACAGACTCATACCCAAAACCCCCAAAAAACAAAAACTAAAAAAAATAGAGCTCATTTCTATACATCATCTTCCTCACAGAGCTACCATGAAGGTCTAGACTCCATCAGCCCAAACAATTTTGAAATTCATACTCCTCACAGAGTCTCATTACAACGATGCAAACAAATCATTACGTCGAAGGTGATACGTGTCCGATCACTTCCTTCCCGATGGCCGTAGAGATTTCAGCTATGAATTTTTCCCCAAGCCGCCACAACTAAACGACAGTGTTTTCTACCTCCAGCTTTTGAGAGATACAACTGACCCAAGAGAAGAAAACAATCTCTACTGATAAAAGATAAAGGACTTTATTATGGCGCACTGATATTTGTCAATGACACATCTCATCAATGATAAGGGGTTACAATATATAGGGCTACAACAAACCAAAGTCTGACAGGAATTTGATTTTAAGTCTATAAGGAAATTAGTATCTATAACTAATCCATAAGGAAATGAATTCTATAAGGTAATTACCACTTATAACCTTTCCTACAAGGAAATGGTTTCTATTTCCTTAACACCCTCCCTCAAGTTGGAGCATGATGACAAGAATGCCCAACTTGCAAAGAAGATTATGAAATTGCTAATCATTAAAAAAATCTTTAAAAAAATCTCAGTAGGGGTAGAAGTAGCAGCAACAACAGTAACAGTAGCAGGTGGTAGAGCAGTATTCGAATTCAGTAAGAGCACTAGTTCTAGGAGACCATTCAAGGTAACTCTCTTGAACCTTTAGGACGGTGGGTGCGATAACCAAACTAGGTATGTCAGAAGAGCCAATGAAGTAGGGGTCAGTCGACAAACGACCAACGGGTATAGGTAAGTTAGGGCTAGATTTCAACTTCAACTATTTCTATAAAGATGCAATTACCTCATAGGCATTTATGTTCTGAAGCGCAGTAGCCTCAAAGCCAGCATCAGCATGGGCCTATTCTTTGGGATTACTTCTAGAGGCAAACATAGTGCAAAATCAGACACAAATCAGCAGTGGGTGCAACAACCGGTGGCGGATCAGATCGGCGGAAATGCATGACGGGAACACGGCAGCGCGTGAGCTTCAGGATCGGCGTGTTTGGCTTAATGCACGGACCAATCAGATTAGGAGAGATGGCGCATAGATTACCACAGCCAGACGGTGGCAGTGGCGATCGGTGAGCGATCGAACGAAGTAGACGACATCGGCTGTGCGACGGTGCGTGGATTGGCGCATGGCTTAACAGCATTGGTGGCTCGGAAAAGGCAGCGGAATATTTTCTTAGGGTTTCAAGATTTTAGTCTCTGAAACCATGATAAAATAAAAAGGAATTTATTATGGTGTACTGATATTAATTAGTGACACATCTCATCAATGATGGGGGTTACAATATATAGGGCTACAACAAACCAAAGTCTGACATAAATATGACTCTAAGTCTATAAGGAAACTACTATATATAACAAATTCCATAAGGAAACTAATTCTATTAGGTAATTACCATTTATAACCTTTTCTACAAGGAAAGTGTTTCTATTTCCTTAACATCTACCCATTCTTACACCTTTTTCCCGACAGGAATCTCTTCGTCTTTGCAAATCAGAACACTGTGATTCTTGATTAGGTCAGCACCGTATTGTGAAGTCATTCCCGCCAATCCCATGTCAGAATCGGTCGTATCCGGAGACCGGAGCGTCGGTAATCCGGTGAAGCTAATAGGGAGCGGGAGTATTTCCGTGGAGGTTATGATATGAGGCAGCTTTGAGCTAGTCTTCAATGCAATTTTCAGAGCGAGAGGAAGGCTAGCTCAAATTTCCAGAACGATTACCTCTGACTCTTGGGCTTCAGTATGAATTACAGGGAGAAGCAAGGAGTTAAGGTTTTAGATAAATCACATTTCTTATTAGATTATGATTTAGGAAAAGTATCAGGAAAGATAACATTTTCATAAAGTTATAGACAGTCCATAAGGCTTTTGCGTTAAATGTTTAAATTTTTTATAAAATTTAAATATTTCATTTTATAAGTTAAAACAAGTAATAATATGTATTTGAAGGTAAAAATATAAAAATATATGATATAAAAAATATTTTAAATTTTGTATGTATTTTAACAAATGCAGTATATACGGTAAGAAATAAGTGGTTTGTCCATAAGCTTATGGACATGCTGTCTGTCAGGAGACCTACTCTATGATTTATTATGATTAGAGTTCTTTCCTTATTACACCTCTATTGTACTCTCTCTATATATTCAGTCATCAATAATACAATTCCTTACTGTAAATCATTCTCGCATGGTATCAGAGCCTCTTCTGATCTAAAACCTAAAAACTTAAAATTTTGTCGATCGCTGACCCCTCTCTCATTGCCGTTGGTTACCAGCAGCTCTTCTTATGCATGCTGCTCCGATCTGCACACCGTTCCACTCCTCTTCCATCTGTCTCCTCTCCCTGTCGATCCGTTGCTTTTCCTCGCAGTCATGGCTCAAGAAAAATTCTCCTACAACACTTTACTCCAGATGATGTCGATCAAACTCACTCAATCAAATTATCTTCTCTGGAAATGTCAAGCAAGTTATATCCTTCGTCCTCAAGGTCTGTACAGTTTCATTGATGGCACTAGATCTCATCTCACTCTTCCACCACCACCACCACCACCACCACCACCACCGCAGGCCCTGTCTTTTGCTGCCACATTCTCAACTCCTTCGGGTGGCAGCAAGGTTGATCTCCAGGAGGCTTATTTGAAAGAAAAAGAAGAGTATGATCAATGGGTTGATGAAGATCAACATCTCTGCAGTCTCATGTTTTCCTCTCTCACCCTTGAAGTTCTCGCAGAACTCCCAGATTGTGCCACTTCCAAAGATATCTAGGACAATCTTGCTCTAATCTATCATAATAGCATTGCCTCCACCATTCTCCGTCTTCGCGCAGATGCGCATGGTATTCGTAAGTCTATTACTGTTCATGAACTTAATCTCAAATTGAAGGAGATTTTTGAACAACTGTTTGTCATGGATAATCTGGTTTCAAATGTTGATCATATTGTATGGTTCATGACTGCACTTGGCCCTGAGTATAAATATTTTTCTGCTCCTTTGATTAATGTTGTTCCAACCCCGCTTTATGCAGATGTTCTTGCCCGTGCCAAAAACCATGAGGCCTTTTCGACGAATTTACAAGAACACTCAGGACCAGCTGCATGACATGTCACATTTCAGACCAGCGATGCACCTCAAGTTGGCCGCGTGTGGGATCACACGCCGACTCGAGGTGGCCGTGCATGGCTTTCCTATGGTCACTGCGATGGCCGCTTCGGTGGTAGGTCGTGGTCGTCCTCACTGTTCCTGGTGCGGACAGCTCGGTCGCTATGCTGTGATGTGTTACCAAATGCAGGCACAGATTGGTCGTTAACTAAGCACTTATTTGGCAAAAAATCATCACTCTTCTCAGCAGTCCAATACTTCTTCTCGTCTGTCATATTGGTACCTTAATTCTAGCGCAGCCAGTCATATGGTGACTTCCACCTCAGGCCTAGACATTTTCACTCATTATACTGGTAAATCTCATGTTCTTCTTGGTATGGTGCTCCAGTTATGATATCTCTTTATTGATCCGGATCATGGGACGGTGCCGTCATCAGCCTCGGCTCTATTCTCACCTCAATTCTGGTTTCCTGATAATGAGTTGTCTCAACCAGCTGCCCCACAAGCTGTGTTCACCACCCCATCTCGCATCTGGCCGCGGTGGCTCCTTGCCCACGGCCAGCCGAGGTGGTCTCTTGCACGCACCAAGTTACAACAGCTTCTTTCCCACGTCTAGACGTGATGGCCGCACCCAACAGCCACGGGCTCAGGCACTTCGGACAGCAACAGATGGCCACATCCCTACCTCGGTCACGGCCACAGACGGCCTCATTCCCACCTCGGCCATTGATGAGACGTCAAATGCATGTATTTTCCAAAGAATTTAACATCACTTTGTCATATTTTTGTTGTAATATTGCTAGATTTACGCAGGTTTACATAATAAGGGGTTTAGATGACCATTTTTGGTTTTTATATCTAAATCCTTCATTTTGTAACCTATGTTTAGTCTAATGGATTTTTGGTCCTTACGAGCATCTAGATTCCATTTTATGAGCTTCATTTGCAGATGTCTTGTGAGCCATTTGGTGTTTTTTAGTGAAGGCCACGTGCCAAAACGTGGTAGAAGATAGAAGGGTCGAAGATAGAAGGGTCGAAGAAGGAAGGCAAAGAAGCGGATGAATTATCACCCGGAAGTTTAGATAAAGTTCTTAAAATTATCCAAGAAGAATCAGCCTACAAGGGTGGTGCCATTGGATTTGTCTTCTCGAGTACTATAAAATCGACTACAAGAACTCCCAAAATGGATCAACGGTTCACCCACGGGAAGCAAAATAAGAAGCCGCGAACTGTAGCTCGCCCGGGAGGAAATGGCGTCGCCCGGGCGGATGGATTTGAATTTTAGGCTGAGACCTCCACCGCCCGGGCGAGCCCATTCCCACCCTGGCAAGCTCAATCCCGCCCAGGCGACGCCTACTGCGTTTTGACCTTCTTTTGACCAACTTGGGCTATAAATAGCCCCCTTTCTTCCCCATTTGCTAAGCCCGACTTGGGGGCTTCAAAACCCTACTTTTTCACCATTTTCTTCCATTTTCTTCTTCTTTCTTTGTATATCTTTGTTCTATGTTATGGGTTTTGATTATCTAGCTTAGTTTTATCTTGGGAGCAATGGATTGAAGCTTCCATATCTATGTAGTAAGAACCATATCTATCTATTTTAGTGCTTTTACTATTGTGCATTTGTTGAGCTTTGAATGTGAATTGTTAATTCCATTGATGTTGTTGGAAGCTTGAGTATATGAATTGCTTGTATGATTACTTGTTAGGGTTGGGAGAAAGTAGCTAATTCTCCCCTCTTTTGATGTGGAATCCAAGAGCATGAGTTGGAGCTTCTTAAATGATGTTGGTGTGTTGATAATTGCTAGATGAATGTGATGATGTCGAACTCTTTGTCATGTTTGTTTTAGGTAGCAAATGAGAGAAGTCTATGAATGTTGATCGTTCTTGACTAATCTTGTGTAAATGCATGAATTGGTTAAATGCTTAGATACGGTGTAGTATTTATAAGTGTTGCCAAGCTTGTTGATTCTTCGTGCTAAATGCCATCAATGGGATACTCTTAGTCCTAAGGGAGTCATTGGTAAGTTTTGACAAGAGATGTCGAATTCACTCTTGCAAACTACTATCTGAGAAGGATAGAAGATTTATCTTCACAACAAGTTGTTGAAGTAGTGAATAGATTGTTTTACTCATTCTTGAAGCCATTTTTATTTAGCATTCATGTGTTCTTAATGCTATGTTTTACTTCATTTATGCCATATGTTTTTTGAGAAAAGGAAATGTTTTTATGATTGAAGTGTTACGGTGTTAGGAAAGTGACGAATTCCTTAGTTCCTTTGCATGAAAATCTACAAGCATGAACTTAGAAGTTCTTGAGTATAATGTGCGGTAATCCTTGGTAGATGAGTATGTTAATGTGGTTTGTTCTCATGCTTATCCTATAGATGCAATGAAAGGTTGAACCTTTAATGTGGTTTGTTCTAGGTTTAGCCTAATGAATGCTATGTTTGGTTAAACGGCTATGTCTTTGGTCGAAGGCTTGTTGTTATCAAATCTATGGTCCTTCGTGTCTAATGCCATTGATGAAATACCCCTATGGTCGTTGTTTGTCTAGGGTGATCATTAACGTGGTTTGCAAATGGTCGTTATTTTTCTTTGCAAATTACTATTAATAAGGAATGAATGTTGATCTTCTATTAACATTCCCAATAGGTAATAAATGTGATAGGATGAGTGAATGGTTCAATGATCTACATTTGGTTTGGAAGTGGATATAAATTGCCCCCGAGGCTTTATCTTTTGTAGTTTTAAAACCCTTTTTCTTAGTTTTGTTTGATGATTAGCATAGTTACTTAACCTTGCTAGTTATCTTGTCTTTTAACTTTCATAACTTAGGACCACCAAACAACCAAACCCCCCCCCCTTTTACTCGCTTTTATATGTGTACATATATCTACTTCTAGCCTAATATTAACCTTTTGTGCCTAAACACTTAGGAAGATCCCTCTTCTTCGTGGACGACCCCGACTTGCTATTATCTACTTAGTTGTAGATAGTAAGCATTTAGGGCTTATAAATATTAACTTTGAGAGGTACGTCGACGGCCTCCCAGCCATGGCCACGGGCGGCGCTACGGTTATGGCCTCTCCTTCCCATCCCGTGATGGCGTCTCGGCCACAGCCATAGACGGCCAAGGCTTTGCCATCTCGGCCACATCCCAGATCTTGGGTTCTCCGTGTCTAGAAACTTCTCACATGGTTACACGCTTTTTCACCAAAGTTATTCAGTGTCGAGATTATTCAGATATTCATGCTCACTATCTTCTTGTGGTTCTTCTTGCTCAGAAAGACCCGACTAAATATCATTCCACAAATAAGATCCTTCTTGGGTTTCTACCATTGATGAGGAGATGACCGCTCTTCGTAGTCAGCATATTTGGGATCTTATTCTGCGACCCTCGGGCATCAACATTGATGGGTCTAAATGGGTTTATCGGCTGAAGTACAAACCCAATTGTTTGGTTGATCGCCATAAGCACATTTGGTAGCTCAAGTTTTCTCTCGGACTCCCAATTTTGACTTTGACCATACTTTCAGGCCTGTGGTTAAAGCATCTATAGTTCGGACAGTTCTTGCTATTGTTACTATGCGTGCTTGGTCTCTACATTAGTTGGGCATTAAGAATGCCCTTTTTAATGGTGTTCTTATGGTGCAACCCATTAGCTATAAGGATCTCACATATCCGGACTATGTTTTTCGTCTAAGGAAGGCTATTTATGGTCTGAAGCAGATGCCTTGAGCATGGTTTCGACATTTCAGTGCTTATCTTTTACAGCTTGGGTTTCGTTGTAGTTCTTCTGATACTTCATTATTTGTGTTGCCTCATGGCTCATCATTGTTGTATCTTTTGGTCTATGTTGATGATATCATTTTGACTAGGAATGATTCCACTCTTATTCGAAAGTTCATTGATCGCACCCATCAAGAGTTTGCCATCAAATATTTGGGTGCCTCACACTACTTTGTTGGCTTGGAGGTCACGGCCATTGCCTCGGGACTTCTTCTAGAACAAGCAAAGTATGCTCGGGATATTCTTTCTTGGGCTAGTATATTAGATGCAGTGCCAGTCTCTACACCGTTTCTGCCACATTCTCAGCTTCACAGTAGTACAAGTTCACAGTTCAAGAATCTGACATTGTATCGCTCTTTGGTTGGTGCTCTCCAGTATCTAACCATCACTCATCTAAGTAAAGTCAAGAGATTTGCAGTGCATATTTAATTGGCAGTTTGTGTGAACTTATTTTGAACCGAAAATCTTTCCATGTTGGAACATACTGTATGCAGCATATTGACGCCACGAAATTATGGAAATTGAGGTCAGAATAGTGTAGTATTTTGTAACTTATAGAACTTGTATATTCTGCTAAAAATATCAGACGTATGAAGCATAATTGATTTATGGAAAATCCCTACTTATATGGAGGTGATATATTCAAATATATGGGATAGATTAATATAAGGTAAATCTCTTTATTTATGGGATTTGGATATGCTTCAAGAAGCAGATTTGGAATAGAAATATTGTGGAGATAATCAAGGAGTATTCCAATCTGTTCGTGGATATAAATTGGGGCCAACACGGCTGCATACTCACAGTTTTAACAGAGCAAAAATCTTCACACAGATTTTTGAGACTTTCGAGGTGTGCTAAGAGCCAGTTTCATATGTTCCAACATGCTTGACCTGTTACACCAAGTTCAGAATCATATGCCTTAATTCCTCGAGAGGAGGAGATCCAGCATCGACAAGTTTCGAGGTCAAAAGGAGTCTGATCAAGGCGGATTGGTAACTAGGGGAGCTAGCAGAATTCACGTGTTATAGTTAGTAAAGATAAGTATTTTGTAAACTGCACTCTGTACTGTATCTTTCTAATTAGTGGATTCATTCTTAATTGGACCAGGCCCCGCAGATGTAGGTGGATCACACCGAACTATGTAACCAAGTTGTGCGTTCTTTATGCTTTACTTTATCATGCACTTGGTTAAATTAGTCATGTTGGAACATACTAGTAAGGACTAGAAAAATAGGTAAAACCAAATTTTAATTGGTATCAGAGCTTGGTCACTTATTATTCCCTTGGTTGTGTCAAGGAAAGTGAGATCCAGTTTTACCATGATGACGAGAGAAGGAGCTTCAGTCTCTCGACCACCTCTGCTAGAAGGCAACAACTACAACTATTGAAATGCACGCATGAGAGTCTTCATCAATTCACTAGACGAACTTGCATGGTTCTATGTTGAGAATGAATGGAATCACTCTACAGAAGATGCTGATACAAGTTCTAAGGCAGTAGAAGGAGAGTTAAGTCGAAGGGAGCAGAAACTCAAAGACAAAGCTAGATGGACTCCAGATGACCTCAAAGAATCTCTGGCAAATTCAAAGGCACTCATTGCAATCTTCACTGCAGTTGATAAAAATTAGTTCAAACTTATCTCTACATGTCATCAAGCAAAGAAAGCATGGGATATTCTTCAAACTGTTCATGAAGGAACCAATCGAGTTCATGAATCTAAACTACAGATGCTGGCTACTAAGTTTGAGGAACTCAAAATGAAGGAGGATGACACTATTTCTATATTCAACGGAAAACTCAGGGACATCTCCAACATGGCATATCAACTTGGAAAGGTTTACAAAGAAACAAAGTTGGTGAAAAAGACCTTGAGATCACTTCCCAAGATATTTGCAATGAAAGTAGCAGCAATAGAGGAAGCAAGAGACGTAGCAACCATGCGCCTAGATGAACTAATGGGTTCATTACAGACATATGAGATGACATTCCAACAAGCTACAAAAAGGGTCTCTAAGGAATTGGCGTTCAAAATGTCTTCATTAAAGGACAATCACGAGTCTGATAGTGATGACGAGATGTAAAAACTTGCACTGATCACGAAGAATTTCTCAAGAATGCTAAAGAAGGTGGTCAACAAGAAATCTCGGGAAAGGTTTGGCAGAAATAGACAAAGACAACAAGACTCGGGAAATAATCGTGGATTGAGGTTTGAACAAGGAAATCAGCAGTTCGTGAGAAATAAAAACAACGAACCAAAACAGTCTGAATGAATTCAATGCAGAGAATGTGAAGGGTATGGTCATATCCAGGCTGAAAGTGCTAACACCCGTAAGAAACAAGGAAAATCATATGTCACCTCTTGGAGTGAAGATGAGAAGGACGAAGAGGAACTTACCAGTAACTATGTAGCATTTGGAGCAAAGGTTCATGATACATCAGAGGATGGATGTTCCAACACACTGAACAAAGGTAAAGCTATGTGTTCCAACATAGATCTAGATGATGCACGCAACAATGAAGATGATAATCTCTCTGTAAGTGATGAAGAAATCTACAGTACCTATGAAAAAATGTATACTATGTGGGTCCAAGTAGCTGGCACAAACAAAGAGCTGAACGAAGAAAAAAGGAAGTTAATAGAAAGTGAAAGAGAATTACGATTCACGGTTGCAGAATTTGAAAAGATTAATGAAGAACTAAATGGAAAACTGATAGCAGCAGTCAAAAGGGCCGAGATGTCTGAAGCAACGATCTCTAAATTAAATTCTGGAAAGGCAAAGCTTGATGATATTATGGATATGGGAAGAAACTTTGGTGATCGACATGGGATCGGATATGGGAATGTACACAAGACTGAATCACATAAAAATTCAGTAACACTCAAGACCAAGATCCGAGAAGTGAAATGGAAGTTTGGTATGCCTTATCAAATAAAGCCACTCATTTGTAGATACTATACGTATCAAGGACATTCTGAAAAGTAGTGCAGAAGACTGATCAGAGACCAAATGACAGGACGAAAACCTCTGGCATGTTCCAACATAGGCAATATCCAGAAAGTAAGATCGATCAGAAAGGTATGGATTGTTAAACGATCTAGCATGTGTCTGGTGGCACACATTTCTCTCACAGCTTATTCCAGAGATTCATGGTACTTTGATAGTGGTTGTTCTCGCCACATGACTGGTACTCCAGAATATCTCACGAATCTTACTCCATATGATGGCAGATATGTAACCTTTGGTGATGGGAAGAAAAGCAGAGTAATTGGAAAAGGCAAATTGAGAATTGAAGGTTTTCCAGTATTCACAAGTGTATTATATGTTGAAGATCTAAAGGCAAACTTGTTAAGTATAAGCCAACTGTGTGACGACAATATGGTAGTAGAATTTCAGAAGGACAAATGTATAGTGAAGTATGGAGAAAACAAGGTTCTTTCAGGGATAAGATCATCAGACAATTGCTATCTGCTAGAACAAGGAGTAAGGTGTATGATTTCGAAGCAAGATGAATGCGTTCTGTGGCACAGGAAGCTCGGTCACATCAATTATAAAACACTGGTGAAAATTGCAAATGTGAAAGCTGTACGAGGAATGCCTACCCTAACCAGCAAGGAAGGAATTGTATGTGGACCATGTCAACAAGGTAAACAAATTTGATCTCCTCACTCTTCAGTTCAGTATATTACTACATCTAGAAATCTGGAACTATTGCATATGGATTTGATGGGTCCAGCCAATACGCCTAGTATAGGTGGAAAGAAATATATCTTTGTTTGTGTTGATGATTTCTCCAGATTTACATGGGTAGCTGTTTTGAAAGAAAAATCTGATACGTTAGAAGTATTTAGAAGCCTAGCAGTGAAGTTACAAACTGAAAAGGGGAGTCTAGTTGGGAAGATAATTCGAATTCGAAGTGATCATGGTAGAGAATTTGAGAATGCACAATTCAGTGACTTTTGTGATGAGCTTGGAATCCAGCATGAATTTTTGGCACCCATCACCCCTCAGCAGAATGGTATTGTAGAACGTAAGAACATAACCTTGCAGGATATGGCTCGCATAATGTTGGCTGAGAAAGATATTAACAAGAATGGTAGAAGCGGTCAATACATCATGTTATACAATCAATCGAGTGTACCTTCGACCATTCACCAGCAAGACATCCTACGATATTTGGAAGGGCAGGAAACCAAAGGTTTCATGTTCTCATGTGTTCGGAAGCAAATGTTACATTCTCAGAAATAAAGAACAGTTGGCAAAATTTGACAATTGAAGTGATACAGGAATTTTTCTCGGGTATTCTATCAACAGCCGTGCTTATAGAGTGTTTAATCATCGAACCAACACTCTCATGGAATCCATAAATGTTATTGAGGATGATTAAGAGAAGGAACAACAACCAGAAGGTGTAGAGGAAGAACCCAGCAACACTCATGTTCCAACACAGCCTCGAAAATCTGGTGAGGCAGATCCATCAATCCAATATGAACTTCACCAACGTGCTGGAACAATTGAGCAAAGTAGTCCTAACCCCACCGAGCCTGACCATGTTGGAACATTGCCCCCCACTACTGACCCCCATGTTCCAACACAGGACCAATCGGAATCCACCATGAGAAGTACTCGATTAGTTCCTCGAGTGGATTATCGTAGGCTAGCTGGACTGCACTATTTTGTGTCTCTCATTGAACCTAAGAACTACAATGAAGCCTTTCTTGATGAGTATTTGATTGCTGCTATGCAAGACGAATTGGGTCAATTTGCATGGAACGGTGTGTGGTACCTTACCTCTCGCCCCAAAGGCATTAATGTCATTGGTACGAAGTGGATTTTCAAAAATAAGTCTGATGCAGATGGCTAGGTTACTCGAAATAAGGCCAGATTAGTAGCCTAAGGATACACACAAGTGGAAGGAGTTGACTTTGATGAGACATTCGCACCAGTTGCCAGGTTAGAGTCCATTCGAATTTTACTTGCTATTGCATGCTCTATGAATTTTATGTTGTATCAAATGGATGTCAAAAGTGCGTTTCTAAATGGAGTGGTGAATGAAGAGGTATATGTTGAACAACCAAAAGGATTTGAGGATCCTCATTATCCACATCATGTGTATCGTCTCAAGAAGGCTCTATACAGTCTGAAACAAGCACCCAGAGCATGGTATGAATGACTTATTAACTTTCTTTTGAAGAAAGGTTATCGTCGATGGGGAGTAGATCACACTTTATTTGTGCACGAAAAGGCTTCAAAAATTTTGATTGCTCAAATTTATGTTGATGATATTGTATTTGGTTCTACTTCACTATCTATGGTACAGGACTTTGTCACCATTATTCAAGCTGAATTCGAAATTAGCATGGTTGGAGAGCTCACTTACTTTCTGGGATTGTAAGTCTAGCAAGGAAGGAATGGTCTATTCATAAATCAAAGTAAGTATGCCTTGAATCTGGTTAAGAAGTTCGGTCTGAATAGTGCTCGAGCAGTTCGAACTCCTATGGGTGTTTCTGATAAATTGGTGAAGGATGAAAAAGGAGTTGCGGTCGATCAGAAATTATACAGAGGCATGATTGGAAGCTTATTGTATTTAACCGCAAGCAGACCAGATATATGTTTCAGTGTTGGGATATGTGCAAGATTTCAAGCCGATCCTAAGGAGTCTCATCTCACTGCAGTTAAAAGAGTTATTCGATATGCAAGTGGGACTTCTGAGTATGGTGTTTGGTATTCTAAGAGTCAAGATTTAGAGTTGATTGGGTACAGTGATTCTGATTGGGCTGGTAATGCTGATGATCGAAAAAGTACCACAGGTGGATGTTTCTTTATTGGAACAAATTTGGTGTCTTGGTATAGCAAGAAACAGAACTCAATTTCTCTATCTACTGCAGAAGCTGAGTATCTTGCAGCAGGGAGTTGTTGTGCACAATTATTATGGATGAAACAAATGCTGAAAGACTATGGAATTCATCAAGGCCCCTTAAAGATTCTATGTGACAACACAAGTGCTATTGATATTTCGAAGAATCCAGTTCAGCACTCGAGAACCAAACATATTGACATAAGGCATCACTTTATTAGAGATCTGGTTGAAAGGAAGAAAGTGGAAGTAGTCTATGTTCCAACACACGAGCAATTTGCTGATATATTTACAAAGCCGTTGGATGCCACCTCTTTTGAAAGCCTTCGACAACACTTAGGTGTTTGTCAAATCTAAGGTAACTTTTACCATAATTTTTTTCCTTGTAAATATTTTGGTTATTTTTGTTTAGAAAATTGGAAAAAACAAAAAATGGAAGGTAGAAAATTGTACAAAAATAGGAGATGGTGTGTATTGTATGTTGGAAGTTATTTCGGGTATGACAACTTAATTTGACAAGAGGAGAAAGTATCATCATTATAAGCTTGGGAAATCTAAAAAGTGTTTCACGGGAAAAGAGGTAAAAAGCTGAAGAGTTAAAGTTGAATTCAAATTGCCCAAAATCCCTCCGTATCCTTCTACAATCGGTAGCTCTGGTATTCTTAGAATCTTTGCTGAAATTTTTTTTCCTCTTCACGATCCTTCTCCACCACAACGTCGTGCTAGAGAATGTTAATCCCAAACACTCCCACACAAGAAGTAGAGGTTCCAGAAATTAACCAATCATTAGAAGATATGGAAGAAGACCAATGTTCAACCAATTTGGAATTGGTATTGCTCGACGGGAATAAACAATGTGATGACCGAGCTAGAAGAGAATCAGTATGGAAAGAAAATCAAGATCAGGTTGGAGTAAGCACGGATTAATTTGAGGTCGAAGAGGCATCTGAAGTAGAATCTAGTCAAGCTGAAGAACAAGGGGAAGAGGAAGAGGATAATCGTAAGGTAACTGGTCCTGATCTTTCTCCCTTGAAATTCATGGGCATAGAAGTTAAGAGTTTTGATGAAATCTTTGAATGGCTGGAGGCAAACAGAGTTGCCATAGATTTAACAAAGATTAAAAGCATAAAAGGAGAATATCTGAATGTTAAGGTTAAGGAGCTAGTGACGGGTAATATAGGTGGAATAAGGGGGCTTGAGAATTATAATGTGCAATTTCTGCTTGATGTATTTCCTTGCCAAGTTATGTTTCTTTAAGAGAGATAAATGAAAGAGAAGTGGCTGGAAGGGAAGTTGTGAAGTATGGAGACAAACTGCAGGTTGGATTCTATGACTTGAATTCTGCTAAAAGGATGGAAGAATTAAGAAAGCCTGTTATAATTGAGCTGTCAGATAGTGATGAGGAGGACAGTGTTCCAACACAGAAGTGTGAACATGAAGATTATATGGATTTAGATTCTGATGCTGATCTGGGGGGTGAAGATCATGGTGATATGCAAGGTAATCTGAATGATGAGGCACCTGATGACGGTTTTTCTAACCAGAGTGATGTGGCTGGGTGTGATGAGAAAACTGATGAGAACTTAGATCAAGATGATCAGTCTGAAAGGGAATTTGAGAAGAAGAATGAAGCTGAAGGTTCAGGGAATGTTCCAACAGAGGACATTCCTGATTTGGCATACTCGAGTGATAAGGTGCTTGATGAATTTTACCAGATAGCTAAAGGCAAGAGGAAGGCTGCTAAAGCTAAGGTTTCTGCTCAAGCAAAAAGGAGCAAGAAATGCCAGGAATGCAAGGAGAAGAAAATACTACCTCACCTCGCTGTAAGTAAGGCAGTTTCCTTCTTTTATTTTGATTCAAAAGGAGAAGAAATGGGAGAGTTTTTCTCTGAAAGGAAGTTTACCCCTGAAAGACCCGTGTACTTAAAAGCTTACAAGGAGAGAGGTTTCTCGGACTATTTGAAAGTAATTGGGAGTCAACTGCAGCCACGGTCCAACTACAGTACAATAGGCAGGTTGTACTTGAGGTATATTCTAACCTCATGACTGGAAATCTGGAGATAAGTTCCCCACGGTATGGAAGGGTTTACGTGCGGGGGAAGATATTTGATGTGTCTGCTGCCAGGATTAACAAAGTATTGGGTCTTAAGACACCAGAGATAGAGGGAGTTTTTCCTGAAGATTTGGAAGTTTCTGATGATCAAATATTAGCTACTATCTCGGGTGGGTATAAGGTTGAGTGGCCAGCAACGAGGTATTCACAAGCATCTTGCTTGTCCTCGAGATTCTTTGGTTTATATCAGGTTGCTGTACATTGTTGGTTGCTCTCATCTAATACCACTGCATTGACAAGGTAAATGGCCAAATTGCTATACTGTGTTGGAACACAGAAGCCTATCAATCTTGGACTCCTCATTCAGCAACATTTGGTCAGACAAGCTACTGCCCCTAAGGTCAATGATGTCATTATTTATCCTGCGCTGATATTTGCACTAGCCAAGAGTGCCAAAGTGAAAGGAAAGGTCTTAGATGTGGTGATTGATACAGAATTTCTGAGGCCAAACAAGAAAACATTTGGGTAAAGGCATGTGCATGATCTCCCATGGAGTCCATCTGGATCGACTTCTACATCAGCAGCAGCAGAAAAGGAGGCTAGACTGATTGTTCTGAATGCTAGACTTGGTGCCATTGTCATTCAAATGGCTGCACTGGAGTTAGAGAAAACTAGTCTGGAGGCAGAGAAGGCTCGGTTGGAAGCTTGAATTTTTTTCTTGTATCTTGATGTCTGATTTAGGGGGAGCATACTAGTTGCTACTATTTTGCTGATTTTGTTGCCTTTGGCCTCTGTGTGGTCCCAGGGGGAGTAATTTTGGATTTTGTATTTTGGAATTCAATATGGCTGTAATGACATTTAGGTGTTGGATTTCTTGGATTTCTGGTTTTTGGATTTCGGCATTCATGTTTATGGGAATTCTGGTATTGTTTTGTTGTTTAGAGTTGGTATTATGATGAAAGCCTATGTGTATGATGCTGAAAGTTTTTCCTTGTGAATTACATGTCCAAAATGTTATGGGTCTACAAAAATGCCAAAGGGGGAAATTGTAAAGTCAAGAGATTAGCAGTGCATATTTAATTGGCAGTTTGTGTGAACTTATTTTGAACTGAAAATCTTTCCATGTTGGAACATGCTATATGCAGCATATTGACGCCACGGAATTATGGAAATTGAAGTCAGAATAGTGTAGTATTTTGTAACTTATAGAACTTGTATATTTGGCTAAGCATATCAGGCGTATGAAGCATAATTGATTTATGGAAAATCCCTACTTATATGGAGGTGATATATTCGAATATATGGGATAGATTAATATAAGGTAAATCCCTTTATTTATGGGATTTGGATATGCTTCAAGAAGCAGATTTGGAATAGAAATAATGTGGAGATAATCAAGGAGTATTCCAATATGTTCATGGATATAAATTGGGACCAACACGGCTGCATACTCATGGTTTTAACAGAGCAAAAATCTTCACACAGATTTTTGAGACTTTCGAGGTGGGCTAAGAGCCAGTTTCATATGTTCCAACATACCTGACCTGCTACACCAAGTTTAGAATCATATGCCTTAATTCCTCGGGAGGAGGAGATCCAACGTCGATAATTTTTGAGGTCAGAGGGAGTCTGATCAAGGCGGATCGGTAGCTAGGGGAGCTAGCAGAATTCACGTGTTATAATTAGTAAAGATAAGTATTTTGTAAACTGCACTCTGTACTGTATCTTTCTAATTAGTGGATTCATTCTGAACTGGGATAGGCCCCGCAGATGTAGGTGGATTACACTGAACTGCGTAACCAAGTCGTGCATTCTTTATGCTTTACTTTATTATGCACTTGGTTAAATTAGTCATGTTGGAACATAATAGTAAGGACTAGAAAAATAGGTAAAACCAAATTTCAATCCAGACTTAGCATTTGTAACTAATTCTGTTAGTTAGTATCTTCAGGACCCTCGGGAAGATTTTGGCTGTCACTTGGATTCTCTGCTATGTTCAGAGACCCTACATTTTGGTCTCAAATTTTGTGCAGCTTCTTCTCCGGAGGTGCTCGATTATTCTGATGCAGATTGGGCCAGGTGTTTGGAGACCCGTCATTCTACTTATGGCTATACTGTCTTCTTAGGCGGTAACTTGGTTTCCTGGAGTGCGAAGAAACAGCCCACTGTGTCCAGGTCCAGCACTGAGTCAGAGTATCGTGCTTTGGCCAACACTACTTCTGAGGTCATCTGGATGACTCATTTGCTTCGTGATCTTCATGTTCCTTTTTTTGGTGCGCCTCTCCTGCTTTGTGACAACAACAATGCCATCTCCTTGGCTCAGAATCCCGGTGGCGCATAAGCGGGCTAAGCACATTGACATTGACTATCATTTTGTTCGCGAGTTTGTTTCTTCGGCCAAGCTTCTTATTGCTCATGTTCCTACATCTCTACAGGTTGCAGATATTTTCACCAAGGGTCTCTCTCGTCCCTTGTTTGAGTTCTTCAGGTCGAAGCTTTGCGTCTCTGAGAATCCGACGCTCCGCTTGAGAGGGGTCTTAGGATAAATCAGATTACTGATTAGATTATGATTTATTATAATTAGAGCTATTTCCTTATTACACCTCTATTGTACTCTCTATATGTATTCATTAATAATAAAATTCCATACGATAAATCATTCTCTCACCAGGGATAAGTGTGTGCATTTCCAGACTCATGGGCTTCTGTCAATTTCCATGAGTGAATTACAGGGCTTGAGAGGGAAGAATTTACTAGAGGAGAAACAAAAGGAAATTCGTTCAGTGGAGAGAAGCGAATTTCAGAGGAGACATGGGTAAAAATAACTGCGGGTGATCCCAGGGCTTTTTAGGAATTTTGCATGAGTATTGGGCTAGCCTCAGTTTGTGACAAGGATGACTGAGGTGCTGCAACGGGGGGAGGTGGACGATCCTAGGGTATTTTTTCTATAATTCTCGATATACTATGTGTGCTAATGTTTTATTGCTTTATTACACCTGCGGGTGTACCCCAGTGGTTGGGAGTTGGGTGGCCTTTTACGAGGTCAGTGGTTCGACGCTCGACAACCACCGTGTGGGAATGTCCTGAGTTAACTTGCCCTTTGGGCCAAGGGCTGCTTGGGCTTCCTGGTGGGCACCGAGTATGATTGCCCCCAATGGTCCTGGTGTTGGGCTACCATGACTTATCTCCCACATGATGGATGTGGTATCGGCTGGTGTGGGCCGATGAGTGCGAGCGGTGATCGCCTTTATTGCTTTATTGTTATATGTGCAAGTAATCATTGATTAATTTGTTTATTGGGTAGTAATACGAATGCAAGTTGCAAAGAGTGTGCATTATTTGGTTTATTGGCATTGCTTTACTTGGTTTATTGGATTGCTTTATTTGGTTTTTGTGTCGTGAAGCTACACCTCTGTCTCACCTTAAATTACACAGAATTTTTTCACGGTCTCCAATAAACACCCTTGACTGTAAATACATGTAAATACGTATAATAACGATATGAAAAAAGTTGATATTTTAAAATTTCATGTTACGATAAATCTAACGGCATCTCGTACGATAATATTATTGTTTGTTTACTTATCCAAATATATGGTCAAATTTCGGCAAGTTTAACTAAAAAAAGATTCTTTGCAATATGAGTTGGGACAGATGGAGTAGTTTAAAAGCTTTGGTTACTTTTAATTTGTTTTGTTAATTTGTTTTATATATTTTTACTTTATAATTTCTTTATAATATATATTATATATTTTTATATTATATTTTATTTGTCCCCTTGTCGTATCCATATCTATAATTTTTTAATTTTCATGTTTTCCGTCCCTGTCCCCATTCCCGCTTATGTACCCGTTCCCGTCTCAATGCAGCATAGCATCAAATTAATCTTGCTCATAATATACACATTAACACATTTGAGTTTACAGAAATATGGGGGTGAGCGAGAGGCAGAGGAGGGAGGAGAAAGGGAGAAGGTCCACCATCGAAAGCCATTGAGGAAGCGATTATAGAAGTGAACTTGGATTGGTCAGTTTTTTGCATGATTTTCCTTGGAATGATTTGCCCAACTTCTTCAATTGCAATCAGGTCCTTGACCTATCCTAACTTATGAACATGACAACTATTAGGAGATCAACAATGCAACTATGAGGGGTCAAGTTGGAGCGGCCACCTCCGACTAAATTTCAATGGTGAAGGAAGTACCACTCATTCTTGTTCCTTTAGCACTACCTTATTAACATCGATGTAGGGATTACTGAGCTCCTCCCATACGATGATTGAAGTGAGTAGCAGACTAAAATAGTACATGACGTCGGTAAAATAAAGAATGGTCGTTACTGGATGTGGAATTGTAGGCCTGCAACAACTGTGTCATGAAGCTATGGGCAAATTAGAAATTTAGTATCCACTCAAGGTAGCACAACGGAAAGAACAGCAAGAATTCAACAGACAAATAACAGAAAGAGGAAGGAGAATCAGTTGGAGCGGTTTCTCCATTCTGTTAGAGGGGGCACAAAGAATACAAATAGGGGGAAAGAAGAAGAAGAAGGTACCTGGTGAAGAAGCTGGGCAATAGCTGGAAATTGGTGTTGTAAATAAACTGTAGCTTCCAAATCTTTCTTGCCTTTGCCTTCCGAAACTGAAGGATTCTTTGGTCAGTTGCTTTCAATTCAATCAAAACTTGACAATTGGTATCAGAGCCAGAGGTTCTCGGCTTCCAATGGCAGAGAATACACGCTCAAAAGCTGTCGATTCTCAAGTGAAAGAGTTCGAGTGAAAGCTGAATGCGGCTATACAAGATCTGAAATTACAAATAGAAGAAAAAGAGAACAAACTGCAGGAGTCAATTGAGAAGAATAGCAGAGACGTGAGGGAGATTAAGCAAAACATACAGACAATGTTATCATGGATGCAGAATTGGAACAGACCGCGGCCAGAGCAAGGGAAGGTGGATGACACGGCGGAGAACTCAGCCTACAACTCAAAAAGTTTTCAAATGAGAGGTAATGCTCGTATCGAAATCAATTCTGAAAAAAAACTGAGCATAACCTGAGAAATCATGTGGTGAATGATCGTAATGTTATAATTACTCCTGTCATTGATACAAAGCCTTCTAGTCTACATGAGAATGTGAGGGAACATGTATATAATGAAGGTTATAGGAGAGGGAATGTAGCAGTAATCAATAACCCTAGGATTGTGATGAATGAGGATGAGAATTGGAGAACTAAGATAGGAGGAAATGGGGGAATCACTCATCCGAGAGCTGAATTGAACGTATTCAACAGTGAGAAACCAAAGGAATGGATTAGAAAGTGTCAGGGGTTTTTCAATTTTTACCAGATACAGAACATTCAGAAAGTAGAAACAGTGGAGCTGTTTATGGAAGGAAAGGCTGAGATATGGTTCCAGACGGAAATTTCTGGGAGGTTTATGTTTTGGGATGAGTTTTGTGAGCTGTTGATGAACAGATTCTATGAATTAGGAGGGAGAGATATTATCGAATAATTTACAAAGTTGTTTCAGAAAAGCAGTGTCAGAGAATACCAAGAACAGTTTGATGAATTGAGGATCATTATGGCTAGTAAAAACATGAGGTTCAGTGAACAATATTATATATCTTGCTTCATCAGTGGTTTGAAGGAGGATCTGAAACCAGCAATCAAGATGTTCAAACCAACTTCATTAAATAAAACTGTAGAATTAGCTATCCTACAGGATCAAAATTTGGAAATGTTGCAGAAGAAGTCTAAGGGGTTACAATTCTATCAGCAGCCTGTAGTCAATTCCAGATCTCAAGGAGACAAGATGTTCTAGAAAAGAGAGTCGGGTGAAAGAAAGACATTATCTAACAAGGATTTTGGTGAAAGAAAAACAAATTATGAATCCTTCAAAAGGATTTTGCCTCAGGAGTTGCAATATCGGCAAGCAAATAATCTTTGTTTCAAATGTGGAGAAAATTTTTGGTTCTGGCCATGTTTGCAAGTTCAAGCAGGTTCATTTTATGTCTCTAAATGGAACTAAGGATACTGATGAGATACTGGTGGTACAGTTAGAAGAAGATGATGAAATGATACTGGAAGAGAGCAAGAATGATACTGACATTTCAGAAAATTTCCCGGTAAGATCAGTAAGGGGTGATAGAATCAATACCATGGTTTTTAAGGAAGACTTTATGATGAAAGGATATCCATTTTACTGGATACGGGTTCAACATATAGCTTCATAGATCCATTGGTTGTACAGAAAGTTGGACTAGGAACTATGAAAACCAGACCATTTGCAATCACCATTGCAGATGGAAGTGTGTACCGTTTGTATGTCCACAAGTAGTTTGGGGAATGCAGTCTCAAACATTTGTTTTTGATCTTAGGGTCATGAATTTGGGGGGAATCGATATGATATTAGGAGTTGACTGGATTAAGCACTTCAGTCCCCTTACATTCGATTTTGATGCTCAACACATCTCTATCTATAATCAAGGCTATCACTGGATTCTCAAAGGGAATACGAGAATAGAGACAGAGCGATTGCTCAAAGATCAGATTCAAGCTAGTTCTGGTGAAAGGAAGAGACATACTTATATGGTTGATCTTGATCTAGGTGAAGATGAGATAACCGGGAATATGTGCAATGTCGACATGGACAAAGAAAAGGCTGGAAACCAAAAGAAGCAGAAATAGGAAAAAAAAGACTCAGGAGGAACAAAAAGAGATAACCACCTTGAAGATACCTGATCAAATCAATCAGGTTCTTCTTCAATTTAGTGATGTATTTTCTATTCCTAAGCAATTGCCTTCGGAAAGAGAGATTGATCACCAAATTATCTTGAAAACATATACACAACCTATCAAAGTCAAACCATACCGATACCCTCATGCTCACAAGGCAAAAATAGAAAGACAAGTGGCTGAAATGTTAGAGAACAAAGTCATCCAGCAGAGCACAAGTCCATACTCTTCTCCGGTGATCTTGGTGAAAAAGAAAGATTCAAGTTGGAGACTCAGTATCGATTATAGGAAGCTTAATGAGGCAACTGTAAAAGATGGATTTCCCATTCCGGTGATCGATGAACTTTTAGATGAATTACATGGTTCCCGTTATTTCTCTAAACTAGATTTGAGATCCGGTTATCATCAAATAAGAGTTAGAAAAGAGGATATTCATAAGACAACGTTCCAAACTCATAGTGGTCATTTTGAGTTTATTGTAATGTCGTTCGGATAAACCAATGCCCCTGCAACTTTCCAGGCTCTTATGAATCAAATATTTGCTGAAATTTTAAGAAAGTATGTCTTGGTGTTCTTCGACGACATTTTGGTTTATAGCTGAAACTTGGAGGATCACATAACTCATTTGGAAATAGTACTGAGCTTACTCATGAAGCATAATTTGTTTTCAAAAATATCCAAGTGTGTGTTCTCTAGTCCTAAAGTGGAATATTTGGGGCACGTAATCTCTGGCGAAGGTGTGGAAATGGACTCACAAAAGATAAACTGTGTTTTACAGTGGCCTCGTCCAACAACAGTCAAAGAGCTGAGAGGATTTTTAGGCCTCACCGAGTACTATCGGAGGTTTATAGCAGGGTACAGAGATCACTTGTTAAAGAAAAACTCATTTCTGTGGGATGACGCTGCTACTGATGCGTTTCAAAAGTTGAAACAGATAATGACCATTGCACCGGTGTTAAAGATGCTTGAATTTGATAAGGATTTCGTTATAGAAACAGATGCCTCGGAGAACGGAATGGGAGCTGTACTGATGCATGACCAACGACCTATTGCATACTTAAGCAAAGCATTATGTCCGAGAAACAAAGGACTCTCGACTTACGAAAAGGAACTGTTAGCACTAGTGATGGCCGTCGATAAATGGAAACATTACCTCATAGGTAATCACTTCATTATTCGGACATATCACCAGAGTTTGAAGTATTTGATCGAGAAAAAGTTAACAAATGCATTGCAACATAAGTGGATAACAAAGCTTCTAGGGCTTGATTTCGAAATCAATACAAGCCAGGTTTATGTAATCGAGCAACGGATTCTTTGTCCAGGAAACCAAGGGAGGAAGGCCAGATAATACACAGGCTAAGAGAGGTTGAGCAGCAAGAATTTTCTCACAAAAATACACCAACGGAGGCGGAACAGCAAGAAAATCTTCATGAAGAGACAACAGAGGAAAATTCTCATTTAGAAATTCAAGAAGACAAGAAGTACAGGGAACTCACTCCTTTGGAGTTACTCAGTGGCAACAATTTGAAGCAGAGACAATCATATCAATATGGTGAAAATTCTGAAGGAGATAATGCTGTTATTATGTGGGATTCAGAGGACGAATTTGACAACGAAGAAATATGCATGCAACACCACGGAGGGAATTCCTTGGATAATCACAAGGGGGTAACAAACATGCAAAAGGATGAGGTGCTGAAAACAAAGCAAAACATGAGCTCATTTGAGGAGATTACAACCAATACACCTCAACATCAGCCACCATTCAAAGTCAGTATTTGAGCTACTTCATATTCCATCTTGCCTTTGTGGGTAAAACAAATCGAAGACAGTTATGTGGGAGATTCTTGGGCTCAAGAACTGATTACAGGGGTGGTTTTAAAAACCAAGGAAGACCACACTTATTCTTATGATCAAGGGATTTTAAGAAAAGAAAACAAAATTGTGGTGGGATCGGCTGGGGGTATAAGGCAGGAAATATTAACATCAATGCATGCCTCCCCGATAGAAGGCCATTCGGGACAAACAGTGACTATCAAACGAGTCCTTTCTCTTTTCTTTTGGCCAGGAATGAAAGAGGAAGTCATGACATTTGTAAGGTCTTGCTCAGTATGTCAAAGGAATAAAAATGAAAATTGTTCTAGCCCAGGGTTACTGCAGCCATTACCTATTCCCTCTCAAGCTTGGCGCCAAGTAACGATGGATTTTGTGGAAAAACTTCCAATATCTGAAGGATATGATACAGTACTAGTGGTCGTAGACAGACTTACAAAATATGCTCATTTTGTGAGCTTGGAACATCTTTTTACTGCAGCTGAGGTAGCAAGGATTTACTTCAATGAAGTATGCAAGCTACATGGCATTCTAGACACAATTACTTCAGACAGAGATAAGGTTTTTACTAGTAATTTTTGGAGAGAGCTTATGACCATGCTTAAAGTTCAATTACAATTTAGCTCTGCATATCACCCTCAAACGGATGGACAAACTGAGTGAGTTAACCAAGTTTTGGAGAACTACTTACGGTGCTTTTGTGGCGATAAACCAAACTCATGGAAGGATTGGCTGGGTTCGGCAGAGTGGTGGTATAACACTACGTACCATTCTAGTATCAAGATGAGTCCTCACGAAGCATTATATGGTGTTAAACCAATCACTCTACCCCTCGGAATTTTAAATGACACAGTATTACCAGCTACACATGATATGCTACAACAGAGGGATACTGTAAATCAGCTTCTGCACAAACATCTGAAAGGGGCACAAGAGCGTATGAAACAATTTGTAGATATGAAGAGAACAGAACGGGTTTTTAAGGTAGGGGACTGGGTATATTTGAAGCTGCAAAAATACAGACAACAATCCTTGAGCCAACGACAGGATATGAAACTCGCACCTAAGTATTTTGGCCCTTTTCTGGTCATTAAAAGGGTTGGGGAAGTAGCTTATAAACTGGAGCTACCGGCACAGAGCCGAATCCATCCCGTTTTTCATGTGTCACTCTTAAAGAAACACATCGAACCCATTCTTCAATCAAGGACGGATGTGCCAGACATGGAGATAAGTAATGTCCCAGTACTACAACCAGACAGAATTATCCAACGACGCTTCATTTTACGCAGTGGTGTTTCTGTGGTTTAATGACTTATAGCATGGAAAGACCTTCCTCTAGAGGAAGCATCATGGGAGGATGTCTCTTTTATCACCCAACAATTTCCTGATTTTCATACTTGAGGACAAGTTTTCTCTTAACAGGGAGGGAATGTCATGAAGCTATGGGCAAATTAGGAATTTAGTATCCACTCAAGGCTGCACAACAGAAAGAACAACAAGAATTCAACAGATAAATAACAGAAAGAGGAAGGAGAATCAGTTGGAGCGGTTTCTCCATTCTGTTAGAGGAGGCACAAAGAATACAAATAGGGGGAAAGAAGAAGAAGAATGTACCTGGTGAAGAAGCTGGGCAATAGCTGGAGTTTAGGAGTGTGTCTCCCGATAGGCGGCCTGGGCAATAGCTGGAAATTGGTGTTGTAAAGAAACTGTAGCTTCCAAATCTTTCTCATCTTTGCCTTCCAAAACTGAAGGATTCTTTGGTCAGTTGCTTTCAATTCAATTAAAACCTGACAAACTCGAAGACAACCTAAAATTATACTTCCCTTCTTCCATATAAGACTTAAAATAATAAAAGGAAATCCACTTGTCAATTGTCCAATTGCCAAATTCCGGGCCTTAACTAGTAGGCCCGTTTACCAAACTAAACTAATACTGTATTCTTGGCAAAAGGCGAAGATCCGCTCGCCCTCAGCGGCCCATACCAACCGACACCCCGGCCAACGTATGAGAGGTAAATCACGGTAGCCCAGCGCCAGGACCAATGGGCTTGGTGTGGACTCGGTGCGCACAAGGGAGCCTTGCAAAGCAAGAGCTCCCCACACTGCCGCTGCCGAGTATCGAACCTGGGATCATTGGCTTACCCACCCATCTCCCAACCGCTGGGGTACACCCGTGGGTGTTACTAATACTGTATTCTTCATTTTAGGCATGCTTGGTCTTCTTTTTAAAAATTTATTTTATTTTTCTTTTTAACAAATTCTTCTTTTTCATATATATTTTTTTCAAGCAAAAAATCATTCTCGATTTTTCGTATTCTTGCTATCCCACCTGTAAGTTAAAGTTTTTTATCATAATTTTCGAGACATGTTTTACCCCAAATAAATTTAAGAGATTTTTACACTTCTAGCTCTAAAGACTGAAATTGCCAATATAACCCTGCAAAATAAAAAAATGTCAAACTAACCCTAACTTTATAACGAATTATGCAGTTATAACCTTTTGTGCTAATTTCGGCATTGACTGAAAAAATTAGGCATTGTCTGAACCTAAAAGGTCTAAAATACCCTCACCCATTAAGATAAAATTTCCCCATTTTACCCCACTTTATCATATAAACCACCATTATAAAGCCCCACCACTCACCACCACCACCGTCACCACCTATCCTCCACCTCTCATCCCCTTCATATCATAGAAGATGTCATCAGTGTTATCCAAGCCAATGAAGCTCATCATCACGATGTCAACCATTTTACTGTAGTGAGTATCTCCAACCTAGATTTTCTATTCACTTAATTATAATCTGTGCATTCATTTATACTAGTTATGCAGGTTTGATTATTAATGAACTGCTAAACAGAGGACCGGCGCTGCCATGACTGGAAATGCGGATCGGAGAAGTCAAGTTGCTGCTGTCGGTGGAGACTTGGATCTCCGGTGGTGATTTGCTTTAGCCGAGTTCCCAGCCTAGTTATCCGATCTTCGGCGATGGAGACTTGAATCTCTAGGAAGCTCCAACCGGGTTCCCAAATCAACTTGCCCAAGCCGCCCACCACCCAAGTTCCCAGACGAACCCGCCCACCTCTCTCCCAAGAAAGAATTAGAAAGAACTAAAACGATCGAAAGAAAAGAAGAAAGAAAAGAAGAAAGAAGAAGAAAAAGGGAAAAACATGAGGGCATTTCCATCTTTTCCACTTTTTAAATCCAGGGGCAAAATGGTAATTTCATCACAACTCGGCCAAACTTCATGTTGACAATTGAAGTCAACAGAGCCTAGGTTTGGATTGACACATACATCAATAAGTTGAGGTTATTTTTGACACCTTCGCATTTTGCAGGGTTTTATTGACACTTTCGGCCAAAACATAGGGTTATTTTTCACTTGACTCTACATTTAATCATGTATAATAATGCCTACAAAAAATGATATTTAGAGAATACACGTTACAATGAGTCGCACAATATCTCCCACCAATAATTTTAGTCACGTAAAATAATGGTGTGTGAAAAATTGATATATGTAAGTACAATTACGATAAATCTAACAATTATTGCAAGAGAAAAGTGCATTTTTCAAGATAATTGTTTGAAAGCGTAGATATAACCTTGTAAAATCTAAAAGTGTAAATTTAACCCTGGACTTTGTTGACCGAATTGTCAACGGCCAAATTGGCCACAAATTGGTGAAAGGACCATTATACCCATGAGTTAAAAAATAAAAAAATAAAAATAGAAAAATAAATCAATAACCCTCTCTTTCTATTTTATTAGGGTTCCGCCGCCAAACCCATTTCTTCTCCGAAAGTTACTCCCCGTTCTTTCTCTTCTTGAAGTACTAGGCTAAAGATTCACACTAAACCGATGAAGTACTGAGCAATGGTATTGTCAACGATCAACTTCATCCCCTGTAATTCGTGGTGGTAGAGGGGCCAGAATCTAGAATCCATACCCTAAAATTCATGAAACAATGCCGAGATAAAAACCGAGGGGTGACGGGTTGGGGTTTCTGGGCGGGGCTGGGTCTTGCTGGATGTGGGTGAGGAGTGGGGGAATCTAGGTGGTGGTAGCCGACAGAGGGAGGGTTCTAGGTGAGCAGCTCCGCGCGAGCAGCGGTGGTGGCCGACGGACCGACGGGTATTGGGCGGTGGATCGAAAATGAGAAGCAGCGGCTGGCGAGTGGTGGCCGGTGGGTCTAACTTTCAGAAATTCTGTAACTGGGCTGAAGATGCAGACTAAACCAAATAGGGGTAGAATGGTCTTAAGAAATTTTATTTTAAATCTAAGGGTATTTATGTCTTTTCATGTTTGGTCAATGGCTGACTTTTTGAGTCAATGCCAGAATTGAGTAAAATGAGTATAATTGCACAATTTTATAAAAAACATAGGGTTAGTTTCGCACTTTTAGATTTTACAAGGTTATATCTACACTTTCTCAATTTAATAGGGTTATTTTTGTACTATTCCCTTTTTGCAGTTTGCATGATCATATTAATATTTATAGTATACTAATTGAAATTTATGATAAAAAATGTATCGTAAAAAGTTGACAGAAAATTAAGCAGTTACAAATGGGATGGAGTAAACAACTCCATTGAGTACTCAAACCTGCGCTGCGGGTCCATCAGCCAAAATGTCGAAAATCATAACCATCTCGCACAATGTAATCGTGGGCTAGTGACTTTATATTTTGAGACAGTGACAGCTTGACACGACATATGAGATACAAGACCAACAAAGAACTCTTCATCTCTGTAAGCTTGTGTGAGAAGATTTTTTATTAATAACTTGCTCCCCTAACATGTTGGGCTGGTTCCGCCACTGCAGGAGACCTCACTTTGTCAATAATTAATAGTTAGAACAAGTCGATAAATCAATCAAATATTTTACAATTAAATTAACAGTTATTTGTCTAACATGGTCTAAATAAAAAAATTCAAAAATTGTGCATGTTGGTATATCACTATGCAAAAAAAGAGAGATGTCATGTTTAGGGGTGACAAACGGGTGGACGAGTCGAATATGGCTTGGGTAATATTAGTAATTTTAAAAAAAAATGGGTATGACCTATTTTGACCCATTTTATGATGGATAAAAATATGGGTCAGGTCAAAATGGGTCGGGTTCAAACCAGCGGGTCAAAAGTCGTTCAACTCACAGGTCAAAATGGGTAAATTCACAAGTTTCAACCAATATACGAACCCATATGAGGTTATATACCAACATATAAGGGTAAAACCCGCGGGTTTGATCCATTTGGGTACAAATCCATATGGATAAACCCACGAATTTCAACTCATATATTGACACACATGGGTTCATATACCAACACATATGGATAAACTTGTGGATTTCAACTCATATTGTTAAACCCAATCCGCCAATCCACATTTTTAAATATCCATTTTTTCCATTACCTATTTATTCAATGCTCACACGAGTTTAAAAATAGATCACATATCTCTTTTGCCACCCCTAACTCATGTTAGAAAGTTTGAGCCTGTTGGAGGTGGACTTTGATATCAAGCCGGAGCGAGTCCACATAGTTTGGGCTCATAACATTAATGAGGTGACAATAATGAAAATGGAAAATGTAGTACTTTGAAAAGGAACAGTACATGAGCTATGAATATACATGTGACGCATCAGCGTTTTTGTGGACACGACACGCAAGCAGTTCATGATAGGCTCGTTTTCCCTCGCATTCTCAGTAAGCACTACAGTCACCTGGAAACGCCTTTCCCTCCCTAAAACCAGTTAAAAAGCAAAACCAACGTTATAAGTAATACTCTCTGCTTTTTTACATCCAGCTTCAAACCCAGTGGCCGAGACAGAAGAATGGCGGTGGAGTACCGATGCTGCGAAACCAACTTCTTGCTGCACATTCTTGTGATAGCGGGGTTGGTTCTGTTTGCTGGGATGATGTCTGGCCTCACCTTGGGCCTCATGTCCCTTAGCTTAGTTGATCTTGAAGTTCTTGCCAAGTCCGGAACTCCCACTGACCGCAAACATGCCAGTAACAATGCTTCTCTTCTTCCATTTCCAACATCCCTGCTTCCTTTCATGGATTTTCTATGCTCTCTGCTTTCTTTCTGGACTTACCATACATTTTACTGCTTTTTCTTGGATTTTGCACTGTCGTTTTCTATTGATATGATGTAGACATGTACTTCTTTCTTGGTACCTACTGTATTAGTCATTTGTTTTACCATTTCCAAAGTGGAAAGATTAGGGAGGTGTTTTGGCCAAGAACCTATTGGAAATTTGGGATATGTTTTACCATGAGCGATTCGTGATATATATTTATTCTGTCTTAACAGAAAAGATACTGCCAGTTGTTAGAAACCAACACTTGCTGCTTGTAACCTTGCTCATGTGCAATGCTGCTGCCATGGAGGTAGAGAGAATGATACTCCATATTTGGTTAAAATTGATGATGATGATGATAGTTAGACCTTAACTGTGTTTCTCTCTACCTTGTACAGGCACTTCCTATATTCCTTGATACGCTGATTACGGCTTATGGGGCTATCCTCATATCAGTCACATTGATTCTTCTGTTTGGTGAAGTAATGCAGCTTTAACTGTTCTCGGCAGGTGTAAAATTGATTTTCGAATGCTGTGAAATGGTGCTTTGACATCTGACATTGTACTTTGATGTGTACTAACAGATTATCCCTCAAGCTGTCTGCTCAAGATACGGATTGGTTATCGGTGCAACTGTTGCACCGTTTGTTCGTGTCCTTGTTTGGATTTGCTTTCCTATCTCTTATCCGATAAGCATGGTATCCCTGTGTTGCACTTCAACCTTCACTAATGCTTTGATTGAAATACTAAGTTCATCATGTTGTGTCTGTGAGCACACACTTTAATTGATTGCCTTGGTTGTGCAGCTTTTAGACCTCCTTTTAGGTCCCAAGCATAAAGCACTTTTCCGCCGAGCTGAGTTGAAAACCCTGGTTGATATGCATGGTGATGAGGTACTGTACTGGCAGGACTTTATGCTGTTTAAAATGGTTCAGATCTGCTTAAAATACTTGTTGCTTCATCGCTTGCTGTTGTTCTGTTTTTGTGAAGCTTTTGATAGTGGCCTGATGTTTGAAGTGCTCATTTTAGGCAGAGGGAACTCGATAAATTTACTTAATATCTCGCTGATTTCATGTAGGCTGGTAAAGGTGGAGAGCTTACCCATGACGAGACAACAATCATCGCTGGAGCGCTTGAGCTTAGTGAGAAAGCAGCTGCTGATGCAATGACTCCTATTTCAGAAACTTTTTCCATTGACATTTATGGAAAGCTCGATAGGTGTGAATATTTTGCATAGAATTTCTCTACCACATTAATATATCATTCTGGATTCTTAATGAGTGCACCACTATCTGTTTTGAAGCAGAGCTCTGATGAATATAATTTTGGAAAAAGGGCATAGCAGGATACCAGTTTACTATGAGCATCAAACAAATATTATTGGAGTCATTCTGGTAGTCTCTCAATTTCTGGTTCCTTAATGTCTACTTGCATTGCCCTATGTTATGATCATAATTTGTCATATTTCGTTAGCTATTAGTTTACCACTGGAAAATTGGAAATATATACATATAAATTTGTATTGGGAGAAGGTGAAATGAAAACATTTCTCAGCTTAATTTGGAAAAATTCAATCTGGAAATTCAGGTGAAGAACTTGTTAACTCTTCCTCCGGAAGATGAGGTCCCTGTGAAGAGTGTTGCCATTCGTAAACTTCCAAGGTATGAAATGCTGCGTGCATGTGTAATACTGCAAGCATTGAAGAATCAATTTTCAAAGAAAAGCTGCTTATCCTATTGATCGCTATTTTGTTCATTACATTAAATTCGTTGAAGCAGTTGTAGTCCTCCTAATTGTAGATATGACTCTCACATGTAGGGTTCCTGAAACAATGCCATTGTATGATATCTTAAATGAGTTTCAGAAAGGTCACAGTCACATGGCTGTTGTGGTACGACAGAGCGACAAGAATGGTGGCGAAAGTAAGCTACACTTGAAGTTATCATGAATTTCTTCTGTTAATATGCACTGTGTTGTATAACTGATCTCCCCCCCTGTCATTGGTGATTGACTAGACACAGTGAAGGAAGTGCAGATAGACATGGAAGGACAAAAGATGGGTTCAGAAAAGGCACTGAGGACCAATAGATCAATGCAGAAGTGGAAAAGTTTTCCCAATGATGGGAATAATTCCTTCAAAAGCAGCAGGAGCAGAGGGTGGACGAAGGAGATGCACCCCGATATCCTACAGCTAGATGGAAAACTTCCAAAACTCTCAGAAGAAGAAGAGGCAGTCGGGGTGATTACGCTGGAAGATGTGATTGAAGAGCTATTGCAGGAAGAGATTTTTGATGAGACTGATCACCACTTTGAAGACTCGTGATGTTGGTTTTGTTTCGTCATTTGTACTCATCAATCGAACGGAGAAGGCGTCGAAACTTACTTTTGGGTACTAGATTTGTAAGCTGTTAGAAGCAGCATTCTGCTAAAAAAGATGTTCTCGCAGGTGTAACTAGAACTGCGTTTAGATGCCCTTGTAGCACCAAGACGAGCCAGCTTCATATGGTATTGTTCATAGTTCAAATATAATCCAACATTTGTTTGCATTTCTTTTTGAAGTGGAAGGAAGGCCAGAATTTTTTTTGATAATGGGACTTGGGGTTACTTGGGTGACTACTTCATCCTTACAACCTTTTTTTATATTGTTCTTATGAAAATTAGAAAAGTGCTTAATAACCCTACATATTTCATGTAAGTGCCAATATAACCTTTCGTTGTTTGAATATGTCAATATAACCCTAGATAGTTAGTGAAAGTGCAAAACTACCCATTCCAACCAATTTTAGCCCGAATTATGTGAAATTACTATTTTACCTATCTGAAAAAAGTTTTAAAAAAACAAAAATTTGTGAAATGACTTTGATGACCTTCACTCTAATTTTCTCCATTTCCCTCTTTCTTCTCCGCCATTTCTCCCCTTTCTTACGTCGATGCTAATTTCTTCTCCGACTATGGCTGAAACGGAGTAGACTTCACCCCCGCCTCCTCCGTCCTGGTTCCGATGACGTCGTCGGCGAGATTCTTCGTCATGTTCGGGTCCATCGAGTCCAAATCGAATTGGAGGTACTCCGTAGGCTTTCCCAAATTGAACGGGTCGTACCCGTAGTCGCCAAGGAGGGTTTTGTTGAGATACTCCGGCACCTTGGCTTTAGGAAAGCACAGCGGGCGGTCGTTGAGATTCTTTAGCCGACGCTAAGTTCTTCTTCGCTGAGATTAAGCATCAGAAATATTCCCTCTGTGCTTGCACCATTTCTTCTTTGTCGACCCTAATTTTCACCATTTCTTTCGCCATCTTCTCCATTTCTTCCATTCACTCGTTCGTCACCGTTCACTCGTTGTTTAATCGCATCGCATCGATTGGGGTATAAACGAAGTGCGTCAGTCGCGTCAGTCATGGTGTAATTGCATCACCGGGGGGTCTGTGTTGTCGTTTAAATCTATACTCGTCGTTCAATCTCATTAAGGGGGGCTTGAGGGGGTAGGGGTGGTGGGGGCTGAAGGGGGTGGTGGTGGTGGCCGGGTGGAGGTGGGAAGTGGGGGTGGCTAGCTGGAGGTGGTGATGGTTGTGGCATGGCGGTGGAGGTGGTGATGGTTGTGGCATGGCGGTGGAGGTGGTGGTCAGATGGCAAAAAATGTCCTAACACTTAAAAGGTTTTAGGTCATAGGGCATTTTAGTCATTTAATCTACAGTCAATGTCGGTCAAAGTAAAAAATAGTGGTTTAGGGTTATATTGGCACGTTCATTAACTAGTTAGGGTTGTTTTTTTTGCTTAAAATTAACTGAGAGTTATATTGACACTTACTCAATTAGGTAGGGTTATATTGGTATCTATCCTTAAATATTATTTTTAATTAATCAAAAGCTTGTATATCAGTTCAGTAATTTAGAATTGCTCCACCGCTCGACAAGCTTGATAATCACTTGAGTTAAATCATACAAGGGTGTCAAGTAGGTTGGGATATTTACTGGATAAACTCTATTCATTCACATTTTAAACTTATCTGGTAAGATTTGTTGGATCATTGACTGATTGAATTAATGACCCAATAATGATCCATAGTTAATGGCTTGGGTTGAGTTGGGTAACAAATGAGCCATTGGAAAAAATTTTATCGGGTCGGGTTGAGTTGGGGTAATGGGTGCTCGCGGATAAATTTTTATCATAATGTAAACGAATTCCTTTTTTAGAATAGAATCACAGGAGACTTATTTTTTCCAACATCATATACTATCATATGTATAATTAATGATCCCACAAGTAAAACATACCGGCCCAAAAATCCAAAACCTGATTGATCTAGTCTATCATGAAGGACCCGGACCTGAAACACTATCTAGACCCAACTAGGGAAATAAAAGACCCTGACCTGGCCAACCCGAGTCCTAAACCCAACATAGAAACTTAGACTCAAATACAAAATATGACCGACCCTGACTCCAAACCCAACAAATTGAGGCTTGAAACCCAAAAATCTAACCGACCCTGACTTGAAACCCAACCTGAGCAACCTAGTCCCCATGAAACCTAACTCAAAAACCCATGCCCAAAAACCGACACGACAACCGGGTCCCAAAACCTAACTAAAAAATTTGGGCCCAAACCTGACCCAACAAACTAAGCCCAAAACCAGACCTGATGATCAGGGTCAGAAACATGACCCGACCAACTATCGCCCGGAGCTAAAACCTAACTCAACTTACCCGAGCTTGAAACCTGACTCAAAAACCCAAGTCTAAAACCCAACCCGATAAATCAAGTATGAAATTTGACTTGACAACCCGGGTCTGAAACTTGACCTGATCAACCTGAGCCCAAAATCCAACCCTACAAGTCTGGGCTGGAAACCTGATCTGACCAACCCAGGGCCAAAATTTGACTCGACTACCCGACTCAACAACTCGGACCTGAAACCCGAGTTGTCAACCAGGGACCAAAACCCAAATCTGACCGACCTGAACTCGAATTCTTATTACCTCTAAGTGTTGATAATCGTCTCACTTTAACTTTTTCAAGTTAAAGTCACATATAATTGAATTATAATATTTTAAATGTCTATAATTAAAAGTTACAAAGTTTTGATGTTTGGAGAATACATATTACGAAGAATTTGACAACATATTGTGTGATATTTTTTTAAATTTTATATATCAAGGAAAAATCGCATTTAAAATGTCACACTTTTAAATCTTAAAAATCAACATGGAAAGATTCAATATGAATGGAGGAAGTATTATAAATTTTATTTTCAAAATATAATTTAGGTTGTATTAGTGAAAATACAATAAAAAAAATTAATTTATTGCAAACATCCTTAAATATGTTACAACTTTATTGAGTTATTACAAATTACACAAGTACATATAACTTCTGTCAATGACGGTTATTTTGCATCTTAAACGGCGATTTTGAACTGTCATTCCTAATTGCGTTGTGCATCAACAGTGATGATGCACGACGCTTTATAATCTGTAGTAAATGAAGTACCGAATTTGGAATTCCTAAATTAGAAAAGAAAAAATAGAGCTACACAACAACTCTTCACCTACAATGAACCCCTTCACTAATTCACCAAAAAACTTCCATTCAACACCAAAATTAATCAACTTATATTACAATAAAAATCTCCACATGATCCCACAATACCTTCATCAAAATTTAACTTTTAAGTACTATGATTAACATCAAAATCACCAATATAACTATCAACACAAACATTCTCATATCTATAACTTTTTTCCTATTGGGCTACTTGAAATTGGGTTAGTTGAAACCTAAAATCTTCATCATTGATATTGGTGGGGTTGTTGAACAATTAACCAGAGTTCTTCACTGGATTTGGTGCATTGTGTCAAATATGGAATGTTGGTGGTGAGCTCGGAGATTGGAACATTTTGTGGTGAGTCGGAGCTGGGAGCATTGGAGACGAGTTGGGGAGCTTTGGTTGGTAGCGGTGGTGGGCAAAGGATTGAAAATCCAGAAAAATCAAATTCATGAAAGAAAGGAAGAATTGTCAAGAAAAGGAGGAGAAATCATAATGGAAGATTTGGTAAAGGAAAGGAATAATTGTAAGGGAAGGAAGAGAAAATGAAAGAAATGCATGCTGGGTAAACCACTTGGGCTAGCCCAAGTGGCCGGGGCAATATACCTGGCCAGATGCAACCCAAGTTCGAATCCCCCTCCCGTGGAGTTGCATTATTATAGCTATAAAAAAATTGATGGGTTAATAATTCTCTTGCAAGGAATAATATAGTTTGTGTTCACACTGCACTTACACTGCTGTTCAATTTTGAACCGTCATCTATTGAAATTAAACTATCATCTTTCAAATTTTAAACCTTTTAGACTTAGTCAAATAGATGACTAGGGTTTGTTAGAGTTGGAGTTGTAGTTACCTTACAACTCTTTGATGTATTCTTCTATATATTCTCATGAATCAATAACAAACTTATCACGGGAAATCATTCTTTCATGGTTTCAGAGCAAGTTCTGATCCTAAATCCTAAACCCAAATTTTTATTTTTTATTTTTGTTCGTCCGACCCCCTCTCTCTCTTTTCTGGCCGACCGAATCACCATATGATTCTGGCAAACTTTTGGTCAATTTTCTATCAGATTCTTGCAAAAATTTACCAGTGGGTCTTCAATTTTATCCGGCGCCTCTCTCCTTTCTTTTCTTGGCAGCATATCTCGGCCGGTCTCTAACTTTTCTAGGTATCCAAGTTCTTGGACTTTCCTTCTCCGACCTATTCAGCGGCTTCGTCTCCGACTCCCAAGCTTTGTCGCCGTGAAAATCAGACTCTTACGAGCATTTCTCAGAGGCTTCTTCCTATGCGTCTTTGTGCAGTTTGGCGTCTTCTATGCAGTGTTCCCATCCAGCAAACAGCTACCGCGTATGAGATCCACAAGCTCCAAACTTTACCCGCATGTCCAACACGTGCACGTGAGGTGTACGCGTGTCGGTTCCTCTCTATGCGTGAGTTGCATACGCTTGACGGCTCCAGCTTCTCCCTGCACAAATTTGCACGCGCCTAGCAGTTTTTGGGCAATTTTTCATCCTCTTGATGATTTCTTATTTGCCCTCTGTGATATGGCTCATTTTGGTTATTGAAAGTGTGATTTTTCAAAATATACTGGTCCTTCTCATCATCGACACTATGATGGCTCCAAGTGGAATGTAGACTCTGGCGCCACAAAACACATGGCATCGTCCCCCACTGTTGTTGATCATGTGACACCTTATGATGGTTTTTCCCACCTCTATGTTGGTAATGGTTCTCACATCCTTATCAATCATGTTGGTGATTATCAAATTTCTAAGTTCCAGCCTCTTTATGATGTGCTTATGATGCCTGATATCACTAAAAAACTGCTTTCGATTAGAAAATTAACTCAGGATTTTAATTGTGTTGTTTTCTTTGATGATTGCTAATTTATTATTCAGCATAAAGTCACTAGGGAGACTTGGGTTACAGTCATATTGAATGTAACCTTTATGTTTTAGATTATGGTGCATCTGCTCGATTATCTACCGTGGAATCAAATAAGTTGTGTGCGTCTTTTGAAACTTGCCATGCTATACTTGGTTATGTTTCATATTTTGTTATTTTTGGTTTGCGTGCTTCTGGATCCTTATTTATGTCATCGATTTTACCAAAACCTACCCTTTGCGGTGTGTGTGAAGCTAAAGAGAAGTGTTTATCTTTATACAAATGATAAACGTGCCGCTATGGTACTTGATCTAGTTCATTGTGACTTATGGGGGCCCTCTCTAATTTTATCTGCCAATGGTTTCTCTTACTATGCTATTTTCCTCATTGATCATTCTCGACTCTCGTGGTTTTATCTAGTGAGCTGCAAATATGATATTTGGGATGTTTATCGCCAGTTTGAGGCATTTGTAGAGAACCAGTTCTCTTCCACCATTAAGGTGTTTCAAAGTGATAGGGGGACTGAGTTTGTATATGGCCAGTTACACTCGCACTTTCAGACAAAGGGTATTCACCATCATATTTCTTTCCCGTATAATCTTGAGCAGTACGATCGGGCTGAGCACAAGCACCGCCACTTTGCTGAGATGGGTTTGTCTATGTTATACCACTCTCATGTCCCTCTCTCACACTGGCCTAACGTCTTTACCGCAGCCGCTTATACCACAAATTGGCTGCCCACTCCTGTTCTTGGCGAACGATCACCATATGAAATTATTAATGGTCGGGTTCCTATAAACACGAACTTCTATGTACATGGTTGTCATGTGTACCCTTATCTTTGCCCATATGCAGCTCACAAACTTGCTTCTCGCAGTTTGCCATATATCTTTCTTGGGTATAGCTGATGTCTCACAATTTTCACAAAATTCCTGATCTGGCCGCGAGTCGCAAAGGAGGTGTCGCGACTAGTGAAAATTTCCCTGCAACTTGCTTTTTACTCACTTTTTTGTACTATAAATAACATTTCATCCCCTTCTTCCCCAACTCTTTAAGCCCGACTTTAGGGCTCCAAAACCTAGTTTTTCCCCTTTTATTCCATTTTCTTCTTTTATCTTTGTAGATTTATGTTCTATGTTATGGGTTTTGATTATCTAGCTTTGTTTTGTACTTGCGAGCAATTGATTGAGGTTCTAAGCCATAACTTGAGAACTCTATTTATTGCTTTTGCTATTGTGCATTTATTGAGCTTTGAATGTGGATTGTTAATGGCATCAATGTTGTTGGTTGTTTGAGTATATGAATTGCTTGAATGATTGCTTGTTAGGGTTGGGAGAAAGTAGCTAAGTGTCCCCTCTTTTAATATGAAATCCAAGAGCATGAGTTAGAGCTTCTAATGATGTTTATGTGTTGATAATTGCTAGTTAAATGTGATAATGTCGAACTCTTTGTCATGTTTGTATATTGTAGCAAATAGGATAGGTCTATGAGCGTTGAACGTTCTTGACTAATCTTGTGTAAATGTATGAATTGGTTCAATGCTTAGGCACGGTTTTGTGTTTATAAGTGTTACCAAGCTTGTTGATTCTTCATGATCGACGTCATTCATGGGATACTTTTAGCCGTTTCTCGACTAAAAGAGTCATTAGTGAGGTTTGACAAGAGATGTCGAATTCACTCTTGCTAACTACTATCTAAGAAAGATAGAAGATTTAATTTCTCAACAAGTAGTTAAAGTAATGAATAGGTTGTAGATTCAAGGATTGATAAGAGGTTTAGAAGTGGAAATCAATTGCCCCCAATGCTTTGTCTTTTTTAGTTTTTACCCCTTTTTTCTTAGTTTGTTGCATGATTAGCTTAGTTACTTGACTTTGCTAGTTATCCTGTCTTTAAATTCATAACTTAGGACCAAAACCAACCAATCCCCCTCCCCCCCATTTTACTTGCTTATATATATAATATATATATATATATATACTTCTAGCATAATATCAACCTTATATGTTTAAACCCTTGGAAAGATCCCTCTTTTTCGTGAACGACCCTGACTTGCCATTATCTACTTAGTTGTAGATAAGAAGCATTATGGCTAAAAATTATTAACTTTGACAAGTACGACGTCGACCTCCCAAATTTTAGCGCCGCTGCCGGGGGAGATGCGTTTATTTTTAAGTGTTTGGGCATATTTGGCTGCATATTAGCTAGTTATTTTTATTTTCTACTTCTTTGTGGTTGTTACTATTCGGAGTAGGTATGACTTGAGTTCTTGGTAAATTTTATTGAGAATCCTTTCAATATGATTCTGGACTTTTGAAAAAGAAAAAAAGGAACATCTCACCTTAAGGAAATCATCATGAGAAGAGAGGCTCAATAAGTAAGGTTGTAGGATGTGTCATTCCAACCATCCTACGGAGTCTTGAAATATGTTGAGAGAGGAGCACTTGAAGAGGAAATAACCATTGGTTTCCAAAACCAAGGGTAGTATGAAGAGTGCTACCAAGAGGTTGGAGATGTTGGTTCCCAAGGGCAAGAAGCTCAAGAGTGGTATTTATACCATGATTCTTACAATCCGAAGTGGAGTGGTAGTTCGGATTAGTGGTATAAGAATGAGCCAGAAAACCAACAATACGAGCAAAATAGTTGGCCTTCACCACCTTATACCATACCCCAAAACCAAGTCCAACAAGAAAGTTCAAGTTTGACACATGAGGAGATCATGAATGTAATTGCAAACTTGAGCAACTTGGCCAAGACTAATGAAGAATCGAAAACCCAAATCTCCTCTAGTCTTGAGGCCTTGAAGGGGTATATGAGAAATTTATTGGAAATGGTGGCCCGAATGGAAGCTCGTTATTCCTAAGATATACCATCCCAAGTCAAACTCAAAGATTTGGTGAGTGAGGTCACCTTGAGAGATGAGTTCAACTTCGAAGGGGATGAGGATTCGGTTGTGGAAGACAAAGAAGTGGAGGAAGAGGTGATTGTGTTACATTCATTATTCTTACCATCATCACCCCTACCCCCATCAAGTGAACAAATTCCACCATTTTCAGATGTTTTGAAGGAGATAAGAGAGGAGCCAAAAGACTACCCCAAGCCTCCTAACCACCCAACTCCTTTTAAACCATCTTCACATCCACAAAAATTTCCTCTTGAAAGTTTTGTACCCCCACCTCACTATTTTTTGATGTTCGTGGTGAAGGGGTTTAAACCTTCACCATATGGATAACATTAGGGTCGTTCCGACAGTCTTAAATATACGGAGCTTCTCGGGAGACAACCCCAAGCTTTTAAGTTAGGCTAGCATTTTTCCTTTCTCTTGAAAAAATGAAAAAACAATCCTCAACAATGCCCTCAAACACTTACCCAAAACCACAAGAATACCACCACCAAAAACCACCACTAAAACCACCATCTAGGAGTACTACTAGTTGTTATCTTTTGTGAGTGTTGATCGGGATTTTCATGGTTGTGGATTTGTATTGGATGGGTCAAAGTTGCATATTGGGCGGAGTTCGAGAACATGGAGGAGAGAACAATCATTGAGAAGTGAGCAGTTCCACCATCGAGAAGGACCTTCAAGAACCTAGTTATGAGCATTCCTTTTCTTCCTCCCTTATTTCTTTATCTTCTCCTTTGGTTCACATTAAAAAAATGTGTGTTTCAAGTGTCGGGAGGTTAAGAGAAATATATCTGATTGTATTGTACTATAGTGTGCAAATGCTCTACTTTGATTTGTTTTGTTTTAAAAAAAATTCTCGCTAAGTTGAAAACCTGAGAGGGAAACTTAAGCAAAAGTGGGATGCCCGGATAGGTTGAAAACCCTTACGGGAAACTTATGAAAAAAATGAGAGGCCAAATGGTGTGGAAAAATGTGAGGGTGCACATTGAAAAAAAAAACGTGTGAAGCTAGGATGAAAACCCGAGAGGGCTCCTAGACAAAATGAGAGAAATTGAAAAAATTTATGCTTCTCTTGATTTGTCTATTGGGTAGCTTCTTTGGTAGAGTAAGCTAGTTTTACACTTGCAGTGTATACCCCACCTTTGATTGGTATGATGGTTGTTTAGATTGTCTTATACTTTGGGATGTGAGAGTGTGAGAGATTCTTATGTTTTGGGGGTTAGGGTAGTCTAGGAATGTTCATTGATTAGATTAAGTCAGACCTTATTATTATATTATCATATATAGAAGGTAAATGATTTACCATCAAATTTGAGCAGATTTCAATTTGGAGTTACGAGTAAAATTTTTACCTTTTGCACTTAGGTTCCTCCAAGAAAGTTGGAGTTGTCGAATCATGAAATTGGCGACACCAAAATGCAATTCAATAATATACAATTGCAGTTTTCCAATTTGGTCATGTATGGGTTAACGAAAGGACCTTGAAAGTTAACATTGATTACTTCTACACAATCTTAAAAAATTACACTATGGCCCAAAATTGTATTACGCTATAATCCATTGCTCCAAAATACATGATTTTTGTTATTCTTGCATATATATAGAAATATTAAATCTATGATTTTTTGGTGAAATGTTTGAAAGCGCTAGTACGTGTTCTAGAGTAACTTATAGTTGGTTACATAGAACTAAGAAATGGATTAGGCACGTGTCAAATGGAAAATACTAAAAGAGTAACTCTTAGTCACGTCACCTTTGGCACGTGTCACCCTTGGAATTAGCCACATGTCAAATAAATAAAATTGTATATACCACTTATTCATAATTATATAAAATAAGTAGTATATAAAATTTTATATACTACTCCCTCCGTCCCAGCTCTTTCTGCGGAGAGAGAAACTGGAAGTTTTTTTAAGGATATATTATTTTAAGGTGTTGAAGTGAGGTATCCTGGAATTGTTAAGTCTTTCCCTTTATTTTCATTCAAATTAAGCCCAAGATTTGGGCAACTAATTATTCCTGCTGGGCCATTGATTTCCAGCGCCCAAACAAGTGATTTTTGGAGGGAACTCCAAAATTCACTTGATTTCACTAGGAGAATTTTAAATAATTAAGGCACCAAAATGAAGAGCAAAGAACATGAACAGTGACGAAAAATTAAAATAACAAACTTGGACCCCACTATATTTACATTTACATTGTCCAATTGAAGACTTGGAAGCAGACAGAACAAACTGAAATTCTTCTTCCACATTCCCCTTTGCACTAACATTAAATTCCCTCTGTCCTAATCCAACAAGAAAGCCTAGCAACAGAAAGTCTTTTTTGTTCTTTACCCTCAGGTCAAATGTCAGCATTCATCAAGCCCTACCAAGCCCTTGCGGACTGATTGCTCTCCTGCTGCCGGATCTTCCCTTCATCATCGGGTGTTCGAGAAATATGAGGGGGGAGAAGAATATGACAAACTAGTAGAGGCAACATGTTGCTGAGTTCCTGCTGGACAACAGTAGGAACGGGAAGATACTTCAGGGCAAGAGAATCGAGGGAGCGATGAAGTTCAATTGCAGCCAGAGAACCATCAGTTACATCTGGTCAAGAGTCAAGGTCCAACTTTCACTGGGTCAACCGCTGGACATGAGACATAGGATGTCCAGGCATCCGGGCTACAACAAGAAGGAAATTGATCTAGAGGCCTTAAGAGCAATACCTGCAACCAGCCGAAGAACAATCAGAGGGACAAGTGCATGTATGGGGATAGGGAAGAGCACAGTACACCGAGCTGTGGCAACAAAGGTTATCAAAAGCCATACAAACAGTATTAAGCCTGCACTAACATTTCAACACAAGGTACGCAGGTTGAAATTCTGCATATCTAAATTGCAGAACAACTTTCAATTCCAGCACATGGACAATGTAATTCACATAGATGAGAAGTGGTTTTACATGACTAAGCTAACTGTCTGTTACTATTTGGCACCGGGTGAGCCTGAGCCCTTAAGAACCACTCAACACAAATCCTACATTCCAAAACTCATGTTTATGCATGCTGTCAGTAGGCCAATTTACAGCCCCGATGGTGTGTTACTATTTGATGGAAAGTATGGTGTGTTCCCTTTCATTGAGAGGGTTGCAGCCAGAAGAAACAACATTAATCGTCCGAGGAGGGCTATGGAAACTAGGCTGTGGAGAAAATCACTAGACCCGTGACACGTGCAAAGATCATAGATGAAATCATACCAGCAATAAAAGCATGTTGGCCACCATTCATGAGCAAGCACATTTATATTCAACAAGATAATTGCAAGGCACACATAAAGAATTCAGATCCTGAATTCCGGGCAGTAGCTGACTCTGACAGGTTTGACATCAACCTGGTATGTCAACCAGCTAAATCACCTGATCTTAATGTACTAGACCTCAGTTTTTTAAACTCGATACAGTCTCTGCAACATGAAACCCCAAGCACGACACTGGATGGGTTACTGACGGCAGTGTATAATGCATATGACAGAGAAGATCCAGCAACAATCAATAAAGTTTTCCTCACCCATCAAGCTACAATGATAGAAATCATTAGAGTCAAGGGATGCAACAATTACAAGTTGCCCCACATGTCAAAGGATGCACTGATAAGGAGAGGAGAATTGCCTGGGATGCTAAGTTGTGATGAGGGAATACTTTGTGAAGGCCTGGAACACCTTATCACAATTCAGGAAACTGAAGGCATGAGGGAGATGATGCAAGCCATAGGATATGAACTGCAGCAGTAAGGGATTTCAGTATGCACATTGGGTTAGACTAGGGTAACATTTTGAAAACCTTAAAACTTGTTTCTTTTGGTGTGAAAAAACAAGTTTTTTTGTAACCCAATTCAAACTGATGCAAGTTTCTGCAATGGGAGTTTTTCTAACGCACAACACTTAAGTTCGCATAGCATACATCACAGCACAAAGCGCAGCACAGAGCGCAGCATAAAGCATAACACAGAGGACAACGCAACACAAAGCACCGCACAAAGTACAGCACATAGCCAATTCAAACTGATGCAAGTTTCTGCAATAGTAGTTTTTCTAATGCACAACACTTAAGTTTGCACAGCATACAGCACAGCACAAAGCATAGCACAAAGCGCAGCACAGAGCGCAGAACAAAGCATAACACAGAGCGCAGCACAACACAGAGCACCGCACAAAGTACAGCACAAAGCACGGCACAGAGCGCAACACAGAGCATAACACAGTGCGCTGCACAGAGCACAGCACAGAGCAGAGCACATCACACATCCCAACACAAAGTACAGCCACATACCACAAGAAATCAAACAAGAAGCACAGAACACGCAAACATGAACCAGTATACTCCCTTTCTTTGCTGTTTACCAAAATGTGAAAGGGGCTTTCAAGGGGAGATATACATCTTCCTGGAACAATCATGTGGCTCTGCAAGTCAACAAAAAAAGGGATCAAATCAGCAATCCAACATGGAAACTAAGAAGTTGAAGGGAACGGACTTAACTTTTTTGAACTACCCTTCCCCTATTCTGGCCAAGAAGCTCCCTCAGACTCGGAATCAGTATCTCAGCCACACGAAAAGGTGCATCGATCTGATCCAAACTCAGAGGTTTCATTTCTGGCATCACGTCCGAGGGAGACCTGGACTTTGTCGCATACCAGGGAAGTGCTCGAGTCGAAGGGATAGAAGAGTAGTGTTCGTCATCATTTCCAGAACCATCAGCAGTCTCACAGTGACCGCGTTTCACTCCAGCAGGGATGGCGCTGGGATCATTAGTCAATTTTTCTCGGGCCACACAGCCGCACAGGCTACACGGCTCCACATATCTGGAAATAAAGGCCACAAGGCCGTGTTTTTCTTGGTTGGTGGCGGCGCCACCAACGGACCCACCGGGAGTTATTTCTCCTCGCTGGCGAGTGGGCAGCGCCACCTCCAATTGTTCCGTTGGAATCAAAACAGAGGCCGCGGACAGGTCGATAGCGGTGGCGCTGCCTACAGACCCGCCGGATCTGCGACTTCGAACATCGCACCGGCGGTTGGGCAGCGCCACCTTCGTTCATTCTTCTCCGGCGTTAGGGCCTCTCAAGGCCGGACCATCACCCGCCGGAGAGAAACTATCAGATCGGGATGAGGATCCAGAATCAGAGACATAGCATTCCGAACAAAACCCATCACAATTGAACCCACAACCAATGAAATCGCCCCTTTCCATAACCCACTATATTTTTTGAAAAGCAAGGATGATGAGAGGGACGATCTGGAATGGGATAAGCTCAGAGGCAGAGAGGGAAGAGAAAAGGGTGGGAACGTATAATGGATTCAGAAACCCAGATGAAGCAAAGAGATAAGCAAAGAAATAATGGAGTCACACCTTTTAACAAAATTGCCGAATCTCGATGCTGAGCGTTGGGAAGAAAGTTCGCACACGCGTGATTAAAGCAAAGAGTGTAATGAAGGTGGTTGGGTAGTTGAAGGGATTTTAATTTGGTGGGAAGGGTTATGTTTATGTTGGATTTAATTAAATAGAGATTATGAAGGGTTATGGGATAATGTGGGCTAATAATATTGGGTTACAAAATCTGAAATTGGGCCCAAATTCAGTAAACAAATAATAAAAGTAGTCCATTTATGGTAAAAAATGAGGTAGTGCAAAAACAGCTGGGACGTCCAAAAAGGGAAAGAGTGCAAAAAGAGCTGGGACGGAGGGAGTACTTATTTTATATAATTATGAATAAGTAGTACATAAAATTTTATTCGGTAAGAAAATAAGTTTATTTATTTATATTCGATTACGATCTTGTCGAACTCTACGTTTAATTCATTTCATTTGAAAATATAAATATAAAGTCATAGTTAAAAGCATAGATATAAAATCTTTTAAAATATAAAAGAAACGGAGTTGTATAAATATTTTTAAAAATTATATTTTAGTTTTGTTAAAAAATAAATTGCATTATTAGTATATATATATAATCAATTATTTTAAATTGTGCATTTCAAGGGTGTTATCTATTATTCATATACATATAATTAAGTACCATGTCTGCGAGAGTGACGTGCGATGTCGGTCACAAAAATAACTAACGTAGGTAAGCTAAACATGTGTGCGATGTCGCTCATTTGTGTTTGAGATAGGTACGTCCGACCTCGGTCACAACGTCAGTAAGCTAGACATGCGTGCAACGTCGGTCATTTGTGTCTAGGATAGGTGTGTACGACCTCGATCACAATGTCAGTAAGCTAGACATGCGTCTGGCATCGGTATTTCTTATCTGGGATCAGTACGTGTGACCTCGGTCAGCCAGACATGCGTGTGATGTTGGACATGACATCGGTCATTCTTGTCTGGGATAGGTACGTGCAACATTGGACACAACATCGGTAAACCAGACATTCGTGCGACGTCGGTCATTCTTGTCTGGGATAGGTACGTGCGACCTCGATCACAATGTTGGTAAGCCAGACATGCTTGCGACATCAGTCATGTCAGACTTTTTACCTCGGTTTTCAAAAAAAACTGAGGTAATAAGTGTACCTCAGTTTTATTAACCGAGGTAAAAATACCTTTTACTTTAAAAAAAACTTCTTTTACCTCGGTTTTTTGGGGTTAAAAAAAACTGAGGCAAAAGGGGTGAAGTAATAGGTATAGTTTCTTGTAGTGTCTTGAGAACTCTATTTATCTATTTATTGATTTTTCTATTGTGCATTTATTGAGATTTGAATGTGGATTGTTAATGGCATCCATGTTGTTGGTTGTTTGAGTACATGAATTGCTTGTATGATTGCTTGTTGGGGTTGGGAGAAAGTAGCTAAGTTTCCCCTCTCTTAATATGAAATCCCAGAGTATCAGTTAGAGCTTCTAATCATGTTGATGTGTTGATAACTTCTAGATGAATGTGATAATGTTAAACTCTTTGTCATGTTTATTTATTGTAGCAAATAGGATAGGTCTATGAGCGTTGAACGTTCTTGACTAATCTTGTGTAAATGTATGAATTGGTTCAATACTTAGATACTGTGTAGTGTTTATAAGTGTTGCCAAACTTGTTGATTCTTTGTGCTCGATGCCATTAATGAGATACTTTTAGCCGTTTATCGACTAAAGAAGTCATTAGTGAGGTTTGACAAGAGATGATTTTCTTCATTATACGTGCGTTAACCGTTGCATTTGGCATACTTTGTGGCTAGTTTTATTTGGTGGATCGCTAGTTTTAGTTGAGTTTACGTGACAAGGGGTTTAGACGGCCATGTTTTGTTTTCTTGTCTAAATCCCGCATTTTGTAGACTTAATTGGTACTAATGGACATCTTGTATCCATGGGCTCTTTGATCCTCCTTGTGATCATCTTTATTAGGTCGCATGTGGGTACTTTTCGTTTACACTCTATGTGAAGGCCATTCGTAAGGGCAGTAGAAAATATTGAAGGTCGTTCGTAAAGATGGTAGGAGAGACGAAGGCCATTCACACTAGAATGGTAGTAGACGATGGCCACGAGCATCAATGCATGGTAGAAGGAGATTGAAGCCAAAGATAGGCGGCAACGGAGTTCAAAGCAGCCAATGAAGAAACGGGGAATCATGGTACGATCAGTTGTGCTTAATTATGAGAACTATCCCGAGCAGAACTAGCCTTCAAGATTAGTTCCATTGGATGTTTCTTCTTGAGCACTACACAATCGACTACTAAAACTCTCAAATTGGACTAACGGTTCACCCATAGTGAAGGAATCTAGTTCAGCCGGCCGAGGCAAATGGGTCGGCGCAGGCTGTTCATCGTTTGGCACCAACGGCCCATGCCAAAAGAGTAGCCATGCACCAAGAAGACCAGTACGAGGCTATGATGCAACTCGAGCCATATGCCATGGGCCGTTAGCACAAAGTGAAGACCCCCTCCACGCGACTAAGTATGGGTGTGGGACGTCTCATTTTTGGAAGCCCTCGCCGTTCCAAGTCCAATATGCCAAGACCAGGCTTCGAGGTGTGGGAAATCACACGGCCCAAGCCAAAGATTCTAAGCGAGCACCCTTCCTGACCACGGCCCGCGCCAATGGCTATAGGCGAGGATCATAACCTTCATTTTCAGCACCCTGATGGTGCCCCGCACTAGACAATGCAGCCCACGCCAAGCTTTGCGCCCCACAACTCTTGAAGATCCGCACCACGCATTAGATCCGGTGCCCCGCACCACATGAATGGAAGTGGCCTGCGCCAGGCCTCGCGCCCCACACCAAGGAAACTCCACGGGCCGCACCATCCATGATGCCCCACACTAAACGGTGGCTGAGTAAGGATTTACCCTATATTGGACTATTTTAGGCCTATTTTTAGGCCCAATCTCCTACTGCTATAAATAGAACCTTTGTTTACTAGGTTTTCATATCAAAGAGTAGCTTGGACACTTTATCATTAGTATTTTTATCTCTGTAGTTAGGAGAGAACTCTCTTTTTTTCTTTTCTTTCTTTTGCTTTGATCCTAAGATGTGGAATTCAAATATTTATTTAAATTCCATGTCTAGGGAGTAGTTTCTATAGCTTGGGGATAAATTGTAGGAGCATGGTCTAAATCTATATGCCTTTTTAGATTCTTTAGTTCTTCCTAATTTTATGTTCATGATATTATTATGATCGTGCTTAATTATTTGAAATGCATGAATAATACACCACATATAAGCACACACTTTGGGCTATATACATGTATGGTGCAAATATCTATGCCCCTTGGGAAGAGAAACCTGGTTGTTAGAATGAGTAAGGGAGAAAACGTCCATGTGGGTGTGTGCACGGGGGATTCGAGAATGCTCTGACTTTCTTACCATCACACCAGTCTTAGCTGACTTCAGAAAGTTGTCCGAGAGGTTTTGGGTAGAGATAGAAAATAGTAGGAAACTAGGGTTGCGAGATACCTTATATCATAGATAAGGTGCCAATAACCCTTGGGCCTAATTGATAGGACCCGAGGGAAGTAGTGCATTCGTGGTGGAAGCTTAAGACGTAATCACACGGGGGAGAAACATACCTACAATAATGGTCATACCTTGTTGTACTCTCCCAATTACGATGACGGTGTCGATGGAGGGTTGTGAGAGCACCCGCCATGTCAGGGACGAGAAAGTGTATACCATCGACCACACCGCATATTATGGACACTCTATTATGTTTGCCTAATTATCTATGTGAAAGAATGAGGATAGAAGCATTAGATTGACCGTGTTTCTCAATGATTCCCCAAGTGCTTAGTTTAATAGTGTAATTTTCTTTTTTACTTTAATGCTTAGTAGTTATTATTTTGAAAAACTAACCTCCCCCCTTTTGCATGTTTCCTTTACTAGCTATTCCTTTCACTCCTACGGATTGACGAACTGTACAAGGTTGTGTTTTGATTGGTACATTAGACCTAGCATCTCTGTGGACAAACCCAGTGTTACCGCTAACTACCCTCTAGGTAATGTAGTAGTGAGAATAGGGTGCAGAATTACAAATTTCTATCTTCCAATCTTCCCACGGGAAAGCCTCCGCCTGGATTAATGAGCTACAATTAATGACCCCGGGGGGAGATAGGTCAGAATTTTGGCACTGCTGTCGAGGATGCTATCAGTCTAGGTATCACTTAAGCATAACGTCTTAGTAGAGTAGCTAGTATTGCTTTCATCTATTTCTTGTTCTTTTTTCATGATATTCGAAAAATAAAATTTTGAAAAATTCTAAAAAGAGATATTTCCTGACATTGAGACTTTGTATTTGTTATCATGTGTGAATAAGCTATCTTTGATACTATTCTTGTTGAGCACGTTTCTTTTAATTTGAACGGGGATACTTTACCATGGTATCTCATGTTTAAAGTGCAGTGGGGAAAGAAGCTGGCTAAGGAATTTAAAACTCCTAAGCCTCTTTCAACTCCCAAACTCAACAAAAACATGTCCACGCTTGAGAAGAATAGGTTTACGTGGTTCACCGCTCCGAAGGTAAAAGGTAAACCTAGGATGATGTGGCCACCCACCCATCGTGATGTGGTCACTGGTGGTGTCAAAGATGGCGATTCCGGTGACCCACCAAGCCAGTCCTTTTAGTTTCGAATAATTGAGGGAAAATAAGTTGTGAAGATGACAATAAATATATGTTATTTTTATCACAAGCAGTAGGTCTCTTTAAATGTTTTTGAAATTTTTGGGATGAGTTCGATTTTTTGTGGAATTTTTTAGGAAATTGTAGTCAGTTATCATTTGTGTGGAATAGTACTACTTGGGTTTTTGATGTCTTTGGATGAAGATTCAAAAGTAAAAGTCATCGGAGAAAGGTAGGCTGATGGTCTGTGCCCACGGGCTTGGCGCGATGCCATGCTTCGTGCCCGGGTTCTTGGTGCGAGGCTATGCTTCTCGCCTATGTGTTTGGCGTGACCCTTTACTTCGCGCCAAGGTCAGCCAGCACAAAGCTGACATGGCTTCCATGTTACCACAGAGCATGAAGCTGGCGCAGACTAGCACGGAACTAATGTGTGGGTAGCGTGGATCGACACGCGCCCGACACGGATGACAAATGTTGGAGCGAGGCTTGCTCTGGGATCCGTACTGCCGCCCACCTCACCCAATCCTAGCTTAGCCTAACTCCTTTTTAAACCCCTAAACCCACAACCCTCTTCCATACTAGCCATTTACTCTCCTCTCCTCCTCATAATACAACTCCTCCCCCCCTCTCTCTCTATCTCTCTCTCTTTCGCCTATAATCCTCCAGTCGACCCTCTCTCACTAAATCAACCATAGTTCTCTCATTTTTTACCCAAATTTCCCATACCACATAAAAAATCTTCCTCTTTCCAAGCTCTATCCAACCCACTAAGCCTCTACCCCAAAAAGCCCATAAATCCAAGCAGTTTATTAGGAGAAGATTCGGCCGAAATTGGTATTTTCTCTGGAGAGCTAAACTTTCGATCCTTTTTGGGAGCATTGGAGTTGATTGGACTCACCCTAGGAGAAGAGGTACATAAGCATTGAGCAGAGATTCCACCACACTCGCCACTTGAGGTAATATTGGCCAAACTTAACTTTATTTTAGAAGAATCGGATTGGCGTGTCTACTACGATATTGTTCTTGCATGTTTGTGAAGTTTTGGTGACTAGTGGTTGATATATTTATTTGGGAGACATTATTCTATGATGGGGGTACTTGGGAGAAGTTCTTTTGTAATATTTTATATGTGGTTAGTTACTATATTTTGTGAAGAGTATGCCCCATGTACCAAGGGGTGAGTCTAGTATGCAACCCTATGTGGGTTTGACTACTCTGACTAGGGCCCAAAATGAAAGGTGGGGGTGGCTCTTAAATCATCCCATTTTAGAGATAAAGTTTATAGACGAAGGGACCCTTAAGTATCTCAAACTCTACAAACCTGTCTGGAGGCTGCTAGGAAGGATAAGTATGAAGGAGTTACTACCCTATCCGCCCCCACCTACACTAGGTATACAATGGATTTCTTGGCCACTATCGAGAAGTGTTGAGATGAACAGGGAAGGAAATGTATTAGTGTCCATTTGGGAGATGAACCCCGCACCTTGACCTACAAGGAGTTAGGGAAAATATTCCAATAGAAGGAGCAGAGGAAGGTATCAGGGTTCATGGAGCCAAATATGTGTAATCTGCTCATATTTTGGAGTGCCATCACCGGGCAGACTAGGAGTAAGAATAGCAAGATCAGTGACATAGTGCACCCGACACTCAGATATATGGCCAGGCTAATGAGCCTGATAGTTAGCTACCATGGGGATGCCACCGCCTCCTCTGATGAGGATTGTACGATTATTCTATGGTCTCTGTCCATAGGGAAGGCTTTTTCCAACTTGGTAGAGGAGTTTGTCGTTGGGAGTATTGATCTTACTTTCTCAGATGCCCGCATTGGCAAGATCTCGATGGGAGGAATGGTTACATTTCTGGTACGACACTTCGACCTCCTGGAGAGTGAGAGCATGATGGAAACTCTAGGTGCAGTCTTTACAATCACTTTATTAGTCATGGCAGAGGCTAGATTGATAAAGAGAGAGCATGGTTCTATTTTCTGGCTATACAGGGTGGGGGGGGGGGGATTTTTGAGTCTCCTCTAGAGTGAGGGAACCAAGTTAGGCAAGTCTTTCAGACTGTCAGATCTTATCATTGAGCTTGACGCAAGTTTGGGAGCAGTCTTGGGAGAGCATGACCCAGAAGATGAGGATCTTGAGGACGAGTACAAGCAGTAGGAATAGGTTCCGGAGTACCCACAACATAAATTTTCCCTTGAGATCACTATTGAGCAGCCAGCTCCTCCTCATGCTATGCCACCGCCTATGGATTATCCACTAGTGCCACCGCCACCCTTCCAGCTGGTATCAGGAATACCACTTCCTTTTTCTTAGGCTGATCGACATGCATGAGGAGTCCTTCCATTCTACGGGGATGGCACTATGAGTTCTCATAGACATGACATCTCTTCTCATTATCAGGATTTCTCCGAGCATAGTAGGCATGGCAGCTAGAGGTCCCCTCCATCTTTCGAGCCTTAAAGACATGGTGTTTCAGGCCATTCTCAGCAGAGAGCTCACTCATGGAAGCATCCTCAGTACAACCCTTTCCGAGAGCACGGGTCACCAGGTTTTGAGTATGCCACCTATTACCCCATGTGGAGCCAGTCACCTCTAGAGAAACATTCAGAGTGGGTACTATCCATGAAGCATTCCATCTTTGGGGTTAGAAAGGATTTGGTCACCGCCAGAGCTCAGCTGGTTGACCATCACTGAGACATAGATAGATTTGATAAAGTTGGTGGTTAGCTACATTACCTAACGGAAGGTATGAGAGCACTCCACGAGGGGATCATGGACATGAGTGACAGGTAGAGGAGTGCAGGCATAGGGGAATGCTATATGGGTCCTCCGCACGGGCAGGGACAAGGAGCTAGACATCTCAAGAGGGAGTAATATTTCATATGGCTCCAAACTTTCTTCACTTAGTTTCTTGCATTAGAAATAATACAGGAACTAAGTGTGGGGAGGGGTTGGAACATCTTCTATTATGGTATTCCCTTTGCTAGTATCTCTTTTAACGTATGTTCTACTATGTTGGATTTCTTGATAACTATCTTTTTCATATTTTTGTTTCTTTCCCTCATTGAACTCTTTGTTGTTTTTGGTGTGAGGGCACCTTTTGTAGTGTTTTGGGATGTTTTGGGAAGTTTTGGTGGTGTATTTTGTTTTATTATCTTTTGTAGTATGAGCCCACTTTTGGGGCAATTTTGTGCTACACCAAAAAAATAGGAAAACTTGAAAAAAATGAAAAAATATAAAAACCTGGACAATTCGAAAACTCGAAAGGGCGACTTGGGTAACATTAGGAAAATGCTAGATAGGTTGAAAGACCTAGGTAAAATGAGAGGCTAGGCCCGACTAGGCTTACGAGCCTAGGCAAAAATGAGTGGCCGTGTGGAAAAAGGTGAGAAGTGAGTACCCTTTGTGTTTTAAAGCTAGGATGAAAACCCGAAAGGGCTCCTAGGAAAAATGACAGAAATTGAGAGAAAAAAAACTAAGTTGAATGCATGCTTCCGCGGAGGATTATTTTTGAAGATGACTCTTTGATTGCTTTTGGGATCATTTTGGGAAAAGTAAGCTAGCTAGAAACTTATCTTTTTAGCTTACCTTTTTCCACACTTTATTTTTGGTGGTTTGATTGCTTATGTTTTTCGGGGAGTGTGAGAGTTGTGAGATTCTTACTTTTTTGGGGAAAATAGGGTAATCTTGGAATAAGTTGAATGCCTCGGCTAACTTATGCTTGCACGCTACATTTCACTTGATTCTTTGTCTTGTCTTTTATTTACTCGAGGATGAGTAAAGGGTTAAGTGTGAGGATTCTAATCTGCTTCATTATGCGTACGTTAACCATTGCATTTGGCATACTTTTTAGCTAGTTTTATTTGGTGGATTGCTAGTATTAGTTGAGTTTACGTGACAAGGAATTTAGATGAACATGTTTGGTTTTCTTGTCTAAATCCCATATTTTGTAGACTTAATTGGTACTAATGGACATCTTGTATCCACAGACTCCTTGTTCTTCCTTGTGATCATCTTTAGTAGGTCTCCCATGGGTACCTTTTGTTTAAATTCTATGTGAAGGCCGTTCGTAAGGGCGGTAGAAGATATTGAAGGCCGTTCGCAAGGACGGTAGTAGAGATAAAGGGCATTCACACTAAAATGGTAGTAGACAAAGGCCACAAGCATCAATGCATGGTAGAAGGATATTGAAACCAAAGATAGGCGGTAACAGAGTTCAAAGCGGCCAACGAAGAAAAGGGGAATCGTGGTCCGATGAGTTGTGCTTGAGTCTGAGAACAAATCGAGAAGAACTAGACTTCAAGGCTAGTTCTATTGGATTCATATTCTTGAGAACTACAAAATAGACTACTAAAACTCTCAAATCAAACTAACCATTCACCCATAGTGAAGGAAACTAGTTCAGCCGGCCGAGGCATAAACGGGTTGGCGCAAGCTGTTCATGGTTTGTCACCACCAGGTTGCGCCAAAGGAGCAGCCCCAAGCCAAGAAGACAAGCACGAGGCTACAATGCGATCCGCACTAGACACTATGGGCCGCCAGTATGAATTGAAGATCCCACTCTACAAGGCTAAGTATGGGCGTGAGACGTCTTGTTTGTGGTGCCCCACACCATTCTAAGCTCAATATGCCAAGTCCAGCCGGCGGGGTGTGGGAAATCACATGACCCACACCAAATTTTTTGAGATAGTACCCTTCCTGACCACGTCCCGCACCTACGGTCATAGGCGCAGATCAGAACCTTCATTTTCAGTGCCCTGATGGCACCCCACACGAGACGATGCAGCTCGCGCCAAGCTTCATGCCCTGCAACTCTTGAAGATCTGTGCCACCCACTAGATCCGGTGCCCAGCGCCAGGTCTCGCACCTCGCGCCAAGGACACTCTATGGGCCACACCATCTGTAACTCCCCGTGCCGGGTAGAGGCTGAGCTAGGGTTTACCTTGTATTGGCAAATTTTGGGCCTACTTTTAGGTCCAATCTCCTACTGATATAAATAGAACCTTTGTCTACTAGGTTTTAATATCCAAGAGTAGCTTGGACACTTTATCATTAGTAGTTTTTTCTTTGTAGTTAGGAGAGAACTATCTCTTCTTCTTTTCATTCTTTTGCTTTGATCCTAAGATGTGGAATCCAAATATTTATTTGAATTCCATGTCTAGGGAGTAGTCTCTATAGCTTAGGGATAAATTGTAGTAGCGTGGTTTAAATCTATATGCTTTTTGATATTCTCTAGTTCTTCATAATTTTATGTTCATAATATTATTATGATTGTTCTTGATTGTTTCAAATGCATGAATAGTACACCATATATAAGCAGACACTTTGGGCTGTATTCATGTATGGTGCAAATATCAATGCCCCCCTGGGAAGAGAAACCTAGTTGATAAAATTGGAACACATCCACGTGGGTGTGTGCACGGGGATTTGAGAATGTTCTGACTTACTTGCACTCACATCAGTCTTAGCTGACTTTGTAAAGTTGTCCGAGAGGTTCTGGGTAGAGATAATGAATAGTAGTAAACTAGGGTTGTGAGATACCTTAGATCATAGATAAGGTGCCAACAACCCTTGGGCCTAATTGATAGGACCCGAGGGAAGTAGTGCCTTCGTGGTGAAAGCTTGGGATGTAATCGCACGAGGGAGAAAGAAACCTACAACAATGGTTGGACCTTTATTGTACTCCTCTAATTACGATGGTTGTGTTGATGGAGGGTTGCAAGAGCACCCACCCTGACAGAGATATGAAAGTGTATGCCATCGGCCACACCACATATTATGAACACTCTATTAGATTTTCCTAATTATCTATGTGAAAGAATCGAGGATAGAAGCATTAGATTGACCATGTTGCTTAAAGATTTCCCAAGTGCTTAGTTTAATAGTGTACTTTGCTTTTTTAATTTCATGCTTAGTAGTTGTTAATTTGAAAAACCAAACCCCCCTTGCATGTTTGCTTTACTATCTATTCCTTTCACCCGTACAGATTGACGACCCGTACGAGGTTGTATTTTGATAGGTACATTAGACCTAGCATATCTATGGACAAACCCATGGCTTACCGCAAACTACTCTCTAGGTAGCGTAGCAGTGAGAACATGGTGTAGAATTAAAAATTTCTATCTTCTAATATTTCCATGAAAAAGCCTCCACCTAGGTTAATTAGCTACGATCAACGGCCCGGAGGGAGGCAGGTCAAGAGATGTTGAATTCACTCTTGCAAAATATTACTTAAGAAGGATAGAAGATTTATCTTCACAATAAGTAGTTAAAGTATTGAATACGTTGTAGATTCAAGAATTGATAAGAGGTTTGGAAAATCAATTTCCCCCAAGGCTTTGTCTTTTTTAGTTTTTACCCCCCTTTTCTTCGTTTGTTGCATGATTAACATATTTACTTGACTTTTCTAGTTAGACCGTCTTTAAATTCTTAACTTAGGACCAAAACCAACCAAACCCTCCATTTTTACTTGCTTATATATATATATATATATCTACTTATAGCCTAATATCATCATTTTGATGGTTAAACCCTTGGAAAGATCCCTCTTCTTCGTAGACAACCCCGACTTGCCATTATCTACTTAGTTGTAGATAGGAAGCATTTGGGCGTAAAATATTGACTTTGAGAGGTACGACAACTACCTTTCAATAGCTCTCAATACATGGGATATTGATGTTTGGATCCTACATCTAGAAAGATGTATGTCATTAGACATGCTCATTTTGACAACACTTCCTTCCCTTATGCCGATGGTTAATACTTCAGTGTCTTTGTTCTCTCTGGATGTCTCTACTTTTTTGGATCCGAATGATGCATCAACTGATATTCCTTCTTTTTCAAGAGTGGAATATCCTCCTGCTGGGCTTGTCACTTTGGTTGCCAACCTTCTTGGTTCATTGACGTTATCATCCTCACCGACTACGATACCAAGATTTGTTTGCTCTGTCAATTTAGACTATCCAATGGTCACTCTGACACCTCCTTTTCTTCCTCTCTCACCATTTAATAGCTCACCTGGTTTGCCGACCACCTCACCGGCCCATTCACCGGCCGCGACTGCTTCTCTGGTCATTCCACCTTGGCCTCATCCTCATCAGATGGATACTCGGTCTGCGACAGATGCTATTCAGTGTATAGATTATTTAACATTGTTGCTCATGGCCTTCTTGCTAGTTTTCTTGCCTAAACAGAACCTACAGATTATCGCTCAGACCTTCAAGATTCAGCTTGGGTTTCAACTATTAATGATGAGATGACGCCTCTTTGTGGACAACACATCTGGGATTTGGTTCCATGAACATCAGATGTTAACATTGCTAGCTCCTAGTGGGTCTATCGGCTAAAGTATCGTGTCAATGGCACGGTTGGTTGCCATAAGGCCCATCTCGTGGCGCAAGGTTTTTCTTAGATCTTTGGTTTTGACTTTGATTACACCTTCAGCCCCATAGTCAAAGCCTTTGCTGTTCGTACAATTCTTGCTATTCCCACTATGCAATCCTGGTCTCTTCATCAACTGGATGTCAAGAACACCTTTCTCAATGGCTTGCTCGATTCTCCGGTTTATATTGAACAACCATTCAGCTACGAGAATCCGCTTCACCCAGATTATGTCTGTTGCTTGCGGAAAGCCATTTATGGTCTTAAGCAAACCCCTTGGGCATGGTTTTAGCGTTTTAGCACCTACTTGGCTCAGCTCAATTTTTAGTGTAGCTCAGCTGACACTTTTCTATTTCTTTTGTATCGGGGATCATTGTTGATGTACTTGTTGGTTTATAATGAGACATCAAATGCATGTATTTTCCAAAGCATTTAACATCTCTTTTGTTGTCTTTTTCTTAGAAGATTGCTAGATTTAGGTATCATAAGGGGTTTAGATAACCATTTTTGGTTTTTGTATCTAAATCCTTCATTTTGTAATCTATTTTGATTCTAATGGATCTCCTTGTAAGCATCTAGATTCCTTTTTTCCGAGCTTAATTTGTAGATTGCTCATAAGCACTTCAGAGTAGTTTAGTGAAGGCCATTCATAAGGATGGTAGGAGATTGAAGGCCACTTATAAAGTGGTAGAAGATAGATTGAAGAAGAAAGGCAAAGTAGCAGAGGAAGAATGATCTAGGTTCGTAGCCAATTTCTGAGAATCATCTGAGATGAATTGGTGTCTATGGATAGCATAATTGGATTCGCCTTCGCGAGTACTACAAGAACTCCCAAAAAGAATCAATGGTTCACTCGTAGCGGCCCAAAATGATGACCGACAGAAGACCCGGTGCGGGGCGCACCATATAGTGCAGCCCGCACCTGTAGTAGCAGCCCAAAATGAAAATTGGTAGAAGACCCGACACGGCCTGCACCGGTCGAGTTGACCAGCTTCTCTCTTTCATTTTTCTCTGGTTTCTCTCTCTCTCTCTCTCTCTTCATACTCTATTCAAATTTTACTCTCAAGAAACCCTGAGAAGCATTTATTTTTCATCTTTTTATTTTATGTTTACCATGGATTCTTGCTATTTTGTTATGGATTTAGCTAATCTAGGCTAAATATACTCTTGGGAGCAATTGGTAAGCATTTCTAGTATGAATTTGTGAAATTTGGTATATCCTATTTTGTGCTTTGATTATCAAGTATGTTTTATGCTTTCTTGTGTCATTAATGCATGATTTAGACTAGAATGATCAACTAGTTGATGATTGTGGGTTGATTAGTTGCTAGGTTTTTTGTCAAACCTGGAAGATTGACCTTTTGTCGATGTGATTATCGTTAGTCAATGTTAGGTTATAATTGGGTGTGACAACCAATTGTGATTATTGAATGATGAAATTTCTTAGATTTACAATGAATTTGAATGGGTCTGACTAATTATCAATGTGGCTCACTAATAACGATTAGCATGAAAGCTGATCCTCATAGTCGTTATTAGTAGATATACTTGTGCTATCTATGTGTTTCTCGCTTGAAGGACATTATGGTAGTTGTGTTGGGTCTCCATGTTTATTGCTATCCTTGGGGAAGTCTATAATGCCAATCGTCTAGAGTGAACCGAGGGTGAGGATTATTGTGTGGTGGCGATCGCTCACTCTAACTATAACCGAGGAGAGGCATGAAATGTTCACTTGAAAAGTGTTGACAAGTTCACCACAATATGTGGTTAATTCATAAAAATAGGATAAGTAGTCAATGATCAAAGGATGACTAGAAATATAAACCAATTGCGCCCAAGACTCGCTATAATCTTAGTTACATCTTTTGTGCCAGTGTGATCGTATTTGCATCGTTCTTCCTAATCATTTGTTAATTTAGTTGCTTAAAGTAGTCATAGTGTTTTCCTAAAATAAAAAACACCCCAACTTTGTTACTGCACACATAGAATTACTTCTTCATGTGTTTTTAACTATGCTTTAACACTGGATTAAACCCATTTTTCCTCGTGGACGACCCCATTGACCTACCTCCACCCGGGGTCGTTAATTATAGCCAATCAACTCGAGCAGATACTTTCTTGTGGGAAAGGTCAAAGATAATACTTATAGTTCTGCTCCCCTTCTCACTGCTATGCTACCTAAAAGATAGTTAGCGGTAAGCCTTAGGTTTGTCCACAGAGAGGCTAGGGCTTAAGTATCAACTAAAAATACAACCTCATATGGGTCATCAGTCCATACAAGTGAAAGAAATATCTAGTAAATGCAAACAAAAGAGGGGGGGGGGGTTGGATTTTCAGTTTAACAACTACAATGCATAAAACTATAAAACAAGTTATCTAATTAAATAAGTACTTGGGGAGTCATTGCGCAACATGGTGAATCTAACGTTTCGATCCTCGATTCCTTCACATGTAAGGTTTACTAGAAAACCTAATAGAGTGTTCATAACACATGGTGTGGTCGATGCCATTCACTTCCCCGTACTTGTCATGTCGGGTGAGCTCGCAACCCTCCATCAACACCACCATCGTAATTAGGGGAGTACAACAAGGTCTAAAAATTGTTGTAGGTCTATTTCTCCCCTGTGCGATTACGTCTCGGGCTTCCACCATGAATGCACTACTTCCCCCTTGTGCTATCAATTAGGCCAAGGGGTCGTTGGCACCTTATCTATGATACTAGGGCCTCTTACACCCTAGCTTGCTACTTTTTCACTATCTTTACCCGCAACCTATAGGAAACCTTGACGTAATCAGCTAAGATAGGTGCAATGGAAAATAAGTCAGATGACAGGCGCGGGCGGTCGTCGCGCCCGCGCGCCAAAAGATAATTTATAAGCCTTCAATGCTTACTTTCTACAACTAGGTAGATAGTGGCAAATCGGGGTCGTCCAAAGAGAAGAGGGATCTTCCTAAGCGTCTAAGCACACAATGGTTGATACTAGGCTAGGAGTAAATATATATACACACACTTAAAAGCAAGTAAAGGGGGCGGGGGGGGGGGGTTGGTTGGTTGGTTTCCTAAGTTAACAATGATAACTAGCAACGTCAAGTGACTATGCTAATCATCAAACGAAACTAAGAAAAGGGGTTTTAAACTACAAAGATAAAATGCCTTGGGGGCAACGGATATCCACTTCCACATCTAATGTAGTTCATCGAATCGTTCACACATTCCATCATATAGCATTCATGACCCAACACTCACACACCCCATCTAGCAAGTACCACAACACACACATCACAAGGAGTTCTAAGTTCATGCTCATAGATCTTCATGTAAAGGTGCTGCGGAGTTTGTCACGTTCCTACACCTAAACAATTCAACCACACAAGCACTACTTATGCTCAAACCACTCATGGCACACATGCAGTGAAACACACCGTCAAGAATGCATAAACGCCAAATAAAAAATGCTTCAAGAATGAATTTAAATCATCTATTCAATACTTTAACTACTTGTCGTGGAGACTAAACTCCTATCCTTCTTAGTTCGTAGTTTGCGAGAGTGAGTTCGTCATCTCTCGTCAAACCTCACCAATGACTCCCGAGTCGCGACCACGACTCAAGGTGTCATTGGTGGCATTTAGCACGAAGGACCAACAAGCTTGGCAATGCCTATGACCACTACACCGTGACTAGGCATTAAACCAATTCATGCAATTACACGAGATTGGATGAACGTGCAACGTACATTCATCCGCGAGCATATGACTCTCTCGTTTGCTACACAAACGAACATGACGAAGAGTTCGACATCAATCACATTCGCCTAGCACATTGTCAACACACTAACACAATCAAAAGCTCTAATTCACACTCATACATTCCTAACAAGAACAGGGGGGAAATTAACCCAAATCCCCCAAACCCTAGCTAGAAATTCATACAAGCATTCGTATCATCAAGCTCTCAACAACATCAATGCAATCAACAATTAACATTCAAAGCACAATAGCAAAAACATCAAATAAATAGATAGAAATGAATCTCAATACATAGAAGTGGAAGCTTCAATCCATAGCTCCCAAGTACAAGAACTACTCTAGAACAACAAAAGACATAATTAAACTAAGAGAAAGCTAAGAAAAGAAAGAAGAGAAAAACCTAGAATTGAAGCCCTAAAAACGCAGAGAAAACGGGCTGGGAAAAGCTGGAGAAGAAGAGGGAAAAAGATGGTATTTATAGTGCAAAAAAAATAAGAATGATTTCTGGCCGCCCGTTGGTCGCGACTCGCGACGGAGTTCATCGCGACTCGCGACGGTGTTGGTCGCGAGGTCGCGACTCGCGATGGTGTCGCGACGGCAGCCACAGTTTTGCATTGTTTCTTTGTCTTCTTCATAGCCATCCCTCTCAATCTTCAAGTCTTCAACAGCTCCAAAATGGTCTTCAACGGCCTCCGGTCTTCATGTCTTCGAAGTGAGTATCCAAAAGTCTTCGAAAGTATAATCTTCAATGTCTTCCGGTCTTCGTTGCTTCCGTGTTCTTCCCTTGTCACACAAAATCCACTTAAAAGAGGTAAAAGAGTACAAAGTTGCTTTTACCTATCCTAAGTGAATTTCAAGGTAAAACACAAGCTCTCGATAATAAAAGAGCACAAAAGTGATCCTAAATACTACTAAATAATGCGCCTAAAATGGACACATCAAACCTCCCCACACTTAAACCTTACTCGCCCTCGAGTAAGAAAAGATTTAAGCATACGGAGGAAATGGCATATCCACATCCTAAAACCCCCAAAATAACCACACAAAATGGACACATCAAACCTCCCCACACTTAAACCTTACTCGCCCTCGAGTAAGAAAAGATCTAAGCACACGGAGTAAATGATATATCCCAAAACCTAAACTAATCCCCCAATCAAAGCCTCACAAAAACTCTCAATATCAAAAAATCCCAAAATAAAAGCTCACATGAGAATTTTTTCACACACACATCCCCAATCCTAAATCTAACCAAACCTACCACTTATCAATTCACTACCCATAAAACATGTTTAACAGCCCAGAATTGATATTCCCAGAATCCAATGACACAAAATGAAGCTAAAACCATAGAGGAAGTTTTAAACACATGCTTCACTTAATGCCAATATATCAACCAAAAACGAAGTCGAAAGAGATAAAGAATTTCATAACCACACTTCGTTTCCTAACCCACTAAGCTACCCAATCCCAAGAGGTCTAAAGATATTGAGCTACCCGATCCATCCATGTGACAACCGCAACCTTATGACTCCAACGCCGGCAAATGAGTGAAATCATAGCATTTTTCAATTTCTCTCGCTTTCTCTCATTTTGCCTAGGAGCTCTTTCGAGTTTTCATCCTAGCCACACATCATGTTTCTTTAGCTCATATCTCACATTTTTCCGCACATTTTAGCCTCTCATTTTTGCCTAGGCCGCCCTTTAAGGGTTTTCGACCTATCCGGGCCCCCAATGTTGCCTAAGTTGCCCTCTCGGATTTTCAACTTAGCGGGTTTTCTTTTTTCTTTTTTTTTCTCATGTTTTTCCAATGAAAAGTAGCAAAAAGCATTCCAAAATAATCTAGCATGCATATGAGTCCTCTAACCCCTCCCCACACTTAAAACATGACATTGCCCTCAATGTAAACACGTAAGGCAAGAACAATAAAAATCAAGGTAAGGGAGTTAGAGTGACACCCATTTCTCTGCAATTTTGCCGGTGATATGGCGATATCCAAATACTTGGATGGTCCCGAGATAGGTTTCAGAACCGGAAGGGTGAGCAAAAATGCCGTAGAAGAACTCACCCCTCGAGAAAAGCATTGTCTCCATGGCGCCGTTTGATCAAGACTACACCACGAAGAACACATTAAACACACAAGTACATAAGGATATGTAATACTAGGTTTAGCATCAAGAGTTAATAACCATAGTATTGTCAAAGAACAACCAATCACCCTCAATCACCACTATAAGATTATGCATGAAAAATATCCAACATATATTGACATGTATACAAGCATCATTATAGGATAAGAACTTACGGTCACAATGACGTAGGCGGCATACTACAATCAACAAATGTACTATAAAGATGCAAGAATGTTCATATGCCAATATATGTAGGATGGTGGAAGAAATGAGATGTATGTGATGTTCTTGGGAGTGTTGGGTGGAGAAGAAGGAAGGATCATGCAATGTTTAAAATCATTTGGGAACTGGGAAGCTTGGAAACTTTAAATCCAGGCTCAAAAAAAATTTTCAAAAATTACTGAGCACGTCGCGACTCGCGACGAGCCTCGCGACGTCATCGCGACTCGCGGAAAGCAGAGTCCGGGAGCTCAAAATGTTCTGAGCTTGTCGCGACTCGCGACGAAGGGTGTCGCGACTCGCGACGAAGGGTGTCGCGACTTGCGACGAGCCTCGCGAAGTCCTCGCGACTCGCGGAAAGGAGAGTCCGGGAGCTCAAATTTTTCTGAGCTCGTCGCGACTCGCGACGAAGTAGGTCGCGACTCGCGACGAGCCTCGCGAAGTCATCGCGACTCGCGGAAAGTTGGCGCTGGGAGTGGTTTTTGCTCCCCTGTTCGTTGCGACTCGCGACGAAGCCCATCGCGACTCGCGACGGCAGGGTATCCCAGTCTTAAAATTTTTTCGTTTTCTTACCAACTGTCCAAGCTTGCTTCCCTCGTTCATTGATCTCGTTCCTTCATCTCCTTCATTGCAATGCACTTCATGTTGCTACAAAATCATAGAAAAAAATGCCATAAAAAGAACAAAACAAAACAACAAAAACTAAGAAACAAAAACTAAAAGAAACAAAAACTAAAAGAAATGCCGAATTTATTTAACGTCGTCGGCACGACGAAGCTCCGTATTTTTAAGGTCGTCGGCACGACCCTAATGTTATCCGTATGGTGAAGGCTTGAAGCTCTTCACCATGAGCATCCAAAATAAGAGAGGTGGGGGCACAAAACTTCCAAGTGGAAAGTCTTGTGGAGGTGGAGATGGTTCAAAGGGAATGAAGTGGTTAGGGAGCATTGGATAGTCTTTTGGCTCCTCTCTCGTTTCCCTCAAAACTTCCAAAAATATTAGAGTTGGTTCACTAGGTGGGAGAAGGGGTGACAATGCTAATGGATGACGTAGCACTATCACCTCTTCCTCCATTTTTCTATCCTCTACCACCAACTCCTCATCCCTTTCGAACTCAAAATCATTTTTATTGGTGACTTCACTCACCGAATCATCGAGTTCAAGTTGGGATGGTGTGTTTTCGGAATCACGAGCTTCCATTCGGGCCAATACCTCTAATATGTTCCTCACATGCCCCTCAATGGCCTCAACACTAGAGGAGAGCTGGGTATCCGGCTCTTCACTAGTAAAGGAGTTCAAGTTTGCTATGGTATTTAAGACATCCTCACGTGTCAAACTTGAACTTCCTTGTTGGGCTTGGTTTTGGGGTATGGTATAGGGTGGTGATGGCCAACTAGGTTGCTCGTAATATTGGTTTTCCGGCTGATTCTCATACCACAAATCCGGACTACCACTCCATTCCGGATTGTAAGAGTTGTGGTATGGATAGCATTCATGAGCTTCTTGCCCTTGAAAACCAATATCTCCTACCTCTTGATAGCACTCTTCATAGTACCCATGGTTTTGGAAACCAAGGGTTCTTTCTCGGTCATAGTGCTCTTCCCACAACAAAGGGCAAGATTCGGTAGGATGATCGGAATGACACATCCTACAAAACCGTGCTTGTTGAGCCTCTCTTCTCATCATGAGTTCCCTCAAGGTGAGACGCTCCATTAAGAATTATTTTTTTATTTTATTTTTTTATTTTTCAAAAGTTCGGAATCATAGTGCAAGGATTCTCGATAAAATAAATCACCAAGAACTCAAGCAATACCTACTCCGAACAAAAACAACAACCAAGTAGTGGAAAATAAAAACAACTAGCTAATACACAACCAAATACACCTAAATACTTAAGAATAAACGCCTCGTCCCCGGCAACGGCGCCATTTTGACAGGCGCGGGCGGTCGTCGCGCCCTCGCGCCAAAAGATAATTTATAAGCCCTCAATGCTTACTTTCTACAACTAGGTAGATAGTGGCAAATCGGGATCGTCCAAAGAGAAGAGGGATCTTCCTAAGCGTCTAAGCACACAATGGTTGATACTAGGCTAGGAGTAAATATATATACACACACTTAAAAGCAAGTAAAGGGGGGGGGGGTTGGTTGGTTGGTTTCCTAAGTTAACAATGATAACTAGCAACGTCAAGTGACTATGCTAATCATCAAACGAAACTAAGAAAAGGGGTTTTAAACTACAAAGATAAAATGCCTTAGGGGCAACGGATATCCACTTCCACATCTAATGTAGTTCATCGAATCATTCACACATTCCATCATATAGCATTCATGACCCAACACTCACACACCCCATCTAGCAAGTACCACAACACACACATCACAAGGAGTTCTAAGTTCATGCTCATAGATCTTCATGCAAGGGTGCTGCGGAATTCGTCACGTTCCTACACCTAAACAATTCAACCACACAAGCACTACCTATGCTCAAACCACTCATGGCACACATGCAGTGAAACACACCGTCAAGAATGCATAAACGCCAAATAACAAATGCTTCAAGAATGAATTTAAATCATCTATTCAATACTTCAACTACTTGTCGTGGAGACTAAACTCCTATCCTTCTTAGTTCGTAGTTTGCGAGAGTGAGTTCGACATCTCTCGTCAAACCTCACCAATGACTCCCGAGTCGCGACCACGACTCAAGGTGTCATTGGTGGCATTTAGCACGAAGGACCAACAAGCTTGGCAATGCCTATGACCACTACACCGTGACTAGGCATTAAACCAATTCATGCAATTACACGAGATTGGATGAACGTGCAACGCACATTCATCCGTGAGCATATGACTCTCTCGTTTGCTACACAAACGAACATGACGAAGAGTTCGACATCAATCACATTCGCCTAGCACATTGTCAACACACTAACACAATCAAAAGCTCTAATTCACACTCATACATTCCTAACAAGAACAGGGGGGAAATTAACCCAAATCCCCCAAACCCTAGCTAGAAATTCATACAAGCATTCATATCATCAAGCTCTCAACAACATCAATGCAATCAACAATTAACATTCAAAGCACAATAGCAAAAACATCAAATAAATAGATAGAAATGAATCTCAATACATAGAAGTGGAAGCTTCAATTCATAGCTCCCAAGTACAAGAACTACTCTAGAACAACAAAATACATAATTAAACTAAGAGAAAGCTAAGAAAAGAAAGAAGAGAAAAACCTAGAATTGAAGCCCTAAAAATGCAGAGAAAACGGGCTGGGAAAAGCTGGAGAAGAAGAGGGAAAAAGATGGTATTTATAGTGCAAAGAAAATAAGAATGATTTCTGGCCGCCCGTTGGTCGCGACTCGCGACGGAGTTCATCGCGACTCGCGACGGTGTTGGTCGCGAGGTCGCGACTCGCGATGGTGTCGCGACGGCAGCCACAGTTTTGCATTGTTTCTTTGTCTTCTTCATAGCCATCCCTCTCAATCTTCAAGTCTTCAACAGCTCCAAAATGGTCTTCAACGGCCTCCGGTCTTCATGTCTTCGAAGTGAGTATCCAAAAGTCTTCGAAAGTATAATCTTCAATGTCTTCCGGTCTTCGTTGCTTCCGTGTTCTTCCCTTGTCACACAAAATCCACTTAAAAGAGGTAAAAGAGTACAAAGTTGCTTTTACCTATCCTAAGTGAATTTCAAGGTAAAACACAAGCTCTCGATAATAAAAGAGCACAAAAGTGATCCTAAATACTACTAAATAATGCGCCTAAAATGGACACATCAAACCTCCCCACACTTAAACCTTACTCGCCCTCGAGTAAGAAAAGATTTAAGCATACGGAGGAAATGGCATATCCACATCCTAAAACCCCCAAAATAACCACACAAAATGGACACATCAAACCTCCCCACACTTAAACCTTACTCGCCCTCGAGTAAGAAAAGATCTAAGCACACGGAGTAAATGATATATCCCAAAATCTAAACTAATCCCCCAATCAAAGCCTCACAAAAACTCTCAATATCAAAAAATCCCAAAATAAAAGCTCACATGAGAATTTTTTCACACACACATCCCCAATCCTAAATCTAACCAAACCTACCACTTATCAATTCACTACCCATAAAACATGTTTAACAGCCCAGAATTGATATTCCCAGAATCCAATGATACAAAATGAAGCTAAAACCATAGAGGAAGTTTTAAACACATGCTTCACTTAATGCCAATATATCAACCAAAAACGAAGTCGAAAGAGATAAAGAATTTCATAACCACACTTCGTTTCCTAACCCACTAAGCTACCCAATCCCAAGAGGTCTAAAGATATTGAGCTACCCGATCCATCCATGTGACAACCGCAACCTTATGACTCCAACGCCGGCAAATGAGTGAAATCATAGCATTTTTCAATTTCTCTCGCTTTCTCTCATTTTGCCTAGGAGCTCTTTCGAGTTTTCATCCTAGCCACACATCATGTTTCTTTAGCTCATATCTCACCTTTTTCCGCACATTTAGCCTCTCATTTTTGCCTAGGCCGCCCTTTAAGGGTTTTCGACCTATCCGGGCCCCCAATGTTGCCTAAGTTGCCCTCTCGGATTTTCAACTTAGCGGGTTTTCTTTTTTCTTTTTTTTTTCTCATGTTTTTCCAATGAAAAGTAGCAAAAAGCATTCCAAAACAATCTAGCATGCATATGAGTCCTCTAACCCCTCCCCACACTTAAAACATGACATTGCCCTCAATGTAAACACGTAAGGCAAGAACAATAAAAATCAAGGTAAGGGAGTTAGAGTGACACCCATTTCTCCGCAATTTTGCCGGTGATATGGCGATATCCAAATACTTGGATGGTCCCGAGATAGGTTTCAGAACCGGAAGGGTGAGCAAAAATGCCGTAGAAGAACTCACCCCTCGAGAAAAGCATTGTCTCCATGGCGCCGTTTGATCAAGACTACACCACGAAGAACACATTAAACTCACAAGTACATAAGGATATGTAATACTAGGTTTAGCATCAAGAGTTAATAACCATAGTATTGTCAAAGAACAACCAATCACCCTCAATCACCACTATAAGATTATGCATGAAAAATATCCAACATATATTGACATGTATACAAGCATCATTATAGGATAAGAACTTACGGTCACAATGACGTAGGCGGCATACTACAATCAACAAATGTACTATAAAGATGAAAGAATGTTCATATGCCAATATATGTAGGATGGTGGAAGAAATGAGATGTATGTGATGTTCTTGGGAGTGTTGGGTGGAGAAGAAGGAAGGATCATGCAATGTTTAAAATCATTTGGGAACTGGGAAGCTTGGAAACTTGAAATCCGGGCTCAAAAAAAATTTTCAAAAATTACTGAGCACGTCGCGACTCGCAACGAGGTTCGTCGCGACTCGCGACGAGCCTCGCGACGTCATCGCGACTCGCGGAAAGCAGAGTCCGGGAGCTCAAAATGTTCTGAGCTTGTCGCGACTCGCGATGAAGGGTGTCGCGACTCGCGACGAAGGGTGTCGCTACTCGCGACGAGCCTCGCAAAGTCCTCGCGACTCGCGGAAAGGAGAGTCCGGGAGCTCAAATTTTTCTGAGCTCGTCGCGACTCGCGACGAAGTAGGTCGCGACTCGCGACGAGCCTCGCGAAGTCATCGCGACTCGCGGAAAGTTGGCGCTGGGAGTGGTTTTTGCTCCCCTGTTCGTTGCGACTCGCGACGAAGCCCATCGCGACTCGCGACGGCAGGGTATCCCAGTCTTAAAATTTTTTCGTTTTCTTACCAACTGTCCAAGCTTGCTTCCCTCATTCATTGATCTCGTTCCTTCATCTCCTTCATTGCAATGCACTTCATGTTGCTACAAAATCATAGAAAAAAATGCCATAAAAAGAACAAAACAAAACAACAAAAACTAAGAAACAAAAACTAAAAGAAACAAAAACTAAAAGAAATGCCGAATTTATTTAACGTCGTCGGCACGACGAAGCTCCGTATTTTTAAGGTCGTCGGCACGACCCTAATGTTATCCGTATGGTGAAGGCTTGAAGCTCTTCACCATGAGCATCCAAAATAAGAGAGGTGGGGGCACAAAACTTCCAAGTGGAAAGTCTTGTGGAGGTGGAGATGGTTCAAAGGGAATGAAGTGGTTAGGGAGCATTGGATAGTCTTTTGGCTCCTCTCTCGTTTCCCTCAAAACTTCCGAAAATATTAGAGTTGGTTCACTAGGTGGGAGAAGGGGTGACAATGCTAATGGATGACGTAGCACTATCACCTCTTCCTCCATTTTTCTATCCTCTACCACCAACTCCTCATCCCTTTCGAACTCAAAATCATTTTTATTGGTGACTTCACTCACCGAATCATCGAGTTCAAGTTGGGATGGTGTGTTTTCGGAATCACGAGCTTCCATTCGGGCCAATACCTCTAATATGTTCCTCACATGCCCCTCAATGGCCTCAACACTAGAGGAGAGCTGGGTATCCGGCTCTTCACTAGTAAAGGAGTTCAAGTTTGCTATGGTATTTAAGACATCCTCACGTGTCAAACTTGAACTTCCTTGTTGGGCTTGGTTTTGGGGTATGGTATAGGGTGGTGATGGCCAACTAGGTTGCTCGTAATATTGGTTTTCCGGCTGATTCTCATACCACAAATCCGGACTACCACTCCATTCCGGATTGTAAGAGTTGTGGTATGGATAGCATTCATGAGCTTCTTGCCCTTGAAAACCAATATCTCCTACCTCTTGATAGCACTCTTCATAGTACCCATGGTTTTGGAAACCAAGGGTTCTTTCTCGGTCATAGTGCTCTTCCCACAACAAAGGGCAAGATTCGGTAGGATGATCGGAATGACACATCCTACAAAACCGTGCTTGTTGAGCCTCTCTTCTCATCATGAGTTCCCTCAAGGTGAGACGCTCCATTAAGAATTATTTTTTTATTTTATTTTTTTATTTTTCAAAAGTTCGGAATCATAGTGCAAGGATTCTCGATAAAATAAATCACCAAGAACTCAAGCAATACCTACTCCGAACAAAAACAACAACCAAGTAGTGGAAAATAAAAACAACTAGCTAATACACAACCAAATACACCTAAATACTTAAGAATAAACGCCTCGTCCCCGGCAACGGCGCCATTTTGACAGGCGCGGGCGGTCGTCGCGCCCTCGCGCCAAAAGATAATTTATAAGCCCTCAATTCTTACTTTCTACAACTAGGTAGATAGTGGCAAATCGGGGTCGTCCAAAGAGAAGAGGGATCTTCCTAAGCGTCTAAGCACACAATGGTTGATACTAGGCTAGGAGTAAATATATATACACACACTTAAAAGCAAGTAAAGGGGGGGGGGTTGGTTGGTTTCCTAAGTTAACAATGATAACTAGCAACGTCAAGTGACTATGCTAATCATCAAACGAAACTAAGAAAAGGGGTTTTAAACTACAAAGATAAAATGCCTTAGGGGCAACGGATATCCACTTCCACATATAATGTAGTTCATCGAATCATTCACACATTCCATCATATAGCATTCATGACCCAACACTCACACACCCCATCTAGCAAGTACCACAACACACACATCACAAGGAGTTCTAAGTTCATGCTCATAGATCTTCATGCAAAGGTGCTGCGGAATTCGTCACGTTCCTACACCTAAACAATTCAACCACACAAGCACTACCTATGCTCAAACCACTCATGGCACACATGCAGTGAAACACACCGTCAAGAATGCATAAACGCCAAATAACAAATGCTTCAAGAATGAATTTAAATCATCTATTCAATACTTCAACTACTTGTCGTGGAGACTAAACTCCTATCCTTCTTAGTTCGTAGTTTGTGAGAGTGAGTTCGACATCTCTCGTCAAACCTCACCAATGACTCCCGAGTCGCGACCACGACTCAAGGTGTCATTGGTGGCATTTAGCACGAAGGACCAACAAGCTTGGCAATGCCTATGACCACTACACCGTGACTAGGCATTAAACCAATTCATGCAATTACACGAGATTGGATGAACGTGCAACGCACATTCATCCGTGAGCATATGACTCTCTCGTTTGCTACACAAACGAACATGACGAAGAGTTCGACATCAATCACATTCGCCTAGCACATTGTCAACACACTAACACAATCAAAAGTTCTAATTCACACTCATACATTCCTAACAAGAACAAGGGGGGAAATTAACCCAAATCCCCCAAACCCTAGCTAGAAATTCATACAAGCATTCATATCATCAAGCTCTCAACAACATCAATGCAATCAACAATTAACATTCAAAGCACAATAAAAGCACAATAGCAAAAACATCAAATAAATAGATAGAAATGAATCTCAATACATAGAAGTGGAAGCTTCAATCCATAGCTCCCAAGTACAAGAACTACTCTAGAACAACAAAAGACATAATTAAACTAAGAGAAAGCTAAGAAAAGAAAGAAGAGAAAAACCTAGAATTGAAGCCCTAAAAATGCAGAGAAAACGGGCTGGGAAAAGCTGGAGAAGAAGAGGGAAAAAGATGGTATTTATAGTGCAAAGAAAATAAGAATGATTTCTGGCCGCCCGTTGGTCGCGACTCGTGACGGAGTTCGTCGCGACTCGCGACGGTGTTGGTCGCGAGGTCGCGACTCGCGATGGTGTCGCGACGGCAGCCACAGTTTTGCATTGTTTCTTTGTCTTCTTCATAGCCATCTCTCTCAATCTTCAAGTCTTCAACAGCTCCAAAATGGTCTTCAACGGCCTCCGGTCTTCATGTCTTCGAAGTGAGTATCCAAAAGTCTTCAAAAGTATAATCTTCAATGTCTTCCGGTCTTCGTTGCTTCTGTGTTCTTCCCTTGTCACACAAAATCCACTTAAAAGAGGTAAAAGAGTACAAAGTTGCTTTTACCTATCCTAAGTGAATTTCAAGGTAAAACACAAGCTCTCGATAATAAAAGAGCACAAAAGTGATCCTAAATACTACTAAATAATGCGCCTAAAATGGACACATCATCAGAGCAATACCCAGGTCTCCCGTGCACACACCCACGCTGACGCAACGTACTCCCTTATCCATTCTAACAACTAGGTTTCTCTTCCCAGGAGGGCATCAATATTTGCACCATACATGAATATAGCCAAAAGTGTGTGCTAATGTGGTGTACTGTTCATGCAATTCAAACATTCAAGAACAATCAAAATAATATCATGAGCACAAAATTAGGATAAACTATAGAATCTCACAAAACAAAGATTAAACCATGTGCCTACAATTTATCCCCAAGCTATGGAAACTACTCCATAGATATGGAATTCAAATATGAATTTGAATTCCACATCTTGGATCAAAACAAAAATAAAAGGAAAGAAAAGAAAAGGAGAGAGTGTTTCTCTCTATAAAGCTGCTCTCCTAATAGCCTAAGAATGAAATAAAACAATCTACTATCTATTCTACTTGTTTAACCTAGTAGACTAAGGCTGTATTTATAGGAGAAAAGGATTGGGCCTAAAAATAGTCCCCAAATAGTCCAAAAATGACTAAACCCTAGTTCAGCCGCTGCCCGGCGGGGGCTGTCGTAACTGATGCAGTCCGCGCCTTGTACTTGTTTGGGGCTGCAGGATCTGGCGTAGGTCATGCCTCTTCATCCGGTGTGAGATGGTGGATCTGACAAGGGCTGCATCACATCATCTGGTGCAGACCATGGCCTTTGACGTGGGCTACCACCAACGTGCTAGATTTGAAACTTCTGTTCCACAGCCAATGGGTCTTAGCGCTGGCCATCATCAGGAGATGGATTTGAAACTTCTGAACCACGGGGTGCGGGTCTTGGCACGGGCCATCATCTGTAGGCTCGGTCTGCTCAGAAACTTGGTGTGGGGTGCGGCCTTTAGTGCGGGCCGTGGGCTGGTCTTGGCTACTTGGATTTAGAACGATGTGGGCCATCGTAAATGGGATGGTCCCCATACTTAGCCAATTTTGAGTGAAGTTTTGAACCCGCGTGCGGCCTGTGAAATTTGGCGTGGTCCATGCCATAACCTCTGTTGAACATTCTTGGCAAGGGCCAACTCCTTTGGCACAGGCCATTGGTGCCTAACCATGAATGGCCCGTGCCGACCCGTGGTACCTTTGCCGGCTGAACTTGTTTTCTTTGCTACTGGTGAAACGTTAGTCCAATTTTAGAGTTCTAGTAGTTGATTTTATAGTACTCAAGAAGATAAATCCAATAGAATCAGCCTTGAAGGATAATTCTTCTTGGATCATTATCAGATTTTGGCACATCTCATCGGACCACGATTCCCCATTTCTTCATTGGCCACTTTGATCTTCATCGCTGCCCATCTTTGAATCCAATCTACTTCTACCACGCATTAATATTCATGGCCTTTGCCTACTATCATTTTAGAGGTGAATGGCCTTTGATCTCTTTTATCATTCTAGCGAATGGCCCTTCAATATCTTCTAACGCTCTTACGAACGGCCTTCACATGGAATGTAACCAGAAAGTACCCACGGGCAACCCATTAAAGATGATAAAATGGAAGATCTAGGAGCTATTGGATACAAGATGTCCATTAGTACTAATTAAGTCTACATAATGTGGGATTTATACAAAAAAATCAAGCATGGCCGTCTAAACCCCTTGTCACGTAGACTCTAATACTAGCAATCCACCAAATAAAACAAGCTAAAAACTATGCCAAATTCAACGGTTAACAAACGTAAAATGAAGCACATCAGACTCCCCACACTTAACCCTTTACTCATCCTAGAGTAAATAAAGACAAGACAAAGAATTAAGCGAAATGTAGCGTGCAAGCATAAGTTAATTGAGGCATCTAACTTATTCCTAGATTAACATGTTTCCCCAAAAAGAGTAAGAATCTCATAATTCTCACACTCCCTGAAGAACATAAGCAATCTAACCATCCAAAAGTTATATGTGGAAAAAGGTAAGATAAGAAGTTAAGTGTAAAGCTAGCTTACTTTTCCCAAAATTATTCCCAAAGCAACCAAAGAGTCTTCTCCCAAAAACAATCAACCAAGGAAATCCAAGAACCGTCAACTTGGTTGTAACATAGGGATCATTCATGATTCTAGACCTAGTTACAACCAATGAGTCAAATGTATCGTCAACCTAGTTTTTTGTTTTCTCTCAATTTCTCTCATTTTGCCTAGGAGCCCTTTCGGCTTTCCATCCTAGCTTTAACACACAAAGGGTACTCATTTCTCACCTTTTTCCACACGGCTTCTCATTTTTTCCTAGGCTCGTGAGCTTAGCCGGGCCTACTCTCTCATTTTTACCAAGGTCTTTTGACCTATTCGAGTTTTTCCCAATGTCACCCAAGTCACCCTTTTGGGTTTTCAACTTGTCCAGTTTTTATATATATATTTTTCATTTTTTCAAGTTTTTCAATTTTTTTGGTGTAGCACAAATCGCCCTAAAGTGGGTTTCATACTACAAAAAATAAGATCAATCACAAAAAATACACCACCAATATCCTAAAACAACCTACCCTATGCAACCTAGAAACCCTAGAATAGCATGTCATGCCACTAAATATCCCTCCAAAATCATCCCTCAACAATCCAAAAAAAAAATCACCAACAATCAAGAAAATTTACTAATAAAAGCATGAAAATGCACCGAGGAAAACCAAGAATGAAACTCCCTAAGTGCTCACTACTCCCTTCCCCACACTTAACCAATGAATAGTCTCCAATGCAACAAAAACCATGTCAAAATATAAGTGACGTTGGGAGAAATAGTGACACTCACTTTTGCGGCCCCGAAGGGTCTTAAGCATGTGTTATGGTTGATGGCATTATGTTCCTGCTGTGGAAGTACCATATAACTACAAGTGCTCACTCCGCCATAAAGCCATACATATCTACCCTTCGATGTCTTAGGTCCCACCATGGATGCTTTGGCTAACTTCTCGATATTATACCTTGTACTCAATCGTCCCAAGTTAGCCAACGCTCTCTGTGTGACCGGATGCCCTAAGTGTTGTTCCAGTAGACCTACCATGCCGCCCTAGCTATCTTACAAATCTTTCTTTCCCCCATCATCATGCACTTATGTAAAAAGTTCCCCACCATGGTCGGGTAAATATTACCCTCAGGGTCATTCCCAAGGGTAATGAACATCCGAACTTGGACATTGTGTTAGCTCACTGTGACAGAAAACCCCCATTGCTAATAGTCGATGAACATAACAAAATGTTGAATGAACTCGGGTGATACTCTTGGACACATTCTTCTGATCAGTTCCTGTCAGCTGCCTCCAAATGTTCCTGAGAGAACAAAAGCATCCCTTGATGGTGTGTCCTAGGGATCTCCTTCCCATACCTCCAACCGAAGGCACAGGCTATCTCCCGATGTGTCATTTGATACTCCTTGTCGTTAAGATTGAATTTGATTGCCTTGTGTCCATTCTCGTCTGTGACTAACAAAAGAGTAGCTAGGAACTCTGGGGTCTACTTGATGTAAGTCTTAGAATGATTTTCTATGAACCCCTCTAGACCTACTTGGGCCAAGAGATAGGCCACAAGCTCTAATAAGCGTAGAGCTGCCAAGGTGTCCTTGAATGCAAATCCAATCTCCAAGATACTTGTTTTCAGTTCTCTTAAGTTCCTCCACCTCCATGCTGTAGTCACGGAAATATTGGATAGTCACATAAACTCATCAGTCACAATTGCGGGGTTTTGAAAAGTGGGAGTTACCGGTTCATGGTTTGCACCATTCAACGGTTTCTTCCTCTTCTCACCCCGAATGGACTTGCCCTTCTCCGAAGTATTCCTTTTGGGTGGCATCCTAAAAAAATGAGGCAAAAAGTGGTAATATGATCTTCAAAACAAGGCATGGCTCACATTGTCATTCAACAAGTAGATCCTACCCAAATAGCCTAGACATTCAAAACATGATAATTTAAGCATGAAGACCATTTAAACTATAAAATTTTCATTGAACAACAATCTCATGTAAGTCATTATCATCCTATCAATAAGACTATGAAACTAAGATTCATCTCCTCCAAAATCACCCAATACATGAAGAACATTTCATTCAAACACAATAGTATATCAAACCACCCAAACTTTCGTCAGCACATGATCATACATACAAGCCCAAACATTTATCTCACAAACACACACCCACTAACATAACACCACCACTAACATAACACCACCACAATTTCAATCAAGCATATAAACAAAGAGTTCAATGGAATACCTGGAATTTGAAGCAATTAATTGCATGATCCACGCAAGAAGCAAGAATTGCTAATTTTTGGAAGAAAAACTTCAATTTTTCGAGTTTCACCAAGAGTGTGTGTGAGTGAGTGTTTCTTGAGAAGGAAGAATGTGTCAAATGATGAAATTAGGTGGAGAAATGTTCCATGGGATTAGAATTTCAGCATAGGTGATATAGGAAAAGAAGTACAATTAGGATAAGAATGGAATTTTAAAATTTGCAAATTAGGGGACAATGGTACCAATCAATTTGGCCCTAGGAATATAGGAAGTACTATTTACATAAAAAAATTCTAAGGAATTAGGAAATTTCAAAATTCTTGAACCAAAAATGCATTTTTGAGTTGGAAATTCTGAATTTTTGAAAATTTACATTTTTGGAACAATTTGGCAATGGAAAATAGATTTTTAGCGCAAAATGTGTTTGGCACGATCCAGGCCTCGCGCCAAATCGTAGGCACTAAACAAGGCTTCGTGCCAAACATTTTGGCACGAATCAACCCCTTGTGCCAAACTCCTTGGCACAAGGCATCCCCTCACGCCAAATCTCTTGGCACGGATCCAGGCTCTTGGCGCGGACAGTGTCAGTTCTTGGCATGAGGCTGCCACAATTTTGACCAAATCCTTAGTTTTCCTTTTTTTTCAGAAAAACTTCATCGCCCCATCAAATCTAATTCCATCCAAACACAATCACAAGTCTCGAACTCAACTTTTCAAACAACCAAGAGTTTCATCTCGAAAATTCTTGTCGCAAACAAGAACATGCAAGATCTATCTAATCACTACTTAAAACATGAAAGAAAAAAGAAACAACGTATATTTATAGTCGTCCTCAAGAGTTATTTCTTTTTATCATGCAAGTCTAGTTAGAAACGCCTACCTTTGGGTCTCCGGAATCACCATTGGAGAATCCACCCACGATGAAATCATTGTGGAGGTGTCTCCACAATGAGAAATCCTTACCTTCGGACCTCTTGTCCGTGATGGGACATGAATCTCCATGTCTTGCTAGCATTGAGTCCGTGAATGTTACTTTGGGGTTAGGGGGAGGTCGAGGAGGTTTTAAAACCTTAACACTCTCCCTTTCCCCCAAGTTAGTTAACATGGAAAAACAATCTAGCACAGACATATTATCCATAACATCATGCAATTCATCAGATTCATCAACAATATCATCAACACAAGATTCATCCAAATGTTCATACTCATTGGTAACACAAGAGGTTTCATCATGCTAATCACATAAGGTTACACTTTTGCTCATAAAAGAAGAATTTTTTGAATCATGCCCATATTTATAGATATGAAATTCCATTTTATCCACCTCATCTTCTAGAGACAAGGACATCAATTTTAGTCCTAGACTTTTTAAGAAAAAGTCTCCCCAAAAGTATTGGAGGTGCACTACCGTCATGCGTCACGTCTAGGACAGAAAAGTTTGCCTGAAAAACAACTCGCCAACTCGCATTATCACATCCTTTACTAGTCCACGAGGACTAGCTTAGGAATGATCAGTGATTTGGACAATCACTCTAGTTTCCCTAAGCTCACATATTTCTAGGCATTCACAATGACTATATAGGATCACATTGATGGATGCGCTTAAATCTATCATGGCATTCTCAACAAGTTTACCACCTAAGGAGATATGGATAGAAAACCTTCCGGGGTCGCCGCATTTCTTAGGGGTCCAAAAGGGCAACTCCCCTAATTTTTAAATGTCCTAACCTCTTAGTTGGCATACTGCTTTTCTTTGTACATGAAACTTTAAGAAATTTAGCATACGATGGAAAATTCTCAATTAATTCCAAGATAAGGATGGTTACCTCAACCTTTTTGAATGTTCGCCTCATTGGTCACCACCTTTGGCTTTCCCCTCAAAGTATTTGGAAATTGAGGTGGAATGATAGCTTGTGCCTCGGGCAGTGGAAGTGATGCACCCATTTGATGTGCATATTTTGGGACTTTTTGGGATCACTTTTACGCTTTTTTTCAACTAGAGCTTGTGTTTTTCCTTGAAATTCTCTTAGAAGAGGTAAGAACAACTTTTGCGCTCTTTTACCCTTTCTAAGTGGATTTTGTGTGACAAGGAAATAACATCAAGACTGGAAGACCAGAGACCATTGAAGATCACCTTTTGAAGACTTTGAAGACTTGATTTGAAGATTTGAAGACTTTAAGAATGGAACAAAGTTGAAGTAAAGAGGAGAATTTTAATCAAGAAGGAAAAGAATTTAGGATTACTGACTGCAGTCTTCGCGACGGGAAAAGATTAGTTCGCTCGTCGCGAGCTTTGGGTGGCCAGAATCATCTTTGCTATTTTTGTACTATAAATACTAAATCCTTTCCTCTGTCTTTTATCTTCTCTTCTAGCCCGTTTTCCCTCTAACAAACCCTAGTTTTCCACCATTTTCATCCTTGTTTTGGTTTGACTAATGTTTGAATTGTTGTTGTTCATTAGTATGGATTTTAGTAGCTAAATCTAGTTCTAGTGAGCAATTGACTATGGCTTCCAAGCCCATGTCTTAAGAACAAGTTGTAGCCTATTTAATACTCTTACTATTATGCATTTATGGAGCATTGAATGTGTTTGTTAATGTCATTAATGTTTTTTGAAAGCTCAAGTATATGAAGTACTTGTATGATATGCTTGTTAGGGTTTGGAGAAATAGGTTGATTTCCCCTTTTCTTAATAGTAAATCTAAGAGTGTGAGTTAGAGCTTTTGATTGTGCTGATGGATTGGTAATTTCTAGATAAATATGATAATGTTGAACTCTTTTTCATGTTTTCTCCTTGTAGCAAATGAGAGAAGTCTATGAACGTTGAATGTTCTTGATAGATCTTGTGTAAATGCATAGATTGTTTAAATGCTTAGACTCGGTGTAGTGTTTATAAGTATTGCCAAGCTTGTTATTTTTTGTGTTCAACACTATCAATGGGATACTTTTATTCGTGTGTTGACTAAGGGAGTCATTGGTGAGGTTTAAAAAGAGATGTCAAATTCACTCTTGCAAAATACTATCTAAGAAGGATAGAAGTTTAGTCTTCACAACGAGTAGTGAAAGTAATAAATAGGTTGTATGTTCAATGATAGATAAAAGGCTTGGAAGTGGAAATCAATTGTGCCCAAGGCTCCGTTAATTGTTGGTTTAATCATCTTTTTAGTCATTGCATGCTTTGAATATTTAACTTTCTTGTTAGTTAACTTGTTTTTCAATTTTATAACTTAGGATAAAAAACCAACCCCCCCCCCTTTACATGCTTTTTATATGTATCTATATATATCTATGCCCAGTATGTTTTCCACTGTATATGTTTAAACACTTGAAAAGATCCCTCTTCTTCGTGGATGACCCCGACTTGCCATTATCTACTTAATTGCAATTAGGAAGCTTTAGGGCTTATAAATATTAACTTTGAGAGGTATGACAATGACCTCCCAAATTTTGGCGCCGCTACCGGGGAAGAGGTGTTTATTTTTAAGTGTTTGAGCATATTATGTGTGATTATGTGCTAGTTGTAAATATTTGTTAGTTTACTTTATTTTGCTTTCTTAGTTGACTTGCCATTTTTGCTTGGCTTGGAGACATATTTTTTGAGTTCTTGGTGTTTGGTTCGTACGTGATCCTCTTTACAAGAAACTCTACACTACGACCCTGAGAGTTGAATTTGAGATAGGCTAAGAGGCTCTCTTTGGAAAGTGTGAATAACACCCCTCCTAGTGACCATTTTGTGAACACTTCTACATCCATGGAACATCAATATGAGCATGAGTGTGACATTCCAGGAGGAGGACCTCAATATCCCCCTCTCCAAGGTAGGGAGATTCCTTTGGGGCAAGCCTTATTGAGGGACATTATGACCCCCAACCTTGACCAACAACCAATGTGCATTGAGTATCCTTTGGTTGGACTGAATGGGCATTTCAAGCTCAAGACTGGGTTTCTAAACATGCTACCTATCTTCCTTGGTAGGCAAGGGGAAAATGCCAATAAGCATCTCACAGAGTTCCATTTTTTATGTGGTGGTACAGTTCCCCACAGAGTAGATGAAGACTTCTACAAGTTGAAGTCATTCCAATTCACATCGAGGGATGGTGCAAGGGATTGGCACCACTACCTACCACCTAGGAGCATCAAAAGTTGGCTTGACATTAAGATAAAATTTCAAGCCAAGTACTTCCCGACCTCGAAATCCACCGCTTTGAAGAAGGAAATAAGTGACATCCTCCAATGGCATTAAGATTGTGTTTTCGACTATTGGGAGAGGTTTAAGAAGCTTCTCATGAGTTGTTCGTACCACGACTATTCAGAGGGTGACTTGATCTACTATTTCTACAATGATATTTATTGACGAGGACCAAAGACTAGTGAAGAGTTCTTATGGTGGTACCCTTAGGAATAGGAATTTGATGGAGGCTATGGATTTCTATGAGGCGTTAGCCAAGGAGTCGAGGAACTACAATTCGAGGGCCGATTTGAGAAGAAGAAACCCTAACACCACAAGTGGTCCTTTCACTAGTGGAAAGCTTGAAGACCAAGTCTCGACCATCACATCTATGGTGAAGTCTCTCATAACTATGTCTGAGAATGTGCCAGATGTGAAATCATGTGAAATATGCCTATCGGTACATCCCACAGACGCTTTCTAGACTTTGCAAGATGACTATGTTAAGGAGGTGAGTGTCATGGGGTACCAAGGAGGCTAAGGATACCAAGATGCACACGGCTATAAAAGAAATCAAGGGTACCAAGGTGGCCAAGGCTACCAAAACTGGCCTTACAATGCAGGTAAGAGAGATCACCCAAATATCTGGTATGGAAACCCTCAAGGAGGCCAAAATGCTTAGCAATACCGGCCAAAGGCTCCAAGACAAGCCCCAAGATCAAGGGGAGAGCTCGAGCTTGTTGAAGGATGAGGTGATGCAAGCCATTCATAGGTTGAGCACGTGCGCTGAGAAATGTGAAAAATTCCAAGATGAAACCATGACGAGCATCAAGAATTTGGAAAATCAAATGACCCAAATAGCTCAAGTTGTCAACTGGATGGAGGCCTAGGAAACGGGAAAAATCCCTTCCTAACTGGAGATGAACCCTTGAAAAAATGCTAGTGTTATCGCTTTGAGAAGTGGTAGAGAGGTTGACACTCCCCCGGGTGATGAAATTGTTGAAGAGGAGCCTATAAGGGTTGAGGTGTTTGAGAAAGAGGTTGAAGAAGAGGCCTAGAATTTGGCCAAGGAGAAAGAAAGAAAGGGGAAGGAGAAGGAATAAGAGGTTATTGTTGAGAAATCAATCTCCATTTCGGAACCTTCATCCCCTCCTCACAAAAAGGCAAAAATGGTGGAGATTCCTCCATATGTGCTGGAACCACCGTTTCCGGAAGCTTTGAAACACAAGAGGAGGAAAGAGGACAACAAGGACATCTACGAAGTCCTTTGTAGATGTGAGGTAAATATCTCACTCTTGAATGTCATTGAACAAATTCCTATAGCTAAATTTCTTAAGGAATTATGTGTTGTGAATAAAAAGCAAAGAGTTAAAAATAACTTGAAAAATGGGAAAAATGAGCATGTTTTAGCCTTGTGTCAAAAAGAACTACCCCCTAATTGTAGCGATCTTGGCATGTTCACAATCCCTTGCATAATAGGAAACACACTTTTAGAAAAAACCATGCTTGATCTAGGTGCATCAATAAATGTGATTCCTTACTCTTTGTATAAAAGCCTCAACTTGAGTACTTTGCATAAAACTGGGGTGGTAATCTAATTGGCCAATCGTTCTAGTGTATACCCCAAGGTTATTATCGAGAATGTGTTAGTTAAGGTGGATTCCTTAGTTTTCCTTGTGGATTTTTATGTCCTTGACATGGAGCATGATAAACATGCCGCCCAAATTTTATCGAGGAGGCCATTTTTGAAAACTTATAGGACAATGATTGATGTGCATAAGGGTACCCTCACCATGGAATTTGATGGGATAAAAGTAGATTTGAACATAAATGACTCTATGAAGTATCCTAGTGAAGAATATGCTCTCCATGCTTTAGATGTTGTTGAAGATGTTGTGCAAGATGTTTTTGAGCTAAGTGGTGATGATTCCTCATTAGTTTCTTTGCAATGTGATAGTGATGATGCATACAATGTATATTCTATGAGCACTAACTTGAAGGAAAGCTTTTAGGACTTGAACTTACTTGAAGAGATGAGACAAAGCCTCTCAAACCCTCCTTCTCTACTCTTAGAGGAACCCAAGGAACCGAAATTCCTTCCATAACTTGTAAAAGCTTCGGTGATAGAGCATAAGCCTTTGCCAAGTGACCTCAAGTATGCATTTCTTGGGGAATGGGAGACACTCTCGGTTATCATTTTGTACAAGCTCACCCAAGAGAAAGGGAAGAAGTTAATGGTGGTGTTACAGAAGAATAAGGAGGAAATGGGGTGGACTATTGCGGACATCAAGGGTATAAGTCCATCCACTTGCATGCATCAAATTTTGTTGGAAGAAGATGCACAACACGTACGAAAACCCCAACACCGATTAAACCCACCAATGATGGAGGTGGTGAAGGTGGAAATCCTCCAGTTGCTCCAAACGGGTATGATCTATCCAATCTCGGACAGTAAGTGGTTGAGCCCAACTCAAGTGGTACCCAAGAAGAGTGGGGTGATGGTAGTTGAGAATGAGAAGGGTGAAATGGTGCCCACTCGAGTCCAAAACAGGTACCTTTGCATTGACTATCGGAGGCTAAATGCGGAGACCCGGAAGGATCACTCCCTGTTGCCAATCATTGATCAAATGCTCGAGAAGTTAGCAAGCTACCCTTTCTATTGATTTTTGGATGGGTACTCGGGGTATTTTCAAGTAGCCATTGCCCCAGAAGACCAAGAAAAGACAACCTTCACGTGCCCCTTTGGTACATTTGCTTACCGGCGTATGCCTTTTGGGCTATGTACCGCCCTATTACTTTCAAAAGGTGTATGGCAAGCATTTTCTCAGAATTTGTTGAAAACTTTTTTGAGGTATTCATGGATGATTTCACCGTTCATGGTAATTCTTTTGACAACATTTTAGAATATTTAGCACAAGTTCTTAAACGTTGCATTGATACTAATCTTGTGTTAAATTCTGAGAAGTGTCACTTTATGGTAGAGAAAGGCATCCCCTTTGTGCGCGAATTACACTCTTTTCTTGTGTTAAATTCTACTAATGTGTGCGAAGTGCAATTTTTTCTTGGCCATGCAGGATTTTACTGCCAGTTCATCAAGGACTTTTCAAAGATAGCATCCCCTTTTTGAAAGTTGTTGCAAAAGGAGGTGGAATTTGTGATGAATGAGGGTTGTAAAGGGGCCTTGGATACATTGAAGGAAAGGTTAACCTCGGCCCCTATCATACAACCCCAGGATTGGTCTTTGCCATTTGAAATCATGTGCGATGCTAGCGATTACACCGTTGGAGCTGTGCTTGGTCAAATGGTGGGGAGAGCGCCTCACTCCATTTACTATGCATCTATGTATCTCAATGAGGCCCAAAGAAACTACTCCACCCCAGAAAAGGAATTGCTAGCGGTGGTATTTTCTTTAGAAAAATTTTGATCTTATTTTCTTGGTACAAAAGTTATTGTGTACACTGACCACATAGCACTTTGTCATTTGATAATGAAGAAAGGGGCCAAGCCAAGATTGAAAAGGTGGATTCTGCTTTTAAGCGAATTTGAGTTGGAGGTACGAGACAAGAAGGGCACAGAGAACCTTGTGGCCGATTATTTGAGCTGGTTGCCTCCATGCCAAGATGTCGAGGTAAATTCATCAATGAAGGAGAAACTACGGGAGGAGTTCCCCGATGAATAATTGTTCACAATTAGGAAACTTTAACTGTGGTATGCTGACATTGTAAATTTCCTTATCCCCAGTAAACTCCCTCCTCATTTTTCTAAGGCTTAAAAGGATAAATTGAAGAGTAATGCTAAATATTATGTGAGAGATGATCCCTTTTTGTGGAGACATTGTGTGGATCAAGTTGTTAGGAGATGTATCCCCGATAATGAAGTACACTCAATTCTTGAGATTTGTCATTCTCATGCATGTGGCAATCATTTTGGAGCAAAGAGGACTGCTAGGAAAGTCTTAGAAAGTGGCTTTTATTGGCCTACATTGAATAAGCATGCATAAACCTTTTTTTCAAATATGCCAAAGAGTAGGAAATATCTCATCTAGTAATGAAATGCCCCAAAAGCCCATTTTGTATTGTGAAATCTTTGATGTTTGGGGTATTGACTTTATGGGACCTTTCCCTAATTCTTGTGGTTTTACATATATTCTTCTTGCCATTGATTATGTGTCGAAGTGGGTTGAAGCAAAACCCACTAGGATTGACAATTCTAAAGTGGTTTTAGAATTCCTGAAAGATAACATCTTCTCTAGGTTTGGGGTGCCCCAAGCCTTGATTAGTGAATGTGGCACCCACTTTTGCAACCGGACCATAAAGGCACTTTTGAAGAAATATGGCATCACTCACAAGACATTCACCGCCTATCACCCACAAACCAATGGGCAAGCCAAAGTTTCCAATCGGGAAATCAATTCTATCCTTCAAAAAATGGTTAACCTTAATAGGAAGGATTGAATTTCTCGATTGAATGATGCCTTGTGGGCGTATAGGATGGCATACAAGACACCGACTGGTATGTCACCATATCGGTTTATCTTTGGTAAGCCATGTCACCTACTGGTGGAGATAGAACATAAGGCTTATTGGGTGTTCAAAGAATTCAACCTTGATATAGATGAGGCTGGTTTGCATAGGAAGCTACAATTGCAAGAACTAGATAAGATCCAAAGGGAGTCTTATGAGAATGCCAAAATCTATATGGAAAAGACAAAGAGGGGCATGACAAGATGATTATTAGGAAGGAATTTGACGTGGGTCAAAAGGTTCTCCTATTTCAATCCTACCTTCACTTTTTTCCCGGTAAGTTAAGGTCTCGATGGATTGGTCCTTTTGAGGTGGTGAAGGTATTCCCGCATGGTGCGGTGAAAATCCTAGATCGAGCTAAGTCCAATACCTTTAAGGTCAATTGAAAACATTTGAAACCTTACCACGAGAATTTTATACCGGAAAAGGGAGATGATGTTGATCTTCTTAATCCGGGTTGTGAGTAAGCTCCAAGGAGGGGATTAAGTCATGCCGATGACATTAAATAAACTTGGTTTTAATCATCCAGATTATCATTTGTGACTTTTTATTGATGTTGTTTGATTTTGAGTTTTGTCGTCAGTTTCGTTATTTTTGCATTGTTCTTTTTATGATGTGTTTTTCCATGATTTTGTAGTAATTCAAAGAGCTTGGAGTTGGATTGATGAAAGGAGAAAAGCTTGGACAAAGGAAGGAAAATCTTGGACAATTGGTGAATTGAAAATCTTTGTAAGTGTTGGGAAAGCTCATAGTTCGTGAGGGGCAAACAAATCTTCGCCCATTCCACTTGCTATCCACATTCCATCTCCTTCCACCAAATCCACCCCAATTTCGAAAAACAAAAAAAATTCAAAACCCTAGGTTTTAGAAATTTTTCGAAATCAAGCTAATTAGGCTAGGATTGCTCATGGGCTTTATTGTTTCATCATCCTACACACACTATTGATACAACTCATCACTTTTGAACACTTGAATTGTGAATTGTGTGTAGTTTGATTTTAGTGAAAATTGTGCATTTTGTGAATGATGATATATTGTGTATGTTATGATAAGTTCTTCACAATTTGTGCTTAAATTGCAAATATCTTGTGTAGATCATTATGTTGGACATTTTGCAATGGTAATTGTGGGTGATGCTTTGTGGTTTGGTATTGACTAGGCCGTGTACATATTGTGATTCTGATATGGATTTATGGACATCTTAGCTATAGAGTGTTGTTGATACATGATGGATTGAATTGATTATATTGATATAGTTTAGCCAAAAACATAGTGAATGCATAATTGATGAAGATTTTGGCAAGGAATGTTGTTTTTGGCTCTAACATGTGTTAAAGCAATACTTAGGTGGGTGTTCATTGTTCCTATATCCAAATGTTTACTGTTCATAACTTGGAATTGTCGGCATGTTAAAGTGACATGAACTTTGTATGTAATAAGGGACACCACTTGGACTAGTTTAGCTTGGACTTGAATGTTGCATTATGGAAGTTATGATGTTGGCTAAACTAGTTTAGTGTTTATTTGGATTCTTTTTATTGCATATGCTTATGTCTCGTATAATTAACATGTTTGATGTAGCTGTTAGACATGCCTCCGAAGAAGTATAGGGTTACACGGCGTGCTACCACCGTCGTTCCACCTCCATCACTGGTTACGAAGCCTGCTCCACCACCACCTCTGGACCATTTCATGGGTTTGACCCGTATCATTGGGCCATATGTGGATCGGTGGAACCAGCTAGCTGCTAGGAAGGTCCAGGAGACCAACTTCTTTGATGGTCTCGCTTTGGATGCTCTTGGGCTACAAGGCCAATTCATTGCTTCCTCGCCAAGGGCGGCTTGGTCGGGTTTATGGTCAAGGCTGCTCCTACTTACCCACAACTCACTTTGGAGTTCCTTGCTACTTTGAGGGTGCAGAATCTTCGAGATGGGGAGCCTTTTGAGAGATTTATCACATTCCACCTCAATGACCGGTCCTATGACATATCTTTGGCCGACATTGAGGCGGCATTTGGTTGGTCCACTAAGGAGATCTGAGCCCAGGTTGAGCCCGACATGCCCAACCACAACATTATGGAGAATGTAGCATTTTGGAACACCGTCACGAGGTGGACTAGGGATTCCAAGGACAAGAATATCATCATCATTCATCATGCTCTTCGCTTGGTCCACCGATTTCTAGCATGCACACTGTTATGTCATGTTGAGCCAAAAAATGTGAACAACTATGATTTGCGCTATTTGTGCCTCACGAGTGAGGGCACATGTTTTGGGTTGTGGGCTGATTTATGGGTCAACAATGTTGAAGAGGTAGCTGAGAAGCGGAAGGGCAGGATACCGATGGGGGGACATGATTGATTACCCTCATAGCTTGGCACTTGGGGATCCACATACCGCTTGACCTTCCATGGATAGGAAAAAGTGACTCATACTGCATCACTCTACATCAGATGATCATGTACTTTCCCCTCATCAAGAATACAAACATAGATGACACTTTCATATGACATTATAGGGTGAGAGGAGTTAAGTTCATGAATTTTCTCTAGCCCCAGTGGACCAGGCTGGAGATTGACACATCTGTTGTAAATTTAGCAATAGAGCCAGATACCAACTATGCAGTGGGTTTTGATCGGGAGCTCGGAATCTACATTCACTGGCGGATCAGACTGGATGCTATCCCTTTCACCCAGCCACAAATAGAGACAGATCCAATGCAGGAGGATGTGCTGCCTCATTTCTCTCAGCCTTCTCTTGAGTTTTATAAACGTATGATGCAGATTATGCAGGATGGAGTCCACTGCCAGGATGGCATGATATTGGAGCACAATATTTTTATCTCCCAGAGTTTGATAGATATGGATGGGGAGATTGACCATTTGTTAGCTCGCATTCATGAGATACAGTCCCAATCTGGTGGTACCTTGGGCCCTGATCCCAGACTGGAGAGGTGCAGAGTGAGGCATCAGAGAAACACTGGCTGGCTTGCCCGTTATTAGCAGCGCTACTTTGGTGATGGTGGTTCATCTTCACAGCAGAAATTATGAGCTATATCTTCTTGAACTCCCCATACTTTGATTTGTATGCTTTTACCCTTTTTGTCTACATTGAGGGCAATGTAGTGTTTTAATTGTTAGGTGGAGTATTTACTTCTTTTATTTCTTTTTTTGGGATGTTGTTCTTTCTAGACTTGGATGTTGTTCTTTCTAGACTCGGATGTTGTGGGATGCTTTTCTTGTTTTGGGGTGTTTTCACATTGGATGTATTTGGATTATCTTTGCTTTGACATATGAAAGATTTCGCTACTTTTGATTGGAAAAACACGGAAAAAATGAAAAAAAAATTGAAAAAAAGAAAAAAAATAGAAAATGAAAAAGAACAAAAATGAAAAGAAACCCGTTGAGTTGAAAAACCGAGAGGGAAACTTAGGCAACATTGGGGGCCCAGATATGTCGAAAACCCAAAAGGGCAGCCTAGGGAAAAAATAAGAGGCTAAATGTGCGGAAAAAGGTGAGATGTGAGCCAAAGAAACATGATGTGTGGCTAGGATGAAAACCCAAAAGGGCTCCTAGGAAAAATGTGAGAAATAGAGAGAAAAGAAAAAAATGCTATGATTTCACTCATTTGCTGGCATTGGAGTTATAAGGTTGCAGTTCCCATATGGATGGATCGAGTAGCTCAACATTTTGAGAACTCTTGGGATTTGGAAATTTAGCGGGGAAAACGAAGTAAGTTGTGAAATTCTTAATTGTCAATATACTTCGTTTTTAGGATGATATATTGGTATAAAGAAAAGTATGTGTTTGAACTTCATGCATGCTTTTGGCTTCACTTTGTACCATTGGATTTGGGATTTTCAATTCGGGACTTAGAAATATTTTCATGGATATAAATGAATCGATAGGTTGGTATGGTTTGGGTGGATTAAGGAATGGGGGATGTGGATGAAATCTCATTATGTATGACATTGAGAGTTTTGTGAGGTATTTATTTGGGGAATAGTATTTTAATATGTGGATACATGAACCTCTTTGTGTGTTCTCGAATCTTTTCTTACTCGATTACGAGTAAGGTTTAAGTGCGGGGAGGTTCGATGTGTCCATTTTATATGCATATTTTGTGACTTTTTGGGATAACTTGTGCACTCTATTGTCAACTAGAGCTTTTGTTTTGCCTTAAAATTCTCTTAAGATAGGTAAGAGCAACTTTTGCGCTCTTTTGCCCTTTCTAAGTGGATTTTGTGTGATGAGAAAATAACATTAAGACTTGAAGACTTGAGGCCGTTGAAGATCACCTTTTTTGAAGACTTTAAATACTTGATTTGAAGATTTGAATACTTGAACAATGGAAGAAAATTGAAGTAAAGAGGAGAATTTGAACCAAGAAGGGAAAGAATTTAGGATTGCTGACTGCAGTCTTCGTGATGGGCGAAGATTAGTTCGCGCGTCGTGAACTTTGGGTGGCCAGAAATATTCTTTGTCTTTTTTGTACTATAAATACTAAATCCTATTCTCTCTCTCTTATCTACTCTTCCATCCCATTTTCCCTCTTTCAAACTCTAGTTTTCCACCATTTTCATCCTTGTTTTGGTTTGATTAATGTTTGAATTGTCGTTGTTCATTAGTATGGATTTTAGTAGCTAAATCTAGTTCTTGTGTGCAATTGACTAAGGCTTCCAAGATCATGTCCTAAGAAAAAGTTGTAGCCTATTTAATACTCTTACTACTATGCATTTATGGAACATTGAATGTGTTTGTTAATCTCATTAATGTTTTTGAAAGCTTAAGTATATGAAGTACTTGTATGATATGCTTGTTAGGGTTTGGGGAAATGGGTTGATTTCCCCTTTTCTTGATAGGAAATCCAAGAGTATGAGTTAGAGCTTTTGATTGTGTTGATGGATTGGTAATTACTAGATAAATATGATAATGTTGAACTCTTTGTCATTTTTTTTCCTTGTAGCAAATGAGAGAAGTCTATGAACGTTCTTGACAAATCTTGTGTAAATGCATAAATTGTGTAAATGAATAACTTGTCTTTCAATTTTATAACTTAGGGCCAAAAACCAACCAACCCCCCCCCCCCTCTTTACATGGTTTTATAAGTATCTATATATATCTATGCCTAGTATGTTTTCTGCTCTATATGTTTAAACACTTGAAAATATCCCTCTTCTTCGTGGACGACCCCAACTTGCCATTATCTACTTAATTGTAGATAGGAAGTATTAGGGCTTATAAATATAAACTTTGAGAGGTACGCCGATGACCTCCCAGGAAGCTCCTTGGAAGGTGCCTCCTTGACCACAATCTCCTCTTCTTTAAAGTGTGCCTTGGTAGTCTCTAACACCCTATCACCATCTTGCATAACCCGCTTCTCGGACTCACAAACTTCATTCTTGCTTCTCAACTTGAGTTCACTCACGTTCCTTGGACTGATCTCCAGTTGGAAAGGTATTTTACCAGACTCTTTGGCTTCAAGTCAGCACACTGAGGTGGCAAGTTGCCCAACTTGAACTTCAAGATTTTTGACACTCAAGAAAGCTCTATTACCAAGGTCTTCAATCTCACGCCTTGTCCTCTCCGCGAAGACTTCATGTTTCTTACACAATTGACCGATAGCTTCTAAGATTTCTTCTCGATTCGACTTGTGGATCGAGTCATAGTTGTTAGAAGGGCCTTCACCTCAAGGGTATGGTTGAGAAGGGGCTTGTCCACCCTGGTATCCTTGAGGTTGGTTATCCTCCCTCCATTGAAAATTTGGATGATCTCGATACCATGGGTTGAATGAGTTTGCATAGGGATCCAGCCTTGCATCTCCTTGGTTCCCCCGGAGTTGACCCCTAGCAAACTGTGGACTCTCCCGGTTGTTGTACTCAATGGTCTTCAATTATTGCAAATCATCTACGACCTCTGGATGTTCTTTGGATTTGTGGTTAAGGTTTCAAACTTCACACACCTTTGACTTGATGTACTTTTCCTCATAAAAGCTCCCTCATCATGGAAGAAAGAGCTTGTACTTACTTCTCCAACTTAGACGATTGTGCGGGTTCATCCAAAACCTTAACCCTTAACTTTGTGCCAAATTTTTGCATACCAATAGGCATTTCTTAAAAAAGGGCCATTGCATACTTAGGGCTCTTGCTTTCTATCGAACCATTGCAAGCAGTGTTCACCATTTGCATATCTTCATCATATAAACACTCCATGAAATAATACACTAAATCTCCTTCTTTGAAGGGATGGTAGGGGCAACTCACCAACAATCTCTTGAAGCATTCCCAATAATCATACAAGCTCTCAGTAGCCCCTTGGGTGATGTTGGGCAGTTGTTTCTTTAGCCCCACTGATTTGGACGTCAGAAAATACTTCTCTAAGAACCTCCACTTAATATCCATCCAAGAACTAATACATCCTGGTGGAAAGTAGTATAGCCAGTTTTTAGTTCTATCTTGAAGGGAAAATGGGATGGCTCTTAAACTATAATCATCTTTAGAAACTGTAGGTGGCTTCATGCTTGTACACACCAAGTGAAACTCCGATAGATGCTTGTTTAGGTCCTCCCTTGCCAATCTGTGGAATGTAGGTAGGCAATGGATCATGCCACTTTTCAGCTTGCAACTAATATTGGCTGGTAATGGTGGGAAGGTAATACATAATAGTTGATTTTCCAGGTTGGGTGCCATGAGCTCCCATAAGGTACGATTGTCTTCCGCCATTCTTTCTTGTTCTTCCACTAACACTGCTTTCCTCGGTTGAACTTTTTCCCTAGTTCTTTGTCTCCTTCACCTCCAAACACATGTGTTCCCAGTAGGGCAGTGTAAGACGCCTAGATTAGTGGTATGGGTGTGTACCATAAACTTGGGCTAACAATACCCTTCTGAATACAACACTAGCAAATAGATCAAAAGGTAACAAAACAACTACCACAACAGCTCAACAACCAAACTATCAACACAAAAAAAGAAATTACTAACTACTCTACTAAAAAGTTGTGCTAATTGATACTTAAGCCGGATAGCATCTCCAACAATGGCACCAAAATTTGACCAGCCTCCACCCGGGGTCGTTAATTGTATCTAATTTACCCAAGCGGAGGATTTCCTATAGGAAAGGTCAAATTTAAGATTTATAGTTCTGTACCCATTCTCAGTGCTACGCTAAACAAAAGGGGGGAGGGGTTTGGATTTTCAGTTTAACAACTACAATGCATAAAAGTAAAAAACAAGTAATCTAATTAACTAAGCACTTGGGGAGTCATTGCGTAACATGGATAATCTAATGTTTCGATCATCGATTCCTTCACATGTAAGATTTACTAGATAACCTAATAGAGTGTTCATAACATGTGGTGTTGCTGATGTCATACACTTCTCTGTACCTATCACGTTGGGTGTGCTCGCAACCCTCCATCGATACCATCATTGTAATTAGGGAGTACAACAAGGTCCGGCCATTGTTGTAGGTCTGTTTCTCCCCGTGCGGTTATGTTTCAGGCTTTCACCACGAATGCACTACTTCCTCTTGGTCCTATCAATGAGGCCAAGGGGTCGTTGGCACCTTATCATTAATACTAGGGCCTCTTACAACCCTATCTTGCTACTTTTTCACTATCTCTACCCACAACCTATCTGAAAATTTGATGTAATCAGATAAGCCTAGTGCGATGGAAAATAATTTAGGGCAATACTTGGGTCTCCCATGCACACACCCATGCAGACGCAACATACTCCCTTACCTATTCTCACATCCAGGTTTCTCTTCCCAATAGGGCATCAATATTTGCACCATACATGAATATAGCCCAAAGTGTGTGCTAATGTGGTGTATTATTCATTCAATTCAAACATTCAAGAACAATCACAATGATATTATGAACACAAAATTAGGATGAAATATGGAATCTCACAAAACAAAATTACACCATGAGTCTACGATTTATCCCCAAGCTATGGAAACTAATCCATAGATATGGAATTAAAATATGGATTCGAATTCCACATCTAGGATCAAAAAAAAGGAAATAAAAAAAAAGGAGAGAGTGTTTCACTCTCTAAAGTTGCTCTCCTAATAGCCTAAGAATGAAACAAAACTGTCTACTATCTATTCTACTTGTTTAACCTAGTATACTAAGGCTATTTCTGTAGGAGAAGTGGAGTGGGCCTAAAAATAGGCCAAAAATGACAAAACCCTAGTTCAGGCGCCTCCTGGTGCAGGTCGTCGTGAATGGCGTGGTCCGCACCATGTATTTGTCACGGGCTGCAGGATCCGGCGCATGCCGTGCCTCTTCATCTGACATAGGAGACTGGATCTGGTGTGGGCCATATCACATTATCTGGTATAGACCATGGCCTTGACGTGAGCTGCTGTCAGCGTGCTAGATTTGGAACTTTTGATCCACGAGGTGCAAGTCTTGACGCAAGCCGTCGTCAGGAGCTGGATTTTGAACTTCTGAACCACGGGGCACAGGTCTTAGCATGGACCATCGTCTGTAGGCTTGGTTATCTCAAAAACTTGGCGTATGGCATGACCTTTAGCTGGTCTTGGTATCTTGAACTTGGAATGGCGCGGGCCATCGTAAATGGGACGGTATGCGTCCATACTTAGCCAATTTTGAGTGAAGTTTCGAACCCTTGTGTGTGGCATTTGGAATTTGATACAGTTTGTGCCTTAGCCTTGTGCTAAACACTATTGGCATGGGCCAACTTCTTTGGCCTGGGCCGTTGGTGCCTAACCCTGAACGGCCTGCACCGACCCATGGTAACTTGGTCGGCTGAACTTGTTTCCTTTGCTACGGGTGGACTGTTAGTCTGATTTTAGAGTTCTAGTAGTCAATTTTGTAGTGCTCGAGAATATGAATCTAATGGAATCAGTCTCGAAGACTAATTATTCTCGCATAATTCTTCGAATTTGGTACAACTCATCGGACAATGATTCCCCATTTCTTCATTGGTCGCTTTGATCTCCGTTGCCACCTATCTTTGACTCCAATCTTCTTCTACCATGCATTGATGTTCCTGGCCTTTGTCTACTACCATTCTAGAGGTGAATGGACTTCGATCTCTTCTACCGTTCTTACGAATGGCCTTCAATATCTTCTACCGCCTTTACAAAAGGCCTTCACATAGATTATAACTAGAAAGTACCCACGGGTGACCCACTAAATATGATCAAATGGAATATTTAGGAGGCCATGGATACAAGATGTCCATTAGTACTAATTAAGTCTACAAAATGCAGGATTTAGACAAGAAAACCAAACATGGCCGTCTAAACCCCTTGTCACGTAAACTCAACTAATACTAGAAATCCACCAAATAAAACAAACTAAAATTTATACTGAATACAACGGTTAATGCACACAAAATGAAGCACATCACTCGTCTTAACACTAGCTACTATTTAGTAGTTAGCCGTAATTTGGGCATATAAATGTTATCTTATAAATTGGGGCATATATAGGTAGCCGTAATTTGGGCATATATAAATTTGGGCACGATGATGGCCTCCCAAAGTTTTCCGCCACTGCCCGGGAAAAGGCATATTTTATTAAAATTTTAGTGTAGTTTATGTGTGTTTCATGTTTATACTTTTTCCTTTTTTTTCATAAAAAAAAGGTTGTAATGCTTTAGTTCTTTGTTTATGGTTGATACTCATACCAATAGACAAGAACTCTTGCACTACGACCCCAATCTCTTAGGAACACTCAGGAGATCAAGGAGACTAGCTCATTTTGCTAACCAAACAACTACTCAAGCATCACCCAAAGTAGTTACACCAACTATGGCATATGATACTAGAACCTTGAGGGAGCTCATGGCTCCTAGTCTAGGGAGTTAACCACTTTGCATTATCTTCCCTCCTCTTCCAAAAAATGTCACTTGTGAGCTCAACTCTGGGATGATCCGTTGTCTACCATCTTTCCATAGGATGAGCGGGGAGAATGCAAACAAGCACTTGTCTGAGTTCCATCTTCTGAGCATGAATATGAAACCAACCAGAGCCACGGAAGATAATTTCAATCTTAGGGCGTTCCCTTTCTCTTTGAAGGATGCAGCCAAAGATTGGTTATACTACCTCCCTCGGGAAGTATAACATCATGGAGGGACATGAAACGGAAGTTCTTGGAAAAAATCTTTTTAGCATCCAAGCCGGAGGGTTTAAAGAAATACCTAAGCAACATATCCCAATATTCGGAAAAATCTTTATGTGAATATTGGGAGAGGTTCAAGAGGTTGATAGCTAGTTGCCCCTACCACCCGTACAAGGAAGGAAACCTTGTGTACTATTTCTTTGATGAATTGTCTATTGGAGGCATGGGGATGTCAATGCCGCTTGTAATGGGTCAATTTCCAACAAGATCCTTAAGGATGCCATGGTGTTGTTTGAAGACATGGCCAATGAGACAAGAAAATTCAGTATGAAGGAAAGGGCAAGGGTACAAGAGCCTTCAAATCCTGAAACCCCCAAGCTTGAGGAGCAAGTTCAAGGTTTAGCTTCCATGATGAAGGAGCTAATGAAGGGGAGGAGGCATCAAGTTAAAGCTTGTAGGTTTTGTTCATTAGATCACCCCAAATATGCATGTCCTCAACTTGAAGATGAAAGGCTTGAAGAAGTAAAGGCAATGGGCTACCAAGGTGGTCCAGGCCAAGATTTCCAAGGTAATCGGGGATACCAAGGTGGACAAGGGCAAGGCAGACAGGGTTTCCAAAGAGGACAAGCTCATGAGAAGAAGTATGACCCATACTCCAAAACTTATAATCTCGGGTGGAGAGACCATCCAAACTTTCGGTGGAGAGATGAGAAAGCTGGGAAATCGAATCCTCAAGGTGGTTTTCAAGGTAACCAGAGTGGGTTTCAACAAAATCATCAAGGGGTACAAGCCCATTACCAAGGAAATCAAGGGTTTAATTGGGCACCACAACAAGGCTACTCGAAGAATGAGAACTCATCTAACCCTCAAGAAGGGAGATTAAGGTCGGAGAACGAGGAGCTTATGTATGCCATAACCACCATAGTTACAAATTTGGAAGACTGCATCTCTACAAGATTCAAGAACTTGGAAACTCAAGTTAGCCAAATTGGGTCTTCTGTGGCCCGATTGAAGGCTATGAATTCCAGAAAACTTCCCTCGCAACCAAAATTGAACCCAAGGAAAAATTTAAGCTCAATCACCTTGAAGAGTGGGAAAGAAACAAAGGACCCCGAGCGAGTCGTTAAGTATGGGAAGGAAGTCGAAGAGGAGATTATGGTGAAAGACCAAGAAGTTGAGGAGGTGATCACTCAACCGCTGAAGAAGAGAGAAATTGAAAAATCCTTCCACCACCATCTTTTCCGGCAGCTTTGCGGGACAAGAATCGCAAGGATGAGAATAAAACCCTTTTTGAGGTTTTCCACAAATGTGAGGTAAACATTCCCCTTTTTTATGCTATCAATCCAGTGCCTAGGTTTGCTAAATTCCTTAAAGAGTTATGAACATCTAAGAGAACTAAAGCATTGAAGAATGTTGGAAATATTAAAATTGGTGGACAAGTGTTGGCTCTTTTTCAAAATAAAATACCTTCTAAATGCAATGATCCCGACATGTTCACTATCCCTTGTGTCATAGCTGAATTTTTTTTTGAAAAGGCAATGGTATAACTAGGAGCCTCTATTAATGTTATTCTCTACTCTCTATATAAGACTCTTAACTTAGGGACTTTGCATGAAGCTAGGGTGATCATAGAACTAGCTGATCATTCCTAAGCTATTTTGAAAGGATTAGTGTAAGATGTGTTGGTTAAAATGAATAAACAAGTCCCCCCCCCCATTTATATGTTCTCGATATGTTGCATGATGAGAGTGTGCTCCCTATCTTGTTAGGGAGAACATTTTTGAAAATGGAGAGAACTAAGATTGACGTGCATAGCGGTACATTGACATTAGAGTTTGATGAAAAAAAGTAGGTTATGAGATCTACAAGGATAAAGAGATTCCAAAGGATAAAATTTCTTTCCACGGTGTCACTATAATTGAAAGTTTTCATGAGCCTCACAATGAGCATTTCCACATGATTAACTTAATAGAAGTTGATAATGGAAAGATTAAGGCATCTAAGCAAGCATCTAGTATTTTGAACTAGGTCGATGTTGCATATGTGAATGTCTCTAGTACTAACTTGCACCGAGTGAAGAAGGGGTTAAAGAAACATCATCTAAACCCTCTTCACTCCAAAGAGTCCCCAAAACCACCAAAAAATGGATGAGGCACACCCGTAATTGTGATATCCTTTTTAGTAATGATAATTAGGAATGGTTGATTTGTGAAGATTTGTTGTTTTAATTGGAATTTATGATTGATTTTTCTTCTTTGTATTTTTTTTGGAATACTATTACGCTTGGATTGCATATTTGTTTTCGGGAAGCAAATGGTTTTGGAGAAAAAGGAGCTAAAAAGAGGGGTTAGCAACCGGGGCTAGGAGATGTTCAACTCACAAACCGTATAGACGTGTAGGTATCGCGCTGCTCACACATTCCCCCATGTCCAAAGTACCAAATACCTTCCCTACCACCACTAAATACACCTTGAACCTATTTACCTGCGACCCACTTGAAACACACAATTTGAAACCAAAGAGGTATCTCTCTCCTCCATTGCAATTTCAATGCTCTATTCGATTTGTTGTGCATGGTATTGGTTGTTATTGGACCTTTATGATAGAGGTTGTGGGGAGAGTATATAGTGGTTGTTGTATTTTGTCCATTAGATCATATAGTTGTGCTACTAAGTGTGTTTTTGGTGTTTGTTACTCATCATGAATATTCTCTTATTTTCTCCCCTTGACATATGTTCTAGAATGTTTATCTGCATTGAGGACAATGCAACATTTAAGTGTGGGGGAGGGGAATAAGATGATACTTATGATTAGTAGTTTAGTTTGAAGTAAGTAGCTTTTTTGAGAGCATTTTTAATGAGACAAAATTTTGAAAAAAATTAGAATAGAAAGAATCGCGCTAAGTTGAAAATCCGAGAGGGAAACTTAGGCAAAATTGGAGGGCCCGGATAGGTCAAAAACCCGAAAGGGTAACATATGAAAAAATGAGAGGCCAAATGGTGTGGAAAAAAGTGAGGGTGAACATTGAAAAAGGAAAAAAAGTGTGAAGATGGGATGAAAACACGAAAGGGATCCTAGGCAAAATGAGAGAAAATGAGAGAAATTGAAACATTTTATGGTTCTATTAGTTTGTCTATTTGGTAGCTTCTTTGGTAGAGTAATCAAGTTTTACACTTGAAATTTGTAACTCACCTTTGATCGGTATGATGGTTGTTAAGATTATCTTAGGCATTGGGATGTGAGAGTGTGAGAGATTCTTAGAAGATTGCTAGATTTAGGTAGGTTTACATCATAAGGGATTTAGATAATCATTTTCATTTTTCGTATCTAAATCCTTCATTTGTGATCTATTTTGGTTCTAATGTTCTTCTTTACTTTGGAGCAGTTTAGTGAAGGCCATTCATAAGGATGGTAGAATATTGAAGGCCACTTACAAAGTGGTAGAAGATTGATTGAAGAAGGAAGGCAAAGTAGCGGAGGAAGAATGATATGGGTTTTTGTAGCCAATTTCTGAGAACTATCCAAGATGAATTGGTGTCCATGGATAGCATCATTGGATTCATCTTTCCGAGTTCTACAAGAACTCCTAAAATGGATCAACGGTTCACCCGTAGCGGCCCAAAATGAAGACCGGCAGAAGACCCGGTGCGAGCGGCACCATATAGTGTGGCCCAAAATGAAAGCTGACAGAAGACCCGGTACAGCCCAAACCATATAGTGCGGCCCGTACCAGTCGAGTTGACCAGCTCATCTCTTTCTTTTTCCTTTGGTTTTTCTCTCTCTCTTCGTACTCCATTCGAATTTTACTCTCAATAAACCCTAGGAAGCATTTATTTTCCATCTTTTTTTCTATGTTTACCATGGATTCTTGCTATTTTTTATGGGTTTAGCTAATCTAGGCTAAATATACTCTTAGAAGCAATTGGTTAGCATTTCTAGTATGAATTTGTGAGATTTTGTTTATCCTATTTTGTTCTTTGATTATCAAGTATGTTTTTGTGCTTTCTTGTGTGATTAATTCATGATTAAGACTAGGATGATCAATTAGTTGATGATTATTGGTTGATTATTTGCTAGGTTTTTGGTAAAACCCGAGAGACTTTGACTTTTTGTCGAGTAAACAGGTAAATAGTATATACGGTGGAACCCATGGTAGGGCCCCAAAGGAGCTCTACCAAATACAGTAATAATCCAACCTTAGGTTATGTGATGAACCTAAGGAGCAAGTCCGAGAGAGAGGGAGTGGGAGGGGGGGTGGATGTGGGAGTGCATGCCTAAAGGGTAGCACTCCCCCCCCCCCCCATTTTCCAAAGTAAGCTAACTACCAACCCTAAGCAAGATGATTGAGCAAAGGGAGTATGAAACAACCTGGGAAACACAAGCTATGGAAGACTAGACAATTGGGGTGAGAACAAACTCACTACCCATAGTCAAATTATCCGCTTCTACCCCTAACAAATGGGGCCTTCTTCATTTGAATTCCATAATGCAGCCGAGAGTTATGAGACTCGGGTCTTGAAATAATGTCGTAGATGGAATGATGTCGAAGGTACAAATATCCAAAATCAAATCTAAAATTCCTAATGCAGCCGAGAGTTCTCGGGTCTTGAATATCACAAAGAGATCAAAGCCGATGGTCCTAGTTGCACCCGGTTGGTACTAGTGGGAATCTGCTTCTACCATGTACATCCCTAAGTTGAAGATAGAGGGATGTTATTGGCCTTCAAACATTCTCTTGGTGGCGCCGAGAGTGGTTAAGTGGGCAAAGGTGTGATGAGGCCATGCCTCTTTCCTCTGTGAATCCCAGCCGAATCAACCTCCTGAAGATGAGAGAATGGATACACTTATACCGCGTGCATCAAGTGTGGCGATTATGTAATTGCCCTCTCCATTTTGAGCAAATGGATAGCTTTATACCAATTTAACACAGAGTGTAGCGCGGGCATAGAGCGCATAAATAACCGTTAAATCATAAGTAAAAGCTAGGCTTAGGAGAAAGAGCATCGGAAGACGAAGTCCTTACTCTTAATCCTATTGCCTCATCTTGGGGACCTGAGCACTTGAGCACACTTCATGACTCATTAACTCGAATGACCCTTCGAGGACTCGAGCATCCCATGGTCGGGAACCCCCTCAAGCAGTCGAGAAACTTTCATGGCTATGGCACGAATACCCTGGCGAGCGCCGTAACAAGTCCGAGACTCGGAAACCTCATCGTGTTATCGAAGGTGAAAACCACCTCGAGAACTCGAATGGCTTAGATTCACGAAGGCCACATCCAGTACTCGAAGTCCTTCCATGCTCTGAAACCTCCAGGGGTACTCGAGGTTCTCCAGTACTCGATGCTCCCCTTGAGCAGTCCTAGAATTGCCCACCACCTCGAGCAGTCGAAGACCTCCCCTATCTCGAACACCCCTTCAATCACTCAATCTCCTCGAGAACTCGAACAAGTCAGAAGCTCGAAGACCTCCTGTAGTGGTCTCGGAGATGGAACCACCTCGGGTACTCGAACACTGCTAGAACCACCTCGAGTACTCGAACACCGGTAACTGTTGCAGAACCACTTGTATTACTCGAAGATCTCCAAGACTCGTAAACCTCCCAAGGCTTCCTGGGGCACAACTCCAACAGAGACAGAACCACCTGGCGGTCAGAAAGTCAGAGAACTCCTCGGACTCGAAGCACCTGTTAATCTCAAAAGCCACCTCTAGAACTCGAAGATCTCCCATACTCGAAAACCTTCTTAGGCCCTCAAAATCTCCAACAATCGGTAATCCCCTCGAGCATATTGACAACCACATCCACCTCTAAAGTTCACAAACCACCTCGTGCTCTCGAAGGCATAGACCACTTCGAGCACACGAACTCCTCATGATCTCGAAGACCACCTCTAGTACTCGAAGTTCTCACATACCTGAAAACCTCCATAAGCATTCCCAGATCTCCAGCGCATCTCAATGGCTCGAGTGCCCTCTCGAGCAGTCAAACATCTCCGGAAGTCAAAAATCTCCTGGAATTCACAAAGACCTCCTGAAGTACTCGAAGACCTCCTGAAGTACTCGAAGACCTTCATCCGCTCGATGCTCCCTTGTAGTACTGTAATATATCTGCACCATTCGAGCACTCAAACACCTCCAGGACATAGATAGGCCCCTAAGTGCTCGAGCGAGGCAATGACTCGAAGACCCGATGAGCAGTCAAACGTCATCTTCACTCGGAAACCTCCTCGAGCGATCGAAGGCATCCTGTTGCACTTGAAGTCCTCCAATATTCGAAAACAGAGTCACCCCTCTTGCACTCGGGAACTGAAACTTTTCTGTGGCTCGAATGCCTCCTTGAGCGGTCAAATTATTTGTACCCTTGGAGATCTCCCCAAATTCTCGAAAGGGCCTCCTACAGCTTTGGAAACCTCCATGAATCGATCAGCTAAAATATATGCTCTTCTGGGAATAATCGATTAATCACCATGAAACAATCTTTCATGACGATTTTTACCACACGATCAGCACTGGGTGGAGCACCATTCATAACAACACTATTTCTTTCTCTCCAAAGACGATAAACTGTGGTAATCAAGGCTAGAATTCCCAACTTCTTACGCACCTTTGAACCCTTTAATTTGCCTCTTGACCCAGGTCATGGAGCTTGCAATTGTGCCTGTTCGTCTCCTGAGGCCAATCCAGGTCCTGATACGCCCCCATACAACTTCCAAAAATTTGCACTTGAAAAACAGGTGCTCATTTGTTTCTTCTTCAAGATTGCATAAGGAACATATTTTCTCCATATTATCCCCCCCTCCGATCGGTATTTATCCTTCGTATAGAGTCTCTGGATTGCAGCCAGCCATACAATAAAAGAGAACTTGGGCGGGATAAAACCACGCCAAATGCTATTGAAGACCTTATCCTCCGAACGACCTTGAACATACACATTCGGATAATGATGCCAATGCATGAAGAAGTAAGCCTTACTTGTGAATTTCCCCGAGCTAGACCATGAACAAAAATGATCCTTTAGTTCTCGCATATCCCCATGAAACATACCTATCATTTCATCCCTCAGCTTACACAGGTCACCAAAGTAGCTCAAAAATCTCTCCCCAAGCCTACCATTTGATATCCTCGGATTTAAGCACCAGAAGTCCTCGCCTTGAAGATAAAAGGAGTGAATCCATTTGACCCACAAGCTGTCCTTCTTCATATGGATATCCCACAGCCTTTGGGCCATCGAGGCACGGTTCCAAGTGATAAAGTCCCTCAATCCGAGACCCCCAAAAGATTTTGGGGTGCGTAGTTTTTTCCATGCAACCTTTCCCTTATGCTTGCCTCCCCATAAGAAACGTTTACACTTTTGTTCGAGAGCATCCATGAATGTAGTCTGTATAATGAAGTTTTGAATCTAGAATCCAGCAATACCTCCCACAATCGAACGAATAAGTTCCAGCTTTCCGACATAGGAAAGGGTGTGACCCTTCCATTTGGCAATCTCCGAATCGACCTTCCCAAGTAGGGTTCCGAACTGAGTGACCTTCAACTTGCTAGAGTCAAGTGGCACCCCTAGATACCGTACTGGAAAGTTAGCCCATGGAATACCTGTGAAACTTAGGTCCTCCTTCAAGCCGACTCCAAAGAACTTAGATTTTACCACATTGATAGACAGCCCCGAGGTGCATGCAAATTCATTCAGCGCACTCATGAGGATGTGGACCGATCTTGTATTAGCCTTGGAGAAAAGCATAAGATCATCAGCAAAAGCTAAGTGAGTGATCTTAAGTACTTCGCACCTCGGATGATAAGTAAAATGCCGTGACTCGGTCCTCTTCTTCAACAACCTCGAAAAGTATTCCATGCATATAACGAACAGTAGGGGCAATAATGGATCCCCCTGACGAATTCCACGTTGCCCCTGAAAGTGATTGCACATCTTACCATTGACCACAATCGAGAATGAGGAGGTGCAGACACACGCCATGATTCGTTCCCTAAGTCTGTCCGAAAAGCCAAGGCCAAGTAAAACTTCATCCAAGAAATCCCAAGAGACCGTATCGAAGGCTTTCTGTAGATCCACCATGATCATGCACCTTAGGGAAGTCCGAGCTCTTCCATAGCACCGTACAAATTCTTGGGCTAACATGACATTGTCGAAAATATTTCTACCTTTCACAAAGGCTCCCTGGCACGGGTCTATAATCTCTGGCAAGATTCCTTCCAGCCTGTTTTCGATGATCTTAGTGATGATCTTGTAAACCACATTGCAACACGCAATTGGTCTAAAGTCACTCACTTTTAGATTATCAGGCTTCTTTGGTATCAGGGTAACCGAAGTATGATTTAGCTGGGCTAGTATCTCACCTGTCCTGAAGAACTCCAATACTGCAGTTGTCACCTCTTCTCCCACCGTATCCCATTGCTTTTTGAAGAAACCCGCTGTATAACCATCCAAACCTGGAGACTTGTCAACCGCCATTGCAAATAAGGCTCTTTTGACTTCGATACTCTCTACTTCCTGATTCAAGAAGGCCCTGTTAATATACGAGAGAGTGTTACCCAAACTAATAATGTCAGGTTCGATAGGGACCCTGCTTCTCTTCGTACCAAATAAGCCCTTGTAAAAATTTGCGAATAGTTCCCCCTTGCATTCATTAGATGTCACAATTCGATCTTGGCTATCAATGATTGCTGGTATGCCTCCACCTTTCCTTGCCAAAACCATAGTATGAAAATACTTAGACCCCTTATCCGCCAAAGTGATGTGGTTGATCCTGCCCTTCTGTGCGAGAAAAGATGACTCCGCAATATAGTAAAGCATAGCTTTCTTCTTTAACATCCTCAGTGCCTCAATCTCCTCGGCCGAGGCATTCATGGTATCAAGATGATCGAACGCTGTACTATACTCCATATCCGCACTCCGTGCCTTTTCTGAGATATGATTGAAGTCAACATTGCCCAAGTCTTTCAATGGGCGCTTCATCCTTAGCAACTTTCTAGCCACCGAATATTGATAGGAACCTTCCACCGATGGTGTCCAGTAGTCCTCCACAACTTGTTTACAACTCGGGCGGTTTAACCACATGTTTTGGAATCGGAAGGGTCTCTACCTACCGTCAATCTCTTGCGCCATGTCAACCACCATGGGAGCGTGGTCAGATTGGGCTGAGATTGGGAGAAAGGTGGTACGGCAGGCATCATCATCCCATCCATGATTTAGGAGAACTCTATCCAGTTTCCTCCAAATCTTCCAATCGGCATTGTGACATGTTAGATGCTCACCAATGGAAGGTGCATCCTTCAAACCGCACTGTAAACATGCATCTTGGAACTCCTTCATGGGATATAAGCTAGGGGCCGTGGGTCCATAATGATCCTCCACAGTAAGTATTGCATTAAAATCCCCAAGAACCATCCCTGGGAAATTCAGATTAGCACCAAAAACCTTCAACTCCGCCCAAAGCGGTAAACGTGCCACTCTACCTTCACTATGGCCATACAAAAATGTACAGAAGAATTCAATTCCCGAAGAAAAGTTACGAACCGTAAGATGAATGCATTGTGGAGACTTGTCAAGAACATCGACCAAGAATCCCTTTGGGTCCCAGATGATAAAAATCCTCGAGTTCTGCCACAGATCAAAGTTATGCGTATGCTTCCACCCTTTAAAACCCTTCAAGAAAATATTTAACGCCTTATCCTCCAACTTTGTTTCCAATAAACCACACAATCCTACCCTATTAGTGGAGATGATGTTTTTCACCCATCTCCTCCGTACAGGGGCCGAGAGACCCCTTACATTCATTGCTGCTGTATTCATTGGGAACCGGAGGTCCCTCTAGGCTTCGGACCGCCGCCTTCTTTTTAGAACCAGAGCTGTCTGAATTACTCCTTGAAGCATGTAACATACGTTGAAAAGATTTTTGAATGCCCTGCCCCTGTTCCTAAGTACGCGATTTACTCTTGCTCCGTGCTCTGGTTAATGCCCCTGAGGCAGGGGGATCTGCTCTTGCTTTTGCTTCTGTTCAGCCTTGGGATTTTGGAGCCACGAATTTCATGATGAATCATTTGTTGTGGCAACTTCCCAACTCCCCCGATCGGTTGATCATCAGTACCGAACGGTATAATTTGGCTGTCGGGTGGGAGTTCCCGCACTGCATTCGCAGATTTTGTGCCCCTGTTTTTTCTGGTTTTTCTGATTTTTGCTCGTTCAGGACTCCTGCCGCAACGCAAATCCTGAGCAACATGAACTTCCTCTTCATTATCTCAATCCCTATGGTCCCCGGGAGGTGGCCCTGCTGGTAGAGTCTTTTTTGCTGGTGGTATGGAGTTTGCTGGCAGAGCCATTACCAATTGGTTGGCCTCCTTCTGCCCAACACCTATGACAATGCTATTCCCTCAGTTTGCAGCCACAGCACATTATTCCTTGCCGCATGGTCATCAGCTTTGCCCTTTCTCTTTCTCAGTCTCTCTGAAGTTGCATTATCCGAAGAGACATCTTCAATGACCACATTTTTTTCCCTTTGAGCTGAGCCAACACTTGGAATTTCTCCAATGTTGTTGGCATGCATCTTCTTGACCCATGCTTGATCCCTGTTTCGGTTTGTCCAAGGTGCCTTTCTCCTTTGCATTTGGACACTATTCTCCTTCATTCCCGTAGCATTATCCAGCCCATCTCCCTTATTTTTCCAGAATTTATCGCACTCATCATTCAAGTGGTTATTATGGCCGCAGTTTGGGCACCAAGAGCGGCAGTAGTCATAGATAATTCTCTGCATGTGTACCTCTCCACTTGGAACGCGAAAGGAGACCTTATGTTTTAGCTCCTTGGAAGTGTCGATCCAAATGAGGAGGCGTGCATAAAATCCTCTGAGCTCAAGGGTGGCATTATCCATTAGAATCAGCTCTCCTATGGATGTAGCAATCTTTTCTAAGGCCTTCTTGTGCCAATAGGACTTTGGTAGGTGCTTCGTCCTAACCCAAACTGGCTTGATGGCCTGGACCTCTAGGTCATACTGCCCAGATTCCTCAATCTTCAACATGAACAATTTTTTCCCATGGAGATAATGGTCCGGTCCATTCATCACCATATCCCTGTTCTCTGCACTATTGAATTTGAACATGACATATCCATTCTGCTTGCCCTATACGGTACATGCTACCTTCCATTTCGCAACCAAAAGAGTGCGGATGGCAAACATACCAGGGAAGAATCCGGGGAAAACACCCAAGAACCCAAAAAAAGGGTTTATGGAGATCCTTGTGAATTTCATCTTCCGTGAGCACGAAGTCGATCACATCTCCGTTGTCATCAGGAATCTCTATAGGTGTCTTGTTCATGATGATGGCTGGATCATCCCAGAGCCTTCTCCTCTCAAGCATGGGATCGTTCCATTCCCTTCGGTGGACGCGTTGTGATTGCCGAGTTTGGTTAGCTCCCTCAGCATTTCCCTGGTTCTTGGGGTCGGCCTTACTGTTGATACCCAAAGAGGAGTGTCCTTTTTCCACCATTGTAGTCACAAAATCATTCCAACACAACCACAGGTTCCGAAAAAAACAGTTTGGAAATACCAACCAAGTGGACAGAGTACAAAAACTAAATCACCGCAATAATAGGAAATTAACGAATAAGAGGCGACAAGCCATGCATGCAGTACATTAACTCAAGAATAAATAACCCATATTAAGTTTGGATAGCATAACTTGGAGATCGATGCGCCACAAATTCCATTGTAAGGGTTTAGGTTCTCCAAGTGGGTTGCTTCAAATCTGCCAAATCCTTCAAGCGCTTCCGATGTAGATTCAAGTAGTCCGATTAGAGGTTGTGGGAACCCATAATGAGACCCTCTGAACTCTTCTCGGAAATGGAAACCCACCAAAGATCATACTTTTGAGCAGAGTCTCCAACTTGGCTGCGAAACCAAAGCAAGAAGAGAGTCCAGTTTCGAAACCAAGTCAGAATCTGAATCCGAAATCCCAAGGAAGAGTACCACCGGTCCGCAATAGAACTCCAAATATCGGAAGAAGAAAACCCTAACTCCCAGGTCGAATGAGATCAGAAACCCTTCACAAATGTCCTATGGTTTTGCGCGGAATCCAGTGGGGAATCCCGTTTGACCATATTCTATCGGTGAAAAGTTAATGAAAATGAAGAAATCGGCCTCCAAAGAGATGGAAGAAAGGCTTCGCCTTTTTTCTTCTTTTTTCGCCTGTTGTATGGAGTTCTCACTTTGACTTTTTGTCAATGTGATTATCGTTGGTCAATGCTAGGTTATAATTGGGAGTGACAACTAATTATGATTGTTGATTGATGAAATTTCTTAGACTTGGGATGAATTTGAATGGGTTTGACTAATTATCAATGTGGCTCAATAACGATTAGCATGAAGGTTGATCCTCGTAGTGGTTATTAGTAGATATACTTGTGCTAATTATCAATGTGGCTCACTATCAATGTGTTTCTCGCTTGTAGGACATTATGGTAGTTGTGTTGGGTCTCCATGTGCATGCTATCCTTGGGGAAGTTTATGAGGCCGGTCGTCTAGAGTGACCCGAGGGTAAGGATTATTGTGTGGCGCCTGTTGCTCACTCTAACTATAATCAAGGAGAGGCGTGAAATGTTTTTACTCGAAAGGTGTTGAAAAGTTCTTCACAATAAATGGTTAATGCATAAAAATATAAGTAGTTGATGATCGAAGGATGACTACAAATGTAAACCAATTGCGCCCAAGACTCGCTATAATCTTAGTTACATCTTTTGTGCAAGTGTGATCGTATTTGCCTCGTTCTTTCTAAACGTTTGTCAATTTAGCTGCTTAAAGTAGTCGTAGTGTTTTTATAAAACCAAAACCCCCAAACTTTGTTACCGTACACGTAGAGTGACTTCTTTGTGTGTTTTAAACTACGCTTTAACACTCGATAAAAGCCTTTTGGGATAAGTGCCAATATAACCCTATCTACTTGAGTAAGTGCCAATATAACCCTATGATAATTTTTAGTGCAAATATAACCCTACTTAGTTAATGAAAGTGCCAATATAACCCTCAGACTCCATTTTCGGCATTGACCTTAATTTTTTGGCTTTGACTCTAAGTAAATTGACCAAAATACCTTTTGGGCTAACTCTGAAATTAGGTGGACAATTTTACCCTCATAGTTCGCCGGACCGCTATAGTTTGCTGAAATTAAGTAGGGTTTTATCAGCATATTATGCAATCTTATTGGGTTATATCAGCACATTCCTAATGTTTGTAGGGTTATATCAGCACATTTCTAATGTTGGGTTATATCAGAACATTCTTAAAACTTATAGGGTTACATTGACCCTTTTACTAACTATATAGGGTTATATTAGCATTTTCGAATATTGAAAGGTTATATTGGCACTTATGTCAACTAGGTAGGGTTATAAAAGCACTTTTTTCAAGCCTTTTTTTTCTCGTGAACGACCCCGTCTTACCACTAGCTACTATTTAGTAGTTAGCTGTAATTTGGGCATATAAATACTATTGAGAGGCACGGCGTCAGCCTCCTTATTTATGCCGATGACATCATTCTTACAGGTAATGATTTGACTCTTCTATGACAGTTCATTGACCACACGCATCGGGAGTTTTCCATTAAGGACTTGGGTGCTCTTCATTACTTCCTTGGCTTGGAATTTTCACCCACTCCTTCTTGGCCAGGCCAAGTACACCAGTGATATTTGTACTTGTGTCGGGATGTCTGATACCGCTCCAGTTTCCACTCCATTTGTTCATGGTTCTTAGCTCCACAACAACACTAGTCTTCCATTCTGGAATCTGACACTCTATTGTTCTCTGGTTGGGGCTCTCTAGTATCTGACTATTACTCGTCTGGATTTGGCTTTTTCGATCAACACGTCAGTATCTCCAGGACCCCCGAGATGATCATTTCGCTGCAGTTACTCGAATTCTCTGACATGTTCAAGGCACTTTACGCTTTGGTCTCTCTTTACCCTCTGTCAGCTCTCCCGAGGTGTTGGGCTATTCTGATGTTGATTGGACTTGTTGTTTTGAGACCCGACGTTCCATTTATGGTTATGCTGTCTTTTCTGGCGGAAACCTTGCTTCCTGGAGTCCCAAAAAGTGGCACACTGTTTCTCGTTCCAACACCGAATCTGGGTATCATTCTCTCGCCAACACGGCTTCCAAGGCTAGGGTTTGTTAGAGTTAAAGTTGTAATTACCTTACGACTCTCTGATGTATTCTTCTATTTATTCTCATGAATCAATACAAACTTATCACAAGAAATCATTCTTTCAAAACCCCAAACTAATGGCTCCAAATTTGAAACCTACGTTCAACGGCGGTTATAGTAATTTTATACTGAAGCCGCTAATAGTCATTCATTCTCCCACTAGTGTTAAACAACAAATCATCACTCCTTTCTCTCGTAATAAAATCTTCTCTTTATGTCAAATTCTACAAGTCAAAGTTTTATTAACCTACAAATGAACTATATTTTAACAAAATATAAAAATATTCTTCGTTAAACTCTTAAAAAAATAGTTTCGAGTGATGTAAAATTCGTACCTCTTAATTCTAAAAATACAACGTATTATATCCTCTTATGATATAGCAGTAAGGCCACGTATTATCATTTCACTCAATAAAACAATCAGGTTTACTTTAACTTTCATGTTCACCCTCGAACTTCCTAACCATGTATACCTAGAAAATAAGTGTGTAATGTCGTGATTGTATTCATAATCTAGGGTACATTATATAGTGTTACAAAAGACCTATACATAAAAGGAAAATGATACTAGTCTAAATACAAGTAATATTCATATAATATTTCTTTTCCTCAGTACTTCTCAAGTTGGAGCATGTAGATCAAGAATGCCCAACTTGCCAAATAGTAGCTGAAACTGATTATGCCCAAGAGCTTTCGTGAAAAAATCTGCAGGCTGATCAGAAGTATGAATATGATGATAACAATAGTACTTGACTGTACAAGATCTCCGACGAAACGACAATCAACCTCTATCTGCTTTGTATGTTCATGAAAGACAAGATTTGCAACAATATGAAGAGCAGATTGACTGTCGCAAAATAATCGTATGGGGGCAGAATGCACAACACCTAAGTCTCAAAGCAAAGATTTAAGCCATAATAACTCATAGCAAGTAACTACTATTGCACGATACTCCACTTCAGCATAAGAATGAGAAACCATAGGTTGCTTCTTGGTCTTGCATGAAACAGGAGAATCACCGATCATCAAAAAATAACTAGAAAGAGAACGTTGTGTAATGGGGCAAGCAGACTAGTCTGAATCACAAAAAGCATTCAATTGTAAAGAACTATGTGGAGAGAGGAATAAACCTTGACCAAGATGACTCTTCAAGTAGTGTAGAACCGGCAGTGCAGCTTGCCAGTGAGGAACACAATGAGACTTCATAAACTGAGCAAGCATATAAACTTAATAACTGAGCTCGAGATGTGTAATGGTAAGATAAATGAGACAACAAACTAGGCACTGATACTGCTCAGGATCATCATAAAGTGGCCTCTCCACACGCGCAAGATCATGTTGTTGCTCAATCGAAAAGTCAGTCGGTTTCGCAGCCAACAAACTGATATCTGATAAAATGTCAAGGGCATATTTCCTTTGTGAAAGAAACATCCCATCCGGTCTTCTAGAAATCTCTTTACCTAAGAAATACTTAAGTGCACCAATATCCTTCATGTGAAAACAAAAGCTCAAGTATTTCTTGAATTCAGAGATGAACGAAGAAGAACGACCAACAATCACCAAATCATCCACATATACAAGCTCGTGCAAAGAAATTGAACCATGAGATTAAACAAAAAAGGGGTAATCAGCCTTACTCTAAACAAAACCAAATGCGCATAGAGCCTGAGTTAATTTGGCAAACCAGTTGTGATAAGCTTGTCACAACCCGTAAAGAGATTTTGGAAGCCGACAAACCAGGCTGGGGGTGCAGGATAGCCATAAGGATGGTTCATAAACACCTCTTCATAAAGATCACCTTGTAGAAAAGCATTGTGGACGTCCATATGATGAAGTTCCCAACCACGAATAACTGCAACAGGCAGAAATAAGCGAATAGATATCATCTTCGCAACAGGAGGAACTATTTCTGTATAGTATGTTCCCTCAATCTAACAATTACCCAGAACCACCAAAGTGCATGGTGACATTCAATTGTACCATCAGCTTTAAACTTGGTATGATAAACCCATTTGAATCTAATTGCAGTCTTATCCGAAGGAAGAGAAGCCATAGTCCAAGTCTCATTGTGCTCAAGAGCATTAATCTTATTAGCCATGGCATCACATCAATGAGCATGCTTAGACACCTCGAAATAAGTGGTAAGATATGCACTAGAAGTTACTACACCCAAAAATCTAGAATGCATACTAGGAAATTTATCACAATTTACATAATTAGTTAAAGGATAGAGAACACCTGAGCATAGCGATGGCACAGGAGTGGCTATAGCAGTAAGGGAGGGGGAGAGGGTTAACAACAGACATAGAGCTGGTATAATCATCCAGATAACCAGGAGGTCGACGATCGCGAACAATTTATCGAGAAGGAGGAAAGTCATCCATAGGAGGCATCACCGGGAATGGATTCAATGATGATTTTAGTGGCAGAGCAGGCACTTTAGGTGGTGGGATGGCCATGGCAGGTGGCAGAGAGGCTGTGGCAGGCAGCGGAGAAGCCACATCATGCAGCGGAGCGGCCAGTGGCACTGGCGATAGTGGTGGCCAGTGATCGGTCTCGGAGGTGGCATCAGGCAGTGACTTTTCCAGTAGCAAGGTGGCATCCGGCATTGGTGGAGGTGATGCCAGTGACGAGGTGGTGGCGGTGCTGGTAGTTATAGAAGGAGCTGATGGCGGAGAGTCGTCAAACTAAGTGTGAGTTTGTGACTATTCAGCCTGAACAGGTACCAATGGCACAATAAATGGAAACTGGTCTACAAAAAAATCACCATATCTACTATTGAAGAAGGTGTCTGATTCCAAATCATAAAGGCGATAGCCTTTCTTTCCAGCAGGATGCCTGAGAAAAATGCAATGTCGACTTCTTGTAGAAATATTATCACAATATCTGGGGATGTATGAGGCAAAACACAAGCAATCAAAGACTCGCAAAATCTTGTGGTTTGGAGTGCATCCATAGAGTAACTAAAATGGTGTACGTCCATTGAGTTGCTTCGTTGGTGTCCAGTTAATCAGAATGCAATAGTGAGAACACATTCTCCCCCAAAAATCAATTGACTGATTAGCTTGAAAAAGTAAAGCACAAGCCATATTTAACAAATGACGATGCTTGCGCTCTACACGGCTATTCTGGTGATATGTATCAACCATAGAAGTCTCAAAGATGATACCGGATTCAGCAAAGTTACCATCATCAGCAAGGAAACGATGAATGGTGCGCACAAACTGAGTCTTGATCAAAGCACAAAATTCTATAAATCTAGAAGCTACATCTGATTTAGCCACTCATAAATAAACCCAAGCAGCTCGGGAATAATCATCAACTATAGTTAAAAAGTAAAATACATCACTAGAAGATGGTGACGGAGCAGGGAACATAAGTATTATTCGTGCTAAAATAAAGAGTAGAAACAAAAGACAACACCTTAGAGGATGGATGCCCAAAACGTTGACATCATAAATCAAATGAAGATGCAGAAACTGAAGCAACTGTTGAACTAACTGCGGGATATGGGACTGAACATGTGTATCCAGCACGAAGCCAATCAACCCTTCCCCCCCCCCCTTGTTGTTCACCCATGCTAATCACAGTCCTCGTACTAATTTTCTGTAAAATGCAATAGTTTTCAGTAAAATAATCTAGACATTTTAAGACAGATAACAATCTAGAGCATGATAATAAATGACAGTGCAGGTAGGTATGTAAAGCACATGAGTGAGATTAGCTTCTCTAAAACGTATAGAACCATAATGTGTAGCAGATGACATAGATCCATTAGGCAGTAATTAATAGCAAGAGTAATATCGGTAAGAGAGACCATGTTACTAGTTATGTGATATGAGGCTCTCAAATCAAGAATCCATGATAAAGTTGGCTTATCTGTCCCATGGTTAGAGATATAATTAAACTGAATAAATAAATGTAGGGTTGTACTCCATTGGTCACAGACAGAGCATAATCGAAATTGGAATAAGAAAGAAAGCTACAAGATGCGCCCGCTACAAATCCTGCCAGTGACACCATGGCACCGATGAGCAGCGGTTGAGGGTGGCGGGTTGCGGAGGCACCTGATGCTGGAACGCCGATTTTGGTGGTGACTGGCTGAGCTAGCACCATTTTTTTTTGCGGAGTTGGTTGTGTCCCTCATCTCTGTGAACCATTATGGATAGAATGTGAGCTGGAAATAGGTAGCTATGTCGTGACCCTAGCGATGACAATGCGTACAGATGAGATTCTTGCGTTCAGCTGCAGTGAGAACTCCGGGCAAAGGTCCTGGAGGTAGTGGGCTATGAGCACCATATGCCAAGGAGTCAGTTGAAGATACACGAGACCGAATGGCAGCATTGTGATTCTCCTCCTGAGTTGCAAAGGCATACACACGCATGACAGATGGCAGCAAATTTTGAGTCATGACATTAGATCTCAAGGTGTAAGAAGAAATTGATAAATCAACTCTTTCTCTCGATCATGGAAGATTACAACAACATAATTACATGTGCACAATGGTTTACAAGCTTCACGGGAACAAACCTGAAAAGGCTGAAGAGAGTTGTAGTCATCATGCAGCTTCTTGAGCTTGTCGAAGTAAATGGTAATAGGCTGACCATTCTGCTGATATATCTGAATTTCATCACGCATCTGCAGAATTTTCTAACCATTACTGAGGGAAAAACATCCAGCAAGATTATCCCACAGCTCTTTAGAAGTGGAAAAGTAAGTCGTAGCAGATTGCAAAGCTGGATCAACAGTCTGCAAGATCCAGCAAAAAAAGGTAGCATTCACCCCAGACCATTCATTAAAATCAGGATCACCAACCATGGGTTTAGTAATGGTTCCATCAATGAAACCAATCTTCTTCTTAACAAGAAAACTACAAATCGCAGTAGTCCATTCAAGGTAATTTTCTCCACTCTTTAGTATGACGGGACAGATAACCAAACCAGGACCTTCAGAAGGGCCAAGGTAGTATAGAGAGTTCACAAATCAACCAGGAGGTACAGAAGGCCCAGTGTCAGTTTGCAATTACAACTGCTTGAGCAAAGTTGCACTAACATCGGGGGACATTGAGATTCTGTAGATCATAAGAAATGGACATCCAGGATAGATCAGGAGGTATAGATAGAAATTTAAAAGTACAATATATTTAATGATGAAAAATTGCAAACATGATAGACCTCATAAATAAAACGATACCAAAGAGGTGAAATGAAATGTAGTTAGCAATGTTGTCCAACGTCCAAAAATTTGGTTTTTAATATCCCAAAATATATATTTATAATTTATTGACATATAAGTCGATGCTCACTAATGTGAAAAATTCAATTCACAATTCCAAAAAATGCTGCTCTACCCTCTTTCCAGATACATAGCATACGCTTCACTCATTTAACGATATTTTCACGGCAAAATTTTCCCATGTTTTCTTCATAGAATAACTTGCATTAAATGTTATCCTTCCTCTGAAATATTAAAAATAGTAACTTTGGCAATGGTAATCGTTTTGTATGAATCCTTTGAATATTATTGTTGATTGTGGACTTCCAGCGGCACAACTTTTGTGTATTACTCTACCCATTGATCCTAGCGATCTTATGGAATGGTTCTGAGTTTGTTTATGACAAAAATCCCTAATGTCAACACATACAATTCTCTCTTAGTAATCATCAAGGTATAAATTCATCGTACTTATAGCTACTTTTAGTTTTATTCAATATACGTGCAACATCGGTTGGTTAGCACAAGTTTGGCACTAGTAATCTAACCAAAAATATTGTCACCAGCCATCTGTAGCCTAGAAATTATTTGGTGAAGAAACTCCCCAGAAGAATCCATCGCCATGCCTAATTAGAAGTTTTAGAATTGGGAGAAAAAATATGAGAAAATGAAATCACCACCAGAATGCCAAAATCAGTGAATAATGGAGACAAGGCTATTATGTCATTTTGGTAGATACAAAAGAGAGGCAAAGAAAAAGTCACATACGTGAAGCGTTATTTTAGCAACGCACATATTTGGCACATGTAGTTTGCTATACAATAGTCCATGACACATTTATAGATTTATTACTACATGTAATACCTATCATTAGTAATTGTTTATTGTTAAACATTTGGTTATAAATATATATTAAATAACCATCTTATCAGGCTAGCCAACAATGAAAATTCCATAAAAATAATTTATTAATAAATTTACTAATTATCGATTTTTGCAAAACTGATTGCATTTTGGCTCGTCATCTTGTTGCACATACCTAACTACACAATAAGTTATAAATAAAATAGAAATGTAAAATTAAAATATATACGATGATGAAACATTGCAAACAGTATAGACCAAATAAATAAAACAATAACAAAGAGGTGAATTGAAATGAAATTAGCAACGTTGTCCAACACCCTATAAATGGTATTTTCTCGATAACAAAATATATATTATAATTTTATTTACATATAAATCGATGCTCACTAATGTGAAAAATTCAATTCACCACACCCAAAAAAATGTTTCTTTACCCTCTTTCCAGATACATAGCATACGCTTCACTTACTCAGCGATATTTTCATAGTATAATTTTCCCTTATTTTCATTATAGAATAACTTGCATTAAATATTATCATTCTTCTTAAATATTAAAACTAGTAATTTTGGTGATGGTAATCGTTTTGTGTGAATCCTTTGAATAATATTGTTCATTTTGGACTTCAAGTCGTACGAATTTTGTGTATTACTCTGCTTATTAATCCTAGCAATCTTATGGAAATTGTTCGAGTTTGTAAATTAACCATGACGAAAAATCCCTAATGTTACAATTTTTTATATTAGTAATCATCAATGTATAATTCATTCTACTTATATCAACCATTAGTTTTATTCAATATACGTGTGACATCATTTTGTCTGGCACAAGTTTGGCACATGTAATCTGATTGTCCCTAACATTATGTTTCCTAGAAATAGTAGTCTAATGTAAAAACTCCCAAGGAGGATCCACAATCATACCCAATTAGGAGTTTTAGAAATGGGAGAATAAATAAAAACAAAAAATTTGCAACTTGATTGCCAAAATTAGTGAACAATGAAAACTATGGCTATTATGTCATTTTGGTGGAAAGAACAAAAAAATAAATATTAAAGAAAATTAAGAAAACGGGAAAAGATGTGCGGCGTTGTTAGCCGGGCATGGATTTGCCATGAATAGTTTGCTACACAATATTCAATATCACATTTCTAGATTTATTACTACATGTAACACCTATTATAAGAAATATTTTACGCATAAATATCCCTTTATGAATATATATTAAATAACCATCTTATTAGGTTAACCAACAATGAAAATTCTATAACAGTATTTTTAAAAACAAAATTTATGAGTTATCAATTTTTGCAAGAATTGACCACATTGCTGGCTCATCATTTTGTCGCATATACCTAACTGCACAATAAATCTATAAATAAGCTATAATTTAAAAGTACAATATATATATATATATATATATATATATATATATATATATATATATATATGATGGAAATTTTCACACAAGATAGACCCAATAAACAAAACAATACCAAAGAGGTGAAATTTTTTTTTTAAACTAGAAAACCACCGTAGTGGGGGGGTATATAAGGCTCCCCGAACCCAAGATAAACTCCATAAAGGAGGCAATTTGTGACAGAGATCTAAAGATATGACTGACTATACTATCTCTGTGACTAAAACTCCACGCAGGGAGGCAATATGAGAAATCTCCACGCAGGAAGGCAAAAAGCAAACCTAAAACCTGAAAAACAGGGACAAATATCCTGGTCGTAGCCAGCAGAATTCGACCGCATACTAGCTACAATACTGAAACTGACGTCCCCAACAGTATGATCACTACCTAGAAAAGTCTCATTCCTCGCTAAAAGCTAATCGTCCTCGCTCTGCCAGATTAGACACTGTGTGGCTCCCTATGACAGTAAGAGACTTTCCCAGATCGTAAACACACTATCAGAACGCCGGTGAGCTGCCCACCCGCATCAAGCAGTGGTGTCAAAAAACACCTCAACCTGTACGGACTACAAATCTAATTCAGACAGAGTCGCCAATGGGAGAGTCAATACTTCCATTGACTTGGATTTATCCTGTCTATCTATTGAATCAGATCGGAAGCCAGCATAGTTTTTCCAATCTCGGATCGGAAAAAGTATGGTGGCGGACAACAGACGAATCCAGTACTATATCAAAAACCTAACGTCATAGCACGTACCCCATACTCTAAAAACAGAATCCGAATACCTTAAACTAAAATAGAAAAACATAGCACTAATATTCTAAAAAGGCACAAAAATCATTGAAAAAGAATAGAAACCATTACAGTGGTGGCACCCCGGAGGTGTGGCTGCATCTACCCAAAACCGGCGCGGCGGCGCACTGGCAGCCCAGCCAGGCGCGGTGGCGCGTGGGCCACACGCGCGGACGCGGTGGTGCGTGAGAGAGGCAGACATGGCCGGGCAGAGCCGCGCGTGGTCGGCGCGTTGGGCATCTGACCGGCCAGAGGCGGAGGGGCGGCGCGTGACCAGAGCGGCTTAAGCTCCTCTCCACCTTGCGGCCAAAATCCGGCGTATCTCCTCCTAGCTGGTCCGACGAGTTGTCCAGCTCCGGCATACCATCGTTCCCGCCGAGCAGCGTCGACCGGTGGGGTGACGTCACAGATCGGCGCCGATCTGTACCCACCGGCGACAAACTCCGAACATTAGCTTGATGCGGGTTGCTGGGTTTCGCCGTAGATGTGCGGAGTTGTAGCGGCTTCTGGCGAGGGGAAGGAGGAAGGAGGTCTAGGCTATACTACTGGTAGGGGTGGCGGGGGTGGCCGACGCGGCGGAGATCGCCGGTGGCCACCCTGCCGGGAAGTGCAGGAGAAGAAGAAAGGTTTTCTTTTCTTGGGAGAAAAAACGAAGAAAGAGAGAGAAAGCTGTTCTCCAAAGAGGTGAAATGAAATGTAGTTAGCAACGTTGTCCAACATCCATAAATTCGGTACTTTTCTTGTACCAAAAAATATATTAATAATTTTATTGACATATAACATGATGCTCACTAATATGAAAAAATTAGATTCACCACTCCAAAAACTACTGCTCCTTTCCAGATATATAGCAATCGCCTCACTCATTCAACGATATTTTCACAATATAGTTTCTCCTTACCTTCATCATAGAATAACATGCCTTAAATTGTATCCTTCCTCTGAATATTAAAAAATAGTAATTTTGATGATAGTAATTATTTTATGTGAATTATTTGAATAATATTGTATATATTGGGCTTCCAGTGGCACAACTTTTGTGTATTACTATACCTAATATTTCTAGCGATCTGATAGAAGGGGTTCGAGTTTGTTAATTAACCATGACGAAAAATCCCAAATATCAACAGTTGTAATTCATTCTCTAATTAATCATCAAGGTACAATTCATTATACTTATAGCTACATTTAGTATTATTCAATATACGTGCGGCATTGTTTGGTCAACACAAGTAATCTGACCAATGAAGACAATGGCTATTATGTCATTTTGGTGAAAATATTTAAAAAAAAAAAGCAAAGAAATATTAAAGAAAATTAAGGAAACAAGCAAAGATGTGTGCGTGGTTAGCAAGGCATAGATTTGGCATGTATAGTTTGCAATACAATATTCAATAACACAGTTATAGATTTATAACTTCATGTAATACATATTATAAGTAATTTTTATGCATAAATAATTTTCTATGTATATATATTAAATAACCATCTTATTACGTTAACCAACAATGAAAATTCCATAACAGTATTTTTAAAAAATATTTACCAGTAATCAATTTTTGCAAGATCTGACCACAATGCTTGCTCGTCATTTTGTCTTATATTACTAACTACACAATAGATTTATAAATAAGTTAGAAATTTAAAAGTGCAATATATATAATGATGAAAAATTTCACACGAGATAGATCCAATAAATAAAATAATACCAAAGAGGTGAAAGGAAATGTAATTAGCAACGTTGTCGAACGTCAGAAATTCAGTATTTTCTTGATCCCAAAGTATATATTAATAATTTTGTTGACATATGACATGATGCTTACTAATGTGAAAATATTAGATTTACCAATCCAAAAATTGCTACTCTTTTTCAGATACATAGCATTCACCTCACTCATTCAATGATATTTTCACAATACAATTTCTCCTTACCTTCATTATAGAATAACGTTCTCTAAATTCTTTCCTTCCTCTGAATATTAAAACTAGTAATTTTAATGATGGTAATCGTTTTGTGTGAATCCTTTGAATGATATTGTTGATAGTGGACTTCCAGTGGCACATATTTTTTGTGTTACTACACCTATTATACCTAGCAATCTTATGGAATGGGTTCGAGCTTGTTAATTAACCATGACAAAAAATCCCTAATGTTAACAGTTGTGATTCTTTCTCTTAGTAATCATCAAGGTATAGTTTATTATACTTATAGCTACCTTTCGTTTTATTGAATATACGTGCAACATCGCTTGGTTAGCTCAAGTTTGGCACAAGTAATCTGGCCAATGAAGACAATGGCTATTATGTCATTTTGGTGGAAAGAATAAAAAAAGGCAAAGAAATATTGAAGAAAATTAAGGAAACTGGCAAAGATGTGTGGAGTTGTTAGCAGGGCATAAATTTGGCACGTATAGTTCGCTATAAAATATTCAATAACACAATTATATATACGTATAGTTTGCTATACAATATTCAATAACACAATTATATATACGTATTGTTTGCTATACAATATTAAATAACACAATTATAGATTTATAACTACATGTAATGCCTATTATAATTGATTTTTTGCGCATAAATATTTGGTGATGAATATATATTAAATAACCAGTTTATTAGATTACTCGATAGTGAAAATTCCATAAGAATATTTTTAAAAAAATTTAGTAGTTATCGATTTTTGCAAGAACGGACCACATTGTTGGCTCGTCATTTTGTCACATATACCTGACTACACACTAAATTTATAAATAGCTAGAAATTTTAAAGTATAATATATTTAATGATGAAAATTTTTTCACATGATAGACCCGATAAATAATACTATACCAAAGAGGTTAAATGAAATGTAGTTAGCAATGCTGTCCAACGTCTGAAAATTTGGTGTTTTCTTGATCCAAAAATATATAATAATAATTTTATTGACATATAACACGATGCTTACTAATGTGAAAAAATTATATTCCCCACTCCAAAAGATGATGCTCCTTTTCAGATACATAGCATTCGCCACACTCATTCTGCGATATTTTCACAATACAATTTCCCCTCACCTTCATCATAGAATAACATTCTTTAAATTATATCCATCCTCTGAATATTAAAACTAGTAATTTTGATGATGGTAATCTTTTTTTGTGAATCCTTTGAATAATATTGTTGTTAGTGGACTTATAGTGGCACAACTTTGGTTTATTACTATACCTATTTTTCCTAGCGATCGTATGGAAGGGGTTCGAGTTTTTTAATCAACCATGACGAAAAATCCCTAATGTCAACATTTACTATGCTTTCTGTAAGTAATTGATCTCTTAATTTTATATGGTTGTTTTGAGACTTTTTTGACTCACCTATGTACACTTTTGTATTCTAGATCTTGTATATTGCCTTGAAATTCCCTTAGGAGAGTTAAGAACGACTTTTGCGCTCTTATCACTTTCCTAGGGAATTTGGTGTGACAAGGCAATTGTATCGAGATTTGAAGACTTTGAAGACTAACTTTGAGGATTGAAGACTTGAAGAATTGAAGACTTGTGGAAGTAAAGAATTAGACAAGAAAGAAGAAGAAATGAAGATTCAGCACTTGGTGTCTGTCGCGAGTCGCGACGCCTGTGTCGCGAGTCGCGTCAGAAAGCTGATTAGACTTACCTTTTTTGCTTTTGTGTACTATAAATAGCAAATCTTATCCTCTCTCTTCCACTCTTCTTCTTCCCAACTTTTCCCCCTTTGAAACCCTAGTTTCTCCTTGTTTTTCATCTTATTTAACTTTGGATTATGTTTAGTTTGATTATGATTATTAGTATGGATTGTAGTAGCTAAGTTAATCTCTTGGGAGCAATTGATTGAAGCTTCCAAACCCATGTAGTGAGAATATCTATTTCACTATTTCTTAAAGCATTTATTACTTAGAATTTATTGTGCCATGAATGTGTATGTTTACTTCATTTGTGCTATGTGTTGTTTGAGAATACGAAGTGTTTGTATGATTAAGTGTTACGGTGTTAAGAAAGTTTACAATTCTCTTTGGCATGAAAATCCAAGAACATGGAACTAGGACTTCTTGTTGTGTAAGTAATGTTAATCTTGCTAGATAAGTATGTTAATGTGGTTTGTTATCATATTTGTCCTAAGGTAGCAATAAAAGGTCGAATCTTGAATGTTGATTGTTCTAGGTAAAACCTAGTAAATGCTTTGTTTGGTTAAATAGCTAGGAATTTGATAGAATGCTTGTAGTTGTTATCAAATATATGATTCTTTGTGTATGATGATGACATTGATGAAATACCTTTAGGCGTTGTTTGTCTAAAGTTATCATTAATGAGGTTTGCAAATAGTTGTTTATCGCTTTTGTGAATTACTCTTAAGAAGAAAGGAATATTTAGCTTCAAAATAGAAGTGATACCATTCACCATAGGTAATGAATGTGATTGAATGAGTGAATGATTCTATGTACTATGAGAGGTTAGGAAGTGGGAATCAATTTCCCCCAGGGCTTTGTCATTGTTGTTTTTATCATCCTTTAGCAGTTTGTTGTATAATTAGCCTATTTATCTTCATCAGCTAATTATCTTGTTTTTACTTTCATAACTTAGGAAAAACTAACCAATTCCCCCCACCCCGTATTTACTTGGTTTTATATGCGTATATATATGCCTATATCCACCTTATGCATGAGCCCTTAGTAAAATCTCTCTTCTTTCTGGACGGCCCCGATTTACCACTATCTACTTAGTTGTATTTAGGATGCACTTTAGGGCTATAAATTATAACTTTAAGAAGTATGGTGACGACCTTCAAGTAATCATCAGGGTATAGAGACAGTTTGATTAAAGGCAGCAATCATCAGGAACCACCTTTGATTAGGATCCAAAGTAGGTTCCAAACTCGGAACTCCCTCCCAAGTCATGTCTTTCATTTTAAAGGCTGTTCTAAATTGATCAAAGGTAATTGTGCCTTTAATGAAAATCAATGAAAGGCATAACCGCCTTTAATTGGGTGTCTTTGTTGGGTAGTTTAACCCAATATATAAATGAAAATCAGCCTTTCCATACTTAGTTTATTTTCCATAGGTTTTCCTCCTTTGGTTTTCCTTTTGACCTTATCCACCCACTCTCCCTCCATAGATTTCCTCCACTTTCACTCTCCCTCCTTACGCTAGGATACTTCATAGAGTCATTTATGTTAAATTCTACTTTTATTCCATCAAATTCCATGGTGAGGGTACCTTTATGTACAACAATCATTGTCCTAAAAAATGGCCTCCCCAACAAAATTGGGGCGGAATGTTTATCATGCTCCATGTCAAGGACATAAAAATCCACGGGGAAAACTAAGGAATCCACCTTAACCAACACGTCCTCAACAATACCTTTAGGGTATGCACTAGAATGATCGGCCAATTGGATTACCACCCTGGTTTTGTGCAATGTACCCAAGTTGAGGTTTTCATATAAAGAATAAGGAATCACATTTATTGATGCACCTAAATCAAGCATAGGTTTTTCAAAATGTGTATTTCCTATTATGCAAGGGATTATGAACATGTCGGGATTGCTACATTTAGGGGGTAGCTCTTTTTGACACAAGGCAGAAACATGCTCACTTTTTCCATTTTTCAACTTATTTTTGGCCCTTTGTTTTCTATTCACAACACATAATTCCTTGAGAAATTTAGCATATCTAGTAATTTATTAGAATGGCATTCAAGAGTGGGATATTTACCTCACATCTACGAAAGACTTTGTAGATGTCCTTGTTGTTCTCCTTCCTCCTTTTGTCTTTCAAGGCTTCCGAAAATGGAGGTTCCAGTACATATGGAGGGATCTCCACCATCTTTGATCTTTTGTGAGGGGGAGATGAAGGTTTTGGGATGGAGGTTGACTTCAGTCTTGGCACCAATGTCTCCACCTCGATTTCTTCTTCCTTGCTCTTTTTAGCTAGCTCTTCGGCCTTCTTCTCATAGGCTTATTCCTTCTCAACCCATTTTTCAAACACCTCAATCCTCATAGTCTCCTCTTCAATGATTTCATTATCTGGTGAAGTGCCAACCTCTCTACCACTTCTCAAAGTGATAGCACTTGCATTTTGTCAAGGGTTGATCTTCGGTTGGGAGGGTAGCTTACCCTTTTCCCAGGCTTCCATCCGATTCACCACTTGAGCTATTTGGCTCACTTGAGTTTCCAAGTTCTTGATACTCGCCTTGGCTTAATCTTGAAATTTCTCACTTTTCTCCGCACACAGGCCCAACCGGTGAATGGCTTGCATCACCTCATCCTTTGTTAACCTCAAGCTCTCCCCTTGGTCTTGGGGTTTTTCTTGGAGCCTTTGAAATTTTTATTGAGGTGGCCTATATTATTGTTGAGGAGGCCGATATGGTTGAGGGTTTTGGCTTCCTTAAGGATTTCCATGCCGGAGGTTCGGGCTATCATGATTTCCTGAATTGTACGGCCGATTTTGGTACCCTTGATAACCTTGGTAGCCTTGGTGACCTTGTTAGCCTTGCCCACCTTTATATCCTTGGTTTCCTTGGTAGGCTTGATTCCCTTGATATCCCATGGCACTCACCTCCTCAACATAGTCCTCTTGCAAAGTAGGTCAAGTGTCCGTAGCATGCGCCAAGTAACAAATTTCACATGATTTAACATGTGGCGCATTTCCGGGCTTTGTCATCAAAGATTTCACCATGGATGCAAGGGCCGAGACTTGATCCTCGAGCTTCCCACTATTCGAATAGTCACTTGCGGGCATTGGATTTCTCCTTCTCAAATCAGCTCTTGAGCTAAAGTTTCTCGATTCTTCCACTAGCTCCTCATACAATTGCATAGCCTCGGAGGATTTCTTGTTCCCAAGGTTGCCACCACAAGAACATCTTACCAACCTTTGATCTTCATCAAGACGGCCATTGTAGAAGTAATAATCCAAATCCCCCTCTGAATAATCATAATAAAGGCAACTTTCAAGAAGCTTCTTGAACCTCTCCCAATAGTCGAAGAGAGATTCTTCATGCCATTGGAGAATGTTGCTTATATCCTTCTTCAAGACGGAAGATCTAAAGGCTGGAAAGTATTTGGATAGAAACTTCGTTTTCATATCAAGCTAACTCTTAATGCTCCATAGAGGAAAATGTATCCACAAAATGGTCACTAGGAGGGGTGTTATTCACACTTTCCAAAGAAAGCATCCAAGCTCGTCTCAAATTCAACTCTAACTTGAGGTCGTAGTGTAGGTGTTCTCATGAAGAGGATCACATACGAACCACACACCAAGAACTCGAACAATACGTCTCCAAGCCAAGTGAAAATGGCAAATCAACTAAGAAATCAAAATAAAAGAAAACTAACAAATATTTACAAATAGCATATAATCACACATATTATGCCAAAACACTTAAAAATAAATGTGCTAGGTCGTCCCCGGTAGCAGCGCCAAAATTTGGGAGGTCGTCGTCGTACCTCTCAAAATTAATACTTTTAAGTCCTAATGCTTCTTATCTACAATTGAGTAAATAATGGCAAGTCGGGGTTATCCACGAGAAGAGCGATCTTTTCAAGTGTTTAAACATATATAGGAGAAAGAATACTAGGCATATACATACATAGATACATATGAAAGCATGTAAACAAGGGGGGTTTTGGTTGGTTTGATCCTAAGTTATCAAATTAAAATACAACAACTAGTAAAGCAAGAGAACTATGCTAATCATGCAATACAACTAAAGATACGATGAAAACAACAATTAACGGAACCTTGGGCGCAATTGACTTTCACTTCCAAGCCTCTTATCCATCATTGGACAGGCAACCTAATTACTACTTTCACTACTTGTTGTGAAGACTAAACTTCTATCCTTCTTAGATAGTAGTTTGCAATAGTGAATTTGACATCTCTTGTAAAACCTCACCAATAACTCCCATAGTCGAAACACGACTAAAAATATCCCATTGATGGCATTTAGCACGAAGAATCAACAAGCTTGGCAACACTTATAAACACTACACCGTGTCTAAGCATTCAACCAATTCATGCATTTACACGAGATTAGTCAAGAACGATTGACATTCATAGAATTCTCTCATTTTCTACAAGCAACAAACATGACAAAGAGTTCAACATTATCAAATTCATCTAGCAATTATCAATCCATCAACACAATCAAAAGGTCTAAATCATACTCTTGGATTCCTATCAAGAAAAGAGGAAATAAACCCATTTTCCCAAACCCTAACCAGCATATTATACAAGTACTTCATATACTCAAGTTTTCAATAACATTAATGACATGAACAAAAAAATTCAATGTTTCATAAATACATAATAGTAAGAGTATTAAATATGATACAAATTGTTCTTAAAACATGGGCCAGGAAGCCTTAGTCAATTTCTCCCAAGAACTAGATTTAGCTACAAGAGTTCATACTAATTAATGCTAAACAACTAAACATAATACGAGAGAATTCAAAGATGAAAATGGAAGAAAATAGAGTTTTAAACAGTACCAAAAATACAGATTCAGAAGTTATGAATGAGAGGAAGCAGAGGGCTATTTGTTATGCAAAAATGATAAGGTTAGATTCTAGCCACCCGTAGGTCGCGACTCGCAACGGGCTCATCGCGACTCGTGTTGGTCTCGCGACGAGTGCCAGAATTTAATCCTGTTTTATTTTCTTCTTCTTGTGGTAAACATTTATCTTCGTAGCTATTCCTCTCATTTTTCAAGTCTTCAATGTCTTCATAAATGGTCTTCAAAGGCCTCTGGTCTTCATGTATTCGAAGCAAGTCTTCAAAAGTCTTTGAAAATGTGGTCTTTAATGGCCCCCGGTCTTCATGCCTCCATGTTCTTACCTTGACACGCAAAATCCACTTAGAAGAGGTAAAAGAGCATAAAGTTGCTCTTACCCCTCCTAAGAGAATTTCAAGGTAAAACACAATCTCTTTATAATAAAAGAGAACAAAAGTGATCCAAAACAGTACTAAATTATGCACATAAAATGGACATATCAGCTACCTTTAGTTTCATTCAATATATGTGCGACATCGTTTGGTCAGTACAAGTTTGGCACAAGTAATTTGACCAATGAAGACAATGTCTATTATGTCATTTTTGTGGAAAGAATATAAAAAAGGCAAAGAAATATTGAAGAAAATTAAGGAAACTGACAAAGATGTGGCAATATTAGCAGGGCACAGATTTGGAACCTATAGTTTGTTATACAATATTCAATAACACATTTATAGCTTTATAATTACATGTAATACATATTATAAGTATTTTTGTGTGTGTAAATATTTGGTTATGATTATATATTAAATAACCATCTTATTATATTAACCGGCAATGAAAATTACATAAGATTATTTTTAAAATAATTTACCAGATATCGGTTTTTGCAAGAACTAACCACATTGTTGGCTTGTCATTTTATCTCTAATACCTAACTGCACAATAAATTTATAAACAAGCTACAAAATTAAAAGAAAAATATATACAATGATGAAAATTTTAAAACAGGATAGGCCCAATAAATAAAACAATACCAAAGAGGTGAAATAAAATGTAGTTAGCAACATTGTCCAGCATCCAAAAATTTGGTATATCCTTGATCCCAAAACATGTGTTAATAATTTTATTGGCATATAACACAATACTCACTAAAGTTAGATCCACCACTCCAAAAACTACAGCTACTTTCTAGATACATAGCATACACCGCTCCAAAAGTTGTGGTTCCTTTCCGGATACATAGCATACGCCTCACTCATTCAGCAATATTTTTCACAATATAATTTCTCCTTACCTTCATCACAGAATAATAAGCTTTGAATACTAACCTTCCTCTGAATGTTAAAACTAGTAATTTTGATTATGGTAATCAGTTTTTGTGAATCCTTTGAATAATAGTGTTAATAGTCAACTTACAGTTGCACAACTTTTTTGTATTACTATACCAATTATTCCTAGCGATCTTATGGAAGTGGTTCGAGTTTATTAATTAACCGTGATGAAAAATACCTATATTCAATAGTTGCAATTCTTTCTCTAAGTAATCATCAAGGATTAATCCATTCTACTTATAACTACCTTTAGTTTTATTCAATATACATGCGACATTGTTTGGTCCGCACAAGTTTGGTGTGTTCGATGACATACACATCCCCGTACCTATCACTCACGTGTCAATTTTATGTGCATATTTTAGTACTTTTTTGGATCACTTTTGTGCTCTTTTGTTATCAAGAGCTTGTGTTTTACCTTGAAATTCTCTTAGGAGAGGTAAGAGCGACTTTACGCTCTTTTGCCTTTTTCTAAGTTGATTTTGTGTGACAAAGGAAGAACATCAAGACTTGAAGACCGGAGACCATTGAAGATCACATTTTGAAGACTTTGAAGATTTTAAGACTAGCTTTGAAGATTGAAGACAAAAAGAATCGAGGATTTGAAGGCAAGGCGACGCAAGGGTGAAAATGGGTAGCCAGCCCGGGCGAGCCCATTCCCGCCCGGGCAGGAACCTGCTATACTTTTGATTTTTGCTTTTCTTTTCATCCCTCTTGTACTATAAAAGGAATTTTTGGCTTCCCACTTCATATCTTATCCTTCTTGGTCGAATTCCACCTTCTCCAAACCCTAGGTTCTTCATCTTTTCCATCCTTTATCTCTTTATTTCTCTATGCATTTGTTTATGGATGTTAGTATGATTTTTATTAGCTAATATAGTTCTTGGAAGCAATTGATTGAAGCTTCCAAACTTATGTAGTAAGATTCTATGTTTTCTCATTTATGAACATTTATTGGAGAGCATTTATTATGCCATTAATGTTGTGTTTTGCCTCATTATACCATGGGTTATATGAGTATATAAAATGTTTGTATGATTGAAGTGTTAGGGTGTTAGGAAAGTTGCAAATTTCTTAACTCATTTGACATGAAATCCAAAAGCATGGATTAAGAACTTCTTGTGTATAATGTGTGGCAATTCTTGCTATATGAGTATGTTAATGTGGATTGTTTTCCTATTTATCCCATAGATGTGAAGTAAGGTTGAACCTTGAATGTTGTTTGTTCTAAGTTTAATCTAATGAATGATTTGTTTGGTTAAATGACTATGTGTTTGGTAGAAGGCTTGTTGTTATCAAACCTATGTTCCTTTGAGTGAAATGTCATTGATAAAATACCCCTATGATGTCTTTTGTCTAGGGTGATCATCAATGAGGTTTGCAAATAGTCGTTATTTGTCTTTGCAAACTACTATTAAGAAGGAACGAATGTTGATCTTCGAATGAGAAGTGATAGCATTCCCAATAGACAATAAATTTAATTGAATGAGTGAATGAATCAATTAGCTATGGGAAGTTTGGAAGTGGAAGTCGATTGCCCCCAAGGCTCCGTTAATTATCATTTTAATCATCTCTTTAGTTGTATTGCATGATTAGCATAGTTGTCTTTCTTTGCTAATTGTTGTCTTTCAATTTGATAACCTAGGATCAAAAACCAACCCCCCCCCTATTTACATGCTTTTATATGTATCTATGTATGTATATGCCTAGTATGTTTTCTCCGCTATATGTTTAAACAGTTAAAAAGATCCCCCTTCTCGTGGACAACCCCGACTTTCCATTATCTACATAAGTGTAGATAGGAAGCATTAGGGCTTAAAGGTATTAACTTTGAGAGGTACATCGACAACCTCCCAAATTTTGGTGCCACTTCCGGGGAAGAGGCATTTATTTTTAAGTGTTTAGGCATGTTATGTGTGATTATGTGCTAGTTGTAAATATTTGTTAGTTTGCTTTTGTTTTGATTTCTTAGTTGACTTGACATTTTTTCTTGGCTTGGAGATGTATTTTTCAAGTTCTTCATGTATGGTTCGTATGCGATCCTCTTCACAAGAACCCCTACACTATGACCCCGAGTTAGAGTTGAATTTGAGACGGGCTAAGAGGCTTTCTTTGGAAAGTGTGAATAACACCCCTCCTAGTGACCATTTTGTGGATACCTCTAATTCTATAGAGCATCAATGTGATCATGAAGATAAGCATCCAGGGGGGGCTTCAACATCCTCCTCTCCAAGGGAGAGATCCTTCACTCTGCGGAAGGGAGATTCCTTTGGGGCAAGCATTGTTAAGAGACATTATGGCTCCCAACCTCGATCAATAATCAATGTGCATTGAGTATCCCTTGGTTGGACCGAATAGGCACTTCGAGCTAAAGACCGGGTTCATAAACATGCTACCCATCTTCCTTGGTAGGCAAGGTGAGAATGCCAATAAAAACCTCACCGAGTTTCACTTTTTATGTGGTGGTATGGTTCCTTATGGAATAGATGAGGATTTTTAAAAGTTGAAGGCATTCCCGTTCACACTAAGGGATGGTGCAAGAGATTGGCTCCACTACCTACTACCCAAGATCATCAAGAATTCGCTTGACATGAAGATGAAACTTCTAGCCAAATACTTCCCAGCGTCGAAATCCGCCACCTTGAAGAAGGACATAAGTAACATCCTCCAATGGCATAAATAATCCATCTTTGACTACTGGGAGGGATTCAAGAATCTTCTCGGAAGTTGTCCTTACCATGGTTATTCGGAGAGGAATTTGGTCTAATACTTCTACAATGGTCTTCTTAATGAGGATCAAAGGTTGGTGAGAATTTCTTGTGGTGACACCCTTGGGAACAAGATGTCATCTAAGGCTATGCAATTGTATGAGGAGCTAGCGGAAGAATCAAGGAACTTATGAGGAGCTAGCAGAAGGATCAATGAACTTAAGCTCAAGGGCCGATTTCAGAAGTAGAAATCCAATGCCCGCAAGTGACTCTTCCAATAGTGGGAAGCTCGAGGACCAAGTCTCGGCCCTCATATCTATGGTGACGCTGTTGATAACAAAGGCCGGAAATGTGCTGCATGTCAAATCGTGTGAAATTTGTTACTTGGCGCATCCTATGGACACTTGGCCTACTTTACAAGAGGACTATGTTGAGGAGGTAAGTGCCATGGGATATCATGGCAACCAAAACTACCAAGGTGCGCAGGGATATCAAAGGAATGAGGGGTACCAAGGTGTCCAAGGCTACCAAAATTGACTATACTATTCGATTAATCGTGATAACCCAAACCTACGGTATGGAAACCCTCAAGGAGGTCAAAACCCTCATCCATATCGGCCCCCTAAAAAACAATATAGGCCACCTTAACAACAATTTCAAAGGCTCCAAGATAAACCCCGAGACCAAGGGGAGAGCTCGGAGTTAACAAAAGATGAGGTGATGCAAGCCATTCACTGTTTAGGCATGTGCACGAAGAAAAGAAAAAACTTCCAAGATGAAGACAAGGCAAGCATCAAGAACTTGGAAACTCAAGTGAGCCAAATAGCTCAAGTGGTGAATCGGATGGAGGCTCAGGAAAAGGGTTCCCAACCGGAGATCAACCCTCGACAAAATGCTAGTGTTATATCTTTGAGAAGTGGTAAAGAGGTTAGCTCTCCCCCGGTTGGTGAAGTTTTTGAAAATGAACCTAGATGGATTGAAATACTTGAGAAAGAAGTGGAGGAAGAGAATGAGGAGGTGGTCAAGGAGCAAGCAAGGAAGGTAAAGGAGAAGGAAGAGGAGATCACCGTTGAGAAATCAACCTCCAATCCCAAACCTTCATCCCCTCCTCACAAGAAGGAAAACGTGGTGGAAATTCCCCCATATGTGCCGGAACCACCGTTCCCGGAAGCTCTAAAGGACAAACGGAGGAAGGAATCCAACAAAGACATCTACGAAGTCTTTCATAGGTGTGAGATAAATATCCCTCTTTTGAATGCTATTGAGCAAATTCCTAGCTATGCAAAAATTTTGAAGGAATTATGTGTGGTAAATAGGAAACAAAGAACAAAGAACAAGCTTAAAAATGGGAAAAGTGAACATGTCTCTGCTTTGTGCCAAAGGGAGTTACCCCTTAAATGTAGCGATCCCGGCATGTTCAGAATCCCTTGCATGATAGGGAATACACATTTTGGAAAAGCAATTCTTGACTTAGGTGCATCAATAAATGTGATTCCTTACTCTTTGTATGAAAGCCTCAATCTTGGTACTTTGCACAAAACTGGGGTGGTGATCCAACTAGCCGATCGTTCTAGTGCGTACCCTAAGGGTATCGTCAAGGATGTGTTGGTTAGGGTGGATTCCTTAATATTCCCCGTGGATTTTTACGTCCTGGACATGGAGTATGATAAACATGCCGCCCCAATCTTGTTAGGGAGGCCATTTTTTAAGGCCTCTAGGACCATCATTGATGTTCATAATGGTACCCTCACCATGGAATTTGATGGGATTAAAGTAGAGTTTAACATAAATAACTCTATTAAGTATCCTCTTGAAGAGTACTCTTGCCATGCTATTGATTTTGTTGACAATGTTGTGCAAGATGTTTTTTAATTGAGTGGTGATGATTCTTTGTTAGTTGATTTGGAAAATGATGTTGAAAATCCATGTCTTGTATATTCCATGAGTACTAACTTGAAGGAAAGCATTGAGAAGTTAAGCATTCTTGAGGAAGTGGTGCAAAGTCCTCACCCTCTAGTCGTAGAGGAAACCAAAGAACTGGAATTCCTCCCGTCCCTTGTGAAAGCTCCAGTGATTGAGCTTAAACCTTTGCTAAGTGACCTCAAGTATGCATTTCTTTGGGAAGAGGAGACACTTCCGGTTAACATTTCAAGCAAGCTCACCAAGGAGCAAGAAGAAAAGTTGATAGTGGTGCTACGGGAGAATAAGGAAGCAATGGGATGGACTATTGCCAACATCAAAGGCATAAGCCCATCCACTTGCATGCATAGAATTTTGTTGGAAGAAGATGTGACACCCGTGCGACAACCTCAACACCGTTTAAACCCGCCTATGATGGAGGTGGTAAAGGCAGAAATTCTCAAGTTGCACCAAGCGGGCATTATCTATCCAATCTCGGATAGCAAGTGGGTAAGTCCAACTCAAGTGGTACCCAAGAAGAGTGGGGCGATGGTGGTCAAAAATGAAAAGGGAGAGTACCCACTCGAGTTCAAAACGGGTGGTGCGTTTGCATTGAGTACGGGAGGCTAAATACGGAAACTCAGATGGAACACTTCCCATTGCCATTCATTGATCAAATGCTCGAGAGGTTAGCAAGCCACCCCTTCTATTACTTTTTGGATAGATACTTGGGGTATTTTCAAGTAGCTATCGCCCAGGAAGACCAAGAAAAAATCACTTTCACGTGCCCCTTCAGTACGTTTGCCTACCGGCGTATGCCTTTCGAGTTATGTAATGCACCCACAAATTTTCAAAGGTGTATGGTAAGCATTTTCTCAGAATTTGTTGAAATATTTGTCGAAGTATTCATGGATGATTTCACCATTCATGGTAATTCTTTTGACAACTGTTTAGCAAATTTGGTGTTAGTTCTTAAATGCTGCATTGATACTAATCTTGTGTTAAATTCTGAAAAGTGTAATTTCATGGTAGAGCAAGGCATTATCTTAGGCCATGTTGTCTCCTCTAAGGGTTGAGGTTGACAAGGCAAAGATAGACACAATTCAAACTTTTCCTTATCCTACTAATGTGCGCGAAGTGCGCTCTTTTCTAGGTCATGCAGGATTCTACCGCCGGCTCATCAAGGATTTCTCAAAGATAGCATCTCCTTTATGCAAGTTGTTGTAAAAGGAGATGGAATTTGTGATGGATGAGGGTTGTAAAGGGGCCTTCAATATAGTGAAAGGAAGGTTGGTCTCGGCTCCTATCATACAATCCCCAGATTGGTCGTTACCTTTTGAGATCACGTGTGATGCCAGTGATTACTTGGTCGAAGGGTGGGAAGAGCGTCTCACACCATCTACTACGCATCCATATCTCTTAATGAGGCCCAAAGAAACTACTCCACCATAGAAAAGGAGTTGCTAGCAGTGGTATTTTCTGTGGAAAAATTTTGATCTTACTTTCTTGGTACAAAATTTATTGTGTACACTGACCATGCAACGCTTCGTCCCTTGATGATGAAGAAAGAGGCCAAGCCAAGATTGATTAGGTGGATCCTGCTTCTGAGTAAGTTTGAGTTAGAGGTGCGAAACAAGAAGGGTACAGAGAACCTCATGGCTGATCATCTGAGCCGGTTGCAACCATGCTAAGATAGTGAGGTAAATCTATCAATGAAGGAGCAACTATGGGAAAAGTTCCCCGATGAACAAAAGTTCGCCATTAGGGACCTCCAACCATAGTATGCCAACATTGTGAACTTTCTTATCTCTGGTAAATTTCCTCCTCACTTTTCTAAGGCATAGAAAGATAAGCTTAAAAGTGATGCTAAATATTATGTGTGAGATGATCCCTTTTTGTGGAAACATTGTGTAGACCAAGTTGTTAGGAGATGCATCCTCGATAATGAAGTGCATTTGATTCTCACTCTTTGTCATTATCATGCATGTGGCGGTCATTTTGGATCTAAAAGGACGGCTAGAAAAGTCTTAGAAAGTGGTTTTTATTGGCCTACTTTGAATAAGAATGCATACATATTTTGTAAGTCTTGTGATAAGTGCCAGAGAGTAAGAAGTGAGATGCCCCAAAAAGCTATTCTATATTGTGAAATCTTTGATGTTTGGGGTATTGACTTTATGGGGAAATTTCCCTAGTTTTTATGGCTTTACATATATTCTTCTTGTTGTTGATTATGTGTCAAAGTGGGTTGAAGCAAAACCAACTAGGACTGACGATTCTAAAGTGGTTACAGAATTCCTGAAAGATAACATCTTCTCTAGGTTTGGGGTACCTCGAGCCTTGATTAGTGACCGTGGCACCCATTTTTGCAATCGGGCCATAGAGGCACTCTTGAAGAAGTATGGAGTTACTCACAAGATATTCACCACCTATCACCCGTAAACCAATGGGCAAGCCAAAGTTTCCAATTAGGAAATCAAGTCCATCCTTCAAAAAAATGGTTAATCCTATCCCAAAGGATTGGAGTTCTCGGTTGAATGATACCTTGTGGGAATATAGGACGGCTTACAAGACACCAATCGGTATGTAACTATACTGGTTAGTGTTTGGTAAGCCATGTCACCTACCGGTGGAAATTCAACATAAGGCTTACTGGGCGTTCAAAGAATTCAATCTCAGCATAGATGAAGCCAGTTTGCATAGGAAGTTACAATTCGATGAACTAGATGAAATCCGGAGGGATTCCCATGAGAACGCCAAAATCTATAACGAGAAGACAAAGGTGTGGCACGACAAGATGACCATTAGGAAGGAATTTGACGTAGGTCAAAAAGTCCTCCTATTCCAATCCCGCATTCGCCTATTTCCTGGTAAGTTGAGGTCCCGATGGATTGGTTCTTTTGAGGTTGTGAAGGTATTCCCACATGGTGCGATGGAAATCTTAGATCGAGCTAAGTCCAAGAAGAGGAGAAGGGAGAAGGGGAGAAGTTGAGGTCCCGCATGGACAACGTTTGAAGCCTTACCATGAGAACTTTGTGCCAGAGAAGGGAGAGGACGTTAAGCTCCTCAATCCGATTTGTGAGTAAGCTCCAAGAAGGGGAGTAAGTCATGCCGAAGACTTTAAATAAACTTGGTTTTGATCATCCGGATCGTCATTCGTAACCCTCCAGGACAAGGGTTAGGTGACCCTCCACACGCAGAGGAGGCAAGTTGCTCTTCCCTAAGAGGGGGCTGGCCTCCGAGCTGGTGTTCCCGGGGGGATCAGGTTCGGCCGGGGAGTACAATAGAGGGGGGCTATATCATTTCTTGGCCTTTGAGGGGAAGGCTAAGGCATCGAGGCACCATCGTGACCCCATTTCTTCCCAGGAGCTCCGACTGAACCTTGGAGTGAGCCTTCGGTCAGATAGGGCTAGAAATGGGATGGTTGTAAGAGGCTTCCAGGGTGGCCTCTACGAAAATTGCCTCGGCCTCTATCTCGTTGTCGAAACCAAGAGTTGTAGAAAAATCCACTGAACAAAAGGAAACAAGGGAAAACACGAATTAGCTAACAGAACGAAAGAAAAAAAAGACTAGATAAAAGCAAGGGAAAGAAAAAACTAAGGATGCCGCAAACACCTTCAGAAGGTGAAGAAGAAATCCCAATGGGATTCTCTTCAGTGTTCTCTGCTAGGGTAGGCTCTGGCACGACCTTAGCAGTTTCAAAGGTGCACCTGGAAGGTTTAAGGCTGCTACCCTTAGTCTTTCGCTTCTTGGCATCCTTTGAAGCCCCTCCATCAACAGCCGAAGAGGGCTTCCATTTTACTTTCGTTTTAAGAGGCTGATCACCCGCATCTTTCTTCTTGATTGCAGTGGCCTCCTCCTTAGTGATAGAAGTCCTCTTCTTGGCAAGCTTCTCTTTCTTGGAAAGCTTCTCCTATTTTTTCCCTTTGCTGGAAACAGACTCCACAGCTCTCGCTGGAGGTTCAATCCAAACTGCCCCTTAATTATAAATCAAGTTATGTACTTCCTTTGGCCATACAAAGCCAAAATTCCTCGAGATATCAAAGGAATAGCTTAGAAATAGATTCCTATCCCTCATGACACTCTCCGGAGCGACATATGTGACAGGATTCTCGAACTTAGGTTTTAGATTCCAATCTGGAACAAAGTAATCCTCGGCCTCCTTCTCAAACGTGAAAATATGAGCTTTGTGCCAACCTTTGCAGCTTGTAGCAATTTTTATGGGGTGATCCGAGAATCTGTTGAACAAAGTCACAATCCTCCGGCTGAATGCATGACTGATCTGCTGCCAGAGAGGTAGTATAATGACCTAAACAACTTGTACCTATTAGTGATACCTAAGTTGTTACACCGATTCATAATTGCCATAACCATTAGGATGGTGTTTGAATGCACTTGGGCCAAGCTCACTTGATGCTCCTCCAGAAGATGAGAGAGGATGAGGGGTAGAGGGAAAAATAATTTGAACTTGAAGTGGCGCTCATAGATAGTGCACTGACTAGGCATTGTATCCCTTGGGTTTTTGTCTTCTTGGAGGACCTCCAACTTCAAATCCTCTGGAATTCTCACCCATAAAGGGATGGTCTTCAATAACTTAGCTATCTCTGGAGCCAATGTTTCTAGGTTTTCGGGAACAGGAGTTAATATTTTCTCAAAAAAGTAAGGCTTTCTTGCCTCATCTTCTTAAACCTGGGCCCAGCTTGGGACCGGAGACCTTAACAGTACCCACTTTCGGTGGAAACCCGAGGGCGGTACGAAGCTGCTACTAGAACTCCCCTAGCATTTGAACCCATAGCAGAATAGCTAGTTGCCAAAGATCGAACGACACCGGAATCTTGGAGTCAGGAACCATCAACGCCGGCGGCCGAAGCAGCTTAGGAATAATCTGGAATGGAACCCCTTCTGGGTTAAGGCATTTGCGACATCCTTAAGCAAAATAGAAGATAAAAGGTCAGGGAACTTACTATGTAGTGGCCGAAAAAGGTAGTTGGAGCTCTCAAAAAGTGTGAACGGAGAAAGGGCGCCGACGAAGTGCTCTGAGAGAGAGAGAGCAAAGAGTTTGGAAGTTATGAGAATTTTGAGTCAGCTAAAAATGAGAAACAGTGAAAGGATTTGCGTATATATATATAGGAAGTGGAAAAGGGAGCAATTATTACCTCGGGCCATCAAGTGAAAAAGTAGCTGCGTAGGTAAGTAGGTCGCATAGATCGAGGTAATCATGGGGAAGTGGTGCACGTGGAGCCCAACAGGGGCTCCACACGCTTAGAGAAGAAAGGGTAAGCATCATGCACACATTTTCCACTCCCCGCTTTGATTCAAATCCTAGTCCCAAGCAACCTTTTCACTTCCTATTTCAAATTTTTTAGTGCTTAGCTCTCTGAACGAGGGTAGGAAGGCCAAGGGCCGAACCCATCATGACTTTGCATACGAACACTCTTAAAACTTGGGAGGATCGGATCCACTACGCCGGAACCCCTATCCCTTAGTGGAGGGATTCGAATGCCTAACTTTCTTGCAAAGATCAAAAGGCTAAAAGCCGAATCCCCTAACAATAAGCAGCAGTTTTGAAACCTCTACTCTTTAGTAGAAAGATTCAAACACTTCACTTTTTAGTACAGAATGAAAACACAAATTTTGAATCCAATACCTTTAAGATATTGGGGATAACAGATCTTAGACCCTGACACAGATCAATAAGCTAAAGACTGAACCCCCCTTATCCAGTAAGGACCGAAGACCCTCGGTTCCTAACAAAGATTAGAAGACCAGGGCCCAAACCCTTACTCTAGGCTACTGGGGCTCGAAGGCCACCAGGGGATATAAAAGAGACACGATCTAGGTACTTAGGCCCTAGCATAGACTAGAAAGTCGAGGGTCGGACCCCCAATACATTTTATCTGCTTGAGCAAAAAGTTCGACGCCAACCTAGAACGGAACCTCAACTTGCCACGGGGATGCCAAAATCATATCCCTCAGGCGTTGGGAATTTTCGGATGCAAGTACAGATTTGAACTCCCAATCCGGGGATAAAATTTGAAGGACAAACCCTCAATTTTCCAGGGGCTTATTGATAATGTGTAAAACCGTACGGGCTTAAGGGCCTGTGCGTCCGACCATTGACCCAATGCTTTACCCTTTAGGTAAAGCCCTCTTTTGGGCTGGCCCAAGGTGGAGTACTTGTTCCATAAGCAAACAAAATAGTAGCCCTACTTGCCTACCTATATAAAGGCCAAATGTAATCCTATACACATGACTATTCATTCCTTATTACACCTTCATACACTGTTTGCTTACTTGGCCGTCAGAGACTCTTCCCCTTGGACATCTCTGGGAGCTTTTTCTTGCAGATTCAGGCATGGAAGATGGCATCGTAGTAGCGGCAGCAAACTGGGGCGCATTAGTTAGTACCTCGAAGAAGGTAATCAAGAGTCTTCCGTGTGGGAACTTGATTACCTATATTTTGAAAATGGTGGAGGGGTTGGAGTTAAGTGGGGAGGAAAAACCATGAAAATACTTTCACAAACAATATTTTTTGAAGAAAAGTGGGTATTATTGGATCACAAGTGGTATCATAAGACACCGGCAACTGCTGAACAAAGCAAGAGGCGTAGAATCGAAAAAGGTAATATATTTACACTACATTCTTTAAAAAAAACCCACTATATCGTTAGTTGTTATGTTATCCTAATAGCTTATCCTTTTCTTTTGTAGATGAGTCCGGTCCAAAATTTATGAAGGCCATGAAGAGGGTTTACAAATGGGTTCACGATGAGGTGTCCCAATTGAGAGAGCGTGTATGGACCCTTGAGCAGAAGCTGAGAGCATATGAGAGAGCCCTCAAAGAATCTAAGAAACCACCACTTAAGAGATGTTATTCCTTGTAATGTCCATTTACTATATTTGTACTCTAGATTCTCTCAATTTGGTTGTTGAATATTATTCTACTCTATATTCGTGATTTGAATGTTGAATTTCTTAACTCTTATGTTTTGATTTCTAACATGTTGACATTTTGATACTTTGATTTGTATGTAAAATGCATGAGCTTGCAATTTTAATGTAATCTGATTCCTAAAGATATGGTTGGAATGACAATGTAATGAAACTGGTACTTGGATAGGAAATGTAGACAAAATTACAAATGACCACATCTCTAGACGAGGTTCCAAGCTAGGAAGTTCCTCTTTGGTAATGGTCAACTACAAAAAAAATTGCAAAATAGCGCTAGATGTTTACCTTACACTGCTTTTTTTTTCATCTTCCCTTTTGGTGCCTTCCGCCGCTTGGTCATCTTTCTATGGTTGTCGACCCATATAACTTCACTGTAGTCCGTGTGACCCACTAAACTCATGCAAACTAGCCTCATCCTCTTGGAGGAGAAAATTTTCTTCATTTGACCCAATTCCAGTATTTGTACCAAAACCAATCAAATCCTCTTGTTCAAAATCCTCCACGAAAGCCATCTTGCCCTTAACCACAATCTCCCACCGGGAATCAATAGGATCTTTTACGTAGAAAACTTGATGAGCTTGTCCGACCAATATGAATGGATTTTCTCTCCAACCAATCCAGCTATGATCCACCGGTGTGAAATCCAAATCTTCCATTCTTGACCATTGTTGAAATAAACTCATTCACATTTGAAAACCGGCACTCTCATTGTAACATAATCGAGCTCACAAATTTTTGTAATGGTACCAATGTAGCAAGTATAGGCGTACATCAGATTATTGTTGGCCATACTACAAACATGCAAAGCTTTGGAAACAAGTGAAACTCTATTATTCTAAGACACTCCTTTATCATCCATTGATTGTGTAGCAAACATAAAACCGTTGATGTCATTACTTCCGAAAGATAGAATGGTACCCAGTGGTCTCCAAGATAACCATTTGACTGTTTCTGGATACAGACCAGTGGGCACGTGAGATCGTTGCCAAGAAGTAAAATTTCTAGTGTGTTGTTGAAAAACTCATGCTTCATTGAAAGTGGGATTCAACCCTTGAATTTCATCCATGTGAATCTCAATGTATAGGAAAACGTCCTCATGATTCTGAAGAACATACAAATGAGCAGTGCACAAATCCTCAGCATTGGCTAAATAGCTTACCCTATCGAACCCCTACACCATCCAATTGCCCTTCATGCCTGGATCTGGGAACCCCCACAGATTCAACCTCCTTAATATATTCGGTTCAAAATTCAATAGCTTTCTCATCACAATATCATTGCACAATACTTGCATAATGCCTATACCTATTCTTCACAAAATTCTTGAATATTTTCATGTATCGCTCAAAGGGATACATCCATCTTAAAAGTACGGGACCGCGGAGCTTCATCTCCCTAACCAAGTGAGTTATCAAATGAACCATTATGTAGAAGAACGAAGGTGGGATACAATACTTCTACAATCATAGTTTGCAACTGATCAAGCTTTGCAACACTGGTGGTTTTTGAACATACAGAATTGAAGAACAAATATAGCTTAGTAAGACACAACTGTACATGGGATGGCAGCGACGATCGAATCGCAATGGAATTCGATTCTTGCAACTAGCTGTGGCAGTCGTGGGATTTCAATTCACCCAACTTCAACTCTGTTAGCAATACACAAGCACTGATATTTGAAGAATACGCTCTAGGCACTATCACACTACTCAGCATCTCACAGTACGACTTCTTCACCATCTGAAACATTGAGTAACAAGTAGAAGAGAGATAACAAGTATCTCCATCAGTAACGGGACCAAGATTTTCCCTAATACCCATGTCATCCAAATCAAGTTGAGACTTCAATCCATCTTTGGTTTTACCAGGAGTATTCAAAAGTGTGCCAATTAAAGCACCATAGACATTTTTCTCTATGTGCATTACATCGAGACAGTGTCTAACAACTATATCCTACTAAAAAGGAGTTGAAAAAAGATTGAGCATTTCTTCCAACTACCTTCAATTGCTAACTTCCACTTCCCCTTACCAAAATTGTTAAGCAATCCTTTAACTTTTTCAAATACCTCAGTGCCGGTTAGTGGTATAGGTGCACCTCGCAACTCTGTCTTGCTATTGAACCACATCTTGGAAAAATGCCACGAATGCCCCTCGGGGAGAAATTGTCGATGTCCCTGGTAAAAAGTTTTAGAACTATTCTTAAGTTGACAAAATGAGGTTTCTTTCTCACAAATCGGACATGCATAGTGTCCTTTCCAAGAATAACCCAACAAATTTTCATAAGCGGGAAAATCATTTATGGTGCAAAACAAAAGGGCTTTCATCATGAATATATCATCCACCACAGCACCTTAAGTACAGACTTCATGTTTGAACAACATCAACAAATCATCCACTAGGGGCGCAAGATATACATCAATGTCATTACACTGTTGTTTGGGGCCCAAAATCATCATTGACAAGAGTACATATTTTCTTTTCATTATCAGCCACGACGGTAGATTGTAGATCACCAACATTACGAGCCAAGAACTATATGTGCTGCTCATTTTGTCAAATGGATTCATTCCATCATTTGACAGTCCTAGCCTTAAATGTCGGGAATCTAATCCAAACTCCGGGTATATACCATCAAGCTTTTTTCCATTGCTCACTATCGAACGTATGCCTCATGGCATCATCCACCGGACGATCTCTTTCTGCATGCCCTCGTAGTAAATTTTCATCTTCTTTGGAAGCAAACAAACTCTGCAACCGTGAAATTATCGGAAAATACCATAAGACCTTAACGGGTGTCTTTTTCTCGAAACGATCCCCACCTCTGCACACACACCAATTTCACCATGCTTTAACTTGTATCAAGATTCACCGCATACCCGGCATGTTTCAAGTTTCTCATCCTCCTTCCCCCTAACCAACATGCAATCATTAGAACATGCATGGATTTTTTCTAATTCTAAACCCATAGGACAAAGAACTCTTTTCACATCATAGGATTTCTCAGGCATACAATTTCCTTTGGGAAGAAATTCTTGAACCAATTCCAGAGTTTCAGTCATCAATTTTTCAGTTCGACTAAATTTGGCCTTTAAATTCATGATTTTCAACGTTGTGCTCAAAACTGAATGTTTTAACCCCACGTACAATGGAAATTATTGTCATTAAGCAACGACTCTAGGACCTCAGGTTTACCATGGAATTTTCTGGAAACGTCCTCCACCATCTATTCAAATCGATCATTACAATCTAATTCAACCCTTTCCTTGATTCCAACCTTTCCACCTGTATTTGTCGGTACCTCGCTGTGCCATATCCAACAAGTGTAACTTGTTTGGAAACCTCAAAAAATAAGGTGTTTACTCAACTTCTCCCTCCCTAAATTCCTGCAATCCTTACATGGGCAACGTGCATGCACGACCCTATTTTTGCCCGCATGTTCAAAAGCCACCAAAATAAATGAATCTACTAGACAAATATGATCGGGTGATGTCCTAAGGTCGCTCTTGATGAGTCTAATTCTATCCATTAACTACATGAAAATAACATCAAGACACATTCAATCATATACGCAACACAATTCCAATGAGCAACATATCAAATCAAAACCCTACTCTAAAGCATTACAAATCTTACTCAATAAGAAAATAATTATTTCGATTGGATAAGAATATTTGTATATGTACAGTTACCTTAGCCTTTTACTTCCAAAGAGTGCCCTAAATTTTTAGCTTATTTCTCCAAATGAAAATAAAGTTGGTCATTTGTATTTATTGCTACTTTCGGTGTGTTCTGACATCGGAAGTTCAGTCGGACCTTCCAAAATTCAAGGTAATTATAATCCGTTGTTGTTCTAGAACCGGACATCTTAACGATATATGTTAAGAACTTGGAAGACAGATTGTTGTTTCAGTTACAAAGCATACCAACCTATTTCGAGTCTGGAATAACAATCGGATCCTTGTTCCGATTCTGACATGTCTTTCGGATCCCTGTTCCGAGTTTGTAACATGAAGCATTCAAAGTCACACCGACAGAACTGTCTTCCATTCCCATCATTCAAAGAAGATTATAAACAAATCGCCTTAAATGGCCAATAACCGCCTTTAAAAAATTAGGGGGTTTGAATGTGCAAGGTTCCGAGCTTGGAACCACTCCAGGAAGGTTGTTTTACAAAAATTTTGTGGAACCGCCTTCTAATGCTGACTTTAATGAGGCTTCATCCACTAGTGTAGCTTCAGTCCCCTTAGGAAACTTTTGTTATTGGGTTAGCCGTACACTTCACATGTTTCCCAACAATTCACATGGCATCATCAAATGATACAAGTCTTGGATAAGAATATACAACTCACTAGAACACCCTTGTTGACGATTTGATATTTGTTTCAATTTATTGCACGAGGTTCATATACTTTTAAAAATATTTTAAAATATATTATCAGAATATAAAATATTTACAATCTCACTATAAAATTTATTGAAACGAGATTTTCCATGATTGGTCTGACAATTAGGCGACTTTCTAAAGAATAAATACTCGAGTCTGTCTCTTGAAAGACGGTATTTCCATAAGTTATGGAAAGACCAAGGTTTAAACTGCAAATTAGAAAAAATCAAGATAAAATTTTTGAGTTGCGTTAATCAGGTCATAAACTTATAACTACTGCACGATGCATAAATTTTTTAATATTGTAACTAAAACCTTTTACGTTGGTATAATTCTAATTCAACCACGTCTTTCCATATGCCCTATGGAAATGTGGTTTTTTCCAAAACTTTGCCTAAATACTTGTACTAACCTGAATACAAATAAATATCCTCAAGATATTTTCCTACAAAAAAGAAAAAAAATTGAAATTTGCTACTATTTGACATTTGCTGTGTTTAATTTAGGTAAAATCCAAAAATGACCCTAAATTTTTCTAAAAGTGCCGAAACAACTCTGAGTATTTTGAAAGTGTTGAATCAACCCTAAGTGTTCGTCGGATGTTGTTGTTATACGCAGCTTACCCCAGAATGGTAGTGACTTGGAAAAATCCAGTGTTGATTGTGCCACAAATGATCAAAAGTACCTATTCTTAATTAGTTTTTTTATATATAGAAAAAGGACGATTTCACCTTGCTGAAGTTTGCCATAACAAGAATTCTAGGAATATATTATCATATTTTGATTTTTAGTGTTATATAAACACTTTATTTTGAAATGATGGGGTTGGATAAGGAAATTTTTATACACTTTTCAAAAATCACGACAAACTAAACGTATTATCGATTACTCCAGTGTTGATTGTGCCACAGATGATCATAAGTACATATTCTTAATTAGTTTTTTTTAATAGAAAAATGACGATTTCACCTTGCTGCAGTCTGCCCCCACCGTCAAAACATAACAAGAATTCTAGGAATATATTATCACTTATTTTAATTTTTAGTGTTATATCAACACTTTATTTTGAAATGATGTGGTTGGATGAGGAAATTATATACACTTTTCAAAATCACAACAAACAAAACGTATTATCAATTACCAAAATAGCACTCACTCATCTATGAGAATTAACTCTGCTTTGTATTGATGCTTAAAACATCTATACTTATAAAAGAGATGAATAACTAACTGAACTATAAGAACCCAAATTGTTTACTAATATATGCCTACAACAATTTCTAAGAAAGAATACTACTAGAATCATAGCAGAATGACATTCTAAATACAGTAAACAATGGGAAGTAAGCTTCTTCTTTTTTTAAATTAAAAATAATCACTCGTAAGTGCTTGGAAATACGTCCAACATCGATTACAATAAGTATAATTAATATCCAACAAGGGGGCAGTGGGGCGGGTTTTGTGGAGGTCCATCCCAATGAGACTGGTATAGAGGTAGTTTTGCTGGGGCCGGTATGGATATGAAAATGATGCCCGCCATAGGTAGTGGGTCAAATGTGGATATCAGTTCAAACCCGCTCATCCCTGCCCCCCCAATAGATATAATTTAATATATAATAAACTATTATTTATCATGATTCATATATCTTACTTATAATATTTTCATATAAATAATTATTAAATTTTAATATTAAAATTATTATTTTAAAGTAAATTTTTTGGTGTTTTTAGAGATATAAATAAGGTGGGTAAAATACATTTGAAGTGGGTATAGAGACCATAGTGGGTGATGGGGGCGGGGTGGATTTTAATGTTGTACTCACCATGGGTGATGAGGCGGATATGGGTATGAAAATTTTAGGTGGGCATGAGTATAGAGGAACCATAATCCGCGCCCCCCCCCCCCCCCCCCCCCGCCCCATTGTCATCCTTACATCTAGCTCAACTAGCAATTACCAATAACTATCTATTGCAAGAATATCTAAATTTCATGTCAATCAAACTGATCGTCTGTACGTTACAAACTAGACATCCAATAAAATTATAATATCACCATTGGAATATTAACTTACTTCCCGCGAAAATCATAACCACTTGGTAAAGAGAATCAATCACTTTGTCAAATAGGAATCTTCAAGAACTGCAACACCACTTGATCCAAAGCACGATCTATGTTGTCCAAGTAATAAACACCTTAAAAAACACAAATTTGACATCATCCAAAATAATGGAAAACCTATTACAAGAACAATGACAAAATCACGATCTACACAATCATATCGAGAACAAAATATCGACGCGAACAACAAAATCGGGTGATTATCATGAACGCAACAATCTAATCTATCATGTCGAAAAACAATATGTATAGAGACAAAAATTATACTTGTTTAATTACATAAAATCTCAAAATAATATCAATTGAAAAATTACTATTTTTCTATCTCGCAATAATGGAAAGATGGGAAAAAGAATAAGGTGTTTTGAGAGAGGTGAGGAAGAATGTAAAGTAGGCATCTAACACCAATTTCATCCACATGTAATTATTTAACGGATGAATTTTTCATCGTTTTACAATGCTACAGATTGACAAACACAATAAGCGACCAACTCTCAAGGTCGCAATGCACTCCCCTTGTCTGCGCTAACTACTTTGTTAAGTCGCAACTTCTATATCTTCTCCACCATTCCACCGCCTCATCCTCCGACGTCGTTTCCTAGACCATTTGTCTAACAATCAAAGACTTAATCTTATGCTTGGTCACTCTATCATCTTCCTTCAATTCAAAATCCGAGCACTTCTTGTAGACACCTAACTCTCTCAGCACTTCCGCCTCCGAGTTGGAAGATCTATTGGTGGCATCTTGCCTCTAGCGACAAAAAAAGAGTTGATTAGGAGTGTCGAGGAGAAGAGATTGCCGATTAAATTTATGCTTACAAGACTACTGATACAAAAAATTTCTTTCAAGTAGTGATAGTTCCCATAATCGGCTCACGACAAGTCTCAACCTCTTCAACTACTTGCAAAAGTCCTTGAAGGATGGGTTAGGAGAAAGCTCCGACGCACAAGTCAGTATTGTCCTCGCTTATGTATTTGGGGAGTAAAAATCATTTATCTTGTCTGATGTTATCATATCCTTATTATTTATAAGATATAGTTCGTGTGATCGTAGCCCACTTATTATTTTAATGCTCCTTAAAATGGAATTCTTTGTATTTTTTTAGAAATGGATTTGTACAGGGAATTATTTTGACCCGAGCCCAAGTACACTGTCATGCTAAAAAAATTGACGGTCCACGAGATACGCCGGAGGTACTCTATCTATAAAGCGTTCACGCTGTGCCTGCAAATGGTACATCAGTTCAACATCATCTCTATTTCGGCCTTCTTCCCCTGTATCTTTCAAGGGTTTCTTTTCTTTTTCTTTTTTTTTTTGTTTTTTTTTTCTTTTTTTCCCATTTCAAATCTTCCCTTTTACCTTTCTGCACCGCTGCAGAGAGCTTTAATCCTGAAACCCTTTTTATAGTTTTCTATCATCATATGTTTTTTTTGCACCAAAATATAATAGTAATTGTATAGAGGATGCAGCAACAGAGGTTGAAGCAGCACCAGCAACAAACATTGATGCAGCCCGCTCTTTATCACCCTGGTCTTCTGGCTGCTCCGCAGGTCATTCATTTTCTGGGATTTTAATTTTTTGTAATAAATGTGTTTATTTGGTGTTAATTATGTGTTGGTTAGTAATGATGATGAAAATGACGTTGCTTCCCTTTACGGGTTGAAATGCAAAAAAAATTTGAGGGAAGGAAATGAGGAACATTTGATAAACTTTTTGGTGAGCTGGGATTTGAAGTTGTTGATGCTGTTCTGGTCGAAATTTTAGAATTTATCTATTGCCTATCGGGTTCTTAATTTTTTCTTGAATTTGCAGCTGCCACTGAACTCTGCTACTGCATTTTATTTTTGAAGTCTAAATTGTTTAAAGCTTTGATTTTGGTGTATTTGGACATTGAGAAAGTTTTGGGAGGCTGCAAGCCTGCAAGCTATTGTGATCATTTACCTATGAATTAAGAGGATCACTGCAAGATTTAGTATAATATATAAATAGTATTGGCTACCTGCATTGTTAAAGGGACACGTTTTTTTTAGTCAAAAGTTCCTGTTCCTCTTTTGTGAGCAGTTTGTAAGGTTTTTAAACCCCTAGTGTCTGCCTTCATGATATAACGTGTTTTGAAATGCTTTCTTTTCTAGGATTTTTCTTTTTTTATGCATTCAAATTAAGTGATACGCTTTTTGTTTAATGTTTTTTTTTACAATAATGGAATATTTATTCAGTTGCATTCTCAGATTTTTTTTCCCCTCACTCCATTCCAATCTTGGACGAAGGGCATTCTTAGCTTGTACTTTCTCTATATGTTTTCCTTTTTCCTTACCATTTTAATTCTAATGTGCAGATTGAGCCCATATTGAGTGGAAACCTGCCCCCTGGTTTTGATTCTAGTACTTGCCGCAGTGTGTGAGTGCCTTACAAATGTTTACGGTTTCTTTTTGATTATTTTAAGTTTTTAAATACATTTTTCTATGTATTGTTGGGGGGTTTTCCTCGATGGAAAATGGGAAGTTGCAAGATTTCATGTTAAATTATACTTTACTCTGAATACTTGTTGGAATTTCATAAAGACTGCTTGCAAAACAATTAAAGCATTTTTCATGGTATTGGAGGTGGTTGCTTTCACATAGGCCCTGTTTGGCAGGGCTTATAAGTGCTTTGCTTATAAACTGAGCACCTGTTTTGTGTTTGGTAAACAGCTAAACAAGTGCTTATATAAAAAGCAGAAGCTATTTTTTGGGGAAAAGTAGAAGCTGGTCTCCCCCTGCTTACAAAATAAGCCAACTTTGCTTATAAGTACAGCTCTAGCAAACACACCCATAGTCTTCTAGAGAGGCATTGAATCTATGAATTCCTGGGCATGTGTCTTGGGCATCTCATATTAGTAGTCCAGTTAATTTGGTCATTCTTCTGAATTATTGTTTATGAAACAATGTAGTTATGTTGGGAACATCCACCCTCAAGTGACAGAGCCACTTCTTCAGGAGGTTTTCGCTAGTACTGGTCCTTTGGAAGGCTGTAAGCTTATCAGGAAGGAGAAGGTTTGTTGTTACACTTCAATTTATTTGTCTTGAAATAAATGACTTGCATTAGAACCTTGAGAGTGTTTCGTAGCAAGATCTCTTTCTTTTCTTTTATGCATTGTTTCGTTTAAGATCTCTGTACTCATGGCTTCCGTGCTTTGGTTGTTCTTTTCTTTTATGCATTGTTTCGTTTAAGATCTCTGTACTCACGGCATCCGTACTCATGGCTACCGTGCTTTGGTTGTCCGTAAAATTTTAGAACCTTTCACGTCAACATAAAATAAAATTACTAAGAGTACAGAGTGGGAATAAAAAGTCCTGTAATTTGAAACTGTCATTAGTATTATTCATGTGATATGACTTTTATAGTTGCTTCATGCAGTCATCCTATGGTTTTGTGGATTATTTTGATAGAAGATCAGCTGCCCTTGCCATTGTGACTCTTAATGGGCGACAGTTGTAAGTGCTCTACCAAGTTGTGGTGTACAAATCACATCTTACTGTATCTGATCATCAATAAATTACAGGTTTGGACAGCCTATCAAAGTTAATTGGGCATATGCCAGTGCTCAGAGGGAAGACACGACAAGTAATTACATAATCTATTTGTAATTGGCATAATTTTGAAATGAAGGGTCACTGATTTCTTAGATTATATATGATCTGTTCATATTGGATTGCAGACCACTTCAACATTTTTGTTGGTGATCTTAGCCCAGAGGTGACTGATGCTACGCTGTTTGCTTGCTTCTCTGTCTATCCCTCCTGCTCGTAAGTGTTTGCCTCAACTGCAACTACCACCATTCAGTAGTTCTGCTATTAATGCTTGACATTAATGTGTAATAATCATTTATATTTTGGCCATTTCTGACAGTGATGCAAGAGTCATGTGGGATCAGAAGACTGGTCGTTCAAGGGGCTTTGGGTTTGTTTCTTTCCGTAGTCAGCAGGTGCTCAGATGTCCTTTGCCTATTTCTTTTTGGTTCTCATCTCATTTTTGTATTCCTGTTGATATAAAGTTATTAACTAACCTTATTACTTTGGTATTTGTATATTTTTTCAGGAAGCACAAAGTGCTATAAATGACTTGAATGGTGAGGATTCTAATTGGAAATTATTTTTTCTTGTGCTATAAATATTGCATATGCTGTGTTGATTGTTTGGGAATTATCAGTTTTGTAAATTTATTGTTGGAGTGGAGACTGATTTTGTATCATTCTTGTGGAGGGAAGTCTCCTTTAGCTTTGGAGGGATTGAACTTGCAAACTCTTCAAATAGCATACTTAAAGCTTTCTGCTGGTGTTTCAGTGGTTTACTTTGATGTCATTTTCCATTCTGAGAATCAGTGAATGTCAGCATACCAGTTTGGACAACTGTGAGGATTTCACATAGATTTAAGTAATTACTCCCTCCATTTCACTCAAGGATTCACAATCTCCACTGTACACCCTTTTAATTTGTCATTTCAATGAATGGATGGCACTTTTCAAACTATCTTAGCTTGCTCATTTTTAAAACTTCTTGTTCAATAGGTTGCTAATTTTATTTAAGGAACATAAGGGTACTCTGAATTTTACTGTTAGTCACATTACTTTTGATACAAAAACAATATTTTGACACAGGTTTCTCTATGTGGAACAAAGGGACTGTAATTTTTAAAGTGAAATGATTTGCATAACTTCTGTTTGCCTTTTTTAGTCTTGCATTACGTTCAGAAAGTAACTTATATGTTGATTACTTCTCCCTTGGCTGTTTACTCTATCTTCCTGATAATCCTGATTCCCCCCGCTGTCTGCTTTCGTATTGACTTCGCGCAAAATTTTAGGGAAATGGCTTGGAAGCAGGCAAATTCGCTGCAACTGGGCAACAAAAGGTGCTGCTGGTCTTGCTGAGGACAACCAGAGCTCTGATGCAAAAAGTATCGTGGAACTTGTTAATGGAACATCAGGTGGTGTTTGATTAAATTGCAATTGTCAAGATGTTTGATGTATTGTAGTTTTTTTCATGTGTAAATATCTTAGGTCTAAATTGAGGTATGGATAAATGTTTGATGTAAATGTCTTGGGTCTACACTGAGGTATAGATAAAATATTTGATGTGATCGGTTCAAGTTTTGTCCATAAAAAATACTTGAGGTACTTAGTTATTTAGAGTGCACTTCGAGCTTATCAAGTTTGTATAATTCCTTTATGCAGAAGATGGTCAGGAAAACACTGGTGAAGATGCCCCAGAAAATAATGCCCAGTATACAACTGTTTATGTTGGCAATCTTGCTGCAGAAGTAAGTTTCGTGGATGTTAAACAAAATAACTTTTAACATTTGTTCTTTGCTAACATTGACTCCTGAGGTATTTTTGTGGTACATATTTTATTGTTGAGTAATGAATCTTGATGTTGCATTGAGAAGATCCCATTATATTGATTTCAAGCCTTATCAGCTCATTTTAATTTCTAACGTGAAATCCTTGCAGGTCACATCAGTGGACCTTCATCGTCATTTTCACTCTCTCGGAGCTGGAGTAATTGAAGATGTCCGTGTTCAACGGGACAAGGGTTTTGGTTTTGTGAGGTTTAGTAACCATGCTGAAGCTGCTCGAGCTATTCAGCTGGGAAATGCCCGAATTCTGTTTGGGAAGGCCATAAAGGTAGAAGAGTAAAGAATTGTGTTATATACCTGTTGGTTTTGGTCAAGAAACATTTTTACGGTCTAGGGAAGTCAATAATGAAATTACATTCCGACGAGCTCAATCTTCTGATGAATAATTTATAATTTTGCAAGTCTTCTCTATTCGAGTTTCTTGGTTCCAGAACTTTAATTAGCTGCTGATTTAAGGCTATCCTAACGTGTGATTTTGGTCTTGCAGTGCTCCTGGGGAAGCAAGCCAACTCCTCCCGGAACTTGTTCAACTCCTCTTCCCCCACCAGCTATACCACACATGCCGGGCTTTTCATCCAATGATCTCGCTGCGTATGGGCGTCAGCTTGCTTTGAGTAAAATGGCTGGTGCACAAGCTCTGATGCATCCCCAAGCTCAGAGAATGGGTGCTACTAATCAGGCTATGTATGATGGTGGATATGCTGGTATTGCTGCAGCCCAGCAACCCATGTATTATCAGTAATAAATGAAATTAAATGCTATTGATCCTGCTGCTCTTCTGGCCAGGATCAAGCGTTACTGCTTTAGATTGCGCCTTTAGCTCGTCGGATCCCCATGTTTTTCAGTCCTGTGTATGATTATGTAGCCTGTATTTTAATCTGGGGACGACAGCTGCAATGTTGTGGCTCTTTCAGTGGTATATCATTCTCTGTGCTTGAGTATCTACTCGTTTCTGCAGATGAATTCTGAGTGTGCCATATATGGAAATGCCTACATGATTTAAATAAATCATTTCTGAGTCTGCCATATTAGTTCTGTTTTGAGATTCAATGTGGCTGAAGTTAGGCTGATTATTATTGGTTTGTCCAAGTGAGCAGGTATTTATTATTTTTTGTTTTTTCTAAGGTAAGGCGAGTCGGCAAGTTAGGTTTGCTTGTAGGAATTCTGCAAATCATGATGGAACTTGTTTAATCACTCGTATCAATTATGATTAAGAGTGGGTCTCTATAACTTATATATTGTTCAATTCCCAAATCCTGTCCTAGTTTGCTCTCGAGTCTTTTTGCTAAATACAATGAACAGAGAGGAGAAATTTCCAGGCCAGATTGCCTTAAATCCCTCCTGGAGTAGTTGTGGCCACTGATTTTTTCCAGCTTCCCCACTGTTGGAATTGTGCCTAATAGAGCTAAAGGAATGTAATAACAAACAGAATGATAGTAGAAATGCACACAATCTAAACAAGCATTCCGTTTGTTCCACTTAAAAAGTCCATGTTTCATTTTTGAATTGTCAATTTTTTTTTTGAGAAATAGAGTGGGATATCATTAATTATGGTTATGAGGGCGGTACCCCTCCATTACATACTTGTGTGCGTAGTTTCACTTTCAATTTTTATATTTTGAGAAATAGAGTGGGATATCATTAATTATGGTTCTGAGGGTGGTACCCCTCAATTACAAACTTGTGTGTCTATTACGCACATTCTCTTCACTTTTTTTTTTTGAGAAACAGAGTGAGATATCATTAATTATGGTTATGAAGGGGGGGGGGGGGGGGGGGTTGGAGGAGAAATTCTTGATGTGCCTGAGTGCCATTTTGCAGGTCGTTTTGATGAGTTGTTTGGCCCGAGACATTGCTTTATGGATTGCTATTAGCTCTGCTTGGACAACTAAGTTTGATTGGATCATTCTTGCTCCTTGCCACCTTGTTTGATTTGCCGTCGTTGTGTAACCCTGGCTGTCCCCGTCTTGCCGCCTGATGCTCTGAATGCTGCATAAGTGGCCAGTGGGGTCCATCTTGCATAGTTGTGGGTGTTTTGTGGTTCTCCCGGATGCCATATTAGGTGTGTATCCCCCAACCATTATGTCCTCGCTACCTCCTCCTGTTGTATGCTGATCAAGTGATGTAGGTCATGCTCTGACGTGTTAGGGTTATTTGTTGCCCTGTCCTCCCTTGCCCTGAGCTTCGAATCCTCTGCTAGACATGACTTTACCGTTCCAGTATTCCTTCCAGTGTTGGAGTTTGCATCTCTATTGTTGCTTTGTTCCGAGCACACCATATGACCCATATTATATAACAGGTAAGATTTACATCTTCAGTTTCTTTGGCGAGAGCGAATCATGACTGTAGCCATTCTCTTAGCCCAGTTGGAGTACATTGTCCAAAATTTGAACCGAACCTTGAGTCGTTTCATACTCTTCTGGCTAAGTCACACTGCAGGATCATGTGTAAGGGGGTTTCTGTTCGGGTGTAGCACACCTGGCACATAAATGACACATCCATACCTCTCTTCCGAAGTCTTAGTCTCGCCAGTGCTGCATTTTGTACTAGTCTCCAGACTAATAGCTTGATCTTTTCCGGAGCATCACATGACCATAACTTTTTCCATAGTTTTTGGTGTTACTCAGTGTCCGTTGTGGTAGCCAAACTTGAGGGTTTGTGCTACATCTTGAGCTGCTATGCTGCATGATACTCAGAGTTTACACTGTACTTCCCTAGCCATTCCTTCTCCCATATGTGGTAATCCTCTTGCCCAAATGTATTAAGGGGTATGTGTATCCCTACTATGTAAGCTATCACTTCAGATGGAAACAAGCTTCCAACGGTGGCCTTCTCCATTGCTTAGAGCTATTTATAATATCATTTACTTTGAAGTCTAGGCGAGGTAGTAGTTGTCAATCGTACCTGATTTGGTTCCAATGGTTCGATATCCATTCTTCCTGGATGCCAATGGATTTTCTGTCGATCGCTTGCCACTTTAAATGTTGTTTTATCAAATCACGCCCCCACAATATACCTTTCCAGCCCCATGTGGCACCTGTCTTTGACTCTTCCTATATAAAGGGTTGGTGCTTACAATACTTATCAGTGAAGAACTTGGCAAAGAATGATTCCTTTTCGTTAAAGATCTTCCAAACTTGTCTTTGACTCTTTTTCTAAAAGATTTTTTCAGGTGTTACATTTTTTCCCTTCATTCGTTCGCACCACTATTGTTTCTCTTTGCATATACTCTCCTTTGTTCTACCACACTTTTTTAAAAAAAATTCGCGAGTAACACTTCAAAAAACTTCAAATTGCAATGCATGTAAGTAGTAGTTGCGAACAACATGCTCAAGCTCTCGGAGCTGTCAAACTCGGGTCTCTGGTTCACATGGTCAAATGGCTGCAGAGGTGATGAATGAATACGGGAAAGACTTGATAGAACTTTGAAAACCAGGCATGGTTGAGATTATTCCCAAGGTACAGGTTGGATAACCATGCAATTATGAGATCAGATCATGGGCCAATAACCCTCCAAACTCATTATCAAGATAGAAGGACACGCATAAACTTCATACCAAAATTTGAGTCCTTCTGGGTGCGTAAAACAGAGGCCAGGGAAAATATAAAATTGGTGTGGCACAACACAACGATACGTACACCGGTTGGAAATAGACAAAACCCGCAACATGGGTCGATGGTAAGAATCCAACAGAAGCTGGGAATGACAATACAGAGGCTCATCAATTGGATCAGGGAGAACGTTGGGTGCCTAAAGAAAAAGATACGTCAGAAGAGGAATGCGATTAAGAGACTGCAGTTGCAGGGAGACTTTGATGCGGCAAAAGAGTGCTCAGGTCATTTGGATGACATGCTTTCCAAACAATTAGACTTGTGGAAGCAAAGAGCAAAAACTGATTGGTTTAGAGACGGAAAAAAAACACGAGCTTCTTCCAGAAGTGGGCACGAAAGAGATAAGGAAGGAATCATATTACGCAACTGAAGGATAATAGGGGGTCATGGATGACAGACCCTAAAAAATTCCAAGAGCTTATGGTTGGTCATGTGAGCGTGGTGCTCGTCAAAGAGTTGGTGATGCCACAAAATGCTTTTGCCCAGTCAAGTCTAGGGGATGTCCTTGAGCTAATTAGGCCGGCAGTGAGCAGCGACCAATAGAGGGACATCGCGACTGCTGTCACAACTGAGGAGGTTAAAATTGTGGTATTCCAGATGGGGAAATGGAAGTCACCAGGACCCGATGGTATCCCTGCAGGTTTCTACCAACAGTACTGGAATGAGGTGGGCGGGGAAATCACGACAGCAGTAATGAAGTTCTTCACCAACGGGAAAATGCAAAAAGAGTAGAACAACACAAACATTATGCTTATTCCAAAAGTTAAGGTACCCACCAAACCCTCAGACCTCTGACCGATAGGCTTGTGTAATGTTACATATAAGATAATAGCGAAAGTCATGGAAAATAGGCTAAAAAAGATAATGGGGTATCTAATCTCAAGTAACCAAGCTGCCTTTGTCCAGGGTAGATCATTAATAGAAAACTCTTTGATTGCGCTTGAGATAATTGAGAAAATTAGATAACACAAAAAAGGGAAAAAGGTGCTCGCGCCTATGAAAATAGATATGAGTAAGCTTCTGATCGAGTATCATGGGGAGGTTTCTGGAAAAAACAATGGAAAGGATGGGGTTTCCCACAAAGTGCGTAAATGGGTGATGGAGTGCGTAACCACGGTGACATATGCTGTCAAATTCAACAGTACCTCCTCGGAGCAATTTGAACCAAAGCAGGGGTTGAGGCAAGGCTGCCCGCTCTCCCTATTCCTCTTCATAATATGCCAAGAAGCATTGTCCTCAATAATAGCCTCAGTACCCTTCCAAAAGGCATGTACTGGAGTGCAGTGCAGCAGAGGGGTACCATGTGTATCAAACTTGATGTTTGCATACAATTGTATCTTATTCTTTGAAGTCACAGAGCCAGGAATCTAGAAATTAGCCTCAACACTGAACCTGTTCGCAACTTACTCAGGGAAAAGGCTCAATTTCAATAAATTGTCCTTCCTGATAAGCCCAAACGCAGACATAAACTCAACAAATCTGATCAAACTGACCTTTAATAGCAAACCCGACCTCCAACAAGGGAGATACCTAGGATATGATTTAAACTTCAAGGGCTCAAAGATCAGAATGTTTAAAAGCTTGCTCTAGAAGATAATCTCAAAGACGGCAGCATGGAGGAACATCATGGAGGAAAAGTGACATGTCGGTAATGGGGAGAATTACACTATGCAAACACGTTCTTACATCACTCTCACAATCCACTATTGGAACTTTCATGATCCCAAGAACAGTGGCCAAAGAAGTGGATAAACACATGCCCATGTTTATATGGGCGGGTAAATCCGAAGGAAAAGGAATCATGGGGGAAAATATGCACATCAAAGTGGGATGGGGGATTGGGTATGCGATCCACAACAGAGATGAATCAGGCGATGCTGGGGAAACAAGCATGATCACTTCTGATGAATAAAGAGTCATTCTTCTCCGGATTCTTTTTGGAAAAGTATTGTCACTGCCAAGGACCGTTACTCACAAAGCACAAGCCAACAGACTCATAGGGATGGAAATGTATCTTATGGGGCATTGAGCTTATAAAACCACACCTGAAGTGGAAGATCATGATGGGAACATGGGTGGATGTGCAATCCAACTAGATTCCAAACCAAACAAACCCAACCCAATACGAACAAAGCATTCTGACAAACTTAGGGTTCAAGGCCAGTGACCTTATTGATGCAAACAAAGCATGGAGGTTACCACTCTTGGGGGTGCTGTTTCTTCTAGAGGCAGTCAAGCAAATCGTAAAAATCCATATCCCCCAGTAACACTTGAGGAACACGATTACCGGGTTTGGGACAAGGAGCCACTGGGAAAATATACTGTGAAATTAGGCTACCATGTTGCATGCAAGCTAAAGTAAAGTATGTTATCGTCAACCTCCACAACACCGAGCCAAATCAGAGAAGATGACCAGGTCTAGAAATACTTGTGGAAGGGAACATCCCTGAGAACATCAAATTTCTAATCTGGAGAATGATCCAAGGAGCTCGCCTGACCAACCCAAACTTGAGGAAATGAGGGATAAACTTTTCAACAATGTGCTAAGTATGCTCAAAAGAGAAAGTAACAGTGGAACACATGCTATTTCACTGTAAGTGTTCAAAGAGAGTCTGGTGACTTAGCAAGCTAGGTTTGGACTTTAACAGAGAACAACCCACATCTCTAAGAGCCTGGCTGACTCAGTGGTTCAAACTCGCCCCACAGAACAAAGACAAGGAGCTTGCATGTTTCATAATTTGGGCCATCTGGTGCGCGAATAACAGGGAAAATTTTGATCTCACAAGGTTTTCAATAGACTACGCCATTGCAATTATAGGGGACCTAACAATGGAGGCCAACAAATGCTCATCCCATGCACAGATGTATGCTCTACATAGCCATGCAACAACAGAGAGGTCATAGAGCCAACCTATGATACAAGAAGACCCGATCAAAGAGGCAACAAAGTCAGGGGATATTAACCTAATATGGTGCAAGAAAGGCATGGCATCAAACCACCTATTCCAGGGAAACGTAGTTATCAACACAAACGCTGCTTTCTGTGATTCAAACGGGATAGTGGTAGCAGCATGGTGTGCGAGACAGAGTGGGGACCTGCCAGGCTAGAATGGATCTAGCTCATTTCAAACCCCGTCACCAACACAAATAGAACTGACAGCCATACTTGAATCAATGAAGAAGGCAAGCACAAGGGGGACAAAACATCTAATAATCAGATCAGATTGCAAAAATGCCCTTCGATACATCAAGAATCACCTTGAGGTTCCTCCAGACGTCAATCAAATAGTTAGGGAAATTAAGTTTCTAGCTATGGTGTTTCCATGACTCACAGTTGTAAAAGTTGATAGGCTAGCAGTAGCAGATGCGCACAATGTAGCACATGCTGTCATGACCCGTAACAATGATTTACCACCTTAATAAGAAGTAGCCCACTGTGTTTAAAAAAAAAGAGTAAGTAGTAGTTGACCGTGGTTAAGGCACACTAGAGCATGGGTGTACATATGTGCCTTTGAATTATATATATTTTTTTAAAATAGTATACACTATCTTCATCACACAATGAACTCCATACTTTCCTTTTTAGTCCATCCCGCAAATTACTTTTTATTTATAATTTTTTCATCTACAATCATTCAATCCAACAAATTTATTTTCATTAAATCCTCAAATTTACTATTATTTGCTAATTTTTACACTATTCATGACATCACTCATGCAAAAGTTTACAACAGTTGATTGTTGACATCAAAAGATGTTGCCACATTAGCTTGCATAGAAGATTAAACCAAAAGCAATTATTATGTTTATTGTAGGACGAAGTTGTAAAATAAAAATAAGGGTGAAATACCAACATAACCCTCCATATTTTTGAAAGTGCCAATATAACTGATAGAATGTAAAACCCGCAAATAATCGTGGCTGTGTGTATTGATATATATATATATATATATATATATATATTGAATACAAAGGGTATACAAAACCTAAACAAATATGGAACACGATATAAACAAAACCAATCAGAAAGGGTATTCCTTTCTTATCTTGATTCTAATTGATTTACATCTTTATTACCCCCTACCCCCTCAAGTGAAGCATATGACTGGTCGTAACGCAAAGCTTGGAACCTAGAAACTCAAACTGAGGATGGGGTAGACCCTTCGTAAAGATGTCAGCAAGCTGCAAGTTCGTAGAAACATGAGCAACCTTGAGCTTACCAGAAGACACCATATCACGCACAAAATGACAGTTAATATCAATGTACTTAGCTCTCTTACGAGAAACAAGATTCTGAGCCAGGAAGAGAGCACTATTATTATCCCGAAGAAGATGGGCGGGGCGCGCGCCTTCACACGTAAGTCCCAAAGAAGATTCATCAACCAAGCTAACTCCGCAACAGTATTTTCCATAGCACGGTACTCTGATTCTGAACTAGAATGAGAAACTGTAGGCTGCTTCTTAACACTCCAGGAAACCAGGTTGCCACCAAGGAAAATGGCATAACCATATGTAGACCTACGAGTCTCTATACAACCAGCTCAATCAGCACCAGAGTAACCCAAAACTGGTAAAGCAGAGGAGTTTTCATGAAACTGAAGACCATAGTGGAATGTACCACAAACATAGCGCAAAATCCGAGTGACAGCTTGGTAAAGGTCATCAGTAGGAGCCTGCATATACTGACTCACCATATTTACAGCATAGGACAAGTCAGGATGTGTGATCGATAGACTATAGCTTACCAACCAAAGAATGATAAAGTGCGAGGTTTTCGAACGACTTACCAGCAGAAGTGGATAGTTGCAAAAAAGCCACAAATGGACTAGCAATAGGCGCAAAGTCTTGCATGCTAGCTCACAGTAAAATGTCCGTGGCATATATAGCTTGACCAAGGAATAAGCCTTTGGAAGTACGAACAACCTCTAATCCCAAAAAATACTGCAAGGTGCTAAGATCCGTAACCTTAAAATCTTAATTAACCCAATCAATAAACTTCCAAATAAGACGACCATCATTCCTAGTAAGAATAATGTCATCAACATAAACCAATAAATAGAGTAAAGAGGCACCCCGTGAGAAAACAAATAATGAGGTATCTGAAGAACTGCATACAAAACCTAAACCAATCAAAAGGTTACTAAAATGCTGAAACCAAGCACGTGGAGCTTGCTCAAACTATAAATGGCCTTACGTAGACAACAAGCATAATTAGGACGCATAAGATCTTTGTATCCATCAGGCTGCTCCATGTAAACCGGAGACTCCAGAATGCCATTTAAAAAAGCAGTCTTCACATCAAGCTGTCGCAATGGCCAATTGCGATGAACAACAATGGATAAAATAGTAAGAACAATAGAGGCCTTCACCACTGGACTAAAATTATGAACATAATCAAAATTGGGCAATTACAAAAAAACCCTGAGCAACTAACCTCGCTTTGTTTCGGTTAAGGGAGCACTCAGATTTATACTTCAATCGGTAAACCCACTTTGAATCAACAACATTTGCATGGGAAGGACGAGGAACCATCTCCCATGTCTATTGAGAGCACAAAGCGTCCATCTCTGAGTCCATCACAGCAACCCATCAGGATCCTTAACAGCCGAGCGATGACTCCGAGGCTCAGTCTTAGAAAATAAAGCACTCAGTAAACCAAAAATATCATATTCAAAAAAATTCTTGTACCGTAGAGAACCAGTGCACATGTGAGTAGTCATCGGATGCCGAGAGGAAGAACCCGCAACTGGTGAAGGCATAGATCCTGAGAATGGCGCGGAGGCCGAAGCAGTGGGCATGGAACCTGAGGTAGTCGGCAGTGGCCCAGCAAGCAGTGGTGATGATAGTACTGGAGAAGCAGGGGCAATCAGTGAATTTGGTGAAGTCATTGATGGTTGTAGAGGTGAGTATGTTGTACACGTGTGGCCAGGGTGGCAGGCGCGTGAGTCGGTGGTGACATCGGCTGTGCTGGCGGCAATGACTAGTGTTGGACAAGCTGTTGGTCACCATGTGGCAAACAAATGCAATTTTTTTGAAGAACCTTGAGCTTCCAGTACAGTTGGAAGATTTGGATTTTCCAAAATAATAGGTGGTGCTGTAGAAGATGGCTCAAACAATTATAATGGAACCGACGAAGGCGCCAAAAAAGTAGAAACATTCAGTGATGAAAGATATGTAACAGTGCCAGTACGGGTAGATGGAAAAAAATAACTCATCAAACTGAGCATGGCGAGTGATGTACTTTTACTTTGTAAGAGGATCAAGACATCGATAACCCTTGTACTGAAAACTGTATCCCAATGATATACAAGAAATACTCTGAGGGGCCAGTTTATGCACAACATAGGTTCTCAAATAAGGAAAAACTCGACATCCAAATGGATGAAAATTGGATTAGTCAGGTGTAGGGCCAAAAATAACAGAGAGTGGAGACTGACCAGATAAAACTGGATTTGGCAGTCTGTTGATGATGTAGACCGCCGTAGAGAATTCATTACACCAAAGTGAATGATGAAGGCCAGAATGAAAGAGCATCGACAAATCTGTCTCCATAATATGACGATGCTTCCTCTGTGCATGACCATTTTGCTCAGGAGTGTAAGGACATGAAAGCTGATGATGAATGCCCTTAGATGCAAAATGAGTTCACATGCGATGATTCATAAACTCAGTTCCACCATCACTCTGAAATACTTTAATATTGGTAGAAAACTAGTTCTTAACTAAAACTCATGTAAGCCTATACAAAATCAGTGATAGAGGTTAGGTCCAAGAGGGCCATTGGACCACAGGTATGGCAGCCTGGTTAGGGGAATATTTAATACTCTAACATAATTACTGCATTCGTGGATAATTAAGGGCGACAATTAAGGAGTACGTTATTTAGGACACATAGTATAAATACAAGGTGCACATTTAATTATCATTCATTCTGTCTTAATCATATTGGATGCTTGAACTAACTTAAGCATCAGAGTGCTGACCCCTGGAATCTCAGGGATAGTTTGATTGCAGTATATTTTGATTGCAGGTTAGTTTGAGAAGATCCCAAGCCCACAAATTGGTCGGTGGTCGAAGACACATCAAGTGGGGCCGACTGTGAGGACGACTAAGCCGGATCAAGGTTTGGAAGAGTTTATGTCCACGGTAGTTTGAAGGAGTGAAAGATTGAGGTCAATAGACACAGGGGATGAATCTCCACCAAGGTTAACATTGGAGAATCCAAAAGGAGGAAACGATTCCTGCATCGAGGACAACGACATGGCTAATATTCAAACGACGGGAGCGTAGCTGCGAGTGGAACCTAGTATAGGCGGAGGCCACGAGGGGGGACAAACCTCAGTGGTGATTGGCGAAATACCCTAGTGCCAATACAAAATAATATGCCAGGGCCCTCGAGGACTTTGGAAGTGATAGGAAATACCGATCCTCTGCTCGAGAGGGTGGTGGATTCGGGGGATGGAAGGTTTACAGAGGTTTCCGGAGATTCGTATATAGAAGCCTATGGGTAACATGGGCAAGAGAATCAGAACATGGGGAGAGTAACCCCAAGTAAAGATGTGGAATGAGTAGCTCAGGTCCTGGCTGCGGCTAGTTATCATATCACCTCTCCTCCGAGGGATGATAGAGTTAGAATTGGGGCAGTACTGCCCTCACCTTTCGGAATAACTACGGGGTGTGCTTCTCAACCCCAACCCCTGATAGCCTACCCTTACCAGGGTTATGTTGGAGAACTCCTACAGGCTAGGCCCCAACTTTCCATTCCTGGTTATTCCTAAGGTCCTGTATATGCGCTACCTCTACTAGCCCCATCTGCTCCTACCCTCAACCTGGCCTATCTAGGAGTGGCATATGGAATGATGACTTCTTCTGGCACACAAGGATATGCGAGTATGGGAATCAGCCAGGGGCTATACAATCCCTATGTTCAACCGCCACCACCACCAGTATACCCAAACCTCGGACCTCACTGGATGAACCCGGGATATGGAGGTACCCAACCTCTCTATATGCCACAGTTGGGTGGTCACGATAGGGGGTAAACCTACCGGTGGGTCAGCTCAAACTCTCCTCGAATGCAAGTGAATCGTTAAGAAAGGAATTGGATAGATTGGTTGGCCCCTTGAGCCAGGCTGTGGGGTTTCCTTTCAGCTCGATGATCACCGAGGTTCGATGGCCAATAAAAGTGAAGCCCCTGGAAGGACTTCCCACATACAGTGGTGAAACTGACACTTGAGAGTTCATACAAACATTCTTGGACTTGATGAGTTCGAGGGACTTCGATGAGAAATTGACATGCAAGCTACTAGGCAGCTACTTGCGGGGAAAGGTACATGAGTGGTTTAATAACTTTCCAAGGGGCTCACTTCAATCATATTGGGACTTCACCGGAGCGTTGCTGAGCCAGTACGCTCAGAAAAAGAAGTTTACAAAAAAATTTTTGAACTCTACCAGACGAAGAAAAAGCCAGGGGAAAGCACGGAAACCTTCAAACACCGGTATGTAGATGAAAGTTTGGGGGTGATAGAAACGATGGAGGATGAGGTGATCCAGGGTTACCTGCTGGGGATGCAGGACCTAAAATTATACAAGAAGCTAAGTACTAATACTCCTAAGACATTGCAAAAACTTCAGGAGGTCGTGGAGCAATATTCGAGGGTAGAGAGGCAACTAGAAGGAAAAGAGATAGCCTTGCAAAGAAAGCAGGAAGAAATGTAGAGCATAGAGGTAAAAGGCCGGTCGAACCCATAAGAACACTATTCGAGAGGTATAATTAATTGCCTCTAATGCTCGGTGGAAGAACCAATGCATATATTTTAAGCATACATAGAGGGTTGTTGCGGAAACCCCCACCCTTGCATAGTTCTCATAATTCAGTTGCAGCTGGAAAGGCAACAAATCGGTACTGTGATCATCACAGGGATTATGGCCATGACACAAACGATTATATGCAGTTAAGGATGGAGATTAATAGGTGTGAGCGGGAAGGATAGTTTTGAGGACAAGGACATAGGAACCAGGCAGTCCTGTCAAGGCCCCGGATGAATCAGTGGTAGCCGTATAGAAGGAACAATTAAAACAATGGATGTAGAGGAGATAGAAGGCCTCGAGAACGGGTGGTTCGAGACAGGGAGTAGGAAGGAAGGTAGGATAGGCACCAGGAGCAACATGGGGGAAATCAAGGAAACCAAAATGGAGAAAAACCACCAGTCCAAAGGGTAATTAATGTCATCAATGGCATGGTGGGAGAAAGATCCTTGAACACTGTTATAAGGGCTGAAGCTCGAAGGGTTCCCATAGAAGAGCCCAGTCATAAGAGGTTTTGACCGGATGAGACTATCACTTTCTTAGAAGCGGATGCTATGCCAGACCAAATGCCCCATGCAGACCCTATGGTAATTTCAGCCATTGTTGGAACGTCCTTGATCAGAAGATTGTTCATTGATGATAGGAGCAGGTTAGAAGTGATGTTTGTTGAATGTTTTGACCAGCTAGACATAGGGCATGAGAATTTGATAAAATCCGCTTCCCCTTTATCCGGATTCAAGGGAAATTTGATATTTCACATAAGAGAGATAACATTGCTTGTTCGAGTGGTGGATGGCAACAAGGAAGTGACTATCAGGTGTAGTTTCGCTGTTGTAGATGCACCTTCTCCTTATAATGTGATCTTAGGAAGGCCATTGATGTGCCAAGTTCGGGCGGTCTGGTCACCCTACCACCCGATGATGAAGTTCCCAACTGAAAATGGGGTGGCATCTATTCAAGGGGATCGGACTGTGGCACAAATATGTAACCTAACGGTAGTGCGAGAGGTGAGGAAACAAAGGGATGTAGCGGTAGTGCACGCAGAGGCAGGATTAGCTGATACAATACAGATGCCCACTCGGGATAAAGGGTCAGTAGCTATTGGGAAACTAATCCCTGAAGATGTGAAAAGAGGACTGCAAGACTTGTTAGGAAAGTATGGATATGTGTTCTTGTGGGATACATCTGACCTGACGGGGGTCCGTTTGAGTTTTGCATTGCATAGGTTGAACATCAACCCCTCGATTAAGCCAGTGAAGTAGAAGAGAAGGGTGTTCACTCCCAAATGAGTAGAGGCAATTAAAGAAGAGGTGGAGAAATTATCGAGGGAAGGTGTAATCGAAGCGGTATTCTATCATGATTGGATCACCAACCCAGTCATGGTTCCAAAGCATGATGGAGCATGGAGGATGTTTATAGACTTTACTGACCTAAATAAATGCTTCCCCAAAGATAGTTACCCATTGCCACCAATCGATAAGTTGGTGGAAGCCATTACTGGATACCAAATTTTGGCATTCTTTGATGCGCATAAGGGGTATCACCAAATTCTCATGACAAAGGAAGACAAGGAAAAAACATCATTTATTACAGATGTGGGCACGTACTACTATAAGAAGATGCCTTTTGGGTTGAAGAATGCGGGGGCTACTTATTAAAGGCTGGTCAATAGATTGTTCAGAGAACAGATAGGGAAAAATATGGAGATATATGTGGATGACATGGTGGTCAAAAGCAAGAATTATGAAGAATTTTTAAATGACCTAGAAGAAACATTTGGTAAGCTCCGGGGACCTAATTTGAAGTTAAACCCATCTAAAGGTGTCATTGGTGTGGGACCAGGGAAGTTTCTCGGATTCATGGTCTCAGAGAGGGGGATCGATGTAAACCCAGAAAAAGTCAAAGCTCTGAGGACAATGATACCCCATAATCGATAAAGGATGTGTAGCAGCTTATAGGATCTTTGGCAGCATTAAACATGTTCTCATCGAAGGGGGCAGAGAGGTACTTGCATTTCTTTAATGTTTTTCGAAGGGAAAACAAGTTCGAGTGGAATGGCAAATGTGAGGAGACATTCGAGCAATTGAAGGTGCATTTGGGGACATTGCCTACCTTGATGAAACCAGTCAAGGATGAGATGTTGTACTTGTATATTTCCACATCACCGCTAGCAATCAGTGCGGCTTTGGTAAAAGAAAAAGAAAAGGTTCAGCATCCAATCTACTTCATTAGCTGTGCCCTGTAGGGGCCAAAGATGAGGTATATGGTCCTTGAAAGGTTGATTCTAGCTCTCGTACATGCAGCCCGAAGGTTGAGACCCTACTTCCAGGGACATAAAATAGTGGTGCTCACGAGCCACCCTATTCGACAGATCTGCTAAGGCCAGATATTCCGGCAGAATAATGAAGTGGGAAGTAGAGTTGGGAGGACATGATATCCAGTATCAACCTCGAGTTGCAATTAAGGGGCAGGAACTAGCAGATTTTATAGTGAAAACAACAGAACCCCTCAAAGTGTGTTTGGATCCCATTCAGAATGAAGAAAAAAAGCAAAGAAGGATATGGAAGTTGTATGTGGATGGTTCATCACATTCAGGAGGAAGTGAAGGGGGGTCCTACTGACTAGCCCCGAGGGTAGAGATTAACCTTATGCATTGAACTTTTCATTTAAAACAACTAACAATGAAGCTGAGTATGAGGCATTGATAACTGGATTGGGCCTTGCGAAAGAGCTGCTAGTAGAGAAACTGGAGGTTTTCAGTGACTCTCAAATTGTGGTTCAATAGGTGAATGGAGAGTACAAGGCTAGAGAGCGTATCTACATAGATACCTCGAGGTAGTAAAGAACTTGTTAAAAATTTTCAAATTTTATACATTGACACAGGTTCCGAGGGAAAGCAATCATAAAGCGGACACTCTAAGTAAGCTCGCTTCTTCGGATTTGGGAAACCCAGTCCCAGTAGCAACTACTCATGGAAACTTTGAACAAGAAATTTTTTGAAGAGCCTGTAGTGATGGCAGTTGAAGTCGCAGACTCTTGGATGACACAATTCGTGGCATAACTTTAAGAGGGAGTCCTGCCAGAAAATGAAGTGGATGCCAGAAAGATAAGATTGAAAGCTCCAATGTATGTATTGCAAGAAGAAGGGTTATATAGAAGAGGCCATTTGCAACCATTACTTCGATTTGTTGATTCTCATGAGGCAGATTACCTAGTAAGGGAGGTTCATGAGGGGGTATGTGGTAGCCACCAGGGAGCAAGGCCTGTGGCAAGGAGGCTCATTCGAGCATGATTTTACTGGCCGACAATGTTCGAGGATGCGAACTGGTATATTCAGGCTTGCTATCAGTTTCAGAGACATGCACCTATTAAATATGTTCCACATGAAGAAATGAAAAGCATCTATAGTTCGTGGTCATTTGACAAATGGGGGATCAGTTTGGTGGTTTTCGGAAGCGCCAGGAAAATTCAGATATCTAATAGTGGCTGTTAATTATTTCACCAAGTGGGTAGAGGTTGAGCCATTGACAAACAAAAGGGGGAAAATGGTCATCTCTTTTTGCTGGAAGAACATTGTGTGCCGCTTTGGAATCCCAAGGATGATCATTACAGACAGTGGAACATAGTTTGCTTAGGATCCCTTCAAGAAATGGTGCGAGGAGTATAGGATCAAGAAAAAGGTGACATCTGTTTACCACCCCCAAGCCAATAGGCAAGTGGAAGTGACCAACCGAACAATAGTGAATGGAATACGAGCGCGCCTCGAGGGGGCAAAAGGTAATTAGATATGGAATTACCTAATGTGTTGTAGGCATATCGGACAGCCGAGGCTTCCCTTACTTGGGAAATGCCTTATAGTCTGGTATATGGCTCAAAAGCAGTAATTCTTGCAGAAATAGGATCCCCTAGCCCAAGGATGATGGTTGCTGCAGATGAGACAATCAATCAGCAAAATCGATGTCTGGATCTAGATCTGGTGGAGGAAAAAAGAGAGCTAGCTTCTCTGCATGAGGCTAAGGTCAAGGAACGTGTTAGAAGATACCATGAAAGAAGGGTATAGAAGGTGTTGTTTAACCCGGGAGACTTGGTCATGAGGAAAAAGGAGAAAAGCAAAAGGGACCTGAGGGGAAGTTGGCTGCAAATTGGGAAGGACATTATAAAGTGATCGAATCGTACCCGAGAGTAAGTTATGCTCTCGAACAGATGAATGGAGTTTGAGTTCCAAGAAGGTGGAACATTACAAACATGAGAAAATACAACCAGCTATGATGTTCGAGTGGTTTGCTCTAAATCGGCACTCTAGTTGGTGTTCGAGCAGGTTGCTTTAAAGTGGCACTCTAGATGATGTTTCCAGCTATTACTGATGTTTCAGTGGTTTTCTTTAAAGCGTCACTCAAGTTGGTGTTCGAGCGGGTTGCTTTAAAGCGGCACTCCAGATGATGTTTCCAACTACGACTGATGTTCAAGTGGTTTTCTTTAAAGCGGCACTCTAGTTGGTGTTCGAGCGGGTTGCTTTAAAACGGTGCTCTAGATGATGTTTCCAGCTAAGACTGATGTTCGAGTGGTTTGATTTAAAGCGGCACCCTGGTTGGTATTCGAGCGAGTTGCTTTAAAGCAACGCTTCAGATGATGTTTCCAGCTACGACTGATGTTTGAGTGGTTTGCTTTAAAGCGGCACTCTAGTTGATGTTTGAGCGGGTCGCTTTAAAGTGGCGCTACAGATGATGTTTCCAGCTACGACTGAGGTTCAAGTGGTTTGCTTTATAGTGGTACTCTAGTTGATGTTTGAGCAGGTTGCTTTAAAGCGGCGCTATAGATGATATTTCCAGCTACGGCTGAGGTTTGAGTGGTTTTCTTTACAGCAGCACTCTAGTTGATGTTAGAGCGGGTTGCTTTAAAGCGGCTCTCTATATGATGTTTCCAGCTAAGGCTGATGTTCGAGTGGTTTGCTCTAAAGCGACACTCTAGTTGATGTTCGAGCGGGTTGCTTTAAAGTGGTACTCTAGATAATGTTTCCAGCCGCAGCTGATGTCCGAGTGGTTTGCTATAAAGAGGCACTCGAAGACTATGTCGTACTCTCAAATTGATAAACTAGTGGGTGATTTTGCAAGATGTAGGTGGAAACACTGAACCTTGGTAAATACATATGTCTCTAAATTGCTTAATTTCTACTTACCTGTCATGTTCATACTTTGCTCTAACTAAAGAAGTTGCACAAGGCGCCCCTATTCGAGGGGTAAAATATTAGAGATGGACAGGATATTAATTATTCCTTCAAACTCCAACAAAAATTAGGGATACGATATTTACACTAATGATTATCCAAATTGATTCATCTACATGTATTTATTCACTAGGAGGAAATCCCGCTTGAAACAATTCCTCAGTGGAAACACGCTTTCCAAGCTTCTTCATGTTTGCCTCTATTTCTTCTAGTTCTTCAAGCTTTATACCAGCAGCCCTTCTGATATCCTTCATTTTCTCCCCCACAAAATATTCTGAGGAATCAAGGGGGGTGACGGTGACGGTCCTACACCATTTCTTCGCGGAAGCCTTTAATGGGGCCTTTGAAGATGATCCAATGCTTTTGCGGCATTTTGAGGAGGACCCTTGGTTAATTTTAGTCAATGGGGCAAGGTTCCATTCAACTTCTTTAGTGGAAGACTTCTATGACCAAGGGGCAGATCGAAAACTCGAGAGGGTAAACCCCTTTACTTTCAGTTCCACTAGCCAATCGAGAATGAGGTCAAAAGTTTTCTTCCACCGTGGTGTCCCATTCTCATGAATGTTGACCTCTTCCATCAGTATTGAGCATCTTTAAGTAAAAACTTTGAAAGATGATCGCTTCTAATCAAGTAGGAGGTAGGAAGCCGTGGGAAAGCATATGGGCACAAAGGCTGACTTCGTGTGCGACAATTTTTTATTCATATTCAGCAAAGAGCTACTCCATTTCTATGGCTTGTACCTTCCAGGCCTCGATCTCCTCGGTTAATTTTATGTTTTCAGATAGAAGGGATTCCACCAAAGAGCTATCTTCAATCGGAGGGCTTCCTCGAGGGGCTGAAGGGGTTCGCCTAAGGAAGGGGGATCATCGCTAGCTTTCTTCCAAACGAGTAAGTCCTCTTCAAGACTAGCCACTCTACGTTGAGCTAATAGGTTTTGTTTGAAAATTCATTCCCTCTGGGCTACCAGTATGTAATTTTTGCCCAAACAACCGATTAGGTGCCCTTTCACTAGTGAAAGTCTAGTTGCAGCGGCAAGATAGGACTTCAGAGAACCAAACTTCAAATAAATTTGACGCATAAGTTATTCTAGTTCTTCATCAGTGGGATTGCGACCCTTGACCACTTCTAAATGATAGGTACCATTAAACTCCTTGCTAAGGAAATCCTTGACAAACCCCTTGAAAGTAGGATGATATTTAGATTGCCACAGTTTCATCTCAGCTTCGAGGTTGTGGAGATTGTCTTTTAAGGAGTATTTCTCTTGGCTACACTTAGAAAGATCTTGAAGGGCGATTAGTAGCTGTTTGATTGTCTCATTTAGCTCTTTTTGGGCACTCAAAAGCTCCTCGCAAGCGCCCTCTATCACCATTTTCAACAAATTACACTACGAAAAGAAAACAGAGGTAAAATCAGTAAGTCGCGGCATGAAGAAAAAGAAATGTGTTTTCATTAATTCTCAAGAAAATGGGGTTACAATTGATGGACTCTAAGTAAAAAAAAACAGGGAAGAAAAAATATTTTACAATCAGGGACCAACCCTAGAATCATCCTCCTTTGATGTGGAAGAAATAATTTCTTCCACATAGTTGGCAGGGAAGTCCTGCTCAGGGGAGGCATCTGTAGCCTCTGAAAGGGGGACCGCTCGAATCTCCTCCGCAGTAAAGAACTGCCCTTTGGCCTTGATGAAATCCAATAGAGCAAAGCGAAGGCCGTTGTGTTTGATAGCCTCATCTCATTTTGCATCCAGGATGGTTTCGAGCTATGGATTAACTACTTCGTCCACTTGCTTGGCCAAATCTTCAGAAAGAAAAGTGGACACTTGTGTCTTTAAAAATTCCTCGGCTAATTCGTTGCAGCCGATTTCCTTGGCCACCCTTAGAAGATCCAGGAAAAGTTCTTGCAGCTCAGAGCTATTCAATAACTTGTGTTTGAATGCCTCGAGTAGTTGTACCTGTGTGGCTAGATCTTCTGCAGCTTAGACCCTCTCCTCTGCAGCCTGAACCACGTTTTTTTGCAGCTTGATCCTTTTGTCGAGGGTATCTTTCTCTAGCGACCATTGACGCCTCTCAGCATTAACACCTTGCCTCTCACTTTCCAAAAGCCTTTACTTTTCCTCTAGGGTCCTATCTTTTTCCTCGAGTACCTTCTTTAGCTGCAAAATCTCAGCATCTCATTTGCTGAGCTCCTCACAAAGGTTACCTTCGCCAGCGGAGCAAAAGGAAAGGTAGGCCACCACTTTCTCGGTGGCCTCACACAAAAGCTTAGAGGCTTGATACAACAACATAGCTCAGATTAAGGCTACAAAATAAAAGGATAGGAGAGAGGAGAGATGAGAGATGGGATAAGAACCTCGGTGTTCGAGGCCATCTTTGATAATTGGTGCTCGATCCCGGATACAGACGCTGCATCAGTTGAACAGGGTGGAGGTTTTTGATGAACATCCTCACCGCCATGTGTCCCCATAAGTATTCTTGGTAAGGAGGAGCCGATAGTATTTCTATTCGCCTTTGTCTTCTGGCAAACATTCCGGGTGTGAGGAGATCACTCAACACCAATGGTTGAGATAGGCCTTTCAAAGCCTTCTGCAGGAGGGGAAACCAGGTTCGAGAAGGGAGACACTAGATTGGAAAGCCCAGTTCGAGGGATCAATGTTCCCCCCCTGATGGAGCCTGGCCCTGCTTCGAGGACTTTGGCTTTCCCTTAGCAAGACCCATTGAAAATGGAAAAAGAAAGAGAGTTAGTCAATAGTAATGAACATAATAACACAACAAATAAGAGTAGATTTCTATTAAGGCACCTTTGGAAGGTCCCGAATGCCTAGGGTCACTAACAATGATCTCGAGGGGAGGGCCATCTCTAGGGCCCTCACGTTCTCTTCACCTTTTTCTTGTATCTTACCGGAGTGTGTTATACACATATTCTTCATAGATTCTGTGCAGGAACGCAAAGCCGCCAATCTGGGGGTTGGGGTTGTAGAAGAGGCTATAGTCGAGGGAGCTGGATAACAGTTTTTATCTGTCCCTCTCGAGGGCATTTGGCAGATGTATTCCCCAGGTTTGGGAGATTCAAATTGCACAACCAATTCCACAAAGGGACTCGATACCTCCTGCTATCAAACAAGATACCTTTTTTCAGCTTTTCCAATCACCCGAATTGCCAGGAACACCAAAAACTTTATGATGTACTTCTAGATTGGCAAATGTGACGATCATATCGGTAGACTGCCCACTATAAGACAGGAAGTATAGTGAGCAAAGCAGCTTATAACTAGGTTTAATACCGAATTTGTCACATCTAGTCAAGAACATCATCATGATCACCAAAATGTTGGGCTGAACTTGGGCATGGCTCACCTGAAATTGCCTAAGGAGTTTGGAAACAATGGGCGGAAAGGGAAAGGTTAGCCTACAACGAAGGTGTGGGGGAGGGATGGACGATCTTCCTTCAGGAAGGTTATTGGGGGAGTCACCTTCTCGAAAGGGTTGAAAATCGGCATCTGAAGCTACTCGTTGGCTCGGAGGGATAGAGTCCAAAATTTTGGAAATAGCGGTTCCCACTATTGGAACTGGGGCTCCCTCCCTGAGTCATTTAGCCTTAATCTTTGACGAGTCCCTTTTTTCTTCTCTTGAAAAGGCTCAGCCAGAGAAGATTCTCGAGTTCCACTCGAGGGTGCTTCCTCCCCCCCTAGAGGATTGCCTTCTCCCTCAAAGGAAGTACTTCTTCCTCCTTCCCTATGGCTTCAAGCTCTGGATTTGGGGGTGGGTTAAAACCAATCTTGCCGCACATAGATGACCTCCTTGTATAGGGTTTGCCCACGCCCAGAGGCCAATTTTCAACAGCTTCTTGAGAAGGCATATCAGTTATGGGAAAGATCATCTATTCCCCAAGACTATTGGATATGCCCTCTCCAGCATCTAAGTCGCACTGGAGTTCTTCAGAGGGGGTACATTCCGGGTCGCTAACGATTCTCTTCGGTGTACTAACCCCTGACTCGCCTACCCTAATTTCACCAAAAAGTTCCTCGGAGGAAAAACCCTAATCAGAGCGGGCCATGATGGAAAAAGGGAAAATGAGAAGATTAGAAAGAGAATATGAATGAAAGAACTTATTGATTTCTGGAAAAAGTGATGGAAGTTGGATCGCTCGCGAGAGAAATATAGAAAGAAATCTTGTAAGAAGACGTCTGCAAATGATAAAAGTAAATAAGGAAGTGCGGATGAGGGGTAAATATGGGGGCTAAAGTGACGGTTAAATATTTTGGCATTGGAAATATTAAAAGTATGGAAAGAGTGATCACCTTTTCCTCTTCTGACGGCACAGTGTTTGGGGGGTAGTGACACGCGCAATTGTATAGCATGCGTGCGCCCTTTCAGAATCTTAAACGACGAAGTTGATTAGAAAACCAGGTTCTCATCCTCGAAGGCAAGCACACAACATGCAAGGTTCATTTCGACCCTTCCAAGTTCTCAGATTTCCCCATGTAGTTGAGACCTCGAAGACCTTCGTGACGTTCCAGCTTTCTAAAGTCAACAACCTGCTTTTCTGGGCGCTCTTGATAGAGGTTAAACCCAAGAAGGCCATTGGACAGCAGGTATGACAACCCGATTAGAGGAATATTTAATACTCTAACTTAATTACTGCATTCGTGGGTAATTAAGGGAGACAATTAAGGAGTATGTTATTTAGGACACTTATAAATACAAGGTACACATTTACTTATCATTCATTCTATCTTAATCATATTGGGCGCTTGGACTAACTTAAGCATCAGAGTGCTGACCTATGGAACCCCAGGGATAGTTTGATTACTTATTAGTTCGAGAAGAACCCAAGCCCACGAACCGGTCAGTGGTCAAAGACGCATCAATCATATTTCTATCGTAGAGGATATAACCAAGTAAACCAAGAGAAATCATTAACAAAAGTGACATAATAGGAGTAGCTAACTCGAGAGACAACATGTGAGGGTCCCCATGGATTACAATGAACCAAATTAAGTATGTGTGGTGCACATTTTAAATTATCCCTAAAAGAAATACACTTACCTTTAGCCATCTCACAAGCGGGACATAAATGAGGCATAGGCAGCAAGCTAGTAATTGACAAACATCTAGACTTGCTCAAAGAGGAAATGATGTTGTGAGGCACATGACCCAATCTACTATGCCAAAGTTCAAAAGACGCTTTAGGAGCACTCTACGCAATAAAATAAGATAAAGTAGCACCTCTATAATCCAAAACATATAAGCCACCATCAAGATGACCTTTGCCAATAAAATCTTTAGTAAACTTGTTCGAAATAGTGAAAGAAGAATCCAAAACAAATAACAACATTCATATCCCGAGTCAACTTGCTAATAGACAACAAATTTTAGTAATTTGTGGAACCACCAAAACATCAGACAAGGACAATGTATTAGAGACTCGAGAATGACCAACATGGGTAATGTTAAGAGCGGGACCATTACCAACAATAACACGATTGTTACTAGAGTAAGGAGTCACACGTTCAAGAGTGGACTGAGAAGAAATCATATGGTTGGTCGCACCAGAATCAGTTATCCAGCAAATATGCGTAGGATTATGTGGTAGAGAAGTAGTAGATGAGGTTGAAGAAATCAAATGAGAACAAATAGAGGCAATATGACTAAAGTGCTTACACCATTGGCACTGCAACTGGACCATTCATTGTGCAGTTTAGAACAAGAAGAAGCCACGTGACCCAAAACATAACACCATTGACACCGTGGTTGATCAAAATGAGCCATAATACAAGAGAAACAATGTGTTTTTTTATTAAAAAAAATAAATCGGTGCTGATTAGGCACTGACCGAGATGCTGACTGTAGTGGAATAACTCGTGGAAAAACTAAACTCGCGAGATAATGGTTCAGCTCGCGAGAAAAAACAAAAATCTTCAACTCGGGAAAAATTTGTAACCCGAGGCTAGCTAGTGCTTTTGGCGCGTGTACGACACGTGCGTGGAAGAGGCAGACGTGGAGATGCACACGCGTTGAAGGTGATAGGCACGTGTGTCTCATGCGGTAGGCATCGAAAGCTTGGAAAACTTTTAGATTTTTAGGGGCGTGCAAGTCACACGCTGAAGTTGGCGCGTGAATATGAGAAAAGTTGAACTTAAAGCTTGCGAAGAAACCAAGAGCAATGATTGAAGAAGAAGACTGGAGAACCTGAAAAACTGGGAGAAGCCCAGAATCTGGTGAAGAAGATCGACGAACAAAATAAGTGGGGAGACTACGAAGCACGGCGGAGTAGTAGGCAAACAGAGGTTTGATCGAGACAGGGCTCGCAGAGCAGACAAGAAGACGAACAGATCCGGAGGAGCAGAGTTGATCGGCGGTCGAACGGCGGCGGTGGGCGGCGGCTACCGGTGCCAGTGGTCGGAAAAAGGGAAGATTTTTGGAAATTTTGGAAGAGAGAGATAAAAGCCATGGATTTTTAGAGAAACCTGACTGATACCATGATAAAATGTAAAACCCACAAATGATTGTGACTGTGTGTATTTATATATAGTTAGTACAAAATGGTATACAAGACCTAAACAAATATGGAACAAGATATATACAAAACCAATAAAAAAGGGTATTCATTTCTTATAATGATTCTAATTGTTTTACATCTCTATTAATAACCATCAAGCTTTCAAAAGTTCCAAAATAATCCTAAGTTTGAGTCAAAAGTGCTAAAATGACCCTGCCGATGTTAACTGTGAAAAATCCAGACTATCACGAAAATGATCAAAATATCCTTGCTTGGTTTTCTTTAAAAAAAACTAAATGATTTTTCCCTATAAAAACAAGATCAGAAGTTTCTACAAAAACATAAAGTCAGATCAGTATATTTTAGAAAAAATATCAGATTATATCGACACATTAAAAAAAATATAAAGTTATATCAGCACATATTAAAAACACATAAGGTCAGATCAATACATTATGAAAAAAACAAAAGGTTATAACAGTACATAATGGAAAAACACAAGATTCAATCAATACATTTTTTCATAAGTATAAGGTTAGATCAGTACTTACTACAAAATTTCTTATACAACAAATAAGACATTCCTCATTCAACATCCACATTTGCTACGCCACCTACAACTACACAACCAATCCAAGAAATTCAAACATATACAATCATCCAACAAAAAAAATACAAAACATATATTAGAGAACCAATGCCCACAAGAACTAATTCACCCTACATCAAGCATTTGGAATCGATTTCTAGATGGATAAGTAAACACCAACAGTTCAACAATTTGAACATGATCACATCATTCAACCACAACTATATATACAAAAATATCACACACCCACCGAGAACATCGACACCAACTCACTCTCTCTTGTTCATATAAAGCCCAACAATATTGAAACCCTATGTTAAAAAAATACAACATTGCACTTGGCTGGGTTTAGGGGATGGCCACAACACGAGTCACAAATTCATTATATACACCCATTATCACATACAACTGCCAAGAACATTGACATCAATCGCCTATCCTCTGTTTCATACAAAACTTTGAAAACATTGAAACCCTAGGTTGTAAAACACAAAGATATCACACTTGCATATGCATAAGAGATCACCACAATGCAACTACACAAACCCAACACCAAAGGTCATCCCTCCAAACATCAATTCGGACAATAAACATCAAAATGAACAAAGCCCCATGTTCTACACCTAATCTACAACATATCCACGTCTGCTTCGATCTTCTCATCCTAGCACCTCCAATCCACCAGAATGAGCCTCTATAGTGCCAACGTGGTAAAGAAGGAATGGAAAGGATGATTTCGTTTGGTTTGGAGTAAAGTGCTTAGAGTACAAACTCATCTCACGTGTTCTTGATTCGAGTACAAAGTGCTAAAAAGTATTGAGTAAAGTGCTTATTAAGTCAGTGTTGAACTAACCATGAGTTTGTTTAGAAAGTGTTGATCTAACCATGTGTTGTTTAGAAAGTGTTGATCTAACCCACGAGGTTAAGAATCACACAGAGGGTATAACCATCAATACATTTTTTTAGATTTCTAGTTTTTTTTTCCAAGGGGAAAAAGCCATCATTATCAAGAATTTTGGCAAAAAGTTCCCGGATCAGATAGTGTGGCACTTTCGTGGATTATCTAGAACTGCTTTAACACTTTCAAAAACTCGAAGGTTACATAGTGATGCAGTGGCATCTTAGGTTTAACGACATTGCTGCATTCCTATAATTTAGGGTTAGGGTTAGGGTTAGGGTTATGGTTCTTTATTTCCTTATTCTAGTTGGTTTGGTTAAGTCTATTTTCCTTACTCTAGTTGGTTTTTGTTAAGTCTACTCTTCCTATTCGGATTATGATTAGGATTTAGAGTACTATTTATAGTTCTATTCTTTTGCTTTGTGATTCAGATTTGATAATAAGAAAACTGAGATATTCTTCTTTTCCCTTGAGTCGATTTGATTAAATTCATCGTATCAAGAAGCAGGTCTCTAGATATTCGTTTGAGTCCCTAGATCGAGCTGAAGTCACGTTCGTACGCTATCCCAATCATTCATGAATTCGATATTTTCATTTTGGCAGTTGGCCTGCTTTCCGCACATCTTAATTTTGCTTGCCATTATTTCAGGTTGTGAAAATGCTTCATTCTTTTCTCTTTGTTTTGCAACTTGCAAGTGCTCATGTTTATTACATATAAAGAAAGCTTCCTACTTCTCTCTCTGTCTCTCCTGCCATTGAAAACGCTACTTTCCACTTTTATTCTTGGAATCCAACATACGTAGAAAGAACAAGTTCTCTGCCTTCTTGCTACGATATACCTCACTTGATTGCAAAAACACGAACCCCTTGGGCTTGTTTTCATGGAATCTAGGTTATGAAACAGAAATTGAACCTATTCGTAATGGAAATACAAATCCAAGATATAAAAATGGAATTAAGTCTGTTCATTATCAGAAAATCTACAATGCTCAGATTCAATTCAATTTTCATGTTTCTTCTTAAGAACGGATTCTTGCAATTCCAAAGAAGGAAAGAAACAAGATTAGACTCAACTGTTGCTCTGTGCGATAAACGGTGCGAAATAGCCAAAACGCCGAGTTTTCCTGTCGTTTTACTCTTCTTTCTGTTTCCCTTCTCATTTCACCGATAACGGTCACTGACCGATTCACCACCGCCGCTATGGCGGCTCCAATGCCTGAACGTGGAGGGGGAATATCCTTCCTCCAGGCTCTCGCAAATCGGCCTCCACCACTTCGTGACTCCCTTCCTTCGAACCCAGAGATCGTCCCCAAGACACAATACAAAGGGGAGATAGCCTGTTTGGTAAACTGAAGAGATGCTAACATACTCGCCTCACACTACCAAAATGCTCTCGTGGGTAAATTTGCCGGAGGCAAACCTTCCATGGCGCAGCTCAACGACTCTTTCGGTTCGGTAGGTTTCAAGGGCAAATTCCAAATTGGCTCAATTGACTTCCGACATGTGCTCATCCGTTTCCAAGAGAAGGAGGATTACCGGAGGTTCTGGCTGAAGGGGCAGTGGAGTTTTAATCGTGCTCAGATGAAGGTGTTTAAATGGACGCCAGATTTCTCCCCTGAAGCGGAATCATCTATTGTTCCGGTATGGGTATCTATCCCTCATGTTCCTGTCTATTTTTACAACACAGCTATGCTGACAATCATAGGAAACCAAATTGGGAATTTCATAAAAGTTGACGCTGCAACTGCGGCTCTGTCAAGGCCATCATGTGTCAAAATGTGTGTGGAAATAGACCTTAAGAAAAAACTGCCTTTATTCATCAGAGTTGGAATAGAGGAAGATGGAAATGAATACAATGTTGTCAAACTCCCGTTAGAATTTGAGGACATTCCTCCTTATTGCAATCACTGTAAAACAATAGGGCATGATGACATAGCTTGTATCTATTTGCATCCAGAACTTAGGAGATCTAAGTCCCAGTGGATTGATAAGTGGTCCAAAAACGGTATAAACCAAGTAGTTCAAGATGAACTCCAACACATTGACCATGAGACTCATCATAAAGCTAACTTAGATATGCATCAACAAGGTGTTATAAGAGCTAGCAATTCTGGTATATCAGTGCTGGAAAAACAAAAAAAGCTTTCAGGCTCAAAAATTTAAATATGTCCCTAAGCAACAAGGAACTAAAGTGGTGCCTGTCACAGCTACTGAACATGGAACTAATAAATTTAGTTCACCTAAGAAGGTCCCTCTTGAGACTGATTTACTTACTCCTATAGTTCCCTGTGAAGATCCCCAGGAAGTAGGAACTGAAGCCGAGGCTCCTACTACCAATGTTATTCAGGAACAAGTTACAGTAACAGACCCTGCACTCAATACTTTTGCTAATCAAATTAAAGATACAGCCCCTCATCTCTCACAATCACCTGACTCTGAGATAGTTCTGACTAGTTCTGCTACACCCCAAGAGATATCTTCTGAGCCTAAGGATTTAAGACAATTAACTAACCTTTCTCTATCTGCCCCTCCTAACACTAGGATTAAGTTTGCCAAAGATGATTTACCTAACAAACGAGGCAGGTCATTCTCACCTTTCAATTCGATCATTGTTGCAAAAAATTTCATCCTTTCTCAGCAGAAACACAAGGAGAACAGATTCCTTATCCTTGTAGATGAAGAAATATCAAATGAGGAGCAAACAATGTAGATAATGCAATTATTTTAGAATCTCATGCTTCTCCCGAGACTTTATCAAACTCATTTTCTGATCATGGGGAAGCTGCTGACCAGGTAAGTAGGTTGTGCTCTATAAACTCCAATCCTGATACGCTTAATGAGGATAAATCAATAAGAAAATCTGACAAAATGAAAAATGATTCATTCTTCTCACAGAAAAACACCATCATGACTAGATCAAAAAGCTCTAGTAATGTTTCCCTATGAATAGTACAACTCTTAAGATAAAATTACTGGTATGGAACATTAGAGGAATGGACACATCAATGACAAGACTTCATAATTTGATCAAAAGGCATAACTTTGACCTTATCTGTTTGATTGAGCCTAAGCATGATAATTTGCAATGTGATTCATATAGAAAACTGCTGAAATATGATAACTGCATCCCTGCTAATAATGGTCAGATTTAGATTTTTTGGAACTCTAGTTTAAGCATTTCAGTGAAAGTGGATAATTTACAGTTCCTTGCAGTCAATATGAATTGCATTAATCTTCAAAAGTCTATGGATGTATATTTTATATATGGACTCAGAACGAGAACTGGAAGGAAATCTCTTTGGACTGATCTTAAATCACACATTCACACTGAATCCCTTTTCATAGGTGACTTTAATGCAACTACATCTATAAATGAGTATAAGGGTCCTTCTACTCCCAAAGTGGGAAGCATGAGGGATTTCAACGATTTTATAAATGCAACTGCATTAGAGGAAATTAATACTGTTGGGAATTTGTTTACTTGGACCAATAATAGACTTAGGACTCCCACAGTTAAAAGATTAGATAGAGGTTTATGCACTTCCTCTTGGTCCCTAGCTTTTCCTGATTCATCAGTTCAGATTTTAAATAGATTGACATCAGATCATAATCCCATGCTATTAACTGTTGGTACTGACATTCCATCTAATCCCAGGCCTTTTAGATTCTTAAATACATGGTATAAAAGAACTGATTTTATGGAGGTCATCAAACAAAGTTGGGTAATACCCACACATAAATCTGGAATGCTCTCATTTTACCTTAAGCTTGTTAGACTGAAGAAGGAACTAAAAATTTGGAATAAAGAAAAATTTGGTAACATACAAAATAATGTTCTCCAAGCTGAAATGGCTTTGCAAGCCCAGGAGCTGATCACTGATCAGTCTGATTCTGAGACTGAAATGGTTAAACTTAGGGATGCTAGAGCTAGGGTGATTAAGGCACTGGCTGAACAAAAAAATTACTGGAAGCACAAGGCAAAGATTAAGTGGTTAAAGGAAGGGGACAATAATACCAGTTTCTTTCATAAATCAGTGATGGATAGGAACAATAGATTGAGGATTAATAAAATCAAGAGTGTAAATGGGCAATGGCTAGACAGTACACAGGAAATAGAGGAGGAAGCTATCAATTTCTACCAGGAACTTCTAAGTGAAGATGCACCCTCTGAAAGCTCTCCTTTCCTCTCCCACTTTCTGAACCACATCCCTAATCTTATTACTCAGGAGGAGAATGAGGAATTAATGAAACCAGTCTCATTAAATGAACTGAAAATGATTGTTTTTAGTCTTAATAAACTGAGTAGCCCGGGTCCAGATGGTTTTACAGCTACTTTCTACATTAAATCATGGAATATTATTGCAGATGATCTATTGCTTGCAGTCCAGGATTTTCTCTCTGTTAATAATATGCCGAGGGGTATTAGCAGTACATGGATTACAATAATTCCCAAAAAAAGGACCCCGGCCTCCTTTGACGATTACAGACCAATAAGCCTTTCTAATGTGATTAATAAGATATGTTCTAAATTGATAATGGAAAGACTGAAGCCTATTATGCCTAGGATTATTTCCCCTAATCAAACAGCTTTTCTAAAGGGTAGGGATTTATCTGATAATGTAATCTATTTACAGAAAGTTTTCAGGTTTCTAAACCGAAAAAGAAGAGATCCAAACTGTATTGTAAAATTAGATCTCAAAAAAGCTTTTGATAGAGTTAGATAGTCTTTTTTATATAAGATCCTGGCTAAGTTTGGTTTTCATGCTAGGTTTATTTTCCCCATTATGAAAAACTTGTCACAAGCCTTGTTTTCTATTCTCATTAATGGCAAATCAGTTGGATTTTTCCAAGCCACTAGAGGAATTAAACAGGGTGATCCCTTATCTCCTTTTTTGTTTAACATTTTCTCTGAGGCTTTTTCTAGGAGCTTGGCTTTTATTTTCAATAATGGTAAGTTATCATATGTTGATCTCCCAGGTAATCCTCCCAGAATCTCTCACCTTTCATATGCTGATGACACTGTTATTTTCTTCAAAGCTACTAACCTTACTTTGATTAGATTAAAAGCATTCCTATCTACCTTTGAAGATGTCACTGGCCAAAAAATCAACTATAATAAAAGTGACATTTTTATTGGTAAGCATGCTTCAATTCAAAAGGTTAATCACATTAAAAAAACCTTGAAAATGAAAATTGGTGCTCTCCCATTCTCATATTTGGGGATCCCTATTTTTACTGGGAGAGCAAAGAAGATCTATTTCCAAAATCTTTTTGAGCAAATTGACAGTAAGCTTGGTAATTTGAAAAATAAATGGATTTCCATGGGGGGTAAGATTATCCTGATCAAATCCTGCATCTACTCCCTACCACAACACATATGGTCAGTCATAAAGCCTAGCAAATTGATCATTAAACACATAGAGAAAAAACTGAGTAAATTCTTCTGGGGGGAAAATGAAATGAACCTGAAAAGATCTTGGAGGAAATGGACTGACCTCTGCTTACCAACTGAACAGAATGGATTGGGATTCAGATCAATATCCACAATAGTTAAAACCTGTTCATTTAAACTATGGTAGAAATACCAAAAAGCAGAGGCATTGTGGACTCATCTAGTTGCTGCAATTCCACACTCATACAGGTCCTCTCCTAATTGGAAAAGAATATGTTCTGTTAATTCTTGGGCAGAGGCAAATTCAAGAGTCATTATAGGAAAGGGAGATTGTAACTTCTGGACCTCCAATAGGTTAGATAAAGGTCCCCTAGTGGATCATTGTGATCACAACCTGGTTGATATTGACCTAGACTGTACAGTCTCTTCATTCATCTCTAACAAATCTAACTATATCATCAAAATGAGTCCTCTCCTCAGTCCTGATATTATTTCTCTTATGCAGGAAGCTAAGCTATTTCCACATAGGGAAGATAGACTGATATGGAAACCGGGCATTAGTGGTGATTTCTCCTTCAAATCGACATATTCCATGCTCAGCAACAATCCGGGTTCATATGTATCTGTTAAACATTTTTGGAACCATAGAATTGAAAAGAAGGTCTCAGTTTTCATGTGGAAGATGACAAATTCCTTTTTACCTTTTGACAATATCCTTAGAAAATTGAGATTCTCTCTATCTTCTAAATGCTGTATGTGCAATGTTCAGGAAGACTCTTTAGATCACTTCTTTAATCATTGTGACTTTGCTGTGAATGTTTGGACAATTGTTCACCAGTTTATGGGAATTAGTGATAGAAATTTTACATCCGTATGGGAGAGACTGTCTTACTATATTACTATCCCTGCTCTAAGCTCTCTTCAATCCACAATGATCAAAACGACAACTGTAATCACTTGTTGGAACTTGTGGAAGATAAGAAATAAATTCATTTTCAAGTCTATAAGACCTTCTCTGGCTCTGGTTCTTGCGCAGATTAGGGATCAAATTTTTTACTCTTTCTATTGCAGTCCGGTCTTCATTACATCTGAATTTGACTCCAGTATTGCTCAACACTCTTTCCTGCCACTGATCCAAAGGCCTCCAAAGCCAAAAATTTTGAAAATTTCATGGCAGAGGCCTTCCTATGGGTTTAAAATTAATGTTGATGCTTCTTGGTGCTGCAATACTAACATGTGTGGGATTGGTATGATAACTAGAGATTGTAGGGGTGGTTTCAATAGGGCTTTCATAGAATATGATAATGCTACATCCCCTCTAGAGGCAGAAATAAAGGCAATCAAGTTTGCTATTCAGAAAGCTAATCTTTGCTCCTCACCTGTGTTGATAGAATCTGATTGTCTGAATGCTGTTAATTTTGTAAAAAATCCTTGTAGGGCACATTGGAAAGTGTTCTCTCTATCTGATGAGACTCATCAATCTTTGGGTGCTATACAGTTAGTTCACACTTATAGAGAGGCAAATCTTGTGGCACACTCACTTGCAAAAGAATGTCTGCTGCATAGATCTAATTCTGTTTTGCAGGGCTTCCCAGAACTTTCGAACACGATCCAAGGGCTAATCAGACTTGATCAGATGGGTACTCCGTCCTTACGAATTATTTAGCTCGGATGCTACTGATCTCTTTTCTTTCTGCACAGGTACATTTAATTGACTGTGGAACACTACTGTTCAGCTTGCACCATTGAAGGCTTAAACTGATCCTCATCTTGGTGAGATAAAATGGAAAAAGCAAATGGAAATCTGTGGATGACTATGTACAAACTCGGATTCACTACTCTCACGGCAGTACTGACGAATTTGATCATCAATGCTGATTCTTGGGACATCCCTAGCTGCCGCATCTGATGCTATGAAGTTAGGAAATGATATGCTTCTAAACTATGGGAAGTTTTTGAACTGCCTTGTGTCTCTTTAATTAGATTCACTAACAAGTTTGATTACTTAGTCTATAGTTTTTAGCTTGTAATCCTCTTTCTACATCCTAAACTCTAGATAGGTTTTGAAGGTAACAAGTGTTGCCTTAGGAGCAGATTGCCCGTTGTATAGTACTACTTAGTCGCATTTCATCTTTTTCATTTCATGTACATTTTCTCTCTTTTTCTGGCCAGGGAACGCCAATTGAAATTCCCCCATCTAGGATGGTTTAACCTTAAAAAAAAAAAAAAAAAAAAGGAAAGAAACCAAGTTGTTATGTGGAGTTGAGAATTCTCATTAAATGGTCCTTGCAGAACCTTTGCTATATTAGCTTTTTAACTGCAATCAAAATTGCAAAAGATGGTACAAAATTGAGCATCCCTAATTCTTTGTTTCTCATATTTATATACAACAGGTTTTCAGCCATCAGAAACCATTAGAGTAGTATGATTTTGGTCTGGTTTCAAATTGCGAAAATCCCAGGTGAAAGTATTTGGCCATAGCCATTCTTATAAGCCGAGCTCGAAACATCAAGAGATCTCTGATGACCATTTTCCTTCTGCTCATCCATTAGAATCTGACTGTCTCTGCACTCTGTGCTGCAAAATGCTTTCTCACCCCTACACACCAGAAAAACAACCCATCAATAACTGTATTCGAATATGTTAAGGAAAGAAATTGATATCAAAGAAGAATAAGTTGGAAGTTAATCATACCTGTACATGTATATGTCTTTTCCCTGAAGCTTCTTCCGACACAAATTACACGTTCTAAGGAAATCAGAATCCGGGACGGCCGGGAAATCCGCGATTCTCGCCGGGGAAGACAGAGTGAACATGCTCGGACGTTTGGAGCTTCTCCGATCAATCTCCTGGGGCCCACGTTGTTGATTGATACAGCCGCCATCGTAGTAAACTCTAGTAAATGATTCATTCCCCGGTTTGTGACAAGTCACAAAAGTATAATCCTCCAAGCTATTATCCATCTCAACCTCTTCAAACCCTCTACTTCTAATCCTCGCGGAATGAACCGGAATCGGGTTCGACCGGTTCAAGTTCCGGTTGATGGTATGATGATGATGATCCTGTGCCGATTTCTCCAGGGCCGCCACGATTCCCAATCCGACCCCACCGAGGTCGTGGTGGTTCTTCAAAGGGCCTCTCGGTGACTGGATTTTGAACTCCAGATGGCCTCTGGGGCTCGAAGCATCGATGGCCCGGTTGCCGGAAATGATGGAACTGGTCAGGTTTCCGATCACCGGAATTGTTCTCCGTTTGCCCAGCATGACTGGAAATAGATTAGATTAAATCGAGTGTTTGATTATACAGTACAATCCTCAGCTCAATTCAAAAATTGATGATTATGATTCATGCAGGAGAGGAGGTTTGTTATAGAGGAGAGGCAACTGGGAGTGGGGGTGGGGGGGTAATTGATGGGGTGGTTATGCTAAGCCCACAGGTTTGGTTTGAACTTCTAATTATAGAACTGCTGATTGCATAATGGGTAGAATAATAATAAAAAAATAAAACTGGAGTGGGGCCCAGGAAATAAATAAAAAAATCTGATTGCGAAAATTTGCATTTATTTTTTCTCAGATTATATCTGAATTGCACACTAGTCTTAACTTTTACTAAAATTATGTTCAGGTCTCCTGCCGTGTTTAGAATAATCCCTGTATATTTCTAATAATTTCACAAATTCTCATTTTATTTGTAGAGTCAAATACTAAAATATCCATATATTTTAATTGAAAGTTCCAATATAACCCTATAAAATTTGAAAGTATAATTTTAACCCTATTAACTGGTCGAAAGTGCCAATCTAACGACTAAATTATTTTTTTTGTTCCTAACATATGATCTTATATCATTTTTTGGTCCTCGAGACCAATACCGATTCCTTTCAGTACCCAACAAATTCAAAATAATTTGTTTGATCCCAAGGTGGTTTTCAGTAGACTAAATTGTTTTATGGTCCCTAACATATTATTTTATCCCATCTTTGGGTCCCCAAAATCACCTGAAAATCACCTTGGGGACCAATCAAATCATTTTGTATTTGTTAGTTGCTGAACAAACGTGGTATTGGCCTTGGGGACCAAAATATGGTCTTGCATCATATGTTGGGGGACCGAAAAACAATTTAGTCCAGTCCAACCACGTGAACCTGAATTTTCCCGAAATCTTTGAATTGACTCTTATACCCTGTTTAAAAAATATTAAAAAATAAAAAAAATTGAAAAGTCTATACTACCCTTGCTTGTCTTCAAGAATAAATGTAATTTTCCCAACATTCCTCTCCTTCCTCCCGACACACTGTTGCTTCTTCCTCCTGGCGACGCTGCTCCTTCCTCCAGCGGAGTGCATGATTTTTGTGTTGTGTACAGTAGAAAAATGGTCCAACTTGTGGCAGATTTTGGATTTGGAAGTAGAGGGTTGAGGACGCATTACCATAATGCGTCCTCCCCTTTTTTATTTTTTCAGCTTGCTCTCCCTTTTTACTTCTGTCCCTCTTTGTTTCCGGAAGTTTGTCCCAATTTTTTTTTTCGAATGCAATTAGCCTGCGCACTTTTTTCTTTTGGAGAACAGTTAGTATTTATTTTATTGTTTCTAAAATTAATTAGAGGACTCGTTTTGGAACAGATTTAATTTTTACCATCAATTGGAGGACTCGTTTGTAAATTAAAACAATGCCTGATTTAGCATTATTTTATTTTTCCCAAAATGATTTTCGTAGCACTCGTTTTGAAACGACTCCTCGGAACAGGTGAATTGTTTTTTTGAAATTATTTTTTTTGTGGAAATTATTTAGAGGACTCTATTTTGAAATATAAATATATACATATATATAAATATAAATATATAAATATAAATATATATAAATAAAAAAATATATAAAAATATATACATATACGGATAAATATATAAAAAAAATATATATACGAATATATATATATATATATAAATATATACATAAATATAAATATATATGTAAATGTGTGGATGTACACGCACGTAAATGTGTGGATGTACACGCACGTGAATGTGTGGATGTACACGCACGTGAATGTGTGGATGTACACGCACGTAAATGTGTGGATGTACATATATATATAAATAACTAAATATATATATATAAAGAAATAAATATATATAAATATAAATAAAGATATATATAAATATATACATAAATATAAATATAAATATGTACACATATATAAATAAAAATAAATATAAATATAAATATAAATAAGGATATATATAAATATAAACATATATAAGTATATATAAATATACATATATATATATATATGAATAAATATATATATATATGTAAATAAAGATATATAAAAATATAAATATATATATATATATATATAAATATATATATAAATATAAAAATAAATATAAATATAAACATAAATAGAGGACGCATTATGGTAATGCGTTCTCGCCACGTGGCGTGGCCCCAGTCGGCCACGTGGCATTACCTCAATTCGACCAGCATTTATTAAAAAAAATTAAAATGGAATGGAGGACGCATTATGGTAATGCGTCCTCGCCACGTGTCAACCAACCGTGCATCGTTTGAAAATTTTGACCGAAATTTTTTTAAAAAAATAAAAAAAAGTGAGGACGCATTTCCGTCTGCAAGTCTGGCATTATCTAGCTGTTCTGGATACTATGCGGAGGACTCGTCTTTGGAATGAGTCCTTAGAAGCCGTCTAATTTTTTTTCTCGGAAAATTAATCACCGAAATGTTGTAAATCAATGCAAATTTGCATAAATTTATTTCTCGGGAGCTCCTCGAACGAGTCCTGGAATGGGTATTGTTTCCTACAATTATTTTGAAAAAGTTGTAAATGAGATTTGCAGTTAACTACGGTGCTAATCTGAACTGTGAATGAAATAATGTTTATTATATGTTGTTATGTTATGTAAATTTATCGTGAGGAGAATTTTGTTTGTTGGGGAGAAAGCTTATTATACTATTCCGCCCTGAGTTCGGCAAGAGTGTGGTGTTTGAAATGAGTCGCGATTTTGAGTATTAAATCATCGTGGGTTGCTGCAGTTTGTAACTTATTATTTCTGGTCCGCGTGTTTTCGGTCAAGATTGCGCATAAGTAGACTTTTGTGTGTTTGATAAAAATTTGGAAATTAGTCAATTGACGGTTTTGGGTCTCGTTGTTCGAATTTTTTTGACTAGTCTTGAATGTCGGTGCAGGAAGGGAGTATTGCATAGTTAAAATGGATACTAGTTAGTATAAATGTACAGTGTAGAACAGTACGAGTGAAATGTAATGCCGATTAGTGTTGAGTAGCATGTACTGTCCTATCGATGGTCTCTGCAAAGCTTTCCACCCGTTCCACACGGGGGAGGACGTATGGTCCTGGATGTCCGTCGTGGTACAACCGTCTGTGCAGGTACATGTTCTTCTTCATGTGGAGCTTCCCCCGGTATGTCCTCCTCCATTTCGTATCCCGCTTTCTCGTTCGGATCACAGTATGCATATGGAATAGTACCTGTATGTGATGGATCGATATGCGACATGTATCGTTGACTGGATGTTAGAGTGACATATGCATTGTAATCTGGTGCATCCATGTTGTACTGTGAGGGTTCCCCGGCTGATGGTCCACAAAGTGGTGGACTCGCATGTGAGGGGCCCGCTTGTGATGGACCAATGTGTTCTGCATGCCCCCTAGCACGAGGCCTCCGACCTCCTTGCCGACCAGGTGGGGCTTGACGGTGGATTCTGAGGTCAGTATATCTGACACCAGGGGGCGGTTCCTCACAGTGCACAAACGGTTGATAGTGTTGTAGCCTGGAGGGCTGATGCGCATTTTGTAGACTACGTGTGATAACATGATGCATCCCCCTTATGACGTCCGCACAATGTGGGGCCAACCATCCAAATTAATGTCTGACATGCCATGCAACTGTGCCATTGCCTGCAACTGCGGAATCGAGATGAATATGTCAGATATATAATTTTGAGTAGCTGTGTTGTATTCTTTCTTGACAATATTTGAAATTTAGGACATACCAAGTACTCCGTGGTTGCACCGTCCCTGTGGAAACCCTCAGTAGCTGTTACAGGCCGCCCTGGTTGATCAATGAAGGACACCGTCTTGCGGAAGCACCACTCCAAGTAATCACGGCTGGGTAGGTATGGATCCGCACTCCCCAGTGTGGGTCCTTGTCGATTGGACCGATGTTCCCAAGCATCGAGATATCTTCTGAGCTCGACACGCCAATCCATGCCAGACCTTCCTCGACGGTCTCTAGAATGGACTAAGTTGTACTCATCCCTACTAACCAACTGGGTCGGTATTGGCTGGATCAGGCCGAACTGCCTGAGAACACGATGCGCATGATGGAACTCCACGGCATGCCAGCAGATGAGATCGACGCAGAGCAGTCAATTGTGTCTACCATCCGTACAATACCGTGGGAGTTGCTCCAGGACGTCCTCGGTATATGGCTGCCAGGTGAACTGAGACAACATGCATGTGTTGCGGTTAGGCAAAGGAAACCATTTTTCGTGCGAAGTCTAGAAATCAAAATCCAATTATTCCTATACCTGATTGTGGTTGAGAGACGTCAGTTGATCACGGTACACTTTGAGAACGTGCATTGGCGATTGTGAACAATCGTAACGGGCCCTCCACCTATGAGGAACCGAGTGAAACACATTAGCCCTACTACGGAATTGCATGTGGACTTATGAATACCGCATATTGAGGAATCAAACAAGTACCTGGATCCAAGAGCACTCATCGTCACTGTCACCTGTAGTGCCCCGGCAGGACGGATGAATGGTATGCGTTCCCATGCCCATAACTGCCAGTAAATGCAATAGAAATGCCCGTTAATATTACGCACGGTATGTACGAACGACTACGTTGAACAACAATTTTATCTGTAGCAAGACAAGTGGCCCAGATATGGATTTAGATTGTGGGATTGCCGCGTCACATAATGACCTGTACAAGCATGCAAGAATCGAACTCTCCCAACTGTACCGATGGACTGCACCCAGATCCGTAAGTGCGGATAAGTAGAGCAACGGGATGAGGTGGCTGGACGTACCGGACATCAGCATTCCCCCAAGAAGCAGCAGAAGGAATACCCTAGCCCGCTGTTGGCATTGTACATCAGTGGGATCAGTGGGGAACGGACTGTGCAATAGCGTTCCTAACCACCTGGCCTTAATGCGACACCCCCTGATACAAGTGGGGTATGGTGTAGCTCCCAGGTAGTCTGTGCAGATCAGCTACCAGTCCTCCGTACGCCTAACGGTGTCAACACCTGTTACTGGGATGCCATCAATCGGTAGACCCCATAGGACCCCTACATCCTGCAAGGTGACTGTCGCCTCCCCCATCGGTAGGTGAAACGTGTGCGTCTCTGGGCGCCAACGCTCCACTAGGGCGGTGATGAGGGAGTGGTTAATCTGTATTGCGGCAGAGTCCAAGAGTCCCTAAAATCCCGCGTCGCGTACGTACCGCATAACCTGTTCTGGCAGTCAGTCGGTCCAGCATGCCACGTCGCACCGACGCACCTGCAGTGCCTCATCCTCTAAAGTTCCATTGTATAGGGCACGAGCACGGTGCTCCTAGTGGAGGTACAACAAGTCCTCCTGAATGGGGCCTGGATGGTACATGGTGTTTTCCTGCGCGCAAATACCAACCCAAGTTAGATGGTTTTTCTGGAAGAATAGCACAGAAGAAAGCAACACTGCGTAATGTGACACATATTTGGCAAATATAAGTAATACCACATAATCTGCTACACATATCATTTAATAAAAGAAATACTACGTCACACTAAAAAGGACAGACTAAGCATGCCCTCTCCCATCGATGTACAATGCAAACCAAATGAAAGATGGAGGTTCTATTATAGACACCGTATGACACCACGATACTAAGCACGGCCACGCCTACGGACGGCCCTGGTTTCACCCGCCACCCTGTTATCCATCTGATTCCTTATTCTCCTCTCTGCAAACTGTCCACGCCTCCTGTTGCGAAACTTTTCTGCATCAGGAATCAACCTCCAACCGGAACGCTGCCAGAGTGATGGATCTCGCACGGGCATGAAACCCTGACTGTATTGTTGGACATATGTGGTCGTGTGATACACCCTGTCACATAGACTAGCAGGGTCGTCACGTCTATGCCGACAAACGGCCAAGGCATGGGAACAAGGGAAACGAAATATTTGCCATTCACGACAAGTGCACTCCCTTCTTCGGTATTTGACCGTGTACTGTCGTTCACTAATGCTCCCGTCGGTGTTCCTCGCCACAACCCTGTATGTCTGCGACGCGTGCCCGAACAGGGTGACGATATGTCCCTGTGCCAATGTATCCTGCTTCTGGAACTTTTTCCAGATCCTCTGAGGGAACACGGACCTGGACAGACAGGCAATATCTCATAATTAGCAAACCGGCACACGGGTAAATCTGAAAATGCAATTAACTGACAATATACCTCCAATTCGTAGCGTCCGTGAGCCTTTGCGCAAACATTTCAACCGTTCGCTCGAACGTCGCTTTGACACAGGCTGTTATTGGAAGGTGGCGTGCACGCCGTAAGCAGTTGTTGAAGCTCTCTGATAGATTCGTTGTCAAAATTCCCCAACGCCGATCACCATCATCGAAGGCAAGACACCACCTACTCCTATCTTGCCGTTCCAGCCAAGCCCAAGAGGACGGATTCATACTCTCCAGCTCCTCCTTGTACTCCCTCCACCTGCTCTCGCACCTGGCACTACCGAGCTACCACACCAGGGACTTCATGAGCGCATTCTTGAACTTCCCGTGGTCATGTGATAAGAAGTTTGACTGAAAATGCCGTAAGCAAATCCGGTGGTATCCGGCTGGCTCCATCCACTCCTCCATATTTGTCATCGCATTTACAAGTCCTGCGTGCCTATCTGATATGACACAGATTGGTCTGCTATCACCACCAACAACGTGAAGATGCAGTCTCCCCATGAACCAGTTCCAGCTTTCATTCGATTCCTCGTCGACAATTCCATAAGCGATCGGGAGGATGTAATCATTTGCATCGTGGGTCTCGGCGACCAGCATTGTGGACTTATATGCACCTCTCAAGTGAGTGCCGTCGACGCTGATCACTGGCCTGCAGTGGCGGAAGGCCGCAATTGCCTGACCGAATGCCCAGAACACAAATTTAAATTTCCTACACCCGGGACCGTGTATTCTGTCAGGTACGCCAGCCCAATCAACAACGGTGGTCGGATTAGCCCTTACAAGCTCATCCATAAAAGTTGGGAGCTGCTCAAAAGAATCCTCCCACGTTCCAAACACCATGTCAATTGCCTTCTGCCGAGCATACCAGGCCTTCTTGTAGGAGATCGTGACATGGAACTCATCATTCACTTGAGCTCGCACATATTTCACTGTGTACGAAGGGTTAACATCAATGTGGTGGCAGATTGAACGGGCGATCATCACCGACGTCAGATTCACGTTACCCATAGATCGACCAGCCCCGACATACCCATGACTACTAGCCCATTTGGTGATCTGCCACATACCATGCGAAGCCTTTTTCGAAGCTCTGCAAACCCAAACACAATTCCCAGTTCCTTCGACGACGTCCTTGCATTTCGCATACCATGTGCGTGAACTGCTCTCCATAACCCTGTGTTCCCTGTTCATCATAGAACTCCACCGAGAAACAGCTTCGACCAACTGTGCCTTTGTCTGAAATCGCATACGCACATCCATTTCACCAGTCTCTTGAACGTAGGTAGAAACGCCGGACCCAAAATGGGTAGGGTCATAGCTGTCCTCATCGGGGCCCCCATAATCTCTATAGTAGGCCTGTGCATCCGGGTTTGCCAGAATATGAAACAATGTGGGTACATTGTTCGGGCACACTAACGGCTCTACCTCTGCCTCGTCCCCGGGATTCGAATCGGTTGACAAGGAACGATCATCCTCAGTTCCACCGTCAAGTCCAGGTGCCGAGCCGTCATCCTCGCTACCATCATGCCGAGCATCGCGGTCGCTAATGGCACCCGCGAAGTCATTGCGGAAGACATTCTGCTCGCCATAGTCTACCACGGCTCTACCACCACTTGTGGATGGCTGGGCACAATCCACGTGGGCATACCGTCCAGGTTGGCTGGACTCACCAAATTCAAGACCCCAGCTACGAACAGGTGGTGGTATACTGGGTACAGCGGCGGAGTTCTGCACGTTGCTCAGCAATGACATGAACGTGCTTCCCCGCGCCCCATAATTAGCGATTGGCAACTGTTCCGTAACAATGTAAAAATCCGCAGAGGACAATGCCATTCGATCAACAACGTTGAAGAAGAACGTGGTTGACTCATCATCTTCCACAGGATAACATCGATAGTATACCGCCGAACCAATCAGCTCGGGACACCAGTAATACATTTTCAACGAACAACTCTCCCTCACAATGGCCAGTCTCGTTACAATTAAATCAAACAATTCCGAGTAGTTCAACCTCCGATCCAGAGTCATAACTCGCTCCGGCATTGGAGGATCATAATAAACACCCACACCCAAATCAAACTTAATCTGGCCCCCTCTATACATATACACTGCCAAAAACATCGCAGAACTGCAACACACAAACACGTAACACATAACACACAACGCAACGAACCAAGCTCAATCATGAAATGTACACACAATCAGACAACACAATCATACACATACAATTAAATTAACTAAATTACTCAAGCATATCAACAGATTATAATTCAACCAAAACGGCAACAACTGACCGACGACCGGCAATGTGCGACACTCACATAATGTCGGAACACGTTCGTATAATTCTGTAGGCCGCAAATACCTACTACATAAAGGATAACAGAGTGGGAGGGATTCTGAGACTTACGGGTCTACGTCGGTCAACACGGTCAATGCGGGTCAACGCGGGTCAACGGTGGGTCAATGGGGCAACGGCGGTTCGCCGGGGTCAACGGTGTCAAGAAATGCAGTCAGCGTCGGGTCAACAAATGGGTCAATGTCAGTCAACGTGGGTCAATACGGTCAACGGCGGGTCGACGGGGTCCACTTCAACCCGAACACGATCTCTGCAACCGAAATCCGATTAACAAATCAGTAGCAATTAACAAAAAAACCAAACAAATATTCAGCGGAAAAAAAAGGAAAATACCGGATCTCGTAAAAAACTCAAACTGCAGATAAAAATAGAGGAACACTGGTAGAGCAATAACGGAGAAAGAGTGCAGCGGAGAAAGAGTGCAGCTGAAAATGGCGGAAGCACCCGAACACTGGCGAAAATGGGGCTTACAGTGGGAGAAAAGTGAGAAAGGATGTCTGAAGAAGATGGACAGTGCTGGAATTGACGCAATTCGGGTGCTTTAAAGAAAAAATTCTGACGCCAGATGCCACGTGGCAGCACCTGATTCGACCGAAAAATCCACTTTTGATCGGATTTGGTCCACATGCAGCTGCAACAGATTTAAAAAAAAGGGCCGGATGGGATATCCGGATTCGGCCACGTGGCACATCCGGAATCGGCCACGTGGCACATCCAGATTTTCAAAAAAAATAATAAATGTCCGGATGGGAGGACGCATTATGATAATGCATCCTCGCCACGTGGCCAATCCCCATTCGGCCACGTGGAACATCTGGATTTTCCAAACAAAAAAACAAATGGCCGGATGAGAGGACGCATTATGATAATGCATCATCGCCACGTGGCAAATCCCCATTCGGCCATGTGGCACCTCCGGATTTTTCCCAAAAAAATATACGGCCGGATGGAGGACGCATTACCATAATGCGTCCTTGCCACGTGTCGCGCCACAGTCCACCGTCTGATATTTTTGACCGAAAAAAGGCAAAAAAAACAATTTAGAGGACGTATTACGGTAATGCGTCCTCTATAGAAAATTGCCGTTTGTGGCTACTGTAGCCACAAACATAGCAATTTCTCCCTTCAGCGACAAACCTCGACCACATTTTCAACCCCTACAAATCTAACTACCGCAAACGGGCTGCTGTCGCGATAAGCACTATAGTCAACTCCTCCATCACAATTGGAATTAAGAGAGTGGCATTAAAGATATGAGCTGGTAGCGACATTTAGGGTTTAGTGTCTGTTAACAGCGTGAATTGGAGCTAGTAGTAGCTGCACGAGTTGTGGGTTGTGGTGGCTATGAGTGGGTGGTGTCCGTCCAAGGCATGAATTAGAGTTGGTAGCAGTGGTATGGGTTGTGGGTGGTGGCAGCTTAAGGCAGAGCGAAGAGCGGCGGGCTGTGGCTAGTGGAATGGAAGAGGTTCGATGGGGCTTGTGGCTATGGCTATCGAGGGTTTAAGGTGGCTGGTTTAGGGCTGGCTGCAGGTGGTGGCTGGGGGAGCAGCGGAACGATGATGGGGCTTAGGGCTAGGGTTGGTAGTGGGCAGTGGCTGGCGGAGCGGAGGAGCGATTCCATGCTTAGAGCTAAGGCTGGCTAGGGCTTAAGGTGGTGGGTTTAAAGCTGATGGAGTAGAGGAGGAGCGGTGGGGATTAGAGCTAGGGCTGGCGGGGCTTAAGGCGGTAGGGCTGGGGTCCAGGTTTTACGGCTGGCAGATTCTGGCGGTGAAACTCTGGATTGTAGCCGGCGGCGGTGGAGCAGGTTTTGGAGATAATGAAGAAGAAAAACCATAGGGGTATTTTTGTCATTAAGTTTTTAGTTTTAAGACTAGGGGTATTTTAGTCTTTTTAGGGTTGGCCAATGCTTGAAAATGCCAATTCAATGGTGAAATAGCGCGAAAAGGTTATATTGGCACATTTGCATATAAACATAGGGTTATAACTGGACTTTCAGATTTTATAAGGATAGATTGGCACTTTCAAAAAATAATAAGGTTAGATTTATATTTTTCCCTTATTTATATTACTAACAAGACAAAGTTTTGATAAGCATATAGAAAGACAGAGTTTAATTAATATAATATAAAGTTAGGGGTTTATACACATTTGAGTTTTGATTAGAAACATTATATAGAGTAACATATAAATAGCCGTGTGCGTTTACCCAAATAGGTTATAGCACGAATTTGATCCGAATTTCAATTACTTTAACTGGTGAATTTTTCATCTTTTTATGATAAAATTGCACTTGAGTTCCTAGTCTTTTCACAGCTCATGGAAAGACTATATTTCAAGAGACGAACTCTACTAACAATGACAAATTTTATTTATAATAGAGCAAACGACTTCTGTGGCCCTTTAACTATCACCATCGTCCACCTTTGGCCCTGTAAAATTTTTTCAACACTTTTGACTCCTAAACTTACAAAAATAATTAATTGTGGCCCTTCCGCTAGGTCAAACTGTTAAGATAGGGTTTCAACGTCAATTTTAAGGGTAAAAGTGACATTTCTCATTTTTCTTTTATTTTCCTCCTTTTTATCTACAAATTTAACCCCCTGCTTCTTTTTTTAATTACAACCCAACCCCTTCCCATCTTAATTTAATTAAAAACCAACCCCCCATTTTAATTTAATTACAACCAAGCCCCAGCCCACCTTCAGCACCACTCCTGCGCCACCCTTGTCCTTTAGCACCACCCCTGTCCTTCAACACCATCCTGACCTTCAGAACCACCCTTGCACCACCTTCTTCACTCATTCCATCCGCCTCCACGCTCGGTGACACCAGCCCTGCCATATCTTACCGCCGGCTCTCCGCCATTGTGTCCGTCGAATTGCCGCTCCCTGTCGACTATCAGCGTTTACCCTTTGAATCGTTGATCCTCATCGAATCGCCTCTCCACAAACCCTTAGTCACATTCCTTCTCAGCGGTGTGCCACCGTATCTTCATCGTTCTCAGGTTGCTGACATTTTTCCACTGCCGTATCTTGGGCGGCATCGGTTGGAGGAGCGGGGACATCGACTGGAGAGAGCGGGGACTTGGAGGGGCTGACGGAGTCAACATTTTTGGGTTCACGACGTTGCCGAGGGAAGGAGGAGGAGGTATTGGATGCGGTGGCAGAATGGGATGAGCAAGTGCTGTTGGGAGAAGTGGGGAAAGGTTGGGGAAGGGAAAGGGGCGGGGGCGTGAGAAATGAAAAAAAGAAAAGAAAATAGAAATAGAAAATAAAGAATAGAAAATAGAAAATATGAAAAGAAAGAAAATATTGGAAATAACTATTTTACCCCTCAAAACTGATGCTTTGATCAGACTTAATGGTTTGACCTGATAGAAGGGCCACAATTCACTAGTTTTGTAAGTTCAGGGGCCAAAAGTGTTGAAATTTTTTTTGGAGGACCAAATGTGAATGTTGGTGATAATTCAAGGGCCACTGGTTTCATACACTTATTTTCTTTTTTCTTTCATCAATTTAATTTTTCCCACAAATTTCATCCCTTCTTAATTCTAGTATAAGGCCCTGTTCTCTGAAGTTTAGCTACATTTCAATTCAGTTCAGTTCATATCCGTTTAGTTCAACATAAATTTAATTTTAATGTAATTTAGCTTATTTTAGTCGTACATTACTATTTTTTGACACACTTATTTTCAGTTCAGCTAAGTTAAGTTTACATCAAATCAAATTAGATCAGATAAGCTCCAGAGTACATGCCTAAATAAACCCAGAATAAGTATTCCTCTTATCTGATATTCTACAATTATATGAGGAGGCTTCGGGACAAAAGATTAACTTGAATAAGTCTTCAATCATGTTTAGCCCAAACACATATCAGATTAAGGCCCGGATCCTAGCTACATTACAAATGACAGAGGCAGTTACACATGAAAAGTACTTGGGACTTCCAATAGTCTTTGGCCGATCAAAAACAAGTGCACTTGCAGGTATTACAGATAAAATATGGACAAAGATTGACAGCTGGGAACATAAACAGTTATCCAAGGAATGAAAAGAGGTTCTTATAAAGTCGGTCTTACAGGCTATACTCACTTACACCATGTCATGTTTTATGTTACCAGACAAGCTCATTGAAGAAAAATATATGCTATATAGTCGATATTGTTGGGGTAGCACGGCAAAAAAAAGAAGAAGATTCACTGAGCCACATGGACAAAGCTATGTTTTCCAAAACGTATGGGAGGATTAGGATTCAAGGAGCTGATGTTTTTTAACACACCACTTTTAGGAAAACAAGCGTAGCGTCTTCTAGTAAACCCAAGCTCCACTGTTGCAAAGCTTCTAAAAGGCAAGTACTTTCCTTCAAGCACCTTCATATACAAAAAATTAGAGAGGGACCCATCGTATGCTTGAAGATCCATTTTGGAGGGAAGGAAATTATTGTCTAAAGGAATGCAAAAATGAATTGGATCGAGAAATAACACAAGCATAAAAAGTGGTCTTTGGCTACCAAGATTGGTAAACCAAAGACCCACATCTTTGGCGGATGATTTCCCAACAGACCTAAAAGTTTCACATCATATGACTGACAATGGTACTGCCTGGAATGAAGAAGTTGCTAGGACCACTTTTAACCAGAAAGAATCAAATCTCATTCTATCCATAACAAGAAACATAAGAGCACAGACTCGAGATTGATGGATATGACACCCTACAGTTTACGGTAAATACATGGTCAAATCCGGATGCAATTTAGAAATTAACTCGTCAACTCTTGCTATTGCAGGCAACATGGCGTCAAGCAGCTCAGCCCCCTCTACGCACTGGAAGAGGATATGGAGCTTAAAGGCACAATCAAAAGTAAAACACTTCCCGTGGAGGCTATGCAAGAACCACTGCATATCAGCAATCAATTTGCTCAAAGGCACATGTGAGCTAAATCCTGCTACTTAAGCTGCTCTATGGATAGTATCTCCATTGAACATCTGTTCTTCCACTGCCCTGTAGCACACAAAGTATGGTTCACATTAGACCTGCATGAGAAAATCTTCCATTTCCAACAACAAAGCGCAAGTTTATGGGTCCAAGACTTGATCCTGGAGCTAGATTCAAAGGATATGGAAATTGTTGCGACACTGTTATCGCAACTATAGCATCAAAGAAACAAACTTCTTCATGGTGAGAGTCATGACCTCCAACCTTAACATTGTGTTATCTACGCCACAAAGCTGCTAGCGGATCTAGAAAGAACATTGATCAGTACGAAGTCAAGTCAAGAGGTTAGAAACCAAAGCACTTAACCGTTACAAGAGGGAAACACTCTTCACTTTGATGCAACTATATCCTCAAACCGAACATGTCTTGGATGGTACATATGTTCTTCAACTGGAAATCGGATATATGGAGAATCACAACACCTTCCAGCAGTGCATACAACAAAGCACGCAGAAGCTATGTCCCTAAGAACGGACATGCTTACAGCCTTACAAAAAGGACAAATCAGTTGTATCAAAGGTGATGCACATGTCGTCATAAAAGCAGTCAATAATCATAATGAAGATCTATCGAATTTCGACCTCATCATTGAAGACATAGTCAACCTAGTTGCGAGCCATATATACCCAGAACCACTCTCGGTTAGACACCAAGATAATCAACATGCGAAAAACTCTGCAAAGTCTATCTCTAAATGGGAACACATCCCACCCTTTGTACAACACTTTTTCAATGAATGAAAGCTAAGTTTTTATTTCAAAAAAATAATAATTCCTTTTATCTTTGTAAGTCCCTCGTGACTTTCTATCAGTCAAACATGAGTAAATTTGAGCATAAAATTTTGTTGATGTTGATAAGAATAACATTAATTATAATGTATCATTATTTACTTCAATGTAATTTTATACTAAATATCAATGTTAGTCTTATCTACTTATCAATGTTGTTTTGTATACGTAATTATTGTCTTATCTAAAAGAAGATACGTGTTGGAGATAGTAAAGAAGAGATTGAGAAGATGAAAGGCACATTATAAATTTATTTTTTCAAAAATTCAAATTTATGTAAAGCTTTAACTTATACAAATTCTTGTTTTAAACGGACTAACAATTAAACGTGATATTTTATAATTAATGAGGTGATTTAATTATTTTTATTTATTGCAACGAGATTTCTATAATTTAATTTTTTTAAATGTATTGCAATTTATAAATAACTATATTAAGTTATTGAAACGAGATTGTTCATTATTGGTCTAACCGTTAGTTGGTATAACATGAAACTTTCGCCTCAACTTATCTTAATAATATTAGTTGGTAACGTATAAATAAGTAATTTGGTAAAGAATTAATTTATAAATATATCAATCAACTACTTTAAAGTACGAAATCAACTAAAAATATAAAGATATATGGAGTAAAAAGAATATGATAATGAACTAAAATTTAAATATGAAATTTTAGAATTTTTTAGAATACATTACAATTGTCCTTTCACACTGGTATATATGGAGCTCAAACGACGGATCCAAATTGCACACAACAATCTAAAGGAACTTAACGAAACTATCCTCCAGACAGACAAACTGACGGGAAGCAAACAGTCGGCCCACAATGCAAAGTACGCGTGTCTCGACCATATCGATGACCACAATCTCCTATAAGTGATGTAGCCACCACGATGGCTAGAACCACCACAACAACAAGTATTAAACGCCATGAGTCTTGACCACTTCGATAACCACGATCTACTACATGTCCAGGAGGTGGGTCGTGCACCTCTGTTGTCGTACCTTAACAAACCTATAAATAGAGGAGAATTCGAGAGAGTAAGGTTAGTGAAAAATTCCCAAAATTATATCCTTAAGAGAAGAGATACTAACTTAAGCATCAGATACTCTGGAGCCAACATAGGTAGGGATTGTAGTGGGGCATGTTTTGGTGGAGACCTGCCCCCGTATCGGGCCCAATGAGGCATGTATGGAGGTAGTTTTGGTAGGGGTGGGGAATGTATGAGTATGAAAATGATACCCTTCATAGATAGTGGATCTGACATGAATATTAGCTCATACCCACTCCATCTCCGTCCCTTCCCACTAGACCCGCTATGTACACACATTTAATATATAATAAACTATTATTTATCAATGATGCACATATCTTACCTATAATATTTTCATGTAAATATTTATTAAAATTTTAACATTAGAATTATTATTTTAAAGTAAAATTTTAGGAAACCCAAGTGGGTGATGAGGCGGGGATGGATTTTAATGTTGTACCGCCATGGGCGATGGTGTGGGTATTGGTATGAAAGTTTTAGATGGTTATGGGTATGTAGGGACCATAATCCACACCCGCCCACCCCAAGGCCATCCATAAATATGTTATTTATATTTCAGGATCCAAGGAGAAGAGCATCGGTGGATGCTGACTCCAGATTACAAGTGTTATTTAGAAGGAACCAACCACATCAGTGATGCCGTCTGTGGAGGAAAAACCATTATTTTTTTAATTATGGTGGTCACTAGGAGTGTTCGAAGCTAAACATAGGGTCCCACCCATTCACCTAATCGTACACCTAGCCGGAGAGAACACCAAGACGATGACCTTGAATGCTAGTAGACGGGAATAAGGAGAAGCAGATGCCCCCACCTCTGAAGTGCGACAAGGAAAAGCGAGCTTTCACAACAATCCTAGAGGTCAACAGGGAACAACTTTATTCACACTTTATCAATGCACATAAGGTTAGAGTAGAGAACGGACATGAGCATGAGGATAGTACATATCAGGGCAACCAAAGGAAGAGGCATCAGGGGTACAACAAGGAACCAAAGAACTTCACATTAGAAGTGGAACACTCCCTATTAGCAGACGAGTTGTAGAACTTTGTGATGTCAAAGATTTTCAAGCTACCCCAACATGTAAAGGTCTACGATGGAACAAAAGATCCTAAAGAATTCCTACATTTGTACCATAACAACATGCGATTCCATGATGCACCTATCCAGCTGCGTGTAAGGCCCTCCCTATTTTTTGGTGGGGATTACGATCACATGTTATGATAGTTTGCGTAAGAGGAGCATCTACCCAACGACCTTTTGGTGATAATAGACAAGATAGGGAATTCTAAAGTTCACATGGTCTTTGTAGACGATGGCAACACTGTAGAAGTACTGTTTACTGATTGCTTTGACAAAATAGCTTTCAAGCAATCAGATCTCAAGAAGTCAACATCCTTTATAGTAGGATCCGCATAAAAATATGAAATACCATTGGGAAACATACAATTTCCTGTAACCATTAGTAAAATATAGAGAGAGCATGCACGTTCCTATGTGACTTCATCGTAATGGATGCCTCAAACTCATTTAACACCACCATGAGGAGGCCATGGATGAATGCTACAAAAGCTATTTAGTTTTTGTATAACCTGGTCATGAAATTCCCGATTCTGAAAAGAATCACAACAATGAGAGAAGACTAACAGTCAGCAAGGCAATGCATGACCAGTGAAATGAAGCCATCAGCTATAAACACGAGTCATCAAATGGTTCATTTAATAAATCAAGGAAAAACCTTAGAAAATGAGCATACCAGGATATTTTTGGGAGAGGAGGTAGATCTTGTTGACCTGAATGAAGACGGGATCACCAAGAGGTCAAAATATGAAAGGTCTTACCAGAAAAAGTCAAAAGAGAGGTGGTTGCAATGATACAAGAATGTGTTCGCCTGGTCAGTTTAGGATATGGGAGGCATCAACCCTGCCATTACAACACACTATCTCAACATCAGTCCATTGGCAAAACCCATTAGACAAAAGAAATCAAGCTTCGTTTATGATAGAGCACGGGGTGCAAACTCTCGTACAAGCAGGAAATTTCAAGAAGTAATCTATCTATCATGGCTGGAAAACCCGATCCTGGTTCAAAAAGCGTATGCATGATAGAGAATGTGTATTAATTACATAGACCTAAACAAACACTACCCAAAAGATTTCTACCCTCTGCCTAACACAGACTAATTGGTAGAGACAATCTCAGGGTACGAAGCCATGGCCTTCCTGGAAGCGTATAAATGGTGCCATTAAATACTAATGAATCCTAAAGACACTGAGAAAACCACATTCATAACTACCTTTGGTGTATCCTGGTATATGAAAATTCCATTTGGGATAAAAACGTAGGAGCTACATATCAGTGTAAAGTTGACTAGGCATTTAAGCACCAAGCATGTAAGAACATAAAAAATTATGTAGAAAACATGGTGATCAAAAGAAAGTAAACTAATTCACCCAAAACTTAGAGGAGAGTTTGATCACTCTCCAATCAATTGGGATGAGGCTGAATCCAAAGAAGTGTACCATTGAGGTAGGTGCTAGAGAAATCAAAGCAAAACCTTGAAAAAATCTGAATGATACAAGACTTACCACCACCCCACTCGATCAGAGAAGTCCATATGTTAACTAGTTTGTTATAATCCCTTAGCCGTTTTGTCTCAAAGGCTGTGGAAAAACATGTGCCCCTTTTCACCGTCTAGAAAAGAGCGAACAAATTTATCTGTATGGTGGATTGTCAAAGAGCATACAAGGAATCAAAATCTGAGCTACAAAGATTGATGTTGCTATTAGCCCACACGTGGGAGAAATCTTGTCATATATTTTGCAGTGTCAAATAATTATGCCATCAGTTCATTCCTAGTTCTCCAAGAGAAGGATAAACAAATCTTGGTTTACTATGTAAGGAAAAGCTTACAAGGAGCAGAGAATAACTACTAGGCCATTGGGAAGTTAGCTCTAGCCCTAGTACATTCTGCCATAAGATTGAAAGCCCACTTGCAAGGGCACAAGATAGTGGTTTACACACATTAGCCTATCAAACAAGTTCTCCATAATGCTGATGTTTCAGGAAGACTGATGAAATGAGCCATCAAGTATGGAGAGCACAAAGTATTATTCCAACAAAGGTCACCAATTAGGGGGCGGGCCATGAAAAATTTCTTAGCAAAATTAAAGAAGAAGAGTAGTCCCAATTGCACGATTAAGGAGTCACACATGCATTGAGCACCGAAGGGAAGGTGAAATTTGAAAAGATTGCATGAACAGTCCTCATGGACGGGGCATTGTGCAAAGAAGGATGTAGAGCAGGTTTCTCACAAGACCTGGGGGGAGTACAAATACGCATTGCGATTCAAGTTCGCCCTCACAAACAACGAATTAGAACATGAAGCCCTCATTGGCTAACTGGACATGTCCATGCGGATAAATATCAGAAGCATGAATATACTCAGCGACTCTTAGATTATAGTTAACTAGGTGCACTGGGCTATGAGGTCAAAGAAAGACAATTGATTAAATACTTTACCAAAAAAAGGCAAGTCATTGAAAAATTTGACCACTTAAAAATCACCCATGTCCAAAAATCAAAGAATGCAAGGGTAAACTCTTTGAGAAAGATTGTGACCTCGGGTTACATGAGTCTTTAACATCAGAGGGACGTGGCCATTGAACTATTCCTGATTGGAAGTACAACGACCATAACTGCGGTGCAAGTTCTGGACGAAGACCTATGGTGGATGATGGAAAACACCTTGTACTTGGAACAAGGCCCCCTCCCAACTCTTAAGAATGGGGAAAGAAGAATTAAAGTTAAATCACCAACATACATTTATATTGACAGAGTATTATATAAAAAGGGTTGCTTAACACCATGTTTTGCATAATCCAACACATGCATGAGGGGTAGTGTGGGGTACATCAAGGCACCATCATTATAGAAAATAAGACAATGTTCTCAACTTATTACTAACCTACTACTCATTCTATCCCATAACTAATGACCACTCACTTTTCGGCTCAATATTTTTAAAAAAGATAATGTGGCTCAATTAATGGCCACTCAATTTTACTAAAATAGGCTAGTTTCAAAAGTGGCCAAAACTTGTGAGACGGAATAAAATAGAAAAGTTTCCAATAGTTGTGGGACAAAGGGAGTATTTATGAAGACGCACATTGCTTTGTTTAAACATAGAAAAGTTACCAAATTAGAGTGATTCTTCAACAAAAGCCACAACGGGTGTTAACTAGAGTTCATGGAGCTTGGCTATTTGAAAAATGGGGAATGGACATGGCCGGACCATTCCTAATTGGAATAAGTGGTGCAGAATTTCTCATTATGGCGATTGGTTATTTCAAAAAATTAGTAGAAGCCAAACCCCTAGCCAAATAACGTTTCAATCAACGATATCTTTTTTTGGAAAACATCATCTACCAATTTGGAATACCCAAGATAATCACATCGGAAAGAGGTATATAGCTTGTATGCGGCACTTTTTCCTAAATACTGTCAGGAGCATCACATCATTCAAAAATTCACTTCGGTCGCACACCCCAGGCGAATAGATAGGTTGAGGGCAAGTACCAAACGTTAATACAAGGGATCTAAAAGAGATTATAAGGAAAATGAATGAGTTGGGTTGTAGAATTACTAACAGTTCTATAGCTATACTGAACACCACCTTAGACTCCTACAAGAGAACCCTATTCACCCTAGTTTATGGCCACGAAAGAATCATTCCATGGAGGTGTGCTTCCAATCCCAAGGGTTATTAGCTATGGTGCAGAGAACAACTCGAAGGATATTCAGGCAAATCTGAACATCCTTGAAGAAACATGGCAGATCGCTACCATTCGAGAGGCCAGATACAAGCTAGAAAATGGCCAATTCCTATAATGGACACGTTAAAACCACACTATTCAAAGTAGGGGATCTGGTGCTCATAAAGAACGAAGCTAGCCTAGGCGAAAAATAGGAATTTTTTTCTTGAAATGGGAGGGAACCTTAAAGATTAATGAACCTACAAATCCATCAACTATTTTCTATCAAGGCTAGATGGAATGCTTGTACCAAATACGTGGTATGTACCCAACCTTAGGAAATACCATGTGCAACCCTAAGGTCCCTTGCAAGGCATCCTACACATAAGTTATGAGATGATCAATGGCTTCGCTTTCAACACTAAAATGCAACATTATATATCATGTTTGTACATACTTAAATGAGAAAAAAATCTTCTGCGAGACACATACTAAGTGTTTGATTATCATATGCACATTCAGCATGCGATGGCACATTATCCTTAAAATTTCCCCTGATCTGCGACTTAAGCAGGAAAATTACTTGCAGCTTCACATAGATGGGAAAATCATCCAATCCACAACATAATAAGGAATCACACACAACTTCACACAAATGAAAAAAAGAATCACAACTTAAGCAGGAAAATAATCTGCGGCTTCGTATAAACGAAAAAATCACCCAATCCCCAAAACTAGTGGGAAAATCACTCGTGACTTTGCACAAATGGAAAAATCACCAAATTTGTGACTTAAGCAGGAAAATGACCTGCGGCTTTGTACAAAAGGGAAAATCACCCAATCCACAAGATAACCTGGATAATCACCCACAGTTTTGCATATATGGGAAAATTGCCCAAAATATAACACAATCGGGAACACTACTCGCAGCTTCGCTCAAGTTGAATCATGCACTCTCTGAGTCACAACAGGTTGCACCATATTGAACATCTTATTACTCACCATGGAATGTAATCCTCTACAAGAGTGCGATATTACACAAAGAACATTTATAAAAGGCACTGGACAAATGCGGTTCCACCAGGTATTTCAAATATACAAACGATCTCTTATATTTCCAACTACTAATTAGAAAATACTATATTTGTTCAATGAGTAACACAAAGTTGAAGTTCATGAACACATATTTTGATAACAATTGGTCAATCTAAGCCACAGGGCCATTAATATAAATACGTTTAGCTTTTGGAACAACATCTTCCTATTAACTATTATTGCGCCTATGTTAGAGGAACGAGGAACTAGATCGTGACTATAGAGATAATCCAACATCACTTTGACTCTTCTCTAGCATGCTTATCTCTTTTTTCCTCTACTAAAATAGCTTTAAGGTGCTTCTTGACGTAAGAGTAAGCAGGTTGGTGGACATTTCCGTGTTGCTCCATCCTAGCCAGTTGCTCCACACAGTATGCCCTCTATTCTACAATTGGACCAAACTCTACACGCCCAAGTTGAATACTCATAATTTAAATCTTTTCTTGTAAGCGTTCATCGAGGGCTTTAGCCTATCCACATCATTCTCGAGCTTACACACATAAGCCCCAACTTTGAGATCAATGTCAATGGCTGGGGTCACGACTATAGAATGAGCTGCCCCATATGTCATGACTGATGCACCTCAATTTACTGATGCCGTTGTACCACCGTCCATGCACTTGAATCTGCAAGACAAAGGTCTTGGAGGTGTCCGAGGGGAAGAGGCTCTGACGGCCAAGTAAGCAAACAGAATTACTAGAGTGTAATTAGGATGAATAGTTGAGTGTGTAGGGGTTAACTTTAGCTTTTATATAGGTAGGCAAGTAGGGAAGCTTTTTGTTTGCTTGTGGAGCAAGTACTCCCACTTTGGGTCGGCCTAAAGGCCATTACCCAAAAGACAATGATATGGACCAGTGATCGGCCGTATTAGGCACTTGGGCCATACCGAATTACACATTATAAATAAGCCACTGGAAAGCTAAGGAATCGGCCTTCAAATTTATCCTAAGATCGAAGGTCTGAATCCGTGCTCGCATCTGTGAATTCGTTATCGCGCCCTTCTAACGGCGCCTCCTTGAATTTAAGGTTGAGCGAGGGTTTATCCTCTAATATCCCTTGATGCTCCAGGGGTACATTTTTTGTACCCTTGCGATGCGTTAAGGTCCTTTCCAGGTTAGCTTCGAACCTATTGTCCTAGCGGATTAATGTGTTGGGGGTCCGACTCCCAGCTTTCTAGTCTGTGTTAGAGCCCAAGAGCCTGGATCCTACCTCATTTATTTCCTAGGGGGCCTCCGGGCCCCAGAAGCTCTGAGTAAGGGGTTCAACCTCGGCCTTCTAATCTGTGTTAGAATCCGAGGACCTTTGAGCCCCAATAGGCAGAACTAGGTGTTTAGGCTCTCAGAATTCTAATCCGTGTTAGAATTTGAGGTCCTTCAAGCCCCAGTGTTTTAAGGATATGGGATTAAAAACTCATCCTTCTAATCCGTGTTAGTGTCTAAGGGCGCTCAGATCCCCATGTTTAGATAAGGGGTTCGACCTTCATCCTTCTAATCTGTTAGAAAATGAGGTGTTCGAATCCTAGAATTTAGGGATAAGGGATTCGACCTTCAGCCTTCTAAACTGTGTTAGAATCCAAGACGTTCTAATCCTAGTATTTAGGAATAGGGGATTTGACCTTCGGCCTTTTGAACTGTGTTAGAATTTGAGGCATTCAAATCCCAGTATTTAGGGATAGGGGATTCGACCGTTGGCCTTCTAAATTGTGTTAGAATCCGAAACATTCAAATTCTAGTATTTAGGAATAGGGGATTTGACCTTTGGCCTTTTAACTGTGTTAGAATCCAAGGCATTTTAATCATAGTATTTAGGAATAGAGGGTTCTACCCTTGGCTTTCTAAACTGTGTTAGAAAATGAGGCATTTTAATTCAGAGTGGGAAGTGGAAAATCCACGAGGGTGTGATGCTCACTCTTATTTCTAAGCGCGTGAAGTCCATGTTGGATTCCACGCACGCCACTTTCCCCATAATTGCCTTGAATTTCTCCCCCATGCGGCTCATTTACTCACATACTTACTTTTTTGTGTGGCAGCCTGAGGTAATGATTACCTTTTATTCCTTCTATATAACTCACCTTTGAGTACTATTAATTTACTTTTTCCCCAAATCATTTTCAAATTTCAAAAGTTTCTCTCTCTCTCAAAGTAACTCCTAGATGCTTTCTTTTCGTTAAGCTTTCCAGAGAACTCCGGTCACCAACCAGTAATTCCCCTCTCATATGACCTTTCTTTTTTGCTTTATTGAAATGTCGCAAACACCATCAACTGGGAAGAATTTCATTCCAGCCTATTTTCCGGCTATGTCTTCTGCCAGTGGTGTAGAGAGCTCTCGCCTTCAGGATTCTGACGTCGTTCCTTTCTCGGCCGCGGGTTTCCCTTTAGCTGATCTAGAGGCCGGAGGGAGTTCAACTAGTTGTTTAGCACCACGCAAGGGTTATCTCCGCAAGTGGTTTTCTTCAAGGTCCCGGGTTTCAAGTTGGGTAAAATTCAAGAGGATGAGGAGGGTCGTCCTTTCTTCTTCTTTGAGAAGATTCTAACCCCAGTCTTCGAGAACCCCCAGCCAATTGCTCCAAAAATCTCCAACTTGATGTCTTCTCTGTCGCTCTGGTTTAAGCTTCCGAAAAACTTGTGACTAGAGGTCCTTCGGGAAATGAAAATCCAAGGGATATGAGGCCTGGTCGGTGCACCGTCTATGAGTGTCATCTTCGATTGTGCTGTGCTTTTCCTTGCCTCCTATCCTCTCTCATCTTTTCAAGGAGCACCAGGTTAATCTAGTCCAGGTTCATTTGAACGTCATTCTCCTAGTTATTGTGTTTATTACTCGATGTAGCGATCTAGGTATAACCCCTAGATATGAACTCTTAGATCCTTGTATTAAATCTCAGCTAGTGAACCTGTAGTGCACACAACCGGTGGTAGGGATACAAAATTTGGGTGGATCGTAACCCTTAGAAATAGGTTCTCCGACACCCCATAAAGATCTCTTCGAATTGAAAAAGGTGGCACAAAACCCCCACTTCCCATATACTCCTTCGAGAAAAAGGCAAAGGAGTACTACATACCCAACTGGAATCCAAATCCTAAGTTTGAGAATGCTGCCACCTACGTTGCTCCAGAGAGTGTGGTGGAAGATAGGGATTGATTGCTGAGTGTGATGGAAGATAGGGATAGATTTTGTCTAGCTGGGGGTGGTTTGTAAGTGGATCTACGGCCAGAAACAAGTTCTAATAAGACCTCCCTCCGGTGGAATCTTCAAAAGCCCCTTTGGGCAAAGGAAAAGGGAAAAATAAGGTAGTTGAGGAGGAAAAACCCAATAATACTAAGAGGAAAGCCCCTTTGATTGCTGATGACAAAGCTTCAAAGAAACCAAAGAAAAAGAATACCGAGGTTGATGGCTCAAAGTATACTGGGCCTGTTTTGAAGACTATCAAAACTGACTCAGAGCCCTTACATGCAAACAATGCCGAAGAGGCCTCTTTTAGGAGTTCCTCCCCACCCTTCAAAGGTGTTTGCTGCATCCTTGTTTTTTTACTTTGACTGCTTTAAATTTTATCCCCCTTATTTTTGCTTCTTTTCTTGACCTATCTTTTTCTTTCTTGGTTCAGTGAACTTCGTTGAAATCATTGGTCTCGAAACGTGGAGGAAGCAGAGGTGGTATACGAGGAAACTTATCAGGGGTTTCAATCTGATCCCCTTATCCTAGAATCTATCCAAAAAGGATCCATTTTGGAGATTCAAACGGGGGTCCTTAACAATTCTGCAAAGTACAAGTGGGCCCGGGAAGATATTTCTTTGCCCCGGCCCTCCCCTCAAAAGCAACAGATTGACAAGGTTATGCCATCTTCAAACTCTCTCATTGAAATTCAAGATAGCAGCTCCAGGAATGTTGAGTCGAAGGTTGGTTATCTATTGGGGGGAGTAATCCCACCCCTCTGGGTGCAAGGGATTCTTCCTTTGTTTCTAACCTGGAAGCGCTTGCTTTTTCGAAAGCTCTTGACCCTGCGTCGAAATTTTCATGACTAAGGCTAAGAAAGCCCAAGTGGCTATTACCAAGTCTAAGGAGCTTGAGGGAGAGCTAAAAAAGGTTACCTTCAACTATATAGAGGAATTGGAGAAGGCGGCCTCCGATTATGAGGCCGAACATGCGAAGATGGCCCTCGAACACAAGGAGAAGCTGGAAAAGCTGAGCGTTGAGAGGGACGTCCACCTAAGGGAGCTCAAAATGAAACTGTTGGAGGCTAAGGTGGCTAATGGAACTCTTATCAGTGAGAATGCTAAGTTGGCCCAACTTTGTTCTTCCGAGCAACAGGCTTCTGTTCTTAGGGCCTACACCAACAAGCTCGTGAAAACTCTGGGCTTTCAAGAATTCTTTTCATCTATTTATTTGGTTTTGGTAGGGCTCACAGAAATGGATGTTTATAAGAACGAGACTGAGCTGGATGTTGATAAGAACAACACGGAGCCGGAGCAGCTAAACACCTTTGGTGGAAATCTGTCCCGGATGGAGGCATCAAACTCCCATCTCTTGACTATCTGAAAGCCTCCAGCAAGTTCTTTTTAGCGGAGAAGATCCACCATCTGGAGGTGGACAAAGGCAAGAAGTGGGCCGAGCTGGACCCCATACTGATGCCCCGCCGCAGGCCTGCTCCTTCTCTTTTGGGCTCTAGCTAAGCAAATCCTAGCATAGGAAAAACATCTAGGAGCTATTTCCTTAGGGCTTCAAATTTATTCCTTAACTTTTGTGTATTAATGATAATTTTCCTTTATTTACTTATGTGCTTCTATTTTTTGTTACTTGTAGACTCTAGACTTGGTACCATATCGCCCCCATCTGCAAATGGGTACCTCTTTCGACTTCTTTTTTCAAGTCATGAAAGAATGGTTTCACCGGATCAAAGGATGAGCATGTGAGCATTGAATCGAAGCATCTCGATTTTGGTACAAGTTCATCCGGCTTGAATAGGAGCTTCAATCTACACATAAAAGCTTAGCTTATGGCGCAATAGACTCCACGAGAGACAAAAAGAACTTCTCGATGTGCTTAGTCGTTCGAGGGAAGAAAGAGACTCTTTATTCGCGATGAAGGATAAAATTTTGGGGGATTACCACCTCTCAAGGCTCGACACAATGAGGTCCTCGAAGAGACCACCACCAAGGGCAGATTTACTTCCATAAATAATTGTGTTACTACCGCTAAGGCTTTTAAGGATTCCGAGGGGGCGTCATCTTCTTGGCCCAATGAGACTCTTGAGCGTTACCTCCGAGAGGCTCAAGTGGCTCAAGAAAGTGTAGAGGTAGCTCAAGCGACTCTTGTGACTGCCTTCGCCAAATTAGTAGAATGGAAAGAGCAGAATAAGGTCTACCGGTAAGATCTACTCCCTTCTTTGGAGCGGACTATCAAGGAAAATCAAAGCATTGTTGGTGTTGCCTTTAGAGATAAGGAGAAAGCCAAAAGGGAACTTGCTGAGTTGTATGAAATGTACAAGGCGACTGCTAACAACCATCGAGTGTACGTGCTTCGACTTGGGACGGTCGAAGCACCTCTAGTTAAGAAATTTGAAGTTTTCTTTTAGGATACCATCAACATTATAGAGCAAAATCATATCAAGAGGAATCTTAAGTATCGTGAAGCTTATGAAGAAGCCCAGAGGTGGCTAGATAAATTGTGAAAAAAGAATAAGAGTGGAGCTTTGAGCTCCCACACTGCACTTAGAAGAAGTGGGGCTTCGGACCCTACTGAGGCCCCTTATCCCGAGGCCTCGACCCCGAGGGTTAACTCAGTAGGCAATCCGACCGGCATCTACGACCGAGGGAGGGGTTCTTCATCTAGCAGGGGGGAGGGTAATATTGCTTGCCGAAGCCGAGCACCCCCCATTTCGAAACCATGAACACTAGGAATTTACCGGCTTCGACTCCAATTACGAATTTAACTAGGTTTAGCTTTAAATTGGCCTCTGGAAGGTTTCTTTGAGGTGTAGCAAGAACTAGTCAAAGTCTCTAATTTTGACCACTATGTCGGCAATATATATTTCAATGTTCTTGGCAATTTGGTTTTTAAAGAGCTGGTCGACCAGCCTTTGGCAGGTGGCCCCTGCATTCTTTAAGTCGAATGACATTTTCTTATAGCAAAATGTCCCTACATCTTTAATGAAGGATGTTTTCAGCTTATCCTCGTCCGCCATGAGTATCTGGTGGTAGTCCTTATGAGCATCGAAGAAGGCTAGCACCTTATATCCTGCTATAACTTTGACCAGCACATCAATGGAGGGTAGGAGATAACTATCCATGGGGAAACATTTGTTAAGATCCGTGAAGTCTATGTATATTCTCCAATCCCCTTCATGCTTGGAAACCATCATTGGATTTACTAACCATTTGGGGAAGAATCCCTCTTTATTAACCTCAGTTTAAAGTAGTTTTTGAACTTCCTCTTTTATTTCTTCGGTCCGTTGGGGGCCAAAGGATCTTGGCTTTTGCTTGATTGGCTTTTGGGAGGGGTTCACGTTTAACCTGTGGACCATTGGCTATTTTGGAACCTCTTTGAGGTCAAAGGTGTCCCATGAGAACACATCGACATAGTCTTCGAGGAGGCCTTTTAGCTTTTGTCTTGTTGCAAGTGGTATCATTTTCCCATGGGCACCGTCCCTTTTTTCTCGAACGACCATTGGTTCTGTGTTCGTGGGATTGATTTCTCCATTGATCAAAGCCACCATGTCCTTCTTTTTAGCTTCCTTCAAAGCTATAGCCAAACAGCTCCCGGCCGTGGGTTGGTCTCCCCCTGTAACTGCTACCCCCATCTTGGTGGGGAATTTCATTGTCAAATGATAGAGGGACCATATGGATTGTGCCTGGCACATTATGGACCTTCTGAGTATCACGTTAAAGGGGGATTTAACATCAATCACTGTGAAGCTACATTAGATATGACTTCCTTGTCTCCGTCGGCTACTTTAACCAGGAGGGTCACGACCCCTAGGGGTAGCACCATTTTCCCAGTGAAACCGGACAAGGAAGAGGTCGTTCTCCTCAAACTTTCACGTCCGAGCCCTAGATGATTGAAGCAGCTAGCAAACATTATTTCCACACCGCTGCTATCATCCACAAACACCATTTTGACGTAGCAATCTCCAATGGTTGCGTGGATTAACATTGGGTCCGTATGGAGGGTTCGGCTTAGCACCGGGTCAGCCTCCAAGAGGTGATTGCATCTTCCGGTCGTAACTGCTTATGGCAGGGTTCTCTGGGGGGCACGTATTGGGATTGGGCTTTGATGATAGTGTTCGAAGCCTGGTAACCTACAAATCCATTAATGAAGTTGATCACCCAATTACCCCTATCCCCCTGGTTTCTTTCCGACCGAGCCTCAACGTCGGGTCGGACACCTGCCTGGTTTCCAATTTGCTCTTTATCATTTTCCTGCTATTCTCTTTCACCACGATTAACTCTTTTCTTGCCTTTCCAGTTACATTTTCCTTGTCCTCTCGAGGAGGAGTTTTCTCTCAGTCTTTTGACGCAGTCTGGGAGCAAGCCATGTCAAGCTCATCTTTCGACTTCCTGCTTCAAGTGAGTGCATTCATTCGTGTCTTGGCCTCTCTCTTTGTGATGGTCAAAAAATTTGGGCGAATCTCTTTTTCCTAGGTAGTCTCTTCCCAAAGGGGGGTTCCAAAACAGCCCTTGTGGATGGAGTGTATTTCCATTAGGGACTTTGTTAAGGGAACATAACCCTCGAAACCTTTCTTTGAAGTTTCGAGCCTTCTCGACCGTGATTCGAAGGTTTTAGCCCCCTTTTTAGTCGGTAAATAGGTAAATAGTATAAATGGTGGATCCCACGGTAGAGCCCGGAAAGAGCCCTACCAAATACAAAACATAATCCAACCTTAGGTTACGAGGTGAACCTAAGGAGCAAGTCCGCAAGAGAGAGGGGGAGAGGGATGTAACTCTAGGAGCGCCCCTCTCCCCCCCCCCCCCATTTTCTAAATAAAAACTAACAACCCTTAGCAATATAAGTCTAGCAAAGGGGAAAGAAAACAAGTCCCAATGATAATGGGACCAAGAACAGCAACCTGAAATGAAGACAGGCTAGGAAATACTAGATAAATGGGGTGAGAACAAACTCACTACCCATAGGCAAGTGAATCACTTCAACCCCTAACAAACGGGGCCTTCTTCATTTCCATTCCATAAAGCAGCCGAGTATTATGAATCGCAGGTCTTGAGCAAGTTGAGCAACTAGAATGTTGATGAAGGTACAAGAGTCCAAGAACAACAAATAGTTTGAAATTCCTTGTGCAACCGAGAGTGGCTTGGGTCTTGGATGTCCCACAAAGTGTGAAGCTGATGCCCAGTGTTGCACCGATCTGGCACGGTGGATATCTGCTTCTACCATATACACCCCTAAGTTGAGGAAAGAGGGATGTTGTTGGCCTTCAAACGTTCTCGTGATATGGACCAAGACTAATTTAGAGGGCAAGAGTGCAGTAGGCAGTGCCAATAGCTCTTGTGAATCCTCTAAAAATAGCCCTCCTAAGGATGGAGAGAATGGACGCAACTTGTACGGCGTGCGTCAAGTCTGGCGATTCTTTAATCGCCCACTCCATTTTGAGCAAATGGACAGCTTTATGCTAATTTAACACACAAGGTGTAGCGCAAGCATAGAACGCATAATAACCATCAGGTACAAGTAATAGCTTGCAGTGGGTGAATTAACTTCGCGTGAGCTAATTAATTGACCCACTACTCAACTCATATGACCATTCAGCCAATTATAGAAAGGCTGCTCTTCCATCCTCGTAAATTCATCAGATTAGATATATCAACAACAGGTTGAAGCTTACTTGGAGCAATGACAGGTCTTCATCTAATCCGCTCGTTAACATATTCAGGGTCCAAAGATCAAATCTTCTAGTTCAGGCATAGAACATACACCAAAAGATGCCCACTTTGAATCATAGGAGAGAAGCTGGAAGAAAATCGGCCCCAGAATTCCGGAGAAGGACTGCGTCCTTTTTTCTGTTCAGATATTATCTCTAACTATATTTTTGTGAGTTCCTTTGGTGTAGTTTGAAAGTAGTTTACCTTGTCAGCCCGAAGATTAATCTGAAATTTGCCGCGCCTAAAGGGGGATCTAATCGAACACCTTAAACCCTCGAGGGCCTCCCACTTTGCACTCGGAAGTTTCCAGTACTCGAATGGTCTTCTCGAGGTCTCGAACACCTTCAGTACTCGAACACCTTAAAACCCTCGAGGGCCTCCCACTGAGCCCTCAGAGGCTTCCAGTACACGAATGGTCTCCTCGAGGTCTCGAACACCTCCAACACTCGAAGTGCCATCTCGAGCACTTCACCTTCCCTTCCAGTACTCGAGGACAAAGCATTCGAACACCTTCAACCCTCAAACACCTCCCACAACTCTCGAATACTACTCTCGAGCACACGAACTCCTGCTACGCTCGAGAACCTTCTTGAGCACTCGAAGGCCTTCTGAAGTGTTCGACGACCTCCAACTCTCAAATACTCCTCTCAAGCACTCGGACCTCCACGCTCGGTACTTCTCGAGCACTCGAACTCACGTTCTCCACAAGTACTCAAAAACCTCCAGCCCTCGAATAGCCCTGTCAAGCATTCGAATACCTTCAGCTCTCGAATCCTCGAAGGTATCCCTCGGCCCTCGAACCATCTTTCCGTCCTCAAGCCATCCCTCTACTCGAATGACCCCTCTTTCTTTTTCTCTTCCTCAACTTCCCTTCAAGTATCTGTTCCTCTTCTGATCTTGGTCTGAATGATGGCATGAGACAGATAAACATTGCCATGCAAGTTCAATGCGGACCAACAGTAAATCAGTGTTTATAGCGTAGAACATAGCCCGTCGGTGATAGTAGCAAATAAATCAAGTAAACAAGACCATTTAACTGTGCACTAGCAAGGTATTGAACATATGCTAGGCCGGTCAGGTGCCCGGGGTTTGGGCACAAGTGTACCCGGATGGATTAGGTGCTTTACCGATCACTAACACTCTCCACGTGTGCAACCCATCAATACTCCTAGCCTCCGATGAGCTTCATGTTACTGTCCTCAATCCGTCTATCCTCAAACCACCTGCTACTGGTCATAAATTGTGAAAAGTTTCTCCTAAACCACAAATTTGCAGATTCTGTTCCTCTACTGGTCTTGGTCCGGTGTTTGTCACGAAAATGATAAACCAAGACATGATTTTGGGCACGATGATTCCATTGAAAACAATCCATCATGGCTGGCCGGCTGCATTCCAACACATAGCAGGACCTCTCCTAACTTCCATTTTATGAATCTGACTAGTCCCAAGGCATGTATTTCGTCCAGAAATCACACTCCAATACTCCAAATCAAGATTACCATACGAAGTTCAATGCGGGCCAATAGTAATTCCAAGCTTTTTACGTAGAACATAGCCTGCCGATGTAAGTACTAATGAATCCAAGTAAACGAGGTCGGGCAGTGTCTGAGATTTGAGCACAAGCAAGGCTGGGGGTGGCGCCCAGGTTTTGTTCACAAGCAAGGCCGGAAAAAGACCAGTTAACAGTGAACTAGCAAGGCAGGGGGACACATGCTAGGCCGATCGGGCGCCCGGTTTTTGAACACAAGTTTACTCGGATGGATTAGGGACTTCACCGATCACTAACACTCTCCACGTGTGAAACCTATCAATACTCTTAGCTTCTGATGAACGTCATAGTACTATCTTATTCCACAGAATCCACACAACAACATTTTTCCACAGAAAACAGCATACGTTGAGGACAAACCCCATGGAATTTTCATGTGGACAGGGGCAGAGTACTACATGAGACAGAGTACATCCACACCAGTCCACAGAGTTCCATTTCAGACTATTTAGGCTAAGGATAAGATCCAACAGCAGTCTGCACAACAACTTATCCGCCTAATTTTGCACAAAAATTCCGCACAAAATTCATTCCAGAAATTCATCCGCACAGATTTGCACTAGATAATCCGCATAATATTCAGAATATTGAGCATAAAATTCAAATCCGCATCATTGTCACCAGTCCGCAAAAGGCACATATATATAGAGAGCAAGACTTACACGGATGTTCGCCAAACTCTGCTCATCAGCACTAAGCTCCATTCTTGGGGACCGGACGGCGAATCCTCTATTCAGAAAGCCCATATTGTGTGTATGGGTCATTGACAACAAGAGCCTCTTCCAAAATACGAACTTCGAGAGAAACCCAGGTCGGATTTCGCTGCTTCAACAAGGCTGGGATGGAGGTCCTCTTCAAGGAAGACCCCTTATCAGGACATGGGTTTCCAAGATCCAAGATCAAAAGGTCGATCTAGCTCCAACTTCCGAGAGAAAGCTTGCGTAGAAAATTTTGCTAGAAACCCGGATCTAGTTTTAAAACTCCGTGAAAAGGGATGAACCGTACATCAAAAGATTCCCGACGAGGAGCCCAACATTAATGTCGGGCTCCTCGCCGGAGGGGAAGAGCAATGGGAGAGAAACCTGGAGAAAAATGACCACGATGAACAGTGGCAAGGCTGCGCCTCTTTTTTCGCCTCAGAGCTCTTTTTAGCCCCCTTTTCACCCTATATGTCCCCCTCCTGCTTCCTCTTCTTGGCTTTCTCCAATTTTTTAATACTGTTCTACAATCTCTTGTAGCTGTTGCAAGGTTTCTAGTGTTTTTGAGACCATTTTCTTGTACAAATCGAGGTTGGACATCCCGTTCATGTAACCAAGTATCACCTCATCCTCAGTTTGATTGATCAAACTGAGGCTCTCGTCAACATATTGATGATAGAACGCCTCTGTTGATTCGCTTGGCCTCTACTTATTTTGGTAGAGCTCAATCAGGGTTTTTGTAAACCATTTTTTGGAAGAATTGTCCCAAAAGGACCTTCCAAAGTCTCTATACAAATGTAATGACCCCTTGCCCAGCTTATTGAACCATTCTTGTGCTTTTCCTCGAAGGTAGCTTCAAACCAGCTTGCATGTCAGCTGTTCGTTGAAGTCCCTCGAATTCATCAAACTAAGGATATAATGTATGAAATCCCAGTAGTCCGAATCTCCACTGTACGTGGGGAGTCATTTGGGTGGTTTCATGTCGCAGGGCATCAGGTGGCCACTATCACGGGCTGAAGGGGGAGGCCGCGACTTGGTCCGAAGGTCCAATCAGCCTATCGAGCTCTCTTGTCAAGGCATCGCTCGATCTCTCTCTCATTCCCCGAATCTCCGTATTGACCTGGCTAGAATGGAGTGTCGAAGCTGGGGATCTAGTTCGAAGCCATGTACCCTGAATGTGGTCCTCTCACTTCCGAGTTGTAATACAGCTCTAGGAGATAAGGATCATTGGAGGGGACCTCCAGTCTTGGCCCTGAGTATATCTGGCTCTTAAAACCCGAAAAGAGCCCCATCAGTGGGCCATCAAATAAAGAAGCATCTGGATCAAAATGGGAGGCATCGATATGGGTATGATGTATCAACGTCTGGGCCATGCTCGAGAATGTTGCTTAGATTGTGTTGGAGCCCTAACATCTATTTGATAAGATACTTCTGGAGTGGTCTGCAACCGGAGCCTCGGCTGCACCACCAGGGACATTGAGGGCAGAGACCCTGTCTGCTGCTAGATCATCCTTCGGTAGAGCATTGGGGGCTCCACCTGATAGCCAGCTAATCGGAGGGTCTGAGCCCATAGCGCTAAGTTCTGCTGCAATGGGGGAAACATGTTGTTCGTGGCCCTCGTTGCCCAAGCAGTCTCTCTCATATCTTCTGTTTGTGAATCCACCGTAGCCTCAGTAAATTGCGGTTTATCCTCCCTAGGTTGGCATGACTGGCTTTGTGAGGTAGAGGCTTCAACACCCCCTACCCAAGACTCAACGGTAACCTCCATGGTTCTTAGTGGTACGTCAGCTTCTGTTCGAGAAGCTTCTGGATCTCCAACTTCTAGGATATAGCTTTGACTGACTTCTAGAGGCTTGTTACCGGTATTGGAGGGGGTGGGGTCCAATTGCATATTGGACCTAATCCCTCCCCTTCTCCGGTAGGGGGATAGTACTTCTTCGCCGATTCCTAAAGCCTTGCCTTTTAGCTGCTCACTCATATGTAAGGCGCTCGCCGTAGATGTGGGCATAAATAACAAAGGAAAACACAGATTTGACTAATGGTCCCACTGGGCATGCCAACTTGATGAATCCAAATTTACCGCCGCCACTATGCTGCTATCTGTATGTTTGAATCTACAAAACATCCCCCAGAGGTGTCTGGGGGGAAGAGACTCCGACGGCCAAGTAAGCAAACATAATTACAAGAGTGTAATTAGGAATGAATAGTTAAATGTATAGGGTTACGTTTAGCCTTTATATAGCTGGGCAAGTAGGACAACTATTTTGTTTGCTTGTGGAGCAAGTATTCCCACTTTGGGCCGGCCCAAAGGTCATTACCCAAATTTCAATGCTATGGACCAGTGGTCGGCCGTATTAGGCACTTGGGCCAATACAGAATTACACATTATCAATGACCCTATGAGATACATCATTACCTAAAAGATCATCAATATCGCTAAATTTATGCACCATTTTTTGATTCAATACATCCAAGATACGATAATCTTCTTGAAGCTTTTGGTTCACTTCTTGGAGGTTAGCAATTGTAGTGAACTGCTCATCAAACTTGGTTGTCACCCAAAATCGTTGGCCTTCAACTTATCCACCTCCCAACGAAGAAATTTCAAACTTGCAAGAAGTTTCTCCATGTGGGTTTCTTGATTGTCTGTGATGGTGGTCTTCTGAGCAATCTCTAAGGCCTTATCGGCTACTATTTCTTCAACTTGATGAGATCACTCTCATGTTTTGTGAACAACTAACTCTGTTGATCCCAAACATCTTCCAAATTGCACAGACAAACCTCATACAATTATTTTTTCCAGCTTCTAAATCTCATCCAAATTTATACATCGGACAAGAGCATCCCACAAATGAACTCCTGGATGAGTTATCTAAGTCACTGAACCAGATGAAAATAAAGAGTTGAAACCTACACAACAACCTTGACTAGGTCATCAAGAAAATCCTTGATAACAGCACTGATAGGCACATTCTCATTAGATTCTAGGAGTAACACACCGCATTGAGGGGAGCTAGTATTAGATCTAGGCCTTTCAGAAGCTCTACTAGCATAAACCAATTTAAACCCACATGAACCACTCGAAGCGTTCAGTGGTTCCTTTGTACGATTTGAATCACCTTCCACAAGCACATACATTATAGGTTTCCATACCCGGAAAATGGAACCTGTCAAAGCCTGGAAGACTGAATATATCGTCACCCAATCCTAAAAGACTCCCCACCTCGCAACAAGATAAAAAATAGGAGGCATATGGCTGCAAAATATGCATGCCACCCCTACTTGCCACTCTATTATATCGTAAGTATGAGACACAAATCAAATTACTAACCTGTATCAGCCCACAGAAAGGTTGAATAAGGTAGCTATTGTATAGAATCTTAAGGTCACAATAAGGATATATATCAAATCATGAAAACATAAGAGCTTCAGTTTAGAAATATCTTTTATAAACCCACAATAATCATCATGAAACAAAATACTACATGACATCATTCCTAATTCACAAACAATCATTTATGAACATCATGAAGCTGAGGTTGTCCCAACGCTTTTCATTCTCCTAGTCTTGGGTTTGCGATATGCTCTTGATTCGCCATTTCCTGAGCTATTAACTCGGCCTCAAATGGAAACATATAGTTATAATATTCCTTACATGATATGAGCAGAGAAAGACTTATAGGCTCTGTGAGGTGTTCAATATATTCAATCAACGGATAAGGGTGACCATTATCCCAAACCTTTTCCACAAACATGTTGTTAAAGTTGTGCCTCCACTGCTCCAATGTAGGGATCCCCTTTATGCCTAGAGGATTACACTTGCGCAGATCAATCCAACAGTCGTACCAACCCACTCTGCGAGCACTAGCTATGATTTCTTTAAAAAGCTTGTAGAATGTCTTCGTCTAGGAGAGCGGGATCACCAAGGTTCTAGTATACTGAGGCGCATTTGGACCAAACTTCCTCAAACAATCATTCTCCATGAAGCTTCACATTCTCAACTTCACATTCCTCTAGTTGCCCACTCTTGCGAGCGAGCTCATCTTGAGCGCCTTACAACTATAATTTAAGCTTCTCCACTCCCTGAGTCGTGTTAGGCTTGGGAATTCATATCCAATCAAGCCATCAATTCAAAATAAGCAGACCCTCTTCTACCTATATTCACAATACACATGTTACATGTACTTACTGGAAAAAAAACAAGGACATGAATAAGAAATAGATTCACAAGTTTCAATATTTATGTAATCAGTGAAGAATTCACGTACCATATGCATGTATTGATTCACAGTCTATTCACCAGGAGTCGAGGGCATGATATCTCGACCAGAGACATCCTTGAGCAAAGAAGATTGCTTGCAATCCATATGTTGCCTCTTCGCCCCATCCTCGTACTCCACATTAAAACTCTCATCACCCCACTTTATTTTTCTCAAGGAGGAACTTCACCTTTGGGCTTGTTCTTCCTTTTGTCCTTCTCTCTGCCATAACCTTGATGGTTCCCTATCTTTTCACTTTCACTCCTTCATTCTCAAGGACACCCGAGTAGCTTTGTCCATAATCTCAGCCCTATATTCAATATGCACCACTTCAATGGGGATTCAGGCTACTGAAACAAAGCACTTTTAAGGCCAATGAATGCACTCGAACCCATAAGAACATAAATTATGAATACATGATGTTCAATCAAAAGTTAAACATAATACTGATAATTATAAATAATAGGAATTGTTGCAACCTTCAGATTTTTCCAATGCTGATCCGACAACTTTACACACCATAAACTTAGTCACAATTTCATAAATTGGGCCAACCCTACGGCACTCCCGATGCCTCTTATCTAATGGGCTGTGATTATTCCACCCAGGAGATCGCTCATCCCGATGAGAAGATATTTTCACAAAGTAAAAGTCCTTTCTCCATACCCCATAGTTGCTGGGAAACTATGTCACCAGCTCCACCATGGAAACGACGTGATAAAAATTAAACTCGTCTACAAAATTCTTTAGACTGCGAAGTTGATAGAATTGACAAAATATGTTGACGGTAAAATTAACATCAACCTTATCATTGACTTTCTTAAAGCCCACTATAACAACCACTCCTTTGGGATTAAATTGGCATAGGCCAAACTTATAGCTATTAAAAACCTTAATTATATAGTTGAGAATTAGAATAGACAGACCATACATGAAGTGTTTCTCGTACACATACATGAACCCACCATGAGGATAACAAACATCCTCCATAGGTAGAGCAGATCTAACCTTTATATGTATCAAGCACAGATAGATGAGAGAATCAGTAACCAAGCTTCTAACACGAGGTATGAAATTATTAAGAGGCAATAGATTCCCCACCCCTTTGCCACACGACTCAGGTGAACTAAGCTCACTATTATGAGATCTCATTGTTTAAATGTTGAACTGGTTCTAAAGGAAACCCACTAGAGGAAGGAAGAGATGCCCCCAAATTTTGGAATACCTTAAGCCTAGAAATCAGACGATTAGAAGGCCCTCTGACCATAAGGCCCTCTGACCATAAGGCCCTCCAACTAGATTCAAAACAATAGGGGTAGTAGAGGATTCCATACAAAAGGTTAGAAAAAGAGAAGAGAAAAGGGAAACAACATACTTGTATTAATGGAGCAACAACAACTTTGGAACCATGAACGAGGAGGATCTGGAGAGATAGCTTAGAAAAGAAACAATTTTTGGAAGGCATAACAATGAGAAGAAAAGTAAATGGAGGTGAAAGATATTAGAGGAAACTATTTATGCACAATACCCCACGTTTAGAAAATCTTTGTTATCGAGACATGCAGAAGATTCAACAGTCATAAAGGGAAGTTACTTTTTTAGAACTTGAAAATGAGGAACATGTATCGATGAAAGGGCCCCAAACAAAGATTATAGTGCTTACGTAGAAATATTTTTAGTTCACCCATCTTCGATAAACTAATATAAGAAGGAATTTCAAATTTCAAGAGTTTCCTTAAACTTTCGATCACCGAACGCTTTGCATTAGAGAAAGTAGTACGAGAATGACCTGTGACATTATATCCCAGACATTGCTCAAAGTCAAGCATTATGTCAACCCATAAAGTCTAAATGAACACCACTAAGCATCAGGCCCCAAAACGATCGACACATAGATCGAGACCCTCTCACGAACTTAGTGTTTATGCTTGAACGCCTTAGCACACTCATTCAACAACTTCATGCTCACCCCTTGACATTTTATGGTTGGGAGGGCTTATGGTGTACATAGGGCCTAAATGACAGGCCCATTTTGCATACAAAGGAACTTTACGAAGCTATCCCCCGGATAGACAAATTGATGGGAAGCGAATAGTCGACCCACTGTGCAAAATACGTTAGTCTCGACCACATCGATAACCAAAATTTTCTATGTATCCAAAAAGTAAGTTGTGTAGCCACCACGATAGCCACAATTACCACAACAAAAAGTATCAGATGCCACAAGTCTCGACCACTTCGATAACCACTATGTCTAACATATCCGAGAGGTGGGTCGTGCTCCTCTGCGGTCATACCTTGATAAGCCTATGTATAGAAGAGAAGTCGAGAGAGGAAGGTAAGTGACAAATTCCCAAAATTATATAACCAAGAGAAGAGATACTAACTTAGGCATCAAAAGTTTTTTGAGGAATCAACTCGGGACTTCAATTGGAGGATCTAAGGAGAGGAGCACCAATGAACGCTGACTCTTGATTATCACTATTATTTAAAATGAACCAACTACGTTATACATAAGCATGGATTGAATGTTCTATGTGTTTCGAGCCAAAAACTAATAAGTGTATTTCAATGTAAGAGAAGAACAATGAGTTGAAATGTGTTTCGAGCCAAAAACTAATAATTGTATTTCAATGCAAGAGAACAATTAGTTGAAATGCAATTAGTATGATTTGAATCATGTTCCTCTAATGATGAAGAGAGAATTATAACCATTTTTTGGTGGTATTTGATATGATAACATTTTGTTTACGAGTCACAAATATAATTATCAGAAAAATGAAGAGTCATTTTCACTCTCTAAAATTCGAGGAATGCATTGGCAATTCACCCGTTTAATAATTGTGCCACTTTATTCCATTATTAAGAAAATTGATTGGGAGCAATATTTTATGAAAAGAGTCACCTGTCAGTGGGCCAATAATAATTTAAAAGGACGTCCGTGTCCGAAGACTGGGCCCTATGGCCCCAAGTAGACCCATAAGTTGACGTAGCAAAGATTCCGGGGAACCTGTTACGAGTGGAAGGGGGACACGTGTCGATGATCGGAGGGAGATTAATGGCAAGAGCAATAATTGTGAGACCACTAAGGCCAAATGGGGACCCACGGATTAATTTCAGTGTGCGTCCATTTTGTTTGAAGTTTCATGCTGGGGCCGCAGCAACTTTGGGTCCACTTTCTTGGAACCGACTGCGACTTCTGGAGTCTACACAGGGAGTACTGTGCAGTTGCCCATGGTTTTATTTGTGAACTATTATATCACGCCCTATATTTTACTTGATTACGCCATATATTTATACTATTTAAATATTTATACATTTTAACATTAATATAAATGAAATTGTAATTCAATAATAATGAAGGCTATTATAATTAGTATTTAATTAACAATTAGTGATAATTAATGGTGTAATCAATGTTAATTAACAGCTTTGGCAAAAGGCGAAGATCCGCTCGCCCTCAGCAACCCATACCAACCGACGTCCCGGCCAATGTATGAGAGGTAAATTACGGTAGCCCAGCACCAAGACCAATGAGCTTGGTATGGACTCGGTGCGCAGAAGGGAGCCTTGCAAAGCAAGAGCTCCCCACACTGCCGCTGTCGAGTATCGAACCTGGGATCATTGGCTTACCCACCTATCTCCCAACTACTGGGGTACACCCGTGGGTGTAATTAACAGCTTTGGGATGTGTGGTGGTTGGCATCGGCCGGCGCCGGTCAACGGCAGTGAAGTCGGAAGTCAACGGTGGTCCGACGGTGGAAGTCAACGGAGAAGATGAACGGCAGCGGCGGTCGACCTTCTCCTTTCTTCTCCGGCGGCGGCGCACCTGTTGTCGTTTCTTCTCCGGCGTCGGCGACGCCGCACCAGTTTTCCTCGTCCTCTCCGGCCGTTCTCCTTCCCTCTCCGGCAGTTCTCCTTCCCTCTCCGGCCGTTCTCCTTCCCTCTCCGGCGTGCTTTCTCTCCATTTCTTCTCCTCTCCTCTCCTCTCCGGCATCCGCTCTTTCCGTTCTCTCCTCTCCGGCGCTCTCCGCCCTTCTCTCCGATTTCTCCTTCCGCTCTCCCTCTTCTGTTCTCTCCTCTCCGGCACGTGAGTTTTCTCCTCCTGCTCTCCAGCCTCCGTTCTCTCCTCTGTGGCGTGCGGATTTCTCCTTCCGCTCTCCGGCCTCCGTTCTCTCCTCTCCGGCGGGCGAATTTCTCCTCCCGCTCTCCGGCTTCCGTTCTTTCCTCTCCGGCTCGCGAATTTTCTCTTCCCGCTCTCCCCGATAAGAGGCAAACCGGGTCTCCTTAATTGGTTCGCCTTGCACTGACCCAGACCGGGTCTCCCCTCCCAGTTCTCTCCCCAAACCCCTTCCCGGTTCTCCTCTGAAATCCCTCTCCCAAACCCCTTCCGGTTCTCCTCTGAAATCCCCTTCCGGTTCTCCTCTGAAATCCCCTTCCGGTTCTCCTCTGAAATTCCTTTCGGTTCTCCTCTGAAATTCCTTTCGGTTCTCCCTTCATTTTTCCAGCTTTCTCTTTCAAATTTTCCTGTTCTCTTTTGCCTAATTACCATCTACCCACATTTAATGTCATTTACTCCATTATATTCGAAAAAGTGTAAATATTTTCTATAAATTATTCTGTAAATGTCATTGGGTAGAAATCTCGAAATTTTTACTCTAAATTAGGGTGTTGGAAGTTCCATGTCTTTGGAGGTAATTTTTTTAAATTATTATTTTGTTTATTGTAATAATTAATAGTTAAATTTATGATTTATTAGTTTTTTAAATAGAAACTTATATTCATCTTAGTATTGCTATTATTAATTGTAATCTAATAATTATTGCAATTTATTAAGTTATTCATCTTAGTATAGTTGAGTACAGGAGGATTTTATTTAAATTTATTTACTGTATTTTAGTGTATTTATTTACTGTATTTATTTACTATATTTTAGTGTATAAATTTATTTACTGTATTTATTTATTTACTGTATTTATTTACTGTGTTTTAGTGTATAAATTTATTTACTGTATTTATTTACTCCAAATTTATTTACTGTATTTTAGTTAAATTTATTTACTGGTTATGAATTTTTAGAGTTAAATTTTATTTAATTGAATTATGTCAATTTTTTATTTATACTTAAATTTGTAATTACCTAAATTTATTTGCGTAAATGTATGTACGTAAATTTTAATTTCAGTTCTTACATGTAATTGTTTTTTACGTAAATGTAATTACTTGAATTTAATTTTAAGTTGGTTGAATGTTGTTAAGTAGTACACGTAAATGTAATTACTTGATTCTAATTTTAAGATGGTTGAATGTTTTAATTTTAAGTAGTACACGTAAATGTATTTGGTATAAATTGAATGTTTTTCAGATGATTTATTTTAGTTAAATTTTATTTATTTTATTTACGTGTACTACTTATTTACGTGTAATGCTTTTTTAAAAATTTTTTTGCTACTAAAAATTTATCTTAGTTAGATGATTTATCTTACCTGTAATTTGGTTATACTAATATGTTAGTTCGTTCGGAACATAAAATACGCTACTTAATTTGATAGATTATTTATCTTAGTTAGATGATTTGTCTTGATTATAATTTGGTTGTACTAAGACGTTAGTTCATTTGGAACATAAAATACGTTAGTTTGTTTGATAGAAGATTTATCTTAGTTAGGTGATTTTTTTTAGTTTAAAATGATTGTACTAGTAGTGATAGATTTCATACTAGTAGTGATGATTATTATACTTTAAATATGTGTATATATCTTTTATGCACTTATTAAAAAAATATTACGGCCAGTATATTTTATTTGTTATTAGAATGATTTACGACATCATTGTGTTTGGTAGAATATTTGAGTGAAACTAATTACTTGATGTTTATTGTTGTTTAAGGATGACAATGAGTCATATGGAGCAATTGCAAGGGGGAATGGTTACTCAGCATTTGCAACCACAAATGTGTTTTCAAGTCACACTAAAGCTTATTCCTACCTGCAATGGACTGCTCGTCGTATAGGATTTGAACTTGTCATGGGGTCGTACAAAAAAAATAAGAATGGTCCCCTGAGGATATATTGTATTTGCAATCGGGGCCGAAAAGATAAGGTTGTCGATATGAGCGATTCATATATTGTCTAACGAAGTAACACATCGACTAGAAGTTGTGATTTCCCATTCATGATTGTCATGAAAGAGAGTAGCACAGGGGAGGGTTGGAATGTAGTACCGTGCAAGGATTCTCGACGAGGGATGCACAACCACCAGTTTTCATTGTACGCTGAGGGGCATAGACAGAGCAGCATGCTCCATGCAGAGGCGAAACAAATGATTAGAGATTTGACGAATTCTGAAACAGCCCCAGGCATATCAATGCCAGCCTCAGTCATTCATTTCTAGACCTGCATCAGACCATTAGGCAGGTGTACAATGAGAGATCGGCCTATGGAAGAGAAAGGCGAGACAGGCGCAACACAGCCGAGAATTGTTTGCATCTTGCCACCTCCAGTGGGTAAGTCACTAGTCACCGCTCAACACTTGATGGTACTTTGACTCATTTATTCATGGCTCATCCCGAAGCTGTTGTGGCACTTCACACTTATCCATAGGTTGTGGCCATCGATTCAACGTACAGGACTAATCGCTACAACATGCCATTCATTGGGATGGTTGGTATGTCTCTGTGCAACACAAATTTCCTGATTGCCTACGCAATTGTCGTCGAAGAAACAGCAGATACCTATGAGTGGGTTCTGAACGCACTTAGAAACTTTCTTGTCGATGGACCGTTCCCTGAGGTTGTGGTCCCCGATCGTGAGATGGGATTGATTAGGCCAATTCGGGTTGTGTTTCTAGACTCGAAGCATTTTCTTTGCACCTGGCATATTAACAAGGACGTGGAGGCACGTGTTACGGTGTTAACGGGGAATAAGAGAAATGGGGCATCCTTCAAGAATGATGCTTGGTCCCGGGTTTGCAATATCTCCACCGTTACTGCCTACGAAGCCGCATTGGTAGATCTGAGGGCTAGTTGGTCTTGGAGCGAAGCTGTTATTAGTTACATTGAGACCACATGGCTCAACCCCCATAAGGAGAAATTTGTTCGGGCATGGACGAATAGATTTCTACATTTTGGGAACACAACAACGTGTAGGGTCGAAAGTGCACACTTGTCATTGAAAGGGTGGTTACAAACATCAACTGGTTCACTGGATACGATATGGAGGCGTGTCGACCTGCAGATAGCGGGGCAAATTACTATGATCAAGGACAACCTCGAGAAATCAAGAACACGCATTGGTAGATTGCACCGTAGAGTCCTTTTCAACAACTTGTTCAATAATGTGTCAAAATATTGTCTGGATAAATTGACAGTTAAGTACAGGAGGATTGATACACTTGGAGCACGTGTTTATGCATATTGTGGTTGTGTACTGTGTTCGACACACGGAATACCATGTGCATGCATCATGTGGAGGGCAGTTGAACAAGGAATTCCCTTGTATTTGGACGACATTCATCCACTGTTTAAGACACTGGCATTAGGTGATCACTTGCAGAACAGGGAAAATATTTCCAAGGTTGAACAGGATCAAGCAGTGTTCAATAGTCAATTGGAGGAGCTGGCCTACAGTGACCCATTGGTTCTCCGTCGGGTTTCAAGCTACATAGATGAGCAGTTTCATCTAGAGGACAGCGGTATTGAAGATCCAGTCAATTGTACTAGTGCACATGGGAGACCAAGCGAGCAGGTCCCCCGGTCAAGATCAACCAGGCGATCACCGAGCTACGATGAGCACGTGAACATGCAGTACATGCCATCTCTAAGCGGGCGTAGTTCAAGGTCCCCGGGGCGCGGTACATTAGGGAGAGGTAGCCGACACGGTAAGTATACACGTTATTCATCCAAGTGTCCGCTTCATTAGAATGAAAATAATCTTAATGTTTTCTCTTGCAGCGACATTCCCGTACCTTGAAAGTGTCCCCCACATTATCAGGCGTTACATCAAAGGCTGAACGATGTTTTGAGTGATGGAAACTGTGGCTTCAGATGCGTTGCTGATGCGTTCCATGTAGATAGTGAAGGTGAATGGTCTGGGGTGCGCCGGTCAGTATTTAACGAGTTATCGACTCATTGGCCTGACTATGTTCCCATATACGGTTCGAAGGACACCGTTGAATTAGCTAGAACCCATATACACCACACCAAAGGTCCATGTGGACGAGAACTTTGGTTTGCGGTCATTGCAGACATGTTTCCTGTCGCCACCTACTACAACACGGTTGTAGTTTTATACTACATTCTAGAGACTGGGTCAGCAGACTATTGCTGTACAGTCCTTCCATTGAGGGCAGGCGGGAGCGAGGATGGAACAAGGAGGGAGCTACACATTGTATACGTTCGTAGTGCAAGCCATTTCGTCCGGATACATGTTAAGGAAAACGACCCCATGCCCCCTGTGGTTAATCTGTGGACCACATGGAGGAAGTTTGATATCGTTGGTTGGGAGTTACCCTTCCGTAGGAGGATGGTGGCTTGGACCAAAGCATACACGCCTGATAATTAATAGTTGTACGGTAATTTTTTAATATATTCTCGTACTGTAGTGAATGGAATTGCATCATACGAGGGCTATGATATTTGATCCAATGAAACAGTTCGGCTTACAAAAATGAAAAATATTATCAAACAGTTCCGGTTACAGAAATGAACAAATTAAAAGCAAACAGTGCGTTCATACATAAATGAACCAATCATCTAGGGAATGGGTTCATACCCATGGCGTCTGCGATACTCCTCGCGACGATAGATCCAGGTGGTCAACTACTTCTTCATACATGGGTCGACAAGTCCACGAATGGTAGTAGAGTCAAACGGATCCAAGTCGCTCATCATGTCATTCAATAACTGATATATAGGAAACACATATTATCATAATGAAACAATTAGATTTAATATAATTAATTAAAGCAAACAGTTAGAGAAAACTTACCAGTAAATCAAGATGTGTTTTATCTGGTCTGCAACTCGTACCATCATGTACAGGATTTGTGATCAATGGGTGCGAATGATTCGTGAATCAATCCTCGTAATCCAAGGTACAGTCAGATTGACTAGTGGCAATAGGATACTCGGCTAGCTGACCCCTGTGCCATGCGTGTACCATGTCCCACAATGTCAACTGCATCATCCCTGAGTACGTCACTGAATAGCCAGAAGGATCAGCGGGCCGGGAGCAGGGTTCCGACACAATCCTAATGCTATACGGTATACCCTGTACGAGACCGAACTGGAGCACAACACGATCTGTCATGTACGCCTCCATTGCTTCAATGTATTGAATCACACCGCGGTAATGAGTCCTCCCCGTCGCATCCCTAACCACGTCTGGTTCATATGGCAACCAATCCACCTGCAGTTGTTTCGAAAAAAATGTAACATTCATATGGAATCCAATCTACCTACTATTCTTAGAATAAAATTTAAAACATGGTTGTCATACCTGGTGAGACTGTAAAGCATCCAATTGACGCCTGATGGTGATCAGTCTCTGAATATCCTTCTCCATTTTCTCCCCTGAGTGCCATCGGTTGGCACATCCCGGAAGAGCTGGCAATGTACTCAGTCTTGGCCGAAACATTGGAAAGTACTCATAGATCCATGCTTGCAGCAGCGTGCAACAGCCACATAGGCCGCGTGCCTTAGCCCGGGAGGCAATTCCCTACTATAGATACAAACTGGCCAACGTCGCCGAGCCCCAGGACAACTGCGAATCAACTACAGGGAGCAGGTTGCCTCTTACCTTAGTCCCAGTTTTATCAACAAAGAGGGTTGATGAAAACAGGGTCAGCATGTAGCACATAAATTGGAAGTTATTGCTCTGACCCGCCGCTACACACCTCGCTATCAATGCTTGGCCATCAATATTACCCCCGTTCCAGTCCTCCCTGAGGAAAGACTCCACATCTTTCCCAAATAGCTCAGCACTTGCTTCCTGAACGGCCTCCACCGAAATGGTACTAGCAACAGAGCCATCAATAATAGGAATTCCAAGAATCATCTCAACATCGTGCAACCGGACAGTCATCTCCCCGAAAGGCATGTGAAATGAGTTCGTATCCGGCTGCCCCCTCTCGACAAAAACAGATATCAATGCCATGTCAAGGTACTTGAACATAATCACGGGAAGGTGCAACAACCCGATCGCACGTATCCTGGCCTGCACAACATCGTTCTGTTCCGGGAGTGTAGTGATTAGCTGCTTGCAGAGAATTGAACGAGCGTGGCATTTTAGCTCACCTCACTCTATACCATTCCAAACATCAACTGCAACATAGCCTCCAAAGCTTGGTATAATAAGGTCATCTTGCGGGCCACCACCCATTGGTCCCCGCACAAGCCACGTTTCATCGGCTACATTCTTTCTCTTGTTCCTCAGACCTCTTCCAGTGCCAGCCTCACCTACATTGCACGATCCACCCAAAGATTGCGCAAATCGACCAGCTCTATTCCTATACGTATGCCCACCTCCTCCACTAGCATGTGCTGCAATTCCAACCTCCACTTGCAAAGTCGTCGCAGGTTGGCCACTAGGGTGAACATTACATGTACCCTGTCCCTGCCTGCCATCGGCGTCGAGTGGTGGTTCTACACCACAACCATCAAGTGTGCTGCATACTGGTTCTTGATCCCCAACCTGTAATTCAAACATTGATTGCCAGTTTTAATCCTCGTGGATTGAATGCACTCTACTGGCACTGAGAATGTTGAGCTCCAGACCATCCCAGGTTGTCATGGGATCAAAAACATCATCGCGCCTTGGAGAAGGCTGATCAACTAGTACCTCGTGCTCTTGCGGAGGTACCTGCGACTGTTCCTGCTCAATCACACGAGCTCTCGCCTGTCTGGCCGAGGCCTAATACCTCTCTGTTGTATACAACGACCTTCGTCATTGGGTTGGCCATCAGTGCTCATCTACAATACAAGATATATAATTATTATCATAACAATTGATTAATTGTAAGAGAATAAAATAACATACATATACATAAAATGTTAACTGATATGAAAAAAATACTACATAATTTCAAACTACTTATGGAAAAAAATTAATTACACGTAAAATATATTATCAACTTCTCATGTAAATTTTTACTAATAAAGTACATATTTAGTAATGCATAGAAAAATGTAAATATAACGTAAAAAAACACTCTAAACAAAACATTTAATTCTTTTCAAATCCTACACAACGAACTATTTGTTTTTATTATTTACAAATTATAAAATAATTTACTAAATCATTATATAATAATTTTCTTAATTATTAAATTAATTTATTATTATTATTTATTAAAATAATTATTTAATCATATCATCATCATTTACTTCACAATTATTTTTAAAAAATTCATAAATTTGATTTTCATAATATTAATTTAAATAATATTATATTCTATAATATTATATTTACTTTTCAAATAATTACAATAGTTTTCATTTTAAAATTTAAACTAAACAATTTTTAAAATTTACTATTTTTTCATTTTAATTCCAAAGTTTTTACAATATATAATATTTAATTTTTCAGAATTTAATTTACTATTTAATTTCCAATTTTTGGATTAAAGTATTTATTTTTCATTTAAAACTTTAAATATTTAAATTGCACCCAAACCCCTCATCTTCTTCATCCCCCCTTTTCTTCATCCCCCCAACTTCAGCCTAAACCCTAAACCACCAACTGCAGCCGTCCTCCTCTGCCGCCGGCCTCCTCCGCCGTCCTCATCCTCTCCTTCTCCTCCCCTCCTCCACCACGATCTACCTCTCCTTCTCATCCTCTTCGACACCACCTTCCCTCCACTGGCGTGCCACCTCTTCTCCACCACGGTCACGCTCGACGCGCGACCGACTAGCCCGACGCAACCTCCAGTCCTTCGTCCTCCAGCCCAACACCACCTCCGGTTCTTCCTCCTCCAGCCAGACACCACCATTCCGACGCATCACCATCTCCCTTCGCTCCATTCCGACGCTAACAATTGTAAGAATTCTAACAATTTCTAACAATCCCCAATTCTAACAGTTCTAACAAGTTCTAACAAATTCTAACAGATGGGCAAGAACATCTAACCCATTCGAGATTCAGAAAATCAAACAAATGGCAGAATTCGAATTTTTTTTGGAAAACTTACATTTTCCGGCGAGATTCAGGCGACGTGCGGTGGCCGGAGGTGGTCGGCGTCGATCGGCGGCAGTGGACACCGGCGTTCGGTGGCAGTATCCGGCGGCAGGTGGTGGTTGCTGGTGGCGGCGGTTAAAATGGAGGAGAAGCAAAAGAAGGGTTAGAAATGTTTCAAGTTCTCACAAATGTTTTGTGAGAATATTTAACCCACCCACTTCTATATACCAATTTCCATTCAATAAAAATAATTAAGTCAAAATATAAATACATGTATGCATACGTATTAGGGCGTAACTAGTAAAATACAGGGCGTGATATAACAATACCCTTCTATTTTGGGTTATATACCCACATTATCCTATTTAGTTGAGTAAAATACTAATATAACACCCAGATAATTTTTAGTACAAAAATAACCTAATTAGTTGACATAAGTGTCAACATAACCTTAATACACTTTTTTTGGCATTGACCAGTGTTGACTATATGCAAAATAACTAAAACTTCATTTAACTTTAAACCTATAAGTGTAGGACATTTTTTACCTGAAACCACCACCTTCACCGCCTGGCCTCCACTTCCAACCAGCCACCACCACCACTTCCCACCATGCCACAACTACCACCACCATCTAGCCACCACTACCACCTCCCGCCAGGCCACCCCCACCACCGCTAGCCAGCCACCACCACCACCTCCTGCCTAGCCACCACCACCACCACTAGCCAGACACCACCACTTCGATCGCCAGGGCACTACCACCACCACCAGGCAGCCACTGGGCCATCACCATCACCACAGCCAGCCCCACCACCACCCAGCCAACCCTGCCACCGCCACCATCACCACCCCTAACCAGTTAGCTCCGCCATCACCACCACCCTAACCAGCCAGCTCCGCCATCACCACCACCCCAACCAGCCTATCGTACCTTACATTATTAATGAAAGGAAATAAAAATAAGAAAATGATGCTTTCCCCAGTTATATTTGACAAGTGTTAATATAACTCTAATTTCTTTTTTCAAAAGTACTCTTATAACAATGGGTTCGTCGGAAAAGCTAGTCAACTGCAGTAGTTGCCGGTTTAATAAGAAAAGATCAAATTTCCCCTATAAATTCAAATTAAACATTTTCAAATTTGAAAATGTAAAATGATAGTTTTACCCCTCCCAAATATATTTATCCCTCTCAACTAGCCAACTCTTCGTTACCCTAATTCATTCCTCTACCACTCCTCGTATCCAATTCTCTTAACAGATCCCTGCCACCTCCTCGCAGCTCCACTCAATTCACTACTTCCAGCTGATATACACCTCTATGAGTCATGCAAAACTCAAGCCGGAAGACAACACCTCGCGACCAGTGAACCGGTTAAGCGAACCGCAAATGTGCACCACAACGTACATAAAGAAACCCACCTCGAGATAAAAGATTGTCATCACCCACGATAATCCCCTCAAGCCCACAACCTGGTAAACCACGATCAGCAAGGATCACGCACCGCACCGGCTATAAATACATATTCAGACCTAGAAGACAGGTAGGGGCACTTCTTCCGATAAAAACAATCACAAGATAGAACACTAATTTAGGGATTGAAGCCAGCTCTCAAGGACTTCCTTGGGACCTTATTTTGCAGGGAAACCAAGCATGCTCGCTGCCTTGCGCTATTTCTAGACATTATGTTGATCTGAAAGGATCCCCGTATTAGTGATGTTGTCCATAGGGAGGATTTTCTTTCTTTCTTGGCCTTTATAATGGTTGGGAAAGACCGGGGTTCTCCAGTCAAGATATTTTCCTTAACACATCTGTGAAACCTGTCAACAATGACGATGCAAATTACAATGATGATGTTCGCAAAATGGGGCGGAAAGGACAATTGTGAAGATAATAGGTATTCACCTTACACCCGCAATGTTTATCCTAGTCCTACTAGCAAAAAGGTAGGCCCCACACATCAAACCTTATGCATGCATGCAATTAAACCACTCTACATAACCTATCGTATACTCGCCCGCTAAGATACAATTTATTAGGCTTAACATAAAGACATAGTTATAAGTAACATAATAATCAGGGAAATTAGGAGCATCATAAAGAGACAAACGGTACAACAAGTACTAAGCATAATACTTCAACATAACCCAGAATAAAGGGTTGATTAAAAAGGACCAATAAACTTTTACTCTATTTTGGGTCGCAAAGCCCAAAATAAACATTGATACTTACGATTACTGATGTGCACCATATTGCATGCGTTACCCAATGAATTCGACACAATTCTTAATATGTTATACTTGGTTGAGTGCTAGTTTTAGTTAGGTTTACACAAAAAAGGGTTTCGACGACCATTATTTGTTTTCTTGTCTAAATTTTGGGTTTCGTAGACATAATTGAAGCTAATGGACACTTTGTGTTCACAGGCACCTAGATCTTCATTTATATCTCACTAGTAGGTTTCTCGTGGATATTTTGGCATCATTTTTTGGAAGACCATTTGCAAGAATGGTAGAAGATATTTGAAGGCGATTCGCAAGAATGGTAGTAGATATGAGGCCACAGACTTAAAGTGTGGTAGTAGATGGAATTGAGCTGGGAAATGTGGAATTTAAGTTCAAAGAGGCCAAGAAAGGAGGACGGCATAATTCAGCCAGCCAACCGACTGGCACGAGGCCAGCGCAACCAACACAAAGCCAGCCTAGCACGAGCCGTGCCAACAACACGACCTGTGCCACAACACTCAGCACAGACCATGCCAACCTCTGCTGCTCATGTCCCTTTGCTCCAAATCCACTCCAAAAAAGGCTAAGTATGGGAATAGACCGTGCCCGGGAGGTTTTCGCCATGCCTCTCAAAGATAGTATTTATAGGCCCAAATTATGGCTAACTACTAAATAGTAGCTAGTGGTAAGACGGAGTCATCCACGAGGAAAATGGAATTTTATTGAGTGTTAAATGTAGCTAAAAAGCACACGAAGATGTCACTATAAGTGTGCTGCGGTAACAAAGTGTGTGTGTGTGTGGGAGGGGGTTTGGTTTTGAAGAACACTACAACTACTTTAAACTACTAAAATAACAAACTATTAAAAGGAGCAATGCAAACACGATCACAAATAGCACAAATAACTTAACTAAGATTGTAACGAGACTTGGGCGCAATTGGTTTACATTTCTAGTCATCATTTGATCATCAATTTATTATCCAATTTTTATGCATTAATCACATATTGTGGAGAACTTATCAACACCTTTTGAGTGTTGATATTTCTCACCTCTCCTCGGATATAGTTAGAGTGGGCTATGGCGCCACACAATAACCCTTATCCATGGGTCAACCTAGATGATCGGCATCATAGACTTCCCCAAGGATAGAAATACACACGGAGACCCAAAAAGACTACCCCAATGTCCTACAAGCAAGAAACACATAGATAACACAAGTATATTTACTAAAACCGATTATGAGGACCAGCCTTAATACTAATCGTTATTAGTGGACCACATTGATTATTAGGCAAACCAATCTAAATTCATCCTAAGTCTAAGGAACTCCATCAATCAACAATCATAATTAGCTGTCACTCCTAATTATAACCTAGCATTAATTAACAACAATCATGTTGACTAAAAGTCAAAGTCTTCTAGGTTTAACCAAAAACCTAGCACATAATCAATCCGCAATCTTCAACTAGATGATCACCCTAGTCTAAAGCATGCATTAATCACACAAGAAACCACCAAATATACTTGATAATCAAAGCACAAAATAGGATAAATTGAATCTCTCAAATTCATACTAAAAATGCTCACCAATTAATCCCAAGAGTAGATTTAGTCTATATTATGAAAACTCAAAATAGATCTACAAGAATTCATGAAATAGATGCAAAAACTAAGAAAAGATGAAGCAAACCTAAGGGTGAACCGCTGATCTATTTTGGAAGTTTTTGTAGTCAATTTTATAGTGCTCAAGAAGATAAATCCAATGGTACCACCCTTGCAGGCTGATCCTTCTTGGATCATTTTAAGAACTTGGTCAAAACTTCTGGGTTACAATTCATCCGCTTTGTTGTCTTCCTTCTTTGACCCTTCTATCTTTTACCATGTTTTGACTCGTGACCTTCAATCTTCTACCATCCTTGCGAATGACCTTCACTAAACCAATCTGAAGTGTTTATGAGCAAGATAAAATTAAGCTTACAAAAAGGAATCTAGATGCTCGTAAGGACCAAAAATTCATCAGACTATAAATAGGTTACAAAATGAATGATTTAGTTATGAAAACTGAAAATGGTCATCTAAACCCCTTATGATGTAGACCTACCTAAATCTAGCAATCTTCCAACAAAAAAAATGATGAAAGAGATGTTAAATGCTTCAGAAAATACACTCATTTGACGTCTTATCAAACCTCCCCGCACTTAAACCTTTACTCATCCTTGAGTAAACCAGAACAAACAAAGATCTAAGTGCAAACTAGCATGCAAAAGGTTTCCAAAAACATCCAACATCATATTCCTAAACTACCCTAACCCCTCAAGACATAAGAATTTCTCACACTCTCACATCCCAAAGTTTAAGATAATCTAAAAAACCATCATACCAATCAAAGGTGACACATAAAATACAAGTGCAAAAATTAGCTTACTCTACCAAAGAAACCACCAAATAGACAAATCAAGAGAAGCGTAAAAAATTTCAATTTCTCTCATTTTGCCTAGGAGCGCTCTTGGGTTTTCATCCTAGCTTCACACATTTTTTTTCCAATGTTCACCCTCAACTTTTTCCACACCATTTGGCCTCTCATTTTTGCATAGGTTTCCCTTTCGAGTGTTCAACCTATCCGGGCCTCCCACTTTTGCTTAAGTTGCCCTCTCGGGTTTACAACTTAGCGGGAATTCTTTTTTTTTTCATTTTCATTTTTTTCAAACAAAACATATCAAAGTAGAGCATATGCATACTACAATACAATACAATGAGATATATTTCTCTATACCTCCCCACACTTGAAACACACATTGTCCTCAATGTGACAACGGATAAGATGAATAAATAAGGGAGAAAGAGAAAATACTCACAACTAGGACCTTGAAAGTCCTTCCCGGTGATGGCAATGCTCACATCTCAACGATTGTTCAATCCTCCATGTTCTTGAACTCCGCTCAATATGTATCTTTGATCTATCCACTACGAAGCCACAACTATGAAAATCCCGATGAACACTCATAAAAGGTAACAACTAGCAGTACTCCTAGATGGTGGTTTTGGTGGTGGTTTTAGGTTGTTGATTGTGGTGGTGTTTTTGTGGTTTTGGGGTAAGAGTGTGAGGACAAGGTTGAGGATATATATATTTTTTCAAGAAAAGAAAAACACTAACCTAACTTAAAAGCTTGGGTTTCCTCTCGAGAAGCTCCGTATTTTTAAGGTCGTTGACACGACCCTAATGTTATCCATATTGTGAAGGTTTGAACTGCTTCATCATGAGCATCCAAAAGTAGAGAGGTTGGATTACAGAACTTTCAAGAGGAAAGTCTTGTGGCAGGAAGTTGGTTTTAAAGGAGTAGGGTGGTTAGAAGGCTTGGGATAGTCTTTTGGCTCCTCTCTTATCTCCTCCAAGAATTCCAAAAATGGTGGAGTTGGTTTAATTGGTGGAGGAACGGGTGATGATGGCAAGAATAATGAATATATGACAATCAATTATTTTCAACTTCTTTGTCTTCCTCAACCAACTGCCCATCCTATAACCTCATCTTCAACTTCCTTTACCACCTCGGCCATCAAGGTAGAAGGATTAGCACTTGAATCTGGGCTCACCTCCGGTTGTGATGGAAGCTTCCCGGAATCTCTAGCTCCTAAATGGCTCACGGAAGATGCAAGTTTGCTAATTTGGGTCTCCAAGTTTTTGAATCTTGAGGAAGTGCGAGCCTCAAACTCTTGGACCATATTCGATATTGCTTGCATGAGTTCCTCATTTGAGCTTAAACCTCCTCCTTGAGCGTGATTTCAGGGCATGTCATAAATTGATGAAGGCCAATCATATTGCTCATAGTGTTAGTTTTCCAGTGCATTTCCATACAACAAATCCAGATTACCATTCCACTCTGGATTGTAAGAATCATAGTATGGATACCATTCTTAAGTTCCTTAACCTTGGAAACCAACAACTCCAACCTTTTCATAGCACTTCTCATGATACCCTTAGTTTTGAAAACAAAGGGTTCTATTCTCCTCGCAGTGCTCCTCTCTCAACCAATAATAAGACTCGGTAGTATGATCAGAATGACAAATCCCACAAAAACTTTCTTGTTGAGCCTCTCTTCTCATCACGAGTTCCCTCAAGGTGAGATCTTTCATTTTTTTCTCTCTATTTTCTTAATAAAAAAAGTTGGAATCGTAATGCAAGGATTCTTGGTAGAAGTACACCTAAAACTCAAGCAATACACATTCCAAACAAAATACAAATAAAAACAAAGAAGAACAAAAAAATAGGGGTCATAGTGCAAAGGTTCTTGGTTCTTGGAATGAGCATGTACCATAAACAAAGAACAAAAGCAGTACGTCCTTCCGAAAAACAAAAAAACAAAAAAAACACAAACTATGAACAAACAAGAACACACAACGAGAAAACAAAAAAACACAAATGACTACACTAACACTAAACTAAATGCGCCTCTTCCTCAGCAGCGGCACTAATATTTGGGAGGCCATCGTGGTGCCTCTCAAAGATAGTATTTACAGGCCCAAATTATGTTTAACTACCAAATAATAGTTGGTGGTAAGATGGGGTCGTCCACGAGGAAAAGAGGGTTTTATCGAGTGTTAAATGTAGCTAAAAAGCACACAAAGATATCATTCTAAGTGTGTGGTAACAAAGTAGAGGGGTTTTGGTTTTGAAAAACATTACAACTACTTTAAACTACCAAATTAACAAACTATTAAAAGGAGCGATGCAAACACGATCACAAATAGGACAAATAACTTAACTAAGATTGTAACGAATCTTGGGCGCAATTGGTTTACATTTCTATCCATCCTTTGATCATCGATTTATTATCCAATTTTTATGCATTAATCACGTATTATGGAGAATTTATCAACACCTTTCGAGTGTTGATATTTCTCACATCTCCTCGGTTATAGTTACAGTGGGCAATCAGCGCCACACAATAACCCTTATCCCAGGGTCAACTTAGACGATTGGCGTCATAGACTTCCCCGAGAATAGCAACACACACGGAGACCCAACAAGACTACCATAATTTCCCACAAGCAAGAAACACATAGATATCATAAGTATATTTACTAATAACGATTACGAGGATCAGCCTTCATGCTAATCATTATTAGTGGACCACATTGATAATTAGGCACCCATCTAAATTCATCCTAAGTCTAAGTAACTCCATCAATCAACAATCATAATTAGTTGTCACTCCCAATTATAACCTATTATTGTCCAACAACGATCATGTTGACTAAAAGTCAAAGTCTTCTGGGTTTTACCAAAAATCTAGCACATAATCAATCCACAATCTTCAACTAGTTGATCAGCCTAGTCTAAATCATGCATTAATCATACAGGAAAGCACCAAATATACTTGATAATCAAAGCATAACATAGGATAAATTGAATCTCACAAATTCTTACTAAAAATGCTTACCAATTGCTCCCAAGAGTAGATTTAGTCTAGATTATGAACACCCACAACAGATCTACAAGATTTCATGAAAGAGATACAAAAACTAAGAAAAAATGAAGAGAAACTAGTGGTTTTGAAGGGGGAAATTCGGGTAGGAAGAATGGGGAAGAAGCGAATGAATAGAGAGAGTTTTTTTTGGGCTGAAACATCTTTTAAAGCTGTCCAAAACTCGCTGCCGTGGGCCGCAATGAGGGGTTGTGGCCCGCAATGGTGCTGCTGCCCTCTTATTATTTTTATCGCTAAGGGTGAACCGATGATCCATTTTGGAAGTTTTTGTAGTCGATTTTATAGTGCTCAAGAAGAAAAATCCAATGGTACTAACCTTGTAGGCCAATTCTTCTCGGATCATTTTAAGAACTTGGTCCAAACTTCGGGGTTACAATTTATCCGCTTCTTTGTCTTCCTTCTTTGACCCTTTTATCGTCTACCACGTTTTGACTCGTGGCCTTCAATCTTCTACCATCGTTACAAATGACCTTCACTAAACCAATCCGAAGTACTTACGAGCAATCTACAAATTAATCTTACAAAAATTAAGCTAGATGCTCGTAAGGACCAAAAATCCATTAGACTAAAAATAGGTTACAAACTGAAGGATTTACATATGAAAACCAAAAACGGTCATCTAAACCCCTTATGATGTAGACCTACCTAAATCTAGAAATATTCTAACAAAAAGTTGACAAAAGCGATGTTAAATGCTTCAAAAAATACATGCATTTGACGTCTTATCAGTGCCGTTTCACACGGTCCGCTACATTTCAAGTCCCAAGTGTGAAGACCAGCCCACGGGGTGTGAAGGATGACTTGACCCATGCCATTTCACTGAGAAAAATGAGGCTCCAGCCGATGTCCGTGCCAAACGACACGGAGCGTACAATCAGAAGCATTAAGATGAGGTTCCAGACGGCGGTCTGTGCCGGGTGACATGGCCCATGCCATTACGAGGCAACCGGTCTGTGCCAAACTGGGTAAGCCGCACCAGGATGAGGCACACGACCTGTTCCAAACCGAGGGGTGCCAGCATGAAGGAAACTCGGCTGGCACGGATCGTGTTATTTTCTACTGGCCATGTCCGTTGTGGCTGCTAGGGTTTTTGGGCCTATTTCAACGCCCAATTCCTATTACTATATATATATAGACCTATGTCCATTAGGATTTAAGTTTATGCTCATTTTCTAGACTTCAAGAGTAGGGTCGAGAGAGAAAGGAGCCATTCCTTCTCTCTAGAATATTTTCTTTTCTTCTCTTTAATTTTCCTTTGCTCAAAGGCATTGGATCCAATGAAATACTTGGGTTCAGTGCTTAGGGAGTAGTTAATTTGCTTAGGGTAGTATGTGTATTCGTATTGATTTTGGCTTTTTGAGATTTTTAGATTCTCCTATCTTTATTTTTTATGAATATTTGTGCTTGATTTATGCTTTCCAATATTGTGAGATTTTTGCTAAGTCATTATTATAATGCATCCATACATGTATGGTAGTGTAATATTGTGCTAGGTTTCATGATTATCTTGGGAGTGTTAAATTATGGAGTAGGTTTAAGAACACCGGGGATATGAGTGCATTCATGTTACCTCGAGAGAATATCTTTCTATTTGTTAAACCATAATTCTAATTGGCTAGTTGTGTGAGAAATCTCATGTTGGGCGGTCGATACGACAAATTCTGACAAGGGAAAACCCTTGGCTTACCTCGATAGATTAGCATGAGTGTTTGTAGTAACTAGAGTTGTACCGACTCTAGACTCATGGCAAGGTGTCATTTCCTTTGCCTCTCTAGGCCTAGGGATTGAAATCCACAGTGGGTCGTTCGAGATGTATGCACTCATTTTCATATCTAATGGTTGTGACCTACACGAGGCATAACCCTTTTAGGTAGGCTTTGTATTCTTCTAAGTGGGGGCGCATTAGCATTGGGAGTGAGATGACAGGGATGGCCTGCAGCATTGGTGGACTAGAGCGCATCCCTAATTATGGAGACAGTGAGATATGCATATATTGGTGGTAAGTACCTTGTGTGACCAAAAGAGGGCAATATCTGGCTATCTCAACACTGTGTGATGTAGGCATAAGATAGGTTTATATGTTTATATGCAAATGAATAGAGGATAAAAGTAATTTATCAATCATGTTATGCAAATACTCCCAAGTGCTAGTCTTTATAGTTTAATCTCGTGTGATCTTATATGCTTGTAGTTGTTAGTTGAAAACTGCCCAAAAAACTATTTTGCAATATTTAGCTATTCCTAACACATGGACGAATTAATGACCCGTACGTGGTTGTGTGTAGTTAATTTTTAGACATCTAGCATCTCTGTGGATAAACTTGGTATTGCCACTATCTACCCTATAGGTAGCTTGGTAGTAAGTTTGGAAGCAGAATATAAATCCTTATATTTGATCACACGCCCTCTGCTAGGGTTAGCTACTCATTGTGTTAACAATCCCGCATTGAGGTGGGTCAATTAAAGCAGTAGAACTTTGCCTTTATCCTAGTAGTTTAAATCGAGGAATGCTGCACGATTCCAAATAGCAAGCCTATTACAGTAGAAAGAATAAAAAACTATTCCCAACATACCGGGCTAGCCCGCTTCGTAACTGGTTCAACACCCACTGCTTCCTCATCATGTAGCTAGCGAGCAAACCACCATCGCATCACTCTGGGTGTTCCTTCATCAAAGGGCACCTAACTTGAAAGTAGGAAAGTATGCTGGGAATCGTGGCCCATCAGCCAATTAACGATATTTAGGCATACTTTAACTCATTCATGCACAGTTGACCAAATTCTTTAATCCGGTACAATCAGGCGGGTACACCAACCACGCAACCTAGTTGTCCCCTAGAGCTAAACCGCTGCGAGTCTATGCTTGACCTTGCACCGGTTCCCCCCAACCCTCATCCTCTGTGGTTTTGCAAATGGAGTATCCTCATCTTCATCCATGCTAAAACCGCATTCAATGATCCTAATTGCCGATCCTAGCAGACATAGGGAAACATAGATTAATTATCCATACATAACACATAAGAACAAATGGAACAGAGAATAGTCAAAACTTTGCATTTACAACTTGCATGAGGTTTCCTAGAAAATCCCGTAAAGGACATTAAACCAGCCACCGCCGCATGCAAAGGAATAATCCCTCAAAACATCCCCTCCATGATGGATTACCACCAGTATAATAAGACCTTAGGCATGAAATCCAAACACACTAGAGTCCCACACCCTAATTGTCATAAGAAGTCTAAAACTTACACACATACACACCAGTTTCAATAACAACACACAACACACAAACACTAATAGTAGACCCACTGTTGAACTAAGTATACACCAGCCTCCATAAAAAACTACAACTGAAGACATCCTCCAACATGTTATCCTTTATATAAGAAATAATAACAAGCCCATATGATAAGTACAAAACATTAAGATAGGCACCTAAAAAGATGCGACCTTGAGCCTTCCTACAACTACTCCACCCTTTATCCTTGCCTTAGAAAACTGAAAAATTAAACACCATGATCTAGAAACAACCAGCCCGCATGGCTATCTTATCTCTTAAACCTAAGCCCTCTAATAGACTAAACATAACGACACCAACACACCCCCTATTGCTTGCCTAGTGGACATGACACAAACAAGAAAATCACCCGCGGATTTGTTGAGTAGGTAACTAAAACTACAACCCCTGCAAAGGAAGTAAGGATGAGATGGCTTTGCATACACTTGGAAAATCACCAGCCTCGCAACACAAGAGGACACAAATCCCCTCCTTTGCTGATCCAAAGATGAAGCAAACTCCGTAGCCTCGCACGCGCCTGGAAACATCCAACCTCGAGACGCTAGCAGGAATTCAATTTGTCTTTAATAAACCACTCACCATGCAAAATACACACCTCATACATAGAAACGAGAAGGATGTTGTGGCTTCACATACGGATGGAACATCTCTAGCCTTGCAACATAAGCATACATCAAACTTTTCCCCGTTCAACATACACATCCTCTATCATACCCCCACCATTGACTTATCATTGTGCCAACATAAACACAACCTAACACAAACACCACTAGAGCCATAAGAACAAACATAAAATCAACAAATATCAACCTCTGAGGACATTACACACAAGTCCATAAGATCTATATTTGAACACCTTAGCAACTTGAGTAACCCACTACCCACTATACTTAAGGAAGATCACCAATCCATTAACACAAATTTAGGGGAAAAAATGGTTCCTTTCAAACACAAGGTATAAATCAATCTTAAAAGATTACAAATAAGTCTAAGGGATTGAAATTAATACAAAAAACTAGCCTAATTAATTAGTTCATCCCACAATCTATTGAGTTTAGGGATCCAGCCTTCGCTTCTAGTATTTCTTCTAGTTTCCACCTCATCTGAAAATAGACCTTATCCCATCTAGAACCAGCGGCCTCCATACAACTCATATGCTTCATATAGTAAGCCTTCCAACCAATAATAGGTCCGCACTTTGATCGATCTAGCTGCATACTCATCAAGTATACAAAGTATACATAAGTCCCTAGGTCGCGCTTTAAACCATCTACATGGTGTTCCAAAATGCGAACACGATCCTTCCAACACTTCTCATTAGGATTCTTACAAAAACTCTTGCTAAGCTCGGTATGTAGGTTACTATTCACCTCGTGCTGCTCTCTCAATAGACTTTTCAGTTCTCGACACCACTCTTTAGCCCGAGTACAAAGTAGTTCTCACTACTACAGAGACCCCCCTCTAGCACCGGTTATTAAAACTGGTGCAAAAATTGTAATTGCACCAATTTTTTTTGTTAGCACCAATTTTCAAACCGGTATAAAACTTACACAATGGTTTTTGTAATTGTAACACAAGTTTTTTTTCCAATTACCGGGTGTTAATTTAACACCGGTCAAAAAACCGCTGCTAAAAATTACAAAAACCGGTTTTAATTAGCACCGGTTTAAAAACCGGTGCTAAAATTCTCAAAAATCGGTGAAATGAAAATTTTGGCACCGATTTTTAAAACTGGTGCTAAAAATTTACAAAAACCGGTGTTAAATTAGCACCAGTTTAAAAACCGGTGCTAAAAAATTACAAAAACCGGTGTTAAAATAATTCAGGAAAATAAGTGGGGAAAAGGGCATCGGTTGATGTATCACCGATTAAAAACCGGTGCTATTGGAAAAAATGGCACCGATTTTACGTACTATTCACAAAAACTGGTGCTATATAGAGCATTTAATGCTCTGAACTACCACTCGAAAATTAGATCTGAACTTTTAATCCCCTTCTGTCTTCATTGATGGAAGATTTTTTGGATGGTGAGCAATAACCCAAAGTAATGAAAACCCATGGATGTAATTTTTCCTTATCTTTTTTGAATTTCAATTAAATAGTGGTTATAATAACCATTAATGCATGCATGGAGAGAGTTTACTTGTATTTATTAGTGGTTTCTATGCTTTAAGTTGGTTTAGTATCATGTTGTGAGAGTGTAAATGATTGTGGATGCAAACATGGTTGTGTTTGTTTTGGTAGATGGTACATATATATATATATATATATATATATATATATATATATATATATCTCCCAAGAACAAGTTGATCGATACACATACATTTACACATACACATGACACTTTTAGTATTGTGTAGCAAATTGATTGTGTTTATTTTTATTATGTTTGAACAATGAATATTTGTGTAATTGTTTGTATTATTTTGTTTAGATACAATGGACCGAGAATCGATGTTTGTGTGGAGAAAAAAAGGTTAACTATCCAAGTGTAGCTAGAGAGAGTGGTAAACATATTGCATTTATTGATTCGTTTCTTGATTATGCCTTTGGTCAGGAGGAAAGGATACTTTGTCCATGAAAAAGATGCTTGTGTCGTTAATGGTTTGATGAATGTGGGCTTGTTAGATTTCACTTGCTTAAGAATGGATTTGACGGAGGTTACATTGTATGGACATTTCATGGAGAGGATAAGCATCAACATAAGGGTGGTGGGTTTGACAAGGTAGATGGAAACAATTGTACCGTTGATGTTATGTTCGATGACAATGTAAGATATTTTCAGGGGAAGCCAAAAATTTTGAGTGCTTTGCTCGACAAAAAAGAGAAGCCATTGTATCCGGAATGTAAAAGTAAGGATACCATAATCTTCTTTTTGATTGAGGTTTTCAATTTGAAAGCTACAAGTTCTTGGAGTGATACAAGGGTGAATTCACTTCTAAAGCTTCTAAATGATAGGTTTTCGGAAGGGGATGGAATACCGAAAAACTTTTACGAGGGTAAGAAAATATTTTCCACTCAATTTGGAATACAAGAAAATACACACATGTCCTAATGATTTTGTTTTGAATGACGGTGATTTGAAAGATGCGGTTGAATGTCCTGTGTGCAAACATTCAAGATATAAGGGTGTGAGGAATGATGATGATGATGAGTGTTTGGCTAAGAAGAAGAAGAAGGTACCATCAAAGTGTATGTGGTATCTTCATTTAATTCCTAGGCTGAAGAGGTTATTTATGAATTCAAAAGATGCAAATAACTTGCGATAGCATGGAGAGCGGGAAAGACCAAGTGGTGAGAAGATAAAACATACGGCAGATGGTGAGCAATGGAGAAATTTTGACACCCGATATCCTTCATTTGGTTCAGAAGTTAGAAATTTACGCATTGCATTGTGTACCGATGGGATGAATCCATTTGGTAATATGTCATCGAAGCATAGTTCTTGGCCCATGATGTTGGTTATACATAATTTCCACCCTTATTTGTGCATGAAACGGAAATATGTTATGATGTCTTTGTTAATCTCAGGTCCTAGACAACCTGGGAACGACATTGATGTGTATTTGATACCATTGATTGATGATTTGAAGATATTGTGGGAAGAAAAAGGGGTGATCGTATTTGATGCCTATATGAATGCAGAGTTTTGATTGCGTGCCATGCTTTTTTGCACAATCAATGATTTTCCAGCCTATGGAAATTTGTCGGGGTATGTTGTGAAGGGGCACAAAGCATGTCCTCTTTGTGAGGAGAAGACAGAATTCAAACAGCCAAGCCATGGAAGAAAGACAGTGTATCTTGGCCATTGAAAGTGGCTGCAAGGAAATCATAAATACCAGGATGATGTGGTCAATTTTGTTGGGGGGAAAGAACGAAGGAAATCCCCTACACCACTAACTGGTGTGCAAATTCACAAGAAGGTTAATAAATTGAGAGTGGTATTGGGAAAGTATAAAGGCAAGGATAGAATACTCTGTGATGGTCCATGAAAGAAAAGGTCAATGTTTTTTTATCTACCGTATGGGGAGCATCTTCAGGTTAGGCATTGCCTAGACATGATGCATATTGAGAAAAATGTTTGTGAAAGTTTGATAGGCACCCTCTTGAATATTCCCTGGAAGACGAAAGGTAGTTTGACCCGGTTGGACTTGGTAGATTTGGGAATTAGAAATGACCTTGCTCCTGAAGTGAAGGGTAAGAGAACTTACTTTCCCCCTGCACCTTGTACATTGTCAAAGGAGGAGAGAATCTCAGTTTGTGATAGTTTGAAACCAGTGAAGGTCCCAATTGGTTATTCGTCAAACGTTAGTCGGGTAGTTACAAAGGATTGTCGAATGATTGGGTTGAAATATTATGATTGTTATGTTTTGATGCAACAACTGTTACCTATTGCTATTTGCGGGGTAATGGAGGCTGACGTAAGGTACTCAATCACTAGACTTTTTTTAAATTTTGGTTCCATATGTCGGAAGTCTATTGACCGGGACCATTTGGATGTTCTACAAAAAGAGGTTGTTGTTGTGCTATACAAGTTGGAAATGTATTTCCCTCCATCTTTTTTTGATATAATGGTTCACTTGGTTGTTTATTTAGTGCGGGAGATAAAGATATGTGGTTCAGTTGGTATGCATTGGATGTATCCTTTTGAGCGTCACATGAAAGTATTCAAGGGATACGTGAAATGTATGAGTTGGCCGGATGCTAATATTGTTAAGAGGTATGTTACCGAAGAAGTAATTGAATTTTTCTCTAGCTATTTGGAGGAACATGGAAATTTTGGGGTGCCCCCGAATCGACATGTTGGAAAGAAGTGGGCAAACCAAGGTCAAGGGGAATGTTATTTACTCCATTGAATAGTGATCTGATGTCAGTTCATTTGTATGTCTTAAGGAATTGTAGGGAGACTACTACTTATGTGACGGAGCCCCTTAATTGATCACAAAGTTTCATCTCACTTGACCCCATAATAAAGTTCAGTTTGACCACAATGACAGGTTTGTGAATTGGTTTTATGATCGATGCAATGTAGGTTATTACTACCCAAAAACTAGAGCATTTACAAGGAAGCCTAATTACACGGTCTTGAGGTATTCCAGATATGACATGAACGGTTTCTCTTTTGCTACTAAGGACCAAGATTCAAAGAGTACAAAAAAATAGTGGGGTATACATTGAGTCGGAGACGATGTGGCAAGCAAGTACGAAAGATAGTAAACTTGTCCTAGCCGGGATGTCATTTTATGGTGTTATTGATGAGATTTGAGAGCTTGACTATGGATAATTCAAGATTCCGGTTTTTAAGTGTCAATGGTTTGATAACACAACTGGAGTTCGAACTGATGACCCAATGGGATTTACCCTTGTTGACCAGAGTCATGAAGCATATGAAAATGATCAGTTTATTTTGGCGGAACAAGCAAGACAAGTTTTCTACGTTAATAACCCGTGCAATGTAGGCTGGTCTGTTGTGTTACAAGGTAAGCAATACTCTTTCTGTGACAAAATTGATTTTGAAGTTACAAGTGAAAGGTTAGAGTTCCCCTCTATTTCCCCCCTACTGATTAACGATGGGATTGAGGCGGGAGCAATACATAGGAAACACAAATATGGCATTTGGATCGATGAAGATGGCCAAGATATTGGTGACGTTCAATCCAAAAAGAGGAAGATGGTTGAAGACTAGTGGGTTACAAACAGTGAATTCTTTAAGAAATTTATGTATATTTGTAGTATGTTGTGTTTTGTATGATTGTTAACTATTCTAAAACTATGTTCTAATTTGTAATTATACGGAGTAGCTCTGAAAGTGGTAGCGCACTGCCGCTCTTTTGGTAAAGCTTGGATAAAATAAGCTTCATTTTTCTTTTTTGTGGCTGCCAGCTATAGTGAGTTGCAGCTTTTTTGGTTCAGCTGGGAAAAAGTAATCATAAAATTTCCTATACTTCCACTGAGAGCAGCTTTGTGCAGTTGCTTGTTTAATTCAACTCAGACAAAAACATGAATATGGTACAAGCCTAGAACTGTTAACTTCCAAAATCAGAGAAAATAGATGCCCACAACTAATAGCATCGAAATTCCACAGTCATAAACTACCAAGTCAAATCCACTGAGAAGCAACATATGTTTTGGAAATCAACATCCCAATAAAAAAGAGATCCATATTAACCAAGCAAAATAAACAAGTTGAGAAAATCAAGATGTGAGCTGAATGAAGGTAGTCAATCCCCGCGCGAGCTGTCTTCCCCAGTGTTGGAAGATGGCGAATATATAGTAGGGATTGGAACCAATTGCTTGATTCTCTCTTCACACATGGCTGTCAGGATCTTCCCGACTAGCTCAGTCCATCGCACCAAGTGATCCACCTTCACTTTCAGTGTTGTCATGTCCCCATCCGAATTCTCCTTAGATGACTTACTTGTTTCCGGCCTTGATGACATAGCAATTTTCTTCTTCTTCGAGAATATTTGAGGGTTGATGGGAAGCTTTGGCATCAGTGTATAATCATCATCTTTAAATTTGCAACCAGCTTCCACACACAAGGCAGTAATGAGAGAGGAGAAGCATATACAGTTGTGGGCATTGATACAATCCCGGATGTACGCCAGTATCGTACCCCCAATATTCATGCTCAAGTTATCTTTGATCTTGTACATCTGAAATGTACAAGAACAATATACCTCACTATTCATTTTCACCGGCAGCAGGCGGGCAGCTATGAAACTGTACCACACATTTATCTCGTCACTCAAGTACTTCTTCTCAATGCTGGACCATTCTGGTGGTAGGTTCTGGATAACTTCATCACCATCATCACAAATTTCTCTTATGATCTGTTCCCAAGAAGCTTTTTCACCAGCTTTTTCCGCGGCTTGGTACAAACTTGCGGGCTTCAGTGTGATCCTTTAGAACTCGTTGATCAAATCTGGTGCGAGCACAACATACTGACCACGGAAGTAAACCTCTGCTGAGTTCTTGTACTTCTTCTGGGACAAGAACTCACATGCCAGCGTCTTGTTTGCATGATCCGTTTGTGCGATGAAGTTTTCCCACTCGTGCTAGATGACGTAGTCCTTGTAAGGCTTTTCCAGTCTCAACCCTCTCTCTAGTATAAGGTCATGGCTAATGAATTCTTTGTATACATTCATTGCCTTCGGACATTCGGCCACCATCATTGGTATTTCAAAGTTCCCTGGCACCATCTGAGACCCGTTGTCTCGCTCCTCAATATCGCCAAATCTGACATTTTTTCTGGATTTTTGGGTGTTGGTCTTCCCTTTGGGTGCACTTTTTTTAGGGGCCATACCTGGTAAAATGAATGTTTAATGCGACAAAAGGGGCCATCAAGACGTTAACACAAGTAAAATTTGCATATAGATGTCAACACATGAAAAATAAATGTCAGCAAAGAAGAAAAAGCTTTGCATCCAGATGTCAGCAAGATACAGGTGGCTATGATAACATAACATAGGCATAGAAAAAAATAGTGGCTATGATAACATAACATAGGCATAGAACTGTATTCTCATAAGCAAACCAGTATTCACATAGAACATAGGCATAGAACTGTATCAAGAACAGAGGCATATAACTGTATCTTGAACATAGGCATAGAATTGTGTCTAGAACTTAGGCATAGAACTGTATTCATGAACACAAACACTCTTAAAAAAATCCCCCACATCTCCAAAAAAAATCACCATTAGGTATTTTCACAATTAGGTATTCTCATGAAATCAAACAATCAGCATACCAATAATGTGGACAATCCCTAGGAAATCCAAAACGAACGGGTATGCGCTTACCTAGTTTGGACAAGGGTTTGTTGATGAAAGGTGTTTGGACGATAGACGGAGCTTGGAGGATGGTAGCTTGGTGGATGGACGGTGGATGCTAGATTGACGGAGGACGGAAGGCGGAGGGAGCGTGGGATGACGGAGTTTGGCGGAGGTGGAATGGACGGAGCTTGGGGGAGGTGGAATGGATGGAGCTTGGGGGAGGTGGAATAGAGTGGAGACGGCGTAGGGAGCGGGGATGGCGGAAGGAGCGGGGATGGCGGAGGGAGTGGGGACGGAGCTTGCCGGTGGAGGGAGCGGGAGACGGTGGAGGGAGCGGGAGATGGTGGAGGGAGTGGGGAAGGGGGAGGGATCTTGGCGGAGGAATGGTGTTAGGGTATTGGGTTAAGTGACCAATTTTACACACACATGGGCCGAATTCTATAAACAATAATGTAAAAAAATGAGTTGAAAACATATAGGCCAATGGGCTGAATTGTAAAAAAGAATGCTACAAACATAAAGAATATTAAACTATGTACCTTCTCACATACAAACTACTTTAATAAAAACCATTTTACTATGTAAAAAATTGATTTTCCAAAAATTATATTATGTATAATACAATCGTAAGTTAAGAAATTATTTTACATATCAGTATTCTATATACACTAGTTAACAATATATGATCGTATTCTATACAACTAAGTCAACATACACGTGCACCAACTTTACGGTATCCATTTCTTGGTAACCCATACGGTTGTCTACAAGTCGCTTGTAGTCAGTGAGCGTTCCACGTACACTGGTTAATCGACTATAACTTAATTAGAGACCCATATACACTAGTTATCTGCAATTATATAATACAAGGGTTGGTCATACCCTAGTCAACATAAACATGCTCCTATTTTACTGTATCCATTACTTGATAACCGATACAGTTGTCTACAAGTTGCCTGTAGTCAATGTGCATTCCATAAATACTGGTTAATCAACTATAACTTAATTGGTAATCCATATACACTAGTTATCTACAATCGTAGAATACAAGGGTTGGTTAAACCCTAGTCAACATAAACATGCTCCTATTTTAATGTATCCATTACTTGGTAACACATATAGTTGTTTACAAGTTTCCCATTGCTCAGTGAGCGTTCCACATACACTAGTTAATCGACTGTAACTTAATTGGCGATCCATATACACTAGTTATCTACAATCGTACAAAACAAGGGTTGGTCAAACCCTACTCAACATAAACAGGCTCCCATTTTAACGTATGCATTACTTGGTAACCCATTAAGTTAACGAAGATCCTCCCTTACTGAGGCAACACAAATACTATCTTCCTCAAGTGCAACTAAGCAAGCCTACATTAATTTCATTATATTATTGCATATATGTTTGAATTGACTCATACTAATCCCTGGTTAAACTCTATTTCTCTGGTCATTTTATATATACAAGTAATAGTATGAACACTAAACACACAATTCTAGATAGGAGCATCTATTGTAATTAAACAATATCCAGACCTTAATGAATATGTCTAGAAATATTATTTTTTTAAAATATATCTACTATTTTTGCTATTCCTATACTTTGTATCCTTCAAAATTTTGTACCTAACTCAATACCAAATAGTATAAAAATCTCATGAAAATGAGAAAGTTGGGCATCAAAGGAGCATGAAAAGTTTAACTCTCAAGTGGCCTAACAAAGTAGCAAGAATGGTCAAATTTAACTCCTAGTTGGCCTAACAATGCATCATTTGGGCTCCCTCACAAATTTCCCTCTTCCCTCCATTACCTTATCCCCAAAATTTTGCAAGTCCCTCCCCAACACACACACACCCTTCTACTGCTTTTTCCCAATTATTTGCTCATCTTCACCATTTCGTCAACCCCCAATGGAGCAATTATCGAGAGTCTACTTCCCCTTCTCATTGTTTGTATCATTTTGGTTACGATTCTACATCACCATTGCTTGCAATTTCGGTTGAGTAAAGCTGATGCAAAGCCGGCCGGTGGAAAAAAACATTGCCAAGAGTGTGTAGAGAAGAGTATCTATTGTGGTTGGTTTTTGGGTAAGTCTTCAAGAACTCGTTATATGGGTGGTAGTTTACTTTTTTCCCCCAGGTTTAATGAATAGATATATATTGGTGGGTCTGTTAGTTTGTAAGTTTGTGATTTAATTTGTTGGGTTATTAGTGTGGGTAGTTGTTTATGTAGATAGATGATTTGCTTGCTGAGAATTTTAGACTTTTTGCCTAATTTGTTTTTTCCCCCATTCAATTTTTTTGCATATTAGCTTGATAGGTTAATATGTTCTCGACTGGTTGTTTGTGGATATCCGTCTTTGGCTGTGTTATATTAAGATTTCATTTTTTTGTTTTACTCAAACAAGCAAGTGAATGGCGAAGACGAAGAAGAAATTGTTTACCTCCGGTACTAAAGCCGTAGAAGACAATTGTGTTATCCCTACAAAATATGAAAATTGTGATGTCAACAACGAGATGGTGGATGATGCATCTAAATCATGCTCGGGATCTGAAAACTCGGGGGAGGAAGAAGGAACTATATCAAAAGATGTCATGAGTGGGAACTTTGACAAGTTTGAGATTAAAGAGTATTGCAAGCATAGAGGCACAGCCACATGCAAGTTCGTGTTGCTATCAAAGTAAATGAAGCCCATTAAAATGATCTCCGACGATGACTTTGAACCCTTGGTTATGCGCAGCCGGTGGTCGATGTATGTTGGCTATGCCTTCCGATGAAGAATCTGCTTCGGGACATGACATAATTGGAAAGCTATCCTAGACCGTGTAAAGAAAGATGCATGGGAAGACTTTCTCGTAAGTGTGTTCTAAACCTCCATTATCATTTGTTCATTTCAAGTTCATTACATTTTGCACTAACAACACATATCTTTGTCTGCTAGATTAGCTGGGATATACAAACCAAAATGACATTCAATGAGATGAATCAGTTCCAAAATAAATGGACAGTTTATGCAGGTGAAAATTGGAGGAATTGGAAGGCTAAGGCGGCTCACAAGTACATCGTACAAAAAAAACTAGATTCTTGTGAATGGACTGATTAGCGATGGATGGAAAAAAAGAATGGGAGCTATTTGTGAAACACAGATCAACCCCCGAATTCAAGGTTATTCCTTAACAATTCTTAATTTCTAGTCATTACTTTGTGAGCATTTTACTAATCGATGAACATATAGGCATTAAGTGATGCAGCAAAAGTAAGCACCTCACAAAAGGACTACATTCATCACATGGGCATTGGAGGGAATCGTAGGCTTGCTATAGAACTCGAGAAGAGGAAAACAAGGGCTAAAATGGATGAGCTTATGGATCAAGGTCAAAGTGTAGAAGAAACAGAGGCTTTAGTTCAAATCATGAATTTCAAACCGGACCGCTCAGAGGTGTTCCTAGAAGCTAACTGGGACAAGAAATTATCAATCTACACCAACGACTCCGTTAAAAGAGCAACCCCCACTATTGTGAGCCAAATTCATAATTGATTCTTTCTCTATTAATATTCTCAGATGCAATGCATACTAATGGCTTGCATATATTTTGTTTAGTAGAAAAACCTTTTGGATAACAAGCAAAAGAGAGAGTTGGTTGTAGAAGGAAAAAAATATTCTCGTTCAAGCAACGGGTAAGATGGATCATGGGGGTCGTTGGAGAGGTTGCCCCACAACGGCTAAGGTGAACAAGGCCCTACCACATACTGCTGTGAGCCATTATGCATCTAGTCAATGTGGGAGCACAAACACAAAACCATTTGAAGAAATCTCAAATTCAAAACAACTACCCACAGATATCATCGAGCTTAACGAAAGATTTGTTGCCTTATTTAAGGCCCAAACAAACTGGCTAGCTGGACAATTGGGTAAACCTATTCCCTCACACTTGGATGGTCGCAATTTCCTTGCTACATCATCCAACCCCGCGAATAAAGACAACTGGGTATTCATTCCTTTAGCATCTAGATGTAGTGACCCACAAGGAAACGTTGTGGATGACAAGGTATTCTATACCATGAACCTCATCATGAGCTGTTTTCTTGCGGATGTGGATTGTTAGTTTCTGGATTTTGTTTCCTATCAAAGTGATTTTGGATGCTATTAGTTGTGGGTATATATATACTGCTATCACGTTCATTTTGGATGTCGGTAGTTCGGGCCTAGTAATATCTTCATCTTGTTCTTTTCTTAGTTGAACAGAGAAAATGTCTCTTTGCCAAAAAATTTAATTGAGAGACAGTTTATCCCATCTGAACCCTAAAAACTGCAGCTTTCAGTAAAAAAAACTAAGTTGAGGTGTTTATTTTATCCCAGCTGGACGAAAAGAGTGGCATGGCGCTATAGCCTTCAGCAACAATATATAGAATTCATTTCTTGTTATAATCAACTTTCCGGGCCATAGAATCTTCAACGAACCTTGGCCCTATTGAGATTGATTACATTTATAACATTACTTAATTTTGATTACTTAATAGCACTTACTTATTGTCCAACTGTTGTTTTCCCCCCTTTTTCTGAATTTTGTTCTCAGATAGGAAAAAATGCTGCCTATATGTTTTGAACCATAATGGAGAAAGAGATGTAGCTACGTTTGGTATCTTGTTTCCAAAGGATTAGGAAACGGACTTACCCAATCAAGTGGGAGCGAGTAGAGCTTGGTGGACCTGTGATCATTCCCACCTTTGCTGATTGAACACTAAGAATTTGAGTTTGTCACTGTGGCCAACAGATATAACATTCTATGGCCGGGAAAGCTAATAAGTGTTATTGGGCAATATGATGATGAGGTGTGATAATTGTATTCTTGTTCTGATCCTATCATATATATCTTTCCAGATATTACTTAAACATAATTTGTTGTTCACCTGCTTACGTAGGAGAACGAGAAGCAATCGCCTCAGATACAATTGGTAGTGGATGAAGATGGAAGTCTTGAAATAAACCTTACACCAAAAACTAGCATGGAGAGAGAAAAGGTTAAACAAATAATTATATTAACTAAATATGACATCCAAATACATTTTAACACACTCTCCCTTATAGGGGGCAGTGGCTCGGGAAGATACTACGAATGAAGAGGTGGTCACTCGAGCAGTAAAAGGAGAGATCTAACATACTCCCAAACGTTTTCATTCTGACCTATTTTTCAATGCCTGACTAACATTTTACCCATGAGCAAGTAGCAAAAGAAAATACTACATCAGCAGAGAATGGGCAATCAAATCCTCCCATGCCGGTTTCTGACCATTACATTTTTTGAGAACTCATTTTAGCCTTTCCAATATGATCCACTATTGAATTATATACAAATACATCTGAGCTAACATTATTAGATTCTCAATCTAATTACAATATCGTGTATCTTTTAGGGGGTCACGGAAGACAAAGAATGCATCGCTGCTGTTCAACAAATTAATGATGTTTTAAGGCTATCTACACAAATTTGTGGACTTAACAAAGTCTTCCGCATCAATTTAAATATGGAGGTGTTTGGATTAGAAGAAGTCTACACAGCCATATTTACTGACAAGCTAAAACTATTCATGAGCAGCTTGGGCGTTGAAGATGAAATAGAGTGGATCAGTGGGTTCCAACTTGATATATGGGCATTGTAAGAATTGCATGCTTACATTATTTATATATGTATCATTACATTTATTTCACTTACAATATTATTTTTCCAGATACCTATGGGATGGGGTGGTTGATCAAGGCCACGTCCAGTTTATTCCGGCCGGTTAAAATTCAATAGCTCAAAAGGCAAATCAGAGGGTCGAATCGACTACGGACGAGGTTTCAACTGTCATGTGCCTCACTCAAGCAAGGGTGTACATCTTCCCGTACAATCGAGCGTAAGTTTGATTCTGTTTTGTGTTGTTTGACCCGGCCACATGGAAGCAATAGCAACCATATGTTGTGATTTTATTTTTCAAAAATATTTAAAGTATTCAAAACCGCATTAGGTACTTTGGTGTTTCCTTTTTTTATAGGAGCCATTGGTTTTTGCCCGTCTTTGTACCAGAAATCAATCGAGTATATTGCCTCGACTCGATGAGTGGGAGAATTTGTAAACGTAATAGGCTATGCCTTAAATTGATTCATTGTAAGTGGAACACATTTTTGTCATTCCATCTACTTTAATGTTCTACAAATTTGTTTGTTCCGGTAAACGTGTTCTTGTAGGTTTCTCACTTTCTTTGCTCGATTATTTACAATTACTGTTAATATTCGGTACAATGACATTCATTGTTCTATTAATTACTTGTGTTCATTAATACATGTTGGAAAAAGTTAGACCTAATTAACTATTATGTGTGATCCCCTTTTTCTGAAAATATATTTTTATATATTGATATAAATATATTTTCATCGATTGTAGGATTGCAACAAAATATTGACGGTTCAATTCCGAGGAAAATAGATCCTACCCTTCTAACTATACATGGAATATCATAAACATCAATGTACTTATTATCCCGTAACGTCATATTTCCCGTGTCACTTTTATGTTCGTAATCATTTCAGCCAATTCTCTTTTATATCTGCACAAGATACAAAGCAGTACTTAGGGATATGGATACCATTGCATGTATTATGTGGAAAAAATTGTTAAGGACGTGCATGACATTGACATTATTCTGGTACGTTGTCTCTCTCTCTCACACACACATACACACACACACATATATATCCTTTTCTAACATGAAATTCAATACATTGTTTTAGCAATATCTAGAAGATTACACTCCTCTAGGGAGCTTCAACTGCGGAGCATTTCTCTTAAATATTTGTATTTTTGCCAAATGTACTCTGCCAAAATGCATAGCTCAATTGAATGTCATACAGTGACTTGCCTCCATCATTGGGTAGTAGTTAGTATTATGTCTTATGAAAGGTAATTGTCCTCCACTTTTGATGTTTGTCATCTCCATGATGAAGGGGATTCCCGTATCTTATATAGGGTTGTAACCTAATTTTCGGCCACTAAGAACCACGTTTCATGCACTTCTTTCGCTAGTAAAAAATAATAGTTGATCAAATTCAATGCTTTTTCTACCTAATTGTTGTCTATGCGTGATGATTGTTGTATTTATTGGGAATTGTTGTTGGGAATTTGTGCTATTTTTATTGGTGCTCCAATTTAAGTAATCTACGCACAAATGAAAATCGGTGCCATCCATGAAAATGAACGCACCGGTTTGGAAAATAAGCGTAAATATAAAACTGGCTGCGTGAAGATGGATTAAAAGAGCGGTAGTGCGCCGTAGCTTTCAGCGACTAGATTAGTCACAAAGTTTACAACAGTTCTTATAAACCGGTGATGCAACAAAAAAAATCGGTGAAAATGGGTCACACATTTAACACCAGTGGTTGCTAAAAAATAACTAGTGCTAAAAAATAACCGGTGCTAACCTATCATGTAATTAGCACCGGTTTTAAAATCGGTGCTATAAAATAACCGGTGATAACAATACACTTACAGCACCGATTTTAAAAGTGGTTCTAAAAAATAACCGGTGCTAACAATACACATTAAACACCGACTACAAAACCGGTGCTAAAAAATAACCGGTGCTAACAATACACAATTAGCACTGGTTTTAAAACCGGTGCTAAATGCGATCGATGCTAAAAATACACATTATAGCACCAGTTTTAAAACCGGTGCTAAAATACGACCGGTGCTAAAAATACTAATTTAGCACTGGTTTTAAAACCGATGCTAAAAATACACATTTAGCACCGGTTTTAAAACCGATGCAACTAGGACACAAATTTAACACCGGTTTTTATAACACCGATTAGAAAAAACCGGTGCTATTTCGGTACATATTAGTACCGATTTTTCTAAACCGGTGCTAAAGAAAACCGGTGCTAGAAGTAGGAATTTAGCATCGATTTTTTCTAACCGGTGAAACCGTTTCATCGGTTACTTAGACACCACTTTTTTTCACAAAAAAACTGGTGCTAGAAAAAAAACCAGTGCTACTGGGGGGGGGGGGGTGTTTTCCTATGATAGTGTTTTCACTCTCTACTCGCCTTTCTAATCTATTATACTTTATCAGGAGTCGAACATAGAATTCACGTTCCTAACCATAGTGACCCTCAATTTCTGTATTTCTACTGTTAACCGACAACATTCAACTTCTAGTTTTCTTTTCCTTAAAACAATATCTTAAAAGTGATCAGCCTGATTTGAGATGATATCCTCTATCTGATCGCCCTCATGACATATCCTTGCTAAACACTTCCGCCACTCTTTTCCACATCGCATAACAACCATCAATTCCTTTCTTAACTTCTAAATTTGGACTCCCTGTTGAATCAGATGCACATCATATTCCTTCAAATGCATACCACCTTTCTCCATGTGTTGATCCCATCCTGACACAACACCAATAGGCCTGAAAAATATTCCTCTCACCCGCCCACCCATAACTATCAGCCATTTTTTGGCTTTAGAAAAGATCCTTGAACCATCATTCCACCCACATAATTGATCTAGATCCAACATAAAAATCTCTACTACGTTAGTAAATTCATCATAAGAATCACCCATAGGGAGTACACCCCCATATCCCACCTGATTAAACCTTGTCGAAATAACCATATTTTGTGAACGCACAACACCATTATTTGACAATTCCCCTACCTATACATCACAAAAATACCCATAAAAATGAAATTATTTTAATAAATAAAAAGGACAAAAATATGGTGACCACTAGATTTACAATACAAATACAACCACAACTATCATACCTCAGGACCAAAGGTCTCATCCCTACTTCTAGAACCACTAGGCACTCCTCCCTTTTCCAATACAATCACTCTAGCACCAAAAGCCTCAGCAAAAGTGTCACCCCACAACTCACCACTAACATTTCTAGGCTCGATAGTAGAAGCACTCTGATCAACCCCACAACCTTTCGGCCCTGTAGGGTAGGACATACATCCATCCCTTTTAGCTCCCTAATTAGGAGAAAAGAAGCGTCCTCAGGTTGCACAACATGGATTAGGCCTTCATCCATAATAGCCTTAGCCCTTTCTAATTCCTCTTCCAAAACATTCCCCTAATATTGTACAACTATGTCTAATTCTGGGTTTTGCTCACGTAGACAAAAAATAGATTTGTGTTTCCCAACCTCAACCATCTTCACACGCATATCCCCAAAAAGAGCTTAAAATTTTTGTGTGCCCATTAGCTTATCAACCACAATGCGTAGAGAAGATGAACACTCAAGGCCACTCTCACTCAGTACCCTTAGCTCCCCGCGTAAAGTGAAGTTGGCAGCATCATTCTCCTAGCAAAGAGTAAGCAGCTTGCTAGCTCTGCTTCCAACTCACTAGTCCCGTTGCCATTCTACCTAACGATAGTTCCAGTGAAACTAATCATTTCTTGAACTCCATCACCTTGTTAGCAAACTCATCAGTGCGTTTAGTAGTAGTGGTCATGGCTTCCCTAACCTGCACAACTATCACAACTATAATTAGTCCTACGAAACTAGAATTTAAGTTCACACCTAAAATAAGACATTAACATATCTCTCTAGCAGATCCAACCACTCCAGCAAAGCTATGAATATCTATAGTACTCACATCCTTCACAACAACCCTTGACTTCATCACCTTAGAAGGATTCTCATCAAGTGCCTCCCTCTCGTCAGCCTTACACTTAGTAGCACTAGCTTCCTCTCGGTCAGCCCTAACCCACTTATCCCCATGATGGCTGCTAGGCACACTAACACCCTGATCACAGGACACTGGTTCTCTCAACCTACAAAACCTCACAATGGTAATAAGAGCACAATTAATAATCTGTACAATATTTATTAACCAATAAATCCAACGTAGTACTTTACCTCGTGAGCCATATGACCTCTCCACCTTCACAACATAGACACAAAGTTTCTTCATGGGACCCAAATTCCTCCCCCATCTTCTGTTCCACTTGCGGTCCAGAGATATGTGACATTTTCCCCTAGTTACAACAATTCACATAAAAAACCCATCTTCCCAGTTCCAATGTTCATCGTGAGCTACTTCCACGATTTTGACATTTCCCATAACTGGCTTAAATGTCACCTTGGATCTCTCCATACCTATCAACTATAGGTTGTAGTAAGCATTAAACAACTTTTGATTAAAATATACCTCAACTTCACAACATACATGCTCAAACCCAACTAATATGGACACTCCATAAGGGTGCATCTGAGCAATAACAACCTAATAAGCCTCTTAAACGCTCATGAAATATTTTGGAGAGGGGAGAGTCAATCTACACTCCAACTGACACTCATATACACTAAACATGCCAGGCGTCGACCTTATCACGACCACACCTATACGAGGTGCCATGACCTCAAAGTTAGATAAATAGGAATAATAATCTTTTAACACAGCCAAGTAAGTCAAGGTAAGAACAGTCCTATTACCCACCATTTTGGGGGCAGAAGTAAGCCTTACATGATGAAAGAATTATATATATCCCGCTACTGGAAAAGGTTAAGAGTAAACACTTATGAATGATTAACGAAGTGATGTTACAAAAATCTCCAACCTCCTACTTATATCAACTACCTAATGCTATATTATTGGGCCACTAACTACTGGAACCTAAGCATGAGATACCTCAGTAGGATAGCCAAAATATTTCTATATATCTTTACCCAAGAAGCCAAAACTCACATTCGCCACCATACCCGTATCTTCACCCCTCAAAGGGTTTTCATACCCACTTTACCACTATTAACCTTCTTGGTTTCAATACAAAATATTGCAGCTTTGTTTGCAATGATTCCTTGGCTAGCAGGACTTATGATATACACCTCCTTCAATCAAGCCAAGCTCAAGCTACAAGAAAACACCTCATGACTAGCAAACCAGCTAGGAAAACCCCGAACACACACCACACCGTACATAAAGAAGCCCATCTCGAGATAGAAGGCAGACATTCCCTCATGGCTACTACCTTGTAAGGGGAGCAACGTGGACCACGATTAACAAGGATCACATAGCACGTCGACTATAGATAGATATTCATACTTAGAAGATAGGCAATGAAACTTCTCCCAATAATAATAATAATAAGATAGAACACTAATTTAGGCATCAGAGATGGCTCCCTGGGACCTCCTTGGGATCTTGTTTTACAGGGAAACCAAGCAGGCTTGTTGCTTTGCGTTGATTCTGAACTTTATGCTAGCTTAGAAGGATCCCCCTTGCATCACCATCAAAGTTCACTGTTCCAGGATCCTCTTCCGAGAGTTCAGTGGATTGATTTCCCCTTGGTTTTGCCGAATACTTCCAGTTTGCCGGATCTTTTCAGCTGAGTCAATGCGACAACTATTTCCAATCCAGTCAAGGTTAATTATGTCCAATACCTACAGAATCAAGTCAAGGTTAACTCTACCATCTTATTCTTCATGAATCAAACACTTAATCACACACTAACACTTGTGTCAAAATCACTACGCACTTTCTTTCATTTTGGGAAGTAAAAAAGACTGGCTATGAACCTATTATTAACAATTGGAACCCATGCTCTGACTTTCTATTCCCTAAACTGACAATAGAACAGTTATTACATCATCAATTTGCATATATAAACTTGGTAAAGGACAATCTTCCTGAACAAATACTTTATACTTTGGAACAAAACCATCAAATCTGGTCCAGATATGAAAAAAAATGATTTGGAAACCATTACAAAAAGCCTTTTCTCCTTTTTTAAAGCACCCTAAGGTGGGGGATATTTATTAGGTTCCCCAAAACTATGAAGCATCAAAAGATGTACAATAATGTTATGAATATTACATCAGTAAGGCAACCTCGTTGCCTTCAAAAGGATGATCTAATGGTAGTAATAGACTAGTGGATGAAATGTAAAGGAAAATTGTTTGCTAGGTCGAGATCTATAAGGGTAGAGTCTTCACGGTTAGAGTGCTTGAAAGCTGAGAGCTTCAAAAGTTCGAAGGCTCGATCGGGTGGTTGAGTGTAAGATCAAGTGCTCGACGTCACCTAGGCTCCAAGTCTTCGAGAGTTCCTATTTCTTGAGGGCTCCATGTCTCGAGTGCTCCATGTCTCGAGAGCCCCATGTCTCGAGGGCTCGTCTCGAGGTCTGCAGACATAACTCCAAAGCTCGAAAGCTTGAGGGCTCCATGTCGCGAGGGCTCCATGTCGCGAGGGCTCCATGTCGCGAGGGCTCCATGTCGCGAGGGCTCCATGTCGCGAGGGCTCCATGTCGCGAGGGCTCCATGTCGCGAGGGCTCCATGTCGCGAGGGCTCCATGTCGCGAGGGCTCCATGTATCGAGTGCTCCATGTCTCGAGGGAATGGCTCGAGGACTCTTAAGCTCGTGGACTCCAAAGCTCGAAGACTCTTAAGCTCGTGGACTCCAAAGCTCGAGGGCTCCATGTCTCGAGGGCTCCATGTGTCGAGGGTTCCATGTCTCGAGTGCTCCAGGGCTCCATGTCTCGAGTGCTCCAGGGCTCCATGTCTCGAGTGCTCCAGGGCTTCATGTCTCGAGTGCTCCATGGCTCGATGACTCTAAGGCTCAAGGACACCATGTCTCAATGGTTCCTTGGCTCGAGACCTCCAAGGCTCGATGACTCCAAGGCTCGAGGACTCCAGGCTCGAGGACTCCAGGCTCGAGGGCTCAATGACTGCAGGCTCAAGTGCTCAATTGCGCACTTGAAATATATTACCGTCGTTCATCATACCAATTTGAAGAGGGGATGCTTATCTGATGGATGCTCATTCATGAATGTGTAACCAGCCAAGAATAAAATTGTGAAGCAGAATAGAACCTGTAATAAACACAAAATTATCAGCAGTATCTATCCTATGATAAGTTCATAAGTCTAGCCAGAAAAAAACATGTAACCGATTATTACATCTTATACAGCTTGCTCTTGAGACTCATTTCGAATCCAAGGAATTCCACATCTATCCAGATGAAGGAGTCCCTTAAGAAAAGGAGGTGCTAAACTGAGTTCTAAATCACCATCAAAGTTATTTTCTAAAGTAAATTTTGCCAGGAAATCAGCTGCAATATTAGTCTCTTTAGGAGTATGCTAGATTGGGTGGATATGATGTTTCAAATTTAGAGATTGGCAAATAGAGTAATTCCTCCATGGTGAGGTATTTGGATTTTGAATACCCTGTACTGCAATTAAACAGTCGGATTCAACCTCACATCTATGTAAAACCAGCTCTGAACATAGTTCATATCCACATTGGATAGCTATCAATTCTGCATGTAAAGGTGATGGGGAGTGAAAAGATTTTACCCTCATTTTAACCACCTTCCCCTCACAATTCCTAACTATCACTGCTAGAGCAGAAAAACCCCCCTGATCCATGTTGCATCTGTATTAATCTTGTGTCCAGTAAGGGGTTTCTGCCATGTCACAGCTTTAAAAGTTTTCCTTTTCTTTTGTGTAATGTGAGGAATAATGTTAGCCCGTGTCCAATATTTATGCTTGTCTAAGTTACCTATCAAATGATTCACTGAGAAGATTTGATATATCATGTCTTTTATTTCATGCATACAAGCATCTTTGGAGAAGGATTCGTTGTCAAACAGGATATTATTCCTTTTAATCCAAAGAGTCCAGATTGTTACAAGAAGGGCAGCGATGGTGATATTAGACTGACTATTAGATTCTGCATTAAAAGAAAGGTAAAATTTAACTCTGCTCTTCAAATTTGGGAAAGATTTCTGCTGAATCTTTAAAAAATCATTTACACAGTTCCAGACAGAAATAGATGAGGGGCAAGAGTTGAAAAAATGATCTAAAGAGTCACTGTAAGTCTGGCACAAAAGACATTTGGATGCTAAATAGAACCCTATCTTTCTTAAAATGTTGTCAAAAGGAAGTAAACCATTCAGAGCTCTCCATAAAATATGCTTATGAACTGATCAAACTCAAAAAAATAAAAATTCTCATCTTTTAAACACTTGGGTCTAATTATCTTCCAAAAATGTATATTTTTTAAACTAGAGAGTTCTTAACCGACTAATTGCTTTACCAGGCATCCTGGAAGGTTTCATCGTTAATATGCCATCAAAATGCTATTTCTGTAAGTTTGATGGTTTACACCATCGTTTTAACAACCGTAAGATAATCACACTTTTCTAGGATGCTGTTAACTGGATATTCAATCACCGAATTGTTCTGCTGGGAAAAAACTCGTTTATTGTTCATATGTGCGATTTTATGTGCGATTCACACACTGATAACGGTCTTCACCTCAGTGCTCTGATAACTGTCTTCTCCACCCCTCCGGCCGCCGTTCATGGCGGCTCCGATGTCAAACCCATCCCCTGAGTTCATCAACGACAGAAGCTTTCTGCAAGCTCTCAACTCCAAGCCCTCTCCACTTCTCTCCTCCCTCCCAGACACACCAAATCTCCACCCAATTACTGAATTTAAGGGCAAAATTGCCTTCATCCTCCCCCCGGAGGAAGGGGAAATTCTTGCATCTCACTATCAGAATGCGCTCGTGGGGAAATTTAACCGTGGAAAACCCTCAATGGAATCCTTGCTATCAGCTTTTAAATCAATTGGATTCAAATCCAAATTTCAACTTGGCTCGATTGACTATAGACATGTACTTATCCATTTTCAGGAAAGCGAGGACTACCAACACTGCTGGATGAAAGGGCAGTGGATGATTCACGGTGCTGCCATGAAGGTCCAAAAGTGGTGCCCTGATTTCTCACCAGTGGCGGAATCTTCCATTGTTCCAGCTTGGGTTAAGGTACACAAATTGCCAATTCATTTCTATAATACTTCTGCAATCATAGGAATTAGCAGCCAATTTGGTAGATACCTTAAGATGGATGCTGCCACTAGTGCCTTAACTCGTCCCTCAGCCATTAAGGTTTGTGTGGAGATTGATCTACTATCCCAGCTACCATCCTCTATAGTGGTAGGAATAGGAAACAAGGTTGCAGAATATCCAATCGAATATGATGACTTACCATCCTACTGCACACATTGTAAGATCATTGGTCACAGTCACACAAAGTGTAACTTTCTACACCCAGAGCTAAAAAAGAAAAATCTAAACAAACTTGTAATAGGTGATCAAAAGAACATCGATCCTCCACCAAAAGACACAATTCATGTAGAGGGATCTTCATCTCTAACTGACACTCAAAAGGAAAGGGAAGTACAAGGTCAAAAACTGAATCTAGGAACTACACAAGGAATTACCTTGAATAATTTTACTTTTAGTCACAGGAAGAGAACTTCACCTTTCTATTCTTTAGATGACATATCCAAACCAATAACCACAAGTTTTTGGAGAAAAAAGAGCCAACAATCTAACTTAGCCCCCATAATGGAAGACTTAACAGGAAATAATATGATCTCCATATCGAATGCCTTCAAATCTTTGGGTGACTTACAGGATGATCAGGCAGATGAACCTGCTGATATCTTCCATGAATCACTAGAATCTCAGGAAGCAAATCTGCACACCATTTCTGAGGGAATCTTAATCTCCACCACAGCCAGGGAGTCTCTTACAGAGCAACCCCAACCTGCTTCCCCCGACTTGGAAAGAACTCCAGCCATTCAACCTCCAGCAGGTAATAATGAACAGGCATCTGAACAGGTTAGTGACCATGTAACATCAGACCTGTTATTAAATGCTGAACATACTTTTCTGGATAGGGTTACTAACTCAGATGAGATATCTACACTGGATAAATTGGAAAATGAGGAAAAATCTATTGGAAAATCAGGGAACAAAAGCAAGAATCAGGCTTTAACAATCAGAAACCTCAGATCATCCCAAAAAGCAACCAATACTTTTTTAAAATGATTAAACACACCATAATAGGAAATATACTTGTCTGTAATGTTAGAGATTATGGTACTTCAATAGATAGGCTAAAGGTTTTAAAATCCAAGCACAACATTGAATTATTATGCTTAATAGAGCCTTGGCATGACAATAAAAAATTAGATGCTTTAATGCTTGAATTAGGTTTTAAATATTCCCTCCCTGCTCAGAATGCTAAGATTTGGATTTTATGGAATCAAGTCTTTAGCATCACTAATATAAAGGAATCTGATCAGTTTTTACAAGTTCAAATCTCTAATATTGCCTCCTCTGTATGCTGGAACTGCTTCTTCATATATGCAAGTGTAAATAGAAAAACCAGAGAGGCTTTATGGATTGATTTACAAACCCCACAAAATATTCCCTCTGTTTATATAGGTGATTTCAACACTGTTTCATCAGTTGCTGAGTATAAGGGCAGGAAATCCACTCCTAAAAAGAGCATGAAACAGTTTAATGGGTTTATTAATAATATGAACCTTCAAGAAATACCTACTGTTGGCAATTCTTTCACCTGGTACAATAACAGATACAGAGAAAAATGTAAGGACTTAATTTTTCAAAGACTAGATAGGGGAATTACCAACTTAGAATGGCTGGAACTCTTTCCTAATAGTTCTATTCAAGTCTTAAATAGACAGACTTCGGATCACTCCCCCCTGCTTTTATCAGTTCAATCGGCTGAAGAACAAGTCCCTAGGCCTTTTAGGTATCAAGAAATGTGGACAAATAGAGAAGAATTTAAGGCTCTAGTAACCTCTAACTGGAATTTAGACTCTAATTCATATGGAATGCATAATTTGGTTTTTAAACTGAAGAGGCTAAAAATGGAAATTAAGCAGTGGAACAAATCTACATTTGGTAATGTCAATGACAATTTGATGCTATCTGAAAAATCTGTAAGTGAATTGGAAATATCTTTCCAGCAAACACAAGATGAAAGTGTATTAGCAGATTTACTTAAAGCTAAGGATTTACTCCAGAGAGCACAAAAGGAGAGAAACATTTTCTTGCATCAAAAAGCTAGACTTAATTGGTTAAAACATGGAGATGCTAATACTAGCTATTTTCATCACTCCATTAGGGAAAAGAGAGTAAAAGCAAGAATTAACAAAATCAAGGATGGCAGTGGTAACTGGATAACTGAACCACACCTAATAAAGGAAGAGGGAGTGAGATTTTACAGAGAATTACTAAATGAAGATACTTCTAATAAACAGGGAACTTACATACAGCATTTCTTAAAAGAAATCCCTAAAGTCATCACTGATCAGCATAATCTCAACTTACTGTCTCCTTTTAGTATCCAGGAACTTCACTTCTCTGTATTTGATCTTAATAAATCCAGTGCACCAGGGCCTGATGGATTCCCTGGTGCTTTTTACACCTATTTCTGGGATACAATTAAAATCGATCTTTTAGAGGCAGCTAATGACTTCCTAACAAATGGTAATATCCCCAAGGCTATCTCTAGTACTTGGCTGACTTTAATACCAAAAAGACAGATACCAATCTCTTTTTCTGATTTCAGGCCAATCAGTCTCTCCAACTTTGTCAATAAGGTTTTCTCAAAAATGATAATGGAAAGGATTAGACCTCTAATGACATTACTCATTTCACCTGAATAGAGTGCCTTCATAAAAGGAAGAGATATATCTGACAATGTCATACAAATGCATGAAATGACCAAAATTCTGTCTAGGAAGTCTCAGATCTCAAATCTAATAATTAAATTAGACATGCAAAAAGCTTTTGACAGGGTTTCTTGGCTTTTTCTGAATTCCATCTTACTTCAGTTTGGTTTTCATGGTAAATATGTGCAACGTATCATGCATAACATTGCTGCAGCCCACTTTTCCGTGTTAATAAATGGCATAACATCTGGGTTCTTTGCTTCATCTAGAGGAATTAAACAGGGAGATCCACTCTCCCCTTTTCTGTACAATATACTTTCAAAAGCTTTTTCAAGAGGCCTTAAAAAACTCTTTACAGTTGGATATCTGCAACATTTCTCATTACCTAAAACCTGCCCAGCTGTGTCACACCTGATGTATGCAGATGACACAGCTGTTTTTCTGAACACTAACCCTTCCAACTTGAAAAGATTTAAACTTTTTCTGAATGCCTACGAGCAAACATCAGGTCAGAAAATTAATTTTGCTAAATCAGAATTTTATGTAGCATCTAACACTACTGCTGAAACTGCAAAATCTGTTGGAAGAGTTTTAGGAATGGTCAAAGGCTCTTTTCCTTTCAAATACTTAGGTGTTCCCATCTTCCCAGGTCGAAATTTACAGATTCATTATTTCCCTATGTTGGAAAGAATGGAAAAATGCATAAACAATTGGAAGAATAGATGGCTAAGTAATGCAGGCAAAATCATCTTGATTAATCACAGTCTTATTTCAATTCCCACTCACATTTTTGCAGTTTTAAGTCCACCTAAGATAATTCTAAGGAAAATGGAAAAACTTGCTTCAGGACTTTTCTGGGGGAGTGGTGACAATATGGTTAGAAAAAGATAGAAATCATGGAAAAATATGAGCCTACCAGTAGAGGAAAATGGAATTGGTGTTAAAGATCTTAATGCTGTAGTTGATTCTTTTTCTTGCAAATTATGGTGGAAATTGCAAATAAATAACACCCAATGGTCAGCTCATTTATGGTCCCTCCCTGTCACTTATAAAAAATCCCATATCTGGCATAGAATTTGTAAAATTACACCTAAGGCAAACAAACTTTCTAGAGTTATATTTGGCCTTGGTGAATGCTCTTTCTGGAGTGCTAACTGGAAAGGAGATGGTGCATTATGTTATGAATGGCCTGAGGAGTTGGAAATACCTTTTGAAGACATATCTCTCAGCTACTTTATAACTAATAAAACATCTTTCCTTCCAACCTTGGAGCCTCACTTGGCTACCAACACACTTACCATTTTGCAGGATGTTCAAATGAGACATCACCATGCTGATAGGCTAATTTGGAGTCCTTCATCCACTGGAAATTTCTCCATCAGCTCGGCATACCAAAGCTTCAGACAAAAAAGGGATACCATCAGACACATTTCCAAGGTTTGGTCTCCTTTCGTTCAAAAAAAGTGGTCAGTTTTAATGTGGAGAGCTTTAAATAACATCCTGCCTTTCAATAATGTGCTGTGCAGATTTGGTATTTCAATAACATCTATATGTCCTCTTTGTAAAAAACACTCTGACACTCTGGACCATTTTTTCAACTCTTGTCCTTCAGCTTTATCTCTATGGTTCAGAGTAAATAATCTCATACATTTTCCACATACTAGTTTTGGCAATCTGAAAAGTAGAGTAGATTTCTACCTATCCTTTAAGCCTGACTCTAAGATTTGTTCTAACTTGATTACTGCTGCACTCTTAATCACTACATGGACTCTCTGGAAAATTGGAAACAAAATCCTTTTCGAAAACATAACTTTCTCAGAGGATCATTGCTTAAAGGAGGTTAAACAACTGATTTTCCTCACCTTTTCAGCTCATAAATTGAAAGGTAATATAGATAAACATAGACATTTGGTCCAACAGAGAATCATACCCAAAATCCACCCAAAACAGAAAAAACAAGTTACAATGGTAAGTTGGAGTAGACCACAAATTGGGTACAAGATCAACACAGATGCTACATGGTAACCTAGTGGCCTTTCGTCTTCTGCTGTCATTGTTAGGGATTGGAAAGGGGCAGTGATTAAAATGAGAATGCACATTTTTCAATCTCCTTCTTCATTACATGCAGAACTGCAGTCCATTCAGTGTGGATATGATTTATGCTCTGAATTGGATCTGAATCTATGTGTTATTGAGTCTGATTGTTTACTAGCAGTAATTGGGATTCAGAACCCGCTGAAGTGTCAGTGGAGAGTCTACTCAATTTGTAGCTTTCTCCACTCTAAGCATTTAAATCACCCGATCCAACACACTCCTAGGCAAGCAAACACTGCAGCTGATTTTTTGGCTAAACATGCTTTGGAAAATAACCTACAGGGAGACCTAACTATGGATAATGCTCCTGCTTTTCTTAGAGGTCTCCTTTTCCTTGATAATATAAGCCTACCTGGAATCAGAATTGGTTCCCAAATCTCTTGACTATGTCTGATTATTTTCCCAAAAGTGGTTGTTGTCTGATTAGAGAATTTCTGACCAAAACTGTTTATTCTCCCACACACTCTGATTTTGAATGTTGCTTTGGTCTTCATCTCTGGAATCCTATCCACTCGAAAAGATACTGCTGCTTTGCTTTCTCTCATTTGCAGGCTCAAGGTTGGTGCAGCATAATAAGGTCTCTCGTTTGAGACGTGCCGATGATACAACAATCAAGGCTGGTTTGTTTGCCTTCTTCACTTCCTTAGCTGACAGTTTTACATTGACAAACTGGGGTCTCGCCTTTCGATTCCCCGATCAGTTCGTGTTATCTCTGCCTAAAGGAATGATAGGATATGGATAGCAATATTAGAACATTTCAGGTGTACCTTTAGCTTTTGGTAGCAAGTTCCATATTGCTACAAGAGCTCTTCAGGCTCTTAGATCATCTTATAGATGACCTTCTTGTAAAACTTATTCTCTTCTCATGCCTTTGTTGGCAATCTATTATGGTTTGGGGAGCCTAATATATTTCCCCCCATCCATAGATGGTTTAAAATAAATAAAAAAAAACTGGATATTCAATATCCAGTCACACAATTTCACTTCCTTATGGGATAGGTTTTACTATTACTGGCTCTTACCTGTTCTAAACAACCACTACTCTGCTTTAATTAGAATTATTTCTTATGTGGTAGTTTGGAATATCTTGTGTGTCAAAAATAAGGTGATACTTGATACTGACAGCTCTGTTCTTAAAATTGGTGAGGCGGGTTTAGGCATCATAATCAGAGACAAGAAATAAAACCTAGTAGCATCGGCAACAAAACGCATTCAAAGTTGTTCAATCCTTCAAACTGAAGCAACGACTCTACAACTAGGACTCGAAATTGCATAACAACACAAGATCAATAACTTGGAAATAGAGAGTGACTCATAGATACTTGTCAAGTTCATCCTTAAAGAATATCCATCCCCTTGGAGATGCACACATGAGCTGAGAATGATTTGGCGCATGTTGAACAAGCTGCACTTCAAGCTAGAGCATATTTTTAGGTGATTAAATAGATTTATTAATTCTCTTGCTATGTTGGCCAACACCAGAAAGGTAAATACATGTTTCTCTTTTGCATATCTTCCGAAGGACATACAACTGATACAAGGCCGGATAAACCTGGATGAAGATTATTTCCCTAATGTTAGGCTACAAATTTAGACTATGCACTTATGCATTTGAACAAGTTTATTAAGTACACGTTTTGTGTTCCATAGGTTCATTAGGAACGATAAGAATTGTATAGAATGCGAACCAAGGAACTAAATTCCAAGAGGTAAGGTATTGAGTTTCCCTCATTTTTTGTAATATTTATTTTATTATTAATAAATAGGTAGGGGTCTACCAAACCCCAAACCATAACCGTGGTGTTTTTTAATATGTGTATATATATATATATATTATTAGTTAAACATTTATGTAGTTAAATCTTAAAAATTAAATTAGGAAATTTATTTTGGTACGAATGGAGTAGGTATTACATAGTAATTATTTTATTAATAAATTTTAAAATAAATCAAAAACTGATTTGTATTCAACTATTCCCAAGTGACATGCATCAGATGTATACCTTTCATATTTTATTCATAATCTGGCCTATTAGAAATACTATTTCACACATATTCTTTTGCATTTCATATTTTAGAATACTATTTCACACATTTGCTTTTGCATTTCATATTAACAAAGAAGAAACACAAATTTACCGTGGTTTACTGCATTTGTTAGCAATTTTTACAAGTAGAAATATATTTCATCACTCTAATGAATCAGACAAAATTCAAATTTAGAGAGGAGATTTTTCAGATTGAGACATATGTCTTCAACTCTCACATATTTTTTTAAATTTCCCTTTATTTATACGGTTATGTTTAGATTACACATCTAGAGAGGAGATTTTTCAGATCGAAACATACATTTTAAACTCTCCCTTTATTCATAAGAGCATCTCATGTAAAGTCTAGATTTATCTAGTTGGAAATTTTTGGAAATTATGCAAATATGAAATTGTTGTGTTGAAATATCAAAGAAGGAACGATCGAAATTTTACTCCTCTCTCTCTCGGCGAAAAGGCGAAAAAAGCGATTAACCTAGTTTTTTCATCGGTAACGGCCAATTTCCACCGGTAACGGCCACATAAGAAGCCAATCCAAACTGCCGCCACCGCCGATGGCGGAGGCACCTCCCCCTGTGGGGGGTAAATCCTTTCTCTCTGCTCTCACAACCCGATCCCCTCCACTAAACCCCACCCTTCCATACACCCCCAACCTCACGCCGATCAAAGAATACAAAGGGGAACTTGCCTGCATGTATACTTCGGAGCAGATTGAGCAATTATCAATCCACTATCAAAACGCTCTAATCGGCAAGTTCAATAACGGTCGACCTTCAATGGAGGCGCTGGAAACGGCTTTCAAAACCGTCAAATTTCAATCACGATACCAACTTGGAGTTATTGACTACAAGCATATTCTAATCAGGTTCCAATCAAAGGAGGACTACCAACGTTGTTGGCTAAAAGCAAACTGGATTCTTGGTGGCCAGCAGATGAGGGTTTTCAAGTGGACTTCTGATTTCTCCACATCAACGGAATCCTCTATCGCTCCGGTGTGGATCACAATTAGGAACGTTCCGATTTTCTATTACAACCTGGTGGTAATCGAAGATGTCGGAAACCAGCTCGGGAAATACATGAAGATGGATGCTGCTACACTTGCTCTCACAAGACCTTCGGCGGTCAAAATCTGTGTGGAGGTAGATGTCAGTTCCCCTCTTCCTACTTACTTAAGACTAGGAAGCCCTGAACATAGTGAAAGGCGTGAAATTGATTATGAAAATGTTCCTTGATACTGCAATTGCTGTAGAAAGTTGGGCCATAGTGTCTCAAACTGCAAAAATCTGAACCCCAACAAGGCTCAACCTAGACCTCTACAGGACATTAACAAACCTCAAAATGCAGCACAGTTAGGGGAAGATAGTATGCAACAAATCCATAGGAATGGACAACCAATTGGCAACCTGGGATATCCCCCTCCCCAGTCTCAAAATGCCACCACCAATAACCAGCAAACCTTGTGGAAAGCCACTGGAAAAACTATACAACCTGAACCCCTAGGCACTACCAACCAGGAATTTCCATTACAGAAGGAAAAAAACAAAACACAGGAAATGGTGTTACAAAACCAAGGGGCTACCTCCTCTTCTTCCCAAAATAAAACAAACTCCCTCTACCATCCCTCTTCCTCTACTCAAAAAGGACTACAACCTCCCCCTGATCAATTTCAGACTCATCCACATATTCAGACCTCATTGCTGAATCACAATAATGTGATACAAGACCTTCGGCCTGAATTGGTTTCTTCTGCTATATCTATCCAGAGTACTCAGGCTCTTTCTGGAAATTTAGTGGAGGGTAAGATACAGGAAGAGACTGCTCCAACAGAAAACCAAACACAGGGGTATTCACAGAAGGACCAGTTACTGATGGAGATTTCTCAAAACCTAACTAAAACAGAAAGACAATTGTGTGATGGCATAGACTTATTTCCACAGCTTAAGCTACACTTCAGTCATGATGACCTCACAGGTAAGCCCACAAACACTTTTCAGTCCGAATTAGCTTCTAATGTTTCTTCACCTCCTCAGTCTCCTAGGGAGCAAATCCTGTCTCCGAATCGATTTGGGATCCTGGGACAAATGATGGATACAGAAGACAAGGAGGGCAGTGAATTTCTTTTTTCAGAAGAGGGCAGGAGCAGACATAAAACTCCTTCGGCATCCTCCACCTCAACGAAGGCTCAATTGACTCTAGGGAAGGAATTGGAACAAAAGCTAAGTTGTGTATTGTCATCTGCTAATTCTGAACCATCAAAACAGGTACTCCCAACTTTTTTCAATCAGGTTAATTTGAGGAACTTAAGATCCTCGACAAAGAGATCCAAGATTAGTTATAAATGTTAGACAAAATAATCATGCAGAAATTCTTAATTTGGAATGTTAGAGGCATGAACCCTGCTATGCTAAGATTAGAGAGATTGCTGAAAATACATCACATTGATTTTCTATACATTATTAAACCTAAGCATGCCAACATAGAATGTTCCCATTATATGCATAAACTTCATTTTGAAAATTGCATGACATCAAATTCAGGAAAAATCTGGTTAATGTGGAACCATAATGTTAATGTATCTCTAGAAATAGATCATCCACAGCACCTATCTGTTCATATCGATTGCTGCACACTAGATAGGAAAATGAAAGCATCTTTCACATATGGCTTTCATAGTAGAGCAGAAAGAGCTATGTTATGGACTGACCTTGCACAAATTTGTAATACTGAGAGATTGATCATTAGTGATTTCAATGCAATCTCCTCAGTTAATGAATATAAGGGTCCCAGTACACCAAATCTAGGTAGCATAATCGATTTTACTGAATTCATTTCTCACAATAACCTTCATCAAATCAACACGGTTGGGAATGTTTTCACCTGGACAAATGGCAGAAAAACCCCAACTTTCAAAAAATTGGATAGGGGCCTATGTACTGCATCCTGGAATCATAACTTTCCAAATAGTTCTGTTCACACCTTGAATAGACTCCCATCAGATCACAGTCCCATGCTATTGACCTTAGGATCTGATATCCCTTCATCCCCCAAACCTTTTCGTTTTATGGAAATATGGCTTCATAGACCTGACTTTCTCCGGATTCTGGCAGAAAATTGGAGCCTTCCTCTACAAGAGGGGGGAATGTTAGGATTCTCCATAAAATTAAGAAGACTAAAGCCAGTCTTAAAAAAATGGAATAAGGAAAAATTTGGTAATGTTCATGATAATCTCAACAAAGCCGAGGAAAATCTGAAGCAACAAGAGTTAAATTACCAAGCAAATCCCACAGAAACTGAGCTTATCAATCTTAACCAAAAAAGAGCTCTGCTGATCAGAGCTCTTAAAGAAGAAGAGGGTTTCTGGAAACAAAAGGCTAGACTTAAGTGGCTAAAGGATGGAGATAATAACACTTCTTATTTCCATAAGGTGGTTCAGGAAAAAAGATCAAAAACTTTAATTACAAAGATAAAAGATCTTCATGGTGATTGGAAAAATTCACCTGCTGATATTGAGGAGGCTACAGTTAACTTTTATAAAAACCTCTTAACTGAACCATATAAGCAAGAGGCTGGTTTATTTTTTCCTCAGCCAAATCCCACGACTGATCAGTGATGAGGATAATATAAAACTAGTCCAACTGGCCTCTATGGAGGAACTTAAGAAAGCAGTCTTTGGTCTTAGTAAAAACAGTGCTGCTGGCTTTTTATTGTGTAGCCTGGGATATTATATGCTATGATCTACTTCAGGCCACAAACAAATTCCTCTGTGGAGTACATATCCCCAGAGCAATTTCTAGTACATGGATCACACTTATTCCAAAAGCTAACTTTCCTTCAAGTTTTTCTGAGTACAGACCCATCTCTCTCTCAAATTTCACCAATAAGATTTTCTCAAAAATCCTGGTTGACAGAATTGAGCCACTAATGCATAAAATCATTTCTCCTCAACAAACTTCTTTTCTAAAGGGTAGAGATATTGCTGATAATGTGATATACCTACAGGAGATGCTAAAATTTCTGAACAGAAAGTCAAGAGGTCAAAACTGCATTATCAAATTGGATCTTATGAAGGCTTTTGACAGGGTAAACTGGGGATTTTTAAACAGCATTCTTTTAAAGTTTGGATTCCATGGTCATCTGGTGAGGAACATTTTAAATAACATTTCGGATGCATGGTTCTCAATACTTATAAATGGCAAACCAAATGGTTTTTTCAAAGCATCCAGAGGCATTAGACAAGGAGATCCACTATCTCCATTTTTGTTTAACATTGTCTCTGAATCATTCTCTAGGAGTTTGTCTTTCATTTTTAATACTGGATAGATTGACTATTATGATTTACCAAGGAATGCTATTCCTATATCTCATCTCAGCTATGCGGATGATACAATCATATTCCTAAAAGCTACCAAGCTCAATCTTGTCTGAATAAAAGCATTCCTAGAGAAATTTGAGCTAACTACTGGTCAAAAGATAAATTACTCCAAAAGTGAATATTTCGTCAGTAACTCTGTCACGGTTATCCGAGATAGAACCATCAAAATGACTCTTGGCATGAAAAAAGGATTGTTTCCTTTCAGGTATCTCGGATGCCCTATGTATCTGGGAAGAATTAAAAAAATATATTTCCAACCTTAACTGGAAACAGTGGCCTCTAAGCTATTTAACTGGAAAAATAAATGGCTATCTATGGGTGGAAAACTAACTCTAATCCAAACATACCTTTACTCTATTCCACAACATATATGGGCAACCATAAATCCCCCAAAGAATGTGATTAAAGCCTTGGAGAATCAATTCTCGATCTTTTTTTGGGGTGAAAAGGATGGTAAAAGGAAGAAAGCGTGGAGAACATGGAGGAAGCTTTGCCTTCCTGTAAATGAAAATGGTCTCGGTCTAAGAGATATTAACTCTATCATCAGAGCTTTCTCTATCAAGCTCTGGTGGAAATTTCAACAAGGGGAGACCCCTTGGTCAAAGTTCCTATGGTCTCTACCAATAGCAACAAGAAAATCTAGGAATTGGGGAAGGATATGTAAGATTAACCATCTTGCTGAATCTTTCTCTAAAACCATCATTGGTGTAGGGAGCTGTAACATATGGACTGCCAATTGGTCTCAGTTTGGCCCCTTAGAGGAATTCCTACCACAGGATTTCCCACAGGAATTCAACGAACTGTCTATCTCTCAATTTTTGGTGAATAAATTTTCTATTCTTGCAACACTTGAACCAGTACTGCCAACATCTATTCTCCACTTGCTGGAAAATCTCACAATATCATCGGAAAGAGCTGATAGGATGATTTGGCAACCTTCATGGAATGGAATTTTCACCTTCAAGAGCGCATATAACCTGATTAGGGAATCCAGGCAAAGAGTGATGTCACTTAGCAAAATATGGCACTCCAGAATACCCAAAAAGCTAAGTATTTTCATCTGGAGACTCTTAAATAGTTTACTTCCTTTTGATAATGTTCTACAATATATGGGTTTCCAACTTGTATCGAAATGTTGCTGCTGTTTACACTCTGACTCCCTGTCACATTTTTTTGATGACTGTGCTTTCACTTTACATGTGTGGAATGAGATTCATAGCTGGCTTTCATTACCGATGCTTCATTTCAATACATTGTGGAACAGATTGTCCTATTACTGGTTGTCTGTTGGTTTCACTAATACACACTCAGCACTCATTCATCTTCTACCACTACTCGTTTGTTGGCATCTGTGGAAAGCACGAAATAAATTGCTCTTTGATGAAATTAAACCAAGCTATGTTACTATTCTATCTGACATTAGAAAGTCACTGCATGATATTGTCATAATTCATCCTCTTCTATGTGGTGAATTTGACAAGATATGGATATCATCTAACCTAGTGCCTTTCCTGAAAACTAAGAAAAAGAGAAAAGTAACAAAGGTAATATGGCATCCTCCTGAAAATTTCATCAAAGTACATGTAGATGCCTCCTGGGACTCAAAATACAATAAATGTGGTTTTGGTTTAATTGTTAGGAATGAATGTGGAGACTGTTTATTGGAAAAAGCTATTCAACCAGAGTGCTATTTCAGCTTTGAATGAAGAACTAATAGCCATACAGTGTGCTATAAACCTAATGCATGAAAAACACTTTTCAGAATTTGAGATTGAAACTGACTGCCTCAATGCTATATCATGTGTAAACAATCCTTTTACTGCTCCTTGGAACCTATATGTCCTATCTGATGATATTCATAATCTTTTGGGTGCTACAAATCTGACTCATGTACTAAGGGAAGGTAATATGCCAGCTGACCGTTTAGCAAAGAGAGCCAGAAATGAGAATATTAACTCCACCCTCATGTTTGATGAACTAGATGGCAAGACTAGAGGTCTAATTGTTTTGGACAAAAGGGGTGTCCCCTCTATCAGAATTTATAATGACATCTATGACTAGAAACTACACAATGATTCTGTTATTTTGTTTTCACAGGTCATTTATATTTGCATGGAGGTTCACAGTGGCCGTGGACATGTAGAGCTACCTCTCGAAATGATGAGCAGCAAGGACCTCAACCGGCAGCAAATCATTCCTTCAAATACAGCCCGCTTGTCACCCTGTACTTCATTTCCTGGAATGTCTCTAGTTTTAGGGGACTTAGTATTTTAACTCATTCGGCTGACATACCATTGACGAAAGGGGGTTTCAAATTTTCGATTCGCCGACCTGTTCGTGGTATACCAGCTAGATGGTATATAAGAAAAGTCCCCTTCTGGATCATCGATGTACATTCGCTAGGTTTTTAGTTTTTATTAGGTGGAAACACTGCTCTTGGAAGCAAGTGCTAAATTGCTTCAAGAGCTTACAATGGCTCTTGGATCATCAATCGGATGATCTTTTTGTATCGAACTATGCCTTTTCCGGGCCTGTTTCAATATTTTTAATTTGTTTTTTGGTTCGGGGAGCCTAATATATTTCCCCCTATCCCTTGGATGGTTTACATTAAAAAAATCGAGATTTATGGAAGTATGTGAAGAAATCTAAGAAGGAAATATTTCGTCCATGAAGTTAAATTCAGAATATGTCAATCCCTATATGATTAGATTAGATTTATCAAAATTGGAATTGATTTGATAAATATCCTTTGTGGAAAGATTTGGACGGAATATATTAATTCTTTTATTTAAGGGATTAGATTTAATAATTCCAATCTCCAAGGGATTTGATTGTAATCTAAATATTATGTGGAGAATGAATTATGTTTGCACATGATTTCATACGTATCAGAATTGGAGATGGAATAAACTTCATGTGTGTAAAGACTTTCCATGTTGGAACATATAGAAAACTAAAGCCTGAAAGATTTTTATAGTTGGCTGAATATTGCGTGGGTATTTACTAATGGAAGAAAGGAGATTTCACAATATGGTATTTTAGGCATATGGTAGAAGCATACCGGGTTTATGGAAAATCCCTATAATTATGGAAAAGGATTTATGGGATATTTGAGATAAGAAAAATCCTTTTGTTTATGTGATTTGGATATGCTTCAGAAGAAGATAAGGAATAGGAATATTATGGAGATAATTATGGAGAGTTCCGATCTTCTCATGGACTATATATAGAGGACATCACAAATGCATTAATCTCATATACTTAATACAAAAAATCTGCATACCGATTTTATATCTTTCGAGAGTATTGCAAGAGCCAGAATTCTATGTTCCAACATACGTAACCTGTTGTTCAAAGTTCATAATTGTATACCTTAATTCTTCGGGAGGAGGAGATCCAACATCGATGAGTTTTGAGGTCAGAGCGAGTCTGATCAAGGCAGATCGGTAGCTAGGGGAGCTAGCAGAATTCACACGTTTGATTAGTAAAGATAAGTATTTTGTATGTTGTACTTTGTACTGTATCTTTCTGATTAGTGGATTCATTCTGAAATGGGCCAGACCCCGTAGATGCAGGTGGATTTCACCGAACTGCGTAACCAAGTCTTATGTCTTTATGCTTTACTTTATTGCATACTTAGTTAGTAGGTTATGTTGGAACACAATAGTGATAATTGAATTAATCAGGTAAAACCAAATTTCAATTGGTATCAGTGCAAGGTCCCTTATTTGTGCCTTGGCTGTGTCAAGGAAAGTGTGATCCAATTTTACCAATGGCGACCAGAGAAGGAGCTTCTGTGTCTCGGCCACCACTGCTGCAAGGAACAAATTACAATTACTGGAAGGCTCGCATGCGATTGTTCATAAATTCACTGGATGAACTGGCTTGGCGATTTGTTGAAACTGAATGGAGTCCTCCTACTGAAGATGCTGAAACTAGTTCAAAGGAGAAAGAAGGAGAAATCGAGTACGAAAAAGCAGAAACTCAAGGACAAGTCTACATTAACTCCAGGTGAACTGAAGGCTTCATTGGCAAATTCAAAGGCGTTAAATGCTATATTCACAACGGTGAATGAAAATTAGTTTAAACTCATCTCAACATGCCACCAAGCAAAGAAAGCTTGAGATATCTTGCAAACTGTTCATGAAGGAACAAGTCGTGTCATGACTCCAAACTACAGATGTTGGCTACAAAGTTCGAAGAACTGAAGATGGAGGAGGATAACACTATTTCTATATTCAATGGGAAACTTAGAGACATATCTAATCTGGCATATCAACTTGGGAATGTTTACGATGAAGCAAAATTGGTGAAAAAGACTTTGAGATCTCTTCCTAAAAGATTTGCTATGAAAGTAGCAACAATAGATGAAGCAAGAGATGTAGCCATCATGACCTTAGATGAACTAATGGGATCACTACAGACTTATGTGATGACAATGCAACAACCTGCAAAGAAAGTCCAGAAGGAGTAGGCCTTCAAAACCTCTTCATCAAGGGTCATCCATGAATTTGATAGTGATGATAGAATTGAAGAACTCACTCCTAACACTAAAAATTTCTCAAGAATGCTGAAGAAAGTGGTAAACATGAAATCACAAGAAAGATTTGGTGGAAACAGACCTTAAGCACAAGACCTTGGTAATATTCGTGGAACACGATTAGAACAAGGAAAGCAGCAGTTCGCTAGGAATCAAGGTGGTGAAGCAAATGAATCTGGAAGAATTCAATGTAGAGAATGTGAAGGATACAGCCACATCCAGGCTAAATGTGCTAATACCCTAAAGAAGCAAGGAAAATCATAAATCACCTCATGGAGTGAAGATAATGAAGAAGACGAAGAGGAACTTACAAGCAATTATGTGGCATTTGGAGCAAAATTTCACGGTGGATCAGATGAGGTATGTTCCAACACATCAGAGAAAGACAAACCTGTATGTTTCAACACAGGTTTTGATGACATTTCCAGTGATGAAGGCGGACTAGTTGTGAGTGATGAAGAGATCTACAGTACATATGAGAAGATGTATACCATGTGGCTTCAAGTTGTTGATACAAATAAAGTGTTGAAGGAAGAGAAAAATTATCTGGGTGAGAAGGAGAAATATTGCTATTTTTAGTTGTTACACTCAGAAAAGAGATTGATGAGTTAAATTTGAAACTAATTTCAACAACTAAGAGAGCTGGGATAGCTGAGGCAGGTATTACCAAGTTAAACACTGGAAAAGCCAAACTTGATGACATTCTGACCATGGGAAAAAACTTTGGAGATCGACACAGAATCAGGTTTGACAATTCATCAGGTAGCAAGGTCACTCCAAAGTCGAAGATTCAAGAGGTAAAAAGAAAGTTTATCAAGACCCATCAAAGGAAACCTCTCATCTGTAGCTACTGCATGTATCAAGGTCATACAGAGGAACAATGCCAGAAACTGCTCATAGATATCATGACAGGATAACAACTATCAGTGTGTTCTAACATAGACGATGTCCACCGATCAAGAATGGTAAAAAAGGAATTAATGAAAAACATCCAGCCATATGATGGTGGTTTTTTTTTTACATTTGGCAATGGAAAGAAGAGTCGAGTGGTTGGAAAAGGTGAACTGCATATTGAAGGAATCCCCGTATTCACTGGTGTTTTGTTGGTGGAAGATCTAAAGGCTAATCTCCTAAGTATCAGCCAGCTATGTGATGATAATATGACTGTGGAATTCCATAAGGAAAAGTGCATAGGGAAACATGGCAACAACAAAGTGCTTACTGGTATTCGGTCATCATAAAAATGTTACTTATTGGAACAAGAAGTGAATTTCTTGAGTGTCAAATATGATGAAGTAGATCGTACGGCTGACCATGTTCCAATATCGGTTGATTTCTCAGATCAGGGACGTAATGATGTTGGAACATCAGATGAGGCAGATATTAAAGATGAAGCTGATAACTCTTATAACTTTAACAATGTTGGAACATCGTACGCTCAAGAACTCTCCTATGTTCCAACATCACTGCAGGCTGAATCAAGCAGAAGAAGGAATCGATCAATCCCTCAGATTAATTATAGGGAACTTGATGGTCTACAATGTTTTCTCTCCCTCATTGAACCCAAAGATTACAAAGAGACTCTGCTTGATGAGTATTGGGTTGCGGCAATCCAAGAATGCATTGAGCAATTCGAACATAATGATAATAAAGCAAGGTTAGTTGCTCAAGAATACACTCAGGATGAATGAGTTAATTTTGATGAGACATTCGCATCAGTTTCCAGGATAGAATCTATTTGCATTATCCTTGTTATGGCTTGCACTATAAATTTTACGATGTACCAAAAAGCTGTTAAGAGTGTTCCCCTACATGGTGTGGTTAATGAGGAAGTATATCATCGACTCAAGAAGGTTTTGTATGGATCAAAACAAGCACCAAGGGAATGGTATAAGCAACTCACTACCTTTCCTATTAAGAAAGGTTATTGTCCAGGGGGAGAAGATTGCACCTTACTTATTTTTTTAGAATCATCAAATACACTAATTTCTCAAATCTATATTGATGATATGATCTTTAGGTCTACTTCTCCATCCTTGGTACAGGATAGTGTGACTTTAATGCAAGCCAAATTTGAGATGAGTATGGTGGGAGTATTTGCAAGATTTCAGGCTAATCCTAAGGAATCTCACATGATTGCAGTCAAAAGGATATTTCTATATGTTAGTGGGACTTCTGAGTATGCAATATGGTATTCTAAGAATTATGGCTCTCATATGGTTGGTTATATTGATTCAGATTGGAGCGGTAATGCAGATGATCATAAAAGCACCACATGTGGAAGTTTCTTTAATTAGTGGAAGTTGTTGTGCACAAGTATTATTGATGAAGCAAATGTTGAGTGATTATGGAATTAAAGAAGGGCTTCTAACAGTATTATGTGACAATAAAAGTGCTATTGACATCTCAAATAATCCAGTACAGCGCTCTCGGGCAAAGCTCATTAATATAAGCCTTCATTGTATTCGAGAACTGGTTGAGAGGAAAGAAGCGGTATTTGACTATGTTCCAACATCGAAAACTTTTAAGCCTTCATTGAACTGGTTGGACTCTGCAACTTTTGAGCTCCTCAGACAACACTTAGGTTTTTGTTGAATTTGAGGTATTTATTATTTTTCTCAAGCTTTGTGTGATTTTATTTTTTTGTACATACATTAGAAAAAATATAAAAAAATGAAAAGAAGAAAAAGTTGAGGCATAGTTGGACCTGTTAGAAGTTGGTGTTGAAGGCATTATGGTGATTGATGAGATGCATAAATTAGAGAAATGACTACTTTTGGTATTCTAGTTTTGTATGATGAGAAGTTGGAAGACAATGATGTTGGTCTTGTTTCAACACAGAGTATGGAGACAGGTAGAGAAGATGTGGACATGGAAATAGATTAGCCTTGTGTAATTAGAGATTCTGATGTTCAAACATCAGTAAATGTGGCAGGAGAAAATTATGATCTGAATGGTGAACAAGCCTATGTTCCAACATGAGACATTGAGATAGGGGGAGAAAGTATTGATGAAGTGAAGGAAGCTGAGCATGTGATGTTCCAACATCGATACAGACTTAAGGTGTTGATTCTGAAGCAATGAAATAATCTTATGTTCCAACATAGAGAAAGCGGGTGAAGCTGAGAGCTGCTATATTCCAACATCAGTAACTTATGTTCCTACACAAATTAAGCAGATTATTGAAAGTACTTCTGATCAAACTGCCATGAGAGATATGATATTAGCTACGAAGACAATTGGTGTGGGTGTATATGAGGAGTGTAGATTTACAGCCTACTGGGACTATTTGGGTCTCAAGACTGTTGCCTTAATTTACAAGGAGTACAACTGAGAGATTGAAGAAGAATTATAAATGAGGCAACATTGATCCAGATTTTAAGTGATACAACAGAGTTTACATCAGAGGCAAGAAATTACTGGAGGATTTCAATCTCAGTGACCGCTCAAGGGAATGCTACTGCATCTAGCTTAAATATCGGGTATTTCTGATTGATGTAAATAGTTGGATTCTATCTTGATATACTACATCTCGTACTTGAGAAATGGCCGAACAAGATGACATTTAATTTAAGACATGTGCATGATCTACCATGGAATCATGAGACTACAACTTCTGATGTTGATGAGAAGAAGGTCAAGTTTGTGGCCATTGATGCAAAGTTGAGAGCTTTAGCCATTTAGATGGAACTTTGGAGGCAAAAAATGCAAGATTAGATGAGGCACAAATAGCTGCTCCTGAAGAGGTTTAAAGGTTCTGCTATGTCTATGTTCCAACATAGGCTAGATATTTGTTTCAGGGGGAGCTGCATTTATTGGATATTTTGGTGTTCTGTGTCTATTGCATTTGGCATGTTTATGGTCCCAAAGGGGAGATGTTTTGGATTTCTTAGATGACTTTATTGGCTTTGTTGGGTTGATGTTCCAACATGCTAATTATTTCTGGATGTTGAGGGAATTTGGAATTCAGGGGGAGACGTTATATTTTTTATGTTCCAACATCCAGAGTGGTTTTCAAGATTGATGTCTGTATTTGCATAAGCTATTGTGATGAAATGTCAAAAGGTGATTGGTCCACAAAATGCCAAAGGGGGAGATTGTAAAGTCTAGATTTATCTAGTTGGAAATTTGTGGAAATTATGCAAATATGGAATTGTTGAGTTGAAACATCAAAGAAGGAATGATCGAGATTAATGGAAGTCTGCGAACAAATCTGAGAAGGAAATATTTCTTCCATGGAATTAAATTCAGAATATGTTAATTCCTATGGGATTATATTGGATTTATGAAAATTGGAATTGATTTGATAAATATCCTTTGTGGAAGGATTTAGGCAGAATATATTAATTCTTTTCTTTAAGGGATTAGATTTGATAATTACAATCTCCAAGGGATTTGATTGCAATCTAAATATTATGTGGAGAATGAATTATGTTTGCACATAACTTCATCCGTATCAGAATTAGAGATGGAATAAACTTCATGTGTGTAAAGACTTTCCATGTTGGAACATATGGAAAGCTGAAGCCTAAAAGATTTTTACCGTTGGCTGAATATTGTGTGGATATTTAATGATGGAAGAAAGGAGATTTCGCATAATGGTATTTTAAGCTTGTGGTAGAAGCATACTGGGTTTATGGAAAATCTCTATAATTATGGAAAATGATTTATGGAATATTTGAGATAAGGAAAATTCTTTTATTTATGTGATTTGGATATTCTTCAGAAGCAGGTAAGGAATAGGAATATTATGGAGATAATTATGGAGAGTTCTGATCTGCTCATGGACTATATATAGAGGACATCACAGATGCATTATCGTATAGAATTAATAGAAAAAATCTGCATACAGATTTTATATCTTTCGAGAGTATTGCAAGAGCCTAAATTCTATGTTCCAACATACGTAACCCGTTGTTCAAAGTTTAGAATCGTATACCTTAATTCCTCGGGAGACGGAGATCCAGGTCGATGAGTTTCTAGGTCAGATGGATTCTTATCAAGGCGGATCGGTAGCTATGGGAGCTAGCAAAATTCACACGTTTAATTAGTAAATATAAGTACTTTGTATGGTGTACTTTGTACTGTATCTTTTTTATTAGTGGATTCATTCTGAACTGGGCCAGGCTCCGTAGATGTATGTGGATTTCACCGAACTACGTAACCAAGTCTTGTGTCTTTATGCTCTATTTTATTGCATGCTTGGTTAGATAGGTTATGTTGGAACACAGTAATGATAATTTAATTAATTAGGTAAAACCAAATTTCATCTCCAATGTAAGAGTTGTCTTGAAAAAAGTCAGTTGACACGTCAAATTGATAGAGCTCTAACTTATAAAAATAGCTTCAATAACAGGGTCAAGTTGAAGCATCAATCTCACATGACACAATTTTCTTTTGAGGGTATCAAGTAGATCTTTTATTAGAAAAATCTCATTTTGAGGCTCTTACTTGTTTACCCAAGAAAACGTTATAAGGCACCTATGTTATTGGCCAAGTGGTTAAGCACTTGTATAAGTATTCCATGAGAAGTTATAAGGCACCCATGAGAAGGAAAAATTCAAAAGTTTGATGAAAAATAATTCGTCAAACACTGTTAGTGTTCAAGATCAAATTTTAATTTCTCCACATTTTTTTTAATAGAAAACACCCGAGGGTGGGGGTTGATATATTTGGTACCCCAAGCCAGAAGAGAACCATAGTATAGTGAATGAACTTTACAGAAGGCAACCGCATTGCCCGCAAAAGTAGGTTTATGCTAAGAACTATACATAAACCGAAATATCGGTCAAGTTTAGTTTGTTGCGATTCCAAAGCTACGAATCTCCACACCCCGTGTTAATTTGCACTTTGGCCAGGCAACAAACTAGTAACTGTCCAGCTATGAAGTGATATAGCAAGAGTGGGATAACCCTGGTGATTGAGTCAGGTCTTCATACTCAGAGTGGCCATTGATCTCGAAGAGATCTCTGAACAGCAGCACGCCAAGGTCAGTACATGTAATCAGCTATCCAAGGTGAGTTCAGTCAGGAGGAACCTGCATGATTGAAGGAGAACCCTCAGCAGTATCCATTCTATGACAAGCAATGCATGGAAGTCCTAATCTAGGGAGTTTGATTCTTATCGAGTGCAATGAGACCCCTAATATGGACAGGAGCATTATTAAGATGCAAAGTCAGATTTTGTGCAGAGTGATATTTAGCTATTGCATCTGCCACGAGATTTCCCTCTCTAGGAACATACTTAAGTACATCACGACTAAGAAGCTGATTAACTTTGTATACAACATCAAATACAGTCCAATGAGCAGTGTAAGGTTCACATATCATGTTGACCGCCAATAAGGAATCCAACTCAATGATAACAGTTTCATCCAAGTTGTTATAACTCAGACAAGCAAATTTAACTGCAAGGATTTCAGCAAGAAGAGATGAATTAGCCAAGATAGAAGCAGATTTAATCATTATAGGTGAACCAGTACAATCCCTTATAATTACCCCAACTGATGCCTTATTCGGGAACCACGATGCGTCAGTATTAATCTTAATGCAATGTTGTGTAGGTTTCTCCCAGCATACAGTTTTAATAATCGGTTTCGGAGGAGGTCTGAACTGAGGGAATAGATTTTTTATAAACTGAGGCATGCCATTTGTGGATTTCGTGAATGTAGGATTAGAGAACAGAGCTAGCCTGATAATATCAATAGCTTCCCTACAAGTGTAATCAGCAGACAAGGGGATCTGTTCAAAAAGATATCGATTTCTAGATTTCCATAGGCACCAGCTAGTAATGGTAGGAATTATGTTGCAAAGCAGCTGATAGCCTTTAGGAAGCTCCTTACAATTCCAAAAAGTGAAGAAGGTTTGAACTAAGGATTGAGGTTCAGGTAGTTTGAATTGAACCAAGGAGGCCATGTAGCTCCATACAGATTTGGCCAGAGGGCATGTAATGAAAAAATGTTGTAGGGAATCCCTATGGCAACAAAAAGGACATTTCGATGCAAGACTAAAACCACATGTAATGAGCACATCATCAAACGGTAGTAGAGAATGTAGCATCTTCCAAGCAAAAATAGAGATATTTTTTTGTAAAGCCCTATGCCATAGAAGTTTGGAAACCAGAGAATTACCCGACGAGCCAGTGATTGCATGATATGCCGATTTGGAAGAAAAATTTCCAATAGGATCAGGCTTCCAGATAATCCTATCTTCTCTTGTTTCTTCGAGTTGAGCTTCCTGCACTTGTAGTTCTCCACATTTATATAAAGCTCGAGTTTTCTCCATTAGCTATATTTATATTTTAAATTTGAGAAATTATCCCAACAATAATTACATTTTTCATTAAAAAGAAAAACTTACATCATATAATCTTAATGGAATTGGTAAATGAAAAGATACACCCATATCGAATTCTGCCACTCGCAGTGTAAGAATTTCCTCTTGTAGGAGAGTTTCTTGTCGGTACCAGAAAATGACCACCAGGTTGTTGACCCTTAGATATTGTAATTTACCTCCTTATCAACCAGTGGTAGCGGGATGAATGAACCATGACGACGAGAAGTATTGCCTTTATCTCCAATATTAATTCCCTAAACCCGAATTCATGAAATGTGACTTTTCAGATAAGCCCAACAGATTATGAAAAATGGAGATTTTATCTATATTGTTGATTTTTATCATTTTTAGCTCTAACAGATATTGTATCAAGTTCTCTAAATGGAGAATTTGAGGAAAACGAATATTTCATTCTCTATATTAGTAGAGAAAGAATGAAATATTTGGAGGATTCGAAGTTTAATGCTAATATTATCAATCACCTTTAATTAAAACATAACTTCCTTATTTCTGTGAACAATTCATTCATGACTACCATTGCTTTCATGTGCATGAACAATTGTTGATTGGCAAAATTCGCTAACTGACACAAAGAGTGCACACAGAGAGTTCTCTTTGAAACCCGATAGGAAGTAATAATTTCATGATAAATTATTCTGATTGAGGTATTTCAGTTCTTTTTTTTCCAGGTTGACGTATTTTAGCCATTGAAGTGAAAGACCTACTCCCCATGTCCCTCTATATGTGTCTTACTTAACTATTCATATATACAGTTGATACAATTTGCATTGAAAAAAAATCTATAAATATACAAATGTGAAAATTATCGTATAATATATTGCTAGATTAATCGTAATTATAATTTTAGAATATCTAATTTCTATAATTTATATGTATACATATTTAAAATTATTTAATCATCATTGAATGGTGAAAAGAGAAGAGATAAGACAGTCATAGAGGGACATGTGAATTACACAAATCTTCTGATGGGAGAATAGATTTTAACTGACCTTAATGAAGAACCTCCAAATTACAATGTTCAGTTAGATACATACCATTGTATCGAGGAAGATGCTAAAAATGGTTGAACATATAGTACACCTACCACCAAGAACCAGTTGCAAAGGAAAGAAAATTTCTCCACCAAAGAAGATATCAACATAGCTTAATATTGGCTTAGATTCAATGAAAAGACATGACCAAAAAGTTACACAATTTTGGAAAAAAAATCACTAAGTATTTTAAAGAAAGCATAACATATTTGGACGATCAACAAAATAGTCATCACAAAGCCTCTCACGAGCTTCCTTCAACTCCCTTTCAATAGTATCATGACCTATAACCGAACCTCGAAGGATTTTCCTTATACTCTTTTGGAGAGATTATTCTTATTTTATGTGAAGACTCAAAACTTCTTCATATTCATCATCAATATTGTCTGCATCATATTTGTGCATATCACGTAAAAAGTAATGAGCTATAAAATAAATGTAAAATAAGAAAATTTGAAGGGATGTGAATAAGTAGGGGAATGTAGGTGGCTCTATTAATATATATAGTAGAACCAAGTAGTATGTTTGTTTTTTTATCAAAGAAAGTAATTTTATTATTTGATGGAATTCATTACAAAATGAACCATACTATGGGCCTCAGCTACAGTGTCTCTGGGAACTTTAACTAGAGAGATTTTTTTGAAAGAAGAGAGGAGAGTTCTTTCTTCCTGTACTACAACAGTGACCAGAGAAGGGGAAATATCATTATGAACTAGCAAATTCACTACCAGTTGAGAATCTGTATGGACTATTCCCCACACTTAAACCTTTACTCGTCCTCGAGTAAACAAGAACAAGCAAAGATCAAAGCATAATGTAGCATGCAAAAGTTTTCTCAAAATATCCAACATCTCATTCCTAGACTACCCTAACCCCCAAAACATAAGAATCTTTCACACTCTCACATCCCAAAGCATAAGATAATCTAAACAACCAACAAGCCATAACAAAAGTGAGGTATACATATAATGCCATGCTAACTTACTATACCGAAAAAGCCACCCAATAGACAAATCAAGAAAAGCAAATTTTGTTTCTTCAATTTCTCTGATTTTCTCTCATTTTTCCTAGGAACCCTCTCAGGTTTTCATCCTAGCTTCACAAAAATATTTTTTAATGCTCACCCTCACATTTTTCCATACCATTTTGACTCTCATTTTTGCATAGGCTACCCTTTTGGAATTTCAACCTATCCGGGCCTCCCACTTTTGCCTAAGTTTCCCTCTCGGGTTTTCAACTTAGCGGGAATTTTTTTTCTTTTTCTTTAATTCTCATTTTTCCATTTTTTTCATACAAAACACAGCAAAGTGGAGCATATGCACAATTCAATACAATACAATGAGATATGTTCCTCTTTACCTTCCCACACTTGAAACACTCACTGTCCTCAATGTGAAAATGACAAGATAAAGAAATAAGGGAGAAAGAAAATTACTCACAACTAGGACCTTGAAGGTCCTTCCTGGTGATGACAATTGTTACTTCTCAATGAACGTTCTCTCCTCCATGTTCTCGAACTCCGCCCAGCATGCAACTTTGATCCATCCACTACAAAGTCATAACTATGTAAATCCCGATCAACACTCACAAAAGAAAAAAACTAGTAGTACTCATAGATAGTGGTTTTGGGAGTGGTGGATTGTGGTGGTATTATTTTGGTTTTGAGTAAGGGCTTGAGCATATGGTTAGGGGTCATTTTTTTCCAAGAAAGGAAAAACACTAACATAACTTAGAAGCTTGGGTGACCTCCGGAGAAGCTACATATTTTTATGGTCGTCGGAACGACCCTAATGTTATCCATCCGGTGAAGTTTTGAACACCTTCACCACGAGCATCCAAAGATAGAGAGGTGGGGATACAAAACTTTCAAGAGGAAAGTTTAGTGGATGTGGACATAGTTTAAAAGGAGTTATGTGGTTAGGAGGCTTGGGATAGTCTTTTGGCTTCTCTCTTATCTCCCTCAAAACTTCTTAAAATGATGGAGTTGGTTCACTAGGTAGGGGTAGGGGTGATGATGTAAATAATTATGAATGTAACACAATCACATCTTCCTCAACTTTGTTGTCTTCCACAACCGACTCCTCATACCCTTCGAACTTGAACTCATTTCTCATGGTGACCTTACTCACCGAATCTTTGAGTTCGACTTGGAATGGTGTATCTTTGGAATCATGAGCTTCTATTTTGGCCACCGCTTCCAATATATTTCTCACATGCCCCTCAATAGCCTCCAGACTAGAGGAGATCCGAGTGTTCGGTTCCTCACTAGTCTTGGCCAAGTTTTTCAAGTTTTCTATTGTATTTATGACTTCCTCACGGGAATCTTGAATGTTCTTGTTGGACTCGGTTTTGGGGTATGGTATAAGGTGGTGAAAGCCAACTATTTTGCTCATATTGTTGGTTTTCTGGCTCATTCTCATACCACCAATCCAGGTTACCACTCCACTCGGGATTGTAAGAATTGTGGTATGGATACCATTCTTGGGCTTCTTGTTCTGAAAACCAACATCTCAAACCTCTTGGTAGCACTCTTCATAATACCCTTAGTTTTGGAAACCAAAGGTTCTTTCCTTCTCATAGTGCTCCTCTCTCAACAAATAGCAAGACTCGGTAGGATGGTCGGAATGACACATCCTACAAAACCTTACTTGTTGAGCCTCTCTCCTCATTATAAGTTCCCTCAAGGTGAGACGTTCCATTTTTTTTCAAAACTTTTTCTTTGTTTTTTCAAAAGTCTAGAATCATATTGCAAGGATTCTCGATAAAAAAACACCAAGAACTCAAGCAATACCTATTCCAAACAAAAACAACACCAAGAAGTGGAAAAAACACTGGCTAATGTGCAACCAACTATGCCCAAACACTTTAAAATAAACGTCTCTTCCTCGGCAGTGGTGCCAAAATTTGGGAGGTCGTCACCGTACCTCTCAAAGTTAAATTTATAAGCCTTAATGCTTCCTATCTACAACTAAGTAGATAATGGCAAGTCGGGGTCGTCCATGAAGAAGAGGGATCTTTCTAGGGGTTTAAACATATAAGGGTGCTATTGGGATAAAATTTTATATATATATATATATATATATATATATATATATATATATATATATAAAAGAAAGTAAAATTGGGGGGGGTGGTTTTTTTTGGTCCTAAGTTATGAAATTAAAAGGCAAGATAACTAGCAAAGTCAAGTAACTATGCTAATCATCAAACAAACTAAGAGAAGGGATTTAAAACTACAAAAGACAAAGCCTTTGGGGAAATTGATTTCCACTTTTAAACCTCTTATCTATCCTTGAATCTACAACCTATTCATTACTTTAACTACTTTTTGTGAAGAAAAATCTTCTATCCTTCTTAGATAGTAGTTTGCAAGAGTGAATTTGACATCTCTTGTCAAACCTCACTAATGACTCCTTTAGTTGATAAATGGCTAAAAGTATCCCATTAATGGCGTCGAGCATGAAGAATCAACAAGCTTGATAACACTTATAAACACTTCACTGTGTCTAAGCATTGAACCAATATATGCATTTACACAAGATTAATCAAGAACGATCGACATTCATAGAATTTTATCATTTGCTACCTAAAACAAACATGACAACGAGTTCAACATCTTCACATTCATCTAACATTTATCAACACATCAACATCATTAGAAGCTCTAACTCATGCTCTTGTATTTCATATTAAAAGAGGGAAAACATAGCTACTTTCTCCCAACCCTAACAAGCAATCATACAAGTAGTTCATCTACTGAAACAACCAATAAACATTGATGCTATTAACAATCCACATTCAAAGCTCCATAAATACACAATAGAAAAAGCAATAAATAGATAACTAGAGTTCTCAAGATATGGCTTAGGAACCTCAATCAATCGCTCCCAAGTACAAAACTAAGCTAGATAATTGAAACCCATAACATAGAACAGAAATCTACAAAGAAAGAAGAAGAAAATGGAAGAAAAGGGGAAAAACTAGGGTTTAGGAGCCCCAAAGTCGGTCTTGGAGAATGGGGAAGAAATGGGGGCTACTTATAGCCCAAGTGGGTAAAAAAGAAGTAAAATGGTGCAGCAGAGCACGTGGACGCGAGTTGGGCGCGCTGGCCGTGCGTAGGCATAGGGCGCTGTTGCGAGGAAGGGCATGTTGGTGGCGCGAGGCCTGAGCACGAGGGCTCGACACGAGACCAGTGTGATGGTGTGGGCATTGAGGATTTGAGAGATGCACCACGGCTTGCTCCAAGGTGTGCGGGCGAGCACCACTGTTTTCTTCACCCGGCCGACCGGTTGGTCGGCCGGTCTTTGCGTCAATTTGAGTGAACCATTGCTTTGATTTTTGGAGTTCTTGTAGTGGATTTCATAGTGCTGGAGAAGAAGACTACAATGGTGTCATCCTTGTAGGCTGATTTTTCTCGAATCATTTTAAGAACTTGGTCCAAACTTCCGGGTGATAATTCATCTGCTTCTTTGCCTTCCTTCTTCGACCCTTTTATCTTATACCACGTTTTGGCTTGTGGCCTTCATTAAACCACTCCAAAGGGTTCACGAGAAATCTACAAATTAAGCTCACAAAATGGAATCTATATGCTCGTCAGGAAAAAAAATCCATTAGACTAAACATGGTTACATAAAGAAAGAATTAGATATGAAAACCGAAAATGATCATCTGTATCCCTTATGATGTAAACCTAGCTAAAACTAGCAATCTTACAACAAAAAGATGACAAAAGAGATGTTAAATGCTTCAAAAAATACATGCATTTGACGTCTCATCTACAATGACTTCCCCAATTCATTTAAGTCGAAGATATTCTAAGCAATTATTGATTGACAAAATTATTGCTTGGAGATAAGTAGAGGATACAATTTTATATGATGGATTTGGGTTCTCTGAATTAGTCCAAAGCCAAGATCCAACAGAGATGTTTGTTGCTTTCCAAAAACATATAATTAAAAACTAACCGTTAAAAACTAGCAGTTATTTTCAAAATTTTAAAAATAGAGTACGTTTGTTTGTTGCTTTCCAAAAACTTGTCATTAAAATGTAGTCGATACTTTCCAATTTTAAATCAAAAAAATTTGTCATATAAACTTATTATAATAAATACACTTATTTATTCATATTGTTTTTGTAGTGATTAAAAGTAGGACAATGTACCAATATAACCCTATATACTTTCGAAAGTATCAATATAACTCTCAAATAATTGATTTTTATTTTAAAAAACTCTACCTAGTTGATTAAACTGCCAATATAACCATAAGATACTGTTTTTGGCATTGACCTTGAGAAAATCGACGTTGACCGCACATAAAATGACCAAAGTGCTCTTTGGTCTAAAACCTGAAAGTGTTACGCCAAATTTGCCCTTAGTACTGTGGGCATCACCGCCACACAATCGGACTTCCGCTGGGTTGCCGCCGCCAAATCCCAAACCCATCCCCTCTATAGCCCACACGACCACTACCCCCACCCCCTCCATAGTTCACCGGCCACCACGCCTAGCTCCGTACACCACCACATCCCGCTGCACCACCACCTCGTCCCACCAGCCACAACACCACCTCGTCCCATCAGCCACAGCAACCAAGCCTATCACTACCCCTCACCCCCGTTGCTCAATCTCCTAGCCACCATTCGCCACCTTGAAGCCCTACCGTCACTTGCCACCGCTCAATATTCTCGCCAGCGCTCGCCATTCTCTCACAACTACAAAACCCTAAAGCCACCGTCCCGCCCATAACCATCATGTCAAATTGGCATGAGCTACTGCCGACATAAGGAACCAACAACCACCCTCCGTCAAATGCCAAATCGCCTTGCATCCCGTCGAAAACCCTTCGACCACCATTGTCTTGTTGAATTGGCGCGAGCCATCTCCAACACAAGGAACCAACATCCCATCTCCATCAAAACACTCCATGTCGTCACCCATCAGCTATCGGCCATCCAAATTGATGTCACTTCTCTGCGTTGCCACCTGCCTACTACCTTATTCCTCTCCACCGCATCCTTCGAATCGACGCCGGAAAATTGGAGATAATGAATCAGAGGTGTTTAGATTAAGGAGAGATAATGAATCAGGCATGTTTAGAAGAAGAAAAAGAGAAGAGAAGAAGAAGAAATGGGTAAGGGGTTTAGGAGTAGGGGGAATAATAGTAATTTTACCTTTTAAAAAAATATTTTATTTTTTAGAAGGACAAAATAGACTTTTCACCAAATTAGCTCCAAAATTTTCCGGAACGCTTAGTTTAGCACTTTCAAAACATTTGAGGGTTATATCAGCACTTATGATATAGGGATATAATGGCAATTTTCTCTTAAGAGTATTTATTATTGTGTTATTAAAAAAAGATTGTTATTGTTATGCAAAAATAGAGAATCTATTGGAGCTGAACAAAAAACTGGAGAGTATAAGATTTTATTCTCCATTTTAGAGAAACTTTTAGAGAACCCATTAGACTTGCTTCTACAGACGTTTTAACAACCTTTCTGATTCTTTGTCATCAAGGATATATTATTTTCTTGTAGGAAATGTTATCGATGTTAGTTTTCTTATATAAAAGGTTATAGTTAGTAGTTTTTTTACTTCTTCCGCCCCAACTGTATTTGCACAAACACTATTTATTTAGTCAAATTGGTTAATTTGAAAAGTAAAATTTGAGTAATATATAAGATAATATACTATCATTCAGAATCTTATTAGAATTGCTGTAACATCTATTTTCATAATATCAACTTTTTATTATTTTTAAATGTCAACAAGTAAAGATATTAACAGTCAAAAATAATTTTGGCCAATTTGCAAAATTCAACATGTTCAAATACAGCTGAACGAGGGGAGCATATTTTTTTCCTTATTATGAAGAGTAGGTTTTAGATAAAAAACTCATTATAGATTATAAATTTTTTTTCTGTTGCATTTTAAATTGTATTCAGATAAAGAGAAGATTTCTATATGAAAATTATCATTCATAAACTTTTCTACAAGGAAAATATTATTAATAATTTTCATTCTACTCCAGATGAACTAAACTAATTTGATTTATAACAGTCCCTCAAAATAAAATTTTAAATAATGATTTATAACACTACTAAATGGACTGCATAGGACTGCAAGAAACAAAAGCTCAGTCTTCTTCATTATTTTATTTTTTATAAGATCAATAAATTAACGGGATTAATCATACTATTAATGAAATAGAAATTATTTCTTACAAAGAAAGGTTATAGATGACAGTAATCTTATAAATTTAGTTTCCTTATGAAATTAGTTATAGATAGTAGTTTCCTTATAGACTTAGAATCATATTCCTATTAGACTTTGGTTTGTTGTAACCCTATATATTGTAATCCTCATCATTGATTAGATGTGTCATTGATGTAATATCAATGCAACATAATTAAGTCTTTTATATTTTATCATACTTTGAAATTTAACATATACACTTATAATATAATGATTACAATAAGGTAAAGTCTTGGGAAAGACCGTTTTTCCATACGCTTATGGAAAAACAGTTTAATTAAAATAATAAAATGTAAAATATTTTAGTTGCAATATTAAAAATTTAGTATGCAACCTGTAGTTGCTATAAAGTTTATAACCCAATTCATACAATCCGATAATTTTATCTTTATTTATTCTAGTTTGCACTTTAAATTTTGATCTTTCCATGACTTATGGAAAGACAGTATTTGAAGAGGCGGACTTTTGCAATAAATGAATTCAACATCTAATTAAACATTCTCAAAGATATTAATTAGCTATGAGCAACAATTACAAATCACTTAACGAAGAAAACACATTACAGACAAAAATCCAGCTGGTTAATCAATCTTCTACGTTATAATACTGCGTGCTTGCAAAATAAAATGTAAAAAGTATACCATGTCAATTGGGAGTTATAAAGTTGATGTATATCTGTCCTTGATTTTTATATATGAGCCAAAACATTCGTAATTAAACAATTCGTTTTCAATGCATCGAAATAAAGGTGGGTCAATATCATGCCACCTCAGGAAGTATTGCTCATCTATTTTTTTTTTTAATGCAAAACACCCATAGGTGGGGGAGTTATGTATTGGGTTCCCCATGCCCTATATGAAATTGAAAACGTTGGTACATGAGTATGTCTAGTTCACTAGACTTGAGGCAAACAGTGTTACCTCCAAAAAGGTTAACCTAGTAACAGCTATACAATGGTAGTTAGTGAAGAAGTTATGATCCAAGGGAGAGAATCTCCACCCCTTGTGTTAATTCTCACCCTCGGCCAGGTAACTCCTAAAACTAGTCTCTATTCAGTCAAGGTACATACATATGAAGAAGTCCCTGAAGATGATAATAGAAAATAAGTTTGTCCAAGTTTGGGAACCTGTGATCCCCATCAATACCAGCACTGGATCAGGAAAGTAGCATCTGGAGTTCTCCCCTCACTTGAAGAAGAGGCAACCTTCAGCTCTCCCAATTCTTAATCAGTAGAGGCCACCCTAGTAGTTGAAGCAGTAAAAAGGAGTATCTACAACTGTTCCATCACTTGATCATTAATGAAATATGCAACATAAACAGACAAAAACTCAGCAGTATCTATTATGTTGTTTAATCATTCCTGTGAGCACGAATGGCTGGAACAGAGAGTTTATCCAAAGTAATAAGCCCTCTAATATGTGTAGGGATGTTAGCCATGGAAGGTACAGGACCAGAATCGAAATGGAATTTTGCAAGGGCATCAGCAACTAAGTTACCCTCTCTCAGAACATGTTGCAACTCAGCCCCTCCTAGTGAGGATTTCACCTTATAAACTTTATCAAAAAGTTCCCAATTTGCTGAAAAAGGATCATTTATCATTGAGACCACAAGTTTAGAATCAGATTCAATTATAAAAGTATGGTCAAGCTGAGGGAATTTCTGACAAACGTACATAATGGCATCAATTTCAGCTAATAGAGGTGACTCTGCTGTAGAAGCAGAAGAACTGATGCAAATAGGAAAACCAATGTGAATCTCTAGCAATCAGACCCACCGAAGCTAAGTTATAAGACCAAGAGGCATCCACATTAACTTTAATGTATCCTGACTTGGGTCTAATCCAACAAATCTTCGATATATTAGGCTTAGGAGGGGGTCTAAGTTGAGGTGATAGGTACCTAAGTGCTGGTGGGATAGGACTAGAGGTCAGTAATTTTAAAGGACACACTTGGAGTGAGAGTATGATTAGGTCCTGTACCTCTTTACAGATAGAAGTTAATATAAGGGGCTTATTATCCATAAGGAAACCATTCCTAGCTTTCCAGAGTCCCCAACAAATTAATGATGGAAGTAATTTACAGTAGATGCGCTCAAACTTAGGTAAATCATCACAGTCCCAGAATAGTAGAAACCTCTGAGGAATGGTATGGAGAATATTCAAGTTGAAATGAACCAAAGATGCAACATAGGACCACAAATCATGAGCTAAATGGCAATTTATGAAGAAGTGTTGAATCGAATCAGATTGATCACAAGCCGGGCATTTTGATGCTAAACTAAAACCACAAGTGATAAGCACCTCATCAAATGGGAGGAAAGCATGCAGTAATTTCCAAATGAAAATAGTTATCTTCTTTTTGCAGAGGAATTTTCCAAAGAGTAGTACTAGCCAGAGAAATATCTGATTCAGATGTCAGGGTCTTATAGCATGATCTAAAAGTGAAATTACCTGAAGTCTCTGGTTGCCAAATCATTCTGTCATTTCTTTCCTGCAAAACTTGAGCTCCCTGCAAAAACAAAAGAGTATCATGCTCCAAAAAAGATGAGATCTGATTTAAGATTGAGGTTCTATTGTTAACAAAGTCAGCCACTGATATATTAAGCATATCTGATGCAATGCTATCTGGAATGTAGTTTATGAGGGGACCATTGGGGCACCAATTGGCCACCAAAAAACTACAGCTCCCTTTGCCATGTATAATAGAAGAATTAGTTTCTGCAAAGGAATTAACCTGACATATTCTCTTCCATGTGACTGATTTCCTATGAGATGGTGGCAGTGCCCAAATAAATTTTGACCACAAGGAAGTACCATGTTCGCACTTCCACCTGAGTTTAACTGAACAAGCCTTCACTATAGCCTTAATAGATCTGAATCCCAGCCCATTAAGATTAGTTGGCTTAGCAATGTCTGCCCATTTTTTCCAAACCTTTATGTTCTTATCCTGAACTTTACCCCAAAAGAAGTGTGACAGTCTTTTTTCAATTGATTTAATGATACATTTTGGGGGATTAGTTACAGACCAAATATGTTGAGGAATTGAATAAAGGCAAGATTTCATTAGGACCATTTTCCCTCCTCCACTGAGCCATTTATTTTTCCAATTTTGAAGCTTATGGTCAATGTTAGCCAGTAAAGGATGATAGTATCTCATTAAAGTTCTTCCTCTAAAAACTCGACAACCTAAGTACTTAAAAGGAAATGATCCTTTTTTCATACCCAACAATGTTTTGACCTGATTAAACTTAGCTATACTTGTTCTTTTGCTTAGGTAGAATTCTGATTTATCAAAGTTAAATTTCTGGCCTGATGTGTACTCAAAAATCTCAAGGAATGCTTTGATTTTAATTAAGTTCGACCTTGAAGCTTGCATTAGAATCATTGTATCATCTGCATACATCAGATGGGAAACAACAGGAATAGATGCAGATGTTTGAAAACTATCCAATCTATTATTATGGAAAATAAAGTCTAAACTTCTAGAGAAGGCTTCTGAAAATAAATTAAATAGATAGGGGGAGAGAGGATCACCTTGTTTTATACCCCTTGAAGCCTGGAAAAAACCTACAGGAGTTCCATTCACCAAAACAGAAAAATATGTTTGTGACAAGTTATTCATAACAGCATTTAGGAACTTTCCAGTAAAACCGAACTGTTCCAAAATTTTTCTAAGGAAGTTCCAATTAATCCTGTCAAATGCTTTTTTCAAATCCAATTTCAGCATACAATTAGGAGTTCTGTATTTCTTATCTAGGAATCTAATCATTTCTTGCAAATATAAGATGTTATCAGATATGTCTCTATTTTTCATAAAAGATGTTTGATTAGGAGAGATCAGGCTTTCCATATAAGGTTTTAACCTTTCCATTAATACCTTAGAGCATATTTTATTAATCACATTAGAAAGACTAATTGGCCTAAAATCTTCAAAGGAGCAGGGGGTAGTTTTTTTAGGAATCAAAGTAATCCAGGTGCTGGAGATTCCTCTTGGCATTGTAGTTCCAGCAATAAAGTCATTCACAGCAGAGATAAGGTCTAATTTAATAATATGCCAACATTTAGAGTAGAATTTAGGGGAGAATCCATCAGGACCGGGGCTGCTCATCTTATTTAATCCTTTAATGACAGTTTCCAGTTCAACTTCAGTAACAAGACAGGCAAGTGTTTGATTATCCCTTTCCTTGATGATATTTGGGATTTGACTCAGGAAATGGGGATAATAAGTCTCATCAGGTTGTTGAGAAGGTTCAGAAAGTAGATCAGAGAAATATTGAACTGCTGTATTTTGAATATCTAACTGAGAATCAATCCATTGTCCAGTTCCATTTTTTATTTTGGTGATCTGTAATTTACAATTTCTTTCCTGTACTACCTTATGAAAGAAATTTGTATTGTTATCTCCAAGCTTTTGCCACTTAAGCCTAGCTTTCTGCTTCCAAAATTTTCTTTTTCCTTTAAAGTCTTTAGAAGCAATGCATTTTTCTCATTTAGCTTAACTCTTTCAGAAATTGAGGGGTTGATGTCATAATTAATTTCCTGTATTCTCACAGCCTCCTCAGCTTGTTTAACATTCAGATCAATGTTACCAAATGTATCTCTGTTCCATCTCTTTAGGATTTTCTTAAGCCTAATCAGTTTTAGGTAAAATCTCATCATTCCTGATCCTGCTAAAGGTAAGTCCCAACAATCTTTAATTAATCCAGTGAACTCTATTCTCTGAAACCAAGCATCGATAAATCTAAAAGGTCTAGGGATGACAGTGTCCTGAGAAGATATCTGGAGAAGAAGTGGTGAATGATCTGAGGTCTGCCTATTAAGGATTTGAATGGAAGAAGATGAAAATTTAGATAACCAGGACATGGTACTCAGCCCTCTATCTAGTCTCTTAGATGTAGGATTCCTAAGCCTAGCATTACACCAGGTGAAGAGATTTCCAACTGTTGAAATTTCTTGAATGCCATTCGAGTTGATCCAACAGTTAAAACCCCTAATACTTCCTAAGGCTGGAGAACTAGGACCCCTGTACTCTGACAAAGATGTTATTGTATTAAAATCTCCAATAAAAATTGTATCACCCCTAGAGATAGGTTGTAAATCTGTCCAAAGATTTTTCCTACCATCCCTATTTCTAAGACCATAGATAAAAGCTGCCTCCATATTCCAATTAAAAAAATGATGAAGAATTGAAACATGCAGGAATTGTTGATTCGATGAAATTAGAGATACAGATAGTGAATTAATCCACATTAACCATATCTTCCCATTCTGTAATGTCAAGTTCTGATCAAATGGGAGTTTCTGCATGTATGATTGACAACAACTATTGTCATGCATTGGCTCAATAATACATAGCAGCTGTATTTTCTTAATTTTACACAGGTTAGAGAGCCTAAGCATTAATGTGTCCACCCCCCTTAGATTCCATACTAGAAAATTAACATGAGAGTTGACTATCATTATTCAACAGATTTATTACTTCTTGTTGCGGATCTAAGCATCATCTTATTTAATTGGCTCAGATAATTAGGTTTCTTTGACTTGGCCTTACCTTGTTGCATACCTGTAGTAGCCGATGTGGTAAGGTCTTGATTGACTGGATCAGTTTGCATAGATATCTCAGCCTCCAGATTGACTTCCTGTTTGTTAGAATAATCTTCTAGATCTTGCAAAACAGAGTATCTATTTCCCAACTTACCATGTTGGGAAAGAGACACATTGCAATGTGGACTATTCATAGCAATTGAAAAAGTTCCTATCTGTATATCATCTTTAGCATATAACTGGAACTGTGGTTTGGAAATAGCAGTGGCATCTAGTAATCTTATGATTGAGTTATCTGGACTTAACTGAGTTTGAAAACTAGTGGAGGGAAATGTTGCATTGTTAATGATTACTCGAGAAGGAGAGTTATGTGATGTATTTTGGTAAGCTCTATAGGATGTTCCTTCAAATTTATACAGTATTGGGGGAGTTAGTTCTTCCACAGAGTCTAGAATCAGAGGGGCTTTATCAAATTTTTTCCCCGTAGGCTGCCAATGTATTTGAGGTAAGGTTGAAACTGAATTTCTTTCCTGAACTGTTTCATCATTTGGTTGAATTTTGGCTTTACATTGGGACAGAGAGTGACCAAGTTTTAAGCAGTGATCACAGTACAATGGCACATCTTCATATTCTACCTGATATTTCCTGTTGTTATTTACAGAACCCAACCTAATGAACTGGCTCAGTGGTTTAAGAAGATCAATTTCAACACAGAATTTTATAGATGAAGGCCTTGTTAGCAAATCTGTAGCAAGATCATTCTTAATAAAGCTTCCAATGCTGTTCCCTATAGCCTCAATAGATGCAGAGTTATAGTAATATAGGGGGACCTCATGAATTGTACACCAAATAGGGACTATAGGGGATTCAATGTGGGTGGAGAATTCAGGTGTCCATTTTAATATCTTTAGAGCGATTCCATTAAAGTTCCACACACATTTCATCCAACATCTTTGATAGTCGTTAATCAACTCAAACCTAATTAGAACATGCTTGAAATCTAGGGAACCGAGCTGATACTTACCTTCAAACCCCACTGTTTTGAAGGCTTGCTCGAGGAGCTCCATTGATATCCTCCCTTTCGTGAATTTGCCAACCAAGGCATTTGCATAGTGAGCAGAAAGGGTGGCAATCTGGTCCTCTGAGTTGAGGCACGATGGATCTCCCAAATGATTCGTTTTGGGGATGATTTCAGGGTTATTGGGAAGGATTTTGGAAAGAGGCGGGGATTTATTTTGTAAAACCGAAGCAAACGATTTGGGGGGAGGTTGATCATTGGTGGTTGCGGCCATATTGGCCAGCAACAGAGGCAGCTAGCCTTGTGCCGGAGAGCAAAGGGCTAGCCGTTTCCGGCAAGGAGCCGTTAACGGCGGTGGTGGAGGGAGCAAATTACAGAGAGCGTTTTCCGTTGAAGTTTTTGGGATTTCGTGCCTGAGAGCATTTTTTGTTCATCTACCTCAAGACATTGTAGTCGAAACAAAACCTTGTAGGATCATAATTTAACCTGAAATCGGGTGAAGGTTGTACATTTTTTTAAAAAATTCAAACATTTTTTATTTTGTTAATTGAACTAGTAAAAAATGCCTTATAATCCCAATGAAAGTATAATAGAAATTCTTTATTTTCTATGTTGGTGTTTTAGTGCTGTCAATCAGGATGTTGAGACCATTTTGACTAACCTAAATTCAAGTGGTCTAAAAATAACATACCTATGTTACAAATTTGATTTCATTACTATATACAATCAATCATAATCCCAATCCCAATCCCAATCCCAATCCCAATCCCAATCCCAATCCCAATCCCAATCCCAAGAACAATATAATAGAGATTCTTTGCTTTATGTTGTTTTTTGATGCTGTATGTCAACCTGAAATACTGAAGTCATTTTGATTAACCTAAACCCACGTTGTCTAAAAATAACATACTAATATTATTGTATGTTACTGATTTTATTTCTTTACTATGTATCACTACTGAAAAATAGGTACATAGGCACTGGTATGTCATTGTTGGCAGGGCAATAACGGTTCTAGAAATATCATATGCACCAGTTATGGGGCCAATAAACCAAAATGCCGGTGCCTATGAATAACTCCATCCTCGATTCACAGATTATCGGTGCCACATACCGGTGCCACATACCGGTGCCTAAGAAGAAAAGGTGTCTGATGAGGTAATTTTCAGCACCGGTAATTGGATAAATAACATATACTGGTGCTATTACCGGTGCCTATGACCTGAGATGGTAATTTTGGTGGGTAAAATTTGGTGGGAAAATAGCTAGCACCGGTAGCGGGGATAATATACCGGTGCTAGAATTGCATTTAACACTCATCTACCCTTTTTTTGGCGAGTAAAAAGTAGATTTTTTGGAGACATGGTTCATTAATTAATGTGTGGAAGGGTGTGTTTGTAAAATTTGGGGGGCCATAGTGTAGTTTGCAAAAAATGTGTAGAAGTAATCATTGTTTTGATTCGGGACCCCTCCGTTCACCCTTTCAGGCCCGAATCGACAAATCACGATAGTCTCTTGGTGAATTGCATTTTGGTGTTTCAAATTTTGTAATTCGATGCCTCTAAATTTCTTGGAGGGGCCTTAGTGTAAAAGTAAAAAAGTTAACTCATAACTCGAAATTCAAATCTGCTCGAATGAGAGGGTACTTGATACATCCCCAATGTATTTTCCGAGTCCGAACGAGAATATTTATGAGGGATCAGGGCACAAACAGATGCTGAAGTGATTCCAATTTAACATTGTTACTTGTAAGAAATCAACTATAATTTACTCTAGAGCACATACTAGTGTTTTTCCGCATTCCATCAATGAAAATTTTTTTTTTCATAATTAGGCAAGAATACAAAAATTCATGTATTTTTGGAGCGATGGGAAATGCCTTAACCCCATCTCACATAAAAAGGAACTAATTGCAATAACAAATGTAGATGGCCTACAAAATGCAATTAACATTCACGGGTAGACGTACACATCATGGACTACGATTCAACTAAGTTCCAACCGGATGCGGAAAAAATGTTGTAGGGTATGTTTGTAAAATATTGGGGTCATAGTATAATTTTTTTAAAAAAAGTGTACGAGTAATCATTGTTTTGATTTGAGGCTCTCCTTTCATCCATTCAGGCCCAAATTGGCAAGTCACAATTGTCCCTTGGTGAATGCATTTTGGCATTGCCAATTTTTTTATTCGATGCCTTTATCTTTCTTGGAGGAATCTAAAAGTAAAAAAGTTTACTCGTAACTCAAAATTCAAATCCGCTCTAAAGGGAAGGTACTGGATACATCCTTAATGTATTTTCAAAGTTTAGATCGGAAGATTTATGAGGGGTCAGACACACAAAAAAATTCATAAGTGATTCTGATTTCACTTTGTTACTTCTAAGTAATCAATTATAACTTACTTTAGAACATATACTAGCGCTTTTCCACGTTTCATCAACGAAAAATAATATATTTTTTATTTTCATAATTGGGCAATAATATGAAAATTCGTATTATTCGGAGTGATAGAAAATGCTTTAACCCAAACACACAAAAGAATGACCTAATTGCAATAACAAATTTAGTTGGCCTACGAAATATAATTAACATTCACGGGCTGACCGTACACAACATGAAGCACTGATGTCAACTAAGGTCCCAACGGGATGCAGAAAAAGGTTGTAGGGTGTTTGTAAAAGATGGGGCCACAATATAATTTATCAAAAAAAGTGTAGAAGTAATTATTGTTTTGATTCAAGTCCCCTCCATTCACCCGCTCAAGCCCAATTCGCTAAGATGAGATCACATCTTGGTGAATTGCATTTTTGTATCACCAATTTTGTGATTCGATGCCTCCATCTTTCTTGTAGTTACCTTAGTGCAAAAGGTAAAAAAGTTTTACTAAACCGAATGTGATAAAACTTTCCATATATACCTTAATAGTCTTACCTTAATTGTCATGTTAGAGATTTGCTGATTTCTCTGTGCTCTATAATTTGTGAATTCTTATTTTCCTCTCCTCAACACTTAACTTTCCTATCCTTAAGTTTGACTCTTAACACTTCTATAGATAGAGGGCTCGGGGGAAAATTTGTCCAGTTTATGGTTGTTTTCACCTTAGTATCAATAAACAGAGTAATAATAATGTTAGTTTATAGAAGTGAAACCAAAAATAGATCAACAACTCACTTCTGCATGCATACATTTTATGCGCCCCAATTTACCGCCGCCGCTGCATCACTGTCATGGCTGGGATCTGCAAGACAAAAGCCCCTGGAGGTTTCAGGGGGTAAGAGGCTCCAACGATCAAGTCAGCAAACAATAGTGCAATTGGGTAATTAGGAATGAATAGTTGAATTTGTAGGTTACCTTAAGCCTTTATATAGGTTGGCAAGTAGGACAACTATTTTGTTTGCTTGTGGAGCAAGTTCTTCTTCCCAGGGCAGACCCAAAGGGTATTGTCCAAGGGATAAAATAAGGGACCTGGGCCGGCTAGACTAGACACTTGGGCCCAGTAAAATTTACACATTATCAATAATCCCTTGGAAAGTTGAGGGTCGAACCAACCTATTTCTTACTATATTGAAGCCCGAAGAAATAGGTTGGTTCGACCCTCAGCTTTCTAATCTGTGTTAGAATCCGAGAGCCTAGTATCTAGGGAGAAGGCGCCAATCCCATTCAGCTTTGGACTCATTTTGTGAGCGAATTAATTAACTAGGGGTTTGACCCAGGGCTTTCTAATTTGTGCTACAACCCTAGTGCCAAGAACCTAATGTCTAATATGTGTTCATTTCCTGCTTATCTATACTGGGCATTCAAGCTTAGCCAACAAGGAATATGAGTGAGGGCTTCGGTAAGGGAAGTGGAAAAGACACGAGCCTATTGCTCATCTAGGCCTTTGAGCGAGTAAGATCCATGCTGGATTTCAGGCGTGCCACTTTTCTCATTAATTTTGGGAAATTTATGTCCATTTGGCCCATTTCCCCACGTCCTCCTTTATTGCTTAGTGGCTCGAGGTAATCATTACCTTTTATTCCCTCTAGATAAGGTGCTTCATAGTGCTTTACTTTACCCTTTACCCAAATTTTCAAAATTCAAATTTCTCAAAAAACTTTTACTTTCTCAGAGCATTTCCATTCTCTGTTAAGTCCCACCAAGAGCTTCGGCCAGACATTCTGACCAAAAGCCAGTGAGTTTGCCTTTCTCCCCTCCATTCAGTCTTTTTTGCTTTTTATAAAATGTTGCAAAAACCTTTGGGGGGAAGGAACTCAACCCCGACCTATTTTCCAAATGTTTCTTCTACCGGTAGAGTTGAAAAATCCCACCTTCAAGATTCCAGTGTTGTCCCATCAATGGATGCTAGCCCTAGTTTGTTTGGCAGGGGAGACTGATGAAATTCGGTAAGCTACTCAGCGTCGCCTCTAAGTTACCACAAAAAATGGGTGGTATCAAAGGAGAGGGTTCCAAGGGAATCCACCATCCAAAAGGGTGAGTAGGGTCATCCCTTTATTTTTGAGAAAATTCTAACCCCTGTTCTCGAAAGCCCCCAGCCAATCCCTAAGGAAATCTGCTGCATGTTATTGACTCTTCCCTCTACAAATAGGGCTCCGAAGGACCTTAGATTAGAGGTCATTCGAGAGGATGGAACCCCTAAGGATAAGAGGCCTAGTAGGTTCGCCGTTTACGAGCACCACTTCAAATTTGGGCTTTGTTTCCCTTACCCCCAATCCTCTCTCGGCTTCTTGGGGAGCACCAAGTTAACTTAGCCTAACTCCATTCAAACGCCATACTCTATATCATGGCATTCATGACCCGGTGTAATATCTTAGAAATAACCTCTAGCTATGAGTTTTTTAGGTCCCTCTACTACCTTTCCATTAGTAGAGCCATGCTGCAGGGGGATACAAAAATTGATGGGATTTTGACCCTTAGAAAAAGGTTCTCGGACCATCCCATAAAAATCTCCTCAAACTGAATATGGTTGAACAAAACCCACTTATACACTTTTGATATTGATGCTGAGAAATATTACGTTCCTTGGTGGAATTTGAAGCCTAAGTTTGAGAACGCTGCTAGTTATTCAGCTTTGGACAATGTGGTAGTGGATAAGGATGGTTTGTTGAGTGAGCACTTTTATATTTCTAATAATTTTGACTATGTCTGGCCGAAAGAGTTCAACGAGGAATAGGTTACAACCAAGAGCCTATTTTCATTAATCCCTCTCCTCCGGTAGATCATTCGAAGGCTCTTTCTACTAACAAAAAGAAGGGGAAAAATAAGAGAGCTGAGGGTGATAAGCCCAAGAAGGTTATAAGAAAAATCCCTTTGGAAACTGATGATAGGGCTAAGAAAAAAATGAAAGAAGATAAAGGCTGGCTCTTCGAAGCGCCTAAAGCCTATTTCGAAGTCTCACAAAACTATTTTGGTTGAAATTGTTTTGGATCCTCTAGGGTCTGATAATGCTGCAGATGCTCTCTCCAGGAGTTCCTCCACACCAAACGAAGGTTTTTGAGGCATTTTAGCTTTTGCCTTAATTGTTTTTTTTAAATTTCCTCGTCTGACTTATGTTTCTTTTATGTTATTTAGTAGGCTTCACTAGCTTCCCCAGTCTTGTGAATGAGGAGGAAGAGAAGATAATCTATGAGGAGCCTTACCCATGGGTACACTCCCAGCCCCAGACCCAGGCGCCGGTCCAGTCGGAGCCCCATATGGAGGTCCATCTGGAGGCCCCTGGTACCTTGGCAACTAACGAGCGGCATTGTGAGGTCACCACTTCCCATAGCCAGTCCCCCATAAGGCAGAAAATTGATGAGGTTTTCTAGTCCCAAGCAGGTGGCACCAAGGTAGTAGAGTCCCAAGCCAGGAACACTTTGGGGGAGGGTAACCGGACACCTCCGGGTATGGTTGATCCCACAATTTCTTCTCTTCTAGAGGCGGCCATTGCCATAATCACTCTGGACTCCGTCTTCCAAACCCTCTTGGCAAAAGTCAAGAAAGCTCAAGAGGCTGTGACCAATTCAAAGACTTATGAGGCTAGAGTGAAAGAGCTCGAGGAAGAGCTTAAGAAGGATGCCTCCGATTATAAGGTGGAATTAGAGAAAGCGACCTCCGATCATAAGGGGGAACTGACGAGGGTAGCCTCCCAACATAAAGAGGAATTGGAGAAGCTGGGCTCAGAGAAGGAGGGGCATTTGAAGAAGCTTGAAAAGTAGTTGCCGGAGGCCCAGGCATCCGTTAAAGCCCCCACTAGCCAGAATGCTTAACTGGCCAGTCTTTACTCTGCCGAGCAGCAAGTCTCCATCTTCGAGGCTTACACCTACAAGCTTGTGAAAACTAAGGGAATTTAGAACTTCTTCTTGTCCCTCTCCAAAGTCTTGGTGGGGCTTACTCTGAACACTCTTGCTCATTCCATCTACAAGGACTTACCCACCAAATATGCTACAGTGGTGGATGTCCATAAAAACAACTCCAAGGTTGAGCAGTTGGACCATCTTTAGTGGAAGTCTGTCCAGGATGGAGTATCAAACTCCTATTGCTCGAGCACCTGAAGGCCTCCAGCAAACTCTTTTATGTGGAAGTGATCCGTAACTCTGGAGGTGTACAAGGACAAAGAGTGGATCTAGTTGGACCCTTTAACTCGCTCGAAGCCCCGGTGTAGGACCACCTCTTCGAGCTCTAACCAAGCGGATCGTAGCATAGGGGAAAGAGATAATGAATGAACTATTTTCCTTAGGATTTCAATTGTATTCTCATTTTCTACTTATCAATGAAAGTTTTGATTTCTTTACTTATGTATTTTACTTTTTTTCACTTGTAGATTCTGGACTTGGTGCCCTACTGCCCCCCCCCCCCCCAACTTCAAAGAGGTACCATTTTTTAACTTCTTTTTCCAAGTCATGAAATAATGGTATTAGAAAAATAAAGAGTGGGCGTGGGAGCACCAAATTGAAGCTTCTCGATTCCGTTATAAATTTTTCTAGCTGGAAGAAGAGCTTTGAACCATCTATGAAGACCTTAGCCTATGGCGTAACAGTCTTCATGAGAGACAAAGAACTTCTGGACACACTTAGCTGTTCGAGGGAGGAAACTGACCTCTTTGCCACTGGTAAGGATGGGCTCTCAGAGGACTATTGCCTCCTCGAATCTTGGCACAAGAAGGTCCTTGAAGAGGTCACCACTAAATCCGGGTTAAGTTCAATGCATGAATGCCTCGCCGTTGCTAAAGCTTTTAAGGCTTCTAGGGGGCGTCATCTTCTCAGCCTAACAAGATCATCAAACGTTATTGTCTCAAGGCCCAGGTGCTTTGGGAAATTGTAGAAGTGGCTCGTGCGGCCCGTGTCACAGCCACCGCCAAACTAGAGGAGTGGAAAAAATGGAATCGGTACTTCCAATGTTTAGTTTCCTCCCTGGAATGGGTGGTTAACAAAAATGAGGCACTTTGCATAAATTCCTACAGGTATAAGGAAAAGATTGAGAGGGATTATACTGAGTTACATTAGACTTATACATCGACTGATAAAAGTCTTCGGGCATATGTGCTTTGACTTTGGACTGTTGAGGTGAACTTAATCAAAGATTTTGAAGTATTTCTTCAAGAGACAATCAACATCATTGAGAGGAAACACATTATAGAGGATCCCAAGCTCAGTGAGTTATGAAAGGAAAAGAAGGATAGGAGCTAGGCTTTGAGTTCCTGTTCTAATCTAAGAATGAGTGGGGTTCCAGGCCCCACTGAGGGTAACCCCCCCTAGGACTTCCCGCATGAAGGAGGTTCCATTTTTACTTGCTTGAGTCACTCTTCCAGGATCCTGGCCTAGCAAAAGAATCCTACCCAGGTAGTGGCCTATAGCTCTTGATCTGTATCTCTATGGGATCTCGTTCCGAGGGATAATCAAGCAGGTAATCAGTACAGTGCCTCTGATCGAGGAAGAGGTTCCCTTGCTTCCCCCGGAGGGCCTTCATCCAGTAGAGGGGGCGATTCATTGATCTAATTCCTGCCTGCCCCTTTGAGACTTGACCTAATGCCATTGATGATGGTTTGATTTGTGACCTCCACATGCCCTTTAGCTTAGGGGTGGTAAATACCGGTGACTCTCTGATGGATCTTATATTCCTTACACCAAATTTTAAATGGGTCATTGAAAAACTGGGCACCGTTGTCAGTTAAGATGGTTCGATAGATCCTAAAATGGCAGATGATATTCTTCTAGCAAAAACCAATCAACGCTTTCCCTTTTAACCCAGTTAGGGCTTCGGTCTTGACCCACTTTGTAAAGTAGTCCACAGACACGACCAGGTATCGAAAGTGGCATGGAGCCTCTGGGAATAGGCCCACTAGATTGATCCATGATTTATTAAATGGCCAAGAGCTATTTATGTTCATCATTTCTTCTTGGGGGACATGGGTGATTGGCGCGTGCCTTTGGCGTTGATGGCAGGCTTGGATGTGCTTGTACATCTTTGACCAATAGTATCCAGCCAGGAGAAGCTTTTTAGCTATTGATCGAGCCTCTTGGTAACTTCCGATGGCTCCTTCATAAGTCTCACGGATCAAATAATCAGCTTTATGCGGGGGCTACACATAAAAAAAGTGGCTGCAGATGACCTCACCGATAGAGCACATCATATTGGATCACTTATTTGGGTTTTTTCAACCTAACTTTCCTTATTTTGATGGCATTTTATGGAAGGGTACCATCTTAAATGTAGCTCATAATAGGTGTTATCCATGACTTTTATTCTTCCACCATCACCAACATTGTCTCTTTTTTTAAGCTATGTTTACTCAGCGTTTCCACCATTAAGTTCCCTTGGGACTATAAATCCAAGTCTGACAAGCCAACCTTCTCAGGGTGTTGGCCTTGTGGTTTTTCTCTTGAAGGAATTGAGTGAGGGTGTAATAGTGGAAATGTTCGAGAAGGGGTTTCACCCCTTCCAAGTAACGGTGCAAGATTTTTTCCCTTGCCTCATATTTCCCCTTGACTTGAAGGACCACGATTTGGGAATCGCTAAATATTTCCATCCTTCGAACTCTCAAGTCTTTGGCTATTCGAAGGCCTGTGTAAATGCTTTGTATTCCACTTCGTTGTTCATAGCCTTGAAGTCAAATCGCAGGGCATAGGGATAATCCTTCTTTTCATGGCTTTTGAGAAGGACACCATCCCACTGCCTCCCGAATGTGATGACCCATCAATATATAGCTTCCATGTTCCTTCAGATTCTTCTGCATTGTCGACTACAATTGAATCTGTAGTTTCCAAAATGAAATTTACTAAGGCTTGGCCTTTGATGGCTGTTCTTGGGCGAAACTTGATGTCGTGCTCCCCCAGTTCGATTTCCCATTTCATCATTTGCCTTGAGGCCTCCGGCTTGAGGATCACCTGCCTAGTTGGATGGCTGGTGAACAAGATGATCTTTGTGGCTTTGGAAATACAGGCAGAAGTGCCTAGCCGCATGAACTAGGGCCAATATCAATTTTTCGAGGGAAGTGGATCGAGCTTTGAACCATACAATGCCCTACTTACGAAGTAGATTGGGTGTTGGGATTTGTCCTTTTCCTTAACTAGAAACACACTTATGGCTAAGAGGGATGCTATGATGTATATGTACAAATCTTCCCCTTCTCTGGTATCATCAGGGCGAGCAAGCTTTGTATGTATTCCTTTAGGTCTCGAAAGGCTTTGTCATATTCTTCTGTCCATTCAAGTTTTTGGCTTTTTGAAGCACGTAGAAGAAGGACAAATGTTTCTTGGACCCTTTGGAAAGGAATTGATTAAGGGCAGCCAACGATCCTATTAGTCTTTGGACATCCTTAACCGTTCGAGGGGGCTTCATGTTTATCAAAGCTTTGACTTTCTAAGGGTTCACATCAATCCCCCTCTCCAAGACCATGAATCCCAAGAATTTTCCAGCTGCAACCCTAATCTCGCATTTAGCTGGGTTCAGCTTTATATTGGCTTCTTGGAGCCTCTGGAAGATTTCTTTGAGGTCCAATGGGAATTGGTCGTTGCCCTTACTTTTTACTACCATATTGTCCACACTTATTTCAACATTTTTTCCAATTTGGTTTTCAAAGAGCTTATCAACCAGCCTTTGGTGGGTGGCTCCTGCATTCTTTAGACCGAATGTCATTTTCTTGTAGCAAAACATTCCCATGTCCGTTAGCAATGATGACTTCTGCTTATCCTTCTCCGCCATGAGTATCAAGGGGTAGATCATGCTTGGAAATCATTACCGAATTTACTATCTGATATGGTAGTCTTATTAGGTAGAACCTTTGCTGTTCACCTCGCGAGCCTCCTTTCCTACAAAGTCAAGCCCAAAAAGTGATTCCGGGAGAAATGCTTCTACAATTAAGTTAGTCACTCTATCAAGAACTGGAATTTCTTATGATAGTTACACTTACCTTAACTCTTCCATAGCCTGTTGTATTTATAGGCTTACTTAGTTGCAGTTCCTTGCTTTTAGGGATTGAGATCGTGGGTATACCACGACCACCACGCCCTGTGTTTGTGGCCTTCATGCTCGTTGCTTGTTCTATATATTTTGGCTCGCATATTTTGTCACGAACAAAAGCTCTGCATTTAACTGATCCTTGTCTTGGGATAAACATGTTTGTTTTGTTGTCGGATGACATTGGGTTGGGCCTAGTGGCTATTAGCCTCTTGATCGTTTGGCCATATATACACCATAAGCTCCCCTAGCCATGAAGACTAAAAGAAACAAAGTAATGGTGTGGCTTTGTGGTTTAAATACGAACAGATGTTTGGGAGGTCATGGTCGTCCCTCTCAAAGTTAAATTTATAAGCCCTAAATGCTTCATATCTACAATTAAGTAAATAATGGCAAGTCGGGGTCTTCCACTAGAAGAGGGATCTTTATAAGGGTTTAAACATATACTGTTGATATTATGCTAGAAGTAAATATATATATATATAAGAAAGTATAAAGGGGGGTTTTGGTTGGTTGTGGTCCTAAGTTATGAAATTTAAAGACAAGATAACTAGCAAAGTCAAGTAACTATGCTAATCATTAAACAAACTAAGAAAATGGGTTTAAAACTACAAAAGACAAGGCCTTGGGGGCAATTGATATTCACTTCCAAACCTAATGTAGATCATTGAACCATTCACTCATTCTATCACATTCGTGACCTATGAGGAATGCTAAAACTTCCCAATTGAAGATCAACATTCATTTCTTCTTAATAGTAATTCACAAAGACGTTCAACGACCATTTGGAAACCTCATTGATAATCACTTAAGACGTTCAATGACCATAAAGATATTTCATCAATGGCATTATACATGAAGAACCATAAATTTGATAACAACAAGCCTTCTACCAAAGATATAGCCATTTAACCAAAAATAGCATTCATTAGGCTAAACCTAGAACAAACGACATTCCAGATTCAACCTTTCATTGCATCTATAGGATAAACATGAGAACAATCCACATTAACATATTTATCTAGCAAGAATCACAACACATTATGCACAAGAAGTTCTAATTCCATGTTCTTGGATTATCTTGTCAAAGAGCTAAGAAATTTGCAACTTTCGTAGCACCCTAACAATTCAATCATACAAACACTTCATATACTCAAATAAACCCTAGCATAAATGAAGTAAAACATCACATTAAAACACATGAATGCTAAATAAAAAATGCTTCAAGAAAGAGCGAAATAGAGGTTCTTACTACATAGATATGGAAGCTTCAATCAATTGATCCCAAGTACAAAACTAAGCTTGATAATCAAAACCCATAACATATAACAAAGATCTACAAAGAAAGAAGAAGAAATGGAAGAAAATGGTGAAAAACTAGGGTTTTGGAGCCCCCAAGTTGGGCTTTTATAGTTGGGGAAGAAGGGGGTGAAAAGCTATTCATACTACAAGTAAAAAGGGAGTAAAAAGCATGTTGCAGGGCAATTATCTTGAGTCGCGATGCCTCTGTCACAAGTCGCGACCAGTTCAGGAAAATTGTGAGCTCAAAGGTCAACATTTCGCGAGTGGCGACGGAAAAAATTTCCATTTTGTTTTGCTTCCTCCGGGTGAACTATTGATCCGTTTTGGGAGTTCTTGTAGTCAATTTTATAGTACTCGAGAAAAAAAATCCAAGGTACCACCTTGGAGGCTAATTCCTTTTGGAAAATTCTCAAAACTCTGCTCCAAAACATAGATCGTTCTCCACCCTTTGCTTTGCTCCAAAACATAGATCATTCTTCACCCTTTGCTTTGCTCTCCTTTCTCCACTTTATCTTGTACCACTTTGTGAGTGGCCTTCCATCTTCTACCATCCTTTTGAATGAGATTCACTAAACCACTCATAAGTGCTCATGAGCAATCTACAGATTAAGCTTACAAAAAGGATCTAGATGCTCATAAGGACCACAAATCCATTAGATTAAATATAGGTTACAAAATGAAGTATTTTGATATAAAAACCGAAAATGACTATCTAAACCCCTTATCATGTAAACCTACCTAAATATAGCAATCATACAAAAAAAATATGACAAAAGAGATGTTAAATGCTTTGGAAAATACATGCATTTGATGTCTCATCAAATTCCTCCACACTTAAACCTTACTCGTCCTCAAGTAAACAAGAACAAGCAAAGATCAAAGAGTAAACTAACATGTAAAAGTTTTTCCAAAACATCCAACATCATATTCCTAGACTACCCCAAGACATAAGAATCTCGCAATCTCATATCCCAAAGCCTAAGATAATCTAAACAACCAACAAACCATAATAAAAGTGAGGTATACATATAATGTAAAGCTAACTTACTCTACCGAAAAAGCCACCAAATAGACACATCAAGAGAAGCATACTATTTTTCAATTTCACTCATTTTCTCTCATTTTGTCTAGGAGCACTCTCGGGTTTTCATCCTAGCTTCACACATTTTTCTTTTTCAATGCTCACACTCACCTTTTTCCACACCATTTGGCCTCTCAATTTTGTATAGGTCGCCCTTTCGGGTTTTTGACTTGTCCGGGCCTCCCACTTTTGCCTAAGTTGCCCTCTCGGGTTTTCAACTTAGCAGAAATTTTTTAAATTAATTTTTCATTTTTTTGAAACAAAACAAATCAAAGTGGAGCATATGCTAAATAACAAATGCTTCAAGAATGAGCAAATATAGAATTTTACTACATAAGTTTGGAAGCTTCAATCAATTGCTCCCAAGAACTCGATTTAGCTACAAGAGTTCATACTAATTAATACTAACAAACCAGACATTATACAAAAGAAATAAAAGATGAAAATGGTGAAAAACTAGGGTTAGAATAGTACCAAAAATATAGGAAGGAGAAGTTGTGAATCAGAGGAAATAGAATGCTATTTATAGTACAAAAAGGATAAGGTTAGATTCTGGCCACCCGTGAAACACGACTCGCGATGGGTTTGTGGCGGCTCGCGACGGGCGCTAGAACTTAACCTTGTCTTCTTTTCTTGTTCTTGTGGCAAGCACTCATCATCACAATAATCCCTCTCATTTTTCAAGTCTTCAAATCTTTGAAAATAGCCTTCAAAATATTATCTTCAACGGCCTCCGGTCTTCTAGTCTTCAAATATTTGAAGCACGTCTTCAAAGTCTTTGAAATGTGATCTTCAATGGCCCCTGGTCGTAAAACCTCCATGTTCTTCCTTTGTCATACAAAATTCACTTAGAAGAAGTAAAAGAGTGTAAAGTCACTCTTACCTCTCCTAAGAGAATTTCAAGGTAAAACACAAGCTCTTGATAATAAAAGAGCACAAAAGTTCTCCAAAAAATTAATAAATTATGCACATAAAATGGACACATCAAACCCAAAATTTGGGAGGTCGTCACCATACCTCTCAAAATTATATTTTTAGGCCCCAATTCTTCCTATCTACAATTAAGTAGATAGTGGCAAGTCGGGGTCGTCCATGAGAAGATGGATCTCTACAAGTGTTTGAACATATATAGGAGGAAACATACTAGATATAAGCATATATAGATACATATAAAAGCATGTAAAGGCTACGGGGGGGGGGAGTTGGTTGTTTTTTTATCCTAAATTATCAATTCAAAAACAACACTTAGCAATGCAAGAGAACTATGCTAATCACGCAACAACTAAATAGATGATTAAAACAAAAATTAACGGAGCCTTGGGGGAAATTGACTTCCACTTCCAAACTTCCTATAGCTCATTGATTCATTCACTCATTTAATTACATTTTTTGTCTATGGGGAATGCTATCACTTCTCATTCGAAGATCAACGTTCATTCCTCCTTAATTGGAGTTTGCAAAGACAAGCAACGACCATTTGCGAACCTCATTGATGATCACCCTAGGCAAAAAACACCATAGGGGTATTTCATCAATGACATTTAACCCAAATGACCATAGGTTTGATAACAACAAGCCTTCTACCAAAGACATAGTCATTTAACCAAACAAAGCATTTATTAGGTTAAACCTAGAACAAATAACATTCAAGCTTCAACCTTTCTTTGCATCTATGGGATAAATATGAAAACAATCCACATTAACGCACTCATCTAGCAAGAATCACCACACATTATACACAAGAAGTTCTAAATCCATGTTTTTGGATTTCATGTCAAATGAGCTAAGAAATTTGAAACTTTCCTAACAACATATACTTACCACTTCAATCATACAAATATTTCATATACTCAAACAACCCATGGTATAAATGAGGAAAAACACAACATTAATGTCATAATAAATGCTCTCCAACAAATATTCATAAATGAGCAAATATAGAATCTTACTACATAAGTTTGGAAGATTCAATCATTTGCTCCCAAGAACTAGATTTAGATACACGAGTTCATACTAATTAATGCTAACAAACCAAACATAATACAAAAGAAATCAAACATGAAAATGGTGAAAAGCTAGGGTTAGAATAGTACGAAAAATGCAGGAAGGAGAAGTTGTGAATGAGAGGAAATAGAATGCTATTTATAGTACAAAAAGGATAAGGTTAGGTTCTGGCCACCCGTGTGCCACGAATCGCGACGCGCGCCATAACTTAACCTTGTCTTCTTTTCTTCTTCTTGTGGCAAGCATTCATCTTCACAATAATCCCTCTTATTTTCCAAGTTTTCAAATCTTTGAAGAATTTCTTCAAAGTCTTCAAAATATTATCTTCAACGGCCTCCGGTCTTCAAGTCTTCAAATCTTTGAAGCACATCTTCAAAGTCTTCGAAATGTGATCTTCAATGGCCTCCATGTTCTTCCTTTGTCACGCAAAATCCATTTAGAAGCGGTAAAAGAGCGTAAAGTCGCTATTACCTCTCTTAAGAGAATTTCAAGGTAAAACCCAAGCTCTTGATAATAAAAGAGCACAAAAGTTATCCCAAAAAGAAGTAAATTATGCACATAAAATGGACACATAAAACCTCCTCACACTTAAACCTTACTCGCCCTCGAGTAAGAAAAGATCCAAGCATACAAAGGAAGTGACGTATCCAAATTCTAACCACTATTCCCCCAAGTCAATACCTCAAAAACTCTGAATATCACACATCCCAATGTTAAGGTCAAATGAGAATTTTCCCACAACCCTCATTCCTAAATCTACCCAAACCATATCAACCTATCAATTCATTGGTATCTCTAAAATGTTTCCAAATCTTGAATTGACGATCCCAAATCCAATGGCACAAGGTGAAGCTAAAAGCATATATAAAGTTCAAACACATGCTCCACTTTATACCAATATATCATCCTAAAAACGAAGTATATTAACGATCAAGAATTTCATAACTTACTTTATTTTCCCTGCTAAATCTCCCACTCCCAAGAGGTCCTTAAGATGTCAAGCTACTCGGTCCATCCATATGGCCACCGTAACCTTATGACTCCAAATCCAAAAAATAAGTGAACACATAACATTTTTCTTTTTGTTTCTTTCTCTCTTTTTTTGCCTAGGAGCCCATTCGTGTTTTCATCCTAGCCACACGTCATGTTTCTTTGGCTTACATGTCACCTTTTTCCACACATTTAGCCTCTCATTTTTGCCTAGATCGTCCTTTTGGGTTTTTGACCTATCCAGGCCTCCCACTTTTTCCTAAGTTACCCTCTCGGGTTTTCAACTTAGCGGGATTTTTTAATAAACAATTTAAAATAAAAAAAGTCAAAGTGGAGCATATGCACACTAAAATATAATACAAAGATATATATTCCTCTTTACCTCCCACACTTGAAACACACATTGTCCTCAATGTCAAAAAGACAAGATAAAGAAATAAAGGAAGAAAAATATACTCACAACATGGACTTTGAAGGTCTTTCCCGGTGATGGCAATACTCACTTCTCAATGAATGTTCTCTCCTCCATGCTCTCCAACTCCGCCCAATATGAAACTTGGATCCATAAACTACGAAGCCACAACTATGCAAATACCGATCAACACTCACAAAAGACAACAACTAGTAGTACTCCTAGATGGTGGTTTTGGTAGTGGTTTTTGGCGGTGGATTGTGGTGGTATTCTTGTGGTTTTGGGTAAGGGTTTGAGGAAATGGTTGATGATTTTATTTAAAGAAAATAAAAACACTAACCTAACTTAAAAGCTCAGTTTGCCTCCCGAAAAGCTCCTCATTTTTCAGGTCGGCGGCACGCCCCTAATGTTATCCATATTGTGAAGGTTTGAACCCCTTCATCACGAGCATCGAAAAAAAGAAAGGTGGGGGTAAATAACTTTCAATAGGAAAGTCTTGTGAAGGTGGAGATGGTTTGAAAGGTTTTAGGTGGTTAGGAGGCTTGGGATTGTCTTTTGGCTCTTCTTTTGTCTCCCTCAAAACTTTCGAAAGTGGTGGAGTTGGCTCACTAGGTGGGGGAAGGGGTGACGATGCTAATGAATGTATCACAATCACCTCTTCCTAAATTTTTTCATCCTCAACAACCAACTCCTCTATTATGTGATCCAGCTGAACTTCTTGGCCTTCTTTAGTACTTCGAAGAGCAGGAAATGCTTTCCACCGCTTTGGAAACAAACCTGCTAAGTGCTGCTAATAACCACATTAAAATCTGTACCTCCTTGACTGTTTGTGGCTGGGAGAGGTTCACTATAATTTGTATTTTCTATGGGTTAGCTTCGATACCATTTGAGGATACATTGTACCCAAAAAATGTCCCGCACCTATTCCAATCACACATTTCTTGGGGTTGAGCTTCATCCTATGGCACGTAATATGCCCAACGTTTCTTGTAAGTCTGCAAAAAAGTTACTTACTTTTATGCTCTTGATAACCATGTCTTCAACATAGTATTCCACATTTCGTCCTATCATATTATGAAATGCATTATCAATTACTCTCTAGTACATGGCCCCTGTATTTTTGAATCCAAACGGCATTTTTACTTAACAAAACGTTCTGAAGCTTGTTATGAAGGCCATTTTCTCTGCATCTTCCGGATTCATTAATATTTGATGATATCCATTGTATGCATCCAGGAACGCTAGGGCTTCATACCCTACAATCGCTTTTACTAACTTATCGATTTTCGGCTAGGGATAACAATCCTTTGCTTTGTTCAGGTCAGTGAAATCAATGCATATTCTCCATCCTGCATCAAATTTCTTTACCATGACTGGATATATCACCTCTTTCAATATCCCAGCTTGGAGCAGTGATGTGACTTCTTCTTCGATTACCTTTTGTCTATCGTTAGCGAAGCACCACTGCTTCTACTTAACTAGTTTGACCAAACTGTTCATATTCAGTGAATGCATAGTAATGCTTGGGTCCACTCCTCCCATGTTCTAGACATCCCATGCGAAGGTATCCTTGTGGCTTCGCAGGATTTCTATGACCCTCTGGAAGATGTTTCCCTATTTTTACACATTTGGAACTATCTTCATCATCTAGGCTAACCGGCTCTGTTTCTTCTCCCAGGTCCACTGCCGAATGTAGCTGCTCTAGCAATCCTCCATTTGAGATTGTGTTAACCATCTTTGCCATTTCTCCACTTTTTCTTACCTTCATGGTAATAACCATGCATTTCCTTTCCGTTTGTTAGTTTTCTCTTATGGTCGCAATTCTGCCGGGGTTGGAAATTTCATTACGAAGTGGCAATATGACCATATTGCTTTTTCTCTGTTCATTTATGGTCTTCCTATAATGGAGTTGGACGTACTTGGTGCATCCATGACCACAAAGTCACATAAGATGGTAACATTGTTTTTACACTTTCCCAAATGGTGACCGGTAGTTGTATATTTCCCAAAGGCTTCTCCGCCAGTCTTGTGAACCCTACTAGCAAAGACGTGTACTTTTTTAGGTCAGTTCGCTTGAACCCTAACCTATTGAAGTAGTCTACGAATAATTTCTCAACTGCACTTTTGTCATCCACGAACACTCAATGCATGGTGGCATCACCAATTTTAACTATAATAACCATGTGATCATTGTGAGGCGAAGCATTTAGCACTGCGTCTTTTTCACTTAATGTGATCATTTCATTCGAGCGCAATCTCTTGTCCACAGGTTCTTATGGGGGAGAATACCTCACATTTTCCTTCCAAGCACTGTTGGACAGTGATTCTATGGAACCGTGTATGGACAAGATGACCTTTTCCGGGGCTTCCTCGTCTACGTCATAGTTGTATTATATTGCCACAGTTATTTTTTTATTTTTCCCTGGTGTGTTCGTGGTCCCTTGGTTTCTTATTAGAGGGCTTATTGTTTTAGTGGTGTCCCCATACTGGCTCCCCTCCTTTCTTATATTGGCTTAAGTAGCCATTCCTCAGATTTTCTTCGACATGTCTTCTCAGGTCCTTGCAATATTCAATGTCATGACTGTGGTCCTTATGAAAGGCACAATAATACTCCCTTGATATTTTTTTCTAGTGGTGCTAACATAGGTGTCGGTTCTTGGAACTATTCCTTGTTCGGTTGCCATATTTCTTTCCTTGTTTTTGTTAAGGGCGTATCTTGGAACGAGGTACTTTGCAAGCCAACTAATCTTCCTTCAAGAGGGGAATTTCCTCTTCCTTTCTTCATAAATCCCTTTTTCAAATCCTCCATGATTCGCTTCTTGCCTTGCTATTGTTCTATTTTTTGGTTGTTCGCTTCTTTCATTCGCACATGTTGCTCAATCATCTTTTGCAGTTGTCTAGGGTTTTTAGGCATATTCTTCATTAGTTGTTTGTAAAAATCACCTGAATGCATGTTCTTCGTTAGTTCATTGTAAAAATCACCTAATGACGATTGGACTGACAAGTCGCAAACATGCAGACTTTCCGTAACAAACCGATTGTGATTCTGCCAAACTTTCATCACTTCGCTATGTTATGTTATTGAGCTCTGCAATCATCTTTGTAAATCTCTATTTCTGACAGAAACATCCCAAAAATAGATCGGACAGTTGCGCCCAAGATTTAATGCTCCCTTGTGGAAGATCCTTGTACCAAGTGATTGTTGTTCCCGAAAGGAAGATGGGAAATGTTTTGCACACTACTTCGATGTTAGCATCGCAAAAATTCATCTTGTTCCTGTATGAGTGTAGGAAATATTTTGGATTTGTGGTTCCATCATAGATTTTGGCATGAAAAGGGAGTTTGAAATCTTTGGGCATTTTAAAATCCCGCAAATGCAGTGCTAAGGGTGATCTTTCATCATCATCTTTTGTCACTATGTCGCGCAGTTATTCATTGTACTTGAGATCTTAATGATCCCGGCTTATCTTATTTTTTGGGTTTTGTGGTTTCTGCTTGAGCATCCTCAAGAGCCGATCGTAAAGATCATCTATGTTCGCTCTAAGAAGGCCGTGAATGCCCTTTTTTCCTTATCATGGTTACCGTTTGGGGATTCTTCTTCCTCTTCCATTTCTTCTTTACTATGTTCTTTTTTTCTGTTTGGAGTATGATCTTGAATTTGATGCATTCCTCTATCATGTCTCAGTGCTTTTTCTGGTGAGTGATGATTATGACTCTTTTCACTCCCAGTGAGCACCATTGTTTACCAGATTGAACTGAAAACAAAAAAATTCCATCCCCACAGGCGGCACCAACAGATGTGGTAGTGTGTTTTTGTAGAACCTTTGCTACTCACCCTGCGAGCCTCCTTTCCTGTAAAGTCAAGCCCGGAAGTGATTCTGGGAGAAATTCTCAGACGATAAACTCAGTCACTCTCTCAAGAACTGGGATTTCTTATGATAGTTACACTTACCCTAACTTTTTCATTGCCTATTATATTTATAGGCCAACTTAGTTGTGGTTCCTTGCTTTTAGGGAATGAAATCGTGGGTATACCACGACCACCATGTTCTCTATTTGTGGCCTTCATACTCGTGCTTGTTTTGTATATTTTGGCTCACGTATTTTGTCACGAACTAAAGCTCTACATTTAATTGATTCTCATCTTAGGATGAAACATGTTCGTTTCATTGTGGGATAACATTGGGCTGGGCCTAGTTGTAATCAGCTTCTTGATTGTTGTGCCATATATACACCACTATCCATTTAGGGTAAAATCCTTCTTCGATAAACTCTGCTCAAAGAAGTTTTTGAACTTCCTCCTTTATAGCCTCCACCCTTTTGGGGGCAAATGACCTTTTTTTAATTAACTTTTGGGAGGGGTCCACATTTAGCTTGTGGACCATCAGCTGTTTCGGTACCCTTGTGAGGTTGAAGGCAATCTATGAAAACACATCGATATAGTTATCCAAGAGGTCCTTCATTCTCTTTCGTTACATGTGGTATTATTTTCCCATGGGCACCATTCCTTGCGTTCGAATGACCATTGGCTACGTGTCTGTGGGTTTAATTTCTCCATTGACCAAAGCCACCATGTTCTCTTTTTTTGCTTATTTTAGTGCTATTGCCAAAACAATCCTGGCTGCAGTCCCCCCTTATGATCGAAATCCCCATCCTAGTGGGGAACTTTATCGTCAAGTGATAGGGGGATACTACATCAATTAATGCAAAGCTATAATCGATCGTAAATTATTTATCTTCCACTTTAACTGGGAGGGTTATGACCCCTAAGGGCAGCAACGTTTTCCCTGTGAAACCAGATAGGGGGAGGTTTTTCTCTTCAAACTTTCAGGCCCTAGCCCAAATTGATCGAAGGAATTGGAAAAAAATCACTTCTACTCCATTGCCGTCATCCACAAACACCCTTTTGACATAGAAGTCTCTGATAGTTGTATAGATTACCATCGGGTCTGCATGGTGGTCCGACTGGGCACCAGGTCTGCTTCTGAGAAGGTGATGGCTTCTTTTGCTTGAAACCACTTTTGTCAGGGTTCTTCGGGGACACGTACCAGGTTTTTTCTTTGATGATGGTGTTTGAAGACTGTCACTCACCACCCCAATAATGAAATTGATCTCCCAGTTAACCACATCCCTCCGGTTCCTATCCAGCTGAGGTTCGACATCAGGTCTGAAATTTTCTCTCCCGTAATTTCCAGCTTGCTCCCCATCATTCCCTTTCTACTCTCTGCCGTGTTGATTGACCCCTTTCTTAAAGCCATTCCAATTACGCTTTACTTTTCTCTTCGAGAAGGCCTCTTCTTTTGGATTTTTGACGCAGTCTGAGAGCAAGCCCTCTCTTGCACATCTTTCAAATTCCTTCTTTAGGTGGGTGCATTATTTTGTATCATGACCATGCTCTTTATGATGATCATAGAATTTGGGCGAATCTCTTTTTCCAGGGTAGTCTCTTCCAAGAGGGGGAGTTCAAAATAGCCTTTGTGGATGGAGTATATGTCCACCCGGGACTTGGTTAGGGGAACATAGCCTTCAAAGCCTTTGTTCGAAGCTTCCAACCTTCCTTGTCTTGATTTTGAGGCCTTAGAGCCTTTTTTACCCCACCTGGCCCTCTCTCATTTTCTCTTCGTGACTTTCTCGATCTTTGAATATTCTTCCACAATCTCTTGTAGTTGCTGTAGGTTTCTGGTTTCTTTGAGACCAACTTCTTGTACAATTCTAGGTTGGACATTCCATTCATGTAGCCAAGGATCACTCCATCTTTAGTGTGATTGATTACATTGATGCTCTATCCACATATCGATGATAGAACGCCTATGTGGATTCGCCAAGTCTCTGCCTGCTCTGATAGAGTTCGATTAAGGTTTTTGTAAATAATTTCTTTTGAAAAAAAAATGGCCCAACAGGGTTCTTCCAAAATCTTTTTATGAGTGCAATGACCTCTTGCCCTGCTTGTTAAACCACTCTCAAGATATTCCTTGGAGGTAACTCCTTACCATCTTACATGCCAGTTGTTCGTTGAAGTCCCTCAAATTCATCAGACTCAAGAAGGTATGAATGAGCTCCCGGGGGTCCAAATCTCCACTGTACATAGGAAGTCCCTCGGGTTGTTTCACGTAGCTGGGCCATTGAGTGGCTATGATTATAGGGCTGAGGGGAGGCTGCGGCTTGACTTAAAGGCCTGATCAGCCTATCAAGTTCCTTTGTGAGGGCATCGCTTGACTTGCCTCCTATCTGCAGATCTCCACATTGAATTGGCCAGAATGAAGCGGCAAAGCTAGGTATCTGGTTCGAGGCCATGTATTCTGGCCATGATCCTCCCACAGCAAGGTTGTGATATAGCTGCTGCTCCCCTAATGATATTGGTCATAAAAAGGGATCTCCAATCGGGGCCATGAATGCATCTGAAATAGGCATCGAATATGCCAATGTTGAAAACACTGGCATGACAATCAAGTAAGAGATTGGCTGGTTCAAAACATGTGGTATCGAAATAGGCATCGAATATGCCAATGTTTGACCCATGCTAGGGAACATTGATTGGGGCCAATCTTGGCCCCTATCCCCATGTCCGCTTGGTAGAATGTTCTTGGGATGGTCTGGAATTAGAGTCTTAGCTGCAACACCAAGGGCATTGAAGGTGGGGGTAATACATGTTGCTGGACCATCCTATAATAGAGTATTATAGGCTGCACCTGAGAGCCAACCGATCTTAGGATTTGAGCTAGTTGTGCTAGGTCCTGCTGTGACAAGGGGATCGTGCTATTTGTCCCCCTCGTCACTCGAGTAGCTCCTATCATAGCTTTTGTTTACAAATCCACCGTAGCTTCTATGAACTCCGGCTCATCCTCCCTTGGTCAGCGTGCCTGGCTTTGTGACGTAGGGGCTCCAATGCCACTAACCCAGGGCTTAACGCTAACTTCCATGCATCTCAGAGTTACAATAGTTTCAATCTTAGATCCCTCCGGCACCGCGGTTACGGGGATCTGGTCTCGGCTTTTCTCTGGGAGTTTGTTACCGGCGCTGGAGGGGGTAGAATCTGATTGCATCTTGTTCTCGCATCCCCTTCTTCTCCGGTAGGGGGATTGGACTTCTTCATCGGCACCTAAGGTCTTGCCTTTTATCTGTTCACTTCTACGCAAGATGCTTGCTTATAGTGGTGGACATAAACAACAAAAAATACGCAGATCAGACAAACGGTCCCACCAGGCATGCCAACTTGATGTGCTCTAATTTACCACTGCCATTGCACCATCATCGTGGCTGGGATCTGCAAGACACAAGCCCCCAAAATTTTCCAGGGGGCAGAGACTCCGACGATCAAATCAGCAAACAATAGTGCAATTGTGTTGAGTTTGTAGGGTTACCTTTTGCCTTTATATAGGTTGACAAGTAGGGTAACTATTTTGTTTGCTTGTGGAGAAAGTACATCTCCCCTGGGCCGGCCCAAAGAGTATTATCCAAGAGATAAAATAAGGGACCTGGGCCGGCTAGACTAGGCACTTGGACTCAGTACGAAACATTATCAGTAAAATTTGTTAGTAATTTCATTATCTAAACATTTCTTAATATTTTACCAGTATTGATAAAGATGCAAAGGCGTATTTTTATAATGGTGGGAACGCTCAACCCATAAGATACAGGAGGTTTAAACATTAAAAGAGACAACACCTGTTACCTCGGTTTTTCAGGGTTTTTACCTTGATTTTAAGCCTTAAAAAACGGAGGTAAATGTGGGTGATGTAAAACTATAATTTTTTACCTTGCTTCATAACCGAGGAAAAAAATATTTTTTACCTCGGTTTTTCTTTAAAAAAATGAGGTAAAAAGTGTATCCGTGCGAATGTGGTGGGATGTCGCACACAATCTTCAAACCGCAGCAAATGAATACAGGACCGACACTAGTGCGAAGTCGCATGTAACAATTTTGGAACAAAATAAATTGGAAGATCGACACTACTTCGAGGTCGCACAAAAGATTAGAGGACCAACGCTAGTGTGATGTCACACATATCAATTTTGGAATTAAAAATATACCAAAAGCAGAATCTATGTCGATTCTACTTTCGGCACAGAAACGTACAAGAACCATAGGAATCAAGAAAACCATGCACTAATTGTATAGAAATACATTACACCACAAAATACACAAAATATACTAATGACATGAAAAAAATACAAGACAAGATACAGTAAAACGAAAAAATAGAAGACATTGGAGATGCTGATGATAATGGTGGTGCCATCGGAGATGAGATTTGCACCGCCGAAGAAGCTGGTGGCACGGTCGGAGATGATGGTGGCGACCGGAAACAGATCTTAGTAGTGGAGGAGCAGGAAACTTGAGCACGATGGAGATGATGCAGATCTAAGCAGTGGCGGAGCAGGCAACTCTAGTGCGGCGGGGATGACGTCTTTTGGCGAGGCGGAGCAAGCAGACTTGGGTGGAGGTCCGAACTCGGGCCGGAGAGGGTCGGACTCTTTCTTTAGAGAGCATCACGTTTGAGCAGATTTCAATTTGGAGTTACGAGTAAAGTTTTACCTTTTGCACTTAGGTCCCTCCAAGAAAGTTGGAGTCGACGAATCACGAAATTGGCGGCACCAAAATGCAATTCAATAATATAAGATCGTAACTTTGCCATTTGGGCGTGTGTGGGTGAACGGAAGGGCCTTAAAGGTCAACATGATTATTTCTACACATTCTCGGAAAATTACACCATGACTCAAAATTGTGTTACCCCATTATCCATTGCTCCAAAATACATGATTTTTGTTATTCTTGCCTAAATATAGAAATATAAAATAAAATGATTTTTAGATGAAATGTTGGAAAGCGCTAGTACATGTTCTAGAGTAACTCATACCGGTGCCTATTTGCCTATTTTTTAGTAGTGACATATCCATCTAATCACTTAATTGGTACAGATCACCTTTCTCGTAAATATTTATGTATTACCTGCAATGCATCAAAAATAATTGGATATTTCGTAACTAAATTTAACCTATCAACCAAATTTTATACTACTTATTTTGTATAATTATGAATACGCAGTAAATAAATTTTTATTCGGTGAAAAATTATTATTTTTTATTGACATTCGACTTCGATCACATATTACACGAACTCAACATTTATTTTATTTCATTTCAAAAATATAAACATAAAGTTATAGTTGAAAGTATAGTTATAAAATATTTTTAAAGTTGAAAAGAAATGGAGTAGTATAAAAAATTTACAATATTATATTTTAGCTTTTTTTAACATTAATCTTTATTATTAAAATCTCGATCATTTGTTACTCGAACTGTACGCTTAATTTGTTTCATTTGAAAATATAAACATAAAGTCATAAAAATATAATTATAAAAAATTTTAAAATTAAAAATAAAAGGAGTTGGATAAAAAAAATTCAAATGATATTTTTGTTTCGTTAAAAAAAATACTTAATATATATGTATATATATATATATTCAATTATTTTAAATTGTGCATCGCAAGGGTGTTATCTAGTTATTCATATACTTATAAGTATCATGTCCGCGAGAGTGACGGCTGACGTTGGTAAAAAAACTCCGACATTAGTAAGCTAGATATGCGTGCGACGTCGGTCATTTCATGTCTGCGAGAGGGACGTGCGACGTGAATCAAAATAATAAGTGAAGTCGGTAAGCCGGAGATGTGTGCGACATGGGTCATTCATGCGTGTGAGCGTGACGTGCAACGTTGGTCGCAAAGACAATCGACGTCGGTAAGCCAGACATGTGTGGGACATCTACCATTTTAGGTCTACGAGAGGGACGTGCAATTTCGGTCACTATAATACGCAGCGTCGATAGCCAAGAAATGCATGCAACACTGGTCATTCATGTCCGCAAGAGTGATGTGCGACTTCGGTTTCAAATACCACTAACGTCGATAAGCAAGACATGCGTGTGACATCAGTATTTGCAGAATTTTTACCTCTATTTTCTTAAAACTGTGGTAAAAAGTGTATTTTTTACCTCAATTATTTTAACAGAGTTAAAAAATATTATTTACTTCGACAAAAAACAAGAATCGAGGTAAAAGTCTTTTACCTCGGTTATTTGACCTTAACCAAAAAACTGAGGTAAAAATGATAATGTTATAGATCGATTTTCTTGTAGTGAAAGTTATTTAGAATGAATAATCAAAAACAAAAAAAGTCACTTAAATCTTTTAAATTTTATTTGAAATCTAGGTGCACAGGGCGAGCAGTAAATGTGCAAATGGACCGAATGCAAGTTCGGTAATAAAAAAGTAAAAACGTGACTCATTACAATCCATTTTATATCTGGTCACAAACGAATTGAGTTAAAACTCGTTCAATTCATGGATGAAAAATAACTCAAATATCAGATTTCAATCCATTAAAAACTAAAATGAATCACTTGTTTCTTTTTCAGAAAAAAAGTTATTTGAAATCAATGGGTGCGATGCAGTAAATGGGTATACCAGCTATTGTAGGGGTGAGCGTCAGTTTGGTTAATCATTTTTCGGTTTATTTGGTTTGGGTAATTCGATTTGCCCCTAAAAACCTCAAAACCCAATCCGACCCGAATTATCTAAACCAAATTCGGAATTTGGTTTGTAACTGAATAAACTGAATTGACTGTATTTGTTTTTAAAATAATTACTAAAATCATATAATTTAACTTAAATTTATATAAAATTATGTAATCTAATTTCTACATCATCAAAATAAAGTTTTCAAAAATAAAAATCCAACAAGTACAACACAAATTCAACCATAACAATTTTAGCATTACATTTAAGATTAAATAAAAATAGTTCATTTTAATATTTATCTTCAAAGCGTTCACATTCTTTAAGCCTTCAAACACTCCACATTCACTGTCACCTTCAAGCATTCCATAAACATGCTTAGGGTAACTTGTGTTATTTACTTATTTCCCCAAACTTACTTAGGGTTTAGAGTTTGGGGATAGTTTTTTAAATTTAAATATTGATCCTCCAACTTAAATTTAATTTGTTAGTTTTAAAATTTAATTATTTTTATATATTAATTAATTACAATTTGGTATTCGGTTTAGGTTTCAGTTTGAGTATTAATATAAAAAAACGATCCAAAAACCATATACAAAATTCAGTTTATTCAATTCGGATATCCAAAAACCATATATCAAATTGGTTTGGGTTATTCGAATTCGGATAATTCAATTTTCGGTTCAGTTTTCAGTTTTAAGTTTTCTTGCCCGCCCCTTAGCTGGTGTGGTATTCACTGTCAGGTCAGGCGGTTGATTTTCATTGCGTAATAATATGAACCTAGAAAATGGGTCTCTGAAGTGATTTTGGGGAATAGGCTATGACGATCAAGTCAGTATTTTTCTTCTAAGAGATGGTCTTTCTCAGTTTAGTTGCACTTACCTTAGCCAGTGTTGCTGATCTTGTATTTATATGAGATTATAGTCGTGACTCCGTATTGTTAGGATTCACCATTATGGGCTACATCATGGTCTCTATAAACTTGGTTTGTGTCTTATTTCATGGCTGAGACCTGATCGTGGCTCCGCCTTTCTCGGTTCGTGACTCAGTCGTATCCGACATGATCCCGCTTTTTTCTGTTTGCATCTAACATCTCTTGGGCATGATTTTTTTATTGGTCTGTAGCTAAATCTTGGGCTCGCTTTAAGGTCAACATTCGATGGTCCATAGACTAGGTATACACCATAAGTTCCCTAGCCATGAAGACTAGGAAACATGAAGCGATGGCATTGTTTGTGCAATATATTAAAACTGTTGTTTTGTGAGTTTTTAAAGCTCTAATAACTTGTTCGTCATTAGTATAACTTATGTTGTGTTTGCAAAGTGTTTTTTGCTTCTTGGCTATACTTGTGATTTGGTTGGTATTTCTGATTATGAATTTGAATCTTATTTGTAGGTGTCGTACTTCAAATAGACTTAGTAGTTGGGATTTTGTTTCAATGAACCGAGATTCTCTCCTTATTCTTCGCTACTTTTGTTCCAATTTTTCTTAGCTTCCATTATCATTTCTCCCCTTAAAAAAGGAATTTAAATCAATTGACTTAATTCCATCATCATTTAGTGTATCGTCTACTCAAATTCCGATGTTGTCTCAATTTCTGTAAAAGGTAACTTTCTTTTGTGTTAGGTTGTAATCATGATAATTTTGGATTGATTCAACTTCCCATATTTTAATTTTCATTATTTGAGTTTGAATAATGAAATTTATTGGTTTTTGTTCAACCTTTCAGCCTTTCAATCTTTCATCTTGTTTGGCTCTTCCTAATCCTTCTGGGAATTATTGTTCTTCATCCCCTTTAAAAGTAAGTTTTTCCGGCTCCTTCTTTTCTTTCTTTTTTTGTATCTATTGATTCCATAAATCACTTTTTTCTTCCAATTTGTTCTTTACACTTAAATTATATTTTTTTCGGTCGTCTTCTCCGTTATACTATCTTTCCTTTTCTTTCGCCATAATAACTGTATCAAAGTTTTTTTTAACCCTAATTAGGGTTTTTATTTTGAATTCTAGGACTATTGTCTATCCAAATATCTTCTTCTAATCATATCAATAATCCTGTAGAAGATGTCCCGATTGACTATATTCACTCCAAGGAGGATTCCGATCATGTCACCGATTCTTTCACCATTAACAACATTTTGTTTGACCATTACTAGGAAGAATTATAGACTTATTTTCCTTTTCTTTCTTCGGTTTAGCTCCAGGCTCCTGCTAACATTGAGTGTGTTTGCACACCTCTTGTTCGCTACATGTCTTATTATTTAGCCTACTTCAACTCTGGTCTTGACTTTCCCCTTCCTCAACATGTTATTGATCTCCTTTTATCATACCAAATTTCTCTGTCCTAGTTTCATCCTAAGGTCACCCCAATTACGTGTGTGCCAAAGTGAATATACCTTTTAATATTGACTTGATTCATAGCTTGTAGGATGAGTTCACATTTTACCCTATTATTCCTAGTGTTGTGCTTATCAGTGATTTTCCTAGTTAACTGCAGTGTATTATGTAAAACATATTTTTATGTTAAAATAAATCAAGAGTTCAAAGGAATCCTTCCATCTTATAGCTATAACATTCCTAAGTCCAAGCTTCCTAGTCCGTGTGCTTGTCTTAATGCTGATTCTGAGGTCGTGTTAACACTCCGCGAACACTCATTATGTTTTCGCCATACTGATTCTGATACTGAAGGTGTGCTATTTTCTTTTTCTCTTGTTGTTTCACCATGTTGTACTTACTTTATTCCTCTTATTTTTTACACTAATTTATTACTTCTGTGTGTTCGTCTGACCTGTGCTATATACTTAATTGTAGATATTGATCTAGCTAGAGGTGGCACTGGCATGTTGTTTCTTGCTAATGATGAAAACTAACAGATGGAAGAGATGCTCGTCCACTCTAACAATATTACTGCTAATTATACCTTTCAAGAGATTATCATTAATGAAAACTCCCAGTTGATACCTACTAAAGGTAAAGCAACTGAGGGTGGAGAAGTGGCTGCTGATAATGCTACTGATGCCTCTAGAGGAAAGAACAGGAAGGAGCGACATGATGGGTCATCAACTGCTGGTGTCTCATGGGAAAAAGGGGCATATTGGTCAATCTCGTTCTAGGGCTCTACCACAAAATAGTAATTTACTATGGGAAGGGACTATTCCTGCTACTCTCTCCTAACTTTCCCTTCTTGAAACGATGATCATGGTAAGTTTGCTAGAAGTTTGAAATGATATATGTTTTGATTTGGTATTCTCTTATTGTGATGCATAGCTATCATTTTTTACTTGTGTCTTTCTTTATTAAGGTTGGTGAGAGTCTTCAGCTCATTAGTGAGCTAATTGCCAAAATGTCCAAGGATGACGGTTCTCTCATGGAAAAGTGTATGGCTGAGGAGAAGGGGTGCGAGGCATTGGAGATATCTCTTGAAGCTACTAAGAAGCATGCGCAGGCCGCTGAAAAGAAGCCAATAAGCTCTGTTATGAGTTGAAGGATTTTTGTTCTGAGTTAAACAAAATACAAACTAATGGTCCTGCTTTACCTAGCTTTCCACAGGTTCTTGTTGATTGATTTTTTTTAAATGATGTCCTTCTTGAAACTGTTTGAGGAGGTTTCTAGCTCTGCTTGCAACGTTGGTTATTGCAAAGCCTTAAAGGATCTGAGGGAATTGAACCCCACTTTGAAGGGGAAGAAATTTGCCTTCCTTGGCTAAATCTGAGGCAGTACTTGAGCAGCAAAAGGCTTTGCTGAATGAGGGGTTTATTTATAAGATTTCGAATGGTGGGCATCCTTATGCCATGCTATCACATCTCACGGGTCTTCCTTATTTTCCCTCTATTACTGAAGTTTTAAGTTTCCAAGTTGGTTATTTTGAAAGCCTCCTCGTTCGCTTCTCTTGATGCTACACCAACTCCAAATCCAGAGGCTGATGCACATGTGGAGGATTCTACCAAGGACGCAAACCTGGAAAAATATGCTCTTGTTGTCAAGAATTTGTCTCTATCTCACAATGAATTTAGTTGATTTTTAGAGATGCTATATGATTTGAAAAATATTAACTTTTGTCTTTAACATGTAATGGTAATGTTGTGTATATTCACACTTTGTATTTTGTTTGATTAGAACATGGTGTTTATGCTATGATTATATACTTTTATTTCGTATATGTTCGTGTGCAGGGTTTAGATATTTGCATCGACTATAAAGTTTTAAATCTTCTTGGCTAGTTTGGATCTAGTAGTCATTTTGGGCATAATCCTGGATCCGTATCCTTTAATTCTTTGTGTCCTAGTGGGCTGGTTAGAGCTACCAGTTCCATATCCTTGAAATATCTTCAGCTGCTTTCTGGTGTTCATTTGTCCCATGTTGGGAATTTAGATTTAAATTATGTCCCCTTATATCTCTAACAGCACATTTCTACTTCTTTATCATCTCCATATTTTACTGGAATGACCCGTGTAGCAAATTTGTTCCTGATGGTTACAATCTTGAATCTCTTGATCAAGATATCGTACATATCTTAGTTGATCTTGAATCCGTTGGAATATATATCCATTCGCTTAAGCTTCCTAGTTATGTTCAAGAATGGGCAATGTCACGAGGCCTTCGTCTCAAACATGCTTCTCATTGTTAATGATCTAGAGCTTGGAAGGAAGAAGACCTTGAATGAGACAGAGGAGCATATTCACAAATTAAAAAGGTTTTATGCGGAACAAAATGACCTTATTTATGGGCAACACCTAAGCTTAGTGAAAATGAATGGTCAACAAGAAGAAGCAAAGAATTCTGCTGCGAGTAAAGCGCGTGAGGCTTATCAGAAAATCAATATCATAAATAAGCAGTGTTCTTGTATTGATGAATTATTAGATCGCTTGAAAGAAGCATGATGAATGTGGCCATCTTTCCATATGTTCTGCAGGGTGGCTGACCCCCCTCCACCCAGGGTCATTGAAACCGTAGCTTAGAATTAATTCGAGTGGAGGCTGATGATCAAAGGTCAAAGATAAAGTTCATATTCTGCACCCATTCTCACTTCTATGCTACCAATAGGGTAGTTAGCGGTAATCCCTGGGTTTTTCCAAAAAGATACTAGAGCATAAGAGTCAATGAAAACACAACCTCATATGAGTCATCAATCTGTACGAGTGAAATGAATAACTAGTAAATGTAAACAAAGGGGGAGGGGGTTTGGTTTTTCAATTTGACAACTACAACACATAAAAATAAAAAGACACAAGTAATCTATATAGCTAAGCACTTAGGGAACTATTGTAATACATGAAAGATTTAATGCTTCGATACTCGATTCATTTGCATGTAAGATTTACTAAACAACCTAATAGAGTATTCACAATACGTGGTGTGGTCGATGGCATACACTTCCTTGTACTTGTCATGGTTGCCCTTACAACCTTCCATTGACACCGCCATCGTAATTAGGGGAGTACAACAAGGTCTAACCATTGTTGTAGGTCTATTTCTCCCTCGTGCAATTACGTCCCGGAATTCCACCACGAATGCATTACTTCCCAATTACAATCTTAGATTGCTACTTATCATTATCACTACCCATAACCTCTTGGACTACTTTATGTAATTAGCTAAGACTGGTGTAATGGCAAGTAATTCAGGGAAATACTCGGGTCTCCCATGCACACACTCATGCAGATGCAAAGTACTCTCTTACCCATTCTAACATGCAAACTACTCTCTTACCCATCAATATTTGCACCAACATGAATATAGATTAGAGTTTGTTCTTAATGGAGTGTACTATTCATGCAATTCAAACATTCAAGAACAGTCACAATAATATCATGGACACAAATACTAGGATGAATCTAATGAATCTCACATAAGCATTAACCAAGCATGTCTACAGTTTATCCCCAATCTATGGAAACTATTCCATAGATATGGAATTCAAATATGGATTTGAATTCCACATCATAGGATCAAAACAAAAAGAAAAGAAAAGAAAAGAAAATGAGATAGTGTTTCTCTCTCTAAAGTTGCTCTCCTAATTAATAAAAATTATCCAAAAACTATCTACTCTCTTTTTAACCTAGTATACTAAGGCTATATTTATAGGAGAAGGGGATTGGGCCTAAAAATAGGCCCAATGGAGGCAAAAAAAACTAAACCCTAGTTCAGCCGCCGCCCAGCATGGACTTTCAGGAATGGCATGGTCTGTGTCATGTACTTGTCATGGGGTATTGGATATGGCGTGGGCCATGCCTTGTACTTGGCACGGGGCACTGCATCTGGTGTAAGATGTGGATTTGTGCTACTGCATCTTGCTAGATCTGGCACGGTACTCGCCAACACCATTGGCACAGACCATGCCTTTTGATGTGGTCCGTCGTCTTGAAGACGTGTCTTAGACTTCTGATCGTGGGGGACGCAGCCCTTGGAGCGGACCGTGGTCTGAAAGGCTGATCTGCTAAAAAACTTAGTATGAGGCATGTCATTCTCCACACCTCGCTAGATGATCTCAACATCTTAGACTTGGAACGATGCAGGTCATTATAAATTGGACGGTCCGCACCCATACTTAATTGGATTTGAGTGAAGTTTTGAACTCGTGCTCGCAGCCCATAAGATTTGGCACGGTTCACATTATAGTCTTATGCTGAACACTCTTGGCACATGCCAACTCTATTTGTGTGGGCCGTTGGTGCTAACCATGAATGGCCCGCGCCGGCCTTGGTACCTTGGCTGGCTTAACTTGTTTCCATCACTAAAGGTGAACTGTTAGTCCGATTTGAGAGTTTTAGTACTCAATTTTATAGAAACCGAGAAGACAAATCCAATAGAATTAGCCTTGACTGCTATTTCTTCTTGGATCATTCTTAGGCTATGGCGCCACTCATCGGACCATAATTCCCCATTTCTTGATTGCCCAATTTGATCTCCGTTACCGCCTATCTTTGACTCCAAGCTCTATCTACCACACATTGATGTTCGTGGCCTTTGTCTACCACCATTCTAGAGGTCAAGGACCTTTGATCTCTTCTACCGTCCTTACGAACGACCTTCAATATCTTTTACCACCCTTACAAACGGCCTTTACATAGAATGTAACCAAAAAAGTACCCACGGGTGACCTACTAATGATGTTCACATGGAAGATCTAGTAGATCGTGGATACAAGATATCTATTAGTACTAATTAAGTCTACAAAATGTGGGATGTAGACAAGAAAACTAGACATGGCCGTCCAAACTGCTTGTCACATAAACTCAACTAATATTAGCAATCCACCAAAAAAACAAGCTAAAAATATGCCGAATGCAACGGTTAACGAACGCAAAATGAAGGACATCAGTGGCAAAGCTGGTTTGATGAACAGTAAGCTTTGAATATCAATTGCGTAGTGATAATGATCAACTTCACGCTGATTTTGAACGTCTTGATTCATGTGGTCATCAACTTGAGAAAGCTTGCACTGATTATAAAGATAAAATGAAGGCTATTTCTGCTGGGCCTCTTAGTTTCACTGGTCGTGGTGATTTAACTATGAATATTGGCGGTTAGAGGGTTAATTAGGCTGAGGCTATTGGGTCTCATATTCATCAATTATAGGAAGAAATACGCAATTTGGATAAGGAAAACAAAAGCTATCAAGAAACTATTGACCTTATGACTATGCAACTTGATCGTGAATAATTTTGTCCCATAATTGGTTTTAAGGCTTATTATGCTATGTATCTTGATCATATGGAACGAAGTGGTCAAACTCGCCATCCTGCTTACTTGCATATTAAATGACATTACGATCATATTATGTATGAGGAACATTAGGTCGCGCAATCTCACTGCTGTGGTGGTTCTTCATCTTCTGGGTTCTCTCGTGCATCAAGGCTTCAATTATTTTCCTTTTTATATGATGTAATAATTTTTTCTTTGGAATGTTTCACGTATTATTCCCATTTTGTTCCAGTTTTTGAAAGTCTATGCATTTGCTATAAAACGTTATACTTTATGCGTTTGTGCTTGTATGATCGTGTGTTCGCTTGCAAGATCTATTATTTGCACTTGTCGATATGTTTATGGAAATATTTGTCATACTGCAAGATGTATTGCTTACCAAATTGAAGTTTTGTATTGTGCAAAGCTACAACATATATTGCTTGCTTCTGTCACTATTTTTGTGGACATATTTTTCTTATTACAAGATCCATAGCTTGCAAAATTTAAAATTTGTACTGTGCAAAGCTACAAGGTTCATCGCTTGCTTTTGTTGGAGTTTTTGTAGGCATATCTGCCCTATTGCTAGATCTATAGCTTGAAAAAATTACAATTTGTATTGTGCAAAGAGGCAAGGTTTATTGTTTCCTTTTGTCGCTATATTTGTTAGCATATATGCCCTCTTGCAAAATTGAAAATTTGTATTGTGTAAAGCGGCAAGGTCTATTGCTTGCTTTTGTAGTTGTTTCTGTTAGAATATTTACCTTTTTGCAAGAACTATATGGCTTGTGAATATACAATTGTATATCTTTGTGACTATGATATTATTTTTTTTTCTTTTTGCTAGTATTTCCAAAGACTTTACGTAAAATGTAAATGAATAATAACATGAAAGATTCAGCTGGGAAGACCTTTTTGGATATTGAATATGAACAATCATAATGATACCGTACAGAAATCCAAATAACAATGCCAACAACGGGAAGGCCGCCAATGATTATATCATGGATCCTATACAACTAAGTTTCTCCTATCACTTACTAAAGTCCTAAACATAGAACTTTGTTTAAGTTGATCACATGCCAAGTGTTCCGGTTACTGCTGCCATCCAATCTTTTTAACTCGTAGCAGTTGGATCGGTGTGCTTACGTTACCCTGTATGGGCCTTCCTATTTTGGGCATATCTTCCCATTTTCTTCTAGTAGACTTGGTTCATTCTTTCATAGAACTAGATCACCACTTCGGAACTGTGTCTTCTTGACCATTACATTATATGCTCTAGCCATCTTCACTTTATACTTTGCCACTGTGATCGTTGCGTGTTGTCTTTTCTCCTCGAGTTCATCCAAATCAAATCTTATTTTTTCTAGATTACCACTTTCATTGTATTTTTCCACGCTAAGGCTAGAGTTCCCAATTTTTACTTGTATAACTGCCTCATGACCATAAACCAAGATGTACGGTGTTTCCCCAGTTAGTTCTCTTACTGTTGTTTTGTACGACCATAGTGTGTTAGGTATCTCATCTACCCAACCAAATCGCTTTCCCTCCAGTCTTTTCTGCATTCCTTAGACTATTGTTCTGTTAGTGACCTCCACTTAACTGTTAGTTTTAGAATGAGCAACAGATGTGAACTTCTGCACAATCCCCAACTTGAAGCACCACTCGGTAAAGATCCCACTTGTGAACTGCCCGCTATTGTCTGTGATGATGGTTTGGGGTACACTAAAATGGAAAACTATGTTCAGCTTAACAATATTTCTTAATGCAGGTAACTAAGTGAAAGAGAGGTTGGAGCTATATAAAAGATCAGTCCCTCCTGTGACGTCTGACTCCTTGCCCCTGCTCGTGCAGAAGATTCATATAGCACTCCCCTATACCTGCACTCCTCAACCTATCACTGATGTCCATAATACTATCTCAGAGTACTCCTATGTTGTTCATCAAATAGTGAAACTGATCATCCACTCTGTCAAATCTTTCAACTGTGTCCCAGTGGTGGCAATTCAGTTAAGCTCTAGCGGTGGCCAAATCTTGTCTAACTCCAAAGATTAAATACTCCAATGATAGGGCCGGATCTGGATGATAATCTGGTGGTGACTGAGCCCACATAGGATAGTAAGCAGTAGACTCAAAACCTAGAGACCTATGCTTGGGAAATGGGCTGTACTGTGGATGCTTCCATGAGTGAGCTCCTTGATGAGAATGCCCTGAAACACTATATCTATAAGGTTTAATAGATTGAGCGGACCTTTGGCTGCCATACCTACTATTCTCTGAGAAATCCTGAAAATTAGAGGAAATGCTGTGTCTATGGGCACTTCTAGCGCCATGCCCTTTCGAGTGGAAGGACTCCTCGTGTATATCAATTGGCCCCAGAAAAAGAGGTGCCACCCTTGATACATGTTGGAAAGGTGGTGGTGGGGGTGGCGTTATAGGGTGTCCCATAGGTGGTGGCATAGCGTGAGTCGGACCTGGTTGCTCAATAGTGATCCTAAGGTGAATCTGGTGCTTTGGAGGCTCCGGAACCTGATCCTAGTGCTCGTACTCCTCCTCAAGATCCTCATCTCCTGGGTCATGCTCTCCCAAAACTGCCCCAAACCTTCTTCGGGCTAAATGATAAGATATGTCAGTCTTAAGGACTTCCCTAACTTGGACTTCTCATTCTAGGGTGGATTCATAAATTTCTCCCCCTTGTATAGATAGTAGACATATATGTGCTCTTTCTTTATCAGTTTAGCCTCCACCTTGACTGATAAGTCGAGTGTAAATATCGCTTCTCGGTTCTCCCTTATGCTGTCACTCTGTAAGAGGGAAAAATATTGAACCAAAAGTTTAACCATCTCTCCCATCGAGATCTTACATGTGTAGGCAGCTGGGAAAGTCATATCCATACTCCCAGCAAACAAATCCTCTACTAAGTTGGGACAAGCCTAACCTATGCACACAGACCAAAGAAGAATCGTACAATCCTCATCAAAAGAGGCGGTGGCCTCCCTATGGCAGGTAACTATCACGCTTAGTAATCTAGCCCCATATCTGAGTGTTGGGTGCACTATATCGCTGATCTTGCTATTCTTACTCCTAATCTTCCTGGTGATGGCACTCTAAAAGGTGGGAAGATTGCATGTGTTAGGCTCCCTAAACCCTGTTACTTTCTTATGTTCCTTCCATTTGAAGATTTTCCCCCACATCCTTCTAGGTTAAGGTGCAGGGTTTATCTCCCAAATGAAAGTTAATACACGACGTTCCATTCTCATCTCAAAACTTCTCTACAGTTACCAAGAACTCCACTTTATACCTGGTGTAGGTGGGGGCGGATAGGGTAGTACAGTCTTTCATACCTATCCTTCCTTATAGCCTTCAGACAGGTTTGTAGAGTTTGAGGTCCTTGTGGGTCCTCTCGTCTACAAACTTTGTCTCTGGAATGGGGAGGTTTATGAGCCATCCCCACCTTTCCTTATAGGCCTTAGTTAGAGTAGTCAAACCCATAAAGGTTTGCCTACTAGACTCACCCCTTTCTCTAGGCACACGAGGTATATTCTTCACAAAATAATCAACCATAGATAAAATAATGCAATAGAAATTTCTCCCAATTGTCCCCAACACAAAATGATGACTCCCAATTAAGTCTATCAATCACTAGTTGCCAAACCTCACAGACATGGAAGCAAAATACCACAACAAAAGTAACCAGTCTGATTTTCCAAAATAAATACAACTTCAAGCCAAAATTACCTCGAGTAGCGAGTGTGGTGGAGTCTCCTCTCGACTCCAGTGCTCCCAAAAGTATCGAAACATTAGCCCTTTGGAGAAAATGTAAATTCCGGCCAAATCTTCCACAAAAAATCCGCTTAGTTTGGTGGATATTCTTGGGTAAAGGCTTAGTGGGTTGAATAGAGCTTGGAAACATGAATATTTTGGTATATGGTGTGGAAATATTGGTTGAAAAATGATGGAGTTATGGTTGATTTTGTGAGAGAGATTGGTTAACGGGGTTTAGGCGAGATAGAGAAGGAAGAAGATGAGAGGGCTGGTGTGGAAAAGGGGTATGGGTTTAGGGGTTTAAATAGGAGATAGGTCAGGCTATGATTGGTAAAAAATGGTCAGTAGCACATATCCCAAAGCGCATCACGTGCCTCCGTGTGGCATCCTGGTCGGGTGCGCGCCAAACCGCGCCGCTAACATGTTTGCTTTGTGCCAGTCCGTGCTGTCCACAAGCTTGCTTTGTGTCGGTCAGTGCCAACTCCATACAGTTGGATTACGTGGATTTCACATCAGCTCTATGATTGCTGACTTGGGCGCGAAGCATAGGGTCGCGTTAAACTCTTTATTGTGAGGCATAGCCTCGTGCAAAGCACCAAGCCACGAGGCATAGCCTCACGCCAACTGCTTTGGCATGGACCACTAGCCCAAATTTATCTGATGACTCAACCTGCATCAAAAACATTAAAAAACCGAGTAGCACTATCCTACACAAATGATATATGACTAAAATTTCTTTTAAAAACTCCACGAAAATCTAACTCTTTCCCAAAAATCTTAAAAACATTTAGAGAAAAACTACTTCTTATAAGTAATAGTATCTTTATTGTCGTCTTCATGACTTATTTTTCCCTTAATCATTCAAAAGTAAAAAAGGGTGGCTTGATGGGTCACCGGAATCACCATCCTTGACACCACCAATGACCACATCACGATGGGTGGGTCACCACATCATTCTAGGTTTACCTTTTACCTTTAGAGGGATGAACCAAGTAAACCCATTCCTCTCAAGCATGGATACATTCTTGTTGAGTTTGGGGGTTGGAAGAAGTTTAGGAGTTTTTACTTCCATGGCCTGCTTCTTTCCTGCTGCACATTAAACATGAGATACCATGGTGAAGTATCTTTGTTCAAGTTAGAAAAAGCTTGCTCAATAAGTATAGTATCACAAGATAGATAATTCACACAAGATAACAAATACAAAGTCACAATAACGGGAAATATATCTTTTGGGGAATTTTCAAAATTTTCTTTTTCAAACATCATGCAAATAAAACAAAAATAGATAAAAGCAATACTAGCTACTCTACTAACGTGTTGTGCCTAAATTGATACCTAGACTACTAGCATCCTTGGAAATGGCACCAAAATTTAACCCGCCATGACCCGGGGTCGTTAATTGTACCTAATTAATCCGAGCTGAGGGCGCTGGTCAAAGATAAGATTTATTATCTGTACCCCGATCTTACCACTATGCTACCTAGATGGTAGTTAGTGGCAAGCCCTAGGTTTGTCCACAGAGATGATAGGTCTAATGGACCAACCTAAAACACAACCTGGTACGGGTCATAAATCCGTACGAGTTAAAGGAATAGCTAGTAAAGCAAACATGCAAAGAGGAGAGGGGGGGGGGGGTGGGGGCTTGGATTTTAAATCTAAAAAAATAAAAAACATGAAAAGTAAATATCACAACTACAATATAAAGCTAGCACTTGGGGAAATCATTAAGTGACTTCATAAATCTAATGCTTCTATCCTTGATTCTTTCACATAGAGATCTAAGTAAACCCTCTTCTCCCTCCTATCACTCTTTTCTCTACTGAACAATCTCCTGCCAGTGAACCAGGGAACACTAAATCTTTCCTAGCTGCACTTCAATCGAAATCTCCACCTCTTACCACAACCCTCCCAAATAACCCAAAAATAATCCCAAAATCTGAACACCTAGGTGAACCAGTATATCTCTACTCCGATGAAGAAATTTCCAGACTCTCCGCTCACAACGCTAATGCCCTAGTCGAAAAGTTCACCAAAGGTCGACTTACAATGGAACAACTCAAGGTGGCTTTGAAGACGTTGGGATTCGCTGGGAAATACCAACTGGGTTCACTCGACTACAAGCACATCCTAATCAGGTTCGACCAGATTAACGATTATCAAAGATGTTGGATTAAGGGTTTATGGACCTTCAACGGAATCCAAATAAAGGTGCTCAAATAGACTCCAGATTTATCCATCCATAGAGAGTCATCGATTGTTCTCATCTGGTGTACAATCAGGGAAGTTCCTCTCTATTATTTAGAAGGATTTGGCAACTGAAATGTTAACAAGGCCATTTGCTATTAAGCTCTATGTTGAAATTAACCTACAAAAACCACTCAATAACTTCATCAGATTAGGATCTCTTTCAAATAATAGAAAATACCCCATTGAATATGAAGACATCTCTCTGTATTGTACCCACTGTGCTAAGCTAGGTCACTCTCACACTCAATGCAGAGTTATTCCCCAAAACTATAACCTACCACAATGGCAAGCCACTGGTAACAAGTTCAACGAGGCACCAAATAGGATAACGACAAACCAGCCCTCTAGTATTCCCAACACATTGGCCAACATAAACAAAAGCTAGCCACAACCAATCCCATTTTAAACCCACCCTCTTACGCATCACAGCCTACAACATCAGAGACTGAGAACAATACACCTCTACAAGTCCCAAACTATCCAACCCTAAGCCTAGCCATTAACCATCCTGAATGTCCTGAATCACCACTCACAAAACTGATAAATGCCACAGCTTTTACTGTTCCAAACATTTCTCACAAAAGCTATGATAAGGATGATATTCAAATTGGCTCACATAAACTGATCATCCAAACTCCTCATCTACTAACCCTGCACTTTCTCAAAAAGGAAAGATGGAAAATAGGTTTTCTTTATTGCCGGATGTGGAATCTTTCTGTCAAGCAGCAGACCTTCTGGAACAGGAATTACATACAGATAAGGAGATGTAAGATATCTCAGCCATGCCAATCAAAGACAATACCCAAGCTCAACTATCACTCTCACCTGCTCTACCACAAACAACAGGTAATCAAGGTAAGCTTTAGCACAAAAAGAATAACTACCTAAGCCACTTGAATAAGATGATGTTAAGATCATCCATTAAAGGTAACAAATCTTGTGAACAATGATACACAACTTTAAACTTAATTTTTTAGTTTGGAAACTGAGAGGCATGGAATCCTCAATGCTTAGACTGCAAAATCTAATCAAACCGAAAAAATACAGCTGATATGTATCTTTTAACCAATGCATGATAATAACCAGTGTCAATCTTACATGGTAAAGCTGAATTTCTCTCAGAGTTTACCTCTACAAAATGGAAAAATATGGCTTATGTGGAATGACTCTCTAGTGATATCTCTAATTTCCCACAACAATCAATTCCTGTATGTTATAGTTCTTCAACCAATATCAAATACAGAGATGGATGTTGTTTTGTTTATAGACTTAGGACAAGAGCTGGTAGGAAATTTTTATGGAATGATCTCAGTCTTTTACCAAACTCCGACACTATTTTCATTGGAGATTTCAACACAATCACCTCCATCTCAGAATATAGAGTTCCTAGTTCTCCCAAATTAGGTATTATTAATGATTTTAATGAGTGGATTAGCACTAAAGGACTTCAGGAAATAATTACTGTAGGTAATCTATTTACTTGGACAAACTTAAGACAAAGAAATCCCACCACCAAGAGATTAGATAGAGAACTTTGTACTATACGATGGAGTACGAAATTCCTAGCTTCTTCTATCCAAATTCTCAATAGAAAATCCTCTGACCACTGCCCCTTATACTTATAGATCTCAACCCTATCACCCTCTTATCCTAAGCCTTTTAGATATATAAACACCTGGTTTAATAGACCAGAGTTCAAAAACATAATTAGGACTAACTGGTCTACCCCACTTCCTCAGTCAGGAATGTTGGGACTGTACCTTAAATTAATTAGACTCAAAAAAGTAATCAAGATCTGGAATAAAGAATCTTTTGGGAACATTGCCTCTAACGTACTCACAGCTGAAGAGAATCTTAGATTACAGGAAATTAAATTCGACTCCACTAATTCTCAAATAGATCTAATCAAACTTAATGAAAATAGGGCCTTGCTGATTAGAGCACTTAGGGAAAAAGAAAAATTCTAGAAGAAAAAATCAAGAACCAATTGGATTAAGCTTGGAGATGACAATACACAGTTTTTCCATAAAACTTTAGCAGAAAAAAATAGCAGGTTACATATATCCAAAATTAAAAATAGGCAAGGTCAATGGCTTAACAACCACCAGGAAATTCAAGATGAGGTTGTACCTTACTACACAGATCTCCTATCTGAACCCAACCTCCCAGAAAATAACACACACTACCCACACTTTCTCAGTCAAATACCTAGCATCATCTCTGACCATGATAATTCTCAACTGTCAAAACCAGTTTTAGGGGAAGAACTTAGAATAGTAGTCATGGGTCTAAATAAAAGTAGCAGCCTTGGTCCTGATGGCTACTCAAGTAAATTCTATATCAAATGCTAGGATTTCATTAAGGAATATTTAATATCTGTTGTTAATGATTCTCTTATAGGCATTGACATGCCAAGAGGTATTACAAGCACTTGGATTACTTTAATACCAAAAAAACCAACCCCAGCATCTTTTGATAACTACAGACATATTAGTCTATCAAATATAGTTAATAAAATATGCTCTAAGGTTCTCATTGAAAGGTTTAAACCTTTCATGGAAAATTTGATTTCACCTAATGAAACTGCTTTCATGAAAAATAGAGATATATCTGATAATATCCTTTATCTTCATGAAATGGTTTCTTGATAAAAAACAAAGAATACCAAACTGTATCCTTAAACTAGACCTTAGAAAGGTATATGATAGGATTAAATGGAACTTTTAGAATAGCATCCTCTCTAAATTTGGTTTTCATGGTAATTTTGTGAATGCAATCATGAAAAATCTCTCTCAGGCCCATTTTCAGTGCTTATGAATTGTAATCCGGTTGCCTTTTTCAAACAAGGTGATCATCTCTCTCCCTTATTATTCAACCTATTTTCTGAAGCATTCTCTAGAAGCCTTTCTTTTGTTTTCATGAGCAACAAACTAAAATATTACCAGCTTCCAAAAGGTATAACACCAGTTTCACACTTGAGCTATGCAGATGATACCATAATATTTATGCAGGCATCTAAGTCTAACCTAATTAGGATTAAAGCCTTTTTAGAAACCTTTGAACTTACCTCAGGCCAAAAAATTAATTATGAGAAATTAGATTTTAACATAAGTAAAAGGGCTACGGGTTGAAAGATTAATCAGATTAGGACAATTTTAGGCCTGAAAAAAGGACTTTTTCCTTTTCAATACCTAGGTTGCCTAGTCTTTACAGGAAGAACTCTGAATATTCATTTCCAACCTTTGCTTGAACTCATAGATTAAAAAATTGATGAAATGGAAGAATAAATGGTTGAGTACAGGAGGAAAAATGGTTCTTATTCAAGCATGCATATACTCTATTCCACAACACATATGGTCTGTTCTTAAGCCCCATAAATAGATAATTAAATCCCTAGAAAAGAAAATGTCCAGATTCTTTTGGGGTGAGAGAGAGGGTAAGTTGAACAAAGTGTGGAAAAAATGGTCAGATTTATAGCCACATAGGTTTCAAAATGGCTTAGGATTTAGATCAATTCAAGAAATAATTGATGCATGCTTCTTAAAATTATGGTGAAAGAGCCAACTTGGCATAACTATGTGGTCTAAGCTAATCTGGGCACTACCCCAGTCTTACAGAAAATCACAAACTTGGAAAAGAATCTGCTCCATCAATCTGTTTGATGAAAATAACACTATAGTTATCCATGGCCAATGTCTCTATAACTTCTGGACACTATAGTTATCCATCTACCCCCACAAATTGAAGGAAAGAATGAAACTAACCCTCTTCATCATAATGCTACCATCATACCCCCAGCCGCTACCCCTTATTTAAGGACACTCAGTAACAAACCAAGTACCTTGAACAAACAAATAGAAGCCCACACCCAAGATAATCTTGATGGCTACAGTCCAGATAATTTTTCAGGAAAACAACAAATAGAGGAAAACACTGATATAGCTATCTTAGAAGTTTCTGCAGACCTAGGTGCAGAACCTGATCTAATCTTACAGGAAACAGAATTTAAGATAACCAAAGCCAAGGACAGGGAGCACCTTCAGGCTCTATTGAACCCTGAGGTTTCCCAGTCCGCTTTTTTAACCTTGGAGCACAGCTCCCCTGACCCAACCCCCTATAAGAATCCAAGAGTGCTGAAACATCCTCTAGCCAACAGGAAAACATTCTTAACCATAGCAGCCTTAACTTTGAGGAGATAAAAAACATTCTAATTAAAGATCAGTTGAGACTCAACAAAATTCTTCAGTCTAACCCCATACAAACCTCAAACAATCATAGAAAGCATACCAAAAAGGACTATTCCTCCATACCAAAAACGGTTTTAACCCGTTCTTCTCTGAAACTTTCCAAAACTTTTCCATGAATAGTTTAAACATATGTGCATGGAACGTTAGAGGGATAGGGAATAACCCCAGCAAAATTCGACTAAAACACATAAAAAGACACAACCACATCAAAGTCTGTGCCCTGATGGAGCCTATGCTCGATCCGGATCAATCACATACCATATCCAGGGAGCTGGGTTTCATAAATTGCTTTGCCACCCCCATCAACAAGATCTGGATAATGTGGGATGATGATATCTCAATAGACATAATCAAAGTTGAGGAACAAGTGACTATCATCAAAATCAAATCCCCTCCTCTATCAACAGAATGTCAGATAGGATTCATATATGCTAAGCACACCATCCGTGAGAGGAATGAACTTTGGCAAGCCTTAGAAAATTTTAAAAATGAATCTCTGTGTCTCATAGGTGACTTTAATGTCATCCGCAAAAATGAGGAATATTTAGGAAACTCCATTCCCAACCAAAACAGTCTAAGTAATTTCAACACCTTCCTAAATGACCAAATTTACACCGAAATCCCAACCTTTGGTAGCCAATTCACCTGGACTGGCATGAGAAACAAAGGGAGGGTCTGGAAACGACTAGATAGAGGGATCTCCAATAATGATTGGTGGTCCAACTTCCCCAGCTCCAAAATTAAAGCTCTGTCCCGAGAAGGGTCAGACCATACACCATTAATTCTGACTGTAGCTGATACACCTCCTTTGAATTCTCCAAAGCCTTTCAAGTTCCAAGAGTGCTGGATAAATCATCCCACCTTCATGAATCTAGTGGAAAACACCTGGAACACACCCACTCACCTTAAAGGGATGAGCAGACTGGTTTTTAAACTTAAGACCCTAAAAAGAACCGTTAAAATCTGGAATAAGGAGGTGTTTGGGAATGTTTTTGATGCTGTTCATGACAGTGAAGAACTTTTACTGCAGGCTGAAAGAGATGTACAGCAGAATGAATCCACCATAACCATCCAAGCCCTAAGCCATGCCAGGGCAAAGCTAAGATTAGCACTTAAAAACCAGGAAACTTTCCTTAAACAAAAATCAAGAATCAAATGGATGAAGGAGGGGGATGCTAACTCAAAATTTTTCTATCAATCAATATCAAACAAGCATAAAAGACAAACAATATCCATGATAAAAAGTAATGATGGGAACTGGTTACATACAATAGAGGACATTGAGAAAGAAGCAGTTCATTTTTTCTCATGTCTCCTTACTGAGGAAGCACTTGACCCTTCAGGTGTCAACTCAGCATGGATCCTTGACAATATCCCAAAATCAGTAACTCATGAAATGAACGAAAATCTTCTCAAACCAGTCACCATGGAAGAGTTAACTGCCATAGTTGCCTCCATGGATAGCCACTCAGCCCCTGGACCAGACGGTTTCTCTGGTTTCTTCTTTCAAAAATGCTGGGAATTTATTAAACATGATGTGTTAGGGGCAGTGGAAGATTTCCTCGCTGGGACTGCTATCCCAAAGGCAATCTCTTCCACTATTATCATACTAATTCCCAAAAAAGAGATATGCTCAACTTTCAGAGACTTCAGACCAATAAGCTTAAGTAACTTCTCAAATAAAATCCTCTCTAAGATTCTCTCATCCAGACTTAAACCTCACCTTGATGCTATAATTACCCCTGAACAATCTGCTTTCGTATCTGGAAGAGAGATAGCTGACAATGTCCTTCTCATGCAAGAATTTACAAACCATCTCCATTCCAAATTGAGGAGTCATAACATGATTATCAAGCTCGACATGATGAAAGCCTTTGACAAAGTCTCATGGACCTTCCTAACAAACACCCTAATCAAATTAGGTTTCTCCAGTACCTTGGTCAGTCTAATCATGAGAAACATTGAATTTGCACATTTCTCACTCCTGATTAACGGGAAAACCGTTGGTTTCTTCCCGGCCTCCAGGGGTTTAAAACAGGGGGACCCCCTCTCCCCTATGTTATTTATATTGATGGTCGAAGCATTCTCCCACAACCTGAACTTTCTCTACCAGTTTGGTAATATTCACCCGTACCAACTACCCAGAGGAATGAAATCCTGCACACACCTCTCCTATGCTGACGACACAGCAATTTTTATGAAATACACTAAGCAGGGTCTTCAAACCATAATCAAGTTTCTGAAATCATACGAAATGGCCTCCGGTCAGAAAGTTAATTTTGAAAAATCAGCCTTCTTCATATCAAAACACACTCCACACAGAATCATCAATTTAATCAAAGGGGAAACTAAAATGCTAGAAGGGTCTACCCCTTTTAAATACCTAGGAAGCCCCATTTTCACAGGTAGAACCAAAAATGCATACTTCCATAACATGCTCCTCTCAGTTCAGAACAAAATTAACCACTGGAACAATAAACTATTATCTCCGGCAGGAAGGGCAACACTAATTAGGCATGTGCTGGCCTCAATGCCTATACATCTCCTAACAGTTTTGAAGCCAACCTCACACATCATTAACCTGACTCATAAGACACTTGCCAAGTTTTTCTGGAATAATAATTTAGACAAAACAAATAAACACAGAATCTGGAGATCTTACACTAAACTATGCTTCCCCTTTTTGGAAAATGGACTCAACTTTAAGAACTTGTCCACTCTAACTGAATCCTTTTCACTCAAACTCTGGTGGAAGCTGCAGAGAGGGAAATCACTATGGGCTACAGTAATGTGGTCCATGAGTGATAACCAAAAAAATTCCAAAACTTGGAAAAGGATCAAAGCTGTTAATCAAATTGCAGTAGATAATACAAAAGTAATATTGGGGGATGGTTCTATCTCTTTCTGGCACTCTAATTGGACAACCATGGGCCCCCTTACGGACCATCTGATTAACCCTCAGGAATTTCCTCTCCAAACCCTTACAGTAGCTGAATTCTTAAAAAATAGAGGCACTCTTTCATCTCAGATTAAAAACTCAATACCTGAACACATGTTCCAGCTTCTGGAACTTGATTATCACATATCTCCTGGCTATGCCGATTCTCTCATCTGGAAACCAACCCAATCAGGGGAATTCACAGTTAAATCTGCCTACGAGCTAATCAGAGCAAAGAGAACTAAGATCCCCTCCTTCACACATCTCTGGTCAAACCTCTTACCAAGAAAAATCAGCCTTTTCAACTGGAAACTCCTCAATAGGTTGATAGCCCTCCCGGATGTCCTCGTGGATTTTAATTTTCATCTACCGTCAAGATGCTGCCTTTGTTTATGTAAATCAGAATCCATACATCACTTTTTCAATTCCTGTGTGAAGGTAAAGCATCTTTGGAAACTGGTGAACTCAACTTTCAATATGCCAAATAACGATTTTCAACTCCTTTGGGACAGAGTTTTTTTCTACTGGAATGCTCAGCCTCATGATGGACCTCTTACAAAATTAGTACGTATTCTTCCATGTGTAGTCAACTGGCATCTGTGGTGTGCCAGATGTTCTTACAATTTTGAGGGTATACAACCGGATGTTATGTCCATCTTCAGGCGTATCCTTTACCATTTCAATGATATCTTTCTGGCCTTTAAACTTGAATTCAAGTGGATACTGTCACACATACCCCTTTTGTCTAGCCAGAAATCTCCTCAGCATAAGCCACCCAGAATTTTTAAATGGCTACTGCCCTCAACCTATAAACTGAATACAGACGGATCTTATCTTAGCAACGGGGTTGCGGGAGTTGGTTGCATAATCAGGGACCATCGTGGTCATGTAATTGCAGCTATTTCAAAATCTGTTTCTGTGGAATCTATCTTGTAGGTTGAAGCTTTGGCCCTGTTACATGGTATCCACCTCTTACGGGACACAGGCATATCAAGTGCTGACATAGAAACGGACTCAAGAATACTTCTTTGCATGATCCGACACCAGTTCAAAATTCCATGGCCGCTTCTGACCACGGTAAGGAAGATCTGGGAACTACTCAAAGGAAAGAACTACATTCTTCATCATATCTACCGAGAAGCAAACGGAGCGACAGATACTTTGGCGAAGATAGCCAGCCGAAATCAAGTTAGTATCATATTTGATTATGCAGATCTGCCTCCTACAGTGGCTGGGCAAGTTAAGCTTGATGCAACGGGCAGTCCTTATATTAGAGTAGGTTAAGTTTAGACATGATGTATTTTAGTTCTCAAGCTGATTCCTGATGACCTTTAGGTTAGCTACAGGCAGGTATTTTGTTTAGTTAAAGAGTCATCAGATGAATCCTCCGAGGTCAGGCATTAAGCCCCCCTCTTTGTTTGTACCTTTTCTTCAATTAATAAACGGGTAGGGGTCTGCCAAACCCCCCACCATCACAGGTGGTTTTTCTTAAAAAAAAAACTTCTGGACCTCCAATTGGTGCCCAAATGGCCCCCTAATTAACTATGTTTCTCCTGACTTATCCTCTATCCCCTCCTCTTGCACAGTAGCACAATTCATTAATAATAAATGCTCTTTCCTGTCTTAGATTAGCTCTTACTTGGACAATGATACTCTGGTTTTTCTACAGGAAGCAACAATCAATGAGGATAGGCAGGACATAATGATATGGAAACCTGAAGAGAATGAATCTTTTACCTTTAGGTCAGCATACAAGGCATTCACTCAAATATCAGGTAATTTCCTAGCTACTAAAAAGATTTGGAACTTTAGACTGAAGAAATAAATCTTCATCATTACCTGAAAGATGCTAAACCCTTAACTACCTTTTGATGATGTCCTAATTAAATGTGGTTTTAGCATTGCCTCTAAATGTCCTACCTGCAACCAATCAGATACCCTAGATCACTTTTTTAACTCTTGTCAAATTGCTTAAGCTGTATGGAATGATACCGTAGACACCTTAGATCATTTTAATCATACTTTGAATAATCTAACTGAGAGATTTTTTGCCCACTGGAACAATAAAGGCCTCCTAAAAATTCATAGACTGATTCGCAACATTCTTCCATCACTGGTTTGCTGGTGCTTGTGAAAAGCTAGAAATGCTTTTCTTTTTGAAAACACAAAATTTTCCAATCCCCAAATTTGTAGGGAAGTAAGAGATTAAGTGTTTTTAACCCTCTTGGCAAAACCTTGTTTCTCAAATGAACCACCCAATCTTAGATTTTCTATCACCTCATCAATCCCACCCTTTAGACCTCCTCCAAAAGCTTCACTTACCATTATGCATTGGGAAAGACCTGAACTAAATAGCATTAAGATCAATGTGGATGCAACCTGGTTTGTTTCTAACTCAACACTTGGCCTCATAGCTAGAGATAATAATGGGAACCCCATTTTAATCAAGACATCAAATATCACTGCCACCTCCCCCTTGAAGCTGAAATGAAAGCCATTCTTTTTTGCTTCTCTCTCTTTTCCTACACCTGCTTGCAGAATCATAATTGAATCTGATTCACTTTTAGCTGTTACTATGATCAACACACCTATGAGAGCAAGATGGTCTCTCTACACTCTTGCTTTCCAAATCCACACTCTGCTAAAAGGGGCTATACTGAAGCATGTTTTCAGAGAGTGCAATACTGTTGCTGATACAATTGCAAAGCTAAAATCCACACCCTTTTCAGAAACCAGTTAGTGTCTATCTGACCTCCCAGCTAACACTGGAGGAATTATCGACCTAGATAGGGCTCAAACTCCTTATATTTGAATACATAGATATGTTTATGATGATGATTAATACTGCTGATGTTCTTTCTCTGTCTGCAAATTTAGGTAAACAACAGATGCTGCACTTTCAAATTGCACTCCAAGTTTTGGCAACAGAAAGATTTCAATGTTGGCATGGATGCGGTATACCCACTCTCTCTTCTAATTTTCAAACCAGAACTACCAAGGCTTCGCACACATATTTTCTCAACCATTTTGGAAATACTGAATGATCTGACACCACTCATGGGATGCACACTCATTTCTGGACTAGGTCACTCTAAGATTTATTTTATACGGTACCTCATTATGACACTCAATAGATGCCCGACCAAAGTTAGAAATTAACACGTGGGGTGGGGATTTCTAATTTTGGAGAAGCATCTGCTGACACAGTTTGTACATACGTATAAATAGCTATTCAAACTCTAGTTTAGATGCTTGCTATTCTCTGCTAGTTTTAGAGGCAATAATGTTGCCTCGGCCACTATGTGTCTGGCCTGAAACATTTTTACTGTATCATTTCATCTTTAAAGGATTTGAAATCCTTATAAAAGTATCCCACACCTCTGGGTGTTTTAACCAAAAAAAAGTAAACCTAATAGTGTGTCCATAACATGTGGTGTGCCCGATGGCATACACTTCCCCGTCCCTGTCATGATAGGTGCTCTCACAACCCTTCATCAACACTTCCATTATAATTAGGAGAGTACAACAAGGTCTAACCGTTGTTGTAGGTCTGATTCTCCCCCATGCGATTACGTCCCGAGCTTTCACCATAAATGCAACTATTCCCCTCGAGTCCTATCAATTAGGCCCAAGGATTGTAGCCACCTTATCTATGATACTAGGGTTTCTTGTAACCATATCTTGCTACTAATGAAGCTATCTCTACCCAGAACACGTCAGACAACTTTACAAAGTCAGCTAAGACTGGTGCGATGTTAAGCAGACCATGATGAACTCGAATCTCCCATTCACACACTCACACAGACTGGTTCCCCTCCACCTATACAAACACACAGGTTTCTCTACCCAGAGGGGCATCGTCATGTGCGCCTTGCATGAATATGGCCCAAAGTGTGTGCCTATGTATGGTGTAATATTCATGCATTTAAACTCAAAAGCAAGCCACAAGAATATTATGAACACAAAATTAGGAGGAACTATAGAATCTAAAAAAGCATAAAGATAATACCAAAGTCACATCAATTTATCCCCAAGCTATAGAAACTACCCCCTTGATATGTAGTTCAGATATACAATTGAATTTCACATCTTAAGATAAATGCAAAATGAAAAGAAGAAAAAGATAATGTTTCCTAAGCAGAGAGTCTCCTCTACTCTTCTATGAATGAAAAAAAGCTATGATAAATTATCAAAAGTCTCAAAACCTAGTAGACTAAGGTTCTATATACAGTAGTAGGAGATTGGGCCTAGAAATAGGGTTAAAATAGGCCAAAATAGGGTAAACCCTAGCTCAGCCACCGGCCGATGCGTGGTGTCTTGGATAACACGGCCCATGGCATGTACTTGGCACGGGACGCGAGGCCTGGAATGTGCCACACCTTTTCGTGTGCACAGAGCACCGGTTCTTAAGCATGGCATGGATCTTCAATGTGGCACGGGGTGCTGGGGTTGGCGTGGGTCGCATCTGGTATTGGAGCGGGCCGTGTTATCTCTTGCAGGGCATTATCAGAGTAATGAATCTTGAGCTCTTGTTTTGCGCTTGTGGCCGTAGGGGCGGGCCATGGCCATACTTAGTGCTTTCCTTAGAAAACTAGGTTTGGGCTATGTAAAGTCTCATATCCCGCATGCTGGTCTCTGCATAATGACTTGAAATGTTGCGGGATGTCTAAAATGGGATGTCATGCACCAATACTTAATTGCATGGAGGGGTCATTCGGTTTGTGCTTAGCAGCCCATCATGTCTGGCATGGGTCGCACCACTAATTCATGTTAGTGTCCATGGTGCAGGGAATCTCCTTTGGCATGAGCCATTGGTGCTAAACCATGCACGACCCTCGATGTTCTGTTGGTGCTTCAGCCTACTGAACTAGTTTCCTTCGCTATGGAAAAACTGCTAGTTCAATTTGAGAGTTTTAGTAGTTGATTTTATAGTACTTGAGAAGAAAAATCCAATGGAACCAACTCTAAAGGCATATTCTTCTTGGATCATTCTCGGACTGAGGTACAACTCGTCGGACCATGATTCCCCATTTATCCGTTGGTCGCTATGAACTCTATAGCCGCCTATGTTTGGCTTCAATCTCCTTCTATCACGCATTGATGATTGTGGCCTTTTTCTACTACCAATATAGAGGTGACTGCCCTTTGTCTCTACTACCAGCCTCACAGACGACCTTCAATATCTTCTACCGCCCTTACGAACGACCTTGACATAGAATGTAAAAAACAAGTACCCACTGGCGACCTACCAAAGATGATCAAAAGTAATATCAAGGAGCCATGGATACAAGATGTCTATTAGTACCAATTAAGACTATAAAGCACGTGATTTAGACATGAAAAACAAACATGGTTGTCTAACCCTTTGTCACGTAAACTCAACTAATACTAGCAATCCACCAAGCTAAAGTAACTAAAATGTATGTCAAATGCACCGGTTAACAAACACAAAATGAAGCAGATAACTGATTAAGCAATTATTCGATATAGTGCTAACCATTTTTCTCAGTTCTACATTTCATCCTGCTTTCATCGCTATGACCATGCATTGTCTAGCTGTTTGCTGGTTTCCCCTTATCTTTGTGATTCCTGCTAGAGTTGGGAACTTCATCACTATGTGATATGGGGACCATATCACCTTTATTGTATTCATCTAAGGCATACCAATAATGGCGCTAAATGGAGTTGGTGTGTCAATAAAAATAAAGTCACACATGATGGTGCAATTTTTGTCATTCTCTCCTATGGTAACATGCAGTTGTATGTTACCCAAAGGCATCTCTGTTCGCCTTGTAAATCCCACTAGAGAGGATGTAGACTCCTTCAAATCAATTCGTTTGAATCCTTACTTATCAAAGCAATCAACAAACAGTATCTCGACTACACTTTCGTCATCCCCAAATACTCTATGAACCGTGGCATTTCCAATCTTAACGATAATGACCATCGGGTCATTATGAGGAGAAGCATTTAGAACTGCATCCTCTTCACTAATGTTATTGTTTCATTTGAGAAAAATCTCTTATCATCATATTCTTGCAGTGGAGAGTATCTAGCTTTGGATTTTCAAGAATTGTTAGACAGAGATTCGGTTGATCGATGAATTGAGAGGATTACTTTTTCTGGGGTATCATTCACCGGGTCTTCCTTGTAACACACTACTGCTATCATCTTCTGATGTTTCCTTTGTGTATCCGCTATGCCTTGGTTTTTTTCCATAGAGCTTCTTGCTTTGTTAGCTTTGTTTTACCGGCTTCCTCTATCTTCCTTTTTGTATTGGTTTGGATAGTCATTCCTCAATTTTCCCTCAATTTTCCTTCTCAAGTCTTTGCAATATTCAATGTTGTGTCCATGGTCCTTGTGAAAGGCACAATAGTATTCTCTAGATCACTTCTCTCGTGGTGATATCATTGGTGCAGGTTTGCGAAACAGCTCCCTGTTCGCTTGCCATATTTCTTTTCGCGACTTTGTCAAAGGAGTTTCTTAAAATGGTGTGGCCTGTACCCCTGGTTCTCTTCCTTTGAAAGGAACACTTTCTTTCTAATTCTTGACAACACCTCTTTGTGGATTCTCTGTTATCTTCTTCACCTCTCTCACGTTCTATCATGTGGTTGTTTGCCTCTTCAATTTGCACAAACTGCTTAATCATATTTTGCGATTCCCTTGAATTTGCCGACATATTTTTGTGAATTCCTAGTAGAATTCTCTCGATCGCATGTCCCCTGTGAATGGTCCTAACGAGGATTGGAATGAAAGATCGTGAACTTGAAAACTTTAAGTGACGAACCTTTTGTGGTAATCTGCGAGATTTTTGTCACTTTGTTGGGCTATGTGGTTTGGGTCCACTATTGTTTTGATAAAATTCTGCTTCTGATAGAAGCACCCCAAGAACAAATATGACAACTTCGCCCAGGACCTAATACTTCCATTTGGAAAGTCTTCGTACCATGTGATCACTGTCGAAAATAAGAGATAAGGAAAGCTTTGCAAACTAACTCAATTTCTGCATCGCAAAATTGCATGCTGTTACGATAGAAATGTAAGAATTCCTTTGAATCAGTCATCCCAACATATATTTTAATGTGCATGGTAGCTTGAAATCCTTTGGCATTTTGAAATCGTGAAAATGCAGTGCTAACGATGACTTATCTGCATCATCATCTGCCACTAAATCTCTCATTCTACAGACTTAAGTCTCTCATGCCTTTGACTTGCCTTTTTATTTGTTTTCGGTGATTTTGGTTTGATAGTGATAAAGAACCGATTGTACAGATGTTCTCTATTATTTTCGAAGAATGCCGAAAAAGCTTTCCTTTTTTTTCTTGATTTTTTAGGAGATTCTGCTTCTTCTTCATCATTATCCGAATCTTCTATGTTGTGTTCCTTCCCTTTACTGGGAATGTGCGCTTGATATTAACTAAGATGAATGCTCTTATTGCACCCCCACTATTCATTCTCGTGTATGGTGATTCTGGCTTCTTTCACTTCTGGTGAACACCATTGTTTACCCTAAAGAGAATGAAGGACTCAAAAAATTGTTTTTCCCCACAGGCGATGCCAATGGTGTGGTATTCCCGGTCTGGTTAGGTGGTTGATGTTCACTTCATATCACTATAAACCTGCAAAACGGATCCCAGAAGTAATTTTGGGAATAAGGCTCTGATGATCAAGTCAGTTTTTTTCTTCAGAGAATTGGTCTTTCTCAGTTTAGTTGCACTTACCTTAGCCAGCGCCAATATTCTTGTATTTATAGTAGATTGTAGTAGTGGCTCCGTATTGTTATGATTTATGATCGTGGTCTACATCCTGGTCACTATAAACTTTGTTCGTGTCTTGTTTCAGGGCTGAGACCTGATTCTGGCTCCATCTCTCTCAATTCCTGACTTAGTAATTTTCGACATGATCCTACTTTTCTCGGTTCACATCTAACATCTCTTGTGCGTGATTGTGTTTATTAGTCTGCAGCTAAATCTTGTGTTGGGCCTCAAGGCCAACATTATGTGGTCAATGAGCTAGGTATACACCACCAGCTGAATAAAGATTGGATTATAGTACTATTTATTAAAGGTATGGATATTACTCATTTCAACTTTTTATCGAATCATAAACGAGTCGAGTTAAAATTTGTTTAATATCACGCACATAAAAGACATTAATTTTTTTAATGCAAAATTGAGCATAGAGTTGGAATATTTAATAATGAATTGAAGAAGAATTTCGATAGAAAATTTGACTAGAAAGTAGTTCTGACAAGTAAATAATAAATTTAAACCCCATAAATCAATTTACTAATAAATAATCACACAAGAAATTAAGTTTAAAACACAAAAAATGGTTAGTAATTTTATTATCCAAACCTATTTACATTTGACCAATATTGATTGAGGCGGAATGTGTATTATAGTAGAATAAAAAACAATTGTTTATGGGGTTTCCAAGGATAATCTCGTTTCCAAGGATAGGAAAGTATAGTCCTGAGGAGAGGAGAATGAGAATTCATAGGTACTGATTAAAGAGAAATTAGATAAACTTCAATAAGACTATTAAGGTAAAATAATTATGGAAAATTTTGTCCCATTCAGATTCGATGAAATTGTTGTGTTCTTGTTCTAGTTTTTCTGACGATAATTGATCTACTTCATTATGCGTGTGTTAACTAATGCATTTGGCATATTTTTTAGTTGGTTTTGTTGGGTGGATTACTAGTATTAGTTGAGTTTATGTGAGAAGGAGTTTAGACGGCCATGTTTGGTTTTCTTGCCTAAATCCCACGTTTTGTAGACTTAATTGGTACTAATGGACATCTTGTATCCACGGGCTCCTTGATCTTCCTTGTGATAATCTTTAGTAGTTCGCCCGTGGGTACTTTTTGTTTACAATCTATGTGAATGTTGTTCGTAAGGGCGGTAGAAGATATTGAAAACCGTTCACAAGGACGGTAGTAGAGACGAAGGCCATTCACATTAGAATGGTAGTAAATGAAGGCCACAGTCATCAATACGTGATAGAAGGAGGTTGAAGTCAATGATAGGCGGCAACAAAGTTCGAAGCGGTCAACGAAGAAATGGGGAATCATATTCCAATTAGTTGTGCTCAAGTCCAACAACGGTCCAAGAAGAATTAGCCTTCAAGGCACAAACGGTTCTTCTTCTCGAGTACTATAAAATCGACTACTAAAATTTTCAAATTGGACTAATGGTTCTCCCATATAGAAGGAAACTAGTTAGGCTGGCAAAGGCACAAACGGGTCGGTGTGAACCATGCATGGTTTGGCACAAATGGCCCATGCCAAAAGAGCTGCCCCGCGCCAAGAAGACCAGCGCAAGGCTACAGAGTGGCCTACGCCAGATGCCACGGGCCACTAACACCTAGCGAAGAACCTCTCCACACGGCTAAGTATAGCGCGGGACGTCCCATTTTCGGCGTCCCGCGCCGTTCCACGCTCAATATGCTAAGACTAGCTAGCGGGGTGTGGGGAATCACACGGCCCGCGCCAACGGCCACTGTCGTGGATCAGAACCTCAGTTTTTAGCACCCTAACGATGCCCCACAGGAGACAATGTGACCCAAGCAAGGGGTTAAACATGACCCACACAAAACATCGCTCCCTACATGACATGAAGATCTGTGCCACGCCCCAGATCCACCGCCCTGCACACATGAAGAGACACGATGCGTACCAGTCCTCGTGCCCCGTGCCAAGGACACGCCACGGGCCACAACTGAGATGCCCCGTATTGGGCAGTGGCTGAGCTAGGGTCTACCCTATTTTGGCCTAATTTGGGCCAATTTTTAGGCCCAATCTCCTACTATATATAGAACCTTTGTCTACTAGGTTTTCATATAGAATACATTACATATGATAGATTAGATTTCAAGATTCATTTTGAGATTCTCTTTTTAGTAGAAACTTCATCTTTTTCTTTTCTTGATTTTGCTTTGATCCAAAGATGTGGAATTCAAAGCTTCATTGGAATTCCAAATCAATGGAGTAGTTTCTATAGCTTGGAGATAAATTGTAGTGACTTGGTCTAATCTTTATGCCTCTTGAGATTCTTTAGTTCATCCTAATTTTGTGTTCATGATATTATTGTGATTTGTTCTTGAGTTTAAATGCATGAATAGTAAACCATATATAAGCACACAATTTGGGCTATATTCATGTGTGGTGCAAATATCAATGCCCCCTTGGCAAGAGAAACCTGGCTGTTAGAATGGGTAGAGGAAGATGCATCTGCGTGGGTGTGTGCATGGAAGATTCGAGGTCACTCTGATCTACTTACCATTGCACCAGTCTTAGCTGACTTCGTAAAGTTATCCGAGAGCTAACAGGTAGAGATAGCTAAATAGTAGCATGATAGGGTTACAAGAAACCCAAGTATCATAGATAAGGTTCCTACAACCCTTGGACCTAATTAATAGGACCCGAGGGAAGTAGTGTATTCATGGTGGAAGCCCGGAACATAATCACACGGGGGAGAAAAAAAACTACAACAACGGTTGGTTCTTGTTGTACTCCCCTAATTACAATGGCGGCGTCGATGGAGGGTTGCGAGAGCACCCACCGTGACAGGAACGGGGAAGTGTATGCCATCGGTCACACCACTTATTATGGACACTCTATTAGGTTTGCCTATATTTCTATGTGAATGAATCAGGGATAGAAGCATTAGATTGACCAAGTTGTTCAATGATTTCGCTAAGTGCTTAGCTTAATATTGTATTTGTGTTTTTTACTTTTCATATTTTGTAGTTGTTGGATTGAAAAACCAACCCCCCTATTTGCATGTTTACTTTGCTAGCTGTTCCTTTCACTCGTATGGATTGACGACCCGTACGAGATTGTGTTTGAGTTGATACATTAGACCTAGCATCTCTGGGGACAAACCTAGGGCTTACTGCTAACTACCCTACGGGTAGCGTAGCAGTAGGAACATGGTGCAAAACTATAAATTTCTATCTTCTAACCACACTGCCTCCAACCGGGTTAGTTATAAGCTACGATTTTAAGGACCCTGGTGGGAGGTAGGTCTGAATTTTGGCACCAGTGTCGGGGATGATATCAGTCTAGGTATCAATTTAGGCATAATGAGTTAGTAGAGTAGTTAGTTTAGCTTTTATTTTGTTTCTATATTTTGTTGATTCTTGGTTGGAGCTCTTGGTATAGTTATTTTGTTGCCTTTTGATCCGTTTGTTAGTGCTGTATTCGGAAGGGTATTGTTTGGCACTAGTTTATGGTAAACACTCATACTACTAATCTAGGCATCTTACACTACCCAACTGAGAACACAGGGTGTCGGAGGAGAAAGAGGCAAAGATCTAGATCACAAGTTCAATCGAGGCCGGAAGTAGTAGTAGAAGATCTGCTAGTATTGGTGGATGACAACCGCACCCTATGGGAGCTCATGGCACCCAACTTAGAGAATAAACCTCTATGCATCACATTTCCACCATTACCCCCCCCCCCCTAATGTGAGTTGTTAGCTAAAAAGTGGCATGATCCATTGTCTTCCTACATTTCATGGATTGGCGGGGAAGGAACCAAAAAAACATCTTTTGGAGTTCCATTTGGTGTGCACGAATATGAAGCCCGTGGGAGTGTCCAAAGATGACTAAAACCTAAGAGACTTCCTATTTTCCCTTTAAAGTAGTGCCAAGGATTGGCTCTACTACTTGGAAGGAAAAGTGTATCAAGTCCAAGTGTGTGGAGTTTGCAACTAGCCCCAAAGTCATAGATGGCTTACATGAGGTGAAGGAAATTTCCTACAATAGCCGCAGAAGACCACAATTAGATAGGGGTCAACCACAAGGGTTCCGAGGGAACCAAGGAGATATAAGGCCGGACTCCAATGCAAAGTCATTCAACCCAAGTTATCAAGATCATCCTAATTTTTTATGGAGGGAGGACAACCAACCTCATGGATACCGGGGAGGACAATCTCCACCTCAACCATATCCTAGAGGTGAAGGCCTTTCCAACAATCATGCCTCACTCTACAAGTTGGAACATGATGAGATCTTAGAAGCCATCAGTCAATTGGGGAAGAAACATGAAGTCTTCGTGGAGAGAACAAGGTGAGTGATTAAGACCCTTCGAAATAGAGCCTTATCAAGTATAAAAAATCTTAAAGTTCAAGTCGGGCAACTTGCCACTTTGGTAAGCCGCCTTAAAGCCAAGGAGGCTGGAAAACTACCTTCCCAACCGGAGATTAACCCAAGGAACGTGAGTGCACTTAAATTGAGAAGTGGTATGGAAGTTCGTGAGACCGAGAAGAAGATAATGCAAGAAGATGAAAAGATGGTGGAGGCTATCAAAACACACTTCAAAGAGGAGGAGATTTTGGTCAAGGAAGCACCCTCCAAGGAACTTCCACCGCTCGAGGCACAGGTAACTATTCCACCTCCATTTCCAAATGCTTTGAAGAGACAACCAAAGGTGGTGACAGATGATGTAAACATTCGAAAAGTCTTCAAAAAGGTCAAGGATACCATCCCTATCTTGAAATTAATTGAACATGTGCCCTCATATACTAAATTTCTTAGAGTTTCATGCACAAAGAAATAGCACAGGCCAACTAAGAGGTTAGGACATTTGAAAATGGGTGAAGTCACCGTTTTGAACCATAAGAACTTACCTAAGAAATGCGATGACCTCGGAATGTTTTCTATCCCTATCTATTTAGGTGGTAAACTTATGGAGCATGCCATGATTGATCTAGTGCATCCATTAATGACATTCACCGACTCAATGATAGCAAGACATGGAGATTCATTCCTATTGGCCAAAAAACGATCTGAATGTAAGGATGGTGTTGTGGAGACCTCTCCACGATAATGTCATCATGAGTGGAGTCACCGATGGCGATTCCGGAGACCCACAGGTAGGTGTTTCTAACTAGAATGCATGAAAAAGAAAATAAGTCGTGGGGGCGACAATAAAAATACGCTGTTTCTTTTGCTTCCGTGTTTTGATTAGATAGTTTTTTTGCGTGAATCCTGTTTTGCTATGTGGATTTGTGAGATGAAACTCTTGTTTGTTTGGGAATTTGAGTTTGAGACTTGTGATTTTGTTAGAATGGAATTAAAATTGGACGAGCGATGTAATCTTTTGAAAAAAAGAGGGAAAAACCAAGGATTAGGGAAAATATTGGTGTATGCATCGTGCCAAGATGCATGGCGCGATGCTATGCCTCGTGCCCAAGTGCTTGGCGCGAGGCTCTATCTCGTGACAAAAGTTTGGCACGAGGAAATGTTTCATGCCATGATGTTTGGCGCAAGCCTATGGTTCGCGCTCGACATATTTGCTCGTAAAAGAAAAATTTTAATTCTTCTTTGTTATGATAATGTAAATATTTGAAATTCTGATTCTCAAACTTAAAAAAATGCATTTTTGGTGCAAGAATTTTTTAATTCCCTAATTCCTTAGGATTTGTAAATACTTCCAATATCCCTTGGCAACGGATTGCAAATCACAATCCTCTCTGAATAGTGAACAGTACCAATTTCTCTCTTCTCTCACCTCACAATCTCTGAATCCAACCTCCTTTCACGCCGGAAACGGCTTTCTTTCGCCGCTAACAGCTCTTCCCTGTCAACAAGCAACGGTGCTGACCACACCTCCGTCACAGGTGGCCACCATGGCAGAGAACGGCAATCCTATAACCATACAAAAAACTTTCCTCTCTGCACTCCAAGCAAAATCCCCCCCCCCCTCTCCGCCAATCTCTTCCAGACAATCCCAAATTGATCCCAAAATCAGAACATTTGGGTGAGCCAGCATGTCTATACACTGAGGAAGAGATCTTAACACTTTCCACCCACTATGCCAATGCCCTGGTAGTCAAATTTACTAAAGGCAGGCTCTCAATGGAGCAACTGGAATCATCTTTCAAAACAGTGGGGTTTGCTGGAAAATACCAATTGGGGTCACTGGATTTCAAGCACGTCCTCATCAGATTTGACCAGATTAATGATTATCAGAGATGCTAGATCAAAGGAAGCTGGGTTTTCAATGGAGTGCAGATGAAAATCCTCAAATGGTCTTCGGATTTTTCAGCACACAAGGAATCCCCAATTGTTTCGGTATGGTGCACAATCAGGGAAGTTCCCCTGTACTATTATAATGCTTCTCCTATTGAATCTATTGGAAATAGCATAGGTAATTTCATCAAGAAGGACTTAGCCACTGAAATGTTAACCAGGCCGTCTACCATTAAGTTATGTGTTGAGATAGATCTTCAGAAACCTCTTAACACCTTTATCAGATTAGGATCAACAAATAACAATCGGAAATATAATATTGAGTATGAGGATATCCCCCTGTATTGTGATCACTGTGCTAAACTGGGAAATTCACTCGGTCAGTGTAAAATTGTCTCCCATAATAATGTTGAACCAATGCCTAAATGGTATGCTACTGGGCATAAATTTGCAAAAGCCCCTGCTATGTTTACTAACAATCAACCTTCCTCAGATAAGCCCAACTAGGAAAGCATATCTCATCAGCTAGCTAATACTAACTGTGCCTCTAATCCTTTGGCATATGGCCCCGAGACAACAGGAGCAATCACTCAGATTACCACACCTCAGTTAACTCAACCACCTCCCCCAGACCACCCATCAGTAACACAAGCCTTGGATAAATCCCATACAGCCCTTAGGGAACTAATAAACCTAACAGAAGTTACTGTCCTAATAACCCTCCACTTTCACACCAAGGAAATATGGAAAATAGATTTGCATTTTTGCAGGATATGGAGGATCTGTCGAACTCTGATGAAGGTCTAATTCAGGACCCTCTGGAATCCTTTGACGATGTTTGTGAAGTTGCTTCAGATGCTCACTCTCAGGCCACCCCTGTGGTAGTTTCAAGTAATCTATCAGGTAAGAATAATGGCCAAGGGTTAAGACCAAAAAGAATTATCTTGTCCAATTGAACAAGATGATGCTAAGATCTGCCACTAAAAGCCATAAATCAGTTGACCAATGATGCACCCTGTCAAACTTAACTTTTTGGTTCGGAATGTGAGGGGAATTGAAACTTCTATGCTCAGATTGAAACATTTGATTTTGAAAAATAAAATTCAACTATTATGTATTATAGAGCCTATGCATGATAACTCTCAATGCCAATCCTACATGCAGAAACTGAATTTTTCCAATAACCTTCCTCTTCATAATGGTAAGATCTGGCTAATGTGGAATGACTCACTGAATGTTAATCTTATATGTCACCATGAGCAATTCCTAAATGTTAAAACCATTCACTTTGGCTCTAACTCTCAGATGGAAATAGTTTTTATTTATGCCCTTAGGAATAGAGAAGGTAGGAAGTTACTATGGCATGCCCTAGGTCTTCTCCCACTAAACGAAACTGTTTTTATAGGTGATTTCAACACAATTGTCACACCTGATGAATATAGAGCCCCTAGCTCTCCTAATCTAGGCAGCATTAGGGATTTCCATAATTGGATTAACACCAAAGGAATACAGGAGATTAATACTGTAGGGAATATTTTCACATGGACCAACGGTAGACTGAGAAACCCTACTTCTAAAAGATTAGATAGAGGTCTGTGTACACTCTAATGGAGCAATAAATTCCCAGCTTTCTCCATACAGATCCTCAATAGGCAATCCTCGGATCATTCACCCCTCTTGTTCCAAATTGCTACTCAGACTCCCTCATACCCAAAACCTTTTAGATTTCTAACTGTTGGTTCAATAGGCCTGATTTCTTGGATTTAATCAGAACAAACTGGGTTTCTCCTATTCACCAAACAGGTATGATGGGGCTATATCTTAAGCTAATTAGAGTTAAGAAAGTAATTAAAATATGGAACAAAGAGAGCTTTGGTAATATTGACTCTAATGTAATGATGGCTGAGGATAATCTCAGAAGACAGGAAGTAATCTGTGATTTATCCCATTCAGAAACTGAACTTATCATTCTTAATGAAAAAAGGGCACTTCTTCTCAGAGCTTTAAAAGAGAGAAAAATTCTGGAAACATAAGTTAAGATTGAATTGGTTTAAGTGTGGGGATAATAATACCCAATTTTTCCATAAATCTGTTCAGGAGAAGAACTGTAGATTGAATATTTCAAAAATCAAAAACTCGTTTGGTCAATGGCTGGACAATTTTATAGACATTCAGAATGAAGCTGTCAAATACTTCTCAGACCTGCTAACTGAATCTAGGAACCCTGTAGATTCCATCTACTATCCACACTTCCTTAGCCAGATTCCTTCCATCATCACTGAGCAAGATAACACTAGTTTATCTAGGCATGTAACAGAAACTGAACTCAAATCAGTGGTCATGGGGTTGAATAGGAATAGTAGCCCAGGGCCGGATGGCTTCTCTAGTAAATTTTAAATCAAATGCTGGGATTTCATAAAAGATGACCTCTTATCTGCAGTGAATGATTTTCTTCTGGGATCTAACATACCAAGAGGTATCTCTAGCACTTGGATAACTCTTATTCCTAAAAAACCTACCTCATCATCTTTTGATGATTTCAGACCTATTAGCCTTTCTAATGTTGCTAATAAAATTTGCTCTAAGGTTCTCATGGAAAGAATGAAACCATATATGGACAAACTAATTTCGCCAAACCAAAATGCTTTTATGAAGAATAGAGATATCTCAGACAATATCCTATATCTCCAAGAGATGGTTAGATTCCTTGACAAAAAAATAGGGTACCAAATTGTATGCTTAAACTGGACCTGAAAAAGGCTTTTGATAAGGTTAGCTGGGGTTTTTTACTGAGTATTTTGCATAAATTTGGTTTCTCAGGTAAATTTCTTAAGGCGGTCATGAACAACCTTTCCCAGGCTTACTTCTCTGTGCTCATCAATGGTAATCCTGTTGGTTTTTTAAAATCAACTAGAGGAATCAAACAAGGTGATCCCCTTTCTCCTTTACTGTTCAATATCTTTACTGAATCCTTCTCCATGAGCCTTTCATTCATCTTTCAAAATAACAGTTTGCAATATTTTTCTCTTCCCTCTACTATTTTACCAGTCACCCACTTAAGCTATGCTGATGACACCATAATTTTTATGCAAGCTTCAAAATTGGGTCTAATTAGGATTAAAGCATTCCTGCAGATATTTGAGTTAACATTAGGACAGGAAATCAGTATGAAAAATCAGAGTTTTACATTAGCAAGAGAGCTACAGTCACTAAGAAACATCATATTAGGTTTATCCTAGGAATGAAGAGAGGTATTTTCCCATTTAAGTACCTAGGCTGTCCTATTTTCAAAGGAAGAACCCTATCAAGATATTTCCATCCCTTTATCGAAACTATGGATAAGAGATTTAAAAACTGGAAGAATTGATGGTTAAGTGCAGGAGGGAAAATGACACTGATCCAATCATGCATAGTCTCTCTTCCTCATCATATTTGGACTATTTGTAAACCTCCGACATCTATTGTAAAATCCATGGAAAAAAGAATGGCCCGTTTCTTTTGGGGGGAAATTGAGGAAAAAAAATAAGGTATGGAAAAAGTGGACTGACATTGCTATCCCTAAATCTCATTATGGATTGGGTTTTAGATCTATCAAGTCAATTATTGAAGCTTGCTCACATAAATTATGGTGGAAAAGCCAATTAGGGAACACCTTGTGGGCCAAATTCCTGTGGTCCTTTCCACAGTCCCATAAGAAGTCCAAAACATGGAAGAGAATCTGTGAGGTAAACCCTATTGCAGAAAAAAATTCACCGATTATTCATGGGCAAGGTAAATGTGATTTCTGGGCTGCTAACTGGTGCCCAAATGGCCCGTTGATAAATTGTATCCTATCTCACATCACTTCCCTGTTTTCCCCCTGTTCAGTAGCTGATTTTATAAATAACAAAGTATCAATTTTGCCTAAGATCGTTCCTTTTCTGGAAAATTATACTTTTCTTTTTTTTGCAGGGTGCAAAAATTGTACATGACAGAGAGGACAAGATGATTTGGAAACCTGAAGAGACTGGTAGATTCTCTTTCAAGTCAGCTTACAAAACTCTTACATATATACCAGGTAATTTCCCAGTAACTAAGCTCATATGGAACTCTAGGTTACCTAAGAAGATCTCCATCTTCACATGGAAATTTCTCAACTCATTCTTTCCTTTTGATGATATCCTCATTAAATGTGGTTTTAGCTTGGCTTCAAAATGTCCTATATGCAATCAATCTGACTCTCTGGAACATTTCTTCATTAACTGCCATCTTGCTAAATCTGTTTGGATTCAGAGTGCTCGTTTAGTTAATTTCAACCTGCAAAATGTCCATAGTGTTGTGGATACTTTCTTCATCTTTTGGAATTGTAGTGACCTTTCTGGGTATCAAAAAATAATATGTCGACTGTTGCCTGCATTGATCTGCTGGGCTTTATGGAAGGCTAGAAATGAATACTTTCTTGAGGACAAACCCTTTTATTTTACCCATATAAGCAAGGAAGTTATAGATACTCTTAATCTTTCCATTTCAGCCTCTCCCTGCCTCCCCAATATACACCATAACTCATGCAACCAATCCCATTCTCTGATATCCCTCCCCAGACCACCACCAAAGCCAATCATCTCCACTGTATACTGGGAATTTCCAGGTCCCAATGTCATCAAGGTTAATGTGGATGCCTCATGGTCTACTGCATCTGTTTTTATTGGCTTAATTGCTCGTGATAACCAGGGTTTCCCACTCCTAATCAAGTCAGAGTCCATATCAACCATTTCACCACTGGAAGCTGAAATAAAGGCAGTCCTTCTGGCATGTCAAATCTGTATTCCTAGATATCCAAAATTCATTGTTGAATCTGACTCTTTACAGGCAGTTCATATAATCAATGATCCATCATGCTCCAAATGGACTTTATACCCATTGGTTTTCCAAGTTCACACACTTCTATCCCAGGTTTCTCTTAAGCACATATACAGAGAATGTAATTCAGTGGCTGATGCTATTGTTAAACACCACTCAACCTCCCTGATGGATTTTTCACTTAATTTGAATAACATTCCGGCACATATTAAAGGGCTAATTTATATGGATAGCATTCATACACCTTATATTAGAATCCATAGGCAAGCCTCTAAAGACGATTGATACTGCTGATCTTTCCTTCCTTTTTGCCACAGGGGAGCTCAAAACCACTTTTACTATCCACATTCCTGTGCTTGAGGAAACATTCGTGTGCCCCAGGGGACATCTGTGTGCTCGAGGGGACATCCGTGTGCTCGAGGGGACTTCCAACTGGTCGAGAAAACATCTGTGTGCTAGACGGGACATTTGTGTGCTCGAAGGGACATCCGTGTGCTCGAGGGGACATTCGTGTGCTCGAGGGGACAGTCGTGTGCTCGAGGGGACACTCTTGTGCTCAAGGGGACATCCGTGTACTCGAGGAAATAGTCGTGTGCTCGAGGGAACATTCGTGTGCTCAATGGAACTTTGGACTGCTCGAGAGAACATTCGTGTGATCGAGGGAACTTCTGTGTGCTCAACGGAACTTTCGACTGCTCGAGGGGACTTTCGACTGCTCGACAGGATATTCGTGTGCTCGAAGGGACTTTTGACTGCTCGACGAAACTTTAGACTGCTCGACGAAACTTTAGACTGCTCGACGAAACTTTAGACTGCTCGACGGAAGTTTTGACTGCTCGAGGGGACATTCGACTGCTCGACGGGACATTCAACTGCTCAATGGGACATTCGTGTGTTCGAGGGGACATCCATGTGCTCGATAGAACTTTAGACTGCTCGATGGATCTTTCGACTGCTCGAGGGGACTTCCGACTACTCGAAGGGACATCCGTATGCTCGAGAGGACATTCGTGACCTCGATGGGACATCCATGTGCTCGAGGGGACTTACGACTACTCCAAGAGACACTTGTGTGCTCGATGGGGCATTCATGTGCTCGAGGGGACATCCGTGTGCTCGAGGGGACATCCGTGTGCTCGATGGGACATTCGTGTGCTCGAGAGGCATTCATGTGCTCGAAGGGACATCTGTGTGCTCGAGGGGACATTCGTGTGCTCGAGGGGAAATTCGTGACCTCGAGGGGAGATCCATGTGCTCGAGGGGACTTACGACTACTCCAAGAGACACTCGTGTGCTCGATGGGACATTCGTGTGCTCGAGGGAACATCCGTGTGCTTGAGGGGACATCCGTGTGCTCTAGGGGACATCCGTGTGCTCCAAGGGACATCATTGTGCTAGAGGGGACTGCTACAGGAGACATTCGTGCTCTCGAGGGGACATTCGTGCTCTCGAGGGGACATTCGTGTTCTCGACGAGGCCATTCGTGTGTTCGAGGGGACTTCCGTGCACACGAGGGAACATTCGTATGCTCGAGCTACATTCGTGTGCTCGAGATGATTATGCTTGGCTTTTCCCGGTTAGTCAACAACATACTCCTCCGGCTGTTTTCACCATGGTCTGCAAGTTTCTCCTGATTACGAGCTCGGAATACCAACAACGGCAGGCTTACTACCCTAATTCCTCCATCGATTTTACTTATGATTATGACTGACTGGTTGTTGCCTGGCCAAAGTAATGAATTAACACTGGGTGTGAACATTCGCTACTTTGGAATCGCAACTACCTTTCTCTTCTAGATCTCGCACATATATAGACTTATAGTTATTAGTATCTGATCATTCTTTTGGAGGCAATAATGTTGCCTTTTTGTATAAAACTACTATGATGTCACTGGCTCGTAAATTATGTGGCTTGGGGTACCAATATATCAACCCCCACCCTCGGGTGTTTTCAGTTAAAAAAAATTCCAATATCCCTTGGAATTAATTGACTTGTACTATTGTCCCCTAAATTGAACATTTTAAAATTCCATTCTTATCCTAATTGTACCTCTCGCCCTAGTCACATTGGCTGAAATTTTAATCTCATAGTACATTTCCCCACCTAATTCTATCATTTGACACGTTCTTTCTTCTCAAGAAACTCACTCTCACACACTCTTGGTGTAACTAAAAAAAGTGAAGCTTCTAATCCAAAAGTTAGAAATATTTGCTTCTTCTTTTGTGGGTCTTACAAATCCTAGCTTCAAATTTTGGGTAACCCTTTGAGCTCTTTATTTATATGCTTTACTTGACATTGTGGTGGTGTTATTTAAAGCATGAATTTTTAATGAGTGTGTTTTGAGATATGTGTTTGAGTTTGAATGAATGATCTTGTGTTGAAGAAAGAGTTGGGAGGATTGATGTGCTATTATGCATGAAAGATATGATCCATAGTCTTGGGTGATTTGGGAGGGAGTGAATATTTGTTGCATGATCTTATTGATGGGTTGGTGATAACCTACATGAGTTTGTTGCTTGATAAGGAATGTTCTTGTTTGAATAGCACACATGCGTAGAATATCATGTCATGAATGGTTGAGTTATTTATGTTGTCTTATTGAATTGGAGGCCATGCTTTGTTTAGGATCATATCACCACTCTTGTTCTTATTTTGTTAGGATGCAACCTAAGAAGAATGACTCGGATAAGGACAAGTCCACTAGGGGTGAGAAGAGGAAGAAGTTGACGAAGGGTGCAAACCCTGAGCTAAAGACTTCCATTCTTTGTAACCCCACATCTGTGACCGAGGATTTTATGGGTTCATCCAAAATTTCTGGGACTGCAACCCGGAGGTTGAGAAACTTGAGAGAGCTAAAGGGGAGTATTTTGGAGACGAGGTTTGCTTGCACGGACACCTTGGCAGCTCTAGGTTTACTTGAGCTGGTCACTTACATGTTGAGCCAAGTAGGTCAAGAAGAGTTTCTAGAGAAAAACTCCAAGACGTACATTTGGTGGACCCTAGAGTTCCTGGACGATAAGGAGTACAAGATGACCCACCGGGAGGTAGCGCGGGCCTTTGGGTGGAGGTATGACAAGGAGATCCAAAAGATCCACCGACAAGAGTTACCTTTTTCTCTTGGATGTTTTTGGGTGCAACTAACGGGCACGGATCAGAAGAACTTGTGCAAGAGTACCGCCATAGTTCATCCAGCGTTCCATTATGTTTGGAGTCTATTGGATATAGGAGTTTTTTGCCACAATGAACTAATGCAATGCTTGAGTTTGGATGTTTATTGACTTTGGGCAATGAATTCCGAGGTTAAATTTTACCCAAACTTGGTGGGGTATTTTGTGCAGGAATGTTTAGCGATGGGACACAGGAAGAGTGGTAAAATCTCTATGTGAGGTATGGTTAGTCTTTTGGCGGAATATCTAGGTCATTCGATCACACAAAGGGCGTTAGCTAACTTAGAGAGATTATGCCCGAGGTACAACATAGAGAAGTTAGAAAAGGCATCCATAGTGGGACCTACGATATCATAGGGTAGATATGTATGGCTTTATGGTGGAGCGAGCACGTGTAGCTTTATGATCCTTCCACAACCAGAGCGCACCACTATTGACCATGACACGAGCTTGGATGACCTACTCATTTCGTCGGACTGTAAATTTGAGAGAGTTCTATAGAGTTATGGCCAACCCGAAGATAGATGTTGAGGATATTGAGGGCCAGTCCACTTTGAGAGCACCCCCTAGTCGGTCTCGCTTATCTATGGACATCATTGACCACTTGCATTCACTTGGGGACTAGCTTTAGAGCTCTACTCAAGTGTTGCAAGTGGTAGTCCAAGCGATAGGGGGAATGCGCTCGTAAGTGGAAGATCTTAGTTCGAGGATGGATAGAATTGAGGCCACACTACAAGCAATCATATACATGGATAAGAGCTTCACGAGTCATGAGGATAAGGCCCTTCGGGGCCACGAGAGTGAGTATCACTATTCTCCCTACCTCACTTATGTTTTGATATAATTTTTGTGCATTGGAGACTTTGCATTGGCAAAGTGTGGGGAGGTAGTAGTGAGCACTTAGGGAGTCTTCACTCTCTGATTTCCTCGGTGCATTTCATGATTTTCTTTGGTAATTTTTTTTATTTTAGTTGATGATGTTGGGTTTTGTTTGTTGAGGGATGATTTTGGATGAACATTTGGTTGCATGACATGCTATGCTAGGATTTTTAGTTTGTAGGGTAGGATGTTTTAGGAAATTGATGGTGTATTTTTATGTTTTAACTATCTTTTGTAGTATGAAGCCAACTTTTGGGAAAATTTTGTGCTACACCAAAAATATTGGAAAACTTGAAAAAATGAAAAAAAAAAATCAAAAATCTGGACAAGTCAAAAATCCAAAAGGGCAACTTGGGTAACATGAGGAAAAACCCGGATAGGTCAAAAGGCCTAGGTAAAAGTAAGAGGCTAGCCCCTGCTAGGCTTACGAGCCTAGGCAAAAAAGAGAGGCCGTGTGGAAAAAAGGTGAGAAGTGAGTACCCTTTGTGTGTTAAAGCTAGGATGAAAACCGAAAGGGCTTATAAGAAAAATGAGAGACATTGAGAGAAAACAAAAAACTAGGTTGAATGCATGCTTCCGCAATGGATTGTTTTTAAAGACAACTCTTTGATTGCTTTTGGGATCATTTCGGGAAAGGAAGCTAGCTTGACACTTATCTTTTTGGCTTACCTTTTCCACGCTTTAATTTTGGGTGGTTTGATCACTTATGTTTTCCGTGGAGTGTGAGAGTTGTGATATTCTTACTTTCTTGGGTAAAACAAGGTAATCTTGGAATAAGTTGAATGTCTTGATGAACTTATGCTTGTACGCTACCTACAACAATGGTCAGACCTTGTTGTACTCCCCTAATTATGATGGCAGCGGCGTTGGGTTTTGCAAGAGCACCCGCCGTGACAGGGACAGGAAAGTGTATGCCATCGGCCACACCACGTATTATAGACACTCTATTAGGTTTTCCTAGACCTCTATGTGAATGAATCGAGGATAGAAGCGTTAGATTGACTAAGTTTCTCAATGATTTCCCCAAATTTTAAGCTAAATATTGTATTTGTGTTTTTACTTTTCATGTTTTGTAGTAGTTAGATTGAAAAACCAACCCCCCCCCCCCGATTTGCATGTTTTCTTTGCTAGCCATTCTTTTCACTCGTACGGATTGATGACCTATATGAGATTGTATTTGAGTTGATATATTAGAACTAGCATCTCTTTGGACAAATCCAAGGTTTACAGCTAACTACTCTATAGGTAGCGTAACAGTAGGAACATGGTGTAGAACTATAAATTTATATCTTCTAACCACACCGCCTCTAACTGGGTTAATTCTAAGCTACGATTTTAACGACTCCGGGAGGAGGCAGGTCAATGATTATGCATGCCATTTTCAGAATGCGTGCTGCAAAAAGCTAGTTGAGAACATGTCGAGGGGTCGTGGGAGGTTTGCACGCAATGTTGAAGCTATGGATATTCCTAGAGCCTTCTCTTCCTTTATGTTTCATAGATATGGTGGAGATGGAGATCAAGATTGGGTAACTTTTCTGTATTTACCTTTGCCATATATAATAATTATAATTTATATTGCATATTTTTAATGATTAAGTGTTTGGTAAATGTAGTATATACTAAATGTGTTATTTTTATACATTATAATATTCTTTTTAAATATTAATTCATAAAAATTCATATTCAGGAAAAGAATGATTTATTTTCATAAACAAAATGAACATAGTTTCATTATGAATGTATGGGAAAATGTAAAATTATTTTTGGTACAATTTCTTAGACAAGTGTATGTTTAAAATTTGATCGAATGGTTAGCGAGAAATTCAAATAATTCAGATCTTTCAATTTTGTAGAATATTTTTTTTCTCCTTTCTCTGTCACTAATTCAACGCAAACCAACAAACCAATATTATATGTTTCGTCTTATGCTTTAGCGTAAGTGTCGGAGAAAAGGGAGAATGGGTTGGAGAAAAAGTTTAGATCTAATGTATAGAGCTCAAAAGCCATTGATTTTGTGGGAGTTCATCATCGTTCCTGAAAATAATAAAATTTTAAACACCTATATATTCCAGATAGAATTATCAAATATATGGAAGAAAAATTTGATTGTTCCGTTGAATAGTCGTGAGTAGACTATTTTGTGCACGGACTGTGTCGTGCACAGAGTATGTCGGGCACAGACTATGTCGTGCACCATGATCTAGAGGCAAAGGTGTGTTTTTATAATAGTGAGAACAATATGCTCAACCCATAAATTACAGGAAGCTTAACGTTATTTAAAAGAAATTATTATTAAAAATATTCACCTAAAGTTTTGAAATTTATTTGAAATATATGTGTGTATAAGGCAGGCGGTAAATAGGTAGACTGGCTGAATACAATTTTGATAATACTAGTAGTTAAAAAGTACAAATGTGACTCATTAAAGTCCATTTTATATCGGATCATCAACGAATTAAGCCAAAATTTGCTCAATTCATGGATATAAAATCACTCAAATCGTAGATTTCAATCCCTTAAAAACTATAAAAAATCACCAGTATATTTTATAGAATAAAATTATTTGGAATCAATGCGTACAAAGTGCTAAATGGGTATACAGGCTGAATAGAGATTGGATTATAGTGCTAATTATAAAAGGTATGGATATGACTCATTTTAATTTATTTTATGCCGGATCATAAATGAGTTGGGTTGAAATTTGTTTAGTTCATGAACATAAAAGAAATTCACTTTTAATGCAAAATAAACATAAAGATATAATTTTTTTATAGCGAACAGAAGAAGAGTTTTCATAGAAAATTGTTGCGACAAATAAACAATAAATTTAAACCCTACAAATAAATTTTACAAACAAATAATCACACAAGAAATTAAGTTTATAACACTAAAATTGGTCAGTAGTTGGAAGGTTATCGTCGTACCTCTCAAAAATACTATTTATAAGCCCTAATGCTTCATATCTATAATTAAGTAGATAATGGAAAGTCGGGGCGTCCACGAAGAAAAGGGATCTTTTCAAGTGTTTAAACATATAAAGCGGAAAACATACTAGACATAAACATATATAGATACATATAAAAGCATGTCAAAGGGGAGTTTGATTGGTGTTTGGTCCTAAGTTATGAAATTCAAAGACAATTTAACTAACAAGCGAGTTAAATATGCAAAGCATACAACAACAACTGAAATGTGATTAAACCAACAATTAATGGAATCTTGGGTGCAATTGACTTCCACTTCCAAGCCTCTTATCTATCATTGAACCCAAGCCTCTTATCTATCATTGAACATGCAACCTATTTACTACTTTCACTACTTGTTGTGAAGACTAGTCCTTTACCCTTCTTAGATAGTAGTTTGCAAGAGCAAATTCGACATCTCTTGTCAAACCTCACCAATGACTCCCTTCATTGAAACATGACTACAAGTATCTCAATGATGGCATTGAGCAAGAAGAATAAAAAATCTTGTTAACACTTATAAACACTACAGTGTGTCTAAGTACCAATTTATACATTTATAAAAGATTAGTCAAGAATGATCGACATTCATAGACTTCTCTCATTGCTACCTAAAACAAACATGACTACAAGTTCAACATCATCACATTCATCTAGAAATTATCAACCCATCAACATAATCAAAAGCTTTAATTCATATTCTTGGATTTCATTTCAAGAAAGAAGGAAACTTAGTTACTTTTTCCCAAGCCCTAACAAGCAATCATACAAGTATTTCATATACTCAAGCTTTTAAGAACATTAATGACATTAACAAACCACATTCAATGCTCCATACTCCATAAATACACAATAGCAAGAGTATTACATAGGCTACAAAGTGTTCTTAAGACATGGGCTTGGAAGCCAAAGTCAATTGCTCCCAAGAACTAGATTTAGCTACTACAATTCATAATAATCAACAAAAACATTTTAAATATAATCAAATATAAAACAAGATGAAAAAGAAGGGAAACCTAAGGTTTTGCTATAGAAATTGCGGAAGGGAAGAAGTGAGGAAAGAGAAAAGATATATTGCTATTTATAGTATAAGAAAAAAGCAAAAGTGTTATGGCTGCCCATTTGTCACAAGTAGCGACAGGGTCCATCGCGACTTGCGATGGGCACCCAGAACAGAATATGTTTTTCTTCTTCTTCTTGTCTGCTAGCCTTTAATCCATTACACATTCCTTCAACTCTTCAAGTCATCAAGTCTTCAAATTTTCAAATCTAATGTTCAAATCGTCAAAGTCTTCAAAAGAAGATCTTCAATGGTCTCCGGTCTTCAAGTCTCGATGTTCTTTCCCTGTCACACAAAATCCACTTACTGGTCTGAGCATTTGTGGAACTGCTAGCCTTCTCTTGTAAACTATGGTGGAAACTGCAAATAAATAACACTCACTGGTCTGAGCATTTGTGGTCACTCCCTGCATCTTACAAAAAATCACACACATGGAATAGGATCTGCAAGATCACTGCTAAGGCTAATAGTCTCACTAGAGTTATTTATGGTATAGGTGAATGTTCATTCTGGAATGCTAACTGGACAGGTGATGGAGCTTTGTGTTATGAATGGCCCCAGGAGATGGATATCCCATTTCTGGATATCTCTCTAAGGTCATTCATTTTTAACAAAGTTTCTTACCTTCCAAATCTGGAGCCTCACCTGGCTACCAATACTATTCATTTCTTGCAGGAAGTCATACTGGATAACTCTCATGCTGACAGGCTTGTCTAGACTCCTGCATTGGACAGGAATTTCTCCATCAGCTCTGCATACAAATTATTCAGACAGAAAAGAACAACCATCAGACACCTACACAAGGTATGGTCCCCTTTCATTCCTACAAAGATGTCTGTTCTTATCTGGAGAGCACTAAATGGAATTCTTCCATTTGATAATATCTTGTGTAAGCTTGGTTTCTCTTTAGCCTCTAAGTGTCCTCTATGCATGAACCATTCAGATTCTCTGGATCATTTCTTTAACTCCTGCCCTTCTTCAATTGCTATTTGGCTTAGAGTTAATAATCTATTACATTTTCAACAACCAGTTTTTGGATGCTTCATGAACAAGGTAGAATTCTTTCTCTCCTTCAGGGCTGATTCTAAGATAATGTCCAACTTGTTTACGGCTGCCCTAATAGTTACAACATGGTCTCTCTGGATTCACAGAAATAAAATCATCTTTGACAATATATCCTTCTCAATTGATGCATGTTTTCAGAATGTCAAAGAACTGATATACCTAATTTTCTCAGCTTATCAATTGAAAGGTAATATTGACAAGCATAAGGACTTGATACAAGCTAGAATCATACTAAAAATCCTCCCAAAAAAGAAAAAATTGATTACTGCGGTCAGTTGGGAAAAACCACTAATTGGTTTCAAAATAAATACAGATGCTACATGGAAAATTGGTGGTCATTCCTCATCTGCAGTTATAGTGAGGAATTGGAAGGGAGAGGTGATTAAAATGAGAGGTAACAATTTTCAATCTGCTTCTCCTTTACATGCTGAACTAACTGCCATTCAGAGTGGATATCAATTGTGCTCAGATCTGGATCTTCACTGTTGTGTGATTGAGTTTGACTGTTTATTAGCTGTTAAAGGAATTCAATATCCAATGTGCTGCCCGTGGAGAGTTTTCTCTATATGTAGCAAACTAAACCTAGGACACATAGTGAATCCAATCCAACACACTCCCAGGGAAGCTAACACTACTGCTGATTTCTTGGCAAAATTTGCTATGGAAAATAATTTACAGGGAGATTTACATATTGATATTGTTCCACCATTTCTTAGGGGTCTTTTACTACTTGACAAAAATGGTTGTCCTGGGGTGCGAATTGGTTCCCCTTTGGGCGGTACAAACATCTAGTTTCTTTTTTTCGCCCAGGTTTAGGTCTACAACTTTGCTGTGATCTCATTTTGCTATAGTGCATCCATTAGTAAATCATATATTTTCCCTTCTTGGCTAGAATGGAAACTGCTGTTCCCTCTTCTCTTCTTTGCAGGCCTGTTGCTGTGATGCCTTTTTCTTCTTCCCAGTTGATATCCTCAGCTGATGTCAATGATGATTGCAAGAACCACCAAATTTCCAGAGATGATGCTCGAGAAAGGATTGCATGGACGTCAGGGATGATTCTCCACTGATTGCAACAATCCTCGGATACTCAGGTGGTATATTTTTTTTCTATTCGGCTCCAAATCATTGACAAATATGGGTTTCGATTTTTCGATTCCCTGTCCTGTTCGTGGTATTTCAGTCAGATAGAAAATAAGTTACACCTCGTTTAGCCCACTACATTTCATCTTTAGTTTAGAATAGGTGGAAACTCCGTTTTTGGAAGCAAGTGCTTTATTGCTTCAAGGGCTTTTTCTGGCCCTTGGATCATCAAATGGATGATCTTTTGTAAAGATTTCCCTCAAGTGGCGTCTTCTGGCTTATTTCTATTTGGTTTGGGGAGCCTAATATATTCTCCCCCATTTCCGGATGGTTTAAATTAAAAAAAAAACTTAGAAAAGGCAAAAGGCATAAATTTGCTCTTACCTCCCCCTAAGAGAATTTTAAGGTAAAACCCAAGTTCTTGATAGCAAAAGAGCACAAAATTAATCCCAAAAAGTCCCTGAATATGCACATAAAATGGATACATCCGTAGTTTGATTATCCAAACCTTTATTTACATTGACCGATATTGATAGAGGCAAAAAGTGTATTTATAGTAGAGGGAACAACATGTTGAGCCCATAAAATACAGCAGGATTAAATTCATTTATGGTAAATAATTTTAAAAAACACCCAAACATTTTTTAAAATACTTTATTAAAAATCAATGTGCACAGAATGAGCAGTGAACGAGCAGATAGGCTAAATAAAAGTTGATGATAGTAGTATTTAACTCATTTCAATTCATTTTATTTCTGGTCATAAAGGATTTTATTTAAAATTAATTTTTTTCCTTTTCCCTTTTACAATTATTTTTTTATGATATAACAAGAATGTTTAAATTAGAAACTTGTTTTTCTTGACGGTTTTCATGGAACTTTTTATTAGTTTTTAGCTAAAGTATAAAATAAGAAATACTAATGGATTATATTAGTTTCAATTATGATGATTATGATATTAATTTGACAATCAAAGTTAAGAGCAGATTTCACCTAATGAATTGTCATATTTAAAAATAACTTTTAATTTCAATAACGGCCTGCCAATAAAATTTTGAATAAAAAATGACCAAATACAACAATTTTATATCAAATATTAGCATAATAAGACATTCAACAGTCAAATATACCAAATAAAATGGACAATGTCAGTTGTTTACCTTAAAAATTTATTATGTTGAATTAGTTATATGCTTTAAATATACTTAATATATTTTGTGTTATTGTGTATAAGCTTTTTTACCTTAATAATAAAAATATTTAGAGTACGCCAAAGAGTGAGTCTCTTAACAGGTGGCATGTCCATTAGTTTATGGACGGGCCAGAGACCAATTTGCAATTAACACAAATTATACAAAATTTGCTGGTTAAATAGCAAATATCCAACCATGTCGTTCTTCCAGTCTTACAAAAATTCACATATTCACGCTTAATTCCTCCCGGAGAAACAATGGCGATGATGTCGGTGACAAATTTGATGGACAGAGGCAAGGGTTTGAAGTCATCGAACTACACACCACCGCTACCGCATTTCTTTGAAATCGTCGTTCATTCTCTGCAGAACGATATCGTAACCGTTCTGCAATTCCTTTACAATCTCAACTCAATTCAAAATGCGATGTCAATTTATTAATTTCCTTTGTGTTTTCTTGATGGTCGACAGATGATTCCGGCTCTGTTCTTGAGGAGGCAAGGAAAATTGTTGGACAAAAACACTATGTTCTTGAGAGTTCCGGGTGGGCCCGAGTGGATGTGAAACTGGAGGTGGTTAACAGTGGCGAGACCTGGATGAAGAAAGGCGTTCATGAATTTGGGTAATACTACTGCATAAGGAAGTTCCATCTCCTAGTGTTCAAATACAAAGGTGTTGATAAGAATTCCTTATATGAATTGTTGCCTCTCTATTTTTTTAAGCTCTTTTACACGAGGCATGAAATTATACCACGTTTGAATTAAAATCTTTAGCTTTTAGGCATTCTTGAACCAATTTTAGATGTAATGTACCATAAACCTTAGTGGGAAAAAGGCTAAGTTGTTGTTGTTGCTAGGCTCGTACAAGCTTATCTTGTTTTCTGGCATGTTGAGCACAATATCTTTCATGGTGATGTTTTTTCTGCATGAGCTGAGATACTATCTTACTACAAATATTGTTCACAAGGTTTGGTTTTATTACTCTTGCGTTGTTATGGTTGTTCTTGAATATTTTCTATGGTTGGGGGTTTTTAGTACTCTGGAGTGACATCTCCTAACCACGATAACTTATAACATGACAGATGGCAGTTGACTTGAAGTGGGGAGATACTTTACAAATTCATATTAATATGACCTTTCCTTCTTTTCCTTGTGAAGGTTGACACTTCACCCTCATCTTCTTCTTTTTTTTTTTCATAAACTGACGATGCAATCATGTTGCTGGTATCTGAGGTTGAATTTGGATTTATTTCTTATTTTGGACCTTCTTGCTGTTCTCAGTGTGGCATTTTCCATTAGTCTGATCCAAGTGGTGTCTCTGTCATACGAAACTATCAGGAACGTGGTTTCCATCCTCATGAAGTGCCAGATGATGAAACCCCCATATATGAGCAATGCTCTCACATTTACATGAATGCTAATTTAAAGTTTGAAGTAGTATATCTTTGATGAGCTAGTAAGAATCACCTTAAACAGACGCAGTTTTGAACATCAAGCCAATTTTTATGGTTAAAATTTGTACCATAATGTACATTTTACTTGGTTTATGAATATAATTCATGAGGTCATAACTTTCTTGAAATTATTCATGAGATTTTATGAATGTGAATAATTATGGTATCGTCAAATAGTTTTCTTCAGCTAGCATTGTATTATTTATTATAGACTGACAGGTAGAACGGGGTTTACTTTCCATCCTTGAGCCAATAGTCAAGACCACATCTTCTTGGTGGTTATATTAGTGATGTTGCTTCATGAATACTTGGTGTTTGTCTTATTATTAATTATATTTTTGGGATCTTTGTCCTATTACTTTTGGATGGTCAAAGTCTGATTTAAACACCATGTTACATGGGATTGGTTTTGAGGGCTTTGTTCTCATAGGATCCATGATCTATACCGCTTGCTGGCTGGCTCATGCTCTACCATGACCAGTTTCAAACACATATTTCTAGAGATATCGTGTTCGTGGTACCCGAGAGATGTCCTATAATGTATCCTGTTTCGGGCTAGGTTGATGAGGTCTCAATTGTATATACTCATGGACATACCATGCATTCATTCATGTTTGTAGGTGTTTGCAATCATGCTTTTCATTTCAACAGCATTAGTCGTGGCTCAAAACCCATCAAGTTTGCCCACTAGGTACCTGCCGAGAATCACTCAAGAGAAAGATGAATTTATAAGGCATGGTATGATGTTCTATACACAAAGAGCAAGTGTTGAAATCATACAGAGTTTGCACCTGTTCCTGATTTCTGCTGCTGCTGGGAATATGTTTTTCATTATGTTGTCAACGCTTTTAGAACAATTTTAGTGTTTAGATGATGAAGATGATGTCACCACTGTGAAATAGTTGTTGAAACTTTTGAATGTATGAATTCTGTTGTTATGAACATGTAAAAACATGCGGCAAATATTCAAAAACAAAATAAATGCTGCTGAAAATTTTCATATATACTATGCACATGTTACCTTACAATACGTATCACTTTCATTAAAACATGCACTTGTTTTAAAATCTTTGAATATGAATTATGAAACTTTTTCTAGGAGATCATTTAGAAGGTAAGTTAAAAATCGTTTCTATTTTGTTAAAACATGAATATGTTAGTTAGTCTGCAACTAGTATATGTTATAGTTTACACAGACATAGGAGACTAAATTTTGACAATTTATCATTGTCATATTAACTTTGCATTATTTACTTTACAATATGAGTCCGTCTCTTGAAAGACGGTCTTTCCATAAGTTATGGAAAGACCAAGATTTAAAGTGTAAATTAGAAGAAATTAAGATAAAATTTTCGGGTTGCATGAACCGGATTATAAATTTTATAACTACTACATATTTCATACTAAAACTTTAATTTTGCAACTAAGACCTTTTACCTTTTATTATTCTAATCAAACCCCGTCTTTCCATAAGCCTATGGAAAGACCGTCTTTCCATAAGCCTATGGAAAGACCGTCTTTCCCAAGACTTTGCCTTACAACATATATTGTTTAAATAAAAATACGCACATGATTCCTTAAAAGTACAGTGTCATCTTCATATGAATCCTCCTCGTGTCGGAACATCGTGTTGAGTCCAATGTTCAATGTTGTTTGATTTTTAAAAGTTAAAACAAAAAAAAAGTTTAGATCCAACTTCTGCAAGAAGTCATACACATCGGATATTTATATGTGCAACATATAAGCAAACAAGTACACTTTATAATTCATATCAGACAATAGTCAACAATGAAAGTAAAAGTCAAACACAATAAAACTCACAAGTACATGCAGGATTCTAAACAAATGCAATATATAAGTAAATAGATGCAGTTTTTAATTCAAAACGAACAACTAACAAAAACATTTAAAAAAATAGTCACACACAACACAACTAACAAGTACATACGAGATACTAAAATATGCAACATATAAGTAAACAAATGCAACTTGTTATTCAAAACATACAACTAACAACAAATGAAAACCAAATGGTCATAAACAGTACAACAAACAAGTACACATTAAATACTAACAGATGCAACAGTTAACATATGCAGTTCGTAATTCAAAACGAAAAATCAGCAAAAAAATAGCAGAAAAAATAATCATTCACAAAAGGTATATATACAGTACAACTAACAAGTACACATTGAATACTAACATATGCAACATATAAGTAAACAGTTTCTAATTCAAAATGAACGATCAACAACAACTGAAAATAAAAAGTCATATACAACTAACTAGTACCAACTAAATACTAACGAATTCAACATTTAAGTAAACAAATGCAGTTCCTAGTTCAAAATGAATGATCCACAACAATTAAAAATAAAAAGTCATATACAACTAACTAGTACCAACTGAATACTAACAAATTTAACATCTGAAAAAACATAACAGTTTCTCCAAACCTAGTCCATCGTCGTCCGCCATTGCTATCGACATCCGTCTACTATGTTTTGCATTCTCATTCTTCAATCCCAGTTGTAATCGAGCTTAATAGTGTACTTGAATCTGCTCTTCGTGTTAATTGGAGTGAAGCTATCGTGGCTAGGAAACGCAGCAGAGGTGGATGTGGTGAAATGCAGCGACGGAGGCAGTTAAACGCAGCAGCAAAGACGGAGGCGGTCAAGGATCAGAAATGCAGCTTCCTATGTATCAGACCGAGGCAGGTCGATATATAAATTTTGGGTCAACACTTTGCTTTTCATATGGGCCCAATTGCAAAATTAATTTTGATTTTAATTTGGGCATGATGAAACATTATATTAAACTAATTCAAAATCAAATGGGAATGCTAAAACATCCAACATTAAATAAAAATAAATTAAAAACTAAAATATTAATCAAATATAATAAAATATGAATATTATTAATACTCCCTCCATTTTACTAATAGTGACACCATAGGTTTACATGTTTGGATTTAGGTGAAGAGAATGAGTGAATGAAATTGAATATAGAAAGTAAAAGGTAAAATGAGGGGATCAGAAATTGAAGGAATCTTACAAAAAATGTAAAGTGTGTCAATAAAAGAAACAACCCTAAAATGAAAGTGCACCACTAATAATGAAATGGAGGGAGTAGTAAAATTATTTTTATTAAACATAAAATAAAAACATTGAAAATACTGTAGTTAAAATATTAAACATCAAATAAAATAATAGAATACGAATGGAATGCATATACTACTCTCTTTTTTTTGAAAGAGCATATAAAAAATAATTAAATCTATAAATTAAATTTGAAACATCTCTTTAAATATAGTTAAATATCAAATAGAGATAATTAAACATCAAATATAATAACAAAACATATGTAAAATTTATTTAAATATCAAATAAAATACTAAAACGAACATTAAATAAAAGTGGTTGAACATTATATAAAAACACTGAAAACATATCAAATTTTAGTATTTAAACATTCAATAAAAATACATGTCAATTTCAAAATATTGAAATGTGCATCAAAATGTAACACTAGTGTTGGGAAAAAAATAAACATCATTATAAAATTTTTTAAAAACATTTCACCCAATTGAAATATCAAAGATAAACTAAACAAAAACCTAATATTGGAAAACAAGAAACATTGATAGAAAACTATAAACTAGTAGGATGAAAAACTACACATCACTAGATTTAACGTATAAACTACATAGCACTCGGGCATGGGGCATCGAGCACTCGGGCCTGGGGCTTCGAGCACTCGGGCCTGGGGCTTCGAGCACTCGGGCCTGGGGCTTCGTGCACTCGGGCCTGGGGCTTCGAGCACTCGGGCCTGGGGCTTCGAGCACTCGGGCCTGGGGCTTCGAGCACTCGGGCCTGGGGCTTCGAGCACTCGGGCCTGGGGCTTCGAGCACTCGGGCCTGGGGCTTCGAGCACTCGGGCCTGGGGCTTCGAGCACTCGGGCCTGGGGCTTCGAGCACTCGAGACTGGAACATCGAGCAATCCAGACTGGAGCATCGAGCAATCAAGACTGGAGCATCGAGCACTCATACTTGAAACCTGGAGCATAGAGCATGGAGCATGGAGTACTCGAGACTGGAACATCGAGCACTCATGCTTGGAACCTGGAGAATCGAGCATGGAGCATGAAGCAATCGAGTTTGGAGCATTGAGCACTCGAGACTAGAACATCGAGCACTCGAGACTGGAGCCTGGAGCATCGCGCTCTCATTTTGGAGCCTGGAGCATCGAGCACTCGAGAATAGAGCATCGAGCACTCGAGACTGGAGATTCGAGCACTCGACAATGGAGCATCGAGCCCTCGAGACTGGAGCATTGACCATTCGGGAATGGATCATCGAGCACTGCTAGAGTATGGATCATCGAGCACTCGAGCCTGGTGCATCGAGCACACGAGCCAAGTGCATTGAGCACTCGAGCATTTGAGCCTGGAGTATTGCCCACTCGACCTTGGAGCATGCACTCGACCCAGGTGCATCGAGCACGTGAAGCATCGAGCACACGAGCACTCAAGCATCAAGCACTCGAGATGGGAGCATCGAGCACTCGAGACTGAAGCACTCGAGACTAGAACATCGAGCACTCGAGACTGAAGCATCAAGCATTCGAGACTGACGCACTCCAGACTGGAGCATCGAGAACTCGAGACTGGAGCATCAAGCACGCGACCGAAAGACCTCGACCCATGGAGTCCTGACACCATAGAGCCCTCGAATCTTGAAGCCCTCGAACTATGGAGCACTCGAACACAAGCACACCACCCCTCGAGAAGTAAGGCACTCGACACCCCTCGAACACGAGCACACCACCCCTCGAGAACTAAGGCACTCGACACCTCGAGCACACCACCCCTCGAGCACACCACCGGACCTCGACCCAGCAAGCTCTACTCCCTTCAGATTTCATCCACCAGTCTACTACTATTAGTTTATTCTTTTGAAGGCAACGAGGTTGCCTTACCGATATAATATCCCAAACATCTTTGTACATCTTTTAGTTCTACATAAGTTTGGGGAACCTAATAAATATCCCCCACCTTAGGATGCATTAAAAAAAACGTATAAACTAAAATTTAAAAATTAAAATGATAAAATATAACTAACTAGTGTCAATATATATATATATAGTGTCAAATATATAACATGTAAACACAAGATTTACCTTAAAAGATAAAATTTTAAGTTTGAAACACATGATTTTTAGTGGAGCAACAAGATTATGAAAAAACTTCACAATGTTTGGTTGTAACATTCACTAGTAAAAATACGCGTGAGAAAATATAATTGGGTTTATTTAATGTAATATGAATGGTACATTGATATCATATCAATGACACATCTCATCAATCATGAAAATTACAATATATAGGGTTAAATTCTAAAGTCTAACTGGATTATGATTCTAAAGTCTATCAAGAAATTACCGTTTATATTCTAACCTCCAAGGAAACCTAATTTTATAAGGTAACTACCATTTTTCAACCTTTCCTACAAGGTAAGGATTTCTATTTCCTTATCACCATCCCACAAGTTGGAGCATGATCAACTAGAATGCCCAAATTGCGAAAAACATTATGAAATTGCTAAATTTTAAAAGTTTTTTTAAAAAAATTATCTTCGTAGAACGGGATTCAACTTCAGTAGCAATAGAAGTAGCAGCAACAACAGTAACAGTAGAAGAAATAGAGCAGTATTGAACTTAATTAACAATAGTAGCAGTGGTAAAGCAGTATATAACTTTAGTAAAGTTAAATCAATCGTATGATCGATCTGTGAGCAACAATGGCGAGCAGCGGAGATCCTTGCGGTGACTGCGGCAACTAAGAGCCGCAGTGGTGATAAGAAGGACAAGACGACATCAGTAGAATGATAGTAAGAGTAGTAATAATCATGAACACAGTCAGAATAATAATAGTATAGGAGTAGAGAAAAATTAACAAACTAACTAATGACCACGACATGGGATGAGTTATTGTCCTGGTGCCAAGCGGAAGATACAGTTTATAATTGTTGACCTTGAGATAAACCAAGAGGGGTCCCAGATTGAACTAGCTCTGATACCATGAGAAGATATAATTAGGTTTATTTAATGTAATATGAATGATACGTTGATATCTCATCAATGACACATCTCATCAATCATGAGGATTAAAATATATAGGGTTCAAAACTAAAGTATAACGGGAACAGGATTCTAAAGTATAGCTGGAATTTCCATTTATAATATAACCTATGAGGAAACCTAACTCTATAAGGTAACTACCATCTATAATCTAGACTACAAGTTAAAGGATTTATATTTCCATATCACTCTCTCTCAAGTTGGAGCATGATGAACAAGAATGGCCGACTTGCGAAGAAGATTCGGACATTGCTAAATGTTGAATGTTTTAAGAAACTATCATCTTCGTAGAATGGGATTCAACTTCAGTAGCAACAAAAGTAGCAACAACAAGAGTAACAGTAGTAGCGGTAGAGTAGTATTAAACTTCATTAACAATAGTACTAGTGGTAAAGCAGTATTTAACTTCTGTAAGAATGAAATTAATCGTATGATCAATCGGTGAGAAACAACGGTGACCAGCGCAGATCCTTGCAGTGACAGTGGCAACTAAGAGTGGCAGATGTGGCAAGAAGGGCACAACGACATTGGTAGAATGATAGTTAGATAATTATTCATGGCAAACACGACCAGAATAATAATAGTATAGGAGTAGAGAATAATCAACGAACTAGCTAATGACAACAACATCAGGCAAGTAGTTATCCTAGCGCCAAGCGGTGGATATAGCTTAAGATCATTGACCTTGAGATAAACTAAGTGGGGTCCTCGATCGTATCAGCTCTTATACCATCAGAAAATATAATTGGATTTATTAAATGTAATATGAATGGTACATTGATATCACATCAATGACACATCTCATCAATCACGAGGATTACAATATATAGGGTTATATACTATTGTCTAACATGAATAGGATTATAAAGTCTATTAGGAAATTACGATTTATAATCTACCCTATAAGGAAACCTAATTCTATAAGGTAATTACCATCTATAACCTTTCCTACAAGGTAAAGGATTTATATTTCCTTATCAACGCGCATTGTGCAAAAATTAGAAGAAAAATTCACCCACGTATTTCTCCATCTATTGAAACATCAAGGAGAAATTAAATTTTAAAAAATTAATATTTGAAAACAAGAAACATCGATAATAACTTTTAAAATGACATTATGAAAAACTAACATATCAATCAAAAAGAAAGCATAAATTAAAATTAAAAATAAAGATCATAAAAATGTCACTAGCTAGTGTAGAATGTATAAAGTGTCAAAATTTTAAAATGTAAACACAAGATTTACCTTACAATATAAGAAATTCACTCTAAAGCACATGATTTTAGTGAAAAAAATTAATTATTAAAAATATCCAAGGTTTGGTTGAAACATCAAGTACTATAAATGAAAAAATAAATATGGAAGTAAAAACGTGTGCATTGCGCGAAAATGAAGATTGATCACCAAATTTTCTCGACCTGGATTTTTTACTCGCAAGATTCTTATGACCCGGAATCATAAATTTCCCAAATATTTGTGCCGAGCACCCCCAAAAAAGGATATTTACACCAAGACCCCTTCTTACTCCCCAAACTTTCTATAACTATTTGGAACCCCATCCCTAAATAAGCTTTGCAATATACACATTACTCCTTGGTTTCGCTGTGAGGCAGTTTTATACAAGACTTTGCCTTTATTTATATTTGAGTCAAGTGCTTAAATGACCCTAACTTTAGGCTGAAAGTGTCAATATAATCCCGCAAAACGAAAAAGTGTTAAAATAACCTCTTAACTTTATGATGTATGCGCCAATGAAATCATGGGCGCCATTGACCTCAATTATCAACGGGAGATATGTCTGGAATATAAGGAAATGATTAATTTACCCATGGATTAAAAAAAGAAAAAATTTTAAAAGAGAAAAGGGTATTCTCAGCTTATGCAGGCAATGGTATTTTCATCATTTTAGCTGCGATTAACATCCAAGTTGATGAGTCAATGCCGGAATAGTGACAAAAGGTTATAAATACACACTTTTTCATAAAGTTAGATTTTTTTGACACCTTGTCATTTTGTAGAATTATTTTGGCATTTTTAGTTTAAACTTGGGGTTAGAAGTGTAAAAATTCCTTTATATTTGATAGTGTATTATTAATACTGGGCCCAAGTTTCTCATTCAGCTAGGCCAGGTCCCCTAGAATACCCACAAGTCTATGTCAATTTGGTAATAACCATTGGGCCGGCCCAAGGGGAATCCCAAGTACTTGCTACACAAGAAAACAAAAATAGTTTCCCTACCCACCAACCTATATAAAGGAAAGAGGTAACACTATAAACTCAACTATTCATTCCTAATTGAAGGATTTCATCTAACTTTATAATCAAAGCCTTTCCCCCTTGGAAAAATATGAGGGCTTTGTCTTGCATGTTCCGGCCAAAAAGGTGGAGCACTTTTCGGTGGCAGTTTTGTGGCACATCAAGTTGGCACACCCCGTGGGACTATTTATTTAGATTTTTCAGCTTTGTTGTTCAAGTTTGCTTCTACGGCAAGCACATTGCATGTAAACGAACGTGTAAGAGGTAGAATCTTAGATGCCGATGAAGAAGTACGCTCCCCGTACTGGGGAAGAAAAGAGAAAGAAAGGAAAAAAGATACAATCTGACCCCCCCCCAGCCCTTTCAAGTGATGGGACCAAACTCTCAGTGGTAGCCACAGATCAGATCCCAATAACGATGACCCCAGAGGGGTCTTGGATTGCGGCTGCTATACCCTCCAGATGGATGAGATTAGTGTTAGGAGGTATTGGAGCTCATACATCACAAAATTAGGTGCATCAGCAAAGGGAAGATGAGTCGTAGTTCATAGAAGCTTTGGAAGACTCACATATAGAAGTCGTTGTGGGAGTTACTTGAACAATTTTAGACAGGTATAGTGTCTTTCCCCGTCCCAGCTAGATCTGATGCAACTGACTCAAAACCTTAGATCTGCTGGCTAACAAGTGGATCCTCTGATGCTCTACCAAAGTATGATCCAGCAGAAAGTGGCACTCCCACTCTCGATGCCTCTAATGGTGCAGCTGAGGTTCCAGCTACAGGCTACCCCGATAGCGTTCGACTCCGGGATAAGTGATCTGGATTGACCTCAAACTACATTTTCGAGTTCAGGTCCAGCATTGACCTACTATGTGTGTATTTCATCTCCTCTCATGCTAAACTGAGAGATTCCCACTCGATGGCCTGGCCGACAGGGCACTACCCAGGTTATGAGAACCAAATTCATCATCGCCGTGGGGAAGATCCCTTTATATTACCGTTATTACCAAGGGAAGCAACAGATACCTCCATCTGCCATGGAAGAACTATGGCCTAGGTACATGGCTTCGAACCAAATGTACCAGATCCCCACCATGGATACCTCCCTCTTATCAAGCTATTACTTGGATACATGAGTGGGAGGGGAATCGAGCAATACCCTCGCAAGGGAATTAGATTGATTAATTGGCCCCTCAGGTCAAGTTAGGTCCCCCAACGTGAAGCCACCTAAAATGATCCCCACATACGTCGAAGACATCGACCATCACGATTTTATACAGACCTTCCTAAATCTGATGAACTCGAGGGACTTCAATGAATAGCTGACGTGTAAGCTGGTAGGGAGTTACCTTCAAGGAAAAGCCCAAGGATGCAATTTAGGCAAGGGAATGTTACATTCTGATGTGCCCATTTTATATGGTTATATTAGGACTTTTAGCATTCACTTTTGTACACTTTTGTGCTCTAGATGTGGCATTTTGCCTTGCAATTCAATAAGAAGAGTTAAAAGCAACTTTTACGCTTTTATTACTTTTCTAGAGGATTTTGTGTGACAAGGCAATTTGTTTGAAAACTTTGAAGACTTTAAAGAATAACTTTGAAGATTTAAAGAGTTGAAGACTTGTATTTATGTTTTTGAAGACTTGAAGATAAGTGAAGTGAAGAGGAGGACTTGAAACAAAAATAAGAAAGAAATAAAGATGTTGAAACTGGGCTCGGTCGCGACTCACAACGGACGTATGGCCATAAACTTTCTAACTTTTTTTTACTATAAATACTTACCGTATCCTCTCCTCTTCACCTCTTCTTCTTCCTGCATTTTTTAGGGTTCAAACCCTAGTTTTTCTTTCTTTCTTTTCTTAGTTTCTGTAGGTTAATCATGTCTTTGAATTATCTAGGTTACTTTAATCTTGGGAGCAATTGATTGAGACCTCCTTACTAATTTCTTGAGAATCATATCTATCTATTTATTTCTTTTGCTATTATACATTTATTGAGCTTTGAATGTGAATTGCTAGGGAATTAGTGTTGTTGGAAGTTTGAGTATATGAATTGCTTGTATGATTACTTGTTAGGGTTGGGAGAAAGTAGCTAATTCTCCTCTCTTTTAAAATGGAATCCAAGAGCATGAGTTAGAGCTTCTGAATGATGTTGATGTGTTGATAATTTCTAGATGAATGTGATGATGTTGAACTCGTTGTCATGTTTGTTGCTTGTATAATATGAGATAGGTTAATGAATATCGATCGTTCTTGACTAATCTTGTTTAAATGCATGAATTGGTTAAATGCTTAGACACCGTGTAGTGTTTATAAGTGTTGCCAAGCTTGTTTATTCTTCATTCTCAATGCCACCAATGTGATACTTTTAGTCGTTTTTTGACTAAGGAAGTCATTGGTGAGGTTTGACAAGAGATGTCGAATTCACTCTTGCAAACTACTATCTAAGAAGGATAGAAGATTTATTTTCACAACAAGTAGTGGAAGTAGTGAACATATTTTGTCATTGTTTCTTGAAGCCTTTGTTATTCAGTATTCATGTGCTCTTAATGCTATGTTTTACTTCATTTATGCCATGGGTTGTTTGAGAATAGGAAGTGTTTGTATAATTACATGTTAGGGTGTTAGGAAAGTGACAAATTCCTTAGCTCCTTTGCATGAAAATCTAAGGACGTGAATTTAGAACTTCTTGTGCATAATGTATTGTGATTCTTGCTAGATAAGTATGTTAATGTGGATTGTTCCCATATTTATTGTATAGATGCAATGAAAGGTTGAACTTTGAATGTGGTTTGTTCTAGGTTTTGCCTAATGAATGCTATGTTTGGTTAAATGGCAATGTCTTTGGTAGAAGGCTTGTTGTTATCAAATATATGGTCCTTAGTGTATAATTTTGTTGATGAAATACCCTCTATGGTGTGGTTTTCCTAGAGTGATTGTCAACGAGGTTTGAAAATGGTCATTGTTTGTCTTTGAAAATTACTATTGAGAAGGAATGAATGTTGATCTTCCATTAGCATTCCCCATAGGTAACAAATGTGATAGAATGAGTGAATGGTTCAATGATCTACATTAGGTTTGGAAGTGGATATAAATTTCCCCAAAGGTTTTGTTTTTTGTTGTTTTAAACCCCTTTTTCTTAGTTTGTTTGATGATTAGCATAGTTACTTAACTTTGCTAGTTAGTTTGTCTTTTACTTTCATAACTTAGGAACACCACCAACCAAACCTCCCCCCATTTACTTGCTTTTATATATCTATGTATATACATATATATATATATATATATATATATATATATTTACTTCTAGCATAATATCAACGTTATATGTTTAAACGCTTAAGAAAATCCCTCTTCTTCGTGGATGACCCCAATTTGGTACTCTCTACTTAGTTGTAGTTAGTAAGCATTTAGGGCTTATAAATATTAACTTTGAGAGGTACGACAATGACCTCCCACATTCTTATAGGGATTTTGGAAGGGTTTTGTTAAGCCAGTTCTTCCAAAAGAAGCAGTTTGCTAAAACCTTGATCGAACTCTACCAAAGTAAGCAGAGGCCAAACAAATCAACATAAGCATTCTACCATCGATACATAGACTAAATCCTTAGTGTGATCAACTGCACAGAGGACAGTGTGATCTTAGACTACATGAACGGGATGTCCAACCTCGATCTGTACAAGAAGCTGGTCTCGAAGAAACCATAAACCTTGTAGCAGTTGCAATAAATTTTTGAGCAATACTCAAAAGTCAAGGAAGCCATAAAGAGGAAATGAGAAGGTGACATGTCAGTGAAAAGGAGTTCTAAACCCATGAAAATCCCTCTTCTAGCATAATATCAACCTTATATGTTTAAACGCTTAAGAAAATCCCTCTTCTTTGTGGTCGACCCTGATTTTCCACTATCTACTTAGTTGTAGTTAGTAAGCATTTAGGGCTTATAAATATTAACTTTGAGAGGTATGGCGACGGCCTCTCAAATTTTGGTGCCGCTGCTGGGGAAGAGGCGTTTATTTTTAAGTGTTTAGGTGTATTTGGTTGCATATTAGCTAGTTTTTTTTCCCACTCCTTGGTGGTTGTTTTTGTTTGGAGTAGGTATTGCTTGAGTTCTTGGTGAATTTTTTATTGAGAATCCTTGCAATATGATTTTGGACTTTCGAGAAATTATTTTTTAAAATAGAGCGTCTAACCTTAAGGGAACTCATGATGAGAAGAGAGACTCAACAAGAAAGGTTTTGTAGGATGTGTCATTCCGACCATCCTACCAAGTCATGCTATTTGTTATAGGAAGAGCACTATGAGGGGGAAAGAACCCTTGGTTTCCAAAACTAAGGGTATTATGAAGAGTGCTACCAAGAGGTAGGATATGTTGGTTTTCAAAGGCAATAAGCTTAAGAATGGTATCCATACCACAATTCTTACAATCCGGAGTGGAGTGGTAATACAGATTGGTGGTATGAGAATGAACCGGAAAACCAACAATATGAGTAAAATAGTTGGCCATCACCATCTTATGCCATACCCCAAAACCAAGTCTAACAAGGAAGTTTAAGTTTGACACGTGAGGAAGTCATGAATGCAATAGCAAAATTTAACAACTTTAATTGTGAGGAACCGAACACCCAGCTCTCCTTTAGTGTTGAGGTTATTGAGGGGCATGCGAGGAGCATATTGGAAGCGTTGGCTTGAATGGAAGCTCGTGATTCCAAAAATACAACATCCCAAGTCAAACTCGAGGATTCGGTGAGTGAGGTCACCATGGGAAATGAGCTTGAGTTTGAAGGGGATGAGGAGTTGGTTGTTGAGGATGAAAATAGGAGGAAGAGGTGATTTTGGTACATTCATTAGCATCATCACCCCTACCCTCACCTAGTGAACCAATTCCACCATTTTCGGAAGTTTTGAGGAAAACAAGAGAGGAGCCAAAAGACTATCCCAAGCCTCCTAACCACCCAACTCCCTTTAAACCATCTCCACCTCAACAAGACTTTCCTCTCGAAAGTTTTGTAACCCCACCTCTCTACTTTTGGATGCTCATGGTGAAGGGGTTCAAGCCTTCACCATATGGATAACATTAGGGTCGTGCCAATGGCCTTAAATATACAGAGCTTTGTCGTGCTGATGACGTAAATAAATTTGGCCTTTATTTTAGTTTTTGTTATTTTGTCTTGTTCTTTTTACGGTGTGTTATTCTGTGATTTTGTAGCAAAGTGAACTGAATTGCATCGGAGGAGATGAAGGAAGGAGATCCATGTGAAAGGGAAGAAAGCTTGGAGTGTTGGTAAGAAACAAAATAAATTCTTTCTAAGTGCTGGGAAACCATGGCGCCGCGAGTCGCGGCACACACGTCACAAGTCGTGACAAACAAGGGAGCAAAAATGAACCCCCAGCACCAGCTTTTTGCAACTCGCGACATGGATATCGTGAGTCGTGACCAAATCAAAAAATTTCTAAAAGAATTGAGCTCACGGACCGAAGATATTGCGGGTCATGATGGCTTGGTCGTGAGTCGCGACAACGCATCATAAGTCGCGATCAGTGCTGTCGCAAGTTACGATGGAGAAACCAACTTTTCAACTATGCTTAAACACTGCATAATCATTTCTTATCCTCCACCAAATACTCCTAAGAACCACCAAACCTCTATTCATTCCTCCACCATCTTACATATATTGACATATGAAGATTCTTGCATCTTTATAATATCTTTGTTGATTGTAGTATGCCGACTACATCATTTTGACTGTAGTTGCTATATTCTATAATGATGTTTAGATATGTGTCGATATAAGTTGGATATTTTTATTGGACAATCTTATAGTGGTGATTGCATTATGGATTAGTTGTTCTTTGAGAATACTATGATTATTAACGTTTGATGCTAAACCTAGTATTACAAATCTGTATGTACTTGTGAGTTTGATGTTGTTCTCTGTGGTGTTAGTATTGATCAAACGGCGCCAAGGAGACAACGTTTTGCTCGAGGGGTGAGTTCTTCTACGGTGCTTTTTCTCCCCCTTCCGGCTCCGAAACCAATTTTATGACCGATTCTATACAAATACATGGGATTGTGCCATAGCACCGGAGACTATGCGGAGAAATGGCTATCACTCTACCACTTACCTTGAGTTTTATTGGTCTTGACTTACATGTTTACATTGAAGACAATGTAATGTTTTAAGTGCAGAGAGGGGTTAGAGGACTCATGTGCATGCTAGCTTGATTGGGAATGCTTTTTGCTACTATTGATTGGGAAAACATGAGAAAAAGGAAGAAAAATTGAAAAATAAAAAAAATGAAAAAAAAGTTAAAAAGAAAACCCGCTAAGTTGAAAACCCAAGAGGGCAACTTAGGCAACATTGGGGACCCGGATAGGTCGAAAACCCGAAAGGGCGACCTAGGCAAAAATGAGAGGTTAAATGTGAGGAAAAAGGTGAGATGTGAGCCAAAGAAACATGATGTGTGGCTAGGATGAAAACCCGAAAGGGCTTCTAGGCAAAATGAGAGAAAGAGAGAAAAAAGGAAAATGCTATGATTTCACTCATTTGCCGTCGTTGGAGTCATAAGGTTGCGGTTGTCATATGGATGGATCGGGTAGCTTGACATCTTGGGACCTCTTGGGATTGGGTAACTTAGCGGGTTCAAAAATGAAGTAAGGTATTGAAATTCTTGATTCTTTTATACTTTGTTATGGTTGATATATTGGCATTCGGTGAAGTATGTGTTTTAATCTCCTAGATGGTTTTTAATTCATTTTGTGTCATTGTATTTTGGTTGATATATTGGTATGAAGTGAAGTATGTTCTTGAACTTTTCATATGGCTTTAACTTCATTTTGTGTCATTGGACTCTTGGAGTATCAATACGGGACTTTAAAATATTTTATGGGTGGTGAATTGATAAGTGGTAGGTTTGGTTAGATTTAGAAATGGGGGTTGTGTGTGTGAAAAATTCTCATTTGAGCTTTGATCTTGGGATTTACGATATTGAGAGTTTTTTTGTAAGGTTTTAATTGGAGGAATATTAGTTTAGGCTATGGACATATTAATTTCTTTGTGTTCTTGAATCTTTTCTCACTCGAGGGCGAGTAAGGTTCAAGTGAGGGGAGGTTTGATGTGCCCATTTCATATGGTTATATTAGGACTTTTAGGATTCACTTTTGTACACTTTTGTGCTCTAGATGTGGCATTTTGCCTTGAAATTATCTAAGAAGAGTTAAAAGAAACTTTTACGCTTTTATTACTTTTGTAGAGGATTTTGTGTGACAAGACAATTTGTTTGAAGACTTTGAAGAATTTAAAGAATACCTTTGAAGATTTAAAGACTTTAAGACTTGTATTTGAGCTTTTGAAGGCTTGAAGATAAGTGAAGTGAAGAGGAGAACGTGAAACAAAAAGAAGAAAGAAATCAAGATGTTGAAACTGGTCTCGGGCTCGACTCGCGACAGAGGTATGGCCAGAAACTTTTTTACTTTTTTGTACTATAAATACTTACCTTATCCTCTCCTCTTTCTACCTCTTCTTCTTCCTGCATTTTTCTGGGTTCAAACCCTTGTTTTTCTTTCTTTATTTTCTTAGTTTTTGTAGGTTAATCATGTCTTTTAATTATCCAGGTCAGTTTAATCTTGGAAGCAATTGATTGAGACCTCCTTACTAATGTTTTGAGAATCATATCTATCTATTTATTGCTTTTGCTACTGTGCATTTATTGATCTTTGAATGTGAGTTGTTAGTGGCATTTGTGTTGTTGGAAGTGTGAGTATACGAATTGCTTGTATGATTACTTGTTAGGGTTGGGAGAAAGTAGCTAATTCTCCCCTCTTTTAATTTGGAATCCAAGAGCATGAGTTAGAGCTTCTTAATGATGTTGATGTGTTGGTAATTGCTAGATGAATGTGATAATGTTGAACTCATTGTCATGTTTGTTGCTTGTAGAAAATGAGATAGGTCAACGAATGTCGATCGTTCTTGACTAATCTTGTTTAAATGCATGAATTGGTTAAATGTTTAGGCACGGTGTAGTGTTTATAAGTGTTTCCAAGCTTGTTTATTCTTCGTTCTCAATGCCGCCAATGGGATACTTTTAGTCGTGTTTTGGCTAAGGGAGTCATTGGTGAGGTTTGATAAGAGATGTCGAATTCACTCTTGCAAACTACTATCTAAGAAGGATAGAAGATTTATCTTCACAACAAGTAGTGGAAGTAGTGAATAGATTTTGTTATTTTTTCTTGAAGCCTTTGTTATTTAGCATTCATGTGTTCTTAATGCTATGTTTTGCTTCATTGATTCCATGGGTTGTTTGAGAATAGGAAGTGTTTGTATGATTACTTGTTAGGTTGTTAGGAGAGTGACAAATTCCTTAGCTCCTTTGCATGAAAATCTAAGAACATGAACGTAGAACTTTTTGTGCATAATGTGTTGTGATTCTTTCTAGATAAGTATGTTAATGTGGATTGTTCTAATATTTATCCTATAAATGCAATGAAATGTTGAACCTTGAATGTGGTTCGTTCTAGGTTTTTCCTAATGAATGCTATGTTTGGTTAAATGGCTATGTCTTTTGCAGAAGGCTTGTTGTTATCAAATCTATGGTCCTTCGTGTATAATTCCATTGATGAAATACCTCTATGGTATGGTTTTCCTAGAGTGATTGTTAACGAGATTTTCAAATGGTCGTTGTTTGTCTTTGCAAATTATTATTAAGAAGGAATGAATGTTAATCTTCCATTGGCATTCCCCATAGGTAACAAATGTCATAGAATGAGTGAATGGTTCAATGATCTACATTAGGTTTGGAAGTGGATATCAATTTCCCCCAAGGCTTTGTTGTTTGTAGTTTTAAACCCCTTTCCTTAGTTTGTTTGATGATTAGCATAGTTATTTAACTTTCCTAGTTAGTTTGTCTTTTACTTTCATAACTTAGGACCACAACCAATCAAACCTCCCCCCCCTCATTTACTTGCTTTTATATATCTATGTATATATATATATATATATTTACTTCTAGCATAATATCAACCTTATATGTTTAAACACATAAGAAAATCCCTCTTCTCCGTGGACGACCCCAATTTGCCATTATCTGCTTATTTGTAGTTAGTAAGCATTTAGGGCTTATAAATATTAACTTTGAGAGGTATGGCGAAGACCTCTCACATTCTTATAGGGATTTTGGAAGGGTGTTGTTGAGCCAGTTCTTTCAAAAGAAGCGGTTTGCTAAAACCTTGATCGAACTCTACCAAAGTAAGCAGAGGCCCTAAGAATCAACATAAGTGTTCTACCATCGATACGTAGACTAAGGCTTTAGTGTGATCAACCACACAGAGGATGGTGTGATCTTAGGCTACATGAATGGGATGTCTAACCTCGATCTTTTCAAGAAGCTTGTCTCGAAGAAACCATAAACCTTGTTGCAGTTGCAAGAAATTGCTAGGCTATACTCAAAGGTTGAGGAAGCCACAAAGAGGAAATGGGAAGGTTACATGTCGGTGAAAATGAGTTCTAAACCCTCGAAGATAGGGCGTGAAAAGCTATGGTCTTTGAGAGCAGGCTTAGAAAGTTATATACCCTTAACTAACTTACGAATGGAAATACATTCTATCCACAAAGTGTTGTCAAGGGCACCCCCTCCTATCAAGGACTCACCTTCGAAGAGGTTCTGAACCCAATTTCGTAACCGTTACAGGGACCACGACCTTGACATAGACGATTGCCAGCACTTGAAAAATGCAATCAAAAGGTATGCTAGAGAAGGCTCACTTCCTGATTGCATGGAAAGACCAAGGGGACATGGGCCCTCAAAGGGCAAAGGAGGGTGTCGCCAGTGAAACCCTATAATAGGGGTTCTGATCGGGGTGGTCGAGACCAACAAGGATAGGGTAGGGAACAGGCTGAAACTCGGCTAAGAGATAACAATAGGCCCAAACTAGAAGCTCAGGTGAACGGAAATTGGGGAGGCACCAACAGGGTGATTAACTTCATGGATGGGGGTGTTGAATGAAAAATCTCTGAACACCATCATTAAGGCCCAATCCTGATATGTCCCCCAATAAAACCCCACCAGAGAAGGTTTCGACCTGATGAAGCCATAACTTTCTCGGAGACGGACTCGGTACCCATTCAAACCCCCAATACAAATCTAATGATGATCCACGCGGCAATTGAGGATTCCTATGTCAAAAGGATTTTCGTTGATGACGGTAGTGTAGTGGAAGTAATTATCGCTAATTGCTATGAACAGCAAGGCCTACGACATGACAGTTCAGAAATAACCACCTCGCCATTGTATGGCTTCACTGGGAAAATGGTGCCTTCCTTGGGTGTAATAATCTTACCAGTTCGAGTGGCTGATGGGGAAAATGAGGTAACGATCGACTGTAGGCCTTGGATGTGTTTGGAGCGAGCTATTTGGCCCCCTATCACTGGACGATAAAGTTCCCCACCAAGAAGGGATTAAAGGTTATAAGGGGGATCAATTAATAGCTCAAAGATGCTTGGAAATAGCCTTGAAGGAAGCAAAGAAAAAGGTTAGCATCCCTTTGGTTCATGGGGAAGCCGGACCTACTGACATCGAGCCACTCCCCGTCTATTTGTCAGGGATGGTACCCATGGGAAAGAGGATACAATTCTCAACAAAAGAAAGGCTGAAAAGCCTTCTCGATGCCTATGCAGATGTGTTTGCATGGAGCACGTTCGATCTGATAGGGGTTCCCCAACAGTTGATGGTTCTCAAAATCCCGTTAAGCAGAAGAAAAGGTTGTTTACTCCTAAGAGGGTCGAGACCATAACCGAGGAAATTCATAAACTCCTTTGATCCAAGGTCATCGAAGAAGCATTTTCCCTAGAGTGTTTATAAAATCCCATTTCGGTCCCCAAGTATGATGGCACTTGGTAAATGTGTATCAATTTCACAGACCTCAACAAATGTTGCCCCAAAGGAAGTTACCCTCTGCCATATATTTATATGCTGGTCAAAGCAATAGCAGGGTACTTTATTTGATGCCCATAAAGGCTACTATTAGATACTAATGATAGAGGAGGACAAACAAAAAATGTCGTTCATCACAGACATTGGCACGAAGATGCCATTCAGCTTGAAGAATGCAAGGCCAACTTACCAAAAGCCAGTCGATAATCTCTTTAAAAAATAGATTGGAAAAAAAAATAAAAATATACAAAGATAATTTGGTGATAAAATGCAAAAGATATTACAAATTTCTGTTATTCCTAGAAGAGACCTTTCAAAGACTTCGAGATTCAAACCTAAAACTAAATCCAGCCAAGTGTAAAATCTGAGTAGGAGCCATAAAATTCTTGGGATTCATGGTCTCTAAAATGGGAATTGATGTGAACCGCAAGAAGATTGAAGCCTTAATGAATATAAAGCCCACTCGAACAGTTAAGGACGTTCAAAGGCTCACCAGATTGCTGGCATCATTTAATCGTTTCCACTCTAAAGGTTCCGCGAAACACCTACGATTCTTTGATTTTCTTTGAAAAGCCAAGAAATTTAAATGGTCAGAGGAGTGCGAGCAAGATTTTTGGGACATAAAGGAACACTTGTGAAGCCTACCCACTTTGATGAAGCTAGAAATGGGAGGGGAGATTTGTACCTGTACATCTTAGCATCCCCCTTAGGAATAAGTGCAATCTAGGTAAAGGAGAAAGAGAAGGCACAAAACCCAACCTACTTTGTTAGCATGGCCTTACATGGGAAAGAGACTCGGTATACCACCCTGGAAAAGTTAATACTTGCCCTTTTCTATGCAGCAAGGCAACTTTGACCATACCTCAGAGCCACAAGATCATCCTGCTTACCACTCATTCGATCAGATAGGTGATACTTAAGCCTGAGGCTTCAGGTAGAATGATGAAGTGGCCGATCAAACTGGGGAAACATTATTTCTAGTTCTTCCCAAGAATAGCTATTAAAGGTCATTACTAAGAATATTTCATTCTGGAAACCACAGAGGTAGTGGAAGTCAATGAGAAAAGAGAGATTGAGAAAAAATATGAAAGCTTTACGTTAATGGATCATCGCACTCGAGGGGGGAGCAGAACTGGCGTACATCTCAAAAGCCCCAAGGGAAAAGACTATCCTTGCTCACCACTCTTTAACTTCAAGGCCACAAACAACGAGGCCGAGTATGAACCACTAATCAGAGGGCTTCGACTAGCAAAGGAACTGAACATTCGAATCCTAGAAATCAAGGGGGATTATGAGGCTAGGGAAAGGAATTTACAATGCTACTTTGAGGCAGCAAAGCCCCTCCTTGAACATTTCCACAACTATATTTTAACACAAGTCCCTCGGGAAAAGAACCATAAGGTCAATGTCTTGAGTAAGATGATTTCGTCAGACCTGGGCTTGCAGCCTCAAGGGAATTTAATGTTGGAAACACTATGCAAGCGTAGTTTCGAAGAAGAAATGAAAGTAAAGATGGATGAGGAGGAAAACTCACTGATAACACCAATTATGAGCTACCTTCGAGATGGAACCCTCCTTGCCAGTGCCATAGAAGCAAGGGAAATTAAACTACCTTCGAGATGGAACCCTCCCCCTAATGAAGGACTTAATAGAGGTGTTCCAGGTCAACTTGGGTCAGTTTCACCCTAACGTGATTGTTATAGTAATGGCTTTCATGGTTTGGTGTAAAGAAGTCAAGGTTGTTCCTCGTTACGAGCTATTTCGAGTGTTATACATGTTGCGCTCTAACAGAGGTGTTCGAGGGATATTCACCTTCACCAACAAGACTGCTGACGATCAGTTCATCATCCCCTTTTCCAATAGTAAGGGATCGCAACGGAAAGCGTTCACTTTTGGCTGATCTGGGGATTATTGAAACCACCGATGGAATCCCAAGGTAGACGTTGAGTTCTGAATATGGGGCAGATATTCGATCCCCGATTACTTGCTCAAAGATGTGGTGCTTTTGAGGGAACCTGAGCCCTTAAACACCAAGCTCTGCCATCTCGAGGTGAAGGGGTAAGGAATGAAATACTTCATTGTCTCGAGTGGCTATAAGGAGATAACTACGCCTCGGCAACCCATCGAAACCCCAACTAATTGAACTCTCTAGCTCTCACTTTTACCATTCATCCTTAAAGCTGTTAGAAAAGAATTGTGGAAGGTCTCTTCTATTCACAAGATGATTCTATGGAAGGTATGGAGATGGTTGTTCCCGATGCCCCTGAAGTTCCTTGGGGCCAAAAATTTTATTTCACTTATCCTAATTATATTATTGATGATTCTAACATATTCATTACTATGGCAGGTATGGTATCCTCGACGACCTTAAGAAATAGATATTCATCAAGACGGTGCAAGCCACCAAATTCCTGACGGAAGTTACTGTTACTCCAGAGGGCGGAGATGTACAAATCTTGGAAAAATGGGCCAAGAAATGGAAATTCGAGGAGCTCCTTTATAGGGGAGCATCTGTCAGTAACAGCATGGGCTTGTCTAAGTCCTTCGGGCTCTTTGGAGAGATTGGCAAGTATCATTCTGTGAGTACCCATGACTTTTGTTCCGTTATCTTTTGTTTGTTGGTTTCGTCTAATGATTCCTCTGTGCAGGTTGATGCGGCTCTCGAGTCCAATGTGTACTTGGTCGGCATCATCTCGATATGCATGACCTTTATGCTCAAGGGTTCACTTGAAGCAGACGTTGAGGTTGTTAATAAGGAGTGCACCAAGATCCAGAAAGAGTGTGCAGAGCTCCAATTAATGACCATGGTCCTGAGCGAGGATCGAAGAAAGCACAGGGAATAAAGAGAAAAGGGTGTCAAAGAAGTGTCAGGCGGAGAGCCAACACACCCTGCTGGCGTGTTTCACCAAGAAATTGATTGGTTCCAACGAGCTCTATGACCTCTTCCTCAATCTTATGAAATCTTCAAATAAATTGGGCATGAATGAATTGGTCAAAAATTTGATTCCCCTTCTCCCCCCTTAACATACTAAGGGGATCTGAAACATTGTTGATTACAAGGTCAAGTAGGAGGTTTTGTCTCGATACTAAGGGGACATTTCTTTCCAATTGCTCAACTTCATCCAGGAGTCAAATAGGTCTTCACTGCCGAGGGATTTAAAGCAATTGACCATAAGAACCCGGGAAAAACTTTTGAGAACCCACAACCAACTAGCTCTTCAAAGAGCAACGAGGGTCCCTCGACTACTTAGGGCAATAATAATGAGACCACCACTGAGAAAAGTAGCTTAGCTCAAACTGATGTATGAATTTTCCTCTCTCGGTTGTACTCATTTTTAATGAACAAATGGATTTGCTTTCGATATTTTAACTACTCTTTTTTCCTTTAACTTTTATTGTAGCATGTGTATTCGTTCTTACAAAAAGAGATGAAGATAACTAAGCAAGAGATGACTTTAACCAAGGACACATTTTTAGAGCCTTGTAATGATATAAACCTGTTTACCCGGGACTTAATTTCCGCAAACAGGAAGTTACAGTCCTGGCACGGCAACAACCACCCTTCAATCTAGAAACTCATAGAAGAGAAAGAGGAACATCTCCAGATTAACTGTTGTGGCCCTTGCTACTGTTGAAGAAACTTGTAATGCCAACGAGATGGAACATCAAGAAGTTCTTCACAAAATGATGAAAAGGTATCTCATCCTGGCACATTGTTTTATGGACGTTGGGTTATATTGTACCATAGGCAAAGCGAAGGACATTGAGCATTGTTTAGAAGAGGTCACCAGATATATGGCTTAAGCAGAGATATCTCAACTGTGAGACATCATCGAGCTGACTCTAAGGAATTCTATTCTCAAAGCAGAGATATCTCAACTGTGAGACATCATTGAGCGTAACACTCAACTATACGATAAGTGAGCGACCCTGAACTCCCAGCTACAGAGAAGTGTCCAAGCAAAGCTCTACCATATCAGCATATTCTGACAGTCTTCGAGCGTATGGTCTATTACACAGACGTCTTGACTTAGGTCTTATTAGTGACATCCTAAGACTTCTCTACAAGATTGAGATGTCCATAACAAAGCAGAGCTTAGATAGGGATCTTAACCACATAGCAGTATTCGATGTCGTTCATGACTGGATTGTTTGGGTTCGTTCTAATATCCGCCCAGTTCACAAGAATGCAGGAACTTCATAGAAGAAGTGTGGAAGCGTTGCAACTAAAAATCCTTTTGCTGCTGTCAGTGCCTAAACTAAGAGGCTGCTTCCTAACAAACCTGTTCCTAAAGCGTAGAAGTTGCTTCCATGTGAACCAGTTACTGCGAACGTTCATCCACCAAAGGGAAAATCTGAGGAACTAGTTGTGGGCACTAGTACTGGGTTCAAGAAATGTAGCATTCCCCCAACTATGATGGTTAACTACGGGACTATTGCGAGTCCGGTTCAAATCCATGATGGGGAAGCTTGGCATTCAGGGGACTTGATTCCACGTCGGAGGCGTGTCCCTCAAGCCCCCAGGCAACTGAAGGCGAAGCTGATCATTTTTTAAATACAGAAATGGGCATCAAACCCAAAAAAATAGAGTGGTCTTATTTGTATTCTTTGGAGGTGTATCATCAAATGTTATATCTTTGAACATTGATAAATAAATTTCTTTTTATTGATATTATCATTGTATGATCTAGTAGTCTCGGCAAATGTTATTGTCTTATTATAAGCACGAGTCAAATTTAGGATTATCAGCACAAGCGAACACACTCGAACTAGTCATTTTGATGTAGGGAAACTAACTTGGCCTTATTAGCACAAGCATATATAGTCTACCTGGTCATTTTGATATGGGGAAACTATCGAATATGGCCTTATTGGTTCAAGCGAATGTACTCGACTTGGTCTTTTCAATGCAAGGAGATTTATCGAATTTTTCCCTATCGGCGCAAGTGTTTATTCGACTTCGTCTTTTCGACACAAGGAGATTTATCAAACCTGGCCTTATATGCCCAAGCAAATTTACACGACCTAGTCATTTTGATGTTGGGAGATTATCAAACCTAGCCATGTCAGGGGGAGGTCGTCTTCGTACCTCTCAAAGTTATAATTTATAAGCCCTTTATACTTACTAAATACAATTAAATAGATAGTGGCAAATTGGGGTTGTCCACGAAGAAGAGGGATTTTCATAAGCGTTTAAACATATAAGGTTTATAGTAGGCTAGAAGTAGATATATATATATATATATAGATATATAAAAGCAAGTAAAAAGGGGGGTTTTGGTTGGTTGTGGTCCTAAGTTATGAAATTAAAAGACAAGATAACTAGCAAAGTCAAGCAACTATGCTAATCACTATACAAACTAAGAAAAGGGGTTTAAAATTACAAAAGACATAGCCTTGTGGGCAATTGATATCCATTTCCAAACCAAATGTAGATCATTGAACCATTCACTCATTCTATCACATTTATTACCTATGGGGAATGTTATCACTTCTCATTCGAAGATCAACATTCATTCATTCTTAATAATAATTTGTAAAGACAAACAACGACCATTTGAAAACCTCATTAACAATCACTCTAGGCAAACAACACCATAGAGGTATTTCATCAACGGCATTTCACCCGAAGAACCATAGATTTGATAACAACAAGCCTTCTACCAAAGACATAGCCATTTAACCAAACATAGCATTCATTAGGCAAAACCTAGAGCAAACCACATTCAAGGTTAACCTTTCATTGCATCTATAGGATAAATATGAGAACAATCCACATTAACCTACTTATCTAGCAAGAATCACAACACATTATGCACAAGAAGTTCTAAGTTCATGTTCTTAGATTTTCATGCCAAAGAGCTAAAGAATTTATCACTTTCCTAACACCCAAATACTTAAATCATAAAAAAACGTCAAATTCTCAAACAACCCATGGCATAAATGAAGTAAAACATAACATTAATAACACATGAATGCTAAATAACAAAGGCTTCAAGAACGAACGACACAATCTATTCACTACTTCCACTACTTGTTGTGAAGATAAATCTTCTATCCTTCTTAGATAGTAGTTTACAAGAGTGAATTCGACATATCTTGTCAAAGCTCACCAATGAATCCCTTGGTCAAAACACGACTAAAAGTATCTCATTGGTGGCATTGAGTACGAAGAATCAACATGTTTGGCAATGCTTATAAACGCTACACCGTGTCTAAGCATTTAACCAATTCATCCATTTACACAAGATTAGTCAAGAACGATTGACATTCATTGACTTCTCTCATTTGCTACCTAAAACAAACAAGACAGTGAATTCAACATCTTCACATTCATCTAGCAATTATCAACACATCAACATCATTAAGAAGCTCTAACTCATGCTCTTGGATTCCATAGAGGGGAGAATTAGCTACTTTCTCCCAACCCTAACAAGTAATCATACAAGCAATTCATATACTCAAGCTTCCAACAACATCAATGTCATTCACAATTTACATTTAAAGCTCAATAAATGTACAATAGAAAAAGCACTAAATAGATAGATATTATTCTCGAGACATGGATATGGAAGCTTCAATCAATTTCTCCCAAGATTAAACTAACCTAGATAATAAAAAGACATGATTAACCTACAAAAACTAGGAAAAGAAAGAAAGGAAAAACTAGGGTTTTAACCCAGAAAAACACAGGAAGAAGGAGGAGGCTGAAGAGGAGAGGATAAGGTGAATATTTATAGTACAAAAAATTAATAAAGTTTCTGGCCATACGTCCATCGTGAGTTGCGACGAGTTTGTTGCGAGTCACGACCGAGCCCTGTTTCAACATCTTGATTTCTTTCTTCTTTTTGTTTCAAGTCCTCCTCTTCACTTCACTTATCTTCAATTCTTCCAATCTTCAAAAGCTCAAATACAAGCCTTCAAGTCTTTAAATACTCAAAGGTATTCTTTAAAGTCTTCAAACTCTTCAAACATATTGCCTTGTCACACAAAATCCTCTAGAAAAGTAATAAAAGTGTAGAAGTCTCTTTTAACTCTCCTTAGAGAATTTCTAGGAGAAATGCCACATCTAGAGCACAAAAGTGTACAAAAGTGAATCCCAAAAGTCCTAATATAACCAAATAAAATGGGCACATCAAACCTCTCCGCACTTAAACCTTACTCGCTCTCGAGTAAGAAAAGATTCAAGCACACAAAGGAATTCATGTGTCCACATCCTAACTAATATTCCCCAATTAAAACCTCACAAAAACTCTCAATATTGTAAATCCAAAAATCAAAGCTCAAATGAGAATTTTTCACACACACAACCCCAACTCCTAAATCTAACCAAACCTACCACTTATCAATTCACTACCCATAAAAATGTTTTAAAGTCCCGAAATTGATAATCCCAAAGTCCAATGACACAAAATGAAGTTAAAACCATATGAAAGGTTCAAGTACATACTTCATCCAATGCCAATATATCAACCAAAATCCAATGACATACAATGAAGTCAAAACCATAGGTTCAAACACATACTTCACCCAATGCCAATATATCAACCAAAAAGAAGTATAAAAGAATCAAGAATTTCATAACCCTACTTCATTTTTCAACCCGCTAAGTTATCCAATCCTAAGAGGTCTTAAGATGTTGAGCTACCCGATCCATCCATATGACAACCGCAGCCTTATGACTCCAACGCCGGCAAATGAGTGAAATCATAGCATTTTCCTTTTTTCTTTGTTTCTCTCATTTTGCATAGGAGCCCTTTTGGGTTTTCATCCTAGCCACACGTCATGTTTCTTTGGCTCACATCTCACCTTTTTCTGCACATTTAACCTCTCATTTTAGCCTAAGTCACCCTTTTGGGTTTTCGACCTATCCGGACCCCCAATGTTGCCTAAGCTACCCTCTCGGGTTTTCAACTTAGCAGGTTTTCTTTTTAACTATTTTTTTTCTTTTTCTCATGTTTTTCCAATCAATAGTAGCAAAAAGTCCTCTAACCCTTCCCCGCACTTAAACATTACATTGCCCTTAATGTAAACATGTAAGGCAAGACCAATAAAACTCAAGGTAAGAGGTAGAGTGACACCTGTTTCTCTGCATAGTCACCGGTGATATGGCCCAATCCCATGTATTTGTATAGAATTTGTTCCAAAATTGGTTTTGGAGCTGGAAAAGGGGGGTAAAAATGTTGTAGAAGAACCCACCCCTTAAGTAAAATGTTGTCTCTTTGGCGCCATTTGATCAAGAATAACACCACAGAGAATAACATCAAACTCACAAGTACATACGGATTTGTAATGCTAGGTTTAGCATCAAACGTTAATAACCATAGTATTTTCAAAGAACAACCAATCCCTCATGCAATCACCACTATAAGATTCTTTAATAAAAATATCCAACATATATATCTACACAAATCCAAGCATCATTATAGAATATAGCAATTGTAGTCACAATGATAAAGTCGGCATACTAAAATCAACAAAGATACTATAAAGATGCAAGAATCTTCATAAGTCAATATATGTAAGATGGTGGAGGAATGAGTGCATGTGTGGTGGTTCTTGGGAGTATTTGGTGGAGAAGAAGGGAGGATTATGCAGTGTTTAAGTACAGTTGAAAAGTTGGTTTTTCCATCGCGACTCACGGCAGCACTGGTCGTAACTCGTGATGCATCGTCGTGACTTGCAACCAAGACATCGTGACTCGCAATATCTTTGGTATGTGAACTCAATTCTTTCTGAAATTTTCTGATTCAGTCGTGACTCACGATGGCCATGTCGTGACTTGTGACAGATGTGTCGCTACTCGCGATGGCGATGTGGTGACTCGTGGAAAGCTGGTGCTGGGAGTTCATTTTTGCTCCCCTGTCTGTTGCGACTCACGACGACAGGGTTTCCCAGCACTTAGAAATAATTTATTTTGTTTCTTACCAACTTTCCAAGCTTTCTTCCCTTTCTCATTGATCTCATTCCTTCATCTCCTCCAATGCAATGCACTTCACTTTTCTACAATATCACAGAAAACACACCGTAAAAAGAACAAGACAAAGTAACAAAAACTGAAAAACAAAAACTGAAATAAAAGCCAAATTTATTTACGTTGTTGGCACAACAAAGCTTCATATATTTAAGGCCATCGGCACGACCCTAATGTTATCCATATGGTGAAGGCTTGAACCCCTTCACCACGAGTATCCAAAAGTAGAGAGGTGGGGGTACAAAACTTTCAAGAGGAAAGTCTTGTTGAGGTGGATTTGGTTTAAAGAGAGTTGGGTGGTTAGGAGGCTTGGGATAGTCTTTTGAATCCTCTCTTGTCTCCCTTAAAACTTCCGAAAATGGTGGAGTTGGTCCACTATGTGGGAGAAGGGGTGATGATGCTAATGAATGTAGCACAATCACCTCTTCCTCCATTGTTTCATCCTCAACACCTAACTCCTCATCCCCTTCGAAGTCAAGCTCATTTCCCATGGTGACTTTACTCACTGAATCCTTGAGTCCGATTTGGGATGGTGTATTTTCGGAATCACAAGCTTCTGTTCGGGCCAACGCTTCCAATATACTCCTCTCATACCCCTTTAATAGCCTCAACATTAAAGGAGAGCCGACACTCGACGCCTTACTAGTAAAGTTGTTCAAGTTTTCTATTGTATTCATGACTTCCTCACGTGTCAAACTTGAACTTCCTTGTTGGGCTTGGTTCTGGGGTATGGTATAAGGTGGTGATGGCCAACTATTTTTCTCGTATTGTTGGTTTTCCGTCTCATTCTCATACCAGTAATCCGGATTACCACTCCATTCCAGATTGTAAGAATTGTGGTATGGATACCATTCCTGAGCTTCTTGCCCTAGAAAACCAACATCTCCTACCTCTTGGTAGAACTCTGCATAATATCCTTGGTTTTGGAAACCAAGGGTTATTTCCCCCTCATAGTGCTCTTCCCCCAACAAATAGCAAGACTCGGTAGGATGGTCAGAATGACACATCCCACAAAACCTTACTTGTTGAGCCTCTCTTCTCATCATGAGTTCCCTCAAGGTGAGACGCTCAATTTTTTTCATTTTTTTTCAAAAGTCTGAAATCATATTGTAAGGATTCTCGATAAAAATTCACCAAAAACTCAAGCAATACCTACTCCGAAACAAAACCACCAAAAAGAGGTGAAAAACAAAAATAACTAGAAAATATGCAACTAAACATACCTTAACACTTAAAAATAAACGCCTCTTCTCCGGCAGTGGCACCAAAATTTGGGAGGTCATCGTCGTACCTCTAGAAGTTATAATTTTTAAGCCCTTTTATAATTACTAAATACAATTAAGTAGATAGTGGCAAATCGGGGTCGTCCACGAAGAAGAGGGATTTTCTTAAGCCTTTAAACATATAAGGTTTATATTAGGCTAGAAAAAAAAATATATATGTATATACATATATATATACATATATATATATAAGCAAGTAAAAGGGGGGGTTTTGGTTGGTTATGGTCTTAAGTTATGAAATTAAAAGATAAGATAACTAGCAAAGTCAAGTAACTGTGCTAATCACCAAACAAACTAAGAAAAGAGGTTGAAAATTACAAAAGACAAAGCCTTGGGGGCAATTGATATCCACTTCCAAACCTAATGTAGATCATTGTACCATCCACTCATTCTATCACATATATTACCTATGGGGAATGTTATCACTTCTCATTCCAAGATTGACATTCATTCCTTCTTAATAGTGATTTGCAAAGACAAACAACGGCCATTTGCAAACCTCGTTGACAATCACTCTAGGGATACCACACCATAGAGGTATTTCATCAACGACATTTGACACGAAGGACCATAGATTTGATAACAACAAGCCTTCTACCAAAGACATAGCCATTTCACCAAACATAGCATTCATTAGGCACAACCTAGAACAAACCACATTCAAGGTTCAACCTTTCATTGCATCTATAGGATAAATGTGAGAACAATCCATATTAACATACTTATCTAGCAAGAATCGCAACACATTATGCACAAGAAGTTCTAAGTTCACGTTCTTAGATTTTCATGCCAAAGAGTTATGGAATTCGTCACTTTCCTAACACCCTAACACTTCAATCGTATAAACACTTCCTCTTCTCAAACAACCCATGGCATAAATGAAGTAAAATATAGCATTAAGAACACATGAATGCTAAATAACAAAGGCTTCAAGAACGAATGACACAATCTATTCACTACTTCCACTACTTGTTGTGAAGATAAATCTTCTATCCTTCTTAGATAGTAGTTTGCAAGAGTGAATTCGACATCTCTTGTCAAACCTCACCAATGACTCCCTTAGTTGAAACATGACTAAAAGTATCCCATTGGTGGCATTGAGCACGAAGAATCAACAAGCTTGACAACACTTATAAACACTACACTGTGTCTAAGCATTTAACTAATTCATTCATTTACACAAGATAAGTGAAGAACGATCAACATCCATTGACTTCTCTCATTTTCTACCTAAAACAAACATGACAACAAATTCAATATCATCCTATTCATCTAGAAATTATCAACACATCAACATCATTAAGAAGCTCTAAGTCATGCTCTTGGATTCCACATTAAAAGGGGGGATAATTATCTACTTTCTCCAACCCTTACAAGTAATTATACAAGCAATTCATATACTTAAGCTTCCAACAACATCAATGCCATTCACAATTTACATTCAAAGCTCAATAAATGCATAATAGCAAAAGCACTAAATATATAGATATGATTCTCACGACATGGATATAAAATCTTCAATCCATTGCTCCCAAGATTAAACTAACCTAGACAATGAAAAAACATGATTAACCTACAAAAACTAAGAAAAGAAATAAAGGAAAAGCTAGGGTTTTAACCCAGAAAAATGCAGGAAGAAGAAGGAGGCTGAAGAGGAGATGATAAGGTGAGTATTTATAGTACAAAAAAGTAAGAAAGTTTCTGGCCATACGTCCGTTGCGAGTCGCAACGGGTTTGTCGCAAATCGCGACCGAGCCTAGTTTCAGCATCTTGATTTCTTTCTTCTTTTTAATTCAATTTCTCCCATTCACCTCACTTATCTTCAATTCTTCAAATCCTTAAAGGCTCAAATACAAGTCTTCAAGTCTTAAATCTTCACAGGTATTCTTTAAAGTGTTCAAAGTCTTCAAACAAATTTCCTTGTCACACAAAATCCTCTAGAAATGTAATAAAAGCCTAAAAATTGCTTTTAACTCTCCTCGGAGAATTTCATGGAAAAATGCAACATCTAGAGCACAAAAGTGTTCAAAAGTGAATCCCAAAAGTCCTAATATAACCATATAAAATGGGCACATCATTGGCACAGGCGAATGTATTCAACTTGGTCTTTTCGACGCAATGAAGTATCGAACTTGGCCTTATCGGCGTTAGAGAATTTACTCAACCCGGTTATATCGATGCGGGGAGATTATTGAACCTTGTCTTGTCCACACAGGAAAAAATATTCAACTTGGTTATTTTGATACAAGGAAATTTATAGAACTTAGCCTTATTGGCGCAAGAAAACTTACTAGACCCAGTCATTTCGATGCGGGGAAATTATCGAACCTGGTCTTTTTGACACAGGAAAACATATTCAACTTGGTCTTTTCAATGCAAGGAAATTTATCGAACTTGGCCTTATCAGTACAAGCGAACAGTTGTAAGGACGTGAAACTTCATTCAACAAACTCTTCTTTGATTCATACAATTTCTCATGCCACTCAAAACTGATGATAATGACAAAGGTTGGCTACATTCCACTGCCGAGGTACCCTTGTTCTGTCTAACTCCTCTAAGACATAACTGCCTCCAGGGTATGCTTCCAACACTTTGTATGGACCTTCCCAGTTGGGGGCTAGCTTTCCTTCTGGCAATTGTTTGCTCTTCTTATTACTCCTCATGACCAAGTCACCCTTACTAAACTGCACCTTACATACCCTTCGATCATGGTATCGCTTGAACTGCTCCTTCACTTAGGCTTCTCAAATGCCAGCCAACATTCTGGTTTCTTCTACTGAGTCCAAGTCCATTCGTTGATTGTCATTGTTTTCTTCTTCAATATTTGACCCTATCCTAGGGATTGGTAAAATGACTTCTATAGGAATGACACCCTCAGTTCCATAAACCAGGTTGTATAGTGTCCCATTAGTAGCCCTTGAGGGGGTTGTCCGATACAACCATAAAACACTCGGGTGTTTGTTGACCCAATTTCCAGCTTCTCTTTCAAGTCTCTTCTTGATTCCATTAATGAGGGTATAATTAGTAACTTTGGCCTGTCCATTAGCTTGTAGATGGTACACTGCCGTTAACTTCAACTGAATATTGAACTCCCACACCAACTTTTGAAAGGATAATTGGTGAACTTCATACCATTGTCAAACACAATGGTCCTTGGAACTCTAAATCGACGGATGATATTTTTCCATCAGAATGATACCTCCAACTTCCCTTTTATATTGGCCAATGGCTCAGCTTCGACCCATTTAGTGAAATAATCCACAACCACCAGAAGGTATTTGAGCCTACTTGGTGCTTCTGGAAATGGTCCCACCAAATCAATCCCTCACTTATCGAAAGGCCAAGTACTATGTATGTTGATCATCTCTTTTTGGGGTACATGGATCACAGGTACATGTTTCTGACACTGAGTACAAGCTTGGATGTGCTTGTTTGTATCCTCAAACATAGTTGGCCAATAATATCACAAAAGGATCATCCTTCTGGCCACTGAATGAGTCCCCCTGATAGTTTCCACATATTCCTTCATTGACTTCCTTGGTTGCTATTAGGCAAAACTTCCTTGATTGGGTAGGTTCAAGGGGAAAAACACCCTCCTGCAAATACTTGACGATAGGGGTTATCCAAGAATTTGCCTCCTCGGCTATCATCATACTTTTCTCCTCAATGATATGGCTATTTAATTGTTTGAATGGGATCTGTCTTTAGGACAACCCCCCCAGGTCCAAAGAAGCTAGCTTATCGTGGGCATCTACCTTCTGGTTTTTCTCTTGAGGTATTTACATTAAGGTGAATGATCAAAAACCCTACAACATGGGTTTAATCAACTCCAAGTATCCCTGTAGGTTGGGCTCTCTGGATTCATACTCTCCTTTGACATACTGGACCACAAGCTGTGAGTCACTGAGCGCATCCATGCTTTCCACTTTCATATCCCTAGCTAAACAAAACCCCGTGATTAGGGCCTCATATTCAGCTTTGTTGTTGGTGGGCCAAAACTTGAAGTGTAATGCATAGGGATATTATTTTCCATCGCGACTGGTAAGAAACACTCCAGCCCCACTGTCTCCTATATGCGAGGACCCATCTGCGAACAATTTCAATGACTCATCCTTTGTTATGACTTGTTCCAATTCAATCACTTCTGCTGTTTCCACAATAAAACTAGTGAGGGTATGACCCTTAATGGCGGTCTTTGGTTGAAACTGGATATCATTCTCGCCCAATTCCATGGCCTTTTTCATCATTCTTCCTGAGGCTTCAGGCTTAAAGAGCACTTGCCTGATTGGGAACCTTGTTAGAACTACTATGGTGTGACCCTCAAAATAGGGATGTAGTCTATGCGTTGCATGGACCATTGCTAGAATTAACCTCTCGAGGGAAGGATACCACATTTAGACACCCTGCAATGTCCAACAAACGAAGTATACGGGATGTTGTTGTCTCTCTTTCTCCTTGATCAAAACTGCACTGACTACTAAGGTCAAAGCTGATATGACCTGCCCTGGATCAGGTTTCACCAGGGTTGGAAAGATTTGAAGATGTTCCTTCAAACTTACAAAAGCCTTAACACAATCCTCCGTCACTCAAACATCTTGTCCCTTCTCAATACATAAAAGAAAGGAGGATGCTTTTTGGACCCCTTTGATAAGAATCGACTCAAAGCAGCTAGGCATCCCGTTAACTTTTGGACCTCTTTACCGATCTTGGGCTTTTCATGTTCATCAAAGCTTCCACCTTCTCAGGGTTCACATCAATCCCCCGTTCGGATACCAAAAAACCCAGAAACTTACCGCCCTCACTCCAATGACGTGCTTTGTAGGATTCAACTTGAAACTAACACTTCACAACTCAACGAACATCTCTCTTAGGTCTTCCAAGAAATTTTCATAAGTTCTGCTCTTCACTACCATATCATCCACGTATAGTTCTAAGTTCCTTCCAATCTGATTTTTCTGAACAACTTTTCGACCAGCCTTTGGCAAGTTTCCCTTGCATTCTTTAAGCCAAACTGCATCTTTTTGTAATAAAGAGTACCATTCTCCGATATGAATGAAGTCTTCGCCTTATCCTCCTCTGCCATTGGTATCGGGTGATAGCCCTTATGTGCATAAAAAAGGCTAAAACTTGGTATCCTGCATTGCCTCCACAAGTCTATCTTTCGAAGGCAATGGATAATTGTCTTTGGGACAACACTTGTTCAAATTAGTGAAGTCAAAACACATACGCCAAGCATTGTTATGTTTTGGAACCATCACTGGGTTAGCGAGCCATTCCGGATAGAATACCTCCTCGGTAACATCATCTTCAAGAAGTTTCTCCACTTCCAATCGTATTGCCTCAACTCTTTCTAGTGAAAAATTCTCCGCTTGTGCTTGATAGGTCTTGTCGATGGATCGATATTCAACCTATGGACAACTAGCTCTACCTCCCCTGATACACTCGCAGTGCTCAGAGAAAACACATCCGAGTATTCATCAAGAAGAACCTGCGATCGCCCTCTTATCTCTTTTGGCATCATCTTACCCACGACAACAAAACCCAAATATCAAACTGGCATCTTTTCCATATCAGCTAGACCTACTTCTCCATGTATCGATGCAACATCTCCCTTCTTTGCTTCTTTTACCGCCGACAAGTTACAACTTTTTGCTACGATCTAATCTTCTTGAATGCAAGCTACCCCCTTATTTGTTGGGAATTTCATCATCAAGTGGATGGGTGAGCACACTGCACGGGCCTGGCACATCCAAGGTCTCTCGAGTATCATATTATAAGGGGAATATGCATCAATAATTTGTGAAGTTGCAATGTATCATTACCCTCTTGTCTCCATCTTCCACTCTGACTGGTAGAGTAATCTCGCTAAGGGGAATGAAATTTTTTCCAGTAAATCTTGAGAAAAGGCATAATGATCTCTTCAAATTACCTCGACCAATGTTCAACTGATCAAAAACATTTACAAACCTGATTTCCACCCCGCTTCCGTAATCCGTGAAAACCCTCTTAATCAACGAGGTCCCAATCACTTCTGAAATCACCATCGGGTCCGCATGCAGGTCTGATTAGGAACTCCATCCACCTCTAAGTCATTGTGGTCTCCTCGAGTTTAAAACTCTTTTAGGAGGGCTCCCCTTCAGGTGTACGCCTGGACTCAGCCTTCATCACTGTGTTACGGCTCTTGCCGTGGCTGCTGTCTAACTGGTGGAGGGGCTCGATCAACTCTAGGTGGGGGTGGATCATTCCTCCTGAATGGTTAACAATCCCAACGCTCATTTCTATGCCTTATCAGCCCTTCTTGAGGTTTTGGTCAATAATTAGCCTGTCTTAGAAGTCCCTCCTTTTCACATCTCTCAATTTTCACCCTGAAATGATCACAATCATTCGTATAATGGACAAAGTTCCTATGGTGATCACAAAACTTCTTAGTGTTCCTCTTTTTGCTACAGCTTCATCAGACATGTTCAAAGGTGGGGGTGCCCAAAAAATTCCCCTATGAATACTCCAAATCTCTGCCAGGGATCGTTATATGGCCACATATTTTCCAAAACTACCACTCAAAGGCTCCATCTGCCTCTTCCCCCGATCGACAGGCTTTGACTGTTTAGCCATCATTCCTTCCCTTTTCTTCCTTGTCGCCTCTTCAACCTTCGAGTGTTGCTCTACTATCTCTTGAAGCTGTTGGAAGGTATTGGGTTTTTGCTGTCAACTTTTTGTACAGCTCCAAATCTTCCATCCCTATCAAGTACCCTTGAATCACCTCATTTTATGTCCCTTCAACCACTCTCAAACTCTCGTCCACGTATCTATGGTAGAACGCTACCATTGATTCTCCCGGCCTTTGCTTCGTCTAGTACAACTCCATCAGTGACTTCATGAAATTCGTTTTTGGCAATACTGACTCAACAGGGCTCTACTGAAATCCCTATGTGACTGCAATGAGCCCCTTGGTAGCTTGTGAAACCACTCTTGTGCCTTTCCTTAGATGTAGTTGCCTACCAGCTTACAAGCTATCTTCTTATCGAAATCCCTTTAATTCATCAAACTTTTGAAGGTCTGAATGAACTTGAGAGGGTCTAAATCTCCTCTATATGTCGAAAGTCCCTCTGGTGGCTTTGTATCCCCTGGCCAACGACACCCAGTTATATTCTCACCAAAGGGGGACCCGACAGATTGTCCCATTGACTCTATTATTCTGTCCAACTCCCTTCCAAGGGTCTCCTGTTTCTCCAACAAATGTCTCCCTGTTCTGACTCGGGTGAAGGTGATCTCCCATCGTTTCTCCTACTGGTGCAACCTGTCCGAGGTAGGGTCCCATCCCAGGGCATCCCGGGTAACCTAGTGAAACCATCATTGGATCATAGTAGTTATACCTCCCTCGATTGGTCATAGTATTCATGCCTTTGAAACCTATGAACGGGGTTCTCGTGTACTGTCCGTGCATTCCCTCTGGGAATGAAGTTTGTGGCATGGGCATCCAAGCCTCATGATGCCCAATGTATGGAATTCACATCATCTGCCTCGCCAAAGGCAAAGCTCTCATATGATCCCAAGTTACCGAAAACACTCCTGCTCACAATGATCATGAGGCCAGCACTAGGGGAGCCACCTGATATCCCACCGCCAACAGTATTTGTGAGATCTGCTCCAAACCCATCGACTGGCTTACCACATGTTGATTCTGCCTAACCATCATTTCGTACGCTTCAGTATGAGAGTCTCCCGAACATTGTGAAATAGACCTCAACTTCTGATGCCAAGTGAGGTTCATGCAGCACCCTGGGCTCAAGAGTTCTCTCAAAACCTCCAGACGTGGCCTCTCGATCGAAGCCACCGGATCTAGGCTCGATGCCACCTCCATCAGATCCGCCCCCACACTTTGCGCTGATGGGGTGGCAGCCATCTAACCTTCACACATGGATTGTATCTCGTCTCCTCTGTCTTTCCCTTCTACCTGAGCCATTCACTCCTCCAAACGGTAGAGATGGACATATAGCAACAGATCTAGATCTAACTTCAATCGGCCCCCACCGGGCATGCCACTTGATTTAAACGAACCAATTTGAAAGCTCAACCTAGACCCGCTAGCACTGACCTGTAACCTGCAAAATAAACCCCGGAGCTTCGATGCCAAATTCAGTCAACGGGGTGCCAATTGATGAACAGTGAATAATCCAAAAGTAATGACATACCTCTCTATTTATACATTTCTAAACTTAATTATAGTTATTCTTCCTTCTGTTCCTTTATCTAGAAGCCCATAAAGGCCCCTTGACCAAGTCCCCATGGTGGGCTGGGTCGTTGGGTCGGAGGCCCAAACTTAATCTCATTCTCCATCACCTACAAAATAGGAAGTGTTTCACAATTTTGAGAGAAAATAACTTCGTAAAAAAATACTTTGAGTATTTTTATTTTAAAAATTATACGTTACAGTGTGGAGCTTTTTTTTTTGAATGAAAGCACCCGAGGGTGGGGGTTGGTATATTGGTACCCCAGGCCAATAAGAGCAAGCCATAGAACAATGACAATAGTTTTTACAAAAGGCAACGTCATTGCCTCCAAAAGAGATGTTAACTACAAAGGATCTAGTCTATATACAATCGGTGGGAATTCCTAAAATAGATAGTTGCGATTCCAAAGTAAATGAATCTCCACACCTCGTGTTAATTCGTACTTTGGCCAGGCAACTACCAATCGACAATCTGACAGTAAATTAACATGCTAGAACTAGTAGCTAGTGAACCATGAATGGTTGTATTCATGGAAGATACCCAAAAACCTTCCACTCTACGTCTTTGCCTTATGAGTGAAATTTGAGAGAAAGGAGCCGAAATGTGCAAGACAACGGCAGTAACAGAACCGAGGTTGTACCCGTAGTATCAGAGCCAAAGAGGCAGCAGTATCAGAACCAAGGAAGTCACATTAATTCAGAAGCGTACAGAACCAAGGTTGTACCTGCATGTATAAAATATAACATCAGCAGTATCAACCCTATCATAGCCATTTTTCTACCTTCTTATATAAGGAGTTTCCTTCTTATCTAAAGCTATAAGGCCTTTTATATGTACTGGCACATTAGAGAGGTTAAGTGCTTGATTATGGGAAGAATGGTGTTTGGCTATCGCATTTGCCACTGAGTTACATTCCCTGTAAACATGTTTAAGCACAGCTCCACGTAGTAGGCTATTAACTTTATAAGCAGAATTGAAAAGTTGCCAGTTAGCAGAGTATGGATCATTAATCATGTTAACAGCTAACAAAGAATCGGATTCAATAGTGAATGAATCATCTAACTGTTGGAAATTTTGGAAAGCAAAATGTATGGCAAGTATTTCAGCATGAAGAGAAGATTCTGCAGAGATAGTAGCCGAGTTAATCAAGAGTGGAGTGCCAGAGATATCCCTAGCAATTACCCCAACTGCAGCCGTGTGAGAAAACCAAGAAGCATCAGTGTTAATTTTAATAGAGTTCAATCTAGGCCTTTCCCAACAAATAGTCCGTATGATTGGCTTAGGAGGTGGCCTAGGGTGGGGGATTAGATGCTTAGAGGAGTGAGGAAGTGCAGTAGGAGAGCTCAGATGTGTAGGATTGGAGTATAGAGATAGTTTGATGAGATCTAGTACTTCCTTACAGATAAGTTTAGTAGAAAATGGAATCTGATCAAAGAGGTATCTATTTCGAGCTTTCCAAAGACACTAACGGATGAGGGAGGGAAGTATGTTACATATCATTTGATGACCTTTTGGGAGGTCAAGACAGTTCTAGAAAATGTAAAATCTCTGAGAAATGGAATGATGCTCAGTGAGGTTAAAATGAACCAGCGGTGCCATATTATTCCATATTGAGCCATTGTACAAGATATAAATAAATGTTCAATTGAATCCGAATGACAGCATATTGGACATTTCGAAGCTAAACTATATCCACAACTAATGAGCACATCATCAAAAGGGAGGAAAGACTGTAGCATTTTCCATGTAAAAATAGAAATCTTTTTCTGGAGTGATGTGTTCCACAGTAGCTTATAGGCCGGGAAATTACCTGATGAGCTTGTGAGAACCCGATATGCTGACTTGAAGGAAAAGGTGCCAGATGCATCCGGTTTCCATATAATCCTGTCTTCTCTTTCCTCCACAACTTCTGCATTTTGCAAAAATAACAAAATATCATTTCCCAGGAAAGGAGAAATCTGAGCTAATATAACATGCTTATCCCTGATAAAATCTGATACGGAGCAGTGTTGTAAGGCATCAGATATATGACTAGGAATATAGTTAACCAGTGGGCCACCCGGGCACCATTTGGCAGTCCAAAAGTTACAGCTACCTTTACCATGGATAATGAGAGAGTTAATTTCTGTAATATTATTAACAGAACAAATTCTTCTCCATGTGACTAATTTCCTATGAGATTGGGGCAGAGACCACATCAATTTTGCCCATAAGGAGAGACCTAGCTGACTTTTCCACCACAACTTAAGGGAACATGTCTCCAATATAGCTCGGATGGATCCAAACCCCAACCCATTCTGTGAAATAGGTTTAGCTAGATCAGGCCATTTTTTCCATATTCTGTTTCTTTTCCCTTCTGACTCATCCCAAAAGAATCTTGCCAATTTTTTCTCAAAAGTTTTGATTATATATTTTGGGGGTTTAGTTACAGACCATAAATGCTGTGGTATTGAGTACAAGTAACTTTGGATTAGGATTACTTTACCCCCTGTACTAAGTCAATTATTTTTCCAGTTTTGTAATTTCCTATCCAGCTTTTCCATCAGAGGTTGGTAGTACCTATTTAATGTTCTACCCTTGAAAATATAACAGCCTAGGTACTGGAAAGGGAAGGATCCCTGTTTCATTTTTAGAATCATCTTCATCTGATTTAATTTGATAGTTGACGCCCTTTTAATAATGTAGAAATCAGATTTATGGAAATTAAACTTTTGACCCGAGGTGAATTCAAATGTGTCTAGGAAAGCCTTAATCCTAATGAGGTTAGATTTGGACGCTTGCATAAATATAATAGTAGCATCCGCATACATAAGGTGAGAAGCTGCTGGGATTATAGATGGCAACTGAAAATATGAGAGCTTATTATTATGGAAAATAAAAGATAAACTCCTAGAAAAAGCTTCCAAAAAAATGTTAAAGAGAAGAGGAGAGAGGGGATCACCTTGTTTAATTCCTCTGGTGGCCTTGAAAAAGCCCACAGGATTTCCATTGAGAAGAATTGAAAAATAAGCTTGAGAAAGATTTGACATAATAGCATTTAAAAATTGACCTTCAAAACCAAACCTCATGAGAACGTTCTTGAGAAAATCCCAATTAACTCTATCAAATGTTTTTTGTAAATCTAGCTTAAGAATACAGTTAGGAACTCTAGCCTTTTTGTCAAGAAATCTAACCATTTCCTTTAGATAAAGAATATTATCTGAAATATCCCTATTTTTCATGAAGGCCGATTGATTTGGGGAGATTAATTTATCCATGTAGGGTCTTAATCTTTCCATTAAAACTTTGGAGCAGATCTTATTTAGGACATTAGATAAACTAATTGGCCTAAAATCATCAAATGAGCATGGAGTGGTTTTTTTTGGTATTAAGGTTATCCAAGTGCTAGAAATTCCCCTAGGCAAGGTAGAACCATTAATAAAGTCATTAACTGCATCAACTAGATCATATTTTATATTGGGCCAGCACTTTAAATAAAATTTACTGGAAAAACCATCTGGTCCCGGACTACTATTTTTGCTTAATCCTTTAATTACTGCCTCAACCTCAGATTGTGAGGCTGGTTTAGATAAGCCTAGGTTATCAAGAGCAGAGATGATGTTTGGGATTTGGCTCATAAAATGTGGATAATAGGTATCATTAGGCATTTGGTTTGGTTCAGTTAACAGGTCAGAGTAATAGGAGATGGCCTCCTTTTGAATCTCTGATTGTGAACTCAGCCATTGACCATCTCTATTCTTAATTTTTGATATTTGTAACCTGCAGTTTTCTCTTGTACCACCTTATGGAAGAATTGTGTGTTATTATCACCTAACCTATGCCATTTCAATTTAGCCTTATGTTTCCAGAACTTTTCCTTTTCTTTTTGAGCTCTCAGAAGTAATTTTTTTTTCTCATTTAGTTTAATAAGTCCAGCATCCGAAGGATTCGAATCAAAAACTAATTCCTGGATTCTAAGGGATTCTTCAGCATTAATAACATTAGTGTCAATATTCCCAAAGCATTCTCTATTCCAAATTTTTATCTCCTTTTTTAACCTGAGCAGTTTATGAAAAAAGCCAAGTAAACCAGTCTCAGCCAAATGATTTTCCCAATTTTTCTTAATTAGGGTGATGAAGTCAGGCCGGTTGAACCATACATTTAGGAATCTAAATGGCCTAGGGTTAATAATGGACAGATTAGAAATATGGAGGAGAAGAGGAGAATGATCAGAAGTTTGCCTATTCAAGATTTGGATAGAGGAAGAAGGATATTTATAGTTCCAAGAGATGGTGCTAAATCCTCTATTAAGCCTTTTTGAGGTTGGGTCTCTAAGTCTTGAGTTACACCAGGTGAAAAGGTTACCAACAGTGTTGATTTCCTGGACACCAGAGGTATTTATCCATGTATTAAAATCTCTAATGCTACCTAGGGAGGGGGAGCTAGGGCCTTTATATTCTATGAGGGAGGTGATAGTATTGAAATCTCCTATAAAAATAGTGTCACCAGGGGTAATGGCTGACAAGTCATTCCATAGCGCCTTTCTACCTTCCCTATTCCTTAGTGCTTATATGAAAACTGCATCCATATACAAATTAAGGGATTTGTGAGATATATGCACATGCAGGAACTGCTCATGAAAGGAGAGAAGGGTAACTGTCACCAAATTAGTCCACATAAGCCAAATTTTCCCATTATACAAAGGCATACCATTGGAGAAGTTGAGTTTATCCATATAAGATTGAAGTTTAGAGTTTTCATGCATTGGTTCAATTATGCACAGCAAATGGATTTTTTTAAGCCTGACTAGGTTTATTAGTCTCAGCATTGATGATTCCATGCCCCTAATGTTCCACACTAAAAAATTAACTGAGAGAGAACCTATCATTGTTCACTAGACTTATGACTTGTGGTAAATGACCTAAGCATCATTTTATTAATTTGACTGAAGTAATTAGTATTTTTTCCTTTGGCCTTACCTTGCAGTAGATTCTGACCCTGAGTAGGGGATGAGGCCGTACTAGCCTGGTGGTTTGAAATTGCCTGCTGATCAGGATCATGATCTTCTGGTTCGTCCTGTAAAATAGAAAACCTGTTTTCCATTCTACCTTGTAGGGAAAGGGTTACATTGTTATGTCTTTTTAGGCATGAGGGAAGTGTCCCAACCTGAATATCATGAGTGGCATATGCTATTGGGGTAAAATTTTGTAAAGCTGAATCATTTAGCAGCTTAGAAATAGAGTTATCTATAGTAACTTGAGTTTTAGGACTAGGACGAATATCAGGTGGATCAATCCTACCAATTCCCAGGACACTAGTAATCCTAGGGGAAGAGCTGTAGTGAAAGTTAGGGGTGGGGGTTGATATACCCCTAAGATTAGATACCATTTCATTCTCAGGTGTAAGTGAGTCAATCTGCTCAGTTAGGGAAATCAAAGGGGGTATATCAAACTTCTTCCCAGTAGCCTGCCACTGAGGCTGGCTAAGAATTATATCGTTATCAGCTGGTCTAGCATCAAGGTTGGGGGGGAAGGCTCTACATTGAGTTTTAGAGTGACCTAGTTTCGCACAATTATCACAATATAGGGGAATATCCTCATATTCAACTTGGTATTTCCTGTTATTAGTTACTGAGCCCAGACGAATATGGTTACGCAGAGGCTTTTGGAGATCAATCTCTACACATAGTTTAATAGCTGAAGGTCTTGTGAGCATGTCAGTAGCTAGGTCATTTTTAATAAAACAACCTATACTATTTCCAATAGACTCAATTGAGGCTGAGTTGTAATAATATAAAGGCACTTCCCTGATTGTACACCAAACTGGGACAATAGGTGATTCTTTGTGCGTTGAAAACTCTGGAGTCCATTTAAGCATCTTGAGGAGGATTCCGTTGAAGTTCCAAACTCCTTTCATCTAGCATCTTTGGTAGTCGTTGAGTAGCTCAAACCTGATAAGCACATGTCTATAATCCAAAGAACCTAGTTGGTATTTACCTGTGAATCCCACGGTTTTGAAGCATTGCTCCAGTTGCTCCATTGAACATCTTCCCTTAGTGAATTTGCAAACAAGGGCATTTGCATAATGCGATGATAGCTTAGCTATTTGTTCATCTGAGTATAAACAGGTCGCGTCACCCAGGTGTTGTGATTTGGGGATGAGTTCAGGATTGCTCGGCAATAGTTTTGATAACGGTGGGGATTTATTTTGTATGGCAGCTACGAAGGATACAGGGGAAGGGGGTTGAATAACGTTGTTAGTTTCCTGGACGGCCGGAATTGGAGGAGCCATCATCGTTGAGAACCCTTAACGGCTGAAAATAGCTGTTACCGGCGAAAAACTAGCCGAAATTGGCGACTATGGCAGAGAATGATCGGAAGAGGAAGAAAGGGGATTAAGAGAGAGTTGGAATCGCACACAGTTACGCACACAAAATCGCACACAGTTTCGAACTGTATGGAGCTGTCTGCGTCTAAATGCTCCTAGTTTCTTGCAAATGCAAACATGATGTAGACTCGTCGAATATATTTATACTAAATATGAGAGTTTACTTCCGAGAAAATACTCGATCCTTTTACTCATTAGCTAGAAAAAAAGACTTTGAATTAGAGTATATTATTTTAAGGTCACACTTTGAATGAACGATATGATTAGATTATACATAAACAGTCTCAATCATTCTTAACTCGGTCTCCCGTTGTTGAAAATTATGGTAAATGTAAAGGAAAATGTTCGATGCCTTAGTTTATTGATCACCAAAGTTTATATAAAGAGAACAGTACTCCCTCTCTTCCAACTAAATTTGCACTCTTACTTTTTTTTATACTATTCTCTGTCAAAATTTGACTTTATATTTGAATTACTATATGAACAAAAGTATTATCATATATGATATTGTTCAATTCATCGTAACAAGTAATTTTTTTGATATCAACTTTTTATTTGCCTTTATTATATGTAGTTAAACATATTAATGGTCAAGCATATTTCTTGAACAGAATGATAATGATGAGGGTACAAATTCAGTTGGGACATGGAGAGTGCATTTTTAGTCCAATGTTTTGTTTGGAAGTGCAGATATAACCTTGTAAAATTTAAAAGTGCAAATCTAACCATGAACTTCATTGACTTGCGTAACAAATGTTAAAGCTGACTAGAATGTTATTAAATCCTATTAGGTTGAATAAGCCCAATCATGTCACTTAATATTTTAGGTTGAGGCCCATCATGGAAAGACCACATGTAACATATCCAAAGTGCTAATGAAGTCTGAATTGATAATTTTATCGAAGAACCTAGAAATTAAGATGAGAAAATAGAAGAATAGAGGATGAGAATCAATCTGCAAATTCACAAACTAACAGATCATCAATTCCTCCTCTAAATTGTAATCTTATAGCTAATTTTTAACTACTTCTCTAACCTAATGACAATCAACAATCAGTTAGTTGGTCAGCAACTGAATGAAACCTTCATTTTACAGTTGGGTTAGTCGAATGCCACTTTGAGCTGAGCTTCTGGTTTGGTGAAGAAAATCGTTGGCTATGGGAAAACAATAAGCCCTTTTGTTCCTGATTATCCCTCCCCATTATCTTGAGCTTGTCCTCAAACTCCAAACTGGGAAAACTGATTCTTGATGAATTTAGCATCTTCCCGGAATGCTTCTTCCATAGTGTTATGGGGTGGGGATTAACGCCCGACCCTAACGCAACCCCATGCCCGCATAGGTGCCAGAACGATGCCAAAACTACGATCCCGTACCGCTCAACGCATCACTGTGAACCGGTCTCCTTTGATCGCGCCACCGAATCATTGATGGCTCCAGGGACGGTCGTCGAATTGAGTGGGGGAGAATGTTACGGGGTGGGGATTAATGCCCGACCCTAACGCAACCCCATGCCCGCATCGGTGCCAAAATGATGCCAAAACTGCGGTCCCGTGCCGCTAAACTCGTCACTGCGAACCGGACTCCTTTAATTGTGCCGCACACGCCAAACGGGTCATCTTGTGCCACACGCTTAACTGCTCACGGACCGTGATATCCCGTCTCTGCGCCCGCACCGCGCTGTGCACATCGCCCAAGCCGTTTGTGCCCAACGCCCTTGCGCGCAGCACCCGGTCGCCCTACCGGCCAGCAGCCTAGTCATCCTACCAGCAGACTGGTCGTCCTGCCAGCAGCCCGGTCGTCCTGCCTGCAGCCCGGTCGTCCTGCCTGCAGTCCGGTCGTCCTGCCAGCAGCCCGGTCGTCCTGCCTGCAGCCCGGTTGTCCTGCCAGCAGCCCGTTATTGCTGCGCCCGGTCCGAGAAGACATGTCCCAAGCTCCTTGTCCCAGAAGTCTTCTCTTTTGCTTGTAAATACTTGTAATAGCTTAGTTATTAGTTTAGCGAAACTCTTTTGAACAAGGTCCAAGCCTACGTGCTGTTTTAGCCTTTGACCTTATTTTGTCTATGTAGCTGGCACTCGTAATAACGTTTACACAACATATATGTAGAGTAGTGATCTCTCTACACCCAGTTACCATTTTGTGATATATTGAATATAAGCGTTTGCTTCCCAGTTGTTGGGCCTTATATTACATCGTTGGCTTGTGTGTGTGAGCCATGCTCTCTCGGGTGTGTATATTCCGTTGCATACCCAACCACGTCCCAAACGGGCTCGGTATGATGCGAGCAACCGGGTGGTGCGTCGATGCACATGGGATCAAGGCGGTAATCGTGGCACGGTTAGCCATGGCTAGGCCGCACGGCTCGGCACCCTCAGGGGCCGACCCGTGACACATAGGCAACCCTTTCCATTCTATCAACTGTTGAACTTGTTTCTCATTTCCGTTCCGAACAAACCTCCTTTGTAACACCCGAAATGGTTCCAAAATATCTAAATCATCCCAATAAGCTTCAGGTACATTAATAACATGTTGAGTCAAGTTTCCAATGTGTTTACTTCAAAAGAGAAACATGAAAAACTAGGTGTGTTTTATTGTTGTCTGGCATCTTCAGTTTTTATGCAACCTCGCTAATCTTTTGTTCCACTAAATATGGACCAAAATACTTAGCATAAAAATTATGTTGCTGATTTCCTTGCAAACCAACCTGCCTGTATTCCTGTACCTTTAAGTATACCCAATCTCCTTCCTGTAACATTCTCTATGTTCTCCTCACATCATCAAAAAAACTTCATGCAATATTGAGCTTTCAAAAGTTGTCCTCTTAGTATTTGGTTCACATGTTCCCTTTATTGAGCAAAATCCCTAGTTGTTGGTATTTTGGCATCTGCATATATTAAAAACGATAAGACATGCGACTTGAAACCATACAAAGCCTCTTACACAGTCAAATTCAAACTGGAATGAAAGGTGGTATTGTACCACCACTCAATAGATCTCAACCATTACTTCTAAAAGCAAGGTTTTTCGCTACAAAAACACCTCAAATAACATTCCAACACCTGGTTAGCTCTTTCCATTTTTCCATCTGATTCGGGATGGAAAGTCAAAGATTAGTTCCATTTGACTCCAAGCTTTTGTAATAACTCTTTTCTGAAATTGCTAGTAAAGATTCTATCCCAGCCACTTATAATACTCTCAAGTAATCTGTTGGTGTTTTAAAGAAACACAAGCTATTTAAGTATGATTGGATTCGAGTAGGTGTAAGCTCGGGATGTTAAAACAAGTTTGGTGGTGTGGAGTGCACACTTGTATAAACTATTTACGAAGCTTACAGTTCTGGGATATGTATTAAAATTGTTGATAAGACTAACATGTACTATCCTTTCTGTGGAAAGATGCATCATTCTATCTACATCCGTATTTATACATACTTATAACGGTGGTGGTGTATAGTGTCTGACTCCTTGATTGAAAGGATGGGGATGAACAAAGAATGTGTACGGGATGCAGTGTTGGCGGCATGCTCAACTTACTGCATTGTCATGTGAAAAAATACACAATTAGGAGTTTATTAAAATTCTGATAACTACGGTACACGGGATGTGAACTTACTGCATTGTCATGTGGAAAAATACACAATTCAGGGTTTATTAAAATTTTGATAACTACGGTACACAGGATGTGGAAAATGTAATCATTTACGTGAAAAGATGTGTTATTTTAGAATTCATTTATGACAACTGAGATACATTGTATGTAGAAAATATAATCATTTGTGGAAAGATGCATTGTATTACAATTGTATCAGAGTGGTGCATCATAAACATGGTGACCTATAACATACACGTTTCACGATAGGTAGTATCTTTTCGGAACATCTCCTATATATACATGTTTATGCATTCACAGAAAAAGAAGTGAAAATTTTAGAATTTTCAGATTTACTCAGTAACGAAAATACTGCACTCAAAGCATTTCTCCTGATTCAAGCCTAGAACGGGAGGGATTCTTGATTGTTTTATCCTCGAAGGGAATTCGTGTAACCCAAGGCTGTAAGGGTCTAATTACTCTTTAAGGAAAGCGTACGTAACGCGACTCACATCGATATCCAAGAAAGATTTTACCACTATCATCCAATCGTGATTTTACCATTCCAATGGAATAGAATATTACAGCATCTACCCCAACAATGTTAAAGAGTAATTTTATTTATTTTTAACATATTGGAGGATGAGTTTGGTGGTGCATGTGGCGCATGGATGGATATTGGACGAGGGGTGCTGCTTGTAGCATGTGGTGTAATTTCTTAAAGAATTAAGGTAGATGGATCTGATTAAAGACAATGTGACTGTAATGGATGTCGTGCGTAACTCTTCCTGTCAACTTTCAGAATCATCTCGGTTAGTTTTAAACTTTTGGAATAATCTCGGTAAGTTTTTTGAGTATTTATAAGTTGAACTATGTTGTTGGATGTCTATTTTGAATGGAGTAATTATTTATAATTTGTCAAAACCGATGAAGAAAGATTACCCGTATGCATGCAATACAGATGAAGAAACTTTCTTTGGTTCATAGTAGTAGTACGTGCAATAAATTAGTGAATCAATTGCACATGGAAAACAGTTAGAAACAGGAGAAAATTAATAATAAAGGCTAGAAATTTTTTGACATTGTCAGACGGCTCAGCCGAAACATGATTGCAATGATGGATTTTTTATAAAATACATGGCAGTGTATTTTCGTGAAAAGGTTAAGGATGAATATTCAATGTAGTGGTTCACATTGTGAGAATTTTATTTTTAATTAATAGAACTGATGAAAAAAATTCTTAAATTTTTATTTATTTATTGTTGAATGGATCAGAACACAGCATTCTAGAATTTTGTAATACGAATGTTGGCTGTTATTGTGGAATTTTGTAATATGATGGGTTGACTCTTGAAAAGTGAAAGGAAACAAGAGTTATCAAGTAACCATTCCTTACTTAGGAAAAAGTGAAATTATGTTGTGACATAAGTTAGTGGGTGGCTAAGACTTATGGTGAAGTGTTTAATGGCAAATGTAGACACTTGGGCGCTAGGTATAGCGTGAATCGTGAGTTAATAACTCATGGTGTGATTTAAGTTGATTTTGTGATATATCATTGCAATCTAGCGGAACACTTGACGAAGTGACTAGTTAGGAACTTGAAAAACAAGTCGGTGATCGGGATGGATTTAAAGCCTATTTAAATCTTTGATAATGGGATACCCAATTTTTCTCTGATACGACGTTAGAGTAAAATTCAATGTGGAAAGCCTATTATTTGAGATTGAAACATATGATTTCATATCCCGAAGGTAATATGTTTGGACCTGCATGGAAGTTAGGTTGAAGTTTTAACTTTTTAATGGATTCTTTGACAAAGTACATTTGCAGGTGTACGATAAAAGAGATTCACCTATATGATGTGTGAAGTGTAGCCGCTTTAATAAGCCCAGGCTTGGCTTTGTATGCACTTATGAATGGATAGGGACACATGGCTTATATAGTGTCAAGGTTACGCTTTTGAGTTGTATTTGAACTTGTGTGTGGATTATCTTCAAGTGTTCAAATGGTTTGAAGGGTTCAATCTTTAGAGACACCCCGATTCTCGAATATTTGGAACGTGTAGTTCACTAAAGTAAAAATTCAATCTTCAAGACATTTTCATTTATGCACTTGTTTGGTTTGGTTGTTGGATTTTCCGAATCAAGGATAATACTTAAATGGGGGAGGATTGTTGGTGTTTTAAAGAAACACAAGCTATTTAAGTATGATTGGATTCGAATAGATGTAAGCTCGGGATGTTAAAACAAGTTTGGTGGTGCGGAGTGCACACTTGTATAAACTATTTACGAAGCTTACAGTTCTGGGATATGTATTAAAATTGTTGGTAAGACTAACATGTACTCTCCTTTCTGTGGAAATATACATCATTCTATCTACATCCGTATTTATACACACTTATAACGGTGGTGGTGTATAGTGTCTGACTCCTTGATTGAAAGGATGAGAATGAACTAAGAATGTGTACGGGATGCAGTGTTGGCGGCATGCTCAACTTACTGCTTTGTCATGTGGAAAAATACACAATTCAGAGTTTATTAAAATTCTGATAACTACGGTACACAGGATGTGAACTTACTGCATTGTCATGTGGAAAAATACACAATTCAGGGTTTATTAAAATTTTGATAACTACGGTACACAGGATGTGGAAAATGTAATCATTTACGTGAAAAGATGTGTTATTTTAGAATTCATTTATGACAACTGAGATACATTGTAGGTAGAAAATATAATCATTTGTGGAAAGATGCATTGTATTACAATTGTATCAGAGTGGTGCATCATAAACATGGTGACCTATAACCTACACGTTTCACGATAGGTAGTATCTTTTCGGAACATCTCCTATATATACATGTTTATGCATTCACAGAAAAAGAAGTGAAAATTTTAGAATTTTCAGATTTAATCAGTAACCAAAATACTGCACTCAAAGCATTTCTCCTGATTCAAGCCTAGAACAGGAGGGATTCTCGATTGTTTTATCCTCGAAGGGAATTCGTGTAACCCAAGGTTGTAAGGGTCGAATTACTCTTTAAGGAAAGCGTACGTAACGCGACTCACATCGATATCCAAGAAAGATTTTACCACTATCATCCAATCGTGATTTACCATTCCAATGGAATGGAATATTACAGCATCCACCCCAACATAATCTATGAAGCTTGCATATGTTGTCGAAGAAGAGCAGCTACCTAGCTGGCAGTAAATGGGTGAGCTAATGCCAAAAAAAAACCAATTGTATTTAGTAAGCATGTCCACTATAACTATTATTGTATTAACACCTTCTGTCTGTGGCAATTTCTCAATAAATTCTATTGAGATATGATTCCATGCTTTATTTGGTACTTGAAGAGGTTGCAATAACCCTGGGTATTGGCAACGTTCTGCCTTATGTATTTGACAAATTTCACAAGCTCTAATGAAGCTTATGATGTCTTGTTTTAAACCTGGTCAACAGAAAATAGATGTAACCCTTTTAATGGCTGATGGCTGACTAGAGTTCCCTCCAAAACTTGATGAACGCATGGTGTTAAGAATTTTTTTTTCTGATGTTGTTAGAAGACCCAACATAGATTTTTCTTCCCTTCTCAAGAAATCCCCTTCTGTAACCGAACTCTTGCACTTGATTAGATTCTAATGATATTTTTGCAATAAATTTTTGAGCAAGTGAATAACCTTCGCAACTTTTTCCCAGCTGTTCAATCCAAGAAGGAACCACAGCAGATAGGTGTCTACAATTTAACTCCTACTAATATGGATTCAAACATGTTCCCAGATTTTCCAAAATTTAATCATTTTCCTCCAGCGTTTACTGACTCTGAATGAGCTTCTCTTCTTCCATTACTTTCGGAATATTCATGATTTGAATTTGAAAATCACAAAGTGCTGAATCAAGACTCCCCTCTAGTGAAAATGCAGTAGATCCTGCGACTGCATCATCCTAAAACAAATTCATGTGTTTTGTAGTTGTATGATCAACAACAGTCAAATCTGCCTCAACTTCCCATGCATTCAAAGGTGAAGGTAAGCAATCAGGAGTAGTAAGAGAAACTAGATGCTTCCGAGATTGAGCATCTACAACACCAATTCAGAACCTTTACTGTAATGAATTTCAAAACTTAGTCCCAAAAGCTTTGTGATCCATTTGTGATGTAGAGCATTCATTAATTTATGCTCTATAAGTTACTTCAAACTTTAAGGTCTGTTTTAAGGATGATATGGATACCAATAAGGTAGTGTTTCCATTTATGAACAACAATTACAAGTGCCCAGAGCTCCTACTCGTAAGCTGACAACACCCAAGAAACAACACCTTTTACCTCGGTTCAGGAGGGGTTTTTACCTCGGTTTTCATCCATAAAAAATCGAGGTAAATATAGGTGCATTAAAAACTGAGGAGGATAGGGATAATTTTCTAAGGAGAGGGCCTTATACATATCAGAATAGATCTATGTTTTTGCATGGTTGGAAGTCAAACTTCTGGATGAAGGATGATATAGTGAGAATGGTGCCTATATGGATCAAATTCACGCACCTACCATTGCATCTATTACCACTCTTGTCCTCATTTTGTTAGGATTCCACCTAAGAAGAATGCCTCAGAGAAGGGAAAATCCATTAGGGGTGAGAAGAGGAAGAAGTCAGGGAAGGGTGCAAACCCCAAGCCAATGACTTCCATTCTTCGTAACCCCACATTTGTGACCGAGGAGTTTATGGATTCATCCAACATTTCTTGGACTACAGCCTAGTAGTAGAGAAACTGGAGAGAGCCAAAGAGGAGTATTTAGGAGTCGGGGTTTGCTTGCAAGGACACCTTGGTGACTCTAGGTTTACTCGAACCAGTCACTTACATGTTTAGCCTAGTAGGTCTAGAAGGGTTTCTCGAGAAACACTCCAAGACGTACATTAGGTGGACCTTAGAGTTCCTAGCTACACTATGGCTGATCGTAGATGATAATGGACTCAAGGTGATCAAATTCAACCTAGACGATAAGGAGTACAAGATGACCCAGCGGGAGGTAGCGCAAGCCTTTGGGTAGAGGTATAGCAAGGAGATCCAGAAGACACACCAACAAGGGTTACCTTTCTCTCTTGGACGCTTTTGGGTGGAACTAACTGGCACAAATCGGAAGAATCTATGCAAGATTACAGCCATGGTTCATCCGGTGTTTCATTATGTTCACCATCTATTGGCTATGGGAGTCTTTTGCCATGGTGAACTAATGCAATGCTTTATTGCCTTTGGGAAATAATTCCTGAGGGTCACTTTTACACGAACTTGGTGAGGTATTTTGTGCAGGGATGTTTAGTGATGGGAGACAGGAAGAGTTGAAAAATCTCTATAGGATGCATGGTTGGTCTCTTGGCAGAATATCTAGGTCATTCGATCACACAAATGTCTTTAGCTAACTTAGGGAGATCGGGCACAAGGTACACCATAGAGAAGTCAGCCAAGGCATCCATGGTGGGACCTACAACATCAGCGGGTAGATATGTATGACTTTATGGTGGAGCGAGCAAGTGTAGCTTTATGATCCTGCCACAACCGGAGTGCACCGCCATTGACTATGGCACGAGCTTGGATGACCTACTCATTTCAGAGGACCTGAAATTTGAGAGAGAGTTCTATTGAGATAGCCAATCCAGAGATAGATGTTGAGGAGGCCAAGGGTGAGTCCACTCCAAGGGCACCTTCTAGTTGCTCTCGCTTATCAACAGATATCATTGAACACTTGCATTCACTTGGGGGCAAGCTTTCGAGCTCTACTCAAGTGTTGCAAGAGGTAGTCCAATCAATAGGGGAAATGCACTTACAAGTGGAGGATCTTAGTTCGAGGATGGATAGCATTAAGGCCACACTACAAGCAACCAGATACATGGATAGGAGCTTCACGAGTCACGAGGATGAAGGCCCTTTGGGGCCGCGAGAGTAAGTATCATTATTCTCCCTACCTCACTTATGTTTTGATATGATTTTTTTGCATTAAAGACTCTGCATTGGCAACGTGTGGGGAGAGAGTAGTGAGCACTTAGTGAGTCTTCATTCTCGGATATCCTCGGTGCATTTCATGATTTGCTTTGGTAGTTGTTTTTCTTGCTAGTTGATGATGGTTTTTGTTTGTTGAGGGATGATTTTGGATGAACATTTGGTGGCATGACATGCTATAATAGGATTTCTAGTTTGCATGTGGTAGGATGTTTTAGGAAATTAGTGGTGTATTTTTATGTTTTGACTATCTTTTGTAGCATGAATCCCACTTTTGGGGAAATTTTGTGCTACACCAAAATAATTGAAAACTTGAAAATATGAATTTTTTTTTTTGAAAACATGGACAAGTTGAAAATCTGAAAGGACGACTTGAGTACCATGATGTAAAGCTCGGATAGGTCGAAAGGCCTAGGTAAAAATAAGAGGCTAGGCTCGGCTAGGCTTACGAGCCTAGGAAAAAATGAGAGGCCGTGTGGAAAAAGATTAGAAGTGAGTACCCTTTGTGTGTTAAAGCTAGGATGAAAACTCGAAAGGGCTCCTAGGAAAAATAAGAGAAATTGAGAGAAAACAAAAAACTAGGTTGAATTCATTCTTCTACGGTGGATTGTTTTTTAGGACGACTCTTTGATTGCTTTTGGGACCATTTTGGGAAAAGTAGGCTAGCTTGACATTTAGGGAGTGTGAGAGTTGTGAGATTACTTTCTTGGGGAAAACAGGGTAATCTTGGAATAAGTTGAATGCCTCAGTTAACTTAACGTTGCACACTACATTTTGTTTTATTCTTTGTCTTGTCTTCTAGTTACTCGAGTACAAGTAAAGGTTTAAGTGTGGGAAGTCTGATCTGCACCATTATGCATTCTTTAACCGAAGCATTTGATGTTGTTTTCATTTACTTTTGGTTGGTGTTTTTGCCAACATTAGTTGAGTTTACATGACAAGGGGTTTAGACATCCATGTTCAGTTTTCTATTCTGAATCCCACGTTTTGTACACGTAGTTAGTGATTATTAACATATCGTGTTCACATATTCCTTGGTCTTCATTATAAGTACCTCTAGTAGGTCGCCCGTAATGGCTATTTGTTACATTACATTCTTGCAAAGACCGTTTGCTTTAAACGGTGAAAGATTTGAAGGTCATTCGCATTAAATGGTAGTAGATGAAGGCCAACAACATCAATGCAAGGTAGAATGATATTGAATCCAAGGATAGGCGGCTTCAAAGTTCAAGACGGCTAAAGGTGAAAATGGTGAATCGTGGTCCAAGGAGTTATGCCTTAGTCCGAGAATGATCCGGGAAAAATTAGACTACAAGACTAGTTCCATTGGATTCTCCTTCTCAAGTACTGTAAAATCAATTAGTAGAACTCCCAATTTGAACTAGCAGTTCACCCGTGGCAAGCAAACGAAGTTCAACCGACAATGGACCAGCGCCCCGTGACAGCCTGCGCTACACGAAGCATCAGCGGCCCGTGAAGATGCCCACGATCTGCCCTACATGAATTAACAACGCCGATCCATGACAATGGAGCCGGACCATGAAGCATGGAAGGGATGATTTGAAGAAATTTGGCTAAGTATGGAGCGGGTCTGTGAACCGTGACGAGAGTTCTAAGCAAACACCCTTTTTTGCTCGCGATCTGTGAAGAGGAGGCCGGTCCATGAAAAACTTCACAGACCATGATGAGAGTTCTGAGAAAATACCCTTTTTTGCTCGCGGTCTATGAAGAGGTGGCCTGTCCGCGAAAATTTTTGAGTGGAAACCGTGGCACTGCTTCTTGGAATCTATGAAAAGGAGGCTGGTCCGTGAAAACTTCTGAGCGAAAACCTTGGTGCTGCTTGCGGTCCATGAAACCCTTCAAAGCCTATGGCACGAGTTTAGCTTCATAGACCGTGGCGTGCTGGAGCGATGAATGTTCATAGATTGCGCCAAATCTAGCGATCTGTGCTTGAATGTTCACGGACTGTGGCATCTCTGTCGGTCTGTGAAACCTTGGAAGCTGACTGTTTTGGCCATATCTCTCTCAATTGTCATCCAATTTCCCTCTACCATATATCAAAATCTTCTTCTTTCCAAGATCTGTCCAACTCACTTTAATTCATATCTAGATTATTCATGAATTTGAGCAGTTTATTTGATAAAGGTTCAGCGGCTAGAGGGAAAGGGTGACTAGGGTTTTGCTATGTTTGGCCTATTATAGGCCGATCTTTAGGCCCAATCTCCTATTACTATAAATAGGAGTCTTATTCATCTACTAAACCCTAAGTAGAATAGATATAGTCATAATGTAGATTAATGTCTCTTTCTAGTTTAGAGAGAAGGAAGAGGAGAGTTCTTCTTCTTCTCCTTCCTTCTTCTCTTTCTCTTATCCATTTCTTTTCTTCTTATTTTCTTAGATCCATGCCATCTAATTCCATATTTTCCATGGATATATACTTTTTAGAGTAGTTAGCTAAGCTTAGGACATATTTGGCACATGTGTAGCTTTTGATGCTTTATGAGATTCCTTATAATCCACCTATCTTTGTGTTTATGATATTATTGTAATTGTTTTTGAATGTGACAAATGCATAATCACTACACCACATATAAGCACACACTTTGGGCTATGTTCATGTATGGTGCACTTATTGATGCCACATTGGGATGAGAAACCTGGATGTTTGAATGGGTGGAGGGGAACAATTCTGCGTAAGTGTGTGCACGAGAGATTCACAGTAACCCTAATATGCATACCATTGCACCAGTTTTAGCTGATTACTCAACTTTTTTTTCTATAGGTTACAGGTAGAGATAGTTGATAGTTTCAAGCTAGGTGTTGTGTTGAAACCCTAGTTACACATATAAGGTGCCGATGAACCTAAGGCATCGCATATATAGGACCACTGGAAATTAGTGCATTCATGGTGGAAGCCTGGATGTAATAGCATGGGGGAGAAATAAAACAACAACAATGATCAGACCTTGTTGTACTCCCCTAATTATGATGGCGTGTCGATGGAGAGTTTCGAGCCCACTCACCGTGACAGGGATGAGGAAGTGTAGGCCATCGGCCACACCACATGTTGTGAACACACTGATAGGTCTTTTGTAGGTCTATATGTGAATGAATCGAGGATTAAAGAATTAGAACTACCATGTTGCTAAATTAGTCCAAAGTGCCTAGCATAAATAGTTTACTTGTTTGTTTATTTCATGCTTGTAGTTGTTAGTTGAAAATACCAGCCCCCCTCCCTCCAAATTGCATGATTACAATAGTACCCATTCCTTTCACTCATGCAAATTGATGACCCGCACGAGGCTGTATTTTAACTTTTACTTGAATCCTAACACCTTCTTGAACAAACCTAGGGCTTGTTGCTAACTACCCTATGGTAGCATTAGCAATGAGAACGGGTGCAGAATATAAATATTATCTTTGACCATTCCACAGGACTAGTGCCTCAGCCCAAGTTAATTAAATTGTGCTTGCTGCGATTGCATTAACGACCCGAGTCTGATCTTCTTCATTATGTGTGCGCTAACCGATGTATTTGCCATACTTTTTAGTTGGTGTTATTTGATGGATTGCTAGTTTTTTTTGAGTTTACGTGACAAGGGGTTTAAACGGTCATTTTTGGTTTTCTTGTCGAAATCCCATGTTTTGAAGACTTAATTGGTACTAATTGACATCTTGTATCCACGGGCTCCTTGATCTTCCTTGTGATCATCTTTAGTAGGTCGCCCGTGGGTACTTTTTGTTTAAATTCTATGTGAAGGCCACTGATAACGGTGGTAGAAGATATTGAAGGTCGCTCACAAGAACGGTAGTAGAGACAAAGGACATTCACATTAGAAGGGTAGTATGTGAAGGCCACGATCATCAATACATGGTAGAAGGAGATTGAAGCTAAAGATAGTCGGAAACGGAGTTCAGGGCAACCAACGAAGAAACGTGGAATCGTGGTCCAATGTGTTGTGCTCAAGTCTGAGAATGGTACAAGAATAATTAGCCTTTAAAGATAGTTCCATTGGATTTGTTATCTTTAGCACTATAAAATCAACTGCTAAAACTCTAAAATTGAACTAACAATTCTCCCGTAGCAAAGGAAACTAATTCAGCTGGCAAAGGCACAAACGAGTCTGCACGGGTCGTGCATGGTTTGGCACCAATGGCCTACGCCAAAAGAGCTGCCCCACGCCAAGAAAACCAGCGCGATGCTATGACGCAGCATACGCTAAAGGCCATGGGCCACCAGCACCAAGCAAAGAACCCCTCCACGTGGCTAAGTATGGGCGTGGGACATCCCATTTTTGGCATCCCGCATCGTTCCAAGCTCAATATGCTGTGACCACTCGGAAGGGTGTGGAAACTCATACAAACCGTGCCAAAGTTCCTAAGGAAACAGCCTTCTTAGCCATGGCCTTCGCCAATAGCCACGAGGGAGAACCTAAGTTTTGAGCACCTTAACGGTGCCCCGTGGGAGATGGTGTGGCCCGTGCCAGGGGTTGGACGCAGCCTATGTGAAGCCTGGCACCCCTTCACGACATGAAAATCCACGCGATGCCCCAGATCGGGCTCCCCATGAACGTGAAGGAACACGGCTAGAGCCAGTTCTTATACCCCGTGCAAAGGACACGCCATGAGCCTCATCATCCGACCGGGCAGCGGTTGAGCTAGGGTTTACCTTTTTTGGCCTATTTTGGGCTTATTTTTAGGCCCAATCTCCTACTACTATAAATAGAACCTTTTTCTACTAGGTTTTCATATAGATTACATTACATAAGATATATTAGATTTCAAGAGTAGTTTGGATATTCTCTTCTTAGTAGAAACTTTATCTTTATCTTTTCTTTATTTTTCTTTGATCCCAAGATATGGAATTCAAATCTTCATTTGAATTCCATGTCAAGGGAGTAGTTTCTATAGTTTGGGGATAAATTGTAGTGACTTGGTTTAATCTACATGCCTTTTGAGATTCTTTAGTTAATCTTAATTGTGTGTTCATGATATTATTGTGATTTTTTTTGAGTTTAAGTGCATGAATAGTACACCACATATAAGCACACACTTTGGGATACATTCATGTATGGTGCCAATATCGATGCCCCTTGGGAAGAGAAACTTGGTTGTCGGAATGGGTAGAGGAGAACGTGTATGTGTGGGTGTGTACACGGGGGACTCGAGGTCACTCTAATGTACTTACCATCAAACCAGTCTTAGCTGGCTCCATAAAGTTGTCCAACAAGTTACAGGTAGAGATAGCATAATAGTAGCAAGCTAGGGTTAAAAGAAACCCTAGTATCATAGATAAGGTGCCTACGACCCTTGGGACTAATTGATAGGACCTGAGGGAAGTAGTGCATTTCTGGTGGAAGCCCGGGACGTAATTGTAACATCCCCAAACCCAAACGCAAGTGTCGGGGGGTGGTCTGGGCATGCTACCAAAAGTGCTAATAGTAATGAGCAGATAAATTTTATGTGGAAGGGATTTAGATAAATTCAAAAACCTAACTTTACTATTACAATAACAGTATCATTACAAATGTTAAATGGAAGTTTCACCTAATTGTTACAGAATCAAAAGTTCACTTTAACACTCTTAGCAGTTTACCCAGGATCTTTATCAAACGAAGAAAAGACAACAAGCACTCTTCTCTTACTGTTCTTCTTCACCTGAAAAAGGTTGTTTAACTAGGGTAAACTCCTTGCTTAGTGAGGTTCCATTACCAGTATTTACCTAGTTGAGTTTTAGTTATCACAGAAATAACAATTAACCATTAACAACTAGCCACGTATGTCCTAGCACACAGTAAAAGGATACGGGTGGTTAATGCCGAGTTGCTGCCAAGTGCCTATATGGCAACTATGACTAACATACATAACATAACCTAGTCAGTGATGCCCGAACGCTATCAGTTCAGAATTTTCTTTCCCCTATTCACGCCGGTGTTCAGTTACGAGCTCGTATCAGTCAGGTGGTTATGCTAGCATACCAAACTCCACGTGTAGCTGGTCAAATCAGATGGTCCGATCAGTACCATTCCCTGCCAACTTCGACCAAACTACAATCGCGTCGGGGCCCCCAAAATTCACAGACAGGCAATCAGGTAGCAGGTATTTCAAGTTTGACACAGCAAGATAAAGTACAAGCTAGTTATCAGAGCACTATATGATTCAAGTTTGACACGGCAAGATAAAGTACTAGCCGTTCTTTCACAGAAAATATCAGAGCAGTTCAGGAGTTCAATTTCACGGTATTCTAGTATAGTATGACAAAAAACACACTTAATTCACCAGTCAGTAAATACCAATATTTGAGTGTAACCGTCATATCTCTCTCTCGTGGCTAGAGTATCGAGTAAAAAATGTTTGAGTATTATGTTTCGAGTACAGGGGTTCGAGTACTTACAGTTCGAGTAGTTAGGTAGGAGGTTCGAGCTAAGAACTCAAGTGGAGAAGGTTCTAGTGGTATGGGTATTAGGTGGTACTAGTTCGAGTGATAAATGGTATAAGTTTGAGTGGTGAGGTTCAATTGAAGATATTCAGTTGGTGAGGTTTGAGAGGTAAGGTTTTGGTGGCACTAGTTCGAGAGGTAAGGTTGGAGAGCTAAAGGTTGTAGTTCAAGGGGTAAGGTTCGAGGGGTACAGTTCGAGAGGTGACGGTTTCAGTGATAATAGTTTGAGAGGTACAGGTTCGAGAGGTAAAGGTTTCAGTAGTACTAGTTTGAGGGGTATGGTTCGAGGGGGTACAAATCGAGAGGTAACGGTTTCAAGGATAACTATTCGAGGGGTAAAAGTTTTAGGGAACTAGTTCGAGGGGTAAAGGCTTCAGGGACACATATTTGAGGGGTAAGGGTTTCAGGGAACTAGTTCGAGGGGTAAAGGCTTCAGGGACACATATTCGAGGGGTAAAGGTTTCAGGGAACTAGTTCGAGGGGTACAGTTCGAGAGGTAACGGTTTCGGTGATACCTATTCGAGGAGTAAAATTTTCAGGGAACTAGTTCGAGGGGTAAAGGCTTCAAGGACACATATTCGAGGGGTAAAGGTTTCAGGGAACTAGTTCGAGGGGTAAATGCTTCAGGGACATATATTCGAGGGGTAAAGGTTTTAGGGAACTGGTTCGAGGGGTAAGGTTCGAGGGGTAAAGGTTTCAATAGGGGTTTGAGAGGTGGGATTTTTAGTTGGGTTCACGAGGTAGAGTTCTGGCAGGGGTTAGAGAGGTAGAGTTGTGGCAGGGGTTCTAGAGGTAGAGTTTTGGCAGGGGTTTGAGGGGTAGTATTTTTGCAGGGGTTCGAGAGGTAGTATTTTGGAAGGGGTTGAGAGGTAGTAATTTGGCAGGGGTTCGAGAGATAGTATTTTGGCAGGGTTTCGAGAGGTAAAGTTTCAGTAGGGATTCTAGAGGTGGAGTTGCAGCAGGGGTTCGAGAGGTGGAGAGTTGCAGCAGGGGTTCGGGGGGTGGAGAGTTTAGCTCGAGAGAGTCAGGTTCTGATGACATTATATATATATATATATATATGTAAATATAAACTCGGATTTTACTAAATTCGTGCTAGGGTGATGCAACACTCACCTTTGTTAAACTAGGCTTGACAAATGTTGCTTCTACTTCACTGCTTAACCTTCTGAATTTTTGTACTGAAAGTGTCTTAAGGCTGTACGTTTTGTGGAGGATATCACTGATATTTATACTAAGCAAAATATAGGGTTCTAACACCTACTCAACCTAAAATTTTATCCTGTAAACCTCAAGCCTACTTGCCAAAAATTACTTTGGACAAACTCCTTCACGCCCGCCGTTCATTCCCTTTCCGGTAATACCACTTGCTTCAAAAATTACTTTGGATAATTTTTCACATCCGCTACCAAATTTTCTTCATTGTAATTTTCTTGTATTTAATTATTCCATTACTCATTTATTTTCTTATTATTACTATTGTCATATACTATACATATATGTATGTATATTTATGTATATTTTCTTCTTGGTAATTTTTCTTACTTATTTATTTATTTACTTATTGTTATTAGTATTATTATTATTTTATTTTATATATATATATATTATTTATATATATATATTTCAGAAAATTAAAGAAAACATTGGAATATTTGATAAAATTTAATTATTACATGTTCTCTAATTCCTATTTCGGTAGGGATTTTTAGAGTAATCCCACGAGGGAGAAACAAACCTACAATGAGAGGTCATCGTCGTACCTCTCAAAGTTAATACTTTTAAGCCCTAATGCTTCCTATCTACAATTAAGTAGATAATGGAAAGTCGGGGTCGTCCACGAGAAGAGAGATCTTTTTAAGTGTTTAAACATATATAGGAGAAAACATACCAAGCATATACATACATAGATACATATAAAAGCATGTAAACAAGGGGGAGTTTTGGTTGGTTTGATCCTAAGTTATAAAATTGAAATACAACAACTAGCAAAACAAGAGAACTATGCTAATCATGCAATACAACTAAAGATACGATGTAACTGATAATTAACAGAGCCTTGGGGACAATTGATTTCCACTTTCAAACTTCATATAGTTCATTGATTCATTCACTCATTCAATTACATTTATTGTCTATGGGGAATGTTATCACTTATCATTCAAAGATCGACATTCATTCCTCCTTAAGAGTAGATTGCAAAGACAAACTACAACCATTTGCAAACCTCATTGATTATCACTCTAGACAAACAACATAATAGGGGTATTTCATCAATGTCATTTCACCCAAAGACCATAGGTTTGATAACAAGAAGTCTTCTACCAAAGACATAGTCATTTAACCTAACAAAGCTTTTACTAGGTTAAACTTAGAACATACAACATTCAAGGTTCAACCTTTCTTTGCATCTATGTGAAAAATATGAAAACAAACCACATTAACTTACTCATCTAGCAAAAATTACCACACATTATACACAAGAAGTTCTAAATCCAAGCTTTTGGATTTCCATATCAAATGAGTTAAGAAATTTGCAACTTTCCTAACACTCTAACATTTCAATCTTGGAAGCTTCAATCAATTTCTCCCAAGAACTAGATTTAGCTACAAGAGTTCATACTAATTAATGCTAAACAACCGAACATAATACAAGAGGATTCAAAAATGAAACTGGAAGAAAATAGGGTTTGAAATAGTACCAAAAACGCAGATGAAGAAGATATGAATGAGAGGAAAAAGTGTGAAATTTATAGTAAAAAATGGATAAGGTTAGATTATGGCCACCCGTTGGTTCCCGACTCGCGACGGGCTCGCGACTACTGCTTGAATATAGCCTTGTTTTCTTTTCTTCTTCTTGTGGTAAATGTTTATCTTCATAGCGATTCCTCTCATTTTTCAAGTCTTCAAGGTCTTCAAAAATGGTTTTCGATGGCCTCTGGTCTTCATGTCTTCGAAGAAAGTCTTCAAAAGTCTTCAAAAATTTGATCCTTAATGGCCTCCGGTCTTCATGCCTCCGTGTTCTTCCCCTATCACGTAAAATCCACTTAGAAGAGGTAAAAGAGTGTAAAGTTGCTCCTACCCCTCCTAAGAGAATTTCAAGGTAAAACACAAGTTCTTGATAATAAAGGAGCACAAAAGTGACCCAAAATAGTACTAAATTATACACATAAAATGGACAACTAAGATGACAACAAACTCATCTGGTATGGCCGAAATATTCGATGCATGAGGTCCATGATTGCCACTAGTGCATTGTTCACTCCAAATAGCATTACCAGGAATTCGTAATGACCATATCGAGTATTGAAAGTTGTCTTGGGTATGTCCTCCCTCTTCACTCGTAACTGGTAGTACCCTTGTCGCAAATCCAGTTTGGAAAATACGACTGCTCCTTGGAGTTGATCAAACAAGTCCTCAATAATGGGAGAGGGTATTTATTCTTAATTGTCACATTTTTTTAAGCCTCGATAATTGATACACAACCAAAGAGAACCAACCTTCTTCTTAACAAACAATACTGGGGCTCCCCAGAGGGGGGGGTACTCGGTTGAACGAATCCTCGAGCTAATAAGTCCTTGAGTTGTAGCTTCAACTCCTGTAGCTCTAGCGGTACCATACGATAAGGGGTTCGAGAAATAGGTTCGGCTCCTGGTACTAGATCAATAGTAAATTCAGTCTCCCTTTTTTAGGAGGTAAACTTACTAGTTCCTCTGGAAATACCTCAAGAAAGTCTTGGACCACAGTTATATCTTTTCCCTTTAATTGGTCCACCGACTTATTCAAAATATAAGCCAATATTCCAGTTGCTCCCTTACAAATCATTCGCCGAGTTTTGACTCCCGCCACAAGCAATGAGGAGGATCTCTTCCTTCCCACATCTACTTTAATCGGAAGTTCCCCTGGTCGACACAGCTTAACTTCCTTCGTATAATAATTTAACTGGCCATGATTTTTAGCAAGCCAATATATGCCAAGAATCACCTCATATCCCTTTAAAGGTAAAACAATTAATTCTATGGGCATTTCCCAACGTCCCACGTTCACATCACAGTTTCTACATACACGTCCAGTAAGGATTTTAATATCATTTGTGGGAGTGCTAACTTCCAATTTATAGGGTAAGTCCTCTATTTTATCTTCCATATTATTAACAAAGGAGTAACTACCAAAAGAATGAGAAGCACCAGGATCAATCAAAACTTTACCCTTCAATGACCTCGGTCGAAATTGGGGCTTCATTATCTTCCATCACATATACACGAGCTTTCACCTTTGGTTGACTGCCCCTATTTGCTCCTCCCTTTGAGAAGGTTTAGCGACCAATGCCTAGGATCCTATGGGTTGAGAAAATGACTCGGTTGAGCTTGTGAGCATTCGAATATTCTATGTTCAGCATTTTCACACTGTAGACACTTGTTTGCCCTCTTCCAGTAATCATTCTCATCATGGCCTCCCTTTCCACAGTATGTGCAATGCACCTGAGTCGTCCCTCTCGAGGAAATGCTCAGGCTTCTTAAAGTGGTCGAGTGTCTGGATGTGTCTCCCCTAGGGACTTTGTTTTGCTCAAAGTTTACTCCCTGTGGGCCGGAGATGTATAGGGATTGGGACTTCACATCTGTCCTTCTCGACTGGTGCATATCTCGTAAGGCATTCTTGGTTTCCTCCACTTTGCAAGCAGATTCAATGGTTGCGGCATAACTGTTCTGATAGGTCGGGGCTAAGGCATCCTTCAATTCTAGCCTTAACCCTTGGATAAATCTCCTCTTGCATTCCTCGTCAGTCGAGACCATCTTCTATGCAAATTTAGAGAGTCGAGAAAACTTTTCCTCACACTCTGTTACACTCATCAATCATTGTTTCAAGTTTATGAGCTCCACTTCTTTTCTTTCGATGACTAGAGGAGAACTCCTTCTTAAACTTCTTTTCGAAATTCTCCCAGGTCTTGGGAGTTTCCTCCATGTCCCACTTCCTTTGTATTATCTTCAACCAGTCTAGTGCAACTCCTTCTAATTGTAATATAGAAAAATTCACCTTCCGTCCATCCATATATCCCAAGCCTTAGAATGTTCGAGCCATTGTTTCTATCCAATTTTTGGTGACTTCATCATTTGGGCCGCCGTTGAACCTGGGTGGATGAAACTTCTGGAATCGTTCCAAGGCCATGTCCTCCATCTCTAGTCTATAACTTTGATCCCTAACCGGAGATCAAGCTTGATTATCTCTCTCTATCATACGGCTCAAAATTTCAGTAACTTAACCTGCGAATAATTCCATCCCAGCATTTGGGGGATTCTATCCCGCAGGTGAGTTCGTACTTTCTCCTTGTTCCCCTTCCATTGTCCTATACTCAATAAGTGAGTTTCATGGATTGAACCAATCCTCATTTATTTTCCTAACCAAAAAAATATAATTCACAAAATATTTTTATATCATCATAAAACTTTTACAGTAGTTGTAGCTTCATTATTTTTGCGATAAATATTTTTAGTCCTCTAGTGTCGTCTTTCAACGTAAAAATTGGGACTTTCTTCTTGTTCTAATGCCTATTCTACAAACGGTTAGTATCTTAGCTGTAAGGTTTTCCCCCCAAAAGTCTGTTTCCAAATCTAATCGAGTCTCAAATCCTTTGTGGAGTCACCTCCTTCTTCTTGCTCAGCTCCAGGGTATGCTCAGTCTATTAAGTCATCCCGTAATGTAGCAAGAGATTGCTCCATTGTGCCTTGAGTCTCTCTTATATGCCTCCAACGTGATTCAGTTGGTTGTCGACGATAGGCAATCAGACCTCCCTGTAATTCTTGGCCATTCACCAGGGCTAAGTCTACTTGTCGAAAGACTTCTTATCTCTCTGCATCCCATTGTCCAACCTCCCTACTTCTTTGATTCCTCAGTCTGTTGTTTTTTACGACCGCCGTATTCGCCCTTGTCTCTTCTGCGGTAGCACACATATATTGTTCCCACATTGCATCTCTTGTTAATTGTTCTTGGGTCTCGAGGCTAAGGACCTTGCCCATTAATTCTGCCTGTTCCATGCTTAAAGCATGCACAATCCAATTTTGGTAAGCGTGAGTTTCTACCGATTAAGGATTGTTTATCATTTATGTCCAAGGAAGAAACGTCTCTGGGAATGCTCTGTAATGTCTTTTCACCTCAATAATTTCTTGAAAGGAATTGCTCACAATCTCTACGTTATTTTCCATCTATTAACATAATGAAACTTATTAGCTTGACAGTTTATTCCCAACTACCCCCCCCCCCCTTCATATAGTTTCCTCTAGAATCTTTTATTAAGGTAAGTATAAATTTGCCTTTACTTGGTTTAAGAATTGCTCTGATACCACATTCGTAACACCCCGAAACCCAAATGCAAGTATTGGGTTGGGTCTAGGCATGCTACCGAAAATGCTAACTAAAATGAGCAGATAAATTTTATGCGGAAGCGATTTAGATAAATTCAAAAAACTAACTTTACTATTACAGTAACAGTATTATTACAAATGTTAAATGGAAGTTTCACCTAACGGTTATAGAATTAAAGTTCACTTTAACACTCTTAGCAGTTTACCCAGGATCTTTATCGAACGAAGTAAAGACAACAAGCACTCTTCTCTTACTGTTCTTCTTCACCCGAAAATGGTTGTTTAACTAGGGTAAGCTCCATGCTTAGTGAGGTTCCATCACCAATTTTTACCTAGTTGAGTTTTAGTGATCACAGAAATAACAATTACAATTAACAACTAGCCACATATGTCCTAGCACACAATAAAAGGATACAGGTGGTTAATGCCGAGTTGCTGCCAAGTGCCTATATGGCAACTATGACTAACATACATTACATAACCCAGTCAGTGATGCCCGAAGGCTATCAGTTCAGAATTCACTTTCCCCCCATTCACACCGGTGTTCAGTTACGAGCTCGTATAGTCAGGTGTTTAAGCTAGCATACCAAACTCCACGTGTAGCCGGTCTAATCAGACGGTCTGGTCAGTACCGTTCCCCGCTGACTTCGACCAAACTACAATAGCATCGGGGCCCCCGAAATTCACAGACAGGCAATCAGGTAGCAGGTAATTCAAGTTTGACACAGCAAGATAAAGTACAAGCTGGTCATCAGAGTTTGAGAGATAGAGCTTCAACAGGGGTTCGAGAGGTAAAGTTTCAGCAGAGATTCGAGAGGTAAAGTTTCAGCAAAGATTCGAGTGGGAGAGAGTTGCAGCAGGGGTTTGAGAGGTGGAGAGTTGCAGCAGGGGTTCGAGGGGTGGAGAGTTGCAGCAGGGGTTCGAGGGGTGGAGAGATTAGCTCGAGAGAGTCAGATTCTGATGGCATTATATATATATATATATATGTAAATATAAACTCGGATTTTACTAAATTCGTGTTAGGGTGATGCAACACTCACCTTTGTTAAACTAGGCTTGACAACCGCTGCTTCTACTTCACTGCTTAACCTTCTGAATTTTTGTACTGAAAGTGTCTTAAGGCTGTAAGTTTTGGGGGGGATATCACTGATATTTATACTAAGTAAAATATTGGGTTCTATTACCTACTCAACCTAAAATATTATCCTGTAAACCTCAAGCCTACTTGCCAAAAATTACTTTGGACAAACTCCTTCACGTCCGTCGTTCATTCCTTTCCCGGTAATACCACTTGCTTCAAAAATTACTTTGGATAATTTTTCACATCCGTTGCTAGCTTTTCTTCATAGTAATTTTCTTGTATTTAATTATTCCTTTACTCATTTATTTGCTTATTATTACTATTGTCCTATACTATACATATATGTATGTATAATTATGTATATTTTCTTCTTGGTAACTTTTCTTACTTATTTATTTATTTACTTATTGTTATTAGTATTATTATTATTATATATATTATTTATTTATTTATATATTATTTATATATATACATATATATATTTTTCGGAAAATTTCAGAAAAGATTGGAATATTTGATAAAATTTAATTATTACATGTTCTCTAATTCCTATTTCGGTACGGATTTTTACAGTAATCGCACGAGGGAGAAACAGACCTACAATAGGAGGCTATCTCCGTACTTATCAAAGTTAATACTTTTAAGCCCTAATGCTTCCTATCTACAATTACGTACATAATGGCAAGTTGGGGTCGTCCACGAGAAGAGAGATCTTTTTAAGTGTTTAAACTTATATAGGAGAAAACATACTAAGCATATACATACATAGATACATATAAAAGCATGTAAACAAGGGGGAGTTTTGGTTGGTTTGATCCTAAGTTATAAAATTGAAATACAACAACTAGCAAAACAAGAGAACTATGCTAATCATGCAATACAACTAAAGATACGATGTAAATGATAATTAATGGAGCCTTGGGGGTAATTTATTTCCACTTTCAAACTTCATATAGCTCATTGATTCATTCACTCATTCAATTACATTTATTTTCTATGGGGAATGTTATAACTTATCATTCAAAGATCGAAATTCATTCCTCCTTAAGAGTAGTTTGCAAAGACAAACAACAACCATTTGCAAACCTCATTGATGATCACCCTAGAAAAACAACATGATAGGGGTATTTCATTAATGTCATTTCACCCAAAGGACCATAGGTTTGATAACAATAAGTCTTCTACCAAAGACATAATCATTTAACCAAACAAAGCATTTACTAGGTTAAACTTAGCACAAACAACATTCAAGGTTCAACCTTTCTTTTCATCTATGTGAAAAATATGAAAACAAACGATATTAACGTACTCATCTAGGGAAGAATTACCACACATTATACACAAGAAGTTCTAAATCCATGCTTTTGGATTTCCATATCAAATGAGTTAAGAAATGTGCAACTTTACTAGCACTCTAACATTTCAATCTTACAAACATTTCATATACTCAAATAACCCATGGTATAAATGAGGTAAAACACAACATTAATGGCATAATAAATGTTCTCCAATAAATCTTAATGAATGAGCAAACATAGAATCTTACTACATAAGCTTGGAAGCTTCAATAAATTGCTCCCAGGAACTAGATTTAGCTACAAGATTTCATACTAATTAATGCTAAACAACCAAACATAATACAAGAGAACTCAAAGATGAAAAATGGAAGAAAATAGGGTTTGAAACAGTACCAAAAACGCAGATGAAGAAGATATGAATGAGAGGAAAGAGAGTGCAATTTATAGTTCAAAAAGGATAAGGTTAGATTATGGCCACCCATTGGTCGCGACTCGCGACGGGCTCACGACTAGGCCATCGTAACTTGCAACGAGTGCCAGAATTTAACCCTGTTTTCTTTTCTTCTTCTTGTGATAAATGTTTATCTTTATAGTGATTCCTATCTTTTTTCAATTCTTCAAGGTCTTCAAAAATGGTCTTCGATTGCCTCTGATCTTCATGTCTTTGAAGCAAGTCTTCAAAAGTCTTCGAAAATGTTATCTTTAATGGTTTCCGGTCTTCATGCCTCCGTGTTCTTCCCTTGTCACGCAAAATCCACTTAGAAGATGTAAAAGAGCATAAAGTTGCTCTTACCCCTCCTAAGATAATTTCAAGGTAAAACACAAGCTCTTGATAATAAAAGAGCACAAAAGCAACCCAAAAAGTACTAAATTATGCACATAAAATGGACATATCATACAACGGCCGGACCTTGTTGTACTCCCCTAATTACTATGGCAGCGTTGATGGAGGGTTGCGAGGGCACGCGCCAAGACAGGGATGGGGAAGTGTATGTCATTGTCTACACCACGTATTATGGACACTCTATTAGGTTTGCCTAGATCTCTATGTGAATGAATCGAGGATAGAAGCATGAGATTAACCAAGTTTCTCATGGATTTCCCCAAGTGCTTTTCTTAATATTGTATTTGTGTTTTTTAATTCTCATTTTTTGTAGGTGTTAGATTGAAAAACCAAACCACCCTCCCCCCTATTTGCATGTTTGATTTGCTAGCTATTCCTGTACAGATTGATGCCCTGTACAAGGTTGTGTTTGAGTTGATACATTAGACCTAGCATCTTTGTCGACAAACCCAGGGCTTACCTTGAACCACCCTATAGGTAGCGCAATAGTAGAAACAGAGTGTAGAACTATAAATTTCTATCTTCTAACCACACCGCCTCCAATCAGGTGAATTATAAGCTATGGTTTTAACTACCCCGGGGGGAGGCAGGTCAATGATTATGCATGCCATTTTTAGAATGTGTGTCGCAAAATGCTAGCCGACAACATGTCGAGGATTTGTGGGAGGGTTGCATACAACTTTGAAGCTGTGGATATTCCTGGAGCCTCATCTTCCTTCATGTTTCATAGTTATGGTGGATATGGAGATCAATATTGGGTAACTTTTCCTTATTTACTTTTGCTATATATAATAATTTTAATTTATATTGCATATTTTTAGTAATTAAGTGTCTGGTAAATGTAGTTGACAGGCGGGCGGTCGTCGCGCCCCCTATGCAAAAGATAATTTATAAGCCCTTTTTGCTTACTTTCTACAACTAGGTAAATAGCGGAAAATCGGGGTCATCCAAGGAGAAGAGGGATCTTCCTAAGCGTCTAAGCACACAATGGTTGATATTAGGCTAGGAGTAGATATATATACACACACATAAAAGCATGTAAATGGGGGGGGGGGGTTGGTTGGTTGTTCCTAAGTTACGAAAGTAAAAAGACAAGATAACTAGCAAGGTCAAGTGACTATGCTAATCATCAAACAAAACTAAAGAAAAGGGGTTTTAAACTACAAAGATAAAGCCTTGGGGGCAAGGGATATCCACTTCCAAATCTAATGTAGGTCATTGAATCATTCACTCATTCTATCATATAGCATTACATGACTCAACATCAACATACCCATCTAGCAAGAATCACAACACGTTATGCATAAGAAGTTCTAAGTTCACGCTCATAGATTTTCATGCAAAGGAGCTACGGAATTCGTCACGTTCCTAACACCTAACCAATTCAATCATACAAGCACTCCCTATGCTCAAACAACTCATGGCACAAGTGAAGTGAAACACACCATCAAGAATACACAAATGCTAAATAACAAATGCTTCAAGGATGAGTTAAAATCATCTATTCAATACTTCAACTACTTGTTGTGGAGACTATACTCCTATCCTTCTTAGTTCGTAGTTTGCAAGAGTGAGTTCGACATCTCTCGTCAAACCTCACCAATGACTCCCGTTGTCGCGACCACGACTCAAGGTATCATTGGTGGCATTTAATCACGAAGAACCAACAAGCTTGGCAATGCTTATGACCACTACACCGTGACTAAGCATTTAACCAATTCATGCAATTACACGAGATTGGATGAACGTGCAACGCACATTCATCCAAGAGCATATAACTCTCTCGTTTGCTACACAAACGAACATGACGAAGAGTTCAACATCAATCACATTCATCTAGCACATTATCAATCCATCAACACAATCAAAAGCTCTAAATCATACTCATACATTCCTAACAAGAAAAGGGGGGAAATCAACCCAAATCCCCCAAACCCTAGCTAGCAATTCATACAAGTATTTCATTCAAGCTTTCAACAACATCAATGGCATCAACAATTAACATTCAAGCACAATAAAAGCACAATAGCAAAAACACTAAATAGATAGATATAAATGCTCCTTACTACATAGAAATGGAAGCTTCAATCCTTGCTCCCAAGTACAAAAACTACTCTAGAACAACAAAAGACATAGAAACTAAGAAAACAAGAAGATAAAACCTAGGGTTTTGGCCCAAAACAGGGGCCAAAAGCTGTGGAGAAGAAGGGGTGAAGAGGTATTTATAGTGGAAGAAAAAGGGGAGAAAAAATGCTGCTGCAGAGCTGGATTCGCGCTGTCGTCGCGAGTCGCGACCAGTTCCATCGTGAGTCGCGACCAGCAGTGAAATCCAGCCCTGTTTTGTTTTGCTTCCTCCGGGTGAACCGTTGATCCGTTTCGGGGGTTCTTGTAGTCGATTTTATAGTGATCGAGAAGAGGAATCCAATGGTGCCACTCTTGAGGGCTGATTCTTCTCGAAAAATTCTGAGAACCCTGGATCATCATTCATCCGTTGCTTTGCTCTCCTTTCTTCATCTCTTCACTTCTTCAAATCTTCACAAAGCTCAAATGTAAAGGTCTTCAAATCTTCAAATCTTCAAAGATAAATCTTCAAAGTCTTCAAATCTTCAAAGTCTTCAAACAAATCACCTTGTCACACAAAATCATCTAAAAAGTGATAAAAACGTCAAAGCCGCCTTTATCCCTCCTTAGATGATTTCAAGGCAAAATGCCACATGTAGAGCACAAAATTGCACAAAGCCTAATCCTAAAAAGCCTAAAATAACCATCTAAAATGGACACATCAGTAGTATATGCTAAATGTGTTATTTTTATATATTATAATATTCTTTTTAATATTATAATTCATAAAAATTCATATTCGGGCAAAGAATGATCTATTTTCATAATATATATATATATATATATATATATAAATGAAAATAGTTTCATTATGAATGTATGGGGAATATGTAAAAAACAATTTGGTACAATTTATTGGACAAGTGTATGATTTAAATTTGATCGGATGGTTAGCGAGAAATTCAAAAAATTTAGATCTTCCAATTTTGCAGAATATTTTTTTATCCTTTCTCCGACACTAATTCTACTCAAGCCAACAAACCAATATTATATGTTTCTACGTACGCTTCAGTGTATGTGTCAAAGAAAAGGAAGAAAGGGCTAGGGAAGAAGTTTAAATCTAACGTATAAAGCTCAAAAGCCATTGATTTCGTGGGAATAAATTTTTAAACACCTAATAATTGTAGATAGAATTATCAAATATATAGGAGAAAAGTTTTATTGTTCCGCAGAAGAGTCATGAGCAGACTATGTTGTGCATAGACTGTGTCATGCACAGACTATGTCGGGCACAGACTGGGTCACGCACCATGATCTAGAGGCTAAGGTGTGTTTTTTATAATAGTGAGAACAATATGCTCAACCTATAAATTACAGGAGGCTTAAAGTTATTTCAAATAAATTATTATTAAAAAAACTAAAAATTTGAAATTTATTTGAAATCTATGTGTGCATAGGGCATGCGGTAAACAGGCAGACAAGCTGAATACAAGTTTGGTAATACTAGTAGTTAAAAAGTACAAATGTGACTCATTAAAGTCCATTTTATATCGGGTCATCAACGAATTAAGTCAAAACTCACTCAATTCACGGATATAAAATCACTCAAATCGCAAATTTCAATCCATTAAAAACTATAAAAAAAATCACCAGTTTATTTAATAGAAAAGAGTTATTTGAAATCAATGCGTACAGAGCGCTAAATGGGTATACAGGCTGAATAGAGATTGGATTATAGTGCTAAGTATAATAGGTATGGATATAACTCATGTCAATTTATTTTATGCCAGATGATAAATGAGTTGGATTGAAATTCATTTAATTCACGGACATAAAAGAAATTCATTTTTTAATGCAAAATAAGCATAAAGACAATTTTTTTATAGCAAACAGAAGAAGAGTTTTCATATAAATTTTGACTAGAAAATTATTGCGACAAATAAATAACAAATCTGAACCCAACAAATCAAATTTACAAACAAAAAATCACACAAGAAATTAAGTTTATAACACTAAAATTGGCCAGTAGTTGGGAGGTCATCGGCGTAGCTCTCAAAAATACAATTTATAAGCCCTAAAGCTTCCTATTTACAATTAAGCAGATAATGGTAAGTCGGGGTTGTCCACAAATAAGAGGGATCTTTTCAAGTGTTTAAACATATAGAGCGAAAAACATACTAGACATATATAGATACATATAAAAGCATGTAAAAGGGGGTTTTGTTGGCTTTTGTTCCGAAGTAATGAAATTGAAAGACTAATTAACTAACAAGCGAGTTAAATATGGAAAGCATGGAACAACAACTAAGAGGTGATTAAACCAACAATTAACGGAACCTTGGACACAATTGACTTCCACTTCCAAGCCTCTTATCTATCATTGAACATGCAACATATTTACTACTTTCACTACTTGTTGTGAAGACTAGTCTTCTACCCTTGTTAGATAGTAGTTTGCAAGAGTGAATTCAACATCTTTTGTCAAACCTCACCAATGACTCCCTTAGTCGAAACACGAATAAAAGTATCCCATTGATGGCATTGAGCACAAAAAATCAACAAGCTTGGTAACACTTATAAACACTTCACTGTGTCTGAACATTTAGCTAATTTATGCATTAACACAAGATTAGTCAAGAACAATCGAAATTCAAAGACCTCTCTCATTTTCTACCTAAAACAAACATAACAATGAGTTCAACATCATCACATTCATCTAGAAATTATCAACACATCAACACAATCAAAAGCTGCAATTCATACTCTCGGATTTCATATCAAGAAAAAGAAAACTTAGCTACTTTTTCCAAAACCCTAACAAACAATCATACAAGTATTTCATATACTCAAGCTTTGAAGAACATTAATGACATTAACAAACCACATTCAATGCTTCATAAATGCACAATAACAAGAGTAATAAATAGGGTACAAAGTGTTCTTAAAACATGGGCTTGGAAGCCTTAGTCAATTGCTCCCAAGAACTAGATTTAGCTACTACAATCCATAATAATCAACAACATCATTTCAAACATAATCAAAGTTAAAATAAGATGAAAAAGAAGGGAAACCTAAGGTTTTCTTGTAGAAATTGTGGAACAGAAGAAGTGAGGAAAGAGAAAGTATAAAATGCTATTTATAGTACAAGAAAAAAGCAAAAGTGTTCTGGCCACCCATTCGTCGCGAGTAACGACAGGGTCCATCGAGACTCGCGATGGACGCCCAGAACAGAATATGTTTTTCTTCTTCTTCTTGTCTTCTAGTCTTCAATCATTACACACTCCTTCAACTCTTCAAGTCTTCAAATCTTCAAAGTTAGTTTTCAAATCTTCAAAGTTAGTTTTCAAATCTTCAAAGTTTTCAAAAGATGATCTTCAATGGCCTCTGGTCTTTAAGTCTCAATGTTCTTTCTTTGTCACACAAAATTCACTTAGAAAAGGTAAAAGAGCGGAAAGTTGCCCTTACCTCTCCTAAGAGAATTTCTAGGTAAATCTTAAGCTCTTGATAATAAAAGGGCACAAAATTGATCCCAAAAAGTCCCAAAATATGCACATAACATGGATACATCAGTAGTTTGATTATCCAAACCTTTATTTACATTTGACCAATATTGATAGAGGCAAAATGTGTATTTATAGTAGAAGGAACAACATGGTGAGCCCATAAAATACATGAGGATCAAATTCATTTATAATAAATAGTTAAGAACAAAAACACCCAAATATTTAAAAATAATGTATTTAAAATCAATGTGCATAGGATGAGTGGTGAACGGGCAGATAGGCTGAATATAAGTCGATGATAGTAGTATTTAGCTCATTTCAATTCATTTTATTCAGGTCATAAATGAGTTTATTTTTTTTTTAAATTATTTTTCCCTTTTACTAATTATTCTATTTATGATATAACAAGAATGTTCAAATTAGAAACTGGTTTTTCTTGACGGTTTTCATGGACATTTTTTTTGGTTTTTAGCTAAAGTATAAAACAAGAAATACTAACGGATTATATTGGTTTCAATTATGATTATTATGCTATTTATTTCTGGCCATAAAGAAGTTTATTTAAATGTTTTTATATTTTTCCCTTTTACAAATTATTTTATTTATGATATAAAAAGAAATTTTAAAATAGATTCTGGTTTTTCTTGACTGTTTTCATGAACATTTTTGTTGGTTTTTAGCTAAAGTATAAAATAGGAAATATTAACGGATTAGATTAGTTTTAACTATGATGTTTATGATATTAATTTGAAAGTCAAAGTTAAGAGCATATTTCACCTAAGGAATTGCGGTATTGAAAATTAACTTTTTAAATTTTTAGTAAGCGTCTGCCAATCAAATTTTGAATAAACAAATGACCATATATATAGTCAATTATATCATTTTAAAATATATAACTTCTAAACAATTTTAAAATCATAAATATTCCATTGTACCATATCTATATTTATACCACCAAAGAAAATTCAATGAAACACATAATCATAAATAATAGAAGGTTGAGATTTTTTATAAAATCATATAGAGAAATTTGATAGAAATGTGTGTGTGTGTTCATGTGTATGTATATATATATATATATATATATATTTATTTATTTATTTATTTATTTATTTATTGTGGGGTATATAAGGTTCCCAACCTTTAAGAGAGTTTGATCAAGTTTACAGGATATTTTTTCAAGTGGAAACTTGAATCTTATACACAAAAGGTGGTAATAGCTGGTAAGAGAGATACTTTCTTAGCAGAAAAATTAGGAAGAGATTTTATGGAAGTGTTTTCGATTGCCACACCTCCACCATCTGTGTTAATGTGGACGAATCAGCTGACTTCCAACAAAATCCCTAGATAAATAAGGCAAAAATTGATACTGACAAAAGCAAAATGAATAGTTGTGTTCTTCTTGAGTCTGAAATCCGTTTGCAGACTCATTTGACTGCTAACCCCTCCATTTTATTGCTTCATTAAGGGATAAGGTGTTTTCTGGTCTTCATGTACCCGTTGGAGCATTAGAATGTCATCATCATCAGCATTTGAGACATTTCTAATTGCAAGAGTTTGGGTCCTATCAAGTGAGATGAGTCCCTTAGTTCTAGTATCCAAGTCTTGAAAGTTTAGAGTTCTTTGAACTGTCGTAATTATTATACCTCTAATTATTATGCCTATGCCACATTTTCCAGTAGAGCTTTGCCAAGCAGCATCTACATTTACTTTAAATGTCTTGCTAGGTTTGGACTAGTGAAAGCATTTAACCCTAGGTTTGTGAGGCTTTGTTTAAAAATGTACCAGCCCCAGTGGCACCCAAATTATATCAGTTTGTGCTTTTTAATAGGGAGGTTTTATGTAGAAGGCATTAAAAACCTCTTTTTTAATTTTCTCTGTCATGTTTTGAATATGAGGTTTGATGTTTTCATGGATTAGGATGTTTTCATGGATTAGGATGTTTTCATAGATTAGGCTATTCCGAGCTTTCCAAAAATTCCAACAAATAACAGAATGCAAAATATTTTAATGATCTTATTATGCAAAGCAGATTCACCCTTTAAATTCCAATAAAAAGTGAGCCTCTAAAAAATAGCGTCAAAGTGTGGCGTTCTCACTCCAATAATCATATCACAAGTATTCCATATAGTGGAAAAAATCATAATATCATCAAAAGGTAAGATAACATTTGAAAGCTTCCATATGAAAATTGAAAATTTCTTTGGTAGTAAAGGGTTCCAAATCTTTTTTAGAATTCTGATGTTTGGCCTTGCTTTTGTTAGCATCTCATATGCAGATTTGAAGGTAAACACACCAGTGTTGGATGGCATCCAAATAATTTTATCCCCTCTGTATGTGTATATCTCTAGTTCCTGTAACATGGAAAATATACGGTGAGGGATATCTGGAAAAGATTGAATCCAAATAGCTTTGTTCTATACAAACTAAGCAATGGTGTTTTCAGAAGGCACTGAAATAAAAATATCAGTTGAGATCATATCCTAAATGGGACCAAACCCAGTCCAGTTAGAAGTAAAAAAATATTAGCTAGTCCATTTCCATGGATTACTCTGGTGTGATTTTCAGCTAAACTATTTACAACAAGAATCCTTTTCCATGTCTGAGATTTTCTTGGGTAGGATGAATTGACCATAGAAATTGGGCCCAAATAGTTTCTCCTTTCTGAAATTTCCACCACAGTTTGATGGAAAATGTCATGATTATGTCTTGAATGTTTCTCATTCCTATTCCATTTTGATTTACAGGAAAACTCTTGTTTTTCAGGCTTTTCCATACTTTCATGTTACCTGTCTCAGTATCCCCCCAAAAGAAATGTGTTAGCTTTCTTTTTAACTGGGTGATTACTGATTTAGGTGTTACCATTACTGCCCAATAATGTGGTGGTATAGAGTACGTTACAGATTTCATTATGGTTAAATTTCAAGCCTAACTCAATCACTTGTTTTTCAAGGATTTTAACTTTTTATCATACAATTCCAGAATAGGCTGAAAGTGTATTGCTCGTCTTGCCAGTATAGATAGGACACCCTAGGTATTTAAAAGGAAAAGATCATTTTGTCATGCCTAATGAGTTTCTTACTAGTTTCTGATGTGCTAATAAAGCATGTTTACTGATGAAAAAATTACTATTGTCATAGTTAATTTTTTGGCCACTAGTTTTTTCAAAAATACTAAAGGAAATCTTTTATTCTCTTAACAGTTAGTTTGGTGGCTTGAAGAAAGAGTGTAGTGTCATCAACATAACAAAGATGAGATGCAGTTATAGCATTTGCAGGCAGTTTAAAAGACCTCATTTTATTGTTAGAGTAGCAATAAGATAAACTTCTAGAGAAGGCTTCTGAAAATAAATTAAAAAGTAAGGGAGAGATAGGGTTTCCCTGTTTGATTCCTCTGGTTGCTTGGAAGAAGCCTGCAGGTTTAGAGTTTATAATCACAGAAAACCAAGCAGTGGAACAATTAGAAATTATGAGTTTAATAAAATCAGAGGCTAAACCAAATTTCCCGAGTATTGTACTCAGGAAAGAACATTTGACTCTGTCAAATGCCTTAGCTAGATCAAGTTTGAGAATACAGTTAGGAGCTTCCCCTTTGTTGTTTGAAAATCTTGCCATTTCTTTGAGATGGATAACATTATCTACAATCTCTTTGCCCTTGAGAAAGGCAAAATGGTTTTCAGAAATCAGTTTTGGCATCAGAGCTATGATTCTCTGAACTAAGAGTTTAGAGAAAATTTTGTAGGTGAAAGGGTTTAGGTATCTCCAACACTTGGATATGTCTAATCCCAAAAAAGGAAATCCAAATTTCCTTCTCAGATTATAGACTCATATCCCTCTCCAATTTCACCAATAAAAGTAAGCATTTTTATTGTATTCAATATTTTAATGATTTGTAACTAAATTAATTATTTTAGTTCAGACTCACATAAGTGTTTTTAAATGACTAAACTTTAAAGTCCTCCAGCAAGTTTGACCCATACTTATCAAGCTGACTACCCACCAACGCGAGTATAAAATCGATCATACATACTAGTAGCATTTTACTTGGCATTTATCCCTTGCAAGTTGCAAGATCTCTAAAGAGATAAACCAATCACACAAAGATTGATTCTACTATAGTTTCCTAGTCAGCACAAAGGCAACCGAATAGTAAAAAACATTCCAGCTCTTCTCCTAAGGGTTTAGTCAATCTCCGTTTAAATCATACAACGCCCTACTAAACCAGAAGACTTAACCCGGTGCTTTATTGTATCCAAATATGTTGTTTCGTAAGTGTATAAATATCATATTTTGTGTAGAAAGTACCTTACCCAACAAACTTGAAAGATTGAAGAGAATTGGTGTAGCTGACTCGACCGAAGTGAAACAATCTAAACGGTCGGAAACCTTTCAAACCGGTCAAGATCAACAAATCTATTCTGAATTGTAAAAATGCAATCACCAAAAGTCAGTTGCTTTAACGAATTTGACTTGAATTTCTTCCAATCCATATTTGGAGAACAAATAGGAAGCAAACCAAATTTTACTAGAATTAGTATGCCGGAAAATTTTAACTTGGCAGAGATATACAGATCTAATGCTTAGGAAAAATAGTGCTTTCACTCTTTCATGATATCAACGTAGTGTTTATAATCATCTTTCTGTCTCGCATACAACCGTTTCATTTTCTAATAAAAACCCAAAATTTATGAGTATGTTTCATGGGGAGACGAGGAGACGAGGAGACGAGGAGAAAATTATAAATGGTGAAAATATTAAATGGGATGATCTAAAATTTTGGGTTAAAAAAATTTAATTATCACTCAGCGTAACTTTTAAAATCCATGTTGAAATCCATGGACCAATTCCAAATATATGAAAAAATATAACAGTTTCTCCAAACCTATTCCATCGTCGTCCGCTATTACTATCGTCATCTATCTACTATGTTTTGCATTGTTGCTCTTCAATCGCCATCGTAATCATGCTTCACTATCTGCTTGAATCTATTCTTCGTGTTAATTGGAGTGAAGCCATTGCGGCTAGGAAACGCAGCAGAGGTGGATGCGGTGAAACGCAATGACGGAAGCAGTGAAACGTAGGGAAGACAGAGGTGATTAATGATCAGAAATGCAGCTTTATGTGTATCAGACATAGGCATGTCGAGTTATAAATTTTGGGCCAACATTTTGCTTTTCATATGGGCCCGATTGCAAAATTAATTTCACTTTCAATTTGGGCGTGTGAAACATTATATCAAACTAATTGGAAATCAAATGGGAATGCTAAAACATCCAACATTAAATGAAAATAATTAAAATTTAAAATATTAATCAAATATAATAAAACATTAATATTATTAATACTCCATCTGTTTTACTAATAGTGACAACATAAGTTTAGATGCTTGGAATTAGGTGAAGAGAATGAGTGAATGAAATTAAATATAGAAGGTAAAAGGTAGAATAAGGGGATTTTTTTTTAAAATAAAATCATCCTTAGATGGGGGAAATTCTATTAGGCCTTCCCGAGCCAAAAAATAGACAGAATAAAAAGTAGCCGAAGCAATAGTAGCCTATACATAAGAGCTCACTGGCTAATTGGAGCAACACTTGTTGCCCCCAAAAGAATGAGAGGAAAGATACATGTAAACATCAAGTCGGAGACCTCTTCATAGATGATGGAAAGGGTCAGAACTTATTAGTGAGTCCGAAAGGAAACACAGGGCAGTCGAAACCCTCCCCATATAAATGAAGAGACATTCCCTATAAACTAGCCTGAAGTTGAGAAACTAATCTAACTACTTGCAAAAGAAGAGAAGTAGCAATATTTCCATCCATATGTACATTTGTGACGAAATCTTCAGTATCCGAATCCAGCCAACATTACAGCAAGTAGACCTGTTTCCATGAAGCTTGACCAGTTTCCATGAAGCCTGACCAGATTCCTTTGATCTGCAATGGAAAAACAGGAAAAACAGTAGCTTCCAAACTAGTGGACAATTCTCAAAGAGGGAGTATTCATTTGGTCTAGTCTAATTAATCCCTGGACTTGGTTAGGCAGCAATGAAAAATGTGAAAAAACCAGGTTACATTTTTGTGAGAAGCATGTTTTTGCTAAAGAATTTGCTACCTGGTTTGCTTCCCTGAAAATATGCATGATGTGTATATCCCTTAAAGAGAGATGGATCTCATCTACTAAGTCAAACAGATGCCAAGGGGATTTTAATGGATCATTAGCATATAGCACAACATTAAGGCAGTCTGATTCCATACAGACATTGGACAAAGAGTTACAAAATTGAATAGCAAATAGAATAGCTTTTAGTTCAGATTCTAGGGCAGACTTTGCATCAGTAAAAGAGGTATATGCTTCATGAAAGCACCCTCTACAGTCTCTTATGATCATGCTGAGGCCACATTTATTTGTCTTACAACACCAAGCTGCATCTACATTGACTTTAAAACCAGTTGTTGGCCTGATCCATGCAATTTTCCAGATTTTTGGCTTTGGGGGACTCTTAATGAGAGGAAGATAAGAGTGGTTTGCAATACTGAGATCAGATGGAGAAGATATGTATACTGGTTTAGCAGAGAATGAGTAGAAGATTTGATCTCTAATCCGGTCAAGAACTATGGAAGCTGAGGGCTTAACTGAATCAAAAATAAAACTATTTCTCATCTTCCATAAATTCCAGAATGTGTAGATTGCTGCTGTTCTAACAATGGTGGTGTGTAATTTAGAAAGAGTGGGGAGGGATAAGTAAGCAGATAATCTACAAAAAATGAAATTGAAGGAATCTTACAAAAAATGAAAAGTGTGTCAATATGCTATGGATACCATGACCTATCACCATCGAAAAAAAAGAATCTTTCTAAAGAACTTCGAAACAACCATAAAAGGAAAGTGTGCCACTAATCGAGAAACAGAGAGAGTTGTAAAATTAAATTTATTAAACATAAAATAAAACATTAAAAATACTGTCATTAAAGTATTAAACATCAAATAAAATAATAAAATACGCATGGAATGCATATACTACTTTTTTTTAAAAGAGCATATACAAAAATTAAATTTGAAACATCCATTTAAACATAGTTAAAAATCAAATAGAGATAATTAAACATCAAATAAAATAATAAAATATATGTAAATATATTTTTATATCAAATAAAATACTAAAATGAACATTAAATAAAAATGATTGAACATTATATAAAAACACTGAAAACACGTCAAATTTTAGCATTTAAACATTCAATAAAAATACATGTCAATTTTAAAACATTGAAATGTGCATCAAAAGGTAACACTAGTGTTGGAAAAAAAACATTAGTATAAAAAATTTTAAAAATATTTCACACTATTGAGATATCAAAGATAAACTAAACAAAAACCTAATATTTGAAAAAAAGAAACATCTATAGAAAACTTTAAACCAGTTGGATGAAAAACTAACACATCATTAGATTAAAAGTATAAACTTAAATTTAAAAATTAAGATGATAAAATATCACTAAATAGTGTCAAAATATATATAGTGTCAAATATATAACATGTAAACCCAAGATTTACCTTAAAAGATTAAAATTTAACTTTGAAACACTTGATTTTAGCGGAAAAACAAGAATTATGAAAAAACTTCACAATGTTTGGTTGTAACATTCATCAGTAAAAACATGCGTGAGAAAAAAAAATTGGGTTTATTTAATGTAATATGAATGGTACATTGATATCATATCAATGACACATCTCATAAATCATGAAAATTACAATATATAGAGTTAATACTAAAGTCTAACAGGATTATGATTCTAAAGTCTATCATGAAATTACCATTTATATTCTAACCTCTAAGGAAACATAATTCGATAAGGTAACTAGCATTTCTTAATATTTCCTACAAGGTAAAGGATTTTTATTTCCTTATCACCCTCCCTCAAGTTGGAGCATGATGAACTAGAATGCCCAAATTGTGAAAAACATTATGAAATTGCTAAACGTTAAAAGGTTTTTTTAAAATATCTTCGTAGAACAGGATTCGACTTCATTAGCAATAGAAGTAGCAGCAACAACAGTAACCGTAGCAGCGGTTGAGCAGTATTAAACTTCATTAGCAGTGGTAAAGCAATATTTAACTTCAGTGAAATCAATCGTATGATCGATCGGTGAGCAACAACGATGAGCAGAGGTGATCCTTGCGGTGACTGTGGTAACTAAGAGCAGCAGTGGTGGTAAGATGGAGACAACAACATCGATGGAATGATAGTAAGAGCAGTAATAATCATGAACACGACCAGAATAATAATAGTATAGAAGTAGAGAAAAATCAACAAACTAGCTAATGACCACGACGTGGGATGAATTGTTTTCATGGAGCCAAGTGGCGGATACAGTTTAAGATTGTTGACCTTTAGATAAACCAAGAGGGGTCCCAAATTGAACCAGCTCTGATACCATGAGAAAATATAATTGGGTTTATTTAATATACTATGAATGGTACATTGGTATCTCATCAATGACACATCTCATCAATTATGAGGATTGCAATATATAGGGTTACAAACTAAAGTCTAACAGGAATAGGATTCTAAAGTCTATGTGGAATTGCCATTTATAATATAACCTATGAGGAAATCTAATTCTTTAAGGTAACTACCATCAATAATCTTTACTACAAGTTAAAGGATTTCTATTTCCTTATCATCCTCCTTCAAGTTGGAGCATGATCAACAAGAATGCTTGTGAAGAAGATTCTGACATTGCTAAACGTTAAAAGTTTTAAGAAAATAAAGTCTTCATAGAACGGGATTCAACTTCAGTAGCAACATAAGTAGCAACAAGAAGAGTAACAGTAGTAGTGGTAGAGCAGTATTAAACTTCATTAACAATAGTAGCAGTGGTAAAGCAGTATTTAACTTCAGTAAGAATGAAATCAATCATATGATCAATCGGTGAGCAACAACGGCGACCAACGGAGATCCTTGTGGTGACAGCGGCAACTAAGAGTGGCAGATGTGGCAAGAATGAAACAATAGAATTGATAGAATGATAGTAAGAAAAGTATTCATCACAAACACGCCCAGAATAATAATAGTTTAGGAGTAGAGAAAAATGAACGAGCTAGTTAATGACCACAACATCAGGCAAGTTGTTATCCTAGTGCCAAGCGGTAGATACATCTTATGATTGTTGACCTTGAAATAAACAACGAGGGGTCCCCAATCAAATGAGCTCCGATACCATGAGAAAATATAATTGGGTTTATTAAATGTAATATGAATGGTACATTGATATCACATCAATGACACATCTCATCCATCATGAGAATTACAATATACAGGGTTATAGACTAAATTATTATTTCTGATCTCTCTGAGGTGATCAAAACCCTAGCATCAAAATTTCATCACTTCTCCAACTTCTCTCCGGTGACGCCGTGATGGTGGTGCAACCGCCGGATCCAAACCCTCCATTGTCCAATAAGCAAGCTCTTGGTCATGAACTTCTCAAAGAACTCCGACCCAAAACTCCAAACCCTAGAGCCCCCTTCAATCCAAAAACTCCAATTGAACACTTAGGTGAGCTAGGGCTGCACTTCTCCAACCAAGAATGTATAAAGCTCAAGGAGCCAAATTGAGCACTGAAATGAATCCTCATCGGCAAAATTTCTAGAACCATACCACAAATGGAGAAACTGAGGAAGGGTTTTCTAACGGCTGAGTTCAATGGGCACACCGAAATGAATTTATGTTATAACAAACATGTTTTAATACATTTTTCAGTTCCAGATGACTATTATAGATGTTGGTTATACTCTATTAGAATGACTAAGTGGTTTCCAAATTTTAATCAAAATGCTGATTTCCCAATAGCCACTATTTGGGTTGCTTTATATGGACTACCCCATCAATTTTTTATTTTATTTTTTCTCTATGATGTCTATTTGTAATCTGATAGATAATCCAGTTCATGTCGATAAGGCAACTTTAAACAGAACTAGACCCCATGTAGCGCGAGTCTGTGTCAAAATAGATGTAACCAAACCTTTGATTTTACATTTATGGATGAGTTTTCTGGATGTATGCTTCTGGAAGTATATTGATTATGAAGGTCCACCACACTATTGCACTAATTACCTCAAACTAGGGCACTCGACTTCTCTGTGCAAGTATGATAAATACATTGAGAAATATACAGCTTGGAAGCTTGATGTGCCAATTTTGTACGGTTATATTAGAACTTTTAGGATTCACTTTTGTAAATGTGGCATTTTTCCATGAAATTCTCTAAGGAGAGTTAAAAGCAACTTTTACACTTTTATTACTTTTCTAGAGAATTTTGTGTGACACGGAAATTTGTTTGAAGACTTTGACGAATACCTTTGAAGATTTGAAGATTTGAATACTTGTATTTTAGCTTTTGAAGACTTGAAGAATTGAAGAAAAGTGAAGAGAAGAGGACGATATGATACAAGAAGAAGAAAGAAATCAAAATGTCGGAACTGGGCACCGTCGCAACTCGCGACGGACCCATATGGCCAGAAATTCTTCTTGTTTTTTGTACTACATATACTCGCCTTATCCTCTCCTCTTCATAACACGAAGCCAACTTCTTCTTCTTGTAATTTTTCTGGGTTTAAAACCCTAGTTTTTATTTCTTTCTTTTCTTAGTTTTTATAGGTTAATCATGTCTTTTAATTATCTAGCTTAGTTTTATCTTGGGAGCAATGGATTTAAGCTTTCATTTCTATGTATTAAGAACCATATTTATCTATTTAGTGCTTTTGCTATTGTGCATTTATTGAGCTTTGAATGTGAATTGTTAATTGCATTGATGTTGTTGGAAGCTTGAGTATATGAATTACTTGTATGATTACTTGTTTGGGTTGAGAGAAAGTAGCTAATTCTCCCCACTTTTAATGTGGAATCCAAGAGTATGAGTTAGAGCTTCTTAATGATGTTGATGTGTTGATAATTGATAGATGAATGTGATGATGTTGAACTCGTTGTCATGTTTGTTTTAGTTAGCAAATAATAGAGGTCACTGAATGTCGATCGTTCTTGGCTAATCTTGTGTAAATGCATGAATTGGTTAAATTCTTAGACAATGTGTAGTGTTTATAGTTGTTGCCAAGCTTGTTGATTCTTCTTGCTCAATGCCATCAATGGGATACTTTTAGTCATATTTCGGCTAAGGGAGTCATTGATGAGGTTTGACAAGAGATGTCGAATTCACTCTTGCAAACTACTACCTAAGAAGGATGGAAGATTTATCTTCACAACAAGTAGTAGAAGTAGTGAATAGATTGTTTCACTTGTTCTTGAAGCCTTTGTTATTTATCATTCATGTGTTCTTAATGCTATGTTTTACTTCATTTAAGCCATGTGTTGTTTGAGAATAGGAAGTGTTTGTATGATTGTAGTGTTTGGGTGTTAGGAAAGTGACGAATTCCTTAGCTCCTTTGCATGAAAATCTAGGAACACGAACTTAGAACTTCTTGTGCATAATGTGTTGTGATTCTTGCTAGATAAGTATGTTAATGTGGACTTTTCTCATATTTATCCTATAGATGCAATGAAAGCTTGAACCTTTAATGTGGTTTGTTGTAGGTTTAGCCTAATGAGTGCTATATTTGGTTAAATGGCTATGTCTTTGGTAGAAGGCTTTTCGTTGTCAAATCTATGGTCCTTCATGTATAATGTCATTGATGAAATACCCCTATGGTCGTTGTTTGTCTAGGGTGATCATCAATGAGGTTTGTAAATGGTCATTGTTTGTCTTTGCAAATTACTATTTAGAAGGAATAAATGTTGATCTTCTATTGGCATTCCCCATAGGTAATAAATGTGACAGGATAAGTGAATGGTTTAATGATCTACATTTGGTTTGGAAGTGGATGTCGATTGCCCCCAAGGCATTATCTTTTGTAGTTTTAAACCCCTTTTTCTTAGTTTGTTTGATGACTAGCATAGTTACTTGACTTTGCTAGTTGTTTTGTCTTTTATTTTCATAACTTAGGACAACCAACCAACCAAACCCCCCTTTTACGTACTTTTATATGTGTATATATATCTACTCCTAGCCTAATAGCAACCTTTTGTGTTTAAACACTTAAGAAAATCCCTTTTCTTCGTGAACGACCCCGACTTGCCGCTATCTACTTAGTTGTAGATAGTAAGCATTTATGGCTTATAAATATTAACTTTCTGTTTTACGGAAACGACCTCCCAAATTTTGGCACCACTACCGGGGAAGAAGCATTTTATTTTTAAGTGTTTGGGTGTATTTGGTTGCATATTAGCTAGTCATTTATATTTTCCACTCCTTGGTGGTTGTTTTTGTTTAGAGTAGGTGTTGTTTGAGTTCTTGGTAAATTTTTATCAAGAATCTTTGCAATATGATTTCGGACTTTTGAAAATTTAAAGGAAAAAAATAATGGATCATCTCACCTTGAGGGAACTCATGATGAGAAGAGAGACTCAACAAGCAAGGTTTTGTAGGATGTGTCATTCCGACCATCCTACCGAGTTTTGCTATTTGTTGTGGGAAGAGTACTATAAAGGGGAAAGATCCCTCGGTTTCCAAAACCAAGGGTATTATGAAGTGTGCTACCAAGAGGTAGGAGATGTATGGTTTTCAAGGGCAAGAAGCTCAAGAATGGTATCTATACCACAATTCTTACAATCCGGAATGGATTTGTATTTGTAATCCAGATTGGTGGTATGAGAATGAGCTGGAAACCAACAATATGAGAAAAATAGTTGGCCATCACCACCTTATACCATACCCCAAAACCAAGCCCAACAAGGAAGTTCAAGTTTGACACGTGAGGAAGTCATGAATACAATAGCAAACTTGAACAACTTTACTAGTGAGGAGTCAGAAACTCGGCTCTTCTCTAGTGTTGAGGCTATTGAGGGGTATTTGAGGAGTATATTAGAAGTGTTGGCCCGAATGGAAGCTTGTGATTCCAAAAATACATCATCCCAAACCGAACTCGAGGAATCAGTGAGTGAGGTCACCATGGGAAATGATCTTGAGTTCGAAGGGGATGAGGAGTTGGTTGTTGAGCATGATAAAAAGGAGAAAGAGGTGATTATGCTACATTCATTAGCATTGTCACCGCTACCCCCACCTATTTAACCAACTCCAAAATTTTTGGAAGTTTTGAGGGAGACAAGAGAGGAGCCAAAAGACAACCCCAAGCCTCCTAACCACCCAACTCCCTTCAAACCATCTCCCAACAAGACTTTCCTCTTCAAAGTTTTGTACCCCCACCTCTCTACTTTTGGATACTCATGGTGAAGGGGTTCAAGCCTTCACCATATGGATAGTATTAAGGTTGTGTCGACAACCTTAAATATACGGAGCTTTGTCGTGCCGACGACGTAAATAAACTCGGCCGTTATTTTGGGTTTTGTTGTTTAGTTTTTGTTATTTTGTCTTGTTCTTTTTACAGTGTGTTTTTCTGTGATTTTGTAGCAAATTGAAGTGCATTACATTGGGGGAGATGAAGGAATTAGATCCATGAGACAGGGAAGAAATCTTGGAATGTTGGTAAGAAAAGATTGAATTTTTTCTAAGTGCCGAGAAATCCTGTCATCGTGAGTCACAACGACCTCACGACTGAGCATCGCCAGTTACAATGGACCATTGCCAGTTGTAATAGACCATCGCCAATTGCGATGTGCTTAGAAATTTTGTGTCAAAAATTAGCTCCCAGCTTCCACTTTTCGCGAGTCGCGATGAGCCCGTCGAGAGTCGCGACCAACGGGTTCTTGAGACTGGCCAGAGAAATCATCTTTCATCCTCAAGGCCGCAAGACCTCAGCTCGAGCCAAACCTGAAAGTCCATCACCCCTCGAGACCTCGGGTCCTCGAGACTGCAATCCCTCGACTCAAGATGAAGCCCTTGAGACCTCAGGTCCTTGAGGCCATAAGACCAGCCCTTTGAGACCTCGACTCGAGACGAACCCAAAAATCCATGAATCCTCGAGACCATCATCCCTCAAGGCCATCATCCCTCAAGACCATCATTCCTCGAGACAGCCCCTCGGGACACCATCCCCTCAAGATCTCGACTCAAGCCGAACCCAAAAAGCCATCAGTCCCTCGAGACCAGTCATTCCCCGAGACCAGCCCCTCGAGACATCATCTTTCATAAAACCTTAGGTCTTTGAGGCCACAAGCCCTTTACTCGAGCCGAACCTGAAAGTTCATCACCCTCTAAAGATCAGTCCTTGACACATCCCTCGAGACCTCAGGTCCTCGAGGTCACAAGCCCTCGATTCTAGCTGAAGACCTCAAGACCTCAGGTCCTCGAGGCCATAAGACCTCGATTTGAGCTGAACCGAAAAGTGCATCATACGCTCGAGACCTCGTGTCCTCCAGGCCACAAGCCCCCAATTTGAGCTAAACTCGAGAGTGCACATACCCTCGAGACCCTGGGTCCTCGAGGCCGTAATCCCTTGACTCGAACTAAAGCCCTCGAGACCAGTGAAGCCATTTTAGCCCCTGGAGATGTCATCTTTCATCCTTGAGCCTAGCCAGACCCGAGCCTTCCCTACCTGTTTTGACCCGCAACGATGCATCGCGAGTCGCGATGAAAAATCCAACTTTTCATCTCAGCTTAAACATTGCATAATCCTTCCTTCTTCTCCACCAAATACTCCCAACAACCACCACACATCCACTCATTCCTCCATCATCCCACATATATTGACATATGAACATTCTTGCATCTTTATAGTATCTTTGTTGATTGTAGTATGCCGACTACATCATTGAGTCTTTAATTGCTATATTCTATAATGATGCTTAGATATGTGTCAATATATGTTGGATATTTTGATTGGAAAATCCTATAGTGGTGATTGCATGATGGATTGATTGTTCTTTGATAATACTATGGTTATTAACTCTTGATGCTAAACCTAGTATTACAAATCCTTATGTACTTGTGACTTTGATGTTGTTCTTTGTGGTGTTAGTCTTGATCAAACGGCGCCAAGGAGACAGCATTTTTTTTGAGGGGTGAGTTCTTCCATGGCACTTTTTCTCCCCCTTCCGACTCCGAAACCAATTTTGGGACCCATTCTATACAATTACATTGGATTGAGCCATATCATCGGTGACTATGTTGAGAAATGGGTGTCACTCTGCCTCTTACCTTGAGTTTTATTGTTTTTGCCTTACATGTTTCCATTGAGGGCAATATAATGTTTTAAGTCTGGGGAGGGGTTAGAGGACTCACGTGCATGCTAGCTTCATTTGGAATGCTTTTTGCTACTTTTGATTGGAAAAACATGAGAAAAAGAAAGAAAAATATTGAAATTTTGAAAATTTTGAAAACAAATAGTAAATAAAAAAAAGAAGGAAAAGAAAACCCGCTAAGTTGAAAACCCGAGAGGAAAACTTAGGTAACATTAGGGGCCCAGATAGGTCGAAAACCCGAAAGGGTGACCTAGGCAAGAATGAGAGGCCAAATGTGCAGAAAAAGGTGACATGTGAGCCAAAGAAACATGATGTGTGGCTAGGATGAAAACTCGAAAGGGCTCCTAGGTAAAATGAGAGAGAGAAAAAAAGGAAAAATGCTATGATTTCACTAATTTGTCGGCGTTGGAGTTATAAGGTTGCGGTTGTCATATGGATGGATTGGGTAGCTCAACATCTTTGGACCTCTTGGGATTGGGTAACTTAGTGGGTTGAAAAATGAAGTATGGTTATGAAACTCTTAATTCTTTTATACTTCATTTCGGTTGATATATTGGCATGGGGTGAAGTATGTGTTTGAACCTCTGATATGGTTTCGACTTCATTTTGTGTCATTGGATTTTCGTTGATATATTGGTATGAAGTGAGAATGTGCTTAAACCTCCTAAATGTTTTTAACTTCATTTTGTGTCATTGGACTTTGTAATTATCAATTCGGGACTTTGAAACATTTTTATGGGTAGTGAATTGATAAGTGGTAGGTTTGGTTAGATTTAGGAATTGGGGTTGTGTGTGTGAAAAATTCTCATTTGAGCTTTGATTTTGGGATTTATGGTATTGAGAGTTTTTGTGAGGTTTTGATTGGGGGAATATAAGTTTAGGATTTGGACATATGAATTCCTTCGTGTACTTGAATATTTTCTTACTCGAGGGCGAGTAAGGTTTAAGTGCGGGGAGGTTTGATGTGCCCATTTTATACGGTTATATTAGAACTTTTAGGATTCACTTTTGTACACTTTTGTTCTCTAAATGTGGAATATTTCCTTGAAATTCTCTAAGGAGAGTTAAAATCGACTTTTACGCTTTACTTTTCTAGAGAATTTTGTGTGACAAGGAAATTTCTTTGAAACCTTTGAAGACTTTGAAGAATACCTTTGAAGATTTGAAGACTTATATTTGAGCTTTTGAAGACATGAAGAATTGAAGAAAAATGAAGAGAAGAGGAGGACATGAAACAAGAAGAAGAAAGAAATCAAAATGTTGGAACTGGGCACCGTCGCGACTTGCGACGAACGCATGGCCATAAATTCTTATTGCTTTTTGTACTATAAATACTCACCTTATCCTATCCTCTTCATAAAGTGTTTGTATGATTAAAGTATTAGGGAGCTAGGAAAGTGTTGAATTCCTTAGCTCCTTTTCATAAAAATCTAGGAACATGAACTTAGAACTTCTTGTGCACAATGTGTTGTGGTTCTTGATAGATAAGTATGTTAATGTGGATTGTTCTCATATTTATCCTATAGATGCAATGAACGTTGAACCTTTAATGTGGTTTTTTCTAGATTTAGCCTAATATTTGTTATGTTTGGTTGAATGGCTATGTCTTTGATATAAGGTTTTTCGTTGTCAAATCTATGGTTCTTCGTGTATAATGCCATTGATGAAATACCCCTATGGTCGTTGTTTGTCTAGGGTGATCATCAATGAGGTTTGTAAATGGTCGTTGTTTGTCTTTGCAAATTACTATTAAGAAGGAATGAATGTTAATCTTCTATTGGCATTCCCCATAGGTAATAAATGTGATAGGATGAGTGAATGGTTCAATGCTCTATATTTGGTTTAGAAGTGGATGTTGATTGCCCCCAAGGCATTATCTTTTGTAGTTTTAAACCCCTTTTTCTTAGTTGGTTTGATGGTTAACTTAGTTACTTAACTTTGCTAGTTGTTTTGTCTTTTATTTTCATAACTTAGGACAACCAAAAAACCAAACCCCCCCCCCCCTTTGCATACTTTTATATGTGTATATATATCTACTCCTATCCTAATAGCAACCTTTTGTGTTTAAACGCTTAAGAAAATCCCTCTTCTTCATGGACGACCCCGACTTACTGCTATCTTGTTAGTTGTAGATAGTAAGCATTTAGGGCTTATAAATACTAACTTTGAGAGTTTACGGCGACGACCTCCCAAAGCCTAAAGAAGACCATGCCACTGGTAAAAAGTCCAACCACAAAGATGAACAGGACTTGGCCAAAGGTAATGTGGTTGGCAAATCATCCTCTTCTGGTATTCCATTCTAATAGAAAGTTTACATTCCAATTTTTAAAAACAAGAATAACCTCTCTGTCCAAGCTTCTAGTAGTGGACAAATGCAGGTGACCAAAACACATGAGAAACAAGTACAATTAACTTAGGAGATGCCACATTCAAGTTCTTAATCTCATATCCCTGCTCAGGGGTCTTAGGTTTCCTCTACTCCTTATCCAAAAGGCTTCCACTTTATCACTGTATACACATTCTTTATCATCTGCTCATAATAATCCTCATCTGTAAGTATTGCTCAAAATGTGACCTGTGATGACTCTTCCTTAACCAACAAATTATCAAGCATGCCTACTGTTTTCACTGATCAAAATGAGAATAGCTCTATCCCTTTGACTTTGTCTACTCAATCAGATACTCAAATTGTTTCAGCGTATGACCACATTGATCTTTCAGACCCCAATACTAACCCTAATCAAAATTTGGTTCATAATCAAAATGTGAAACTTAGAACATCATCTGGTGTTTCCAAAGCTAATAACTCAATTATCCATAAAAATCAATTTCAAACTCTAATTGATAATATGGATGATACTCACCATTCTGAGTCTCATAATACGAAGTCAAACCAACAAGACTTCATTGAAATTATTGGTGGAGATTCTTCACTTTTAACTTCAAATAAATCAAAAACTAAAATATTAGATTGGCTGAATAACTTTGAACATGCTAAGCCTCTCTCATATCCTGAATCTCAAAATAATTTTTCAGAACTTAAAAAGAGTCGAAAAGAATCTAATATTAAATTTGACTCTCTTTTAAAAACTTCTAATAATCAGACACCCAAATCTGATCAGTCAGAACAAGAAGAAACTTTGGATGTCTCTAGAAAACAATATGAGATAAACATGAAACTCAGAAGTTATAACAAAAAGGGTTACACATCCACTCCAAAAACCATCTTAACAAGATCCACATTGAACTCCAACAGAATTATTTAATGATGAATCTAAATATCTTATCATGGAATGCAAGGGGAATTGGCAATAACCTAACATTAACAAGACTAAAAGATATTAAAAAAAGATTTAAACCATCAATCATTGAAATCATGGAATCAATGATCAGAATTGATGCCATACAAGAAATTGCAACCAAGTGCGGCTATAAAAAACTTCTATAACAGTCCTCTTAATAAGATATGGATCTTTTGGGAAGGAGCCATAAATCTTAGCATAATCAAGTGTGAAGATCAAATGATCCTCACTAAATTAAATCATCTATCTCTTGCAAAAGAGTGTTTGATTGGTTTCATCTATGCTAAGTTTACTATAAAAGAGAGAAACATCCTCTGGAATTCCATTTTGGACTACAAACAGAGACCATTATGCATAATGGGTGATTTTAATATAATTGAAAAGCAAGAAGAATATATTGGTCCATCAACTCCAAACCAAAGAGCAATCCAAAACTTTCAGAACTTTATAGCTCAAGTTAATCTTTCCAAAATTGACATAGCTGGTAATTTATATACATGGACAGGTATGAGAGCCAAAGGTAGGGTATGGGAAAGACTAGATAGAGCACTGTTTAATAACCACTGGGATTCAATTTTTCCAACCACCTCATCTCAAACACTGCCAAGGGATCAATTTGATCACTCACCACAGTTCCTAAAAATCTCAAATTAGGTTGCCTCTGCTAAACCTAAGTCTTTTAAGTTTCAAAACTGATGGACCTCACATCCATAGTTTCTAAACCTAATCCAAGCAACATGGAGTATATCAACACATTTGAAAGGTTTGAAAAAGTTCTTTTTAAAATTAAAAAAAAACAAAAATGGCTCTAAAACAGTGGAATAAAATTTATTTTGGAAACATTTTTGATAGAGTCAAAAATGCTGAAGAGATTTATTTAATTGCCGAGGAAAACCTTCAACAAAATGATAACCCGAAAAACCTAACAAAATTTAACAAATCCAAAGTTTAATTAAAACTGGCTTTTAAAAACCAGGAAACTTTTTGGAAGCAAAAATCAAGACTTAAATGGCTTGAGGAAGGGGATACAAACTCAAAAAAAATTCACCTGCAAGTCAAATGTAAATTTTAAAGTCAAGCCATTTCCTCAATTAAAGATAGTAATGGTATCTGGCTTAATGAACAACCCTTAATAGATAAAGAAGTAGTATCTTTCTTCTATGAACTACTTCAAGAAGATAATCAGGATACAATTGGCATCAGAGAACACTCCAAATCTGCTTTCATACCCTATCAATGAATCCTTAACTAAACAAACAAACCATGAAGAAATATTTCTAATCCTTAAAGAAATTGATAACGACTCTGCCCTAGGTCCTGAAGGATTTTCAGGACTATTTTATAAACATTGTTGGTCCATCATTAAAGAAGACCTAGTAGAGGCACTAAAAGAGTTTTTAAATCTATCACCCATCCCAAGAGCTATCTCGATAACCCTAATAACTTTAGTCCCCAACAAAGATGTTTGCTCTTCCTTTGAGGATTTTTGGCCTATAAGCATATGTAATGTCATCGATAAACTTCTAACAAAACTTTTGGCACATAGATTAAAGCCTATTCTGAAAGATTTAATCTTACCAGAATAAACAACTTTTGTTTTTGGAGAGAACTAGCTAATAATGTACTTCTCATGCAAGAAATGTCTAATTACATACATTCTAACATCATGGTATAAATATGATAATAAAATGAGACATGATGAAAGCTTTTGACAGAGTTTTATGGAAGTTTCTGTCAAAACTCTTAAAACAAATAGGTTCTCTAATCACTTTTATTAGCTAGTTTTAGGAAATCTGAACGCTGCATTTTTCTCAGTTTTGATCATGGTGAAAGCTTTGGAATTTTTTATTCTTCCAGAGACTTAAAGAAAAGGGATCAACTATCCCCTTTGCTATTTATCTCAATGGCAGAAGCATTTTCCAGGAACCTAAATTTCTAATTCTTGTATGCTGACATAGGTAGTTACAAACTCCCAACCTCAATGAAAACAGTCACACATATGTCCTTTGCAAATGATACTGCTATTTTTATGAATTGCTCTAAATCTGGACTTAAAAAACTCATGGGATTTTTAAAATTTTATGAAAAAATAACTGGAAAAAAAATAAACTTTGAAAATTCCTCATATTATCTATCTAAGCATGCCAGTCTCAGGTTGGAAATAGTAATAAAGCATGGAAGTAACATGATAACTAGTTCCTTTCCCTTTAAGTACCTATAATTTATTCAGGAAGAAATGAGAATGCCTATCATCAGAACCTGATAGATTCCATTAATCTAAAAATTAACTCATGGCAAAACAAAATGTTAACCCAAGCTGGAAGACTTACCTTTAAAAGACACATATTGTCAACAATCCCCTTGCATATCCTCACAGTGTTAAAAGTCTACCCAACACATAATAAATAAACTAATTAAAATGTTTGCTAAATTCCTGTGGTATAATCATGATACAACAAACACTAAGAGGAAAATTTGGAGAAGGTACACCAAGCTAACTATTCCAAAGGAGGAAAATGGTCTTAACCTAAAAGATCTTAACAAAATGACTAACAGTTTCTCTCTAAAATTATGGTGAAAATTACAACATGGTGAATCCCTCCAGTCACAATTCTTGTGGTCTACACCAGACAGTAAAAAAACTCAAGATCTTGGAAAAGAATAATTGAAATCCAAGACACTGCAATTAAAAACTCTTTTGAGCAAATTGGAAATGGGGAATCCTCTTTCTGGTTTGCTAACTGGACAAAACTATTGCAAAATTAGTGGAACTCAGAAGAGGAAATGCTTCTGCCAGACCTAACAATTGCAGAATTCCTAGCAGATCAAAACCACCACCTGCAAATCATGCAAAACATATTTCCAAATGATATCTTTATACTCCTAAATTCTCATCATAAAATATTTTCAAGCTATAAAGATAAAATAGTTTGGAAAAATACTGAACATGGAAACTTCACTCTCAAGTCTGCTTATGAGATATTTAGGCAAAGAAAGGACAAAGTCTCTTCATTCAAATACCTACGGTCTTCTATCTTGCCTCAAAATATTTTCTTTCAACTGGAGACTTTTAAATAGACTATTACATATGCCTGATGCTTTCGAGGACTTTAACTTTAATATACTTTCTAAATGTTGTTTTTGTAATAAAGACAGTGATGACATACATCATATTTTCAGTTCATGCTCTTTATCAAAAAGAATATGGTCTTTAATAGAAAACACTTTTCAAATACTCCAGTTTGAGAATAGCATACTATGGAACATATTTTTCTTTTATTGGACATTGAAAGTTCAAAACAAAGAAGCAGGTTTAGTCATTAAAGTTCTTCCCTGCATCATATGGTGTGCGGGGAACAAGTTCCTATTTAAGGATATCAAACCTGATTTCAAAAATATTTTCATTCAAATTCTGAGTATGGTGAATGATATCCTCTTAGCACACAATTTTAAAGCTCTTTGGAATCTATCTGATAGGTATCCATATTTAGTATCAGCAGAAAGAGTAGAAGTTTGAAGGAACCAATGGATGTTTCCTGGCTTCTTTGAAACTTCATGAAACTCAATATAGATGGATCTGCTCTGAATAATGGTCAAGCAGGTTTAGGATGGATTTTAAGAGATTAACAAGGAAAACATATTATCTCTGAAGCGAAACCTATCACCAATTGTTCCATCATTGAAGCTGAAGCTAAAACTACAGCTCAAGGACTGACAGTTGATGAAGCTCATGGCATACGAAAAATACATATAGAAATGGACTCCTTAATCATGGTGAAAGTGTTAAGAAGAGAATGGAAAGTACCATGATGCTGCACTGAGACTGTGAGATTGATTTGGCAACATATGGAGCAACTAGACTGGTTTTATACTAACACACCAAGAGAAGCTAACATATGGTGGCAGATTCTCTAGCAAATTTGGCATCACACAAGCAGGTAAATAAATGCTTCTGCTTTATTGAACTTCCAAAGCACATACAGGGCCTTATCAGATTGGATGAACAAGTTTTCCATATACTAGAACCAGATATCCAAATGCTGTCATGTATAATTTTGTAGAATGGTTTACTGCTCTGGATCTCTCTGTATTGACAGGTACATCAGCATTTGGAAAGCCAGAAGAAGTTGCACATTCAAGGCGGAAGAACTTGGCTCATACATAAAGGACAAGCATTGGTGTTAAACATACATAAAGTTCAAGAACTCACCTGAGCTCTACCAGGCTTGCACCAAACTCCACCACATCAACAAACTCTGCTTATTTAGCTCTGAAAGTAAATCTCTTCTGGGGAAGGGATTTGCAGGGACCATTATGGGAGGCCACCTCTTTTTGTCAACGCAGGGGTGTGGAGGCAAAAATGTGGTAGGCTATAGTGGATCTTGAATTTAGGATAGGGCCTTGTTCTTTGTGTCAGGGGAACAAAGTGAAGAAGTTGGGTGTGGATTATATGTACATAGTCTTTCCATGATATCAACACTTGATTGTACATCATAACTTCTCAACTTTGTAATCATATTGTCCTTTTGGCTTGGGGAGCCTAATAAAAATAGAAAATTATAGACTAAAGGGTTATAGACTAAAAAAGCTTAAAAAGGGTTATAGACTAAAGTCTAACAAGAATAGGATTATAAAATCTATCAGGAAATTACGATTTATAATCTAACCTACAAGAAAACCTAATTCTATAAGGTAACTATAATCTATAACATTTCCTACAAGGTAAAGGATTTCTATTTTCTTATCAACGCACATTGCGCAAAAATAAGGAGAAAAATTTACCCGCATATTTCTCCGTCTATTGAAGAACCAAGGAGAAATTAAATTTAAAATATTAATATTTGAAAACAATAAACATCGATAATAATTTTTAAAATGACAATATGAAAAAACTAATAAATCAATCAAAATGAAAGTATAAATTAAAATTAAAAATAAAGATAATAAAAATGTCACTAGCTAGTGTAGAAATGTATAAAGTGTCAAAATTTTAAAATGTAAACACAAGATTACCTTACAAATAAGAAATTAACTTTGAAGCACATGATTTTAGTGAAAAAAATGAATTATCAAAAGTATCACAAGGTTTGTTTGAAACATCAAGTACTAGAAATGAACATCAAGTATGGGAGTAAAATTGTGAGCATTGCACAAAATGAGGAGAAAAATTGACCAACGGATTTTTCCAACCTGGATTCTTGACTCGCAAGATTCTTATGACCCATAATCATTAGTTGCCCAAATATTTGTGCCGAGCACCCCCAAAAAAGGATATTTTCACCCAAACCCCTCCTTACTCCCCAAACTTTTTATTACTATTTGGAACCCCAACCCTAAATAAACTTTGCTATATTACTCCTTGGTCTTTCTATATGAGCCATTTTTATACAATACTTATTCTATATTTAGATTTGAGTCAAGTGCTAAAATGACTCTAACTTTAGGCTGAAAGTATCAAAATAACAACGCAAAATGAAAAAGTGTCAAAAATAACCCTGACATTATGATGTATGAACCAATCGAACCCCGGGTGCCATTTAATTCAATTATCAATGGGAGATTTGGATGGAATATAAGGAAATGACAAATTTACCCATGGATTAAAAAAGGAAAAATTTTAAAAAGAGAAAAGGGCATTCTCAGCTTATGCGGGCAACTATATTTTCACCATTTCTGGTGCGATCAACATCCAAATTGATGAGTCAATGCCGGAATAGTGACAAAATGTTATAAATTCATATTTTGTCATAAATTTAGGATTATTTTGACACCTTTTCATTTTATAGAATTATTTTGGCACTTTTAGTTTAAAGTTAGGGTTAGAAGTGTAAAAATTCATTTATATTTGATAGTGTATTATTAATACTGGGCCCAAGTTCCTTTTCCAGCGAGCCCAGGTTCCCTAGAATACCCACAAGACTATGTCCTTTGGGTAATAACTGTTGGGCCGACCCAAGGAGAAACCCTATTTCTTGCTCCACAAGAAAACAAAATAGTTTCCCAACCTACCGACCTATATAAAGCAAAGAGGTAACACTGTAAACTCAACTATTCATTCCTAATTGTAGGATGTCATCTAACTTTATAATCAAATCCTTTTCCCCTGGACAACTCTGGGGGATTGTCTTGCAGATTTCGGCCAAAAATGCGGAGCACTTATTAGCGGCAGTTTGGTGGCACATCAAGTTGCCATGCCCAGTGGGACGATTTATTTAGATTTGTGAGCTTCGCTGCTCATGTCCGCTTCTACGCCAAACACATTGTGTATAAGAGAACGAGTAAAAGGCAGGATCTTAGACGCCGATTAAGAAGTACACTCCCCTTACCGGGGAAAAAGAGCAAAAAAGGAAGAAGATGCAATCTGACCCCCCAGCCCTTCCAAGTGCTGGGACCAGACTCTCGGTGGTAGCCAAAGATCATATCCCAATAAATATGATACTAAAGAGTTCTTAAATCGAGGTTGTTATACCCTCCAGACGGACGAGGTTAGTGATGAACCCTGGTTAGGAGGTATTGGAGCTCCTAACTCACAAAATCAGGTGTACCAGCAAAAGGAATATGTGTCGCAATTCATAGAAGCTTCGGAAGACTCACAGGTAGAGGCGCAGATAGCGTCTTTCCTCATCCCAGCTAGATCTGACGCAACTCGGTCAAACCCTTAGATCTGCTGGCTAACAGGTGGATCACCTGATGCTCTACCAAAGAATGATCCAGCGGGAAGTTGTACCCCCACTCTCAATGCCTCTAATGGTGTAGCTGAGGTTCTAACTACAAGCTACCCCAATAGAGTCCTACCCAACGAATGCCAGGAAAAGTGTTTGGGATCGACCTCAACCTACATTTCCGAGTTTGGGTCCAGTATTGGCCTATTATGGGTATATTTTGGCTCCTCTTATGCCAAACCAAGAAATTCCTCACTCGATGGCCCTGCCAACCGGGCACTACCCAGGTTATGAGAACCAAATTCATCATCGGCCATGGGAGAGATCCTTTTATTTTACCCTTATTTCCAAGGGTAGCAACATATACCTCCCTCTTCCATGGGATAACCATGGCCCTAGTACATGGCTTTAAACGAAATATACCAGATCCCCACCATGGATACCTCCCTCTTATCAAGCTAGTACTTAGATCCATGCATGGGAGGGGAATTGAGCGATACCCTCGCAAAGGAATTGGATCGATTAATTGGCCCTTCGGGTCAAGTCAGGGCCTCTTCTTTTAGCTTGTCAATCATGGCGACTCAGTGGCCCACCAACGTGAAACAACCCAAAGGGCTCCCCACGTACGTCGGAGACACCGACCCTCATGAGTTTATACAGACCTTCCTCAATTTGATAAACTTGAGGGACTTCAATGAACAGCTGATGTGTAAGCTAGTAGGGAGTTACTTTCAAGGAAAAGCCCAAGAATGGTTCATCAAGTTAGGTAAGGAATCCTTTCATTCTTATAGGGATTTAGGAAGGGTGTTGTTAATCATGTTCTTCCAAAAGAAATGGTTTACTAAAACCTTGATCGAACTCTACCAAAGTAAGCAGAGACCCAACGAATCAACAAAAGCGTTCTACTATTGATACATAGAAGAAAGCCTTAGTGTGATCAACCACACAGTGGACAGTGTGATCTTAGGCTACATTAACGGGATTTCCAACCTCAATATATGCAAGAAGTTGGTCTCAAAGAACCATAAACCTTGCAGTAGTTGCAATAAATTGTTGAGCAATACTCGAAGATCGAGGTAGCGACAAAATATAAATGAGAAGGTGACATATCAGTGAAAACAAGTTCTAAACCCCCAGAGTTAGGGTCGGAAAAGCCATTGGCTTCGAGACCAGGCTTCAAAAGTTATATACCCTTAACCAAGTTATGAACAGAAATACATTTGATCTACAAAGGGCTGTTAAGGGAGCCCTCTATCATCAAGGACTCAACTTCAAAGAGGTTCTCAACCAAATTTTGTGACCATCACAGGAACCACGGCCTTGACACAGAAAATTGCCAGCACATGAAAAATTAAATCAAAAGGTGTGCTAGAAAAGGCTTACTTCCTGATTGCGTGGAAAGACCAAGGGCAGATGGACCTTCAAAGAGCAAAGGAGGATGTCGCCAGTGGAAACCCTATAAAAGGGGTTCTAATCGGGGTGGTCGAGACAAACAAGGATATGGTAGGAAATGGGCTGAAACATGGCTAAGAGATAACAATAAGCCAAACCAGTCGCTCGGGCGGATAGAAATTGGGGAGGCACCAACAGGGTGATTAACTTCATCTATAATAATATGGAATGAAAAATCTTTGAACACAGTCATCAAGGCCCAATCCCAATATGTCCCCCTAGAAAACCCCGCTAGAATAGGTTTCAACCCAACGAAGCCATAGCTTTCTCGGAGGCTGAATTGATACCCATTCAAACCTCCTATACAAATTTGATGGTGTTCAACATGATAATTGGGGATTCCTATGTCAAAAAGGGTTTTTGTTGATGATGAAAGTGGGGTGGAAGTAATGATTTCTAATTGCTTTGACCTGCAAAGCCTACGATGCGACAGTTTAGAAAGAACCACCTTGCCATTGTATGGTTAACCAGGAAGATGGTGCTTTCCTTAGGTGTAATAATCTTACCACTCCGAGTGGCTGATGGAGAAAAAGAGGTTACGATCGACTGCAACTTCACTGTCATTGAAGCCATATCCCCCTACAATATGATCTTAGGAAGGCCTTGGATATGTCTAGAGCAAGCCATTTGAATCCCCTATCACTCGATAATGTAGTTCCCTACCAGGAAGGGAATAGCAGTTATCAGGTGGATCAGTCAATAGCTTGAAACTGCTTGGAAATAGCCTTTAACGAAGCAAAGAAAGGGGGTAGTGTCGCTTCAGTTCATGGGGAAGCAAAACCTACTACACCGAGCCACTCCCTATCTGTTTATCGAGGATGGTGCTCGTGGGAAAGAGGATACCACGCGCAACAAAAGAAAGGCTAAAAGGCCTTCCGATGCCTATGCGGATGTGTTTGCTTGGAGCAAGTTCGATCTGATAGGGGTGTTCCAACATCTGATGGTCACAAGTTAAATGTTGACCCATCTCAAAATCCCATCAAGCAGAAGAGAAGTTTGTTTTCCCCTAACAGGGTTGAGGCTATCAAAGAGGAAGTCCAGAAACTTCTTTGAGCCAAGTATTTTTACCTAGAGTGGTTGGAAAATCCCGTTCTGGTCCCCAGGCATGATGGCACTTAGTGAATGCATATCGATTTCATAGACCTCAACAAATGTTGCCCCAAAGAATGTTACCCTCTCCATAGATCGATATACTGGTCAAAGAAATAGCTGGATACGAGGTACTCACGTTCTTTGATGCCTATAAAGGATAATACCAGATACTAACGGCAGAGGAAGACAAACAAAAGACATCATTCATCATAGACGTCGGAACATTCTACTATAAGAATATGCTATTTGGCTTGAAGAATGCATGGGAAACTTTCCAAAGGTTGGTCGATAAGCTCTTCATAAAATAGATCGACAGGAATATGAAAATATATGTAGACGAGATGATGATTAAATGCAAAATCTATTACCAATTCCAGTTATTCCTAGAAGACACCTTTCAAAGGCTTCGAGATTCGAACCTGAAACTAAATCTAGCCAAGTGTACAATCGGAGTAGGAGCCAGAAAATTCTTGGGGTTCATGGTCTCTGAAAGAGGAATTGATGTAAATCCCAAGGACATTGAAGCCTTAATGAACATGAAGCTCGCTCGAACAATTAAGGACATTTAAAATCACATCAGATCACTGGCATCATTTTACCGCTTCCTCTCTAAAGGTGCTGAAAAACACCTACCATTCTTTGATGTGCTTCAAAAAGCCAAGAAATTCAAATGGTCAGAGGAATGCGAGCAAGATTTTTGGGACTTAAAGGAACACTTGTGAAGCCTACCCACTTTGATGAAGCTAGAAAGGGGAGAGGGATATTTGTACTTGTACATCTTAGCATCTCGCTTAAGAATAAGTACAGTCTTCGTAAAGGCGAAAGAGAAGGCACAACACCCAATCTAGTTCATGATCAGGGCCTTGCATGGGCAAGTTAATACTAGCCCTTGTTAATGCAGCAAGGTGGATTTGAGTATACCTTAGAGCCACAATACCATCTTGCTTACTAGCCATCCAATCAGACAAGGGCTACTTAAGCCTGAGGCTTTGGGTAGAATGATGAAGTGGGTGATCGAACTCGGGGAACATGATTTCCTGTTCCACCCAAGAATAACTATTAAAGGTTTGGCCTTAGGAGATTTATTTTGGAAACTACAGAGGAAGTGGAAGTCGATGAAAAAAAAGAGATTGAGAATGAATGGAAGCTTTACATCAATGAATAATCGCACTTGGGGGTAAGCGGAGCGGGGATACTACTATCAAGTTCCGAGGGAAAGGAATATCCCTACGCACCACTCCTTAACTTCAGGCCACAAACAACAACATCGATTATAAAGCAATGATCACAGGGCTTTGACTAGCAAAGGAACTAAACATTTAAAGCCTAGAAATTCTCAGTTATCCCCGGATTGTGGACCACCAAATCAAGGGAGAATACGAGGCTAGGGAAAGGAATTTTCAACTCTACTTTGAGGCAGTGAAGGCCTCCACGAACATTTCCACCACTACATCTTGACACAAGTTCCTTGAGAATAGAATCATAAGGCCAATGTTTTGAGTAAAATGGTTTCATCAAACCTGGAATTGCAGCCTCAAGGGAATTTGATGATGGAAATACTATGCAAGCGTAGTTTCAAAGAAGAAACGGAAGTAATGGTGGTTGAGGAGGAAAACTCACTGATAACGCAAATTATATGCTACCTTTGAGATGGAACCCTCCCTCATGGTTCCATAGAGACAAGTAAAATCCAACTAAAGGATCCTAAGTTTGTGATCCATAAATATGTACTCTATCAATGGAGCCATCAGTAACCACTTCTTTGAAGCGTAGCCTCCCATGAAGATGACTACCTGATCCGCGAGACTCGTGAAGGAGTATGTGGAAACCATCAGGGGGCTCGATCAATAGCTAAGAAACTTTGTCTAGCAAGATACTACTGGCCTAAGATGGTCAATGACATTAATAGGTATATCCAAGCTTTCCATTAGTACCAAAAGCACGTGCCAATCACTCATGTCCCCCAAGAAGAAATGTGGGAGGCCGTCGCCATACCTCTCAAAGTTAATATTTATAAGCCCTTTTATGCTTACTATCTACAACTAAGTAGATAGCGGCAAGTCGGGGTCGTCCACGAAGAAGGGGGATCTTCCTAAGCGTTTAGGCACAAAAGGTTGATATTAGGCTAGGAGTAGATATATATACATACATATAAAAGCATGTAAGGGGGGAGGGGGTTTGGATGGTTGGTTGTCCTAAGTTTTGAAAGTTAAAAGACAAGATAACTAGCAAGGTTAAGTAACTATGCTAATCATCAAACAAAACTAAGAAAAAGGGCTTTAAAACTACAAAAACAAAGCCTTGGGGGCAATTGATATCCACTTCCAAATCTAATGTAGATCATTAAACCATTCACTCATTCTGTCACATTCATTACTTGACTTAACATTAACATACTTATCTAGCAAGAATCACAACACATTATGCACAAGAAGTTCTAAGTTCATGCTCATAGATTTTCATGCAAAGGAGCTAAGGAATTCGTCACTTTCCTAACACCCGAACATTTCAATCATAAGAACACTTCCTATTCTCAAACAACCCATGGCATAAATGAAGTGAAACATACCATCAAGAATACATAAATGCTAAATAACAAAGGCTTCAAGAACGAGTAAAACAATCTATTCAATACTTCAACTACTTGTTGTGAAGATAAATCTTACATCCTTCTTAAGTAGTAGTTTGCAAGAGTGAATTCGACATCTCTTGTCAAACCTCACCAATGACTCCCTTATTACTAAGAGTATCCCATTGATGACATTTAGCACGAAGAATCAACAAGCTTAACAACACTTATAAACACTACACCATGTCTAAGCATTTAACCAATTCATGCATTTACACAAGATTAGTCAAGAACGATCGACATTCATAGACCTCTCTCATTTGCTACCTAAAACAAACATGACAACGAGTTCGACATCATCACATTCATCTAGCAATTATCAACACACCAACATCATTTAAGAAGCTCTAAATAATACTCATATATTCCTAACAAGAAAAGGGGGGAAATCAACCCACTTCCCCCAAACCCTATCAAGCCATTCATACAAGTATTTCATATACTCAAGCTCCCAACAACATCAATGCAATTAACAATTAACATTCAAAGCTCAATAAATGCACAATAGCAAAAACACCAAATAGATAGATATAATGGTTCTTACTACATAGAAATGGAAGTTTCAATCCTTTGCTCCCAAGATAAAACTAAGCTAGAGAACTAAAACCCATAACATAGAACAAAAATCTACAAAGAAAGAAGAAGAAATGGAAGAAAATGGTGAAAAACTAGGGTTTGAAGCCCCCAAGTCGGGCTTAGAGGCTTAGGAAGAAGTGGGTGAAGAGGTATTTATAGTACAAGAAAAAGGGGAGAAAAACATAGGCTGCAGGGCAAAATTCGCGAGGCCGTCGCGAGTCGGGACCAGATCAGTAAAATTTAGTCCTGTTTTGTTTTGCTTCCTCTGGGTGAACCGTTGATCCGTTTTGGGAGTTCTTGTAGTCGATTTTATAGTACTCGAGAATAGGAATCCAATGGTACCACTATTGGAGGCTGATTCTTCTCGGAAAATCTGAAAACTCTGATTTAAAACGTAGATTATCCTTCACCTTTTGTTTTGCTCTCCTTTCTTCACCTCTTCAACTCTTCATATCTTCAAAAAGCTCAAATGCAAGTCTTCAAATCTTCAAATCTTCAAAGATATTCTTCAAAGTCTTCAAACAAATTACCTTGTCACACAAAATTCTCTAAAAAGTGATAAAAACGTCAAAGTCGCTTTTAACCCTCCTTAGATAATTTCAAGGCAAAATGTCAAATTTAAAGCAAAAAAGTGTACAAAAGTTAATCCCAAAAACCCTAATATAACCGTATAAAATGGGCACATCAAAATGATAAACATAAATAGCTCCTAGCCATACAATAAATTGGGAATCGATCTGGTAGGCCCCTTCTTGGAAGCCCAATGGAACTTTTAATACTTGATCATGATTGTGGATTACTTCACGAACTGGGTTGAGGCCGAAGCGTTAACTAACATAAAAAGGAAAGCAGTAATTGGCTTGTGTTGGAACAACATCATTTGCCGTTTTGGGATCCCTTGAACCATTATAACCAAAAATGGTACCCAATTCATCAGTGATCCATTCTAAAGCTGATGCAAGAAGTACAAGATTTTCCAGAGGTTCACTAGCATCTACCATCCCCAAGCCAATGGGAAATGGGAGGTTACAAATCAGTCTGTTGACTAGGGCATCAAAGCAAGGCTCGAAGTAATAGCAGGAAATTTCATCAACAAAATGCCTAGCGTGCTGTACGTATCGAACGAAGGAGAAATTCTATGCAACCTAGTCTATGACTTCTAGGCGGTAATCCCAGTTGAGATTGAGCTACCCACCTATAGAAGGATTTCCATCAGTAATGGAAATCAAGAGGTCAATGACGAGCAGTACTGGTTGGACCTTGGCCTCCTCGAAGAAAAGAATGAAAAGGCATCCCTCTAAGAGGCTAAGGTGAAGGAAAGGGTAAAACAATATCATGACCAAAGTGTCAGAAAGATCTAGTTCTCTCCTGGGATACCCTTTGATGAGGAGTAATGAAAGGAGCCAAAAGGAGCCAAAGAGCAAACAGGGTGTGAACTGGGAAGAACCCTAATAAGTCGGCGAAGCGCACCCTAGATGTAGTTATATCCTGGAGACACTACTAGGCGAGCCAATTCCCCATCGATGGAATGTATCGAACCTTAGGAGGTATTATTATTTGAAATCTTAGTAGACTTGGTTAGGCCAGGGAGTAGCTTACCTGAAAATAGCTAAAGGATGGGAACACCTTCGTCAGGGATACTCTTTGTAAGTCGAAGATACTTCCCAACCCTTGTTATAACTCTATTGAAAAGTGCTTTTCAAAATCATTCTAGTTTATCTCATTCACCTAAACACACTAGGGGTCAAGGAGGCCAAAGCCCCTATTTCCCTTAGAAAAGAAATAAATAGTGCAAATATTTTTGGGTTGAACCCCACATATGCATGAGCGTAGAAGAGTCGAATTTCTTTCGAATACTTGAACAACCACGATGGCCTACCAAGAGTTTTGGGTTGAATCCCACATTTGCATACACGCAAAAGGATCAAATTCCTTACGTATGCCCAAAGGGTCATGATGACCTATCAAGTGCATAGGGTCGAATTCCATATCTACACATGTAATGCTGCATTCACAGTTTGTAAGCAATGAGGGTCGAGTACCATAAGAGGTCACGATGATGTGCAAAGCAATGAGAGCTGAGTCCCTTAAGAGGTCAAGATAACCTACTAAGCAACAATGGCCAAGTCCCTTAAGAGGTTACGATGACCTGCTAAGCAACGAGGGCTGAGTCCCTTAAGAGGTCATGATGACCTACTAAGCAATGAGGTCCGAGTCCCTTAAGAGGTCATGATGACCTACTAAGCAATAAGGGCTGAGACCCTTACGAAGTCATGATGACTCACTTAGTGAAAAGGGTTGAACCCCATGTATGCATTTCATAAAAAATGCCACGGTGGCCTACGAATAAAAGGAGTGAGTTCCATACGTAACTCGAAGTGAAATTACAACATTATAATACAATAACCACCTACACGCTACCATATCTACCTTAAAAACTAAGTACGAAAGTGGTAGAAGCTCTTATAAAGGAATGGAGGGGTCTTCCATAACTTCGGACTTGACAAGGGTTATGGCTGTTAAGAAGTAATTTTTAAGATTCAGTCACTCCTCTTCCTGGCCCTCGACCCCCTGCACCTAAAACAAGCCTGAGGGCCTAATCGTGGCTTCCTAGGCCTCTGCGACAAAGGAACATTGGGCAGGGTTAACTTGCTGGGTTGACAACATGGGAGAAGCTCTCTCACCTTAACCCGTAGGCTGACCCAAGTGAGGGAACAATGGATCCACTCTTCGTACATGGGCCATAGAAACGACTAACTAGGAAACTTGAAACCACTCTTTTCTTCTTCCCTTTAGAGCATGAGGCTACACTCTTCTTCTGAGGGGCCCAAGAACTTGAAGCTCGTCTCTTTTTCTCCCTTATCTCGTTGAGTCACTCATCGGCCTTGTCATAAGCTTCACTATATTTCGGATGGACTTTGAGCTTTGGTCCTTAGAGATGTCCACAGTTTCTCAGAGATACACTTCAAAATCGGTAATAAGGATGGACGGGACCATCCTAAGATGAAGACTACAACATCAAAGGCTATCTTCGTAGGCTTTGAAAGTGCTTTGGTGCTCTTGTGCGTCATCTTCCAGCATGTCTCTCTCTTTGTAGGCACAAGACAAAGTTGCTCATTTTGTTTGACTAACCTTTCCAAGCACTTCACTCAAGCTCAAAGCTCTTGATTCAGCCATTTCTAGTTCTCAAGATTGAAGGTGACCTATTGAACAAGCCCACAAAGCAAGTTCACATTTCCCAAGTGATTCTAAGCTTCTTGGCGATAATATTCAGCTTCCCTTTCAGGGTGGGAGGAAAATGTTCCTTCGGAGGCCTTAAGGGCTTAGCAGTTGCAAGCATCGAGTCGAACCCATCATTGGTAGTGATTTCAGCGATGAGTTCGCTATGTCGCTTTAAAATAACCTTGTAGTCATTGATCAAACCATCCTCGACAGCAAATAAGGTGTCCCGCTCCTCTCTTAAATTACTAAGGGCGTCGAGGATCCCCCTCTGCACCTCATGGTGGTCACTCCACCATAGATCAAGCTCTTCATTTGTGGCTCAAACCACACCCTCAAGGAGGACTGCTCGACACCAATACCGCCCGACATCTATGCAATGATACCATGCCCAATCTTTAGTTTCATGGTACCACTTCTTCAACACTTGAAAGAATAAATCAAAGAACCAACCCCTTCGAGTGTAAGGAAGGTAGTAAGGCACCAGAGCTATGTTCTACAAGATGGAGAAAATCAAAAGTGCATAAGTATGGGAAATAACTTTCATTAATAATAAAAGGAGGAATACAAAAGATAAATCTCAATGGTAAAATTACAAAGAGAAGAAGTTCATACATTATTCCTATCCACTACGCTACGATTGGTCACCGAGGTGCTCAAAGAAGTAGGATTGCACTTGGGCTTGGGTCGAACTCTGGTGTCAGGTAGCTTCCACTCTTTGTCCTCATCCACCTTGAGGCCGAAAATCTCCTCGGCAGTAAAAAAGCAACTTGAAGTCTTCAAATGCTTAAGCAGGGGGAATTCAACACCCCCGATCTGAATGGACTTCAACCAGAGATGATCTAGTTATAAGGGGAGGGAATTGTTCTTATGCACGTCCACTATAGTACCATATTCAGCAGGAAGGTCTCAGCTGATGATCGTGGCAAGAATTTACCGAGGAACCCCCATGCGGGCCTCAGAAAAGGACCAGAAAAAGCGTCGAAACCCTTGTGTTTTCATTATCCTGTTGTTGTAGGCTTCAAGCATAGAGTCCTACTATTCATGGGAGCAAAGGCCTTTGAGCCAAGATTTCACTAGACGGGGACTTGATAGATTCCTTTACCTCTTACAGTTTTTCTTGAAGGTCCTTTACCTCTGTCTCACGACCAAAAGCAACCTTCTTAAACGACTCCCGAAGCTCCCTTACTACTACCTCATGATTTGAGCCAGCCTTCTTGAGTGTCTCATGAAGCTCCCTCACCTTTACTTCGAGCTCCTATGTGTGACTAGAGGCAGACTTAGTCTTCTCAGCCTAGCTCGCATTAGCCAAGAATTCTTGAAGGATGGAGTCTATGGTCTCTATCGTATAAGCTACCCCGGGGACCAAGGCAAGCGAGGGATCAAAGGAATCCAGGGAGACAAGGCTTCCTTCCCCCGCCTTGACCCCAAAATTGGCGTTGGGCCCGGAAGACGTTGGTCAATGGTTCTCTACCTTTGGGGGGTGGGGAAGAGGATGCAGACCCGTCACGACTTCTTTTGATCCTATTTTCATATTCGGAGATAGAATGATGAGTAGGAGAAGATTGGCGTGGGGGCGAAGAGGTCTTGGAATGATTTTCAATGGGAGATGAAAGAACCATCTCCTCCTTCTTGGACTCAATCTCAACCAATTCCTTGCAGAAACCCACTGGAATAAAAATAAAAGGAGAAAGAAAGGTGAGAAGAATAAAAATAGAAGTGCGACAAAAAATCATATCTTGAGATTATATGCCATAACACCCTACCCCCTCAGTAGCTTGGGGGGTTCATATCTTGAGTTTGCGTGGCAAGCTTCAAAGAGCTAATACCCTTCCCGTTCTTCAGCTTTTTGGAAGCCATCTCATTTGCGTTCGAAGGGGACTTCCTCTTTCCTTTTTTGGGCTTGCCACCCTCACCCTATTTCTCCTTCTTGGATGAGGGAATGCTCAAAGGATCAGTGTAGGGAGGCCGATTTATCAAAGTAGGGGACTGTCTGTACACAAACTTCTCATATATCTCGGAAGGCTAGATAGCCAGACCCTTTCTTCCCGTATTCGGCCAGAACATCTAGAGACTCCGCCAAGAGATCATCCATGTCTTCCTTCAACTCTTCGGGTACATATACATGGCAGTTTTCTTTAATTTGGGCTTCGAATTCCATCAAAGGACCTAGTAACACTCGGCCTCACTATTGAAGGTGTAGATAAGAGGTTTGTGCCATTCCTTGCAGTTAGAATAAATCTTGATGGGGTAAATTGAGGATTTATTGCTAAGGGTGATGATCCCCTTGATCTCTGTATCCCCATGCATAACATTCTTGCTCCGAGACAAATTATAAAGCGATCAAAAGAATCATAGGACGGATTGATATGAATATTATGACACTAGGTCATAAACGCCATGACGTTGGTTATAACGTTGGAATAGAGTTGAGCTAGGTTGACTTGATGTTTTTCGATAAGCTGAGAGATGATGAGGGGAAGCGGAAAACAGAGCCCGAACTTCAGATGTTGTTCGTAGATGACGCATCTCCTAGGTCGAGGGATTTTGGATGTTTCATCATCTTAAAAAACCTCCACTGAGTGGTCCACAGGAATCTTGACCACGGGAGAGATGATGACAAGCTGTTAAGGTATATAAATACTACTTGTAATTATAATTAGATTATATTTCCTTTTCATAGCTTGTATAGGTATTTTGTACTACTATATAATGTACCCTGAAGTCATGAATAAACACACATCACTACCAATATTTTCTAAATGGTATCCGTCGTCCGTGTGTGTTCTCCATGCACCACCAATCCAAACTACTTTTCCGCTGTTAAAAAAATCTTAGCCTCTGCCCGCCGAGACTTGACATACCAGCAACGTGTGAATCCAGGCGCAGTTATCTCTAGGTGTCCTCCTCCCCTTTAGCATGCATGTCTCCATGTGCCTGTCTCTATGCGGACAGCTCCCGTTTGGTTGCCTCTTTCTCCGGCATTATTGCAAGAATTTATTTATTTATTTTAATTATACATCTACCCTAGGTTGCCATTTGTGTTATGGCTCTTTTCGCCGGTGTAGTGACGGTGCTGCAAGGGTTTGCAGTGGCCGCCTCCTCTAGCTTACCTACACGATCTGATTTTGGTTCTGCTCTGTCTGACGACCAATGGAGTACGACCATACATTTATTTAATCAGTTTTATTCGTTATGTGACCATGGGTAAGGTAAGTCTACCTTATCCTGGATTTTTAATTCAGGAGCCTCATATCACATGACTGGTGACAAGGGTTCTTTTACTGATATTACTACTGCTACCAATACTGTGAATGTTATACTGCCTGATGGATTTGTGTCGTCTGCTACACAATATGGGTCTATTTGATTTGGTGATGTTACCCTAACTCATGTGCTCTACATACCTACTTTGCGATGCAATTTATTATCATGCTCTAGATTGTTATTTGCCTTAAAATGTCTAGCCTTGTTTACTGAAAATTATTGTATATTACAGAAAATCAGTACGGGGATTGTGATTGGCGTGGGTGAACAGCAGGGGGGGTTATTGGCTTCATCTGTTGGATACTCGCGTTCGTCCTCATATCCTGCAGTCTATTCCAACAGTTGCTTCTGTTTCTTCATCTAATTTATGGCATCAATGTTTTGGTCATCCATCATCTACAGTGTTGTCTTCTATTCCTACTCTTGATTTTAGCACAAATAATACTACTATACTTTGCTCTGTATGTCATAGAGAAAAACAAACTAGACATAGTTTTCCATTGAGTTCTACAAATGCTACTGTATTATTTGAATTAGTACATTGTGATGTTTGAGGTCCTTATAGAACTCCATCTTCTAGTACTGCATTTTATTTTCTTACAATAGTTGATGATTATTCCTGAGCTGTTTGAGTTTATTTATTAGTGGTTAAGTCAGAAGTAGCTTCTAGATTTTTGGAATTTTGTGCTCTGGTCAAGAATCAATGGGGCCGAACTATACTGCGTGTCCGGGCTGACAACGAGACTGAATTTTTACCTTTGAAATCTCATTTTTCTGCATCTGGGATCATTTCTGAGACATCTATGGTTGATACACCATAGTAGAATGGTAGAGTTGAACTAAAGCATCGCCATTTACTCAACGCAGCACGTGCCTTACGGTTTCAAGCCAGTCTCCCAATTGAGTTTTGGGGAGAATGTGTTCTTACTACTACTTATCTGATTAACCGGACACAGACAAAACATCTCAATGGGAGCACTCCCTTTGAGATACTGTATGCCTTGGACATTATATCTGATACAGGTTTGTCTGCCTCTAAACCGACTGACTTTCTGATGGAGCAGTAACACAATCTGGTGCATATTGATGGCCCACTTTACCATGATCCTGAGCAGTACAGGCGATTGGTTGGGCACCTAATATACCTTACCATCACACGTCCTGAGCTTATCTATTCGGTTTACACACTTGCTCAATTCATGAAGTCTCTTTGTGTTCCTCACTGGCAAGCTGCAGTTCGCTTGTTGCACTACATAAAGAGCCATCCAGGTCAAGGTTTATTTCTCTCTTCTGTAGTGCGTTACAGTTAACTACTTACTGTGATTCTGATTGAGCTGCTTACCCTGTTACTCGACATTCTCTTTCTGGTTACTTTTTGATGATTGGTGATTCTCCGATTTCTTGGAAGACCAAGAAACAACCTAAAATTTCTCGGTCTTCTATTGAAGCGGAGTATCGTGTTATGGCTGTTACATGTTATGAGTTGTTATGGCTTAGGTTTTTATTGAAAGACTTAGGGGTCGCGCATACTGCTCCTATGTGTTTGTTTTGTGAAAGTCAATATGCTCTTCACATTGCAGTAAATCTAGTGTTTCATGAACGTACGAAGTATATTGAAGTGGATTGTCATTTGGTTCGGGATCTTGTGTAGTCTAGTACTATAGTTACTCATCATATCCGCACTACAGATCAACCTGTGGACTTGTTTACCAAAACTCTCGGATGTAACCAGTTTCATTCATTACTTGGCAAGTTGGACATTTCTGATCCTCATGCTCAAACTTGAGGGAGGGTGTTAAGGAATATAAATATTACTTGTAATTATAATTAGATTATATTTCTTTTTCTAGCTTGTATATGTATTTTGTACTAATATATAATGTACCCTGAGGTCATGAATAAGCACACATCATTACCATTGTTTTCTACACAAGCAGATGGGACCCCTTCCTTCGATATCACCCACCTTCATCAGTAACTTCTGCGTGGTGGAGGACACTGGGCCTAAGTTTCTCTATCTCCCCTGCAGGAAGAGCCTAGATTGGCAACGGATGAAGGGACAACACCAGAATTTTAGAAATGAGAATTGGCTCCTCTACTACTAGCAGAAATGGCTGGAAAATACCCCAAAATTCTCTCCTTGAATCCTGACGGCATTTCCGACATTTCTAAACAAAGAAAGGGGGGAAATAAGGGAATAAAGGAGAGAGAGTGGTGATTTGGCTGAAGTACTCTAGAAGTACGATAAGTTGCTCTGAGGAAAAATAAAAGCCTTGGACAAAGTTTGGGAAATAACTATCAGTGTCCTGTGGGAGTGGCTTATATAGAGAGCGGAGAAAGGTAACGATTACCTCGGGCCACCAAAAAATGAATAAGATGGGCTCGCGTGTGCAAAATATTTGCTTTCATGGAAAATGATGCATGCGTGGAATCTATGATGGACAACACTCAGCTAGAGAGGAAAGTTGGCATCACGCGCTCTGCGTCCTTTCCACTTCTCTTACTCAAGCATTCTTGGAATCCTGAGATCGAGGCCTCCTCATGCCGCGGTATCGAGGTTGCCTACCTCTGGCGGAAAGATGGGTTCAAAGGGCGAACCCTCTTAACCAACGAGCCTTACTTAAAATAAGATAGATGAAGGTCAAAACCTCATCGAATAGGTTAATTCAAAGATCATATCATGTATCCAGCGATGTGTTCAGAAGCTAAACCCTTATGCAATTAAGGGGCTTGAGGGTTGCATCTTGTAGCCTGGGACAAGTCCGAACAAACCATCAATATTTTATGCAGTTGATGCCAATTAAATTTTGGCATTCTTCAAATCTTTTTTCTGAAAATTTGTTATTTCTAGGAGTTCTTCTCCCCGATATTTTTTATATTCTCTAATTATACAGTAAAAGACGATATATTGTCCCTACCCCCTGAATATGAATTTATGAAAATGGTAAATGACGTAGTTAACCTTTAGATGCCATGATTTACCTCATTATCAACTCAAGGTGCCGAGATGATAGGGCCCCGAGGGAGAGGAATTTTTCCTTTTGCTCCTTCCTCCATGAATTCACGCATACCGTTTAACTTGTGCCACCATAAGTTTGAAGAGTAACCATAAATATGGTGAAAATTTATAATGAATGGATATAATGATGGATGTGATATCAATGAAAAGATAAATATATTTATATTTAGTTGCATATTCTGTAGAGATTATTAGTGATGTGATCTTTTGCGATTTTTTACATTATTCACTACTACTTCACCGTAATTAAATTATCATAATCTCCATCATTATTTAAATGTGAGAGAGAATCCGCAGCATCAACGAAAGTAGATGGATTTTCGCACGGTTCGAAATGAGCTGCAACAAAAGCACTGGAGGTCATTCGTACGGTTCAAAATGAGGTAGAGCTCCATTTGTGGATGTTGTGCGACAGATTCAGCAAGTTATAATGGAAGCAAGTTTATATCTTCTTCGTTGGATTCCTAGAGATAAAAAATATTCTTGCTCACTCGCTAGCTAGTTTTGCAAAGTCGATCGAGTCCCTGAAAATTGTATGGGAGAATCCCACAAATTTTCTACCTTCAAACGATACTGGACATTTCCAGCAGTACGAAATGATAAACTTTAACTTCAAATGATAAATGAAAATGTTTGATGCCTTGGTTTATTGATCACTAAAGTTTATACAAAGAGAAAAGTATTCCCTCTGTCCCAGCTGAATTTGCAGTATTATTTTTTTGACACTATTCTCTATAGAAGTTTGACTACATATTTGAATAGCTATATGAACTAAAATATTATCGTATATGATATTGTTCAATTCGTCGTAACAAGTAGTTTTTTAATATCAACTTTTTATTTTCCATTCTTATATATAGGTAAACATATTAACAAAAAAATAACTATGTGTAATTTTGGCCCCTCTAGTACGTGCGATTACACCTTACTATGTGTAACTTTTCCGTTCACTTTTCTGGCCAGATCTGGTGAGCTCAAGGAGCGGCGCCACCATGGGCAAGTCATGTAAGAAGAGAGTGACACAGAAAACAGTAGCGAAGGCGGGAGATGAGGAACAGAATGGTAATAAGAAGGGAAAAGATGTGATTGAACTGAACAATGGTCTTAGAGGACCAAATCTGCAAAATATTTATAAGGGTAATCGTGAAGAATGTGGAGAATGCAGTAAGGTGATGGAAGATGGTGAGACATGTCAGAACAATAAAGGCAAAAACCCAGCTACGGAGGAGATCTCTGAAACTTAAGGAAAATATTATCTTGGGGTGATAAGGTGGATAACGAGATGAGTTGGAGCTCTTTGTTTGTAAAGCCAGAGGTTCGACAGTATCATATTGTGAACATAGAAGGGCTTGAAATGGGAGAAATCACAGTGGAGGATGTAGAAATGAGTGATAAGCAATGGGAAACTTGTGTCATATGAAAAATACTTGGAAGCAATCCCCCGTTCAAGGTGCTGGAAGGTTTTCTGAAATGACTATGGGGATCAAACCTGGTGAAAGTGTGGTAGATGCAGAGAGGTATGTTCTTGGCTAAACTCACAATTGTTGCTTACAAAAACGAGCTGGTAGATAGTGGTATTCTAATGTTTGATGGTAAACCCCTGATTATCAACGCTTGGTCTAAGGACTATGACTTTGAGGAACCTGACCGTATACCAGTATGGATTAGATTGTTTGATTTACCTTTATTCTATTGGGAGCCTAGGATAATCAGCAAGATAATAAGTCCATTGGGGAAACCTATTTGTTTGGACAGGGAAACATTAGAGAAGGATAGGCTAGCTTTTGCTAGGGTGAAGGTAGAGGTAGAAATAGTTAAATTTGTGCCTGAAAAGATTAACTATATAAATGAGAGGAAGGTAGTTGAACAGCAGAAACCGATTTATAAATGAGCTCCTGTATAATGTGGTAAAACCCTAATTACAAAAGTATCTGTAAGCAAAAGTACAAGTGTTAGAAGCAGGGGTTTCGGATCATGCTTTGTTAATGATTAAGAATCAAGTGGAAATACAGAAGAAAAAGGCAGTTTAAACTGCTAAACTGTTTGTTGGAGGATAAGGAAGTTCCAGGGCAATTAGAAAAAGCTGGTAACAAAAGATTGAAGGTAGAGCTATGTATGTGATCAGGAGGAAATTAATACGTTTGGAGCCTATTATGCTAGAATACACAAGGAGAGTCTCGGGTACTCAACTAGAATTGGAGAAAGCGAGGGAAAATCTATACTAAGCCCAGAAAGAGCTCAGTAATCAGAAGTTCGATAAGGAAATTTTTTAAAAACATTTGAAGTGTATTGAAGAAGTGATGAAATAGAGTGATCAGGATGCAAAAGTGGCAAGTCAGAAGGCAAAAATTAATTGGTTAAGGAAAAAATTAGCGATCCATGCCTCGATGAAAGCAAAAAATAAAATGTTTGGGATCAGTAGAATGGAAAGAAGTGAGGGTACTATCATTAGCGATCAGGAAGGTATGGAGAGTGGGGATCAATTTTTTAGCAGTTGATTGGTCAGAATACAAAGGACCTTGAAAGTGTTGATATACAGGTGATGAGATCAGGCTACTGTCTGAATGCTGAAGATAGAAAAAAATCTGACTGCTAAGGTTATAGTTAAGGAAGTCTGGGATGCTCTAAGGGGTATTGGTGATCAAAAAGCCCCGGGTATGGACAGATACAGTGCACGATTTTTTAAGGCCAATTGGACAGTGATAAAAGCTGATGTGATGAAGGTTGTGAAGGAATTCTTTGAGGAGGGTCAACTTTATGGAGCAGTAAATGGGACTTTGGTGATACTAATACCAAAACAAAAGGCTGCAAAAAAACAAAAGTAAGTGATCTAAGGCCAATTTCCTCCTGCTCAAGCATGTATAAAATTTTGTCAAAAAATTTAACTAATAGACTGAGTGTTGTCATCAGAAAATTAGTTCATGGTAGCCAGGCTGCATTTATTCTCGGGCGCATTATTCATGATCATATTATGTTAGCATGTGAACTTGTCAGGGGGTATAATTCAAAAAAAGGACCAAGATGTTTAATATAGATGAACTTGCAAAAATAATATGATACGGTGGATTGGCAGGCTCTGGAGCAAATCATGAAAGAAATGGGTTTCTCAGGTCAGATTTTTGGTTGGATTATGAAGTGTATGTATATTGTTTCCTATAAATATGTAGTTAGTGGTTGGAAATACAAGCAAAGAGGGGGATTGAGGCAAGGAGATCCTATATAACCACTTATGTTTGTATTAGTTATGGAATATATGCATATATACTTGTTGACTGTGGATGGGAAAGAGGAATTTGAATATCACTTTCGATGTGATGAGTTGAAGATAATGAATCTAACTTTTGCAGATGATTTGTTCCTACTAACAAAAGGGAAGGCAGATTCAGTGTGGGTCTTAATGGAGGCATTTCAGAAATTTTTGAAGCCTACAGGATTTACAGTGAACCAGGCTAAATGCAGAGTGTATTTTGGGGGTTGTGAGGAGGATTAGAAAGCAGGTATCTTAAGTTTAACTCGATTTGAAGAGGGAACACTCCTATTTAAATATTTGGGTGTGCCACTTGCTAGCAGAAGATTAACTGTAATGATGTGTATGCCTCTGATCGAAAAGATGACAGACAAATTGAAACATTGGACTGCGAGGCTACTAAGCTATGCAGGTAGGCTTCAGCTTATAAGGAGTGTGATGTTTGCTGTGGTGAACTTTTGGATGCAGAGTTTCCCAATGCCTAAGGAGTTCTACAATATATAGAGGCTATGTGCAGATCTGTTTTGTGAAGTGGCGGAGAGGAAATAAGAAGGAAGTCTCTAATATCATGGGAGAAAATTTGTTCACCTAAAAAAGCATGCTGCCAAAATCTCATTGCGCTGGAGGAATGGAACATGGCCAGTATGTTTTGGACGCTTTGGAACTTATGCAGAAAAGAGGAAACCTTATGGATAAAATGGGTACACTCTTATTACATAAATGAGGATGAGGTGATGAGGGTGAAATTCCCGAGCTCTATTTCGTGGCTGTTGAAGTATTTGGGAAAATGTATAAAGAAAGTTGCTGGCATGGAAATATGGGAAGACATGAAGGAGCAGAGTATTAGGATAAGATGAGATATGATTGAGATATGATTGAGACATGATAGGAATCTTATGTCTAGATACATTGTATGTCTAGGCTAGTATTTCTATATGTATTTCCTGATTCACAAACATTAATCTATGGAGAATTACCTCATTCACATGGTATCAGAATAAGGCTTATGATCATTTTTCTTTTCACAACAGCTGTGTCTGCTTTTCTTTTCTCTTGTCCAAACTGCCGCCCACTCTCTTCTCCAGGGCAGTCATGGGCAGTCACCAGGGCAGTCATGGGCAGAGGCCACAATGAGGATGGTTTATATGTGTTGGATCGTGGTGAAGAAGCTTTACTTTCCTTTATTAAGAAAAATAAATCTCGGGCCTCTTTTGAACTGTGGCATGTCTGTTTGGGACATGTGTCCCCTAGTACTATTTCCTTGTTAGCTAAAAATGATGAACTATATGTTTCCTCTTTATTGCCTAAACCTAATGCATGTGCCTCCTATGTGATGGCAAAAGGCCATAAACTGTCATTTGTTGAAAACTCTAAACGAGCTATGCATGTCTTGGATTTGATTCATTGTGATTTGTGGGGAACATCTCTTGTTTTATCTGGTCATAGATTTGTTTACTATGCACTCTTTGTGAATGATTTCTCAAGATTTACATGGCTTTACCCTCTTCGTCGCAAATCTAAGTTTGTTGATGTATCTATGAAATTTGAGGCATTTGTTGAAATCAATTCTCCTAGTGGATTAAAGTATTTCAGAGTGATGGGGGCATAGAGTTTCTGAACACATGTCTCCAAACTCATTTTGAGACAAACGGAATCCTTCATTAGGTTTCCTGTCCGTACACACCTGAGCAGAATGGGCGTGCGGAATGAAAACACCGTCACGTGGCAGAAATGGGGCTTACTATGCTTTTTCATTCACATCTTCCACTATCTTTTTGGGATGATGCATTTGCAACGGCTGTATATGTCATTAATCATCTTCCCACCTCGGTGCTTGATGGCGTTTCTCTTTATGGTATTCTGTACATACTCTAACTTCCATCCTTTTGGTTGTAGAGTATATCCATTTGTCCGTCCCTATGCTGAGCACAAGCTGTCGCCTTGAAGTATTCCTTGTGTGTTTGTTGGGTATAGTTCTCAATACAAGGGATTTTGCTGTCTGGATCCTACTTCTGTTCGGGTGTATATCACCCGTCATGCCCGGTTTGATGAAACTTGCTATCCTTTTTCCGCATCGTCTTCAAGTTCTTCAGTTTTCTCTTCTCTTGATGTATCTTCATTTATTGATCCAGTCCTTCTAGATACTATGCCTCCATCACCATCGCCTTCTCCTTTGGCGCCTTGCTCGATGTGTTTAGCTGATTCACCTATTTTGCCGGACCCCCTGTCTGCTACTCCTGATCAAATCCCTGGTTCTCCGGTGTGCTCTGAGTCTACTGCTGATGACTCCTCTGACAATTCTCCTAGTCCACCATCATCTCGGACTCATCACATGGTCATTCAGCATCGTACCATTTTTCGTCGACCTTGACAACTTGATGATTATGTTGTCACTGGCCTTACCGCGGCTGTACTCGACCACTCTGAACCCCAAGATTATCGAGCTGCTCTTCGTTATCCTCAGTGGGTTGCTACCATGGATGAAGAGATGTCTGCTCTTCGAAAGCAACACACTTGGGATCTAGTTCCTTAGCTATCTAATGTAAACGTTGTTGGCTCCAAATGGGTCTTCCGAGTCAAATATCTACCCGACGGCACGGTTAACCGCTACAAAGCCCGACTTGTGGCTCAAGGGTTTTCTCAGCTATTGGGATTTGACTTTGACCACACTTTCAGCCCTGTGGTTAAAGCATCCACTGTTCGTACGGTTCTTGCCATTGCTACTATTAAAAAATGGCCCTTGCACCAGTTAGATGTGAAGAATGCATTCCTGAATGGTGTTCTTGATGCCCCTGTATACATGGCTCAACCCGTTGGCTTCAAGGATCCTACTCGACCTGATCATGATTGCTATCTGCGAAAAGCCATTTATGGGCTTAAGCAGGCTCCGAGTGCTTGGTTTGATCGGTTCAGTTCATTTCTTTGCCAACTTGATTTTGTTTGCAGTTCTGCTGACACATCTCTATTTGTGTTTTCTCGAGGTACTGTTCTGCTATATCTACTGGTATATGTGGATGATATCATCCTTACTGGCAATGATTCTGCTGCCATTCGTCAGTTCATTTGTCGCACTCATCAGGAGTTCGCCATCAAGGATCTTGGCCCCCTTAGCTACTTTCTTGGTCTTGAGGTCTCTTCCACTACCTCTGGTCTCTTCTTGAGTCAGGCTAAGTATGCTAGGGATATCCTTCGTCGAGCTGGTATGGCTGATGCTGAGCCGATTTCCACCCCCTTTGTACCTTTTTCTCAGCTTCTCAGTAGTTCGAGCGAACCTTTTAGCAATCCCACTTTGTATTGTTCTTTGGTTGGTGCTCTGTAGTACCTCACCATTACTTGACCAGACTTGGCCTTTGCTGTGAACTTTGTTAGTCAATTTCTCCAAGATCCTTGTGATGATCACTTTGCGGCAGTTACCCAGATTCTTCGCTATGTCAGTTGCTCTCTTCATTTTGGATTATCCTTTTGTTATTCAGCTTCCGCGGATGTGTTAGGATATTCTGACGCTGATTGGGTTCGCTGCCTAGAGACTCAGCACTCGACTTATGGCTACGCAGTTTTTCTTGGGGGTAATCTCATTTCTTGGAGTGCCAAGAAGCAGCCTACTGTGTCCCGCTCTAGTTCAGAGTCTCAGTATTGTGCTTTGGCCAACACTGCGGTGGAGGTTGTCTGGCTTTCTCACTTGCTTTGTGATCTTCGCTTTCCGCTTTGTGAGTCACCCATCCTGTTGTGTGACAACAACAATGCCATTTTTCTTGCTCAGAATCCGGTGGCTCACAAGTGCGCCAAACATATTGATATCGACTATCACTTCGTTCGGGAGTTGGTTGCCTCAGGGAAACTGAGTGTTCGTTATGTACCGACATCTCTCCAAGTTGCTGATATATTCACCAAGGGCCTTTCTCGCCCTTTATTTGAGTTTTTCAGATCCAAGCTATGCGTCTCAGCCAACCCGATGCTTTGCTTGAGGGGGAGGGGTGTATTAGGATAAGATGAGATATGATTGGGATATGATTGAGATATGATAGGAATCTTATGTCTTAATACATTGTATGTCTAGTCTAGTATTTCTATATGTATTTCATGATTCACAAACATTAATCTATGGAGAATTACCTTATTAATCTATGGGAAGACATGAAGGAGTAGAGGAAGTTCAGTACCTGCAGTATATACAAGGAGCTTTGAGGGGAGAATGAGGTAGTGCCATGGCAAAAAATACTCTATGATAACATTTCGAGACCTAGAGCGAAGTTCACACTCTGGATGGCTTGTCATGACATGTTACCAACCAAGGATAGGCTGCATAAGATTGGGCTAGATGTGGATGCAGTTTGTCAATTTTGTGGATTGAATTCAGCATCTCTTTTTTGAGTGCAGAATAATGAAGCAAATATGGTTGTAGGTCTTGGAATGGATGCATATTGAACGCGCCGCTCGGTTGGAATAAAAAAAACTATGGTTAGTAAACAGAGGCGCGGGGAAGGGCTGGAGAACAAAGTTACTGAAATTTGCCATTACAGAGACTATATATGAACTTTGGGGAATGAGAAACGAGAGATGCTTTGGAACTGGGAGGTAGCACAAAGCAGATATCATGAGCAAAATATTGGATAGTATTGTGTATAGGACTTAGATGAATCCTAAACTAAAAGAAAAATGTGTATAGTTTATGTTATGATAGGAGTATAGGAATGATCGAATTCTGATATGTACTAATTTTGAGCAATTTTGAGAACGAAAAGTTAACAGTTTCCAAAAAAACAGTACATTTTTACCTAGATTTTGGACCGAGGTAAAAAGTAATTTTTTACCTCGGTTTTGGACCAAGGTCGGCAAGTTTTGTGACCGACGTCGGTCCAAGGAAGTAGACTGACGATAGTACACCATAGTTGCAACATTGTTTCCATCGACATCGGCATTCATAAGTAGTAGGGGTGGGCATCGGTTCAGGTTATTCGGTTTTCAGTCTATTCGGTTCGGATTATTTGGTTTTTTCCCCAAAAACTCAAAAACCAAATCCGACCCAAATAATTTAAATAACCAAAATTATCCGAATCGAATTCAAAATTTGGATTCGGTTTAAAACCAATTTCAATCGAATAAACCGATTTAATTTAAATCTTTATCAAATTGAATTCAATTCAATCAGTATTTTTACCCACAATAATTATGGGCCAAACCAAAATATTAACAAATTACGGCCCAATAATTTGTTAATTACGGCCCAACAACATCAAATGCTTTGCCACGAAGAAACGTTGGAGATATACCCTAGTATTTATAGGTGATTCTAATGCTAAGTCTCCTACATATTTCAATGTGGGACTAATATAGTAAGGCTAAGTCAAGCCTTGCTGCCTCCAATTCCTATCGGCTCCAATTCCAAACCAGTGCCTCCAATTCCTATCGGCTCCAATTCCAAACCAGTGCCTCCAATTCCTATCGGCTCCTAAGATTTCCTTCTGCCACCAACGCCTTTCACCAATGCCTCACCGCTGCTTCACCAGTCACCCCTCCATCACCTCTCACTCCACCACCGCCTCACTCAACCACTTACCCTCCATCGCTTCCACCCTTTCATCGCCTCTACACCTTCGATGCCTCTAACCCCACCACCGCCATCGGATGCTCCACTGGTGAAGGCCACCGCCACCGTGTTGTTGAAGACCCCCTGCCGCTGGTGTTGCTCCTTCGTCATTTGCCGCTGAAGACCCTCTGCTGCTGGTGTTGCTCCTCTGTCGTCCGCCGCTAAAGACCCTCCGCCGTCTGCCGCTGAAGACTTTCTGCCATCCTGTAATCAAGTGCAGTAATCAAGTGCATGGAAATAAAGGTAGCGACGCTTGATTCTATGTGGTGGAGTTTATCGTTCTAATTAATAATGCTTATCGTAAGGGTCTTAATAGAATACAACTGAAAATTAGGAAAGAATACCCTGGTTCCTTGTTGCCTAAATCGGAACTACAAGATAGTGAAACTGTGATTTAGATTATTCGATATCTCCAATTTTTCATTTCATCCTCTCCCCTCCTCCCCCACCATCTTGGAGGGACCTATGTGTAAAAATTGAAAAGTTCACCGGTTGTGTTAACATCGATTCCGATCGAACCGGACGTTAATAAATGTTCATGGAGAGTTATAAATATCATTTAGTAGTATGAAATATACAATTAATTGCTATTAAGGTCAATTATGTTCCATTTGGTCAAATGCGGGCCCAATGCTATGTTAGTGGGCTGAAATGATAAGGCCCAATTTAAGGCTAGCCGATGTCGATCTAATGTCGCTTACCTAGATTGACATGCAACATTGCATACGCATTTGGTCAAACAAATGCCCATTGATATTTTAGTGGGCTGAAATGGTGAGGCCCACATGTAGAGTAGTCGACGTTGCTCAAACGTTGATATGTTGTCAGTAAGATCAAATTCCATGCGATATCACATCGATCGAGATGGAATTCACAATGTTTCATATCGAATATACATATGGAGCCCACCTCATACATCACTTCAAACATTCAACTTTCCCTCGAATTTCAACGGCCCCCCTACCCATCTTATCAAAGCTATGGTTTCTACAAGTGCTTATATTAAATTTTTTTTGTATTTATCCTTGAAATTGTTATGTAAATGGTGTGTGAATCTGTTATTTTTAGGATGTTTTGAAGTTTTTTTGGATTAGGATTCTAGGATTAGGATTCTAGGATAAGGTTCTAGGGTGCTAGAATTTGGGTTTTGTGACTTTCCTCGTTAATGTGGCCCAATTTTTTGGTGCGGTGAAAATTCTTTTTGCACATTTTTGCTATTGAGTTCATCCAATTTCGTTGTTAGTTTATCCGTGTCTTTGAATGTGTCGTCACCATTATGCCATTCCTTCTTCGATTGTAGTGATCTTGGTGTGGTGTCACTAAGATATATGTTTGGAATTGATAATCAATGTGGCGTTGCCCCATTCTCGGTTAACCAATAGGTTATATCAAAGGGTGAGTGACGTCACTTTGACCTAGTCGACCATGCCATTATTTTGGATCGATGAGTCAGCAAAGCCGATCCAAAACAGTCGGCCGGCCAAGTCATTTTTAGGATTAACTCACATAAATGCAAAGCCTAACCTAGTAAAAAACCAATTAAAAAAGATTTCTATAGAACCATTTTGCATATATCATAATATTTAACATACATGACAATATAAATTTCAGGAATCATAGCTAATAATGTTGGTTCGAGCCATTCCCGGATTGAGGTGAGCGATTTTTTGTTCAGATTGAAATTCCTTTTATTTTATCACTTCTATTCTAGTTGTATTTGTAGTAACTTCATTGACCAATACAGATACATACTAATTCATATGATGAAAGTCCGCGGAATACATTTAGCGTTGTCATTCCCCATTTTGTACACACTCTGACCCAGACGAACTTCGGGTCGGTTCCAATTCTAGTAAGTCCTCTCTGCTACACTTGTATTTTATTTTGAATTTAAATTTTCTATATATTTATTTTATATGTACTAACACATGTTTATTTGTTTGTTTATAATTCAGAACATCCCTAGTCAGATTGTGGTGCTCCTAGTGCCATACAAGTTGGATGCTTTCATCAGGTGCAAAGGGAGGGAGTATCGCATGCATTACTTGAGGAATAAGAGGCTCTAGACCCTGGCCCTGAACACCCTCTACTTCGAGCTGCTAAATAGTGTTGGGCTCATAGTTTTTCATGTTATCGCTCTTCCCCGCAGACATTAGATGTTTAGATTAGACTTGATATGATTGAGTATTTGGAACAAATTAATCCGTATATGGAATAAAATTTATTCGAACATATTTTATATTTGTAATCTTTAATTTATAGTCTATTTGTTTAATATTATTTTAATATTATTGAAATTGTAATATTTAACCTAACATTTGAACAATGTTTTAATATAACGATCATTCAATAAACTATAAAAGAGTTGTGCGTAATGAATAAAAATTTTCAATTATTCTATAACTTGCAAATATTTATTAGGACAATTTTTTTAAAATAAATTCAAAGTGTTTACTGGCTTGCTGGTGGGCTTAAAATGATAGGCCTATATAAAGTTGTGACGTCGGACATAGGTCCACACCTTGTTGACTAAACCGACATTGGTGCAACGTCGCACCATGTGTGGCGAACATAACAATGTTACCAAAACGACGTCATTCCGAAAATCGTATAAATATGGGAACCCAAACAAATAGTTCAAGCTTCTCTTCACAATTTTCCCTCATATTCCAACGGTCTCCCCCATATTCTCTTCTCTCTTGGAAAAAGGTATGGTTTTTCTAATCTTCGAAGACCCATTTTTCTTAATTCCTACTTTACATTGTCCGATCTGTGGTTTGTCAATGTGTTATATTTTTTTATTTCTAGTTTTTACTCACATTTGTTAGAGTGTGAGCTTTTCTTCACTATAAACGTAGTTACTATGTTTTGGTATCCAAAAGGTTTTTGTTTAATTTTATGTTGTTAAACGTTCATTTTGTCCAAGTTAATTCTTCTCGTAGCTTTCTCTGACAATGTATGGTGTCGGTAACTTATCTGTCGCAATTCAGTTTATGCGATTAGCGTGCGAGGTCGCACATTCTAATTTCATGTTCAGTAAAAGACGTCGCACTTCTGTCGTACTGTCTTTCAGTTTGACTGAATGTTGACCGAATGTTGACCAACGTCGCACTTAAAAGACATCGCATTACTCTGAAATTGCATCTGTGACGTCGTTCTTATGTTGGTCGATTGATCTTTTCTGCCAACTACTTAGCAATATCATTGATACATGTCGGCCAAACCACTACTTTGGTTGACATGTATCTACGACATGTTGCCATTTTTTGACCTTGTATTTCAAAGGTAATTAAGTTCGTACTTACCATTTTCATTTTCGATTTAGGACTTATGTCTAGCGAAGGATCATCTAATCAACCCTTTTTTCAGGTCTTGTACTAATTTACATTTATATTTACTAACACATCATCACACTTTATATATACCAACCAATATTTTTTGTACAGTTTTCCGCACAATGGAGCAACCTAGAGCATGTTGTCTTTGACATTGAACATCATACAATGTGTCTTGAAAAGTCAACGTTTCCACTACACTCTGAAGCAGACGAATTTCGGTAAAACCCCAACTTTGGTAAGGAATTTAAAATTAATATTATTTGTTGGTAATTAATTGATTATAATATATATATATATATATTTATTTATAAATATTTTTAATAAATATATTTTTGACTTAGTATATCTCGAGGGACATTGTACCACTACTACCGAATGACAAAACCCTTGTTTGCTGAGATGCTACGGGATAGAGTGGGGCATGAACTACTCCGGGAGTGGGAAGATCAATGCCTTGTCCCCAAAGGCTTTTGGTGAGTTCCTCTTCGGAAACCGCCTACGCACTGGGGACACCTTGTTCTTCGAGATCATAGAAGCGGCAGGGCTAATTGTCTTCAAGGTCATTGTATTATGAGCTTATTGAACTAATTTCTATTCTATTAATGGAAGTAAGACAATTATTAATATAACTTATGTAGTAATTGTAAGGATATTTTCATGACCATTATTTTTTTATAATAATTTAACTACCTTATTTGAATAGGTATATGATTGACTGTATGTGCAATTTGATATGTGAATGAGTTTAATAACCATTTTCAACTGTACCATATAAATTCAACAACATTTTCCACAATCATTTCAAAAATAAATTGATCAAATACTTTTGGAGACAAAGCTAGTCACTTTCAAACAACTATAACCTATAAAGTTAATCGAGGTAAAACAAAACAAAAACATTAATCAAGCTGGAAAAGCATGCGAACTTACCGTGTCAGTGTGTGAAGGAAAACAGTTTGGTATGAGTGAAATGGAGTGGAATGAGGATGATTGTTGTTGGTTGTTGTGGTTTTCCCTCTCATTCCTTCTTTTTCAATTGTAAAATAACAAAAAAAAAACATTTTCAAATATTTAAATTAAACTTCCTCTTTTTTCAAAGTCAACTCACATAAATGCGATGTCGCTTGTCCATTGCATTTTATCTCGGTGAAAATGACTTCCAATGCGCCAAGCCTTTTTAAAAACATATGCGACGTCGCTTGCTATTCGGTAGTATTATTTACTTTGTTTCTTTAACATTTTACTTTGTTACAATGTTAACCGAGGTAAAAAATATATTATTTACCTCAATTATTTTTTAACTGAGGTAAATAATATTATTTACTTCAAAAAATAAAAAACCAAGGTAAAAGAACTTTTTACCTTGGTTATTTGGGCTAAGGCATAAAAACGAGGTAAAAGGGTCAAGGTAATAGGTGTTGTTTACTGTAGTGCACTCTCAGTTCTTTGGACAATAATATTTTCTTAAGAATGTCATAAAAAATAAGCACAAATTTCCTAATGAATTTATGAAAAAACACTGTTCATTAGTGAATGAAAAGTTGTTGGTGAATTAGTCAATCCAAAGGGCATAACCAAGAACTCAAAATCACTGTGATGTGTTTGAAAAGTTGTTTTAGGTACATCACTTGTATTAAATCTTATTTGGTGGTAATCTGACCTAAGATCCAACTTTGTATTCACTTTAGGACCATGTAACTCATCTAAAAGTTCATCAATCATAGGAATATGGAATATATCCTTCACCGTAAGATTATTCAAACGCATGTAAGCTATACAAATATGCCAGTTACCATCTTTCTTTTTAACTAAAAGAACATGATAGGAAAAAGGACTATCACTGACTTGGATAGTTTTTTTTTTCAATAAGTACCCCTGGGGGTAGTGAAATTATTTAAGGATCCCAAAACCTGAATAAGTTTGTAACGTTACATTAATAGTTCAAGCTATACTTGAACAATTTTAAACAAAACATAGAAATATTTGTAGGCTCGAACATGTGATTGTAACACTTTTTATATAATGTTTCCCCTAAAACTATCCCCACCCCCTGTGTGAATAGTTTTGAGGCCAGATTATTTAAGTAAGTGTTACAATTAAGTATCAGTTTAGTTCTGGGCCTGAGTAGTATGGACAAAGGCCTGGGATTGTGAACAAAAATATTTGGTATGCTACAGTTAGTTGATTCCATGCTCTATCGTGGTGTCATCCGATGCGTTCTGTTAGAATGTGAAAAGTCCAGCTTTTGTATAGTGCTTTTAGCCTCTCCTTCAAGCGTGTCCTTGTTCCTGTGTTGTCAAGCTAAACTGTGGGAAGAATCTGCATATGGCAAACAAGAGAAACTGAGTAGCATTCAACTCATAAACGTATGGCAGGAATATCCTATAGATCTAGATGGATTAGGCTAATAGCTATAGTGTCTAGAAGTTACCATGAAAGATTGTTCTTGCAGTTGAATTGAAGAGTAATTCCAGAGATAATCAACAATCAGATTTACATGTCTCAGAGTGTGAACTTCTGTAATGCTGCCAGCTTGATTCTGACTCTGGTGCACTAGTTTTAACAAAGTCTATGGAGCTGTTAATGAAGACTTCATCCCGTTTTAGGCTATCTTGCAATCTGATTCAAGTGTGAATGATTGAATGTCTAAGCTCCGAGAAAATTTGATTCCATACTATATAGCAAGTAATTAACCATGAAGACTAGATGATGCCTTTGATGTCCTAGTGAATGCAGATATGAAAGCACAATTTGGATCCCTTATAATCATGGCTAGACCAGCTTTTTTATCTGTGTTAGACCAGGAGGCATCAACGTTCATTTTGAGACCAGATACAGGCTTCAACCATTTGACTAACATGATTTTTAGTTTGGGTGGTGGTCTAGGTTTTGGTGTTAAGCCTGGGGTGAACCAGTGCAAATAATCTATATTGGAGCTATGTGTAGGTTTGTTATAAAAAGCATGGAAAATGTCACGTTTGATTGACTGAATCATGACATTTTTCTAGGGGTTCAGAAAATGTTATCAACAAGTTTTTATTTGAACAAAAATGAATACGAAAATGTTATCTACAAGTTTGTATTTGAACATCTACCACTTTCTTGGAAGGACCTAACCTACAACACAAATATTTAGAAGTTCACCGGTTTAAATATAAGTAACCATCTATAATTTACTCTAAACCACGTACTAGCGCTTTCTAAAATTTGATGGACACAATTTTATTATTATTTATTTTCATAAAAACCATAGAATAAGGAATTTAATTTGATTCTATGTGGTGGAAATCATCGTTCCGATAACTCTTATCCTAAGGGCATAAAAGGAAATACTAATACATGTGACGGACGAATACCCCATTCCATTCATTCGGTCAAGCCTAAATCGGAACTTATTGGTCATGGCATTGTGAAATATATTAGGTTATCTCGAAATTTTCATTTCCACATCTCCCACATTCGCGGAGGGACCTATGTTCAAAACTTAAAAACTCGACCCGTACGTGGAGGTAAAATCGTGAGCCAGGGAGGTAAAATCGATTCGAAACTTCCCGAAAGGGACCTAATTTACCATCCTCAATCAAACTTATAATCCTCGAAAATGATTATATAATAGGCAAGATCCCATGGAGACTTCTCAAAGTCAACATCTACCAAATAACCTTTGCCTACTTATAAGTAACCATCTATAAATTACTCAAGATCACGTACTGGGGCTTTCTAAAATTTGATGGACCCAATTTTATTATATTTTATTTTCATAAAAACCCTAGAATAAGGAATTTTATTTGATTCTATGTGGTGGAAATCGTCGTTTCGATAACGTTTATTCTAAGTTCAGAAATGGAAATACTAATACAAATGATGGACGAATACCCCATTCCATTCATCCGATCAAGCCTAAATTGGAACTTCTTGGACATGACATTGTGAATTAGATTAGGATATCTATAAATTTTCATTTTCAGATCTCCACATTCATGGAGGGGCTTAAGTTCAAAAATTAAAAACTTTGGAACGGACGAGGAGGTAAATTGTTTACCTTCGAAATGGACATTAAACAAGTTCAGGGGTAATTATAAAATTCAATAATTATTTATAATATACTATAGAGCGTTTGTTAAGGTCAATTATATATATTTTTGGTCAAATGCGGGCTCATCTGAAATGCTGATGGGCCGAAATGGTGCGGGTCGTAGTCGCACTTGCTAATATCGATCATATGCCGGCGACACTGTCGAATAGGGCGACTATCATGCGACGTCACACTAGCCAAGTTATACCTACTTTATGCAGCCCATCTATAATACATAGAGCTCATCAATGGAGCCTATCTACTATACATTATGCCTGGAGCCCATCTATAATAATGCAATATCACGATGATATTGATGGCCTCTCAACTTCAGCAATAACGGTACAAATTTGCACTTAACGCGGCGGACAACAAAAGGTCTTAAAACAACCTCGTTTCAATATGGCTAAAAATAAATGGTTCCCTATAATCAGTTCAATCTCTTCATTTCCATGTTTCCCGCAAGTACCAAGAGTCTCTCCACCCTTTTCCTCTTCTATTTTGAAAAAGGTATGAAATTATACTCATGTAGTGCCTAAGTTTTTGTAATTGATACCTTACCTGGGATAAATAATCTATGATTTTTGTAAGAATTGCATTTTTGGTTATCTAGTTCTTACTCAGATTTGTTAGAGTGATATATTTTGGTACATGTTAACCGAGGTAACATGTTCTTCTTCTTTGTGTTAGGACATTTTTGGATAATTTTGTCTCCTTAATGCATGTTTTGTTGCTTGGTTTCTATTTTTCCCCGTTGGTTTCTTTGACACATGCAAACTCGGTGTCTAGTCACACTTCATTCGATTTATAAATGCGACGTCTCACATTCTTATTTCATGTTGCATAAGTCGTCACAGTTGTACCGATTTATACATGGATATTACCACTGTATTAGAAAATTTGCATGTAGGCATTCTACTTAACTTAATGTTTATTTTTGTGAGCTCATTTTATCATCTTTCATGAAATCGGTCTTGCCAAGTAATCAGTGACCTCGCTAGCACATATCGACAGTCCTACTGGTTCAATCCAATGTGTTCTTGTGACACAGTATCAATTTTGCACGTTTTCCTTATAAGGATACTTTAACTTAAACATATTGTTCACTTCATATACCGGACTAATGGCTGGTGAAGGATCCTCTAGGCACACATTTTTCAAGGTATTTTACCATTCTACACAATATATTTACTAATACATGTGCACAGTATGGTATATAATATAGTTTTTATTTGTATTAATTATACAGTTCTCCGGACAAAGGAGAAACCATGAACCGGTTGCGTTCAACATTGAAGACCATACAATGGCTCCGGAAAACCCCCATTTCCACTGCACCTTGAAGCAACAAAAACTTTGGGGAAAACCCAACTTTGGTAAGGACTAAAACTAGAAAATAATTAAAATCGTTAAATTATCTTATTTTCAGTTAATACTATTTGTTTATAATTTCATATATTTGTTCATAGTGATTTTTTTCCTTCTGATTAGTACATCCCAATATAAACCCTACCACTTCTCCAGAAAGCAAAGACCCTCGTTGTGATAAGGTGCGATAGGCCAAGGGAAGATCAAGGTCCTATCCCCAAAGGGTTTCTGAGTTTCTTTCCGGCAACAACCTACGCATTGGGGACAACTTGTTCTTCGAGATCATAGAAGCTGGGGGGCCGATTATCTTCAAGGTTGTCATAATTCGAGAAGCTTGATTTTCTTGTAATCTCTATTCTAATAATAATACTCAGACATGTATTATTAATATTCAAATTATTTTGTACTAATTAATTTGTAAGGAGATTTTTGTGAATAAGGTTTTTCTAATAATTTTACTACTTTTTTTTGAACAATATGTATTTGTCTCTATGTCCGTGATTTTGAAAAACATTTCCAACCTTATCATTTAGAATGTTTCCATGTTGGTTGTGCTTTTCCCTATTAATTATACAACTATTTTCAATTGTAACGTAACAAAACTGACCTTATTAAGTTTTTGAATAACAAAACTTAACAAAACTCCTCGTCAATCCTACTCTACGATAACTTCTAAAAGATCTATGTTTAATTTTAAGCGATGTCGGTCATCCATCTCATACTTTGTCGGTGACATAAACAAAACACGCAATTTTGGCGACAATTTTATTACATGAATGCGACTTTGCACAAACATCGGTAAGATTATTTACCTTTTTTAAAAAAACTTTTACTTCAGTTAAAATAATGAACGAGGTAAAAAACCTATTTTTTACCTCAGTGTTTTTATAACCGAGGTAATTAATATCTTAACTTTGAAAAAACCCGAGGTAAAAGGGTGAAGTAATAGGTTCATTTCCTTGTAGTTATAACTGACTGAATTAGAGTCGTTTTTCCAGCAATACCGATCCATTTGTTTTTCAATTTTTATATCTTTATTAAACAATTCAAAAAGAGGACTGAAATGATCAGTTTTTATCTTACTGGTGAAGATGGGGCATCCTAAATAAGTGAAAGGGAAATTACCTTGAATCATCCCTAGCTTAGATCTGAGTAGATGGACATGTGCAGGTTTAGCCTTGCCGCTAATGTAGCAGTTACTTTTCTGATAGTTAATTTTCTAACCTGATGTAACTCAAACACAGATAAAAAATTCTTTAAGTCTAATCACAGAGTTCCTAGTAATCTGTTAGAAATCACAGTGTCATCCGCATATGTGAAGTGAGAAACCTGATTAGCTTCATAAGGAAACTTGAAATAAGGTAATTTTCCATTAGAAAAAAAAAATTTGAGGCTTTTTGTGGAAGATTCAAAGAAAATATTGAATAAGGAGGGAGATAGTGGATCTCCTTGCTTAATACCCCTAGTAGCTTTGAAAAAACCCGCAGGTCTGCCATTAATAAGGATAGATAAATAAGCAGATGACAAATTGTTAATGATAATCTTGATGAAACCACATTGAACCAAATTTTTGCATAATAGAGGCTAGGAAATTCTAGTTAACCCTGTCAAATGCTTTAGCTAGGTCTAACTTGATTATGCAATTTGGATTTGTTTCCCTCGTGTTAAGGAATCTTGTCATTTCTTGGAGATAGATAACATTGTCAGCTAACTCTCTATCCTTCATGAATACAGATAGATTTTTAGAGATAATATTGGGCATTAAGGTTAGAAGTCTTTCGTTAATAAGTTTAGAAAAAAACTTTATAAATGAAGTTAGACAAGCTTATAGGTCTTTAATGAGCAAAGGAGATAGGTATCTCCCTTTTTGGTATTAGGACAATCCAGGTACTAGAAATACATGGAGGGATCCTATTACCTTTCATGAAGTCTAGTAAAACACTAAGAATATCGGTATCTATTTTATCCTAGTATTTTCTAAAAAATGCAGCAATGAATCCATAAGGTCCAAGTGAACCATTTAGATTGAGAGAAAAGACTACAAATTTCACTTCCTCAAGGTATGGATCTCTCATTAGCCTAAGATTATCAATCTCTTTGATACAAGAAGGGATTTGGTAAATAAAGTGATTCTTAAAGATGTGGGCAGACGGATCTTGATCTTCACTTAGTAGGTTAGAGAAGAAGTTGATGGCTTCTACTTCAATTTCTACTAGTTTGTCTAACCAGGAGCCATCAGAAGATTTAATCTTCGAGATGATCTATTTTGATCGCCTTTCTTTTACTAAGGCATAAAATACTTTGATGTTGGCTTTCTATTTTGTATTTTCCTCCCCATTTTGAAGCCATTTGATGTTGGCTTTCTGTTTCCAGAAAAGCTTTTCGTCATGAAAAGCTTTAAAGTGGATGGCTAGTTTCTTTTTTAGTTGAATGGGATCAGTGGTAGAGTTAGAGTTTTCATATAGTTGTTCTTGTTGAAGTACCTCTTACTCTGCATGCTTTATGTTAGCATTTATATCACCAAAAACCTCTTTGTTCCATGTTTTGTGTGCTAACTTAAGTCTTTTGAGCTTAAGAAAGAGGTCTATCATACCCGTTTCTTTGAGAGATTTTTCCCAATCAGTTTTAATGATGCTACTGAGGTTTGGTTTGGTTAGCCACATATTTAAGAATCTAAATGGCTTAGGGTAATATTTTATTCCACTTCCAATAGTCAGTAGCAAGGGACTGTGATCCGATGTGTGTTTGTTCAGAGTGTGTAAGAAAGGTTGAACCTTGAATGTTGTTTGTTCTGGGGTTAACCTAGTAAATTTTTTGTTTGGTCAAATGACTATGTCTTTGGTAAAAGGCTTTTTGTTATCAAACCTATGGTCCTTTGTGTTAAATGACATTGATGAAATACCTCTATGGTGTTGTTTTCCTAGGGTGATCATCAATGAGGTTTGCAAATGGTTGTTGTTTTTCTTTCCAAACTACTATTAAGAAGGAATGAATGTTGATCTTCGAATGAGAAGTGATAACATTTCCCATAGACAATAAATGTAATTGAATGAGTGAATGAAAATAAGATCTATAGGAGGTTTGGAAGTGGAAGTCGATTTCCCCCAAGGCTCAATTATTTTTTGTATTAACCATCTATTTAGTAGTTGTTGCATGATTAGCATAGTTCTCTTGCTTTTCTAGTTGTTGTCTTTCATTTTTATAACTTAGGACCAAAAAAAAACAAAACCCCTCATTCTTTATATTTTTTTATATGTATCTTAATATCCTTATATCTAGTATGTTTTCTCCAATATATGTTTAAAGACTTGGAAAGATCCCTCTTTTCTTGGACGACCCCAACTTGCCATTATCTACTTAAATGTAGATAGGAAGAATTAGGGCATAAAAATATAACTTTGAGAGGTACAACGACGACCTCCCAAATTTTGGCGCCGCTGCCGGGGAAGAGGCATTTATTTTGAAGTGTTTGAGCATATTATGTGTGACTATGTTCTATTTGTAAATATTTGTTAGTTTTCTTTTGTTTTGATTTCTTAGTTGACTTGCCATTTTTTCTTGGCTTAGAGACGTATTGTTTGAGTTCTTCGTGTATGGTTCGTATGCGATCCTCTTCATAAGAACCCCTACACTATGACCCCAAGCTAGAGTTGAATTTGAGACAGGCTAGGAGGCTTTTTTTTGGAAAGTGTGAATAACACCCCTCCTAGTCACCATTTTGTGGATACTTCTACTTCTATGGAGTATCAACACGAGCATGAAGATTAACATCTGGGGGGAGGGCCTCAACATCCTCCTCTCTAAGGGAGAGCTCATTTTCTCCATGGAAGGGAGATTCCTTTGGGGCAAGCCTTGTTGAGGGACATTATGGCTCCCAACCTTGATCAACAAACGATGTGCATCGAGTATCCTTTGGTTGGACCGAATGGTAACTTCGAGCACAAGACTAGGTTTATAAACATGCTACATATCTTCCTTAGTAGGTAGTAGGGAATAGCCAACAAGCATCTCGCTAAATTCATTTTTTCTGTGGTGGTACATTCCCCCACAGAGTAGATAAAGGCTTTTACAAGTTAAAGGCATTCACATTCACATTGATGGATGATGCAAGGGATTGGCTCCACTACCTACCACCCAAGAGAATCAAAAGTTGGCTTGACATGAAGACGATATTTCTTGCCAGGTACATTCCAGCCTCGAAGTCTGCTGCTTTGAAGAAGGACATAAGAAACATACTCCAATGGCATGAAGAGACTCTTTTCGACTATTGTGAGAGTTCAAGAAGTTTCTCGTGAGTTGTCCATACAATGGCTATTTAGAGGGAGATTTGGTCTACTATTTCTACAATGGTCTTGTTGATGAGGACCAAAGATTAGTGAGCAGTTCTTATGGTGGTACCCTTGGGAACAAGACATCAAGGGAGGCTATGCAATTATACAAGGAGTTAGCGAAGGAGTCAAGGAACTTTAGCTCGAGGGACAATTTGAGAAGGAGAAATCTAATGCCCACAAGTAACCTTTCGAATATTGGAAAGCTTGAGGACCATGTCTCGTCCCTTGCTTCTATGGTGAAATCCTTGATGACCAAGCCTAGAAATGTGCCACATGTTAAATTTTGTGAAATCTTTTTATCGACACATCCTATGGAAACTTGCCCTACTTTGCGAGATGATTATGTCGAGGAAGTGAGTGCCATGGGGTATCAAGGTGGGAAAGGCCATCAAGGCACCCAAAGCTATCAAGGCAACCAAGGCTACTAAGGTTATCAAGGGTACCAAAACCAGCCTTACAATTTGGGTAATTATGATAATCCAAATCTCTAGTATGGAAACCCTATAGAGAGTCAAAACCCTCAACTGTAGCAGCCTCCTCAACAAAAATATAGGCTACCTCAACAACAATTTGAAAGGCTTCAAGACAAGCCCCAAGACCAAGGGAAGAGCTTGCGGTTAACAAAAGATGAGGTGATGCAAGCCATTCACCGGTTGAGCATGTGCATGGAGAAAGGCAAAAAATTCCAAGATGAAGCAAAGGCGAGCATCAAGAATTTGGAAACTCAAGTGAGCCAAATTGCTCAAGTGGTGAATGGATGAAGGCCCGGAAAAAGGGAAAACTTCCCTCCCAATCAGAGATCAACCCTCGACAAAATGTGAGTGCAATCTCATTGAGAAGTGGAATGGAAGAGGAGGAACCCCGAAGGGTTGTTGTTAAGCGGATGGTTGAAAAAGAAGAAGACCTTGAAAAAAAGTCCAAAAAGTTGGCCAAAGAGAGCAAAGGAGAAGAAATTGAGGTGGAGACATTTGTGCCAAGACCGAGATCAAATCCCAAAACCTCATCCCCACCACACAAGAAGTTAAGAGGGGAAGAGATCTCTATCTATGCACCAGAACTATCATTTCTGGAGGCATTAAAGGATAGGAGGACCAAGGAGAACACTAACGATATCTATGAAGTCTTTCATAGATGTGAGGTAAATATTCCACTCTTAAATGCTCTAAATCAAGTTCCTAGGTATTCTAAATTTCTTAAGGAATTGTGTACCGTCAATGGGAAACAACAATTGAAAAGTAAGAAAAAGAGTGTGAAGAGTGAATATGTCTCCGCCGTGTTTGATGATGAAATTCCACCTAAATGTGATGATATGGGAATGTTTACGATCCCTTGTAACATAGGAGGAAAATGTGTTAACAAGGCCATGTTAGACTTAGGTGCTTCAATAAATGTTTCCCATATTCCCTGTATGAAAGTCTAAATCTAGGCACTTTACACAAAACTGGGGTTGTTATCCAGCTAGCCGATCATTCTAGCACATACCCGAATGGTATTTGTGAAGGATGTGTTGGAGAAAATGGATTCTTTGACATTCCGCACAGACTTTTATGTTCTTGAAATAGGAGGTGAAAAAAGTGCTAAACCTATTCTTTTAGGAAGGCCTTTTCTAAAGACTTTAAGGGCCATAATTGACGTGCATAAAGGAACATTGACCATGGAATTTAATGGACAGAAGGTAGAATTTGACACTAATAATTCTATTGATCATCCTAGTAGATACCATTCTTTCCAAGCTATTCATGTTATTGATGATAAAAGGGTAGGATGTAATTGAGCCCAAAGATGGTAGTTCCTTAAATGTTGCATAGATGATGTTTTGAGTGATGTTTTGAGTGATGATTTGATTTCAAATGCTATTAGTACTAACTTGAAGGAAAACAACAATGGCGAATACACTCTTGGGAAAGCAACATCCAACACTTTTTGTGTGTTCACGGGTAAGCCAATAAGGGTGGTTTTCCCTCCTTCTCTTGAGAAGACTTCGGTGGAAGAGTGCATACTACCACCAAAAGCTCTTAAATGTTCATCCCTTGGAGAAGGAGAGAGACCCTCAAATGCTCACGTACTTTAGATCACCATGGAACAAAAAGGTGAGTTGTTGGAAATATTGAGGGAACATGAAGAAACCCTAAGCTATTTGAAGAAGGTTTTGTTCAGGGATGATGTGAATCCCAATTGTTTTGACCGGATCGGGGAAAAGGGACCGATCATCTCAATTCATTTTGTGAGTAAGCTCCAATAAAGGGGAGTGAGTCATGCCGATGACGTTAAATAAACTTGGTTTTGATCATCCGGATCGTCATTCGTGACTTTCCGTTGATGTTGTTTGGCTTTGAGTTTTTGTCATTAGTTTCATCATTTTTCTTTGTGCTTTTCACAGTTTGTTTTTCCATAAGTCTGTAGCAATTTTTACCCAAGGAATTGGATGGATGAAGGGAGAAATACTTGGGGTCAAGAAGGAAAATCTTGGGCAAGGGATGAGATTGAGAATTTTTTCTGAGTACCACATATGCTCCCCATCGTGAGTCGCAACCACCTCATCGCGAGTCGCAACCACCTCATCGCAAGTCACAATGGGATCAGAAAATTAATCAAATTTTGGAGCCCTCAGACTTAACTTTTTACGAGCTGTGATAGCCGCGTCATAAGTTGCAATGGACCATCTCGAGTCGCAATAGACCATCGTGAGTCGCAACAATTTTTTTGTGGTTGCAACCAAATTAGAAAACTTTTACAAAAATGTGAACCTCCCAAGTTCACTTTTTGCAACTCACGACAGTCCAATCACAAGTCGCGACGGACCATCCCAAGCCGTGATGGGTTGTTTGCGAGTCATGACACTAGCTTTGACAAGAGGTTTATGCTGACCTAATCCTCATGATTTGCGATGAAAATGTCGCGAGTCGCGATGAGTGTACATGCTTATTTTAAAGGGTAGAACACATCAAATCACCATTTTTCATCTTCTTCCCTTCATCTCCTCCATCCTCTCCACCAATTTCCACCACTCTCCCACCACCAATCACCAGCGTTCCACCCTAAATCACCCTACACCACTCTCCAATCCATCATACCCAATCTCTACCCACAAATAGGCCTAGTTCATTGAGGAACACAAAACCCTAGAATTTGGAGGTTTTGTGATTTTTAGCAATCCAGATTTTTTTTTCGTGGGATTTTAGTTCCTTCATCATCCTAAGCCTCTAAGTGGTACATTCCCTCACTTTCTTGAGATTGAATAGTGATATGTTGTATAATCTATTCTATTGTATATTGAATGGATTATGTGTGATGTCTTATAAATTTAAATTGTTGGAACATTGTAGATTCTTGTGATGCCTTGGTCAAATGTGATATTTTAATATTTCATGTATGTATATTCTTGTGCGTTTGACTTGTTTGTTGTGGTTGTTAGATATGGCCCCTACCAAGGTACTTAGGACTCATCCACGAGGTGGGTGCACCACCGCTAAACCTCCACCTCGAGCGTCGGCTCTGAAGTTAAGCCATGTACCTCCTCTTCCAGATAGGTACATGGGTTTGACCCGTATTACCTGGCCCTATGAGGAGAGGTGGGATGCCTTGGTCAACCTCCAGCTGAAGGAGATAAGCTTTGTTGATGTTCCCACACTGGACACTCTTGAGCTAACCTAGCCAGTCTGATGCCTTCTCGCTAAGATATGTAGCATGGGGGATGATTAGCCATACGAGAGGTACATCAATTTCCACATAGATGATATACCCCAAGAGGTGACTATCTCGCAGATTGAGGAAGCCTTTGGATGAGACACAGCTGAGATCCAGGCGAGGTTGGACCCCATAGGCCCAGGACCGACCAATTGAGGACGACATGCATTTCTTGAGTTTTATCAACATGAGGGTGAAGAACTTCCACGACAAGAGCAATTTCATCATCCATCCCGCACTCTGTTGTATGCACAGACTCTTGGTCGGTAAAGTGCTTCACTCGGAGGAGCAAAAAAATTTGCTAGACAATGACATTCATTTCTTATGGCACTTGATAAGTGAGGGGTTGGGATATGGGTTATGAGCCGAGTTGTGGAAGAAGAGGGTCATAGAGGCAGCTTGGAAGCCAAAGGGGAATATTATTATTTCAGGTCTTATCGGCCTCTTAGCTGAGCACCTAGCATTAGTCCCATATGCTAATTTTCTGCGCTTGGAGCCTCATCACTATAGAGAGGTTGGTGCGATTTTAGATGCTTGGCACCACACGGATGACAGGGGTGTTTCACTGGTTATATGGCACAAGGAAGGTCACCTTCATGGCACTTCCTTAGCCCAACAAGACGAAGTTGGAGTTTAATACACCCTTGGTGGACCTGGAAATCCCACCCAACTCCTTGTGCTGAGAGGAATTTCAGCACGAGCTCAATGAACTTGGTCTAGCCTCTATTTAGTGCATGATAGTGGCTTACTTTTCACTGAGCGACAACAACATTTTCCACAGCCCCACCAAAGATCGAGCCTATGTAGGAGGATTATGTGCCACCTCACTACACTTAGACTCCGCCTAACTTCTATGAGCGTATGATGCAGACTATGTAGAATGGATTCTGACGCCAGAACAGCATGATATTGTAGCAATATGTTTTTGTCTCGCAGAGCTTGATCGACATGGATGAGGAGATTGACCATCTGTCAGCTTGCATTCATGAGATGCAGTCCCAGGCAGGTGGTGCCACAGGCCCTGATCCTGGAGCAGAGAGGTGTAGAGCCAGGAGACAAAGGAACAAAGATTGCCTGGCTCATTATTAGCAACGTTATTTTGGTGGTGGTCCTTCTTCCTCACATCACTGATTGTGAGCATTCTATTCTTACCGTTTCCATACTTCGCTTTGTACATTTTTGCCCTATTTTTTCAACATTGAGGGCAATGTAGCATTTTAAGTGTGGGGAGGGATATTTACTGATTTCATTGCTTGGTTTGGGCATGTTTTTTTTTACTTGCTACTTTTGGGATATTTTTTTGCTTTATTTTGGATATTTTCCCCCTTTTGTTTTGGGGATGCTTTCCTTTTGATGTACTTGGATGATGTTAGCTTTGATATTTTTCTTAGCCTTAACATTTGGAAAGCACTTTGCTACTGTTTGATTGGAAAAAAATGAAAATTTTGAAAAACATTTAGAAAATGAAAAGGAACAAAAATAAAAAGAATCCCGCTAAGATGAAAACCTGAGAGGGAATCTTAGGCAACATTGGGGGCCCAGAAAGATCAAAAACCCAAAAGGGCTACCTAGGTAAAAATGAGAGGCTAAATGTGCAGAAAAAGGTGAGATGTGAGCCAAACAAACATGATGTTTGTCTAGGATGAAAACTCGAAAGAGCTCCTAGGAAAAATGAGAGAAAGCGAGAAAAAGAAAAAACAATTTATGTGTTCACTCATTTGTCAGCATCAGATTCATAAGGTTGCGAGAGCCATATGGATGGATCGGGTAGCTTGACATCTTGAGACCTCTTGGGATTGGTAAATTTAATAGGGAAAACAAAGTAAGTTATGAAATTCTTGATTGTTGATATACTTCATTTTTAGGAAAATATATTGATATAAAGTGGAGTATGTGTTTGAACTTTATGCATGCTTTTAGCTTCACCTTGTACCATTGGATTTGGGATTGTCAATTTGAGATTTGGAGATTTTTTAGGGATATCAATGAATTGATAGGTTGATATAGTTTGGGTAGATTTAGGAATAGGGGTTGTGGGCAACTTCTCATTTGATCTTAGAGATGAGATGTGTGATATTGAATGTCTGGTGAGGTATTGACTTGGGGGAATAGTAGTTAAGATGTAGATACGTCAATTCCTTCGTGTGCTTGGATCCTTTCTTATTCAAGAGCGAGTAAGGTTTAAGTGCAAAGAGGATTGATGTGTCCATTTTATGTGCATATTTAAGTACTTTTTGGCATCACTTTTGTGCTCTTTTGTTATCAATAGCTTGCATTTCACCTTGAAATACTCTTAGGAGAGGTAAGAACGGCTTTATACTCTTTTAACTTTTCTGAGTGGATTTTGCGAGACAAAGGAAGAACACGGAAACCTGAAGACCGGAGGCCATTGAAGGTCACCTTTTCAAGACTTTGAAGATTTTCTTTAAAGATTTGGAGACTTTAAGACCGGAGGCCGTTGAAGATCATCCATTTAATAATTTGAAGACTTGCTTCAAAGATTTTAAGACATGAAAAACGAGAGGAATTATTGTGAAGAAGAGTACTTGCTACAAGAAGAAGAAAAGAAGACAAGGTTCTGTTCTGGCGTACATCGCGAGTCACGACGGACGGTTGGCCAAAACACAACCTTATCCCTTTGTACTATAAATAGGATTTTGTTTCCTCTCTTTAAAAAAACTTCTTCCAGCCCGACTTTGGCACTATTCAAACCCTATTTTTCAACCATTTTCTTCTTTGATTTATCTTTTTTTTTATGTTTGGTTTATTAGCATTAATTAGTATGAACTCTAGTAGCTAAATCTAGTTCTTGGGTACTAGAGTTCATACTAGAGTTCTCCAATAAATGTATAGAGAATCTCACCAAATGGTCATTGTTTGTCTTTGCAAACAACTATTAAGAAGGAACGAATGTTGATCTTCGAATAAGAAGTGATAGTATTTCCCATAGACAGTGAATGTAATTGAATGAGTTAATGAATCTATGATCTATAGGAAGTTTGGAAGTGGAAGTCGATAGCCCCCGAGGCTTTGTTGATTATTTTTTAAACCATCTATTTAGTTGTTGTTGCATGATTAGCATAGTTATCTTGCTCTGCTAGTTGTTATCTTTCAATTTTATAACTTAGGATAAAAAACCAACCCCCCCTTCTTTACATGCTTTTATATGTATCTATATATGCTTATATCTAGTATGTTTTCTCCTATATATGTTTAAACACTTGGAAAGATCACTCTTCTCGTGGATGACCCTGAGTTGCCATTATCTACTTAATTGTAGATAAGAAGCATTAGGGCTTAAAAATATAACTTTGAGAGGTAAGGCGACGACCTCCCATAGGTCATGTGCCACTCTTCCCCGTAGCAGCTTATCACAACAAGGGTCTTTGCCTTCGGCAGAAGTGGTACAATTTCAATGGGGATGTATTAATCAGAAAAAAAATATTATTATGAACAAATATATGAAATTATAAACAAATATTATTAACTGAAAATGAAATAATTTAACGATTTTAATTATTGGGAAGTTTCAGTCATTACCATAGTTGGGCTTTTCCCAAAGTTTTGTTGTTTCAAGGTGTAGTGGAAACGCGGGACTTTCCATAGCCATTGAATGGTCTTCAATGTTGAAGACAATCGGTTCAGGTTTTCTCCTTTGTACGGAGAACTGTATAATTAATAAAAATTTAAATTAATTAAGATACTATATTGTGCTAATGTATTAGTAAATATATGATGTAAAATGGTAAAATACCTAAAAAAATGGCTACCAGGAGGATCCTTCACCAGCCCTTATACCTCTATGAAGTGAAAAATATGTTTATTAGGAAAATCGTGCGAAGTCTGTAGCGTGTCACAGGAACATATCGGATACCAGCGGTAGGATCGACATGTTATAGTGAGGTCGCTGCTTACTGGGAAAGACCGATATCATGACTGACGTTAAACCGAGGTAAAAAACATGGATAAGCAGTTAAGTAAAACACCTACAAGGGAGGTCGCAAAAACATCGGTATTCTCGATATATAAATACATACAATTGTGCTGCTAATGAAACAACTACAGATAAGAATGTGTGATGTCACAATCATATATCGAAAAAGATGCGACTGGAGGCCGATCTAGCATGGGTCAAAGATAGCAATACAAAATATAGAAACCCAGCAACCCAGTAACCAAAAAATGCATTAAGAAGACAAAATTAGGCGAAAACATCCTAACACAAACTAGAACAACGTTTCTTACGTTCACATGTACAAAAACCTCTCACTCTAACAAATTTAAGTAAGAAATAAATAACCAAAAATACAACTCATTCAAAAAGCTTAGATTAATTAAGAGTAAGAATTACAAAAACTTGGGCACTACACATGAGTAAAAATCCATAACTTGGTTGAAAGAGAGAAGGAAATGGTGGAGAGACTCTTGGTATTTGCACGAAACATAAAAATGAGGAGCTTACATAAATTCCGGGGGAGCATTTATTTATAGCCATTTTGAAACAACGTCATTTGGGGACCTTGTGTTGTCCGCTGCAGTAAGTGTGAATTTGCACCATTGTAACTTCACACGACAGGTCACTGATATTGTTGTGACATCGTTGTGTTATTAATGGGTTCCATGAATAAGGTATAGTAGATGGGCTCCGTAAATTAGCTCCATGTATTATGTATGGGTTGCATAAACAAGGTATAACTCAGACATAATGATTTCACTATCAAGCTGCCTTATCCGACATTGTCTCCGACCTCAGAACGATATCGTCAAAAGTGACTATGGGCCTCACCATTTCAGTCTGCTAGCATTTTAGATGAGCCAGCATTTCATCCCGCTTGATGATTATAAGTTTGATCGAGGATGGAAAAGTAGGTACCTTTTGGTGTATACCAGTTCACGATTTTACGTCCACGTACAGGTGAAGTTCTGAAATTTTGAACTAAATATAAGGTCCCTGCGCTAATGTGAGAGATGTGGAAATGAGAGATACCCTAATCTTATCACACTGTCATAAGAAAGATGTTCCGATTCAAGAATGACCGGAGGAAAGGGCAACGTCGTCCGTCATTAGTGTAAGTATTTCAATTTATACCCTTATGATAAGCTTCATCTGACCGATGATTTCCACCACATAGAATAAAATGAAATTCCTCATTCTATGGTTTTAATTTAAAAAGAATATAATAAAATTGCATCCATTATATTTCAGAAAGCGCATGTACATGGTGTAGAGTAAATTATATATGATTACTTATAAATAGACATAGGCTTATTTGGTAGAATTTGATTGGGAGAAGTTTCCATGGGATCAAGCCTGTTACATAATCATTCTTGATGATTATTAGTTTGAACGAAGATAGAAAAGTAGGTACCTTCTGGTATGGACGAGTTCATTAATTTATGTCCACGTACAGGCCAAGTTCATAATTTTTGAACTAAATAAGGTCCCTCCGCTAATGTGGGAGATGTGGAAAAGAAATTTAAGAGATACCCTAATCTTATTCACACTATCATGACCGAGATGTTCCGATTTCGGATTGACCGAATGAAAGGGCCACATCGTCTGTGCTTAGTATTAGTATTTCCATTTGTACTTATGCTAAGCTTCATCGGACTGATGATTTACACCACATAGAATCAAATGAAATTCCTCATTCTAAGGTTTTAATGAAAATAGAATATAATAAAATCATGTCCATCAGATTTTAGAAAGCGCATGTACATGGTGTAGAGTAAATTATAGATGGTTCTTTATAAGTATATAAAGGTTTATTTGGGAGAAGTTGACTGGAAGAAGTTTCCATGTGATCATGCCTATTATGCAATCATTCTTGATGATTATAGGTTTGACCGAGGATGGAAAAGTATGTACATTCTGGTATGGACCGGTTAATGATTTCGCATCCACGTACAAGTCAAGTTCTTAATTTTTGAACTAAATATAAGGTCTCTTTGCTGATGTGTGAGATGTGGAAATGCAAATTTAGAGATACCTTAATCTTATTCACACTGTACTGACTAAGATTTTCTGATTTAGGAATTACTGGATGAAAGGGCAACGTCATCAGTCATTAGTATTAGTATTTCCATTTATATCCTTATGGTAAGCTTCTTCGGAATGATGATTTTCCACCACACAGAATCAAATGATATTCTTTATTCTATGGTTTTAATGAAAATTTAATATAATAAAATCGAGTCCATCAGATTTTAGAAAGCATATGTATGTGGTGTAGAGTAAACTATAGATGGTTACTTATAAGTAGACAAAGGCTTATTTGGTAGAAGTTGACTGGGATAGGTTTCCATGGGATCATGCCCATTATGTAATCATTCTTGATGACTATACGTTTGAGTGAGGATGGACAAGTAGGTACCTTCCGGTATGGACCGGTTCACGATTTTACTTCCACGTATAGGTCAAGTTCTTAAATTTTGAGCTAAATATAAGGTCCCCTCGCTAATGTGGGATATGTGGACATGCAAATTTGGAGATACTCTATTTTATTCACACTGTCTTGACCAAAATGTTCCAATTTAGGAATGACCGGATGAAAGCCCAATGCCGTCCGTCTTTAGTATTAGTATTTCAATTTATGCACTTATTAAAAGCTTCATCGGACCGATGATTTCCACCACATAGAATCAAATGAAATTCCTTATTCTATGGTTTTAATGAAAATAGAATATAATAAAATCATGTCCATCAAATTTTAGAAAGCGCATATACATGGTGTAGAATAATCAAAGATGGTTACTTATAAGTAAAAAAAGGCTTATTTGGTAGAAGTTGACCGGGAGAAGTTTACATGGGATCACACCTATTATGTAATCATTCTAGATGATTGTAAGTTTGATCGAGGATGGAAAAAAAGGTACCTTCTGGTATGGATTGGTTCATGATTTTACGTCCACTTACGGGTCAAGTTCTTAATTTTTGAACTAAATATATGGTCCCTTCGCTAATGTGGGAGATGTGAAAATGCAAATTTAGAGATGCCCTAATCTTATTCACACTGTATTGACTAAGATTTTCTCATTTAGGAATGACCTAATGAAAGGGCAACGTCTCCCGTCATTAGTATTAATATTTCAATTTATACCCATATGATAAGCTTCATCGGACCGATGATTTCCAGCACCTATAATTAAATGAAATTCCTTATTCTATGGTTTTAATGAAAATAGAATATAATAAAATCACGTCCATCAGGTTTTAAAAAGTGCATGTACGTGGTGTAGAGTAAATTACAGATTATGTAGACCAAGATTTATTTGGTAGAACTTGACTGTGTGAAGTTTCCATGGGATCACGCCTATTATGCAATCATTCTTGACGATTATAAGTGTCACCTGGGATGGAAACGTATGTACCTTCCGGTATTGACCAGTTAACGATTATACATCTATGTACATGTCAAGTTCTTAATTTTTGAACTAAATATAAGGTCCCTTCGCTAATGTGGGAGATGTGGAAATCCAAATTTATAGATACCCTAATCTTATTCCCACTTTAATGACAAAAATGTTTCGATTTAGGAATTACCAGATGAAAGGGCAACGCCGTCCATCATTAGTATTAGTATTTTTTATTCATACCCTTATGATAAGCTTCATCAGAATGATGATTTCCACCACATAGAATCAAATGATATTCTTTATTTTATGGTTTTAATGAAAATTAAATATAATAGAATCGTGTCCCTCAGATTTTAGAGAGCACATGTACGTGGTGTAGAGTAAACTATAGATGGTTACTTATAAGTAGACAAAGGCTTATTTGGTAGAAGTTGACTGGGATAGTTTTCCATGGGATCACACCCTTTATGTAATTATTCTTAATGACTATAAGTTTGATCGAAGATGGAAAAGTAGGTACCTTCCGGTATGGACCGATTCGCGATTTTACTTCCACGTATGAGTCAAGTTCTTAATTTTTTTAATTGAATAAAAGGCCTCCTCACTAATGTGGGATATGTGGAAATGAAAATTTAGAGATACCCTAATTTTATTCACACTGTCATGACCAAGATGTTCCAATTTAGGAATGACCGGATGAAAGCGTTAACTTGCCCGTCTTTAGTATTAGTATTTCAATTTATACCCTTAAAATAAGATTCATCGGACCGATGATTTCCACCACATAAAATCAAATGAAATTCATGATTTTATGGTTTTAAGGAAAATAGAGTATAATAAAATCACGTCCATCAGTTTTTAAAAAGCGCATGTACGTGGCATAGAATAATCAAATATGGTTACTTATGAGTAAACAAAGGCTTATTTTGTAGAAGTTGACTGGGAGAAGTTTCCATGGGATCACGCCTGTTATGTAATCATTCTATATGATTATAAGTTTAACCGAGGATGGAAAAGTAGGTACCTTCCTGTATGGATCTGTTCATGATTTTAAGTTAACTTACGGGTCAAGTCTCAATTTTTTAACTAAATAGAAGGTCTCTTCGCTAATGTAGGAGAAGTGGAAATGAAAATTTAGAGATACCCTAATCTTATTCACACTGTATTGACTAAGATTTTCTGATTTAGGAATGACCGAATGAAAGGGCAACATCGCCCGTCATTAGTATTAGTATGTCCATTTATACCCATATGATAAGCTACATCGGACCGATGATTTCCAGCACCTAGAATCAAATGAAATTTCTCATTCTATGGTTTTAATTAAAATAGAATATAATAAAATAACGTCCATCAGATTTTAGAAAGTGCATGTACGTGGTGTAGAGTAAATTATAAATGGTCAATTATAAGTGGACAAAGGTTTATTTGGTAGAACTTGACTGGGAGAAGTTTCCATGGGATGACGCCTATTATGCAATCTTTCTTGATGATTATAAGTGTGATCGAGGATGGAAAAGTTTGTACCTTTCGGTATGGAACAATTAGTGATTTTACGTGCATGTACATGCCAAGTTCTTAATTTTTGAACTAAATATAAGGTCTTTTCGCTAATGTGGGAGATGTGGAAATGAAAATTTAGATATACCCTAATCTTATTCACATTGTAATGATCAAGACTTTTCAATTTCGGAATGACCGGATGAAAGGGAAACGTCGTCCGTCCTTAATATTAGTATTTCCATCTAAACCTTTATGATATGCTTCATCAGAGTGATGATTTCCAAAACATAGAATCAAATGAAATTCATTATTTTATGGTTTTAATGAAAATAGAATATAATAAAATTGTGTCCATCTAATTTTAGAAAGCGCATGTACGTGGTGTAGAGTAAACTATAGATGGTTACTTATAAGTAGACAAAGGCTTATTTGTTAGAAGTTGACTGGGAGAAGTTCCCATTGGATCACCCTTGTAATGTAATCATTCTCGATTATTATAAGTTTGACCAAGTATAGAAAAGTAGGTACCTTCCGGCATGGATCACTTCATGATTTTACGTCCACGTACGGGTAAAGTTCTTAATTTTCGAACTAAATATGAGGTCCCTTCGCTATTGTGGGAGATGTGGAAATGAAAATTTAAAGATACTCGAATCTTATTCGCATTGTATTTACCAAGATTTTCTGATTTCGGAAAGACCGGATGAAAGGGCAACGTTGCCAATCATTACTATTAGTATTTCCATTTTTACCCAAATGATAAGCTTCTTCAGACCGATTATTTCCAGCACCTAGAATCAAATGAAATTATTTTTTCTATGATTTTAATGAAAATACAATATAATAAAATCACGCCCATCAGATTTTAGAAAGCACATATACGTGGTGTAGAGTAAATTATATATGGTTACTTAGAATTAGACAAAGGTTTATTTGGTAGAAGCTTACTGAGAGAAGTTTCCATGGGATCACACCTATTATGCAGTCATTCTTGTTGATTATAAGTGTGACTGAAGATGGAAAAGTATGTACCTTCCGGTATGTGCCGTTTAATGATTTTAAGTCCATGTACAGGTCAAGTTATTAATTTTTGAACTAAATATAAGTTCCCTTTGCTAATGTGGAAAATTTATAGATACCCTAATCTTATTCACATTGTAGTGACCAAGTTTTTCCAATTTAGGAATGACCGGATGAAAGGGCAACATCGTACGTCATTAGTATTAGTATTTCCATTTATACTCTTATGATAAGCTTCATCAGACTGATGATTTCCACAACATAGAATCAAATGAAATTATTTATTCTATGGTTTTAATGAAAATAGAATATAATAAAATTGTGTCCATCGGATTTTAGAAAGTGCATGTACATGGTGTAGAGTAAACTATAGTTGCTTACTTATAAGTAGACAAAGGCTTATTTGAAAGAAGTTGACTGTAAAAGGTTTCCATGGTATCACGCCCGTTATGTAATCGTTCTTAATGATTATAAGTTTGAGTGTGGATGGAAAAGTAGGTACCTTCAGGTATGGACCGGTTCACAATTTTACTCACATATGGGTCAAGTTCTTAATTTCCGAACTAAATATAAAGCCTTCTCGCTAATGTGGGATATGTGGAAATAAAAATTTAGAGATACCCTAATTTTATTCACATTGTCATGACTAAGATGTTCCGATTTAGGAATGACCGGATGAAAGCGCAATGTCGTCCGTCTTTAGTATTTGTATTTCTATTTACACCCTTATGATAAGCTACATCGGACATATGATTTCCACCACATAGAATTAAATGAAATTCTTGATTCTATGGTTTTAATTAAAATAGAATATAATAAAATCACATCCATCAGATTTTAGAAAGCGCATGTACGTGGTGTAGAATAATCAAAGATTGTTACTTATGAGTAAACAAAAGCTTATTTTGTAGAAGTTGAATGGGAGAAGTTTCCATGGGATCACGCCTGTTATGTAATCATTCTGTATGATTATAAGTTTGACCAAGGATGGAAAAGTAGGTACCTTCCTTTATGGATCAGTTCACAATTTTAAGTCCACTTATGGGTCAAGTCTCAATTTTTTAACTAAATGTAAGGTCTCTTCGCTAATGTGAGAGATGTGGAAAAGCAAATTTAGAGATACCCTAATCTTATTCACACTGTATTGACCAAGATTTTCTGATTTAGGAATGACCGGATGAAATGGCAACGTCGCCTATCATTAGTATTAGTATTTCCATATATACCCATATGATAAGATACATTGGACCGATGATTTCTAGCACCTAGAATCAAATGAAATTTCTCATTCTATGATTTTAATGAAAATAGAATATAATAAAATCACGTCCATCAGATTTTAGAAAGCGCATGTACATGGTGTAGAGTAAATTATAAATGGTTAATTATAAGTGGACAAAGGTTTATTTGGTAGAACTTAACAGGGAGAAGTTTCCATGGGATCATGCCCATTACGCGATCTTTCTTGATGATTATAAGTGTGATCGAGGATGGAAAAGTATGTACCTTTCGGTATGGAACGGTTAGTATTTTACGTCCATGTACATGCCAAGTTCTTAATTTTTGAACTAAATATAAGGTTTTTTTAATAATGTGGGAGATGTGGAAATGCAAATTTTGATATACCCTAATCTTATTCACATTGTAATGACCAAGACATTTCGATTTAGGAATGACCGGATTAAAGGGAAACATCGTCCGCCCTTAGTATTAATATTTCCATTTATACCCTTATGATATGCTTCATTGGACTGATGATTTCCACAACATAGAATCAATTGAAATTTTTTTTGTGGTTTTAATGAAAATAAAATATAATAAAATTGTGTCCTTCAAATTTTAGAAAGCGCATGTACATGGTGTAGAGTAAACTATAGATGGTTACTTATAAGTAGGCAAAGGCTTATTTGGTAGAAGTTGACTTGGAGAAGTTCCTATTGGATCATGCCTGTAATGTAATCATTCTCAATTATTATAAGTTTGACCGAGTATGGAAAAGTAGGTACTTTCCGGTATGGATCGCTTCACGATTTTACATCCACGTACGGGTAAAGTTTTTAATTTTTGAACTAAATATGAGGTCCCTTCGCTAGTGTGGGAGATGTGGAAATTCAAATTTAAAGATACTCTAACCTTATTCATATTGTATTGACCAGGATTTTTTTATTTCGGAATGACCGGATGAAAGGGCACTACCACAGAGACCATCCTCTAGCACCAGTTTTTTAGCACCGGTTTTTAAAACCGGTGCTAAAATTCTTATACCACCGGTTTGTTTAATTTTTAACACCAGTTTTAAAATTCTTATACCAACGGGTTTTTTTAATTTTAACACCATTTTTTATAAACTAGTGCTAAATTTTATGATAGCACCGGTTTTGGAAACAATTAGCACCGGTTTTTAAAAACCGGTGCTAAAAATTTGAAAATTTTATTTTTCCCACTAAAGAAATAGCCAAAAATTGTAAAATAGCACCGGTTTTGAAAATATTAGCACCGGTTATTAAAAACAAGTGCTAAATATTTGTAAAATTCTATCTTCCTGCAAAAAAATTCAAAATAGCCCCGGTTTAAGTAAAACATTGCACCGGTTTTAAAAATCGGTGCTAAAAATTAAATAATAGCATGGTTTTTTGCAAAAAAATAGCACTGGTTTTCAAAACCGGTGCTAAAAATTAAAATTAGCACCCGTTGTTTGTAAAAAATAGCACCGGTTTTTAAAAACCGGGGCTAAAATTTTTCGAGACTCATTTTCCTGCCAAAGAAATAGCAAAAATTTTAAAATATCATCGGTTTTGAAAATATTAGCACCGATTTTTACAAACTGGTGCTAAATGTTTGTAAAATTCTATCTTCCCGAAAACAAATTCAAAATAGCACCGGTTTTAGTAAAAAATAGCACCGGTTTGAAAACCGGTGCTAAAAATTGACATAACCGGTGAATTAAAAAAGGGGCTTGAGGATTGATCGAGGGGTTCGATGGGCTCGAGGGGTTTGAGAGCTTGAGGGAATTGCCTCCGCTCGAGGGGTTCGAGGGGATCAAGGGGTCGAGGGGTACGAGGGGTCGAGGGGCTCGAGGGTGTCGATGTTTTGAGGGGCGAGGGGATCGAGAGCTTGAGGGGCTCGAGGAGTACAGGGGTCAAGGGGTTTGAGAGTTCGAGGGCCCGAGAGGTTTGAGGGGCTCAAGAGCTTGAGGGGATCGAGGGGTCAAGGGGTACGAGGGGTACGAGGGCTCGAGGGGCAAAAGGGGCTCGAGGGGCGAAAGGGGCTCGAGAGCTCAAGGGAATCGCCTCTGCTTGAGGGGTTCGAGGAGATCGAGGGGCTCGAGATCTCGAGGGGCTCAAGGGGTTCGAGGGGTTCGAGGGGGTTCGAGGGGTTCGAGGGGTTCGAGGGGCTCGAGAGCTCGAGGTGTTATAGTAAATCAGGATTGATTTTAATGATTATGAAGAAGTGATGTTGACTAGGACAGAGTCTTAGTAGGACTCTACTTCCTTTTGTATTCTATTTATTCCTATCAGCAATATATCATTTTCTAATATTGTTATAATATTGTTAGAGTGAATCATGTTTCTGATCAGATCTTGATTGATTCTGGACAAGTCATGATTACTAAGCTAGTCATGGTCAGACCTAATATTGTTATATTTCCTGTCAGCAACAGATCATTTTCTAATATTGTTATACTATTGTTAGAGTAAATTATGTTTCTGATCAGATCTTGACCAAATTTGCTACATGTAGACTTCTGCTCAGCCAAATTGGACTGCCGCAAATTACCTTTTTGCTATAAGTAGACCTTTTCGCGTGCCAATAGCCAAATTGCTATGTGTAGACCTTTTTGTACAAAGTATCCAAAATCTATATTCAACCAACACACAGTAAAAGAGTTTTTTTACGATTTTAGGTTCTGGGGAAGCTAATACATATCCCTCCCATTCATATGGGTTAATGTTTTTTTCAAAAAACATTTGAAAGTATATAAACTCTAAAATGGCCCAACAAAGAATTATTTTCCTTCCCTCCCAAATTTTCCCTATTCCCTCCATAAGCTTAACCCCAAATTTTGGCACCTCTCCCACCCCAACACCTCTACTGATTTCCCTCTTCCCTCCATAACCTTAACCCCAACTTTTCCCTATTCCCTCCATAACCTTTACCCCAAATTTTTGTACCTCTCTCACCCCAACACCTCTACCGATTTCCCTCTTCCCTCCGTCAGAGCTCCCATTGCCACTGCGCTAACCATCGCACGCCACCCTCTTTATTTCCCACCTCCGATGACGATACTCTCCACCACCTCCCCACCGCTCCCCTCTGTCGGAGCTCCCATCTAAGGCTACGCTTACCAATGCACAGGTGAATCTTTGATGAAGTTCCATTCTAGTTCGTTTGAGCCGATGTCAATATACATATTTCTGTGATAATTTTTTGAAGCACATGTTGTTAGGTTAGTTATTTATTATTCTTGGTTTTGGATATGTTTTCTATTTTTCTTCCTTCTGGTTGCTAAAAGTTTGTATCTTTAAATTTTTTTTACAAACTAGGATTGTGTGGTTTCATTATTTCAAGCTGGTTCTCCTTGTCTGTTGTTATTTTAGGCTTTTGAGCTCAAGTCCTTTACATCAAAGAACCAATCAGTTTTTTTGGGCAAAGTATTAATGTGGTGAAACTTTTGTCATGCCTATCTTTTGAATTTTGCAACCAAGATATGGGTATATTCTATCTTTAGCAGTAGACTTATGCATTAGTGTAGTACTATTAGTCCTATACTCCTATCCTTCATAGACTCTAAGTGATGTTGTCTGATCTGCTTGCCAGAAATATCCATGTAGTCTCGTAAAATCAAATTCTTGCATGAATTTCAGTATTAAGAAAGACACGTGCAATGTTTTTTTTCCAGCTATGCTTTCAAATGGTGTCCTCGTCTTGTGTTGTTTGGAAGTTGAAGAGTTTATTTATACATTTTGTGTGAGCTTTTGTCATGAAGATCTCTTTCAGTTCATTATATGTGTAATGTTTAAGTGGAACTTTTATTTAGTCTAAATTTGAGGATGGTTTTAAACTTATAAAGTTTTGAATGTGGACAAATAAAAAACAAGGCTGAACTTTGTGATTTCTCCATATTAATGTTTGATTCTTTGTTTTACCCGTGCTTTGTTGTCACTGCTTCAAAGAATGGAGTTTGACAACTGAAGGTGGAAATTATTATGTTGCAAGTTTGCCATCTTTAGTTTGGTTTTAAACAACTGGTGTTTTATTATTTATATGGTTATAGATAGCCTTGATTTTGGGATAGGATGGTGGAGATTTGATTGCATTAACCATAATCAAGGTGGGGACGTTGCTGCACATAATCAAAAGTTCTCTTCTCTCTATTTTTTCTGCTGGTTGTTTTTGCTGTGTTTGCATTTTAAATCAATCGTGAAAATTTAAATTGTGTAACTTAAGTTCGGATAGAGGGAGTAACACTTGCATCAATTGACGAATCAATTTTACCCTACTGCCTGCATTTTTTATTGAAAATTTATGTGTTATTAGTTCAATTTAGTGTTCAAATTAGCCTGAGGTATATCTTCTTTTCCTATTGGAGGCCTATAATGATAAGAACCCTGATGTTCGACAGGTTTGCATGTTTAATTTCTGTGATTTAATTTTGATGGATGTAAATTTGCTCCAGTACTAGATCTATTATGCATTATTTGATTCACCATTGCACCTATCGACTTTTTCTTTGAGAACTGATGTAGCATAGGGTGAATTGACTTGGCTTAGATATATAAAAAAATCAACAAGGTGCTACATTTAAGCGAACGTGAACATGTTGTTTGAGTTAGTTGACTTGTGACCCCTTGTGTGACCTGATGTTCATCATGCATTGCAGGAAGGTAGTGGAAGATGTCCCTCGAGGTGTACATGTAAACTTTTTGAAAGCATAATAGAGTTTGCACAGGTAGGCTCTTGAAGATCTTCCGAGACTTCATGTTGCTGAGGAGTAAGCAGTTGAAGAGGGAGGTGGAGTTGAAATGTATGTGCTGGAAGATGCTGGTCATTGGGTAAACCAAAGAGAGCTTCTTCTATGAGAATCTTGTACTGGGTTCCAACACGTTCTTGGAGGTACTAGTAGCGTCACCTTAGCCTAAAAAAATGAATCATATTTCTCGTACTATTGCAGAAACAATACACTCTTTTTATAAGGATGGATGAAGTTATATTTTATATAGTTAAGGGTGAATTAAACCATGAATATGCTAGGTTATCCATGTTGGAGACGTTGAATACACTGATATTTTTGCAACGTGTAGGTACATGCAACCCTGATGGATTATTCAAGATTCTTTCATTCTCATTCCAAGGATTTTAGCCACTTCCTGGCAATAGTTCTGCTTCAAACGAATATCTCTTTAACCACAATGGGTAATCATTCTTACTGTCCATCTTGTTCTTGTCGATCATTTTTCCAGAATCATTAGATTTTTTCACTAACCACTTGTACCTTTCTTTACCTCCGATTCAGAATCTGGGAATTATAATTACTGCTGATAGGTTCGGTTCTCCCAACTATGTACTCATTTAATCTTTGTATTTGCAAGAGTAGAGAAGAAACTGAGATTCTAGAGCTGTAAGTGAAGGCATTGCACTATAAATTGTGCTACAGTAGTTTTATTATTGTATAATTAGGACTATTATTATTGTCGTAGTCGTGCGAGACAAGGTGTTTGTATACATTAATGTGGAAATAAATTATTAATTTTGTGAAGTTGATTTTATTATTAAATTAATGTGGAATAAAATTTTTAATTTTGAGTCTTTTTCCCTTTCTCTGAAAGCGGCAGCGCGCTGCAGCTTTTCGAGGAATGGATTTTTTTTCATCATCGTAAATAAATTAGCACCGATTGAAAAATGGGTGCTAAATTAGCACCGGTTGAAAAACCGGTGCTAATTTAGCACCGGTTGAAGAATCGGTGCTAACAAAAAAAACCGGTTATTTGGCAGAAGTTGACCGGGAGAAGTTTCCATGGGATCATGCCTATTATGCAAGTTCATTTAGAGATACCCTAATATTATTCACACTGTAATGACCAAGACTTTCCGATTTAGGAATGACCGGAAGAAAAGGCAACATCATCCGTCATTGGTATTAGTATTTCCATTTATACCCTTATGATAAGCTTCATCGGACTGATGATTTCCACAACATAGAATCAAATGAAATTCTTTATTATATGGTTTTAATGAAAATAGACTATAATAAAATTGTGTCCATCAGATTTTAGAAAGCGCATGTACGTGGTGTAGAGTAAAATATAGATGGTTACTTATAAGTAGACAAAGGCTTATTTGGTAGAAGTTGACTGGAAATGTTTCCATGGGACGACGCCCTTTATGTAATCATTCTTGATGATTATAAGTTTGAACGAAGATGGAAAAGTAGGTTCCTTTTTTTTAAAATAAAACCACCTGTGATGGTGGGGGGTTAGGCGGACCCCTACCTGTTTATTAATAAAAAAGTGAAAAGGTACACTCAAAGAGGGGGGCATGAAAACCATACCTCGGAAGATATCTGATGATCTTTGAGATCTATACAAAACCTGTAGCTATCTTAAAAGATCAAATAGATACCAATAAGAAAAAGCGGCAAAAACCGCAATACATAGTTGACCAATTAACCTAGTCTAACATGGGGAATTCCTTTCGCGTCAAGCCTTACTTGTCCAGCTACCAAAAAGGGTAAACCTGCAAATCATAATAATTCTTTACCTGATTTCGAGCTACCAGTTTAGCAAGTGAATCTGCTGGAGCATTTGCCTCTCTGAAGATGTGGTTCAAAGAGTAGTTAACTCCAGCTAGGAGGTTGCATATCTCCCTGATTGTTGGCAGTAGTTTCCAAGGTATCTTTAGCTGTTGCTGTAGCATCCCAATCAGATTACTTGAGTCTAATTCAATTTCCACCTTTGAGATGCGTTTGTCACGAACCAGGAGAACACCTTGAAGTAGAGCAATGGCTTCGGCCGGCAAAACTGAATCAGCCAAGATAGTTTTGGCAAGAGCAGCTGTAACTTTGCCAGCATTATCTCGGATTATGCAACCGATGCCGGCAGTGCCATTTTGAAAAAAGGAGCCATCAGTGTTGAGTTTAAAAGCTGACGGAAAAGACCATTTGCAAATTCTGGGAGGTCTCTGTGTAGAGGTTTTATGGTTGTACAGTGTAGGTGTTGGAGTGAGTGTCCATCTGATGTCCATTTTGTGGGCTAAAACTGTGTCGTTAATGTGGAGTAGGATTCATTTAAAAATGCTCATGACTTCAAGTTTGGAACCATCAAAAGTGTAGGCGCAACGGGCACACTACAGGTGCCAATTAACCACACAAGGAATGATACGGATCAGTTTAGCAGGGAGGTCATTAAAGGCGGATGTATTCCAATAGAAATAAAACCTGTCCCACGGGAGTTGGAAAGTAGAGCAAGGCATGTTAAAAACTGAATTTACCAGATTCCAGATTTTGTTGACCTCTGGGCAAGAGTTAAAACAGTGGTGAAGAGTTTCTGAGTTATTGAAACAGAAACATCATCGTGACGGTAGGTGAAAATAGAAGTCCTCTAGGACATCCGGTAGGGCAATTAGTCGATTTAGAAGTTTCCAGTTAAATAAACTGATTTTCTTGGGTAGAAGTGTTGACCAGAGATGGGTGAAGGAAGGAATCTTTGTTTTCTTCTTCCAGGAAAAGTAGGTTCCTTCCGGTATGGACCGGTTCACGCTTTTACTTTCACGTATGGGTCAAGTTCTTAATTTTGGAACTATATAGAAGGCCCCCTCACTAATGTGAGATATGTGGAAATGTAAATTTAGAGATACCCCAATTTTAATCACACTGTCATGACAAAGATGTTCCGATTTAGGAATGATCGGATGAAAGAACAACGCCGTCCTTCTTTAGTATTAGTATTTCCATTTATACCCTTATGATAAGCTTCATCAGACTGATGATTTCCACCACATAGAATCAAATGAAATTCCTTATTCTATTGTTTTAATTAAAATATAATATAATAAAATCCCGTCCAACAGATTTTAGAAAGTGCATATATGTTGTGTAGAATAATCAAATATGGTTAGTTATAAGTAGACAAAGGCTTATTTGGTAGAAGTTGACGGGGAGAATTTTCCATTGGATCACGCATGTTATGTAATCATTCTCGATGATTGCAAGTTTGACAGAGGATGGAAAATTACGTACCTTCCGGTATGGATCAGTTCACAATTTTACGTCCACGTACGTGTCAAGTTCTTGATTTTTGAACTAAATATGATATCCCTTTGCTAATGTGGGGGGTGTGGAAATGCAAATTTAGAAATACCCTAATCTTATTCACATTGTATTAACAAACAATTTATGATTTAGGAATGACCGGATGAAAGGGCAACGTCGCCTATCATTACTATTAGTATTTCCATTTATACCCATGTGATAAGCTTCATAGGAACGATGATTTCCAGCACCTAAAATTAAATGAAATTCCTTTTTCTATGGTTTTAATGAAAATACAATATAATAAACGTGATTTTAGAAAGCGTGTGTACGTAAAGTAAATTATAGATGGTTACTTATAAGTAGACAAAATTTATTTGGTAGCAGTTTACTGGGAGAAGGTTACATGGGATCACACCTATTCTGCAATCATTCTTGATAATTATAAGCGTGACCGAGGGTGGAGAAGTATGTACCTTCCGGTATGTGCTGGTTATGAATTTTCCGTCCATCCATATGCCAATTCATAATTTTTGAACTAAATATAAGGTCCCTTCGCCAATGTGGGAGATGTGGAAATGGAAATTTAGAGATACCCTAATATTATTCACACTGTAATGACCAAGATTTTCCAATTTAGGAATGACCGGATGAAAGGGCATCGTTGTCCGTCATTAGTATTAGTATTTCCATTTATACCCTTATGATAAGCTTCATCAGACTGATGATTTTCACAACATAGAATCAAATGAAATTCTTTATTATATGGTTTTCATGAAAATGGAATATAATAAAATCACGTCCATTTGATTTTAGAAAGCGCACGTACGTGGTGTACAGTAAATTATATATGGTTACTTATAAGTAGCCAAAGTTTATTTGGTAGCTGTTTACTGGGAGAAGGTTCCATGGGATCACGCCTATTATGCAATCATTCTCGATGATTATAAGTATGACCGAGGATGGAAAAGTATGTAAATTCCGGTATGTGCTGGTTAATGATTTTGCATCCATGTACATGCTAAGTTCTTAATTTTTGAACTAATTATAAGAACCCTTCGCTAATGTGGAAGATGTGGAAATGGAAATTTGGATATACCATAATATTATTCACACTTTAAAGACCAAGACTTTCCGATTTAGGAATGACCGGAAGAAAGGGCAACGCCATCCGTTATTAGAATAAGTATTTCCATTTATACCCTTATGATAAGCTTAATCGGACTGATGATTTCCACAACATAGAATCAAATGAAATTCTTTATTATATGGTTTTAATGAAAATAGAATATAATAAAATTGTGTCCATCAGATTTTAGAAAGCGCATGTACGTGGTGTAGAGTAAATTATAGATGGTTAATTATAAGTAGACTAGGAAAGGTTTCCATGGGATGATGCACTTTATGTAATCATTCTTGATGATTATAAGTTTGAACGAAGATGGAAAAGTAGGTTCCTTCCGGTATGGACCAGTTCACGATTTTACTTTCACGTATGGGTCAACTTCTTAATTTTTGAACTAAATAGAAGGCCCCCTCGTTAATGTGGGATATGTGGAAATGTAAATTTAGATATACCCCAATTTTAATCACACTGTCATGACAAAGATATTCCGATTTAGGAGTGACCGGATGAAAGAACAACGTTGTCCTTCTTTAGTATTAGTATTTCCATTTATACCCTTGTGATAAGCTTCATCAGACTGATGATTTCCACCACATAGAATCAAATGAAATTCCTGATTCTATGGTTTTAATTAAAATAGAATATAATAAAATCACGTCCAACAGATTTTAGAAAGCGCATATATGTTGTGTAGAATAATCAAAGATGGTTAGTTATAAGTAGACAAAAGCTTATTTGGTAGAAGTTGACGGGAAGAAGTTTCCATTGGATCACGAATGTTATGTAATCATTCTCGATGATTACAAATTTGACAGAGGATGGAAAATTACGTACCTTTCGATATGGATCGGTTCACAATTTTACGTCCACGTACGTGTCAAGTTCTTAATTTTTGAACTAAATATGATATCCCTTTGCTAATGTGGGGGATGTGGAAATGCAAATTTAGAAATACCCTAATCTTATTGACATTGTATTGACAAAAAATTTATGATTTAGGAATGACCGGATGAAAGGGCAACGTCGCCTATCATTACTATTTGTATTTCCATTTATACCATGGTGATAAGCTTCATCGGACCGATGATTTCCCGCACCTAGAATTAACTGAAATTCATTTTTCTATGGTTTTAAAGAAAATACAATATAATAAATTTACGTCCATCAGATTTTAGAAAGCGCATGTACGTGGTGTAAAGTAAATTATAGATGGCTACTTATAAGTAGACAAAAGTTTATTTGGTAGCAGTTTACTGGGAGAAGGTTACATGGGATCACGCCTATTATGCAATCATTCTTGATGATTATAAGCGGGACCGAGGATGGATAAGTATGTACCTTCCGGTATGTGCCGGTTATTAATTTTACGTCTATATATATACCAAGTTCTTAATTTTTGAACAAAATATAAGGTCCCTTCGCCAATGTAGGAGATGTGCAAATGGAAATTTAGAGATACCCTAATATTATTCACACTGCAATGACCAATATTTTCCAATTTAGGAAAGACCGGATGAAAGGGCATCGTCGTCCGTCATTGGTATTAGTATTTCCATTTATACCCTTATGATAAGCTTCGTCAGACTGATGATTTCCACAACATAGAATCAAATGAAATTCTTTATTATATGGTTTTAATGAAAATAGAATATTATAAAATCACGTCCATTTATTTTTAGAAAGCGCATGTACGTGGTGTACAGTAAATTATTGATGGTTACTTGTAAGTAGACAAAAGTTTATTTGGTAGCTATTTACTGGGAGAAGGTTCCATGGGATCACGCCTATTATGAAATCTTTCTTGATGATTATAAGTATGACCGAGGATGGAAATGTATGTAAATTCCGGTATGTGCTAGTTAATGATTTTGCGTCCATGTACATGCCAAGTTTTTAGTTTTTGAACTAAATATAAGATCCCTTCGCTAATGTGGAAGATATGGAAATGGAAATTTAGAGATACCCTAATATTATTCACACTGTAATGACCAAGACTTTTTGATTTAGGAATGACCGGAGGAAAGGGCAACGTCATCCGTCATTAGTATTAGTATTTCCATTTATACCCTTATGATAAGCTTCATCGGACTGATGATTTCCACAACATAGAATCAAATGAAATTCTTTATTATATGGTTTTAATGAAAATAGAATATTATAAAATCACGTCCATTTATTTTTAGAAAGCGCATGTACGTGGTGTATAGTAAATTATAGATGGTTACTTGTAAGTAAACAAAAGTTTATTTGGTAGCTATTTACTGGGAGAAAGTTCCATGGGATCACGCCTATTATGCAATATTTCTTGATGATTATAAGTATGACCGAGGATGGAAAAGTATGTAAATTCCGGTATGTGCTGGTTAATGATTTTGCGTCAATATACATGCCAAGTTTTTAATTTTTGAACTAAATATAAGATCCCTTCGCTAATGTGGATGATGTGGAAATGGAAATTTAGGGATACCCTAATATTATTCACACTGTAATGACCAAGACTTTCCAATTTAGGAATGACCAGAGGAAAGGACAACGCCATCCGTCATTAGGATTAGTATTTCCATTTATACCCTTATGATAAGCTTCATCAGACTGATGATTTCCACAATATATAATCAATTGAAATTCTTTATTATATGGTTTTTAATGAAATAGAATATAATAAAATTGTGTCCATCGGATTTTAGAAAGCGCATGTACGTGGTGTAGAGTAAATTATATATGGTTATTTATAAGTAGACAAGGGCTTATTTGGTAGAAGTTGACTGGGAAAGGTTTCCATTGGATCACGCCCTTTATGTAATCATTCTTGATGATTATAAGTTCGAACGATGGAAAAGTAGGTTCCTTCCGATATGTACAGGTTCACGATTTTACTTTCACGTATGGGTCAACTTCTTAATTTTTGAACTAAATAGAAGCCCCCCTCGCTAATGTGGGACATGTGGAAATGCAAATTTAGAGATACCCCAATTTTAATCACACTGTCATGACAAAGTTGTTCCGATTTAGGAATGACCGGATGAAAGCACAACGCCGTCCATCTTTTGTATTAGTATTTCCATTTATACCCTTAAGATAAGCTTCATCGGACTGATGATTTCCACCACATAGAATCAAATGAAATTCCTGATTCTATGGTTTTAATTAAAATATAATATAATAAAATCACGTCCAACAGATTTTAGAAAGCGCATATATGTTGTGTACAATAATCAAAGATGGTTAGTTATAAGTAGACAAAGGCTTATTTGGTAGAAGTTGACGGGGAGAAGTTTCCATTGGATCACGCATGTTATGTAATCATTCTCGATGATTACAAGTTTGACCGAGGATGGAAAATTATGTACCTTCCGGTATGGATCGGTTCACAATTTTACGTCCACGTACGTGTCAAGTTCTTAATTTTTGAACTAAATATGATATCCCTCTGCTAATGTGGGGGATGTGGAAATGCAAATTTAGAATTACCCTAATCTTATTCACATTGTATTGACAAAAAGTTTATGATTTAGGAATGACCGGATGAAAGGGCAACGTCGCCTATCATTACTATTAGTATTTGCATTTATACCCATGTGATAAGCTTCATCAGACCAATGATTTACAACACCTAGAATTAAATGAAATTCCTTTTTCTATGGTTTTAATGAAAATACAATATAATAAAATCACGTCCATCAGATTTTAGAAAGCGCATGTACGTGGTGTAAAGTAATTATAGATGGTTACTTATAGGTAGACAAAAGTTTATTCGGTAGCAGTTTACTAGGAGAAGGTTACATGGGATTACGCCTATTATGCAATCACTCTTGATGATTATAAGTGTGACCGAGGATGGAAAAGTATGTACCTTCCGGTATGTGCTTGTTAATGATTTTACGTCCTTGTACATGCCAAATTCTTAATTTTTAAACTAAATATAAGGTCCCTTCGCCAATGTGGGAGATGTCGAAATGGAAATTTAGAGATACCCTAATATTATTCACAATGTAATGACCAAGATTTTCCGATTTAGGAATGACCGGATGAAAGGGCATCGTCGTCCGTCATTAGTATTAGTATTACCATTTATACCCTTATGATAAGCTTCATCGGACTGATGATTTCCACAACATAGAACCAAATAAAATTCTTTATTATATGGTAAAAATGAAAATAGAATAAAATAAAATTGTATCCATAAGATTTTAGAAAGCGCATGTACGTGGTGTAGAGTAAACTATAGATGGTCACTTATACAAGACAAAGGATTATTTGGTAGAAGTTGACTGGGAAAGGTTTCTATGGGATCACGCCCATTATGAATTCATTCTTGATGATTATAAGTTCGAACGAGGATGGAAAAGTAGGTACCTTCCAGTATGGACCGGTTCACGATTTTACTTTCACGTATGGGTTAAGTTCTTAATTTTTGAATTAAATATAAGGCCTCCTCGCTAATGTGGGATATGTGAAAATGCAAATTTAGAGATGCCCTAATTTCATTCACACTGTCATGGCCAAGATGTTCCAATTTAGGAATGACCGGATGAAAGCACAACGTCGTCCGTCTTAGTATTAGTATTTCCATTTATATCCTTAAGATAAGCTTCGTCGGACTGATGATTTCCACCACATAGAAGTTTGCAAAGGCTTATTTGGTTGAAGTTGGCTGGGAGAAGTTTCCATTGGATTAAGCCTATTATGTAATCATTCCCGGTGATTTTAAGTTTGACCTATGATGGAAAAGTAGGTATATTCCGGTGTGGACCAGTTAACGATTTTACTTCCACGTACGGGTCATGCTTTTAATTTTTGAACGAAACATAAGGTTCCTTCGCTAATGTGGGAGATGTGGAAATGCATATTTAGAGATACCCAAAGTTCTTAATTCACACTGTAATGATCAGCCTCTGTTACTTCCTCCTGGATACCAGTTAAGTCCTCCTGCTGGTCCTGTAAAATAGCAAATCTATTTCCCACTCGACCATGAGGGGAGTTAACAGTAAACTTTTGTATGTCCAGAGATAAATTATGTTTCTCCAAATGTATATCATCACTGGCATATATCCTTGGAGTAAAATTTATGTGAGCAGAGTCTTGGATTAGCTTCTTCAAAGAGTTATCAAAACTATCATTAGCATTAGGAGCAGAGGATTTGTCAGGTGTGTTATGAAGCTGTGAATGAGATAACTCAATGATAGGTGTGGATTGAGGGTTATGAGATGAGGATATTATATCCACAGAGTCAAGGGTCTTATCCATCTCCATGAGAATTTGATCAGGCTGTTCATCAGTAAGGATCAAGGGAGGGGTATCAAATATTTTTCCAGTTGGCTGCCACAGAGCCTGATTACTTTTCCTAATTTCTTCTTGAGGTTTAACAATGCGGTTAGGGGGAAAAGCTCTACATTGGGCCATAGAATGACCTAGCTTCGAGCAGTGATCACAGTACAATGGGATGTCCTCATACTCAATTTGATATTTCTGATTGTTAGTGACAGATCCCAAGCGAATATGAGAGCATAATGGTTTTTGCAAATCAATTTCAACACATAACTTAATGGCCGAGGGCCTTGTGAGCATGTCAGTGGCCATGTCATTTTTTATAAAGCTCCCAATACTGTTACCGATAGATTCAATTGAAGCCGAGTTATAGTAGTATAGGGGAACCTCTCTAATGATACACCATACAGGAACTATAGGAGATTCCTTATGAATTGAGAATTCGGGGGTCCATTCTAGGAGTTTGAGTAAAATGCCACTAAAATTCCACACTCCCTTCATCCAGCAACGCTGGTAGTCATTAAGCAGTTCAAATCGAATAAGAACATGCTTATAATCTAAAGAACCGAGTTGGTACTTACCTGAGAAACCAACAGTTCTGAAGAATTGCTCAAGTTGTTCCATGGAGCACCTTCCTTTCGTGAATTTTCCTACTAGCACGTTTGCATAGTGGGAGGATAGTTTAGCAATATGCTCTTTGGAATATAAGCATGCTACATCACCAAGGTGTTGGGATTTGGGTATTATCTCAGGGTTGTTGGGTAAGGTCTTGCTTAGGGGAGGTGATTTGCTCTGTAGAGCAGCGGCAAAGGATAGCTGGATTGGAGGTGTTTGGATTGGGTTACCGTTGTCAGGGATGGGAGGATTTGGAGTGGTCGCCATGACTACCCCCCAGCGCACACGCCGGAGGAAAATCGATACCACTGATTATCCGAATCCGGATTGGGGACGATGAACTGAAGAATTGGGATTAAGGAAGAAGGAAGAAATGAAATCGCACCAGTATCGCACCTTATCGCACACAGTAACAGTAAATATTGCCGTTGATTTAAAGGTTGTTATGTCCTGGCAATGATCGTTTTGGACTTTCTTTGGTGTTGTCTCATCTCCAATCGTCTTCTTCGCTGAATGCTCCCTTTACTTGCCGATCTCAGCCTCAAAAGATCTCCCTTCCTTATTCATATTCTGCATCGTCTCTATCATCATCTAGCAATGTTTGCTCGCTCGTTTAAGCTACACTTGGAAGTTGGATAACATTTCCTTCACCGAAAGATTGACTCGAGTGTTGGCCGATTCCATTGATTGATTCAATTTCACATTATTTCCCTCCAAGTTATCCAAAAACTTCTTTGATTGATCCTCCACAACTTGTGAAAGACCCGTAACATGAGTTTCTGAGTCCTTCACGTGATTTTTGAAAACTTTCATGTGTGTGTTATCCGCCAGCACAACCAAGGATTGAGGTGCTCTGATACCACTTGTAATGAATCCAAAGAATTAATGAAGACTTAATTGGTCATTTTTTGAAGAACCCAAAAATTGAGATGAGAAAATAGAAGAATTTGGGATAAGAATCAAAAGGCTATGATCTGCAAATTCACAAACCAATAGATGATCAATTCCTCCTCTAAACTGTGATCTTATAGCTAATTTGTAACTATTTCTCTAACAGAATAATAACCAACAATTAGTTGGTTACCAACAAAATAGAACCTTCATATTGCAGCTGGGTTATTTGAATGCCACCTGAGCTGATCTTCTGCTTTGGTGAAGAAGAACGCTGGCTATGGAAAAGATTAATAATCCCTTTTGTTCCTGACACAACATAAGGGTATCATACGAAATGTACATAAATGTTCAGATGGTTCGCTAAATCTTTCTGACTTATTATGTTCGGGGAACATCCCATTTAGCTTTAGTGCACTAAAAGGTAAATTAAATAAGTGTGCTTTTCTGCGGTCCTGTACAAAAAATCTCTTATTTCCTTCCATCAGTTTCATGAACCACCCTTCAGAAGCATAAATTCCTTTGAGATAAGATTGAAGGAAAATAAAAATGTAAACTTTGAGCAATGGTCCCTACTGAGCCCAAAGGGGGTAGAAGGCCCAGAACACTAGCAAAATTGTATGGGCTGAGCGAAAAGCAGAAGAAGGTGGGTAACAACCCACGAACCGATAATGAAGGAAACCCATTCGTGGCTCACAAACCAAATTTATAGGACACATGATCATACACAACAGGGACATAATTGTACACATGACACAAAAATCTGGATAAAGCGAAGCCACAACCATTGTGTATTATGAAAAGAAGAAGAGAAGATGGAAAAATGTAAGGGTAGCTAGACTAGAGCAAGTTAATTGGAAATGTATAATACTTACTTGAGCGTCGGAGTGTCTTCCTAGGAACCCATTCCATGAGGTGCATTTTAGTGATCACAGTCAGCTAGTCGGGCGAAGGAATACCACAACATTGGCGCCGACTATGGGGATGAAATTTTCTTTTCAGTCAGCCATTCCCAACGGAGGTGATAATGCTGTTCATTAGAAGTGAAAGGAGTCATAATCATCACACACGGGAGCAACTAGTGGAGAAAGATGAAAGCATGCATCCCCACAAGGGTCAAGTTTCAAACCAAAAAATGAGCAACAACACATCAATCACAACACATAGGAGGAAAAAGAAGCAGAGCCTCCTAATATGAACATGGAAAAGGAAAAAAAGAGAGCGTTCACATCCTTTTTAAAGCACACAAGGATCAATTGTATAACCAGTTCCTAGCAACTCTCAAGCCAACACTCCCAAAGGTAAGTAATAAACCTGCTCAAAATAAGGACGAGCGTAAATACGGGAAGGAATTGAGAGACATAGTCGTGGAAGACGATGCAGACAAATCATCCCTCGCACCACATCTTTGCAACTTCAAGATGACCAAACACTTCAAGATGCCATTGCATGTCAAAATTTATGATGGGACAACCAACCCAAAAGAGTTTTTGCATTTTTATCAAAATAGAATGAGGTTCTGCGATGCCGAAGTTGAGGTGGTGTGCAAGGTGGTCCCCATATTCTTATCAAGAACGACAATCACATGGTACGAGGACTTACGAAATGGAAGCATCACGTCCTGGGCACAATCACATGGCTCACAATAAGGACGAGCGTAAATACAGGAAGGAATTGAGAGACATAGTCGTGGAAGACGATTCAGACAAATCATCCCTCGCACCACATCTTTGCAACTTCTAGATGACCAAACACTTCAAGCTGCCATTGCATGTCAAAATTTATGATGGGACAACCAACCCAAAAGAGTTTTTGCTTTTTTATCAAAATAGAATGAGGTTCTGCGATGTCGAAGTTGAGCTGGTTTGCAAGGTGGTCCCCATATTCTTATCAAGAACGACAATCACATGGTACGAGGACTTACGAAACGGAAGCATCACATCCTGGGTTGAACTCTTAGACATTTTCTTTGGTCCTTTCTACCAAAAACAGAGGTTGACAAAGACAATTGCAGATTTGAACAATATAACGCAGCGAAGCGATGCAAGTAGGTTCGTTACAGAAAGCTTACATGTTTGAGATCTATCTTTCCAATCCTCTTTAAGCGTGTTCATGGGAGGTAAGCGATCTGAGGAGTTTTTCAAGGAGCTAACAAAAAACATACCGGAAAACCTGAGAGACCTAGAGAGAATGATAGAACAATGTGTGCGAACCGAGGAAGCCAATATCGCATAATCGAGAGAGAGCGAGGTGAGAAAAGGGTGATGGATGACTCCGAGAAAGGCTTCACTAATAAAGGAAAAGGAAATTTTACCTTTAAGGGAAGAGAAAAATGAGCGCAAAGAATCCTACCTCAGGAGACTCCGCTAACAAAATTGCGGAAACAGATTTGGCTTGTGAATAAAGACCTATTTTGCGAATTGGTACCAATGGCAGCACCTCCAGAAAAAATATCAAGAGAGTATTATTGTCTTTTCAACAAAGACCATAGCCACGATGTTGAGTACTGTAGAGATTTGCAAAGGCAGATAGAGGAAAATCTGCAAAATGGACACCTTGGACAGTACATAGAAGAAGAAAGTGTTCAAAGATACAATGAAACAAGAAAGGTAGGGAGCCTTGTGCCTAAGGCGCATCCTACAACGACCGTTCACAGCATAAATTAGAATATACCAAATGTCGTAAACTACAATGATGACATGCCTAATGCAGCTCCGAAAAAAGTGGTCTTCTCTAAACATTGATCAATGGAATCCCTATCAAATAATGCTTGGAAAGCTAAGGCCAGATACTCGCCTCCGCATGAGCCTCTGGATAAATTAATGTGTATGGAGGAAACAATCACATTTAGCGAGGATGATAGTGTCCCTAATGCTTCACCGCACAATGACCCAATGGTCATTATTGCTAAAATCGAGAATGCAACTGTTCTTAGAGTCTTTGTGGATGATGGAAGTGTTGTGGAAATCCTCTTTGTAGATTACTTTGACAAACTAGGATTCAAGAAAGCTGATTTGAAAAATCTCCATCTGCGCTCGTGGGAATCACAGGTAGCGCAAAAAATCCACTGGGCAACATTCAGCTCCCCGTCACAATTGGCAAGAATGGGAAGAACTGCACCATAATATGTGACTTTATGGTCATGGATGCCCCAAGTTCATTTAATGCCATCATAGGTACACCATGGATGAATAAATCAAAGGCAATATGGTCTCCATATCACCTGGTCATGAAATTCCCAACCCCACATGGAGTTGCAATGGTAAGGGAAACCAACAGACTGCTAGGCATTAATGCATGGGCATCGCCATGAAGGCAGGTAAAACAGTGGAGCAACCAAAGATGGTTAGCACTATTACTAATAGGGACTCACTAAACCAGGTCTACCATCCATTAGAAATTGGTGAAGAAACCAAAGATCTCAGGGTTTGAAATCCTCACATTTTTGGAAGCTTACAAAGGATATCATCAAATACTGATGAACCCAATAGGTACAGAAAAGACAGATTTTATAATGAGCTTTGGGATATTGTGTTATGAAAATATGCCATTTGGGTTAAAAAATGTGGGAGCAACATACCAAAGAGTAGTCGAACAAGCATTCCATAGCCAGATCGGACGTAGTGTGGAAGTATGTGTAGATAATATAACTATCAAGAGTAAGTGAGCTAGGGACTTCGCAGATAACTCAAAGGAAACACTTGATATATTGAGCACAGTTGGAAAGAAGTTAAATTCTAAGTGCACAATAGTGATACGGGCATGTAAATTTCTAGGATATAAAGTATCCTCAAAGGGGATCAAGGCTAACCCAGAAAAGATACAAGCGATCAACAACCTTCCCGAACAGTGAAGGAAGTCTAAGTCTTAACGAGATCACTTACCGCACTAAATAGATTTGTCTCTAAAGTAGCAGAAAAACACTTCTCCTTTTTTGAAATTCTCAAAACGGCTAGGAAGTTTAGTTGCAGCGAAGAATGCCAAACAGCGCATCAATCGTTGAAAAGTAAACTTCAGGAACTCCCGACACTTAAACCGCCAATTCAAGGAGAAACACTATACATGTATTTGGCAGTTTCAGTTAACGTTGTAAGCTCAGTATTGGTAAGAAAAGAAGGCCAAAACCAGATACAAGTATTTTACACCAGCAGAATACTGCAGCAGACAGAAAAGGGCATACCTCCCCATTCAAAGGTTAACCTTGGCATTGATATATTTGTCTACGAGGCTTAGAACCTATTTCTAAAGTTATATAATCATTGTTTATATGGACTATCCGATCAAGAACATCTTAAGCAAGCCGGAGTCGTCTAGGAGGATGAGCAAATGGGCTCTGGAATTAGGGTAGTTTGAGATTTACTTTAAACCATGAACATCGATCAAAGCAGAAACGCTAGCTGACTTCATTTTTGAGATGGTAAGCACGGGAGAGCAGCAAGAAAATGCACCATAGTTTTTGGAAAACGATAAAGGCAAGGCTAAGTAGGAAGATGTCGCATGGAAACTATTCGTTGACGGGGCATCATGAAAGGATGGTTGCGAAGCGGGACTACGATTGATTAACCCCAAACGGGGGAAAATACAGATATTCACTTCGCTTAGACTTCTTACTCACCAATAATGAAGCTGAGTATGAAGGTATAGAGTGTACAAGAATTTGGTGACTCACAAATAGTGGTGCAACAAGGCAGATGCTCTAAGCAAATCAGCAACAACGGGGTTTGAATCACTAGCTGAACACAAGGAGGTTAAGGTGAAGGCCATTCTAACTAGAACTACGGAAAGGATAACGGTGTCAGAAGTTCAAGAGCAAAATGAAAATTGGATGAGAATACTTAATCAATACTTCAATAAAGGAAAGCTACCAGTAGATAAGATTCAAGCAAGGAAGTTAGAGATATGGTCCCGTAATTATGCCTTTGAGGACGGAAAGTTGTACAAAAAAGGATACTTATCCCTATAGATAAAGTTTGTAGGACCACTGCATGCATCGAAATCTTAAAGGAAACACATGAAGGATTATGCAGCTCGCACCAAGGGTCTCGAACGATTGCAAAGAAGATTATTCGAGCTGGATATTATTGGCCAACAATGTTCAATGATGTGTACAACTTCATTTGTGAATGCAAAATCTGTCAGATGAATGGCCCAACATCCCACAAGCCTTAGTCGGTATTAAAAGAAGAATATAGACCTTGGTCTTTTGATAAATGAGGAACTGACCTCGTTGGCCCATTTCCAAAAGGCGCTAGTGGCTCAATGTTTCTTATCATGGTGGTTGATTATTTCACAAAGTGGGTAGTAGTAAAACCTCTAGGCGAGTGACAATAGAGGTAGCTAGGAAGTTCGTATGGAAGAACATAGTTTGTCGCTTTGGGGTACCAAAAACCATCGTTACCGATAATAGCACTCAGTTTACAAGTGGACTTTGCACATAATGGCATTCCAGGCTAGGAATCACACAGAAGTTCACTTTAGTAGCTCATCCCCAAGCGAACGGTTGGGTGAAAGTCACTAACAGAACAATTGTTCAGGGCATTCAAAATAGGCTGGAGGAAAAACGGACGGGATGGGTCAACAAAGTACCCAACACTTTATGGGCTTAGAAAACTATAGTTAGAGAACCAACTAGAGAAACATTGTACAACATAGCATATTAGCACAAAGCGATAATACCGATTGAAATTGAACAGGCAAGCCTTTGAGTTAAGAGGTACAACAAAGACATTAACTTAGACAAAGTAAAGCTAAATATTGACAAGCTCAAAGAAAATAGAGACAGAGCGGCGATCAAAGAAGCTAGGTACAAGGAGAAGATGGCTAAAGCTTATAATCATAGGGTGAAGGAAATGCAATTCCAAATCGGTGACCTTGTGCTATAAAAGAATGAAGCTAATTTGCACAAGAATGTGGGAAATTATGCCCAAAGTGGGAAGGGTCGTACAAGATAACGAAGGCGCACAGGTCAAACTACTACAAGTTGGAAAGAATGGATGGTAGCAGCGTTCCAAACACCTGGCACATAGTTAACTTAAGAAAGTTTTATGTGTAAAAAAGAAGAAGCAATAGGATAAGCTAGCCCCCATGTATAGAAACCATGAAATTATCATGGTTGGTGTTCATTCCATCATTTTGTTATGAAGGAGAGATTATCACAGCTTGAAGTAAAATCATTCTTTCCACAAACTTCTTTTTGCATTTTCAAATTTCAATCCGGTTACAAAGAGTTAGTAGCATAAATACCGCTAACTACATGGCTCCAAAGGAAACATATGTTTAAATAAGTCTTGAACTTGTGAACAAGGCAGATTTACCCATAAGCGAAGTGAAAATGAGCTACGGGGAGTGTGAGAGAGCCCTCGTAAAAAACCATGACGTAGAAGGTACTGCATTTCCATTTTAACCACATTTGGCACAGTTGGCTCAAACCCTTATGGCCACTAGACTCAAGATTTCCCCTCCATCGATGTCCCTCAGAGGATTCCTCAACCATCGATGGGAGTTCAAACCTCGATGCTCTTGGTGGTACCAGAGAGATCCCAACCCCGGATGGTACCAAGAGTATCTTATCATGGGCACTAAGGAATAGGCGTCAAGCTCGACCAAAGCCACTTTCCGGGATCTCAGGCGAGGGTTGGTTTATTCGACACTAACTTTGACACCACCATTTTTGAACTGTGAGATTCCCTAGACGTTGGCCTAAACTTGAGGATTACACATTGGAAGTGAAGGCCGGGGATAATTTCGGCCTCTGATTTCGGACCCAGCTCTGTATCTGTGTTATCCGGTGTATATACCTTATTAACATCCTTTGATGGGAAGAGCTTGGCCTCATTCTGGGTATATGGCACAGTAACAGATATATCAGGTTCCTTAAGTGGGCACCTCTCAGGTTTGGAATCAATACATGGACCCACAAATGGGATGACCTGGTAATGATGTTTGAGATACCCTAACTAGGGAATTTGATAGGTTGATTTTCACCTCGGGACAGGTGGCCGCCTCCCCTTTCAGCATGTGGATCATGGATACTCAATGGCTGGTGGATATAAAGCCTTCGGATGGACTTCCCACCTACATTGGGGGCATAGACCACTGAGAATTCATACAGACCTTCCTCAGTCTTATGAACTTCCAAGGCTTTAATGCGCATCCATAGTCTCGTGGGAAGCTACCTTTGAGGGAAAGCTCAAGAATGGTTCAACAAGTTGTACAAAGGATCGTTGCATAGTTACAGAGATTTTGGAAGATCCTTGCTAAGGAAATTCTTTCAGAAGAACCAGTTCAACAATATGTTAGCCAAGTTGCACTGAAGCAAACGAAGAATAGGAGAGTCCACTGAGACATTCTATCACCAATAGGTGGACGAGAGCCTCACTCTCATCGATCGTCCAGAGAATGGAGTTATCTTGGGGTATGTACTAGGAATGTGTAATGTGGAACTTTTCAAAAGGTTGGTCTAAAAAGCCCCAGATACCTTGCAGCAATTGCAAAAAGTCATTGAGCAATCTCGAAGGTCAAAGAGGCAGCCAAAAGAAAACAAGATGGCCACAAGGCAAAAGAAAGGCAATTGTGACATGCTGATCACATGTCAAAGAAGATTGATGTTACGAGATCAATCATCGGGAGTTACACTCCTATGGCTAAGTATCGAGCAGGGCTTCACTCTATCCATCAAGGGTTGTTTAAGATTCTACCCCTAATGAAGGACTCGCCCTCAAGGAGAGTGTCAAGCAAATATTTTCAACACCATAAGGACCATGTCCATGACACGGAATATTATCACCACCTTAAATCTGAAATCAAATTATGTGTAAGATAAGGGATCCTTAGAGATTGCAAGGCAAGGCCCCGAGCCTGACAGGAGTTCTTAAACAAAAAAGGAGAACGATAACCTTGATTACCGTACCAACAAAGCTTTAGTTTAAATGATGATACTTGGAGAACGGAAAGTGACCAACAAGGAGCAGGTAGAGAACGAGGTGAAGTGCGGCCTCGAGAACAGGCCGCAGGGAATCTAGATAATTGCGGGGAAGGAAATCAGGGAGCCACTCACTGGGTGATCAGTGTTACTAATGACATCATGAGTGAAAAGTCCTTGAACAAAATATTTAAAGTCGATTCTCGATACATTCCCTCGGGTGAACCCCTGTAAAAATAGTTTTGACCTAACGAGACTATAACATTCTTAGAAGCAAATGCAGCAATGTTTTGCTCCCATGTGGAAATACATAGGTACTGATAGCCCCATTATAAGCACCAGTCAGACTACCAGTGCTAGGTACATAGATATTTTTCTTCTCTTTGCTCTCAAGTGGAAAAAAAATTAAAACGACCATTCAAAGCAGTTTCATGCAGCTTCGTTTGAAATACATAGGCACCAGCATGATCACCATAGGAACCGGTTTCTATACTAGTGCTAGGTACTTAAAATAAAATGACAAACTTGGCCCAAGTTAGAACACCCAAACCCTAATCATAAAAAACCCCAATCTCCTAATAACCCTCACTTTCTCCGTTATAATAATCCACAACAGCGTGCTTCTTTACCACCGATGCGCTCATGTGACACTCCTTCAAGCCGACTGTCTACCATGAACCAGCTCCAATGCCATCTCTCGGACCAGAAATGCCAGGTTCAAATATGCACTTTGGTCATTGGTGGGAGTTGCGAGCTCCACCTAGAACCCTGGGTTAAGCTCAGACCCGACGCGTCTCGGTAAAAACATCCACAGCGCCTTTGCTCTTTGCACCACCACTGCATTTGACAGCACCTCAGACCCTGCGTCTGACCTCACCTTGATGATTCTGGTTCTTTGATGTTCTTTCTGGGTTTATGGAGATTAGGTTCTAGTGTTTATGATAATTGATGTTGTTAATCCATGTTTAGGTCTTGTTTTTTTTATTGAATTAGGGGTCGTTAGATATTTTCAGACATATGTAATGAACTTCTAGGTTGTGGTTATGAATTTTCCAGTTTTTTTACATGAACTTCCATTTTTTGTGTTTTGTTTGTCTTATTGTTCTTTATGAATTTTTGGGGTTCATATTTTTTTTGGTGAGTTTATTCTCATTAGCCGGATTTTTTTAATGATAACCTATTTACCCGCACTGGTACCAATCACACAAGAGGTGCCACATGTAGATTTCCAGTACCGGTTCACTTTTATTTTCATTGGTACACCCAACCAGTGCTATATTTTTCTTAGCACCAGTATCGATTACCACTGTTGGAACGTAGTCACTGGTATTCCAAGGGGTCAAAATATCAGTGCCTATGGGGCAAAATACCAACCAAGACGCGGCCACATATGGCACAAAAGTTGAGGAGAAGGCTAGAATAAGTTAATCTCAGAATTCTCCATTTTTCCAGTGTTTTCCGGAACACCGGTTCTAGTCAGATTTTATTTCCTTTTATATTATAGGTAGAAGTCATGTTTTGGGATTATAATTCTCACAAATTTTTGTTTCAGACCGACTAATCGTTAGGTGAGATTTTTTTTATATATATAATTGATGTAACTAATTGGGTGCTTTGATATTTAATTTTATTTATTCACTACAAAAAAAAACCCTCATTTTCCTGCAACATATTTTGTTGTAAAAACCAAAATATTCTTCGTAAAATGGATTTTAGAAAGGGCATGTCCCCATTTGTATTGGGTTGTAAGAGCCTTACCAGTTTTCCCGTTGTAATTGACCATTTACAATGGGAATATTATCAACTGTAATCAGGCTATTACAACGATAATGTACACTATTACAATCATCTTTTTCGTCGTAAATATATAAGTCTCATGGGACATTTTCCCTCATTTTCTCATCAAATCCCATTGTAAATGAGTTCTTACCATTACATTCGGTGTTGTAAATGAGTTTTACTACAACAGTTGGTGTTGTAGTGATGCAACTATCCTACAATGTTATAACCATTTTTTATCTGTAAATCCCGCTGTAAAAACACATTATGGGAAAACACTCGTTGTGAATGAACGTATCCAACTAATTAACCAAAATTCATCTAAAAAAGCATTCACAACTATAATCATCCAAACATAAAAACTAGCCAACAAAGCACATCATTAATTAATTAATTAAGTATGTATTATATAGTTTAAGCAATATAATCCTAAATCTAGCTATAGAACACGAGCCACAAGATCATTGAATGGTCAAGTCTTGCATAATCTGAACCCTAACTAGTGCAATATTTTAATGTTACTGGAGAATTTTTTTTTTTTTTAATAAACCATCCTGGGATGGAGGAAATTAGTATTAGGCTTCCCAAACCTTAAAAAAGAAGCCGAGGCTTAGTTTATTTACAATGTGAGAGCGTATTGCTCTTAAAGCAACACCTTGTTGCTTCCAAAAAAGTTGAAAATACCTTGGGCAGAAACATAGAAATACATGTACTAATGGCTAGGTGATTGTTGCTCGAACTTGTTAGTGAATCGTTAGACGAGACACAAGTCAGTCAGAGGCAACCTTAACCTAATTCATATAAGCATATCCTCTAAGTCTTCGTGTTTGCCAATGCTATCTGGTATCTTAATTTTCAGCCTCTAATCTTCCTGAGTTGTTCACCATTTCGTCCGGTCTTTACTGCCATATGTCATCGTTCCAGTGTGTCATCGTTCTTCCAATCAAAAGAACAACGAAGGAAACAGGAAAGAAGCAGTCTCTGTGTGTCATCGTTCTTCCATCCAGTGTGTCATCGTTCTTCCAATCATCATACTCTGGTTACTCCTCTTTCTCCTCCGCCTATAAATCTGCAATGAAGGAAACAAGAAAGAAGCAGTCTCTGTTCCTGTAGGGAACATGTTCCCAAGAAAACCATATTATGTGTGTGTTATGTTACCTATTGCTGTTCCTATTCTGACCCCATGAACTCCATTTTTATCTAGCATAATCAAGCCTTTTAGGAAAGATGGAGTATTGCCTGAGTTTAAGTCTCCATTAATGGAATTCTCCCTAGCATATTTTGCCATGAAATCAGCAACCGTGTTTGCTTCCCTAGGGACATATTGGATTTGGTTTTCTGTATGCATGTCATGCAGATGATAGTAAAGAGAAAATAGTCTCCATGAGCCAGAATAAGGATCATGTATTGCTCTTATTGCATGCTGACAATCTGACTCTAATATACTGCCTCTAATGTCCAGTTCTAAGCAGATTTGATATGCAAAAAGAATACCTTCCAGCTCAGCTTGCAAAGGGGAGTCTGATTTAAAGGTTTTAACTCTCATTAGTTTCACATCTCCCCTCCAATCTCTAATTATTACAGCACAAGAAGAGTCACCCCCTTTAACCCATGAAGCATCCATGTTCAACTTAAGACCATTTGTTGGTTTTTCCCATTTTACTGCAGAAATTGAGATTTCTTTCTTCCCTTTTGGAGTTATACTAGGAATGATTCCTGCCTGGATTAGTTTCTTATGTTTATCAGGATTTCCTTTCAAAGGATTTGCAGTGAAGATTATGAACAACAGGTCCTTAATATTCTGAAAGCATGCTTCTACTGAAAAAGCAAGATTTTCATATAGTAGTTTGTTCCTATGCTTCCAAAGAGACCATGTTGTAACAATGAGTGCAACTAAGTATACATAATTCAGATTCTTAGACCCTGCCTTGATGGAGAGATAGTAATCAACTAAATGACTGAAACTCCTAAAACCAGGTGGATGTAAATTCAGAAGGCTATTAACTTTTTTCCACACTGCAGTTGCCTGGTGACATGAGTTAAAAAAATGGTTGATTGAATCCGAGTGGTTCGAGCACAAGGGGCATTTAGAGGCTAGTGAAAAACCAAGCTTACATAAAACATTTTCAAAAGGCAAAATTCCATTCAAAGCTCTCCAAATTAATATAGACATTTTAACTGGAATGAAATTTGACCATACCTTGTGTAAACTTCTGATACTTGTACCCCTCTGCCTCAGAATCTTGTAAGCTGAGCTGACTGAAAAATTCCCATCCGTTGAAGGTTCCCAAATAAGTCTGTCCTCATGTGAGTTCTTGATGGCTACCTCCTGCAATATTGTAACTATATTGGTAGCCAAATGTGGCTCCAGAGAAGGGAGATTAGAGTCTTTGTTCAGGATGAAGGTGCTTAAGGTGATATCAGGGAAAGGAAGTTCCACATCCTGAGGCCATTCATAATATAAAGCACCTTCTCCTGACCAATTTGAGTTCCAAAAGGAACATTCCCCCTTACCATGAATTACTCTAGTCAATCTATTTGTTTTTTCAGTAATAGAGTAGATTCTCTTCCATACCTGAGATGTCCTATAGGATACAGGTAGAGACCACAGATGGTGAGACCATTGAGTGGTGTTCTTTTGGAGCTTCCACCATAACTTGCAGGAGAATGAGTCAACTGTGGCTTGAAGGTCTCTAAACCCTATCCCATTCTCTTGTATAGGCATACTCATTTTACTCCAAGCTCTCCATTTTTTTCTTGCCACTGAACTATCAGTTGCTCCCCAGAACAAACCAGATGCCATCCTTTCCATCTTCCTCAAGACTACCTTAGGAGGTCTTAGTATAGCAAACAAGTGGGTTGGGATTGAAAGCAAGCAATGGTTTATTAATATAATCTTCCCCCCTGTACTAAGCCACCTATTTTTCCAGTTATTTATGCTTTTTTCTAGTCTTTCCAGTATAGGGTAGTAATATCTCTGAGTGTTCCTTCCTGTGAATATGGGAATACCTAGGTATTGAAAAGGAAACTCTCCTACAGTCATCCCTAGTGCCCTCCTTATGGTCTGAATTCTATCTGCTGGGGTGGCAGGATCAACATAGAAGTTAGATTTGGTGAAGTTAACTTTCTGACCTGTTGTTTGCTCATATGCACTGAGGAATCTTTTAAATCTTTTCAGGTTTTCCTTATTTCCACCGAGAAATACAGCAGTATCATCTGCGTACATTAGGTGAGTTATCTGTGGACATGTCTTAGGTAAATCAAAATTTTTCAGAAAACCTATGTTGAAAAGTTTTTTAATTCCTCTGGAAAAGGCCTCTGATAGTATATTATACAGAAATGGGGAGAGGGGATCTCCTTGTTTTATTCCTCTATTTAATGCAAAGTATCCTGTTGCTACACCATTAATTATCACTGAGAAATGGGCTGAGGCTATGTTCTGCAGAATCCGGTTCACAAACACTCCATGGAAACCAAATTTAAGGAGAATTGAATTAAGAAAAGACCATGATACTCTATCAAAAGCTTTCTGCATATCTAATTTGATGATTAGGTTCTGCTTCCTTGATTTCCTTTTTAACATTCTGGTCATTTCTTGCATCAATATTATGTTATCTGAGATATCCCTCCCTTTCATGAAAGCACTTTGCTCAGGAGATATTAGTTGAGACATGAAAGGCTTAATCCTTTCCATCATCATCTTAGAAAAGACCTTGTTCACAAAATTTGAAAGACTTATTGGTCTGAAATCTGAGAAAGTGACTGGTATTGTTCTTTTAGGAATTAATGCTAGCCAGGTACTAGAAATTGCCTTAGGAATTTTACCACTTTTCAAAATATCATTTGCAGCTTCAAGTAAATCTGTTTTTACAATATCCCAAAAGGTGGTGTAGAAAAAACCAGAATAACCATCAGGACCAGGTGAGCTGTGCTTATTAAGGTTGAAAACTGCAAACTTAAGCTCATGGATCAGGAAGGGAGATAACAGTTGTTCATTTTCTTGTTCAGTTATTACTCCAGGTATTTCAGCTAGAAAATGATTCATATAAGTTCCTTGCTTCTGTGGTTCTTCTTCATTGAAAAGAGTTTTATAAAATCCAACTGCTTCCTCTTTAATCTTTGTTGGATCAGAGATCCAGTTTCCATTTTCATCTCTTATCTTACTGATTCTAAATTTAGATCTTCTTTCCCTAATTGAGTGGTGGAAGTAACTAGTATTAGCATCGCCATATTTAAACCAATTAAGTCTAGCCTTTTGCCTAAGATAGATTACTTTCTCCTTTTGAGCCCTCATCAACAATTGTTTTGAATTATTCAGGTCTCCTAATATGGCCTCAGTTGGGGTTTGTTGGAAAGAGATTTCCAAATCATTAACCTTATTTTCATATAGACTCAGGTTCTGATCCACATTACCAAAGTGAGTTATGTTCCACTGCTTTATTTCCTTTTTAAGCCTTTTTAATTTATAGACCATCCTATACATTCCTCTGTAGGGGGTGTCCAGGTTCCAATTAGAATCCACTAAATTTAGAAAGTCCTGTCTACTAGTCCACATCTCCTGAAATCTAAATGGTCGAGGGGCTTGTTCCTCAGATGATTGTATGGATAATAGAAGAGGAGCATGATCCGATGACAGTCTATTTAGAACCTGTATTGAGCTATTGGGGAAATTTTCAAACCAGTCTAATGAGCAAAGTCCCCTATCTAACCTTTGAAATATTAACTCTTTACATCGTTCCTTATATCTGTTGTTGCACCATGTAAAGGAGTTACCTACAGTGGTAATTTCATGCAAATCTAGATCCTTTAAAAAATTATTGAACTGTTTCATGCTTTTTTTAGGGGTTGACTTCCTCCCTCTATACTCAGATACTGAAGCTACTGTGTTGAAGTCACCAATAAAAATAGAATGAGGAAGATTTGCTGCCTGTAAGTCCACCCATAATGATTCTCTGATTGATCTATGTACACTTGCATAAATAAATACACAATTCCAACTCAGAGAAGATAAAGAATCAATTATATTAACTTGCACATACTGATCGGTCTCACTTAAAACTGAGATGCTAAAAGACGGATTCCAAAATAGCCAGATTTTAGCTTTCTGAGCAGGGTAAGCATTTTGATATCCGAGGTTATATTTAAACTTAATGATCTTCTGATTTTCTTGCCAAGGTTCAATTAGGCACATTATGTCTAACTTATGTTTTTGTTTCAGTATCTTAAGTCTATCTATTGAGGTACCAACTCCCCTTACATTCCACACTAATACATTCCCAATTATGGTGTGTGTTATCATTTAAAAATTTTGGGGTTGGCTTTTTGTGTTGATCTGAGATTTCTACTAGTCTTAGCTGAGTTTTTACCTTTTTCTCCTGACTTACCAATATTATTAGTAATCACAGTTGAAATATTCTGCTGTGAGGGTCTTACCTGAGCCTGTGGCTGCTCACTTTCTTTCTCCAGACTTACCATCTCAGAGGTTTCTGCTGTTATTTCTTTCAGTTCATCCTCTATGCTGGAGCTTCCTTCAGCTGAATCTTTTTGTGCTTTCTCTTCCAACTCCCTTTGAACTTGTTCTTTTAGAAACACAGGGGAGTTATTTTGGTTAGTATTAATATCAATAGATAATGTAACTTCCTGTGACTCAACTGTTTCATGGAAGATCTCTGCACCCTCCCCTACCTGTTCATCATCACTGTCTTCCAAGGATTGGAAGGCATTAGAGATTGTAACTGTGTTCTTATTTGTTTCCTTTTCCATTGTGGGGGAATGGATAGGGGAGTGGTTCTTTTTTCTCCAGATGGATGTGGTTATTGGCTTGGATATATCATCTAGTGAATAAAATGGACCATTTCGTTTTCTATGACTTACCTTAAAGAAATTTATGTTGCTGTCAGTTAAGATTCCTGTGTTTATTGTTTGATTCTGAACATCCTTTTCCTTTTGTGAAACTGTTAAAGCTGATGTTCCTCCCAAGTTAGTTTCCTCTGTAGGGTGAGAGCCTGTTTTCTGCTTTATAGTGTCAGTATTTTCTAACTTCTTATTAGCTATTTTCCTCAGATTAGGATGTAAAAAGTTGCAGCTTGTGTTACTATGGCCAATTATTTTGCAGTGAGTGCAATATGTTGGCAATTCCTCATACTCAATTGGATATTCAGCTACCTTATTTCCTATTCCTACCATAATTGATTTAGGAAGCTGAGCTAACAAATCTATTTCTACACAAACTTTAATTGCTGAAGGTCTAGTTAATGCCATTGTTGCAGCATCCATCTTAAGAAACCTTCCAACCTGGCTACTGATTCCAATTATAGCAGAGTTGTTATAAAAATGGAGTGGTAGTTTATGAAATGTTACCCAGACTGGTACTATCGAAGATTCAACTGATGGGGAGAAATCTGGTGTCCATTTCTGCATCTTCATTGTGTAACCTTGTATTGACCACTGTCCCTTCATCCAGCACCTTTGGTAGTCTTCATTTTCCTGAAATCGAATCAAAACGTGACGATAATCAATAGAACCAATTTGAAATTTCGACTTAAAACCTATTGATTTGAAGGACTGCTGTAGCGATTCCATCTGCGGTTTCCCTCTGATGAACTTTCCGACGAGGGCGTTCTGGTAGTGTGAGGCTAGGATTTCTCCCTCTTCGGGAGGGAGTATATATGCTATCTTTCCTTTGTATTCTGTTGTCGGGTGTAGGTTAGGGGTATCCGGAAGGGATGAGAGGAGGGGAGGTTGTTTTGTGTTGAGAGCTTGGGCAAAGCTTCGAGCGACCAGTGGCTTAGGGTTAGGTTCCGGAGGCGGAAGAGGCGTCGGCGACGCCATGATCGTCCGCCGATGTGTCTAACAAGCAAATAATGAATTCGTATCAGCGAGAATTGGGTAGAATCAGTAGCAATTAGAAATGGAGGTGAAGAAGAAGAAAGATGACTGCGTGAAATCGCACGTTGATCGCACACAGAATACAGTAATGAGACCGTTGCAGTTCAAGAAGCGTGTACACTGGAGAATTCAAGTCTTGCTACTGCAATCAAATCCTTTATTCCTGCTGTGTATTGTTATTTCTACCATGCTCATGCAAACAACTTCTTTTATGTCCAAACTTTGCTTCAAAACAACAAATGGAAAATGGAATCAGATGATGGCAGGGATCAAGCTAGTATTTAAAGTATCATATACTTGAAAATCTATTTTGGAATATCATAATAAATAACCACCAAAAATACCAGCTTCAAAAGTATACATTTAAGCATCTCCATGTTGATTTTGAAATAAATATACCAATAGTATCATTTTGGTGTACTCTAAATTGATTTTGAAATAAATATACCAATAGTATTATTTTGTTGTACTCTGTGTAGAGGACTTAGAAATGATCAAACAGATGCAACTTGTTGGAAATTGAGCTCATTAATCAACACTTTGAGAAGCTACATGTCAATAGATTTAAAATAAATACTTATTTCTAGCAACAAACGATATACTGTTACAAATTTCTTATGTTGATTTTGGTAATATAATAAATTAATAAATAATTGAAGAAGCTGACAAGAGGCTGAAGATCGATTACTTCTTCCATATAACTAGCTCGACAAAATCACTAATAGTACTCAATAGTATATTATCATCAACACCAAAGGTTTTACTTCTAAAGATCTCTTAACAATTAACAGAGTCACTATATACTCCCTCCGATTTCAAGAATGTTTTAAGAATTCTAAAATGTCTTACCCACGGAACGAAAGTATGTTTAATAAAAACATTCACTACTGGAAGATTCCCTCATTGGCACCAGTAATTCACAAAAAAGCATCGGTAATTCACCCCGTGAAATACCAAAGTCAAAATGACCAGGTGAAAGTTAACTCAGTTTTGAACACCAGTGCTAAAAAATATGAGCACCGGTATCTCTACGTACTGGTGCTAGGTGAAATCTATACCGGTATACAAAAAGCCATGACCAGTTAAAGTTTTTGGGCATTGATATATTTTTCGGTATGGTTGAAAAACATATCGGTGCTCATTTTAGTCAGCACCAGCTCTTATTTTGGTTCCGGTGCCTATGTTATTTTTGAATCAGTTTGTATTGTAGAACCAGCATACAAATTCATAGCAACAAAATGAAAATATTTGGTCATTTGTTTGTGGCACAGGTTCATCAATTTGACAAATATGCATAAAATGCAGCACCAGTATAGTATTAGTTTTTATTACCGATACTAGTATTAGAAAAAATTGAATATTCTGAATTAAATATCCCCATTCCGGATGAAATGCGGGGAAAATGGATTCAATATATCCCACAGAAAATAAAGAAACCATAAAACATAAAAATGAAGAAAATGAAGAAACCATAAAACATTATAGTTAATAAACTACTCCCATCACTCATCCAAATCCAAATCCCACACCTATCAATCTATTAAATTTCCCTGGGCAACAATATTTTCATTTTAAAAAATAAAATAAAGCCACTTTTTATCGTGGGGGGTTTGGCATAGACCCCTACTTGCTTATTAGAATAAAAAATAAGTACAAATAAAGAGGGGCTTAATACCTAACCTCGGAAAAGTTTTCAGCACCTAATTACATTTTCCTTTCCATATCTAGTGGTGCTTGAAAACATAAAAAAGAAGCAAACACAATCAAACTTAATCCAAGTTCAAAGTTTACAACTCGTGGAAGTGTGGAAAAAGAACAAATTTGCATCAACGCTTACGAATATAGGGAAACTCCCTACTATCTAATTTAGCTAGACCTCAAATGTGTGAAGGAAGTGATACATGGTTGAACTCATAGTCCTACTTTGTTTCACTTGCCACTTTGGCCAAGGCATCTGCAAGAGAATTAGCTTCGCGATAGACATGTAAAAAAGAAATGTTAGAAAACTCACCTTGCAAATCCTAGATGGCTCTCAAAGATCGAATGAGTTTCCATGGAATAACTATCTCTTTCTTCATCACCTTCAGTAATATCCGTGAATAAACTTCAACTTCTAAACTGTCCACCTCCTGGTAGAAAATGCCATTTGCAGACCATATATGAGGGCTTGAGTTTCAGCCTCTAGGCAGTCTTTATGTTGTACAAATTCTGCTTTAGCCTGTGACACTCGTCCATTTTTATCCCTTAGAACCAAACCAGCTCATGCTACATTTCCCTTTGATGATCCATCAGTATTGAGCTTAAATCTTTGCAGTGGTAATCTCCAACACACTTGAGTAACTGGAGCATTTCTGGTCACTAAATGGGATGGTGCTAAACTCAGAAACTTTGGATTTAACATGTTGGTAATAGAGCTACTCCAATTTAGGTTTTGTACATTTAGAATTCCCTAAATCAGAGCTATGAACCTCTTTTTCATTGTCTATAATCTAGGGGACATCTTATCATAGATAAAGCTATTTCTAGCATGCCATATTACCCAAGTAGTTATAGAAGGAAATAACCTCACATAGAGACTCTGTAGTTTAGATTTTAATCTTATGTTGCAGTAGTAAAAAATCCTATCCTAGAGATGTGTGAAATTTTCAGGTGTGAGATCACATAAGTTATGCATAAAAGTCCACAAACTCATCATCATAGGATAGTCATGAAACACATGTAGCATATAATCAGTAGAGTTCAAACAGAAGCATCATTTAGAAGGAAAATTAAAAGGTTGTTCTTGCATAATATCAGTTGTGGGGATCGGTCTAAATAAAATCCTCCAGTTGAATATGGCCATCTTTTCAGGAAGATATTTAGACCAGGATATTTAAAAGGATTTCACTTCCATTTAATTTGGCCTCGGAATTTCATAAGCCTATGAGAGACTGAACTGTCCATTCGATTCAGGTTTCCAGATTAGAAGATCTTTATACCCCTAAAAATTAGTAAAGTCCTTTGACAGTATTTTATTTATATCAAAGGTAAATCCATGGGTAAATCTCAGTCTAAATTCTTCCTGGTTATAAAAGAACTCATTAACAGTAGGGTTAGGAGCATCAATTTCAAAGTCTGCATCCCAGAATCCTCCAATGTTCCAATACCTAGCCAATTAGAATACCATAATGATGTGTCCCCTGATCTAATCTGAAGTTTGGTATTTTCCTTGGCTAAATCATCTACTTCTCTATACCTCTTCCAGGTTTTTGAAGTTTTCCTATTCTCAGGTAATGACCACATAATGAAGCCGTGAGACAACCTCCCTTTTGCAATATCCAACATAACTTCAATGAGAAAATTTTTATTATGTTATGAAGATCTTTAACTGCTAATCCATTTTCATTGTATGGAAAACACATATTGCTCCAGGATCTCTATATTTTGTTCTGTCCATAATCAGAGCTGCCCCAAATAAATTTTGTAGAGATAACATGTAATCTCTCTATTACTCCGTTAGTAAGCGTAATAATAGTTAAAATGTGTAAGGAAATAGCACATAGTACATGTTTTATCAGGATTAATCTGGCAGTCTGACCTAACCTCTTATTTTGCCATAAGAGTAGTTTAGCTGTAATACTATCAAATAGTGGTTGAAAATATGAATGTTGTAATACTATCAATATTTGCCTTCGCATCTTTTGAGTAAATTTAACCCATGCATTGCACCATATCTCTAGCACATCTTGAAGTTCATACGCGTTGTATGCCCTGCACCCTTAAGAAAAATATGCGATTTGATTAGATGTTAGGCAGTAGGACGTGGTACTGAAAATGAAGGCATAATTGTTGTTTTTTGGTATATAATGTAAGTTGTGGTACTTACGTCAAGTAGAATCTTTGAAGTTGTCTTCAGAACCAGCTCTTCCAGGAATAGCATGACATAATAGTCGCATTCCCAGCAACTCCCTTTTTTTGGGTGCCAAGATAAAAAACATCAATTGTCATGGTTTAATCAGTGTATGTAGACTAGAAAAATTATGAAGTACTTGTAAAATCTTTTTGAAGGATATGAAGACTTATGCTGATGTTTGTTATGTTCCATGTAAAATCGGTTGAGGGTTCTTTTTTCCTTGTCCCTCTCTCATATATACATTCAAGCTTGCAGATATGATATTTAAAATATTAATAAAAAAACTTTGAAGGAAAAAATGAAGAATAATTGAATTTATAGAAATACCTGGAAATCACTCAGCTTCTGACGTAATCGGTGGGTTTTATTCAACCGGCCAATGTGTTCAAGTTGAAAACATCATTCGTACTGGGAAAAATGATGACAAAGATCTAATGTTGCCTACATTAATATTTAACAAATTGATATGTTGGAAATATGTTAAATAAATCTATAGTAATGGTATAAGATTAAGAAAATGTGTATGACCTTTTGAGGTTGGGTACCAAATACATGTTAGCTTTATATATAATCATCATGTCCTAGATGAGGCTAACCCGGTTAATGATACCACTCCCTTTGTGACTGGTGTCGAGCCTTCCTGTGCTTGAGACATAATTGGATTCGGACCATGTTGCTGCCCTTCGCTTTACTCCATAAGTCCCTGTAAGATTACAAGTCAATTTCGGTCTTCGAATCTGTGTAAAATTAGAATGGGAAATTTAAAATCTGAAACTTACCCCATCCACAAATTCATCTGGTTGTTCGAGATCCATATCATGCCATGACAATTCCCAAGCCCGCCTCCAAACTCCAATATTTGCTTGATATCCGGGCAACATTTGACAGGTGTGACAAATGTGGAATCTGGAAACTGTGTAAAATATGCAACCTTTCCCTTAGTATTCATATCCACCACCACCTCATTGCAATATTTGATGAACTCCTTCATTATTGGATAGTGTGTCGAAGGGATAATATTTACAATCTGCATGTGCAAAGTTTAAATAAAAGGCATTAATTATATGAAAATTATTTAAATGAAAAAGTAATGGGGTATAAATATTGTACCAGTTTTAGAGCCATTGTTTTTTCCATCGGTTTCTTCCTCGGCCTATAACTGGTCGTAGAAATGCATGGTTTTTTTGATGATGTATTTGTAGGTTGTTACAAGAGACAGAAAAACAACGTTACATTGCAATCAAGATTTGAACACTTGGTGTGTGTGTGTATATGTGTGTACACACACAAAAACACAAACACACACACATATATATATACAGTAAATAAATCATATAAATTGGTGTAAGGGAATTACCCCATCATCGCTGCGATCTAGGAATAGCCTGTCCTCGTCTGTAGAATCCTTCTGAGGCACGTCTTTCTCCTCTTCCTTTGAAGGATCATCATCTTGGTCGACCAAAGCTACTGGCCAATCAACTACATGTCCAAGGACCTCCCTAAAATCGATGAATTTGTGGTTGGCCGAAGGCAATCCTGCCTTTGCATGGAAGAACGACTAACAAACTTGGACACGGCAACTCCACCGATTGAACTATGGCTATGATGGGTTTTTTCGGAGAAACCTTTTTGCTACCATGACCCTAGAGCAGTCATGATTCTTGAAGAACAAGGTAGCCTTTTCCCCATTCTTCCATGCATTGCACAACAAGATTTATTAGAATACAAAATGACATTAAAGGATAGTTTTGGGGATCATATAAATTAAATGTAATTGAAATATATTTTTGTACCTCCTCATCGCTAAGATCATTATCAGACTTGGTTTTACCAGTGCCGACCTAGACCAATGCTTTCTCAATGAAAGACTTTGGATCATCGAAGCCCTTTGGGATTTGAACCCCTCCAGCAATTGCAATGCTCTTGACTAGCTGGTCAAGGAATGCTACCATCGCTTTGACCACCAGCTATATAGTAGGTCGATTCTTCAGGATTGCTGGTCTTGGTGACAAGCTGCTCCCGTACTTTCTTTAGTTACACGTGAGATGGGGTATCGTAATAGCTACTGGGAGGTTAATATGAGTACCCATATACCTCCCTGGGTGATCTTTCTTACCGGTCGCCTTTATCAAAATATCCTCAACGGGTTCCAGGATCAGTGTGCCCCTTGCAACCTCCTCGTTCATCCTTATCGATGAAATATGTCCAAGTTAAATACACTAAAATGAAGGGATAATAGTAAATAAAAGTATGTAAAGAAAGGTTTTTTAATTATAAAAAGTACTTACAATATCAGCAGTGATGGCCCTATTCTTTGAGTTGGTATATTTGGCCTTATCCCCCAGCTTGTTGGACTCAAGGTAGACCAATGAACAGTCGACATTGAAATTCCTTGTACTCAACTTCTGTTCAATCTCGTCCTCTGTGTAGCCTTGAGCCGCAAGTTTGGTGCTCCCTTCTTCTTTCAACTTCTTGACAAAATTGGCCTGAGTTACCCCGTGACCATTCCTACAAGTGTGATGGGTATACTTCTTTTGGTTTAATTGGGCGATAGCCATCGCCCCTATTTTTATGCAATTCACAATAAGTAAAGTTAGTTTTTAGTAATGCATAATATGTGAAGTTATTACACAATTTTCCATAAAGAGGTTACCTCAAATTCCAGTAACATCCTCATTTTGTATAAGTTGTACCACTCCTCCTCTTCCATCCACTTTTATTTTTCCCGAGGTTTTGTTTTGGATTTGTTTGTGCCGTCAGCCACCTCATGGGTGTATTTTCTTGCAATCTTTGACTTCCAATTGCGGTGGGCATTGCCCGCATTTATAAAAATAATTCCCTCCAATTTTTGGAGTTGTGCTTCAGTCAATTTTTGCTCAAACTTGAAGCTCGTCTGCATTGCACTTACAAAATAAATTTTGTAAATTAGTAATGGTTGTAATATAAAATAATGGAAATTTTCAAATTGTAGGTATAAATTGATCTCACCAAAATATTTTTTCATGCCCCTTCCTTGGTGTCAGTGGGGACATTATTCCAGCATCTAGCTATAAGTTCCAAACTTGATGCGTTGCCACAATGCATAGCAATAATATGCAGTGAACGCAATCCAACTTTTCGTGCTGACCATATCAACCGAGTTGAACTTAACTGGCACATGATCCTTCTCCTTTGCGAGCATCACTAATTGACACGTGGTTGTCTCGTGTTGCTTGCACCAAGTTTCAATTTCAAATTTGTCGAAGGCTTTCTCGTTCTTTCTCCAAGCCTTTGATACATCATCTGTTCCAACCCTCTTTGTGGGACCTTTTTTCACCGAAGGCCCCTCGTCTGGTGAAGAGTCAATTCCATCTTATGTGGGAACGGCTTCCTCAATTTGTATGTTAAGGGGAACGATAGCTGTGGTGGGCTCAATGGATACAATTTTTGCTTGTGTCTCACCCCTCTTTCTATAGGTTGTTCCTTTTTTGATTTGGGAGGCATCTACAATCCACATTACAAATCCATCAATAAGCGGGGTTGTTAATCCACAACCAATAAATAATACAATCCACAAACGCCTGAAGTAAAAAAAAATAGCCAATGAAATACTCAACCACAATTGACATACAATTCATAATTATAACATATTGAGGCCAACCAAGAGCCACAACAATCCATTTGGACTTAATCCACAACCAACAAAAATTACACTATTAGAAATAATAAACAACAAAGGATATCGCTTTCCATTTTAACCCAATCCATAACCAATAAACATTACACTTTTAGAACTCAATCACAAACAAGATACAACAATCTATTTAAACTCAATCCAAACAATATACAATATACCATTTCACCCCAAAATCTTGTAGAGTTAAAAAATATATAATGTCATAGAATCCATTACCACGAAACACAAATATTATCCACAACATTTGTGCTTTGATCAATTTAATCGGACATGAAATGCACATACAATCACTACAAGAAAAATCACCTATTACTTCCCCCCTTTTAACTTGGTTTTTTGGCTTAGGTCAAATAGCCGGGGTAAAAAGTTCTTTTACCTCGGTGTTTTTTCAAAGTCAATAATATTTTTACCTTGATTAAAAAACCAAGATAAATAATATGTTTTTTTTACCCCGGTTGTTATATTAACCGAAGTAAAAGTTATGTGCACCATATTGCATGCATTAACCAATGCATTTGGCATAATAATTGGCATGTTTTGCTTGTTGGATTGCTAGGTTTACTTAGGTTTACACGACAAAGGATTTAGACGAACATGTTTATTTTTCTTGTCTAAATCCCGAGTTTTGTAGACTTAATTGAAGCTAACGGACACGTTTTGTTCACCAGCACCTAGATCTTCACTCATGATCTCATTAATAGGTTGCTCATGGATACTTTGACATCTTTGTATAGAATGTCGTTCGCCAGAACGGTAGAAGATACTTGAAAGCCATTTTGCAATAGTGGTAGTAGATTGAAGGCCACAGACTCAAAAGAGTGGTAGCAGATGCAATTAAGCCCAAGAAAGGCGGATTCAAAGTTCAAAAAGGCTAGGGAATAAGCGGTGAAATTATTATCCGAGAGTTGCACAAAGTTCTGGATAGATCCGAGAAGAATCAACCCTTAAGGGTGGCACCATTGGATTTTTCATCTCGAACGATATAAAATAGACTACAAGAACTATCAAATTGAACCAATGGTTTATCTATAGTGAAGCAAACAAGAATACCGGCCAAACTAGCCACCCCAAGTGACCCGCCTCCACTCGGGGTCGTTAATTGTGGATAATTAACCTGAGCGAAGGCTGTCCCTTGGTCAAAGGAGGTCAAAGATAAAAATTATATTCTGAACCCAACTCATTACTATGCTAGCTATAGGGTAGTAAGAAGTAAGTTTTGGGTATGTCCACAGAGATGCTAGGGCCTAAAAATCAATTAAACACAACCTCGTCCCGGTTGTCAACCTGTACAAGTTTCTAGGAATAGCTATTTTATTTAAACTAGGGGGGTTTGGTTTTTTAATTAGCAACTACTAAACATGAAAGATAAAATGAACGTAAACTATATATAAACAGCCAATTGGGGGTATTTGTGCAACATGCTTAATGAATGACTTCTATCCTCGATCCATTCACATATAAACTTATAAACCTATCTTATGCCCACAATGTGGAGATAGCCGGGTATTTCCCTACGTTCGTCACACGTGGTACTTAACACAAGGCCTATATCTTACCGTCTCCATAATTAGGGATGCGCTCTAGTCCACCGATGCCGCAAACCATTCCCCGTCACTTCACTCCCAATGCCAACACAGTCCCACTTAGAAGAATACAAAGTTGTCTAAAATGGCAATGCATCACGTAGGTTACAATCGTTAGATATGTAGTGAAATTAATTACATCTCAGACACTCCACTGTGGATCTCAATCTCTAGGCCTAGAGATGCAAAGGAAAAGACACCTTGTGATGACTCTAGAGTCGGCACAACTCTAGTCGCTACAAACAAACATGCTAATCTATCGGGTTAAGCCAGGGTTGTCCCCTGTCGGGATATGCCAAATCGACCACCCAACATGTTGATTTCTCACACAACTAGCCAATTAGAATCATGGTATAACACATATAAGGAATTGATCTCAAAGGACATGAATGGACTCATCTCCATAGTTTTCGTTATCTAATCCACAATTCCAACACTTTCCAAGATAGCAATGAAGCTTGGCATGATTTTATACAACCACACATGCATGAGTTCATCTTCATAATGACATAGCATAAATCATAAATCTTATAAAGCATAAGTTCAAGCACAAATATTCATGAGCAATAAGATAGGAGAATATAAACCTCAAAAAGTTATAATCAAAGCATGAATGGAAACAACCCCAAGCTACTAATCTACTCCATAGATATGGAATTCAAATATAGATTTGAATTCCATGTCATAGGAAGAAAGAAAAATAAAAAGGAAAGAAAGAAAGAAGAGAGAATTTTTTTTCTCTCTAAAATGCTCTCTAACGTACAAGAGTAGAATAATCTAACACTAAATGGTACGAAAAGTGTAAAACCTTAGTAGACTAAACCTCTATATATAGTAGCAGGAGATTGGGCCTAAACATATGCCCAAAATAGGCCAAAAAGTGTGAAAACCTAGTTCAGCCTTCGCATAGTGCAGACAGTCACAAATGGCCTTGTACTAGGTTCGTGCTAGCGCAGGGCACCATATCTGGTGTGGCCCGCTTGGTTCGCACTAGCGCATGTCTCAAGATCTGGTGTAGTTTGTGCTTACTCCATTAGTGCAAACCATCTGCTCTTTTACAATCTGCGCATACTCCTTGACGCAGATCGTGTTATCCTCTGTAGGTTGTGTCCACGCCGTTTGGGGTGGGAAACCATCAAAGTCTTTGTTTTTGCACATCTGATCCACACGACGTAATGTTTGGCACTGACCGTCATCAAAAACATCATTTTACCCAGTAATTTATCACGAGCCACTCAATTGTTTACGTCTCACTGACTAGTCTTGACCTTTTGCACTTGGAATGGCGTGAGCCATCAAAAATAGGATGGTTCTCCCTCATACTCAGCTAATTTTAAGTGAAACTTAGAAGTTGTATGTGTGCCCCGTTGAGTTTGGCATGGTCCACACCGAGCCTTGGCATGGTCCATGCCAAAGATATTCGGTATAGACCACGTCGACAAGTGTGGGCTATTGGTGCCATCAATTAGTGATCCGCACCGACCTATTTGTACTTTGGCCGGCTGAAA